>OY728120.1:2090966961-2092249597 GCA_963277665.1 Viscum album
TTTCATTTTGTAATGATATGTTTATTTTATTTTCCTTTTTTTAATTTAATTTAATTATATTTATGTTAATTTAGAAAATAATGTCTAAAATAGGATTTTAAAACATGCATAACGTGGTTTTAAATTACATTTTCTAAAAAATGTTATTATATCCTTTATGTCTTGTCTGAATTATAATTTGTATAAAAAAATATTTAAAAACTCATTCTAAAAAATTAACATTTAATTATTGTGTAGATTATGAATAATATTGAATAAATTTTAAGTAATAGTTTATTTTTTAATGATCAATTAATATGTAAACAAGGGTTGTCTCCTCTGGTTCCATTAGTGATTATAATAACTGTAATATTTTTCTTTTTCATTACATTTGATTTCATGTTCATATTATTTATCAAATTTTTTTGGGGACATTCATATGAACCAAAGTTTACCTCTCCTCATCCTACTAGTAGGGGACAACATCATGGACAATCGATTAGGGGTGCTATTATAGAAACATGGAGCACTTTTTTGTACCCATTCACACCCAAACCCACCAATAGACAACCCATCTAACACACTTTTTCCTCTTCCACTTGAGCCTCTATGGATGTTCCCACTTATACCACCATCATGATCTTATTTAGGCTCTACTTCACATTCCATGTCTACGGAAACTCTAGGGATGTTACCGCCTATAATATATCCATATACAATGATGTATCTCCATACATTTTATCCTTATCCTACCATATATATGCCACCTTCATTTCCTACTCCTATACATACAATATCTGATGATTGTAATCCTTCATATTTCACTCCCCCACATGTAGATGACATAATTCATACATTATAATAGGCACATCCTTCAGAAGCTACTGATCCAGAATTTCCCATGAATCCATCAGAGCATAATGATCAGCTTGGATCAGGTTTTTTCATAAGTGTGTCAAATTATATCACATCATTTTATCAATTTTACTATGAATTAATTCTAATTTTCTATTTTATCTTATTCAGAGGGATATTCTAATTGTAAATGTGGATGAACCCATATACCTAAATCCTAGAATCATAAAACACAAATAATAGTATATTACAATTAAGAAAATCAAATGATAGGTAAAAATTACAAACAATGTAGAAGTTTCATGGAAAATTTCTCCAAGTACAATGATATTATTCCAGTTAAACTAGTGTCCAAGAGTCATATCAGTAATAAAATAAAAGGATAATGAATGGGAGGAGATATGGGTAAGAAAATTTGCTAAATTTATATCAATATTATTGTTTTATGTATATGAATGAACATATTTGTTGAAGAATAAATTTAACTTTCCTGATTGTCAACATTCATAGGTTGAATGTTTGATAGAACTTGAGGAGTTGTGGAGATCATATAAGTAGCAATTATATGTTGGTTGGAAGAGTAGAGTTAGCACTAAGTTAGAGGTTCTACCATTATTCAAAAACATTACAATAACACAATACCAAGAAATGATCATATATTGTAAGAGTAATGAATTTAAGGAATTCTTAAACATTAATTTTTTGTATTGAAAATTTAATTCATATTAATTGTATTTATTTTTTTAGGACATGTAGGGAAAAAAACAAAAAAACAAGGATGATGTGAAGTATATTCACACTTTAGGTTTCACTATAATTCAGGATCATGAGAGGCACTAGGTACTTTTTATGACCAACTAAGTTTTACTTGGCACTAATTAGGATCACATGAAGGGAGATTAACACTGATAGGGGGGATAAGTGTTTTTATATTTTTAAAAAACCTTTCCCTGAATATTTTTAATATTTTTTAGATATTTTAAATATATAAATTCTATTGTTTTTAGTGTAATATGATATTTTCATTCAAACAAATAGATATTTTCATTGTTAATTATCCCCCAAAAAACCTAAAATATATCCATTTATTATCAAAAATGACACATTACATTATCTATAAAAAAACCTAAAAAAATTATATAAAATTTAATTTATTCCATGTTGTCATGAATGTTCACATGCATAAGGATTTATATATTTTTACTTATTTCATTCAATGTGTAAAACTATCAAACTTCACACCCATATTCAAGTTTATTCCCAGATTCTATAAGTTTCAAAAATTATAGAAACCTTATAATATACCTTGTCTCAACTTTTCAATGTTTATATACTGATCTTTTTTATAAATACAAGGATCCATATGAGCTCCTGTAGACAACCATTAAATGTCTTGTAGTAAACCCTATGAGTTTATTTATAAAACATATGAATTTCAATGGAAAACCTTAATAGGTATCAAAATGTACCTTAAAAATATTCATAAGATTATAAATTCTATAATAAAACCTTATGATGTCTCAAAAATGGTTCTTACTAATATTTTAACTGTAATTTTTTTGCATCTTGGTTAACCTTATGAAGTTATCTTATGAACATTATGAAGATTACCTTTATCATTTTGTCAAATTTCCTTGTGTAATCATCCTTAAAATTAGGAAATATATATTTAATCATATTTAATTTACCATGATATAACATAATAAATCCATTGTTCATTATTTGCTTCTGATAACCCCATTTCACATGAAATACATAAAATAAAACATAATTAAAAAATAATTTCAATTAGGTAAAATATCTTCATATACCAAGAAATAAAAATTATTATTATTATTATTATGAGTATGCTAGGAGCCTGAAATTTCTCTCTTAGATATAAATATATAAAATTTAGAGAGTGTATTATTAGATTGTACATAGAACATAACATTCACTCCAAAATTCTCTTTTGAGTCTCTTAACACATTAGATTATCCATAAATATATGAGAAAATAAAATTATGTATACTGAGATAAGATAAATGGTCAGTCTATTGATGCATCATCTTTTAAAAATGTTCCAAATACATTATCTTGTTCGCATGCACCATATACATTGAGTATACTTTAGTCTAGAGTTTACACCATACCTACTTCTTTGTAATAATAGTAAAAATAATAATATTATTATTAATAATTATTATTATTATTATGATAATAATGAAATTAGGAACAACATAGACCCAATGTTCTAACGTCATAAAATTCATTCAAAACATAAAGTTGTTATTTTACAAATATATATGAATAAAAGTTTCTCAATTTGAGCTGGAAATGAAATTATTCAAAACAGTTCAACTAAAACCCACTCCATAATTTTCAAGGGTATAAGTGACCATGTTAACTTGTTTATAAATAGAAGAAACAACAACATAAATATGATCACAATAATCTTGTAAATCCTCCTAGGACACTACCAATCTTCCCTGGTATCCTAAAAATATTCCCTAGG
This sequence comes from Viscum album, assembly GCA_963277665.1. Classification (NCBI taxonomy): domain Eukaryota; kingdom Viridiplantae; phylum Streptophyta; class Magnoliopsida; order Santalales; family Viscaceae; genus Viscum; species Viscum album. Next base: position 2,090,970,290 of record OY728120.1, read on the forward strand.
TTACATTGACAATGCAATTGAAATCCACATCAAGACATAGTTTCCTCTATCCTTTTTATATATAAATTTGAATGTATTGGATTATAGCCTCCATTTCATCCTCAAAATAAAATAACAGTGCCACAATATTTGTAGAATATTTCATTACTTCCCCCTTGATGTCTCTAAAGATTAAAGCACATACAGCTAGTTTAACGAATTATTTTATTATTCATGTATGTTGATTTTAATCCACCCTGAAATTATAGGATTCCAAGTAATATGTATGTATATATATACATCCATTATATGTTATAAAAGTTATTTATATACCAAATATGTTAAAAATATAAATATCATTGATATTTTTTTTCCAACCCAACTACATAGAATTTTCATCCTTTATAATTGAAAAAATGTATGATAAGGAATTTGATAAGTAGATAACCTGATTATTAAACCAGGCATATTTTTTTCTCTTAATCAGGTAGAACAATTCCATAATATCACCATTAAAAAGTTTCTTTTATTTTTCAAATATGTCTAGGCTATAAGAGCCTAAAAGTATCCTCCAATTAGACCTCTCCTAGTATTTCATAGCCTCTTTATGATCCATTTTTCTCCCTCTCTCCATGTCTCTCCTGATAAATGAATCTTCTTAAACCCCATTCAATATTTTATCATATCATTCAATAAAGGTATTCATTTCGGATAGAACAAGTGTATTTTTCAGCTGTAGCATACTCAAATGACCTCATTGGCAGCTTTGTTTCATTGTATATGGAATGAATCAACCTCAATAGATTTCATTTAATATCACCTATATTAATCATATTTGATTATTCTATATGCTTCTTTATTTTATGTATTTTTTCAAAAACTAACATTTTAATTCATTCTATATTTCTTTAAACTACTATGTAGCTTAAATTGGTTATTTAAAATGATCTTCTCGCTAATATTATTGATTTAACATATATTACACCTTATCCATACTCTTTTTTTTAGATTTACTTTCACTTGATCACATGTAGATTCCTTCCCTTTTAGATTAATTTATTGTGTGAATTGAATTTAATACAACATAGTGACTCACTGCTATAATTTAATCTAATGTGAGAATGTTTTAACATTATGGGATTAAATGGTTAATCTCATATGTCTTCACAATCAAATTTGTTTTTTTTATGAATTTCATATTATTCAATAATATGTTATTATAGTAATCAATTTCATTTCCATCAAGAAACATTGGACATCAAATTCCATGTTACTCAAGAAAAATTGTTTTTCTTGAGTAGAATGAAAAAAGATGGAAGTTTTGTAAATACACATACACAAAAAAATATTGTAACTCGGTTTATTAATATTAAAAATTTTGATATGTTTTTTTTTTCAAATGGTGGTACCTTGGTCAATGACCAAGACACAGATTATTATTAAAAAAGGGAAACTACAAAATCCTGAAATATGGAATTTTGTTATAGCCTCTTTCATAGAAAGGTAGGAGGTCAACTAGAAAATTATCAAACCATGTTACGCCCTGGTTGATACCTTTATTAGCAAGAGTATCCGCCACCATATTAGCTTCACAGTAGGCATGAGTGGAAATATATCTGATATGCTAAAGGGAGTACATGCAGCTCATCCAACGATAGGTGAGTGCCCAGGAGATATGGAGCACACCATTCCAAATTGCTTGTACAATGGAAGTGGAGTCTCTCTCAATCCATATGTAGCCCCAGCCCTTCCTTTGAACAAAATAAATAGCCTAAATCACCGCCATCATCTTAGCTTCTAAGGAAGTGGTGCTGGCACAGCCTCCATAGAAACACCCATGGCAGTGGCCCAGATAATCCCTGCAGACAGCTCCAAAACCAGATGGACCTAGGTTCCCCTTAGAGGCTCCATCAACGTTAATTTTGATCCAACCCGGAATAGGTGTTTGCCAGAAGACTTCAATAAATTGATGAGGTTTTTTGTAGATCCCTACAACTCTGAGACGTCTGAGGATCGCAAAGTCCTCAACAGAATTATTGCAATTGGCATTCTGAATCAGTGCATCATCTCTGATAGTAGTGAGAATTCTCGAATGACTAGTATTAAAATTTGATGAGTGCCCATTATGAATAATATCATTATGATCATACCAAATAATTTGGAGGAGCTCCGCAACCGCCGCCAGAAAAAGGTTCTTGATTTTCTTTGAGGTGTTGAGCTCCATACAACATTTAAGATGAGAAAGAATTGAGTTAGAACAAATCCATCTACAATCAAACAAGTCAGTAATAAAGTTCCAGAGATCATCAGAAGTAGCACAAGATAGGAACAAGTGATTGATAGCCTCCATATGTTTATGCACATTTGGCATTTGGAGAAAAGTTGTATACTAAAGGTTTGGAGGCAGACCTTAGTAGGAATCCTATTATGAGCAATCCTCCAAATGAGATTAAGTCTATAGGGTTTGATCTAGTGATTATCAAGATGTGTGATCCACCCAAAATTATTTTCATAAGAAGAAAAATTATTCTTACAAAAGGCTTTAGAATCCAAGATACCATTATGCGAAGGCTCCCAATCCAGGAAATCATCTGTATTAATGAAAGAATGACTATCAACCACATGCCTAATGGAATCTGGGAGAATGGGTAGGTGGCAATTAATCATATCCTGAATAGAGAAATTTATGGTATATAGAGGAGAGTACAGAGGAAACATAGAGATCAGGGGGGATCCAGTCCAATTGTCAAGCCAGAAGTTCAATGAGGCATTTTTACTGACCAACCATCTAGAGTTAAGAAAAATATTCTGAAAGGAGTCCCTGATGGAAGGCCAAATAGAAGAGCTTAAGAAACTCAAGTTACCTTTTTTAAGCTTATCTAAGAACCTATTTCTGAGGAACTTGGTGGCCTTGCTGATATGATAGATCATGTTCTAAGTGAGCTTGGCCTGAAGAGCGTCATTGAAAAGTTTAATGTTCTTAATACCATGGTCATCCTTTTCCAATGGTTTGCAGCATATAGACCAAGGGATAGTGACCAGTTTACGTTAAATAGTGCTGCCAGTCCAAACAAAGTTTTTGATATGACCATTAATTCTTTTTAGAAGAGAGGCAGGCCATTTGTAAATCATAAGCGAGTACACCATCTTGGAGATAATGGTAGCTTTAACAAGGCAAATCCTACCATCCATGGAGAGAGATTTCCCCTTCTAGGATGAGAGTTGAATATGGATCTGATCCACCACAGAGGAAAAATATACCGCTTTAGGCCTTCCCCAAAAAAGGGGGACACCTAATTAAGTAAAGGGAAAGACACCTTCCTTAATGCCAAGGCTTTCAATAATGTTAGTTTTACGATTGGGAGGGAAGCCCTTACCAAAGAAGATGAAGGATTTACTCCAGTTGACGACTTGACCTGAAACTTCCTCATAATGGTCTAAGGAATTATTAAGATTCATGATATTTTTTTTTGCAACCATTAATAAAAAGGATGATATCATCAGCATAAAGAATATGGGTTGGGGCATTAACACCCCAAGCAGCTTAGATCGGTTTTAGCTTCTCCCGAGAGACCAAGTTATCCAAAAGCCTGCTGAGATAATCTTCTGCAATGGAGAAAAGGATAGCGGATAAAGGATCTCTTTGTCGGATTCCCTTGGAACATTTAAAATATCCTTTTGGGGAGCCATTGACAAGAACAGATATAGAAGAAGAAGTGAATAGAGCTCGAATCCTATCAATAAAGACCTCATTAAAGACAAAATGATGAAGAAACTTGAAAATGAAATTCCAATCAATGGTATCAAAGAACTTCCTAATATCAAGCTTAATGGCCACATTCCCCCCTCTAGAAACTTTATTGAGCATGTTGGTACATTCTGAGGCAAGGCAAATACAATCCTGGAGGGATCTTCCTTTAATGAAACCAAATTGATTCCAATAGATGATTTTGTTATAGAGAAAAGAGAGATGATTATCCAGGATCTTAGTAATAATTTTTTAAAGAGTGTTTAATAGAGAAATAGGCCGAAATAAATGAATCTCAGAAGCATTAGCCACTTTAGGAATCAAGGTAAGGAATTGAGCATTGAGACCATGAGAGAGGTAACCATGAGAAAATAAAGATTTAACCATCCTATAGACATCATCATGGATGACATACCAATGTTGCTGATAAAAACCATTATTAAAACCATCAGGACCAGGGGCACTTCCATAATTGAGACCAAGGAAAGTGTCCTTAATTTCATGATCAAAAGGAATTCACAGGAACGAATGATTATCCTTATCATCAACAAGACCAGGGATAATATCTGGGATGAGGTCTATGTTAATTGGTGGGCCATTAAAAATGTTTTCAAAGTATGAGACAACATGAGTAGTAATGGCCTCCTCAGAGTATAACAGAATATCATTCTCCTTGAGTAATAAAAGAGGTCTAGTGACTTTCCTAATATGTTGCAAGGCATTATAAAACTTGGAATTTTTATCCCCATCAGTTAGCCACTTCACTTTGAAAACATGCTTACGAATATTATCTTTTAAGACCAACAGAGAGTTGAGTTTCAAAGCAATGTTTATTTTATTCTGGGGGTCAACAGAAAAATCCGCATTAGTGGTAGTATTTTGAATGAGATTGAGGTTAGCTTCCAGAGATAGAATGTCTTTATCAATTTTTTTAGATTTGGATGGACACTAAACCTTGAGATTTTGTTTTAGATTTCGGAGTTTGGTGATACAGGCAAAGGCATCAGAGTGGTGGTCATGGAATCCCAGCATTTTTTGATGAGCGTAGAACATTCCAAATCTGTGGACCAAGCATTATTGTATTTAAAAGGAATGTTGAGTTTGGGAAGCTTAAGAGGAAGACTCAAGAGAATAGGATGATGGTCTGAATTTATTCTAGGTAACGTAGAACTGGAAATGGAGTCCCAGGCGTCCAATGTTGGGATGTTCACGAAAGCTCTATCAAGTTTTATAGCTACAGTCGTATTGTAATGACGGTGATACCAAGTAAACTTGGAACCAGTCAGGTTAACCACAATAAGATTACAGCCTTCAAGAGCAGCCCTAAAATCCCTAAAGGCAGTGTGTGAGTGCATTGGGACAATCTTTTTACTATGAGAGAGAATAAAATTGAAGTCACCTATAATAAACCAGGGATCCTTGATGGTGGGAGCCATCACCAAGAGGTCGCTCCAAATAGAACGACGGTCTTGGTATCTATTTTTAGCATAAATAAAAGAACAAAAGAAATGCGCAACATCCATATTAAAATCACAAGTAAACAGTTGATCATAGAAATTAAATATTTTAATATTCTGCAATGAGCTATGGTAAAAAAATTCAAAGACAATCAATAGAAGAGTCATTATTGAAAGCACCTAGAAATGAGTAACGAAAAGAGACAAAGTGGATATATTTTTTAGAAAATAATGTTTTGGGCTCAGTAATAGCAAAAAGTTTGGGTTTATAAGTTGTTACAAGTCTTTTAAGAACCGCAATGGTGCCAGGGTTTGCAACCCCTTGACAGTTCCAAAAAAAATATATCCATTTATAACCTGGTTTTGGAGCCCGGGCTCCGCTTCTTCTTTTTAGAGCCTCCTGAGTTTTTCTTCCTCTTGGATCTCTTTAGAGAAGAGGGTGAAGCTGTGGAAGAATTCAATTCTTGATTACTCAACAAATCAGAATTTTTGTTGTTGTCATCAACAGTTTTAATAGGATGAGAAACTTGTTTATCAGCATTTTCAATCACCAGGTTCTTGGCCGGGACAATATCAATTGCACCCAAGGTTTTTGGAGCAGTATGGGGTGAGAATACTGCCCCAATGGGGACCATACCTGCATTCTCTCCCAGGTGCGACTGAGGTACAGTAAATGGGTTGACAACTAAAATCAAAGGGATACTCAATTTAGAAGGGCAAGGAACAGGAGTACCTGCACTGATGAGTACCTTCCCTGATGAAACAGCTTCAGCAGGGGCCAAAGGTGAAGCAGTTTTTGCACCTGCATTGTGATGATCCAAATCTGCAGCAGTAGGAGATATTGGCTTCAAGATTATACCTGGTGGGATAGAGTCAGTAGGCAACATCAGACCTTGGATATCATCATTAGGAGCAGGAAAATCTGACTTCACAGCTTGATCAACATATGCTGGTTCCTGAGAAACTTGTGCCATCTCAACTTCACATGTGTCCAGCACAAGAAGTTCAATATCCTTTACAATAAGTTGCTCCTACTCCATGCCTTCCACTTCATCAAATTTCTCGGCCCAAGTGGAGCTCGATGGTTCTCCCAGCACCAGTGGTTTTTTAACCAAGACATCCATACCCTTTTTCGAGGGCATCAGACTTTCATAGGACATCACCTTGTTCTTCTTCTTCGTCTTAACTTCATTCCATCCATCAGCGGTAGGAGCGGCTGGAGGTAAAACCTGGCTTTGAACCACATGACACCTTCAAAGCGAATGACCAACAATTTTTCACAATTCACAGCATGGATGCATCCTCTCGCATTCGACCTATATCTCTGTTTTATGCTCCTTGTCAGCGAAGACAATGATATCAGGGATCTTGGCCACCATGTCCACTTCAACCATGACTCCGTTATATAAACCCAGATCAGCATTCAAAGTCTATTGGACGATCTTGAGCGGCGTTCCGATACAAGATGCAATATCATTGAGGATTTTTTGATGCCAGTAAAACCAGCTAAGCCCGTGGAGCCGAACCCATATCTGCACCAAAGTGTTGCAAGTGTTGTGTGGGTTGAATTTCATATCCCATTACAAGATGCGAAGCGCACCTGGTTTGAGTTGCAGGTTACCCATATGCCAAACACAATCCAGCTCCTCCTGTGTCTTCATAAACAAATGGAAATAGCCTTTTTTCCAATTGGAACAAGTTTCCAGTCGTTAAACCCCCAAATGTGAGATATTTGAAGTTTCAGATCCGTGTTTGACCACGGTTTGTCGCCCTTCAGATACAAGATTCGAGCAATAACAGCAAATTTGCATAGATCTGATCTCTGTTGCAGGGCGTCTGGATCAGCGTCGACCGCATATCTACCATCCTCCAACTTCTTGATGCACTGATTGATGTTAATGATTGTCTTATTGGCATTCAAGGAGACAAAACACATGGCGATGAAGATGATGATGTTGAATACAACTATGTTGGTTCTCTAGATGATGATGTGGAAAAGGATGTTAGTGATGATTATGATGGCACTAGTGTTGATGAGGTAGATATTTATCCCCTCTATTTTTGAGTTTATAGTAAACAGAAAAATGTGTGGATGATGTTTAATGTCTAACACTAATTTATTGTGTGGATTTTATATGTATTCTATAGTGTTTTAAATGGTTTAAAAACTATTGAAATAAAATGGTTAAATGCTAAATACAAAATATTTTTACTTTATTAAATATGTGTTGTGGTTTTTACTTTATTTACTAGTTCTTGAATAGGTGTTGGATGGGGCTTTTGTTCTTACTGGGTAGATCAATCTAGACCAATAGTTCTATGAAACATTTTTATGCATCTTTATTGGACAACATGATATACCCAGAGTTTCATGAATAGTTGGTATACATCAATACCCATAGTTTACTAAAAATCGTGGGCATTAAAATTATCCCATGTGATATAACAAAGGTTTCAAAAGAAATTTTTTGTATAATCATATACCCCATGGTTCATAGAATAATTGGTATAACTTGTACCAATGGATCTATGGCCAATACAAAAGGTTCAAAACCATTAGTATAGAGTACTTTTCCAGTAGTGTGATATTGTTTTTATTTAAATGATTTAGTGGATAAGTTTTAAGTAGATTTTTGGAAGAATATTATAGGATAAAATATTTTTTAATTTTAGGCTTTTTAGGTGATTAATGATGTTTTGGGAAAAAAAATATTAGGCTGATATATATATATATATAACGTTTCTGTTTAACATAAGGATTTTTTTTTGAATAATGTGACTATGTTTTTTGGAAAAGTAAGTTGAAGGGTATGAGATAATAATTGAGGTCAAAACAATTTTTCATGTTGAGTTTATTGAGGTTATTTGGGATATAGGTTTATTTATTTGAGGAATGATCAATTTTGAAACACTGGTTTTATTGTTGAATTTTGGAGATTAATATGTTCATATTCATTTTAGGATTTATCATACATTTTTTTTAATAAATATGGTTTTGGTTAATGTATAAAGATAATAGGAAGATCTTGATTTATTATTTTTGAATATTGTGATCTGTTATAAAATTATTTTAATTCTTTTGGCCTAGAAAATTCATATATTATATTCATTCCTTATAGTAAAGGGTGAAGTGGAAAGTAATATAAAAACAACTAAAGGATATAAGTGTGTTTATGAAATAAAGGGATATCAAGTAAGTATATTTTATGTTTTTATATGTCTATATAGTAAAATAATCCCTGATCTCTAAGAAAATGTTCTTGAGGAAAAAAAATTATCTTATTACCACCATAACCGATGAATCAATCATCTTTTAATTGATCATGGATTTATTGTTTTGTGATGTTAGCTTTATCTTAATCATTAAATTTATTTTGATCAATGATCTATATAATTATTCATACTTAATTAGGCTTTTCTTCCATGTATATATTTTCATTTCCCACCAATGTTATTCTACTTGGAAACCTAGTGATTTGTTATTCCATATGACCATAATATTTCCCTTTACCTCTTTAAAGAGGCAGTTTTATTAACACTTTTTATGATGTGAGTTTCCACAAAGGAATTTTCAAATGTAAACCCTTGATTATTATGAACCTGTTCAAATTTTTAGGGAAAAATTATTTATGGGGATAATAATGCCATACCTTGTGATTTTTAAAAAAATGGAAAACTATGTTCGATGGTGTAAGTGACACGCAACACCAAACCCAAACGAACCATGATTTTTTAAAAATGATTATTTTATCCTAGCCATTAAATTAGTCGGTATGAATATAATCAAATAATTTATTAAATTTATATAAATTTATGAATCAATATAAATTTATTTATAAATTCTAATTAACTAGTCACTCAATTTTAAGTGGTCATTTTATTCATAGAAAATATGTTTTCTTCAAAAAATAATTGTTATTGTTTTTTATGAGAAAATGTTATAATTAATTTTTTGACCATTTAGAAATTTTATTTTTTAAAATTAAAATAATTTTTTATTAGTATATTTATATTAACATTTGAGAAATTTTGGGATTTCTTAGAAAAATTTAATTTTTTAGTGAATAGTGAAAAATAATGATTTTTATAAAATTGTTATTCATTTTAAATAAATTAAGTAATTTAAAAGTCACATTATTCTTTTAATTTGATTTAAAATTTAAAATAAATATTATTTTTTTATTTTTAATCCTATTAATACATTTAAATCATCTTTATACTATATTTTATTATAAGTTTATTTTTAGGCTTTAAAACACATTTTTCTAAAAAAAATAAGTGCATAATGTTTCTCCATTTTAAATAATTAAAATAACCCCTAATTAGGAATGATTTAAATTAAATTTATATTATATATAATAATAATTTAAGTTCATTGAATTATTATTACTCTTCATATAGTTAATATGATTTCATTTTTCCTTGAAAATGCTTTTCTTGAAAACTGTTTTTTCTTTCAACACATTTATAGGTTTAATTTAAAATTAAATTATGAAAAATATAAGAATTTAATTTGGAAAAATGGGTTCCATATTTTAAATCATAATAATTTATATTATCTAATAATGTAAACTTAATTTTTTCCATAATTAATAGTGAAAACATTAAGAATTATTTACCATAGTTAACTTAAAAACGGGTTTACCGGGGGTTAATCTAAAAAGATAAGGGATATAAAAGACTCAAAACCTGTATAATTAATATTTTATGGTCATATTTAAACTTTATAAATTATAAGGTTCATAAATTTTCCATTTTTATCGTTTTTTCATTTGAAAAATGTGGGTGTAATTCTTTATTTTCAAAAATTCCAAGTGTATCCCACCCATGTATAAAAGGTCACCCCCTCTCCTCTCCTATTTACACATCCAAAACACATTGTTTCACAAAATAACTACCCAAATAACTTCCTTAATTTTATACCATAATCCTATAATCCATGGTTTGATTATAAATACAACCAGGAAATGATTTTGGTGCAAACCTAAACATGTTTTCTGAAGAAGAGGTAACATATTTAACGGAGTATTTTATTTTATTTCTACTCACACCTCCTTAAAATATTGTTAAACCATTACTATATAATAACCATATTATCTTCCATATTATTATATTTTTTATGTTAAGTTCATTACCAATAACCATCTTCTTCTCCCTAAAATTTGAAACAAAATTGTTAATCATGTCCACGGCGGACTACTGCTTAGTGAACCGATGTAATTCATTTTCTATTACAGATTCTCACAGATGGATATAGTGATGTATTTAATATTTATGTTTTGTATTTAATGTATAATTATATTTATATAATTATAATATTACATACTCTTTACTTTTTATTCCATAGGGAATATGATATCATCACTCATGTGCACGATGAACTACTTCCTCACAAAGTGATGTGTTTTGTTTTTTCACTTACGCTTTACATGGAAGGTAATAAAAATAAATTTTATGTTTATATATGATAATAATGAAGTATTAATAATTATTTAAAAGAAATATAACATAAAATTTCTTAAAATACCATTCATTTAATAAATGATAACGTCGTTCATGTTTACATCAGACTACCACCTCACGAAGCGATGTGTTTCATTTTTATTACCATCTCACATGGAAAGTATATTTAAGTGTATATAAAGAAATAATATGATATTTATGATATAATTATAATTATATAGGGATAAAATAACACTTACCTTCTTTTATCATGATCTTCAAAATATTTAAATGTTACTAATGCATACAAACGGCCTATCGTCTCCTTGTTTGTAACATAGTTCATTTTTCATAACCACATTTAATGGTTGGTTTTAAAAGTATAATTTATGTATAAAAATGATAATTATTTCATTATTACCATTCTATATATGATTAAATAATAATTTATTTGACCCTAGTCAATATAACAAAGTGATTTTGGACATATGAGCCTTTTATCATTAAAACATTTGATGTGAAATTAATTGGTTAAGTAATTGAATATGATATGGTAAAGAATAAAATAACAGGAATTATATAATTGAAAAGGGTTATTTTTTCAAATGTCCCGACCTAAGTTCCACACACCAGTGCCTCGATCTGGTTTTCTACATGACCTCTAGCATGCCTCCCCATATGTCGGAGGCTTATGACTTGCAGGAAGGGTCTAATATCAGTCATGGGGGGACTATACTCACTTTGTTAGAGTAAAACACTAGCAGAAAATAAATAAAAAATAACCAGATATAGAACCATAAACATAAATATTCTAATATCACATGATGACCAAAAGTGAAGATATAATATCAAACTGAATAATAAATGTGTTATCCTAATGTATATTCCATGCATCAAAATGAAAACTCAAAATTAAAGCCATTGATGACTCCCAAATGGGCCTCGAACCACATCTAGTTCCCTCATCCATTCTCTATCCAGACTCAAGCACCTATCATAGGTCATTTTCCCTTATCATGTCTTGCAAACATTAAATCTATTCGGGTACTGATAAGACATCCCTATTATAGAGTGATTACAACTCAGTAGTCCCCCACTAACGGCATCTAAAACAATATCCATTAAAATAATAATGTATGCAATTTGTATAAATAATAAATCACATTGCATAAATAAATAGTTGTCACATTATCAACTATTTGTTATTTAACTATATAACCCCCAGGTTCCCATAAACACCCATATATCAATACCTAATTCATCCCATGTTAGACTCTGAACTATTTCTAAGAAATATCATGTCTCAGAATTCAATTATTACCATTCATTAATTCACACAATTGAATGACCATGTTACCATTCATTAATTCATACCATTGAATGACCATGTAACCATTTATTATTTCTTATTTGAATGCCCATGTTACCATTCATACTTCACACATTTGAATGAACATGTTATCATTCATTATTTATTAACTAAATGACCATGTTACCATTCACAACTTCAAAATCTATTTACCATGCTACCATTTATCAACACATAATTAATTCAACAATTAATTATCATCATCAATTAAATTACTAATTCATCAATTAGTTAAACACCACAATTCCATTAGTTAATTCGACAATTAATTAATCACATCAATAATAGTAATTAATTCAAAAATTAATTAATCACATAAAATACTTTAATTAGTTTAACAATTAATTAATCACTTCATTTCTATTAGTTAATTCAACAATTAACTAACCACACTAATTTTAATACCAATTTTCCAATTATTTTATCACATCAATCCCCTTAATTGTTTCCATGATTAATTAAGCATGTAAATCTCATTAATTAATTCATCAATTAATTAATCAATATCTATAAACTCAAAATTTATTAATTAATTCCACAATTAATTATCTCAATAACAATATCAATACTTCATAATTAATTTCACAATTAATTATATCAATTCTCAAATCTCAATATCTCATAATTAATTCTATAATTAATTATCTCAATTCCCGATTCAAAATATCTCATAATTAATTCTACAATTAATTATCTTAATTATCAAATCTCAATATCTCATAATTAATTATACAATTTATTATCTCAATCTATAATTCTGAGGATCCCTAATTTCACATCTCCTCAATTAATTAATTCACCAAATTAATTAACTAAATCAAGAACATAATTTCTAAACATCTAATAGCAATTCTACAATTACATACGTGTAATTTAAATAAATAATTTTGGATTTGAGTTATATACCTCCTACCTCAAGTTTTAAGAAGAATGCTCGCCAATGTAAATTCCAAAAATTTAAGCCGTATAATGACATAAAATGATATCCAAATCTAAAATTGTAGATTAATATTATATAAATCAAGATCTATTATTTGTATATCTAGATCCAAAATCCTAGATCTAGATTTATAAAATCTAGATCTAGATCAAACAAAATAGAGGATAAAAACCCACCAAAAGAATTAGAGAAGAACAGGAGATCAATCGGAATGAGATCATGTACCCGAAGAGATGTAGATCTTCCAACCAGGCTATAAATCACCAAAAATGGAGGTCAGATGGCCTTGGAATACCTTGAAGAGGCTCTAGATCTAAGATAAATCAATTATTGGTTGTTCTAGGAATTTTGGGGATATTAGATGGTGGTTTGTAATTTTCTTAATAATTTTCAAGGGATTAAAATACCATACACATATTTTACTTCTCAGGGCACACAGTTTCCCCTAACTGTGCACCTAACCATGCACCTCTTCTAGGGGGTTCATGGTTTCTCCTAATAATGTGCACAGTTTGAAAAACTATGAGCCAAATATTAAAATCCCCATTTTCCATGGTTTCATGGAATTATTATCTGGGGTGAAGGGTTTGGGAAAACCATGCGCAAACCATGCACTTCTTATTTCCTAATAAAAATTAAAAATTTCACCTAAACACACCCCAAGGTAAAACCCAAATGAAAATTACTCAACACAAGGAAAAAGAGTACCTATAAATGAGCTCAAGACATCTCCAGAAAAGTTTAGTGTTTTACAATATCCCCACCTTGTAATAGATCATCCTTGAGTTTCACTCCCAAGCATCTCTCAGATTCCAATTCAAAAAGATTGGGCCATTGAACCCTCATATCTTACTCTCTCTCAAAAGTGTCATCCTGAACATGGTCTTGTTGTCATAATATAAAAACTATTGGAATGGTATTTCCCCTAAACACTTTCTCACTATGATCCAACACATGTATTGGATACTCCTAAAAGGAAGTATCTACCTCAAGCTCAACATAATCCACATCGATCACATGAGAAGGGTTGGGGTGATACCACTCAAGTTGGGACACATGGAAAACATCATGCATAGCATTTTATCTCCATGGAATAGCTAATCAGTATGTCACTAGTCTGATCCTCTCCATAACCTCAAATGATCCAACAAACCTAGGGTCCAACATTCCTTATCTCTGTATCCTATAGTGACACAATATAGGTGACACCCGGTGGAATACACAATCACCCTATATAAAATATAGTGGTTTTCAATGTCTATCAGCAGATGACTTCTGTATACTCTAATCCATAGGAATATGTTTTTGAATCATCTGAACCTTCTCTAATGTCTCATGCACAAGACTCGGTCCCAACAACTCAGACTAACCTACCTCCATCCAGCATAGAGGTGATCAGCATGAACTACCATAAAAAGCCTCATATGGTTTCATATATATATAGTTTCTTAATAACTATTGTTATATGGGAAATACACTAGTTTCAGGTGATTCTTAAAAGTCCCTCTAAAGTATAGAACACATGATCATAACATATCTTCAAACACCTATATAGTATACTCTGATTTTTCCATCTGTCTATGGGTGGAAAGTCATACTCAACAAAACCTATATACCAAACACCATCGTAAGCCCTGCCAGAAGCATGAAGTAAATTATGATTTGGTATAAAACAATAGTCTGTGGAACCCCATGAAGATGGACTATCTCCTAAACATATATTTCTCCCAACTAATCCACTGAGAAGTTTTTTTGTAGGAAATAAATATGCTACCTTCATCAATGGTCTACAACCACCCAAATGGCATCATAATTTTAGGGTTTCATTGGGAGACCCAACACAAAGTCCATGGTCACATCATCCCACTTCCACTAAAGAATGGGTAATGATAATATCAAACCTCGAGGTATTTGATGCTCAGTCTTCACTTGCTAATAGGTGTAACATCATGTCACAAGCCTTGTTATCTCTATTTTCATTCTTGGAAACCAAAATAGTCATCAAAGGTCATGGTACATTTTGATCATACCTGGATGTACCACCCACTTCAAGGTATAAAATTCAAGCATCATCTTCTATTGCATGATCATAGGAACAACAACTGTTTCCTGATAGAGATGGCCTCATCCTCATCTATGCTTCAATAGAAAGGTGAATCCCCCCTTCAAGGCTTTACCTCAGGGTAAAACATTCCAGATCCTCATACTACCTGTATCTTATCCATCTCAAAAGTGTAGAATCCACTAAAACTGATATGATATCCATCTTCTCCTGACTCTCTTGAACCACGTTGTGCATCGTATCTAGTAAATCCATCATCTTCTACTCATCACTAGACTCCTAAAATGCCTGAGTCTTAGTTTTTCTACTCAAAGAATCATCAATAATGCACCCCTTTTTTGAGAATATATGATAGCTAAAAATCAAAATACTGCATATAATCAACCCATATCTTCTAAATAACATTCAAATCTCATTACAAAAAGATATAATTCAAGATATTTTGGTCCATAGACATAGTTAAATTTTCACCTGAAAGATAATACCACCAACACATTAAATAATAAACCACTAATTACAAATCTAGGTCATTCATAGAGTTGTTTTATTCATTTGGCCTCAACTATTGAGACCCATATGCCACAACCCAATCTCTCTACATCAACACTTCTCCAATACATATCTTACAAGAATCACAATACACTGTATACTCTTTACATGGCTCAAGTAGGACAAAGATTGATGCTGATATTAAATTAATCTTCAAATCCTTAAAATCATTCTCATATTCTTCTGACCAATCAAACTTTATCCTCTTTTTGGTCAATCCTAAAAGAGGCACTGTCAAACAGGAAAAGTCCTAAATGAATCTTTGATAATACCCATCTGACCCCAAAATCTACAGATATCAAATAAATTCTTGGGATACTCCCAACAAACCACTACCTAAACACTCTATGGGTCCATAGATAAACCTTCCTCTGAAATTATGTGACCTAAGAAATGTACCAGATAAATCCAAAATTGACACTTAGATATATTGGTGTATATTCCATGCTCTCTAAGTCCACTCAAGACAATGTAATGATGTTGGGAATGATTTTCATGGGTCTTGGAGTACAGTAAGATATCATCCACAAAAACTCCCACAAGTTGATCTAGGTATGGATGGAAGATCCTATTCATCAAGGCCATAAACACTTTGGGTGCATTAGTCAACCGAAACAATATTACAATGAAATAATATAGGCTATAACAACTTCTAAAAGTAGTCTATGGTATATCATAATTCTAAACTATCAATTGATGATACCCTAATCTCAATTCTATCTTAGAGAAGACACAATATCCCCCCAACTAGTCAAATAGATCATCAATACATGGAAGAGGATACCGGTTCTTCCCAATCATTTGGTTCAACATTTTGTAATCAATACACAAGCACAGAGTCACTTCTTCCTTCTTATAAAACAAAACTAGTGAACCCCAAGGAGATGTACTTGGATGGATGAACCCCTTATCCTCTAACTCTTATATCTGATTCTTATTCTCTTGAAGCTTTGTCGGTTCTATTCTATATAGTGTAATAGAAATTTGTTAATCCCATGGAATGATCTCAATGGTAAATTTCACATATCTCCCATGTGGAAACTATAATAAGTCTTCAGGAAAGACATCATAAAACTATTCGAATATAAGTGGAAAAAAAATCCTTCTTTACTCCTATATTATCTTGAAATAGACTAGAAACCTGGGTTGTGAGCCCTCATAATTGCTGATTAATTGGCCATTCTCATCCTGCTTGGATAGAATACTCTCTACAGTGAATATAATTGTTACCGCTATGAGATTTAAAATTCACTCTTTTATGATAATAGTCTATGTGGGATCAGTATGATTTTAACCATTCCATACCTAGAATTAGGTCGAAGCCTAAAATGTATTGAATATAGAGATACCAAAGAAAATGATACTCTATAAACTTGAGATAACACCCCTTGCACATGAAATTTTCTCTCAACCATACTCCCATAGGTGTGTCTATCATCAACACCCCCCTCATGAAATCAAATTACAAGATCAATCCATTCACAAGTTTTGTAGAAATAAAGGAATGAGAGGCACCAGTATCAAATAAGGCACTAGCTAAAGTATAAGATACAATAATATTACCTCTCATTGTCGATGTTCGATCCTTCCTATCAATAAGTGTGGGATACACCACATAAAACTGGCCTACCTATCTTACATGTAATTTATCTTGACTCACATATGATAAACTAATATGCTGATATGGGTTCTCTTTCCTAGAAACACTACATCCACTACCTCTACTATAGAGTCCATTATAACTTCGACTTATATACTGATAAGGTGTATAAGATCCCCTTCCCTCACCCTAGTTCTTTTTAGATCTTTTATCACTTCTCATCAGTCGCTGGGTCTTGCATAACTTCTATAGATTTATCATCTTGATGAAAGATTGACATTCTATTGGTGGTTAGGGAAACTATCTCAAAAAGTTTCCTAACCTACCAAACTAGTGACAGATCACTCGAGTAAGATCCTGAGAAACTGATCCCTCTGTCTGTGCACCCTGGTTCCCACTGCCCTGACTAATGTTTTCATAGTAATGATTCCTACTCGTGGTAGTTTCACCTCTTGATCATCTAGCTGCAACTATATATCCAATATAGGAATCCTCTTTTAGGTTCCCCTTAGCTATGACATCATGATCCACCACTTCAACAATCTTATTTAACCAAAAAAGGATAACATGGGACTTAATCTCACATTTAAGCCCATCCAAAAAAATTTATTTTGTAGCTATCTCATCCCCTACCAATGCTGTATAAAAGCGTTAAAAATCTATAAAGCATCCTGGATAGTCCATCATGGACATACTCCCCTGATTCAACCTCATGAACTCAGTATCTCTCTTCTATCTCAGCGTCTCTTGATAGAAGTGATCTAATAACTTCTCCAAAAATTTCTTCCATAACATATCATCAGCCTTTCTAGTACACTCCTAAATGTACCACTAGAAATTTAATGATACTCATAGAATATAAGTATCCAATTGACCCTCCTATCATCAGGAGTCTCTAAATGTTCAAGTATTCTCTTGATGGACTCGACCTAGAATTCAACTCCCTTAGGTCCACCCTCTATGGTAAAAGTCATAGGGTGTTGCAACTGAAACTCCTTCATTAAATCATATATACTCTTCATAACCCACACTAGGTATTTTTCCATAAGCTACACGAAGTGAGAAAATTTATCTTGGAACTTCTCCCGAACTTACACACCTAGAACGATTGGTGCCTCAAGTTCTACCACTAGAGGATCATCCCTAGCCATGTCCTCTGGTCATCCTCTCAACAAACGTCATCATAGAGGAATACTCTCTGCAGTTATAAACATTCACCTTGGGACATAGTTCACAAAATAAAAAAAATTACATAAAATTGAAACACAAAAAGCCCCAAAAATTCTTTTCTCCAACCCTCTCCACTTGGTCAAAACCAAGGCACTATCACTACCATAAACCATCTTACACCTAGGTCCTGGTCAATAATGGTAAAAACTTTCTAATTCTTTAATTTTATCATTTAGAAACCCATTTATTCTCCTATTTAATCATTTTAAAGTCTTTATCAATTTCATGTTAGGCACCATTCTAATTTAAATTTCACAAGAAAGTAAAAATAGTTCAAGTTCAACAACTTACCCATAAAATGTTTTCCCGTGCATGCCTAAAATGATGCAAGTCGCAATGACCCTAAGTTCCTAGAATGATGCATGAAAACTTAAATCTCATGCCATACTAGTCCATGAGTCAAATATCATAAACTCTCAATATCTATAATCACAACACACAACAAGTGTGTCACCCAAATTCAAATAATATCAACTATAAAAGAAAACAATAATAACAGTATTCCCACCCAGGGTAGGTGGGTTCTCCCCCATACATGGGGTAGATACTCCCATGAACGGGCTCATAACCAAGGTTTGACTCTTCCTAGTATCCTTTCTACCTTTCCCAAACAGTAAGACCAAAATAAAAAGAAAAAACCCTTTTATACCACTTTGTAACATACCAAACCGGGTGCCACACACTAGTACCCCGAGCCGGCATACTAAGTGACCTCAAGTGAGAATCCCCATACACAAAAGGATTCTAACTAGTAATGAGGTTATAATATCAGTCATGGGGAGAATATACCCACTTTTTTAGAGTAAAACACCAGCAGAAAATAAATATAAAATAACTGAATATATAAGAATAACCAGAAAGTTTTCAATATCACATGATGAAAAAAATTGAAGATACAATATCAAACTAAACAATAAATGTTTCATGTTAATGTATGTTCCAAGTGTCAAAATGAAAAATCAAAAGTAAAGACGCTGATGACTCTAAAATGGGCCTCGAACCACATCTGGTTCCCTCATCCATTATCTGTCCCAATTCGGCACCTAACACAAGGCCTTTCCCCTTATCCTATCCAGAAACTATAAAATCTATTTGGGTACCGATCAGGCATCGTAAGTAGGGTGTGAGTATAACTTTGTAGGCCACCACCACCAATGTCTAAAATAGTGTCAAGAAAAATAATAGTGTATGAAGTTGTATAAATAATAAATCACATTGCATAAATAAACAATTATCACATGATGAACTATTCTTTATTTAACCACATAAACCCCTAGGTTCCCAGAGACACTCATATCTCAATACCTTCTTCGGACCATGATAGAGTCTGAACTATTCCCAAGAAATATCATGTCTCATAATTCCATTAATACCATTCATTAATTCACACAATTGAATGACCATGTTACCATTCATCAATTCATACCATTGAATGACCACATTAGCATTCATTAATTCATATTCGAATTCACATGATTTCATCCATACTTCACACATTACAATGAAAATGTTCTAATTATTTATTTCTTAACTAAATGAACTTGTTCCATTCATAACTTCACAATCAAATGAACATGTTTCCATTCATCAACACATGATTAATTCAACAATTAATTATCCACATCAATTCCATTACTAATTCAACAGTTATTTAAACACTGAAATTCCATTAGTTAATTCAATAATTAACTAATCACATCAATAACATTAATTATTTTGACAATTAATTAATCACATCATATACTTTAATTAATTCAAAAATTAATTAATCACTTCAATTCTATTAGTCAATTCAATAATTAACTAACCACACTAATTTCATTTGTAATTCAACAATTAGTTTATCACATTAATCCCTCTAATTAATTCCCCAAATAGTTAATCACATCAATCCCATTAATTAATTAATTAATTAATTAATATCCATTAACTCAGAATATCATAATTAATTCCACAATTAATTATCTCAATCACAATCTCAATACTTCATAATTAATTCCATAATTAATTATGTCAATTCTCAAATATCAATATCTCATAATTAATTCTACAATTAATTATCTCAATTACCAAATCTAAATATCTCATAATTAATTCTAAAATTAATTATCTCAATTCTAAAATCTCAATATCTCATAAATAATTATATAATTAATTATCTCAATCTATAAATCCCAAAATCACAAATTTCACGTATCCTCAATTAATTAATTTATTGTATTAATTAATTCAATCAAGAACAAAATTATTAAAAATCTAATAGAAATTTTACAATTATATACAAATAATTTGGGATTTTAATTATATACCACCTACCAAATGTTTTATGAAGAATTATCTCCAATGTAAATCCCCAAAATTTTAGCAACATAAAGACATAGAATGAGATACAGATATAAAACCCCTAAATTAAGATTTAAAAAATTAGGATATCTTATTTATAGATCTAGATACAAAAAGAGAGAGGATAAAACCCCACCAAAATAATGGGAGAATAATGGGAGATCAATCAGAGATAAATCACATACCTGAAGAGATGCAGATCTACTAAACAGGCTTTGAATCACCAAGAAAAATGGTCGGATGGCCTTCGAATACCTTTGAGAGGCTCTATAATTGAGATAAATTGATTATGGATCAATCTAGGGAGTTTGGGGGTATTAGGTGGGGGTTAAATAAATTTTTAAATAATTTTCTGGGGATTAAAATTTCATATGAAGGGTTTGCTACTCAGGGTGCACAGTTTCCCCTAACCATGCGCCTAATCATGCACCTATTCTAGGTAGGTGCATAGTTTCTCATAAGAGGGTTCATAGTTTGAAAAACCATGTGTAAACTATGAAATTACACACTATCTAGGTTTTCATGGTTTTTTGTTCTAGGGTGCATGGTTTAGGAAAACTGTGCACGAACCCTGCACTTTCCCATTTCCTTCCAAAAAATCCAAATTTCACCCAAACACACCCTAAGGTAAAACCCAAATGAAAATTACTAAACATAAGGAAAAAAGAGTACCATTAAATGATCTTGAGACATATATATAAATTTTATAGGATTTATATTGTGAAATTTAATAATTAAAATAATTTTATTATTTAAGAAGACAAGGAATGCATGTGACGATTTCGGCTAGAGGTAAGGCTTTCTGTCACAAAACTTCTTTCTTTAAGAAACATGTTATTTTATACGCTTAATTTATTTAGTATGGTGTGTATAATTTCAATTTATATATTATTTCATGAATCCTTAATAATTCATGTAAATTGAATTTAAATTTAACTTACTTAATTCATGGGGTTTATGATTCATAATTTACCAAAGTTATAAGGGTTTATGATTCAATCTAATTTTAATCGGGATTGTTTATGCTTGAATTTCCATTGAAGTAAATTATTTTATCATTAAAAAAGAAAACCATTTAATTTTATTATCCTATGGTTATTTAATAAATTATCAATTAATATTACCATTTTCCTCTCTTAATAATTTAAAATGATTGATAAAATGTTTTTTAAAAAATATGACTTCATTTCTATCTTTGGTCAAAAATATTTTCCCTTCAAATCCATGTTTTCTAAAAATGTTTTAAATAAGGTTTTTAATATTGTTAAATTATTTATTAAAGAAATTTTGATCATTTTTTACTTTTAAAAATGGTTTAAAAGGAATCTTCCAATTATTTTCTAAATGAGGCACTTTTTAACTTTTCTTATTAAATGTTAAAGGAGTGTTTTTTTACTTATATGACATGTACATAATTACCCACCATCATAAACCTTATTTTCTTTGAAGGATATTTTATAATTTCCCAATTATATTTTAAAATAAAACTATATTCACAATATTATGTGAATTTTAGTTTTTTTCAAAATTGATTTTCAAAGTGGAATGGTTATTTTCCTTAAGAATTATTTTTTTTAATATTTTTAAAATTATTTATATTAATCAATGAAAAAAACATTTAATATTATTTAATACTTATAAAATCAATATATATTTCTCTTAGATATATACCTTTATCAATTTTCCTTTCATGTAGTAATACATGCCTTATGTTTATTTCTCAATTTCCTTCATTAAGAAACCTCTTTTGATTATGTTATGATACAATATTATGAAACCCATTTCTTTCTATGGGTAATTCTTATGTTATGCCTTGTGATTTATTTCCTTATTTGGAACACGTATGTATATACATGAAATGAATATTATGGGTTGTCCTAGAATTATATATCCATCTAATTCATTGATAAATTTTTTAGTCTCATGAGATGTCATGTATGGGATTAGGGATTGAACCTAATCCATTATGGGACTTTGTCCACCATGTGATGCTTCACGGTGGTTATCCTTGCCTTATGTTTATATCATGTTTTATAATGATTCAAAATTTCCTATGTTTCCATGATCTTATGATACCATGATCTTTATGCTATGGTTCCATGTGATTAATCATGATCCTTATCTTTTATGATATCATGTTATTCATTTGAATCATATTTTATGTTTCCTAATCATGTTTATTCCCTTACTAAGATTTTTAGATCACCTATATCTTTATGTATTCCCCAAGTTATCCCATGATATTTAAGAGATAAAAAAGGATTTAGGATCTCATTATGGAGAATAAAATAAATAAGTTTTATTTTAGTCTCACTAATGAAAATAAAAAAAATAAGGATGTCATGTTTTAGTTTCCTTTGATATATTATGATCCTAATATTCCAAATAAACTAGTCCATTAAAATCCTTGTGTGGTATTAATGGATATTTATGTTTAGAAATCATGTAATAATATGTTTAAAACTCTTTGGTCACTATAGGATTAAAAAATATCCAGTATTTCTAGATTTTCAAAATATTTATTTGTAAATATATAAGGGGAGAAATATTATCTTTATTAAATAAATGTTCAACCATCTATAAATGTAAGGATTAAAGGGGCATGGAAAGAAAATGAAGAGATGAAAAATATGGTGATAAATGTCCCTGAGTTTAAACTTGACTGTGATGGAATGATAATGTTAAATAACTATGTATGTGTCTCATCTATACCAGATTTGAGGAATGAGATATTGGATAAAGTTCATAGTTTGTCATTATCTATTCATATCAGAAGTATGAAGATGTATAGATATATAAAAGAGTATTTATGGTGGGATATCATGAAAAGGGATATTGAAAAATATGTATATTGTTACTTCGTATGGTAAAAAGTTAATGATGATAGAAAAATATTTAAGGGGATTTTACAAACATTACTCATACCAAAATATAAATGCGAAAACATCATCATGGATTTTTTTCATCAGACTACCCAAAACATCTGAGGTCTCTAATTCTATTTAGTTTTTAGTTGATCACCATACAATGTTAGCACACTTATTTACATTAAATAATACTTATATATTAATAATATTTCCATAATAAGCATTAATGAAGTTGTAAGGTTTTATAGAGTACCACATTCAATTATATCTAATTAGGATCTGAGATTTACCTCAATGTTTTAGTGAAGTCTTCAGCTAACTCTGGATATAGAAATAAGTGTCATCACTGCATATCATCCTCAGAGAGATTTTTAGAATGATATAAATATTCAAACCATGGAAGATGTTTTGATATCTTATTCTCTAAAATTCAAAGTTGATTTGGTTCAATACATTATTCTAGTTGAGTTTTCTATCAATAATATATTTCACTCGATCATTCAGATTGATTCTTATTAATCCCTCTATAGAAAGAATTATAGAAATAAAATTTTATTGAATAAATTGTAGAAATAAATATATTGGGACCTGATATAGATGAATAAATAATATACAAGGTTATATTCTTTCATAAACACATATGGGTAGGACAATGTTTATAGAAAATTTATGCTGATAATCATCAATGAGATCTGGAGTTCAAAGTTGGTGACAAAGTGTTTTTATGAATTTCTCCATGGAATAAGGTTATGATATTTTGGAAAGAAAGGAAAGGTGTAACCAAGGTATATTTTTTTCTATAAATATTCTTAATCAAGTCAGTATGGTAGCTTTTCATTTTCAACTTCCTCTAAACCTCTCTCAAGTTCATGATGTCTTCCATGTATCTCTCCTAAGAAAGTATATACCAAACCCTTCACATGTACTATACTCAATGTTCATACTACTAGAGAATTATCTATCTTATGAGGAAAAACTGGTGGATATTATGGATCATAGTGAGAAATTTATATGAAACATGACCACTCACCCGGTCATGGTTTTGTGCAGAAACCACCAATTTGAGAAAGTTACATCAGAACCTAAGGATAAGATAAGATAGAAGTATCCTTAATTATTTTTGTCATAGTAACATAATTTTGAGGGAGAAATTATTTTTATGGGGGTATAAGTTAACACACCAAGATTTTATGAAATATTGTTTTCAAAAAAATTAATTTCTTTGAAAGCTTATGTTGTACACAACACCTAGTTTAAATGTACCACAATATTCTATTACAAAAATATTATTTAATGTGATAATTATTTCCTAGTCACTATATTGGTGGGTATGAATAGGACTAACTAAATTATTAAAAATTTATGATTTACACACGTATGACATAAATTCATTGGTTATCAATTGATTATAAATGAAAATAAAAATCATTTAAAAGTAAAATAAATATTTTAAAAAACTATTTTTATGTGTGCAATGTGTTCCTTTCTTAAAAAATTAAATTAGTCACTACTTTTGAATTATTTATATGAAATATTTATATATTATATATTAAATAAAAAATCACCATTAATCAAATATTTTTTCTACACATGAGATAAGAATATATCAACCTTTATGCATTAAAATTATATCTTTTTAAAAAAATAGTTTGGTCATGTTTTGTGAAATTTTTTTAAAATTAATTTTTGACAATTTTAGAAATATTACTTGAAAATTTAACTTAACTTTTGAAATAAATATATAAAAATTTTCTTAGAGTGAATTTTTAAAAATTTTCAAAAAATATTAATCTTTCGATGAATGGTGAAAAATACTAACTTTTATTAAAAATCATCTTTTCATTTAAATATTTTACAAGAAACATTTTGTTTTAATATGGTTTTAAAAGTAAAATTAATTCAATTATATTATTATTAATCCTATTTAGTTCATTTTAATCAATTTTATATTTAATTTTAAGATATAAACTTTTTATACTTAAGGAAACTTTTTTTTGGAAAATCATTTTTCATCGCGTTTATTGGTTTAATTTTAAATTAAATTATGAAAATTCGATAAAATGAATTTGGTAAAATGGTTTTAATTTTTTTATCAATTTAATTAATATTATTTGGTAAGTTCAACTTAATTTTTTTTTATAATGAATAGTAAAAATATTAAAAATCAGTTACTATGGTTAATGTTAAAACAGATTTATTGGAGGTTAAACTAAAGATATAAGGGTTACAATAGCCTAAAACCTGTCTAAACTGTATTTTATGGACATATTTTGACCATATATTATCTATTTTTCAGGAATGTTCCATTTTAGATACATTTCATGTGAATACGATATTAAATTATTTGATTAATTTTAAAAAATTCATGTGTGTTCTATCCCCCACATATAAAAGGACACCCCCTCTCTTCTCCTATCTACGCTTAAAAATCCTTTAGGTTTAAAAAATACCTACCTAGATCCATTATTTAAATACCTACCAATGATATATATCCTATGTTTTATCATAAAACCATACAAGTAAGGCTTTAGGTATAAACCTAAATATGTTTCTTGAAAAAAGAGGTATAGTTCTTAACAATGCATTTTTTTGTTTATTTATTATTCTACCTCCTTCAAATATTATTCAACTATGATGAAATAATTAAAAAATTATCTTACATATACTTATATGTTATTATTTTAATTTAATAACCTATATCCATCTCATCTTCCATCAAATCAGAAATGAAACCACCGATAATTTGTGTGGTGGACTACTCCCTCGTGAACCGATGTAATTTATTTTCCATCACCATATATCATGGATGGATATAAATATGAAATTAATATATGTAAATATATATACACACACATATATATATATATATTATGAAATAATTATACTTATATTATTATAATATCATTTCTACCTTATTACCATCTAATTAATTGGAAAATGATAATGTTGCTAGTGCGTAGGTGTGGACTACCGCCACCATGAAGCGATGTGATTCATTTTTAACTTCTATTTTACATGGATGGTAATAATTATTTATTTTATTAATATATATTATTTATGTGATAAAATAATAATTATTTAAAGATTAATTTTTATTTACCATTCTTTCGTTCCATTCGTTAAAAAATGAAAACTGTGTTCAGGCGTACGTACGGCCTACCATCTCCATGAACAGTGTAATTCATTTTTCTATATATAAATTTTATGGATGACTATAAATATGTATATGATTAATATCTGATATTAATATAATTATTAATATTCTTTTAATCAAGGTACAATGACCAAAACTACCAAACTAAAACATACATAAAAATAAAGTAATTATCACCTGAAATAGTGATTTTAATAAATAATTATTAATAAATGGGAAATAAAAGGTTATAAGTAAATAATATATAGTATTATATATATTATAATTATTATATAATATATTTATAATAAATATATATTTATTATATAGGATGTTTGAACACATATGAAGGAATTCTGGCCTGATTTAAGGGATTTTAGTCTCACTTTTATTTTGATGATACACATTCCATGTTCACCACTTGATTATTTTATGTGGTGTTTGTACTATCCCTTAATGTATTTTATGATTATTCTTATGAAAATTATGGTTATTTACATATCCATACATGATTTTTTCTTTCACTGGTCTTATGATTCAAAAGTTACCAAAGTGGTAAGGGATTTATGTTTCAATCCTCTTTTTAATCAGGTTATTTTATGCTTGAATTTCCATTGAGGAAATTATATAATCATTATCTAATAAATATATTAAGTTTTTTATTTTTATCTGGTTATTTCATGATAATACATTTTTTCCTTTCATTTTCCTTAATTTAATTACTCAAGAGACAAAAAGAATATTTTTAAGGAAAACCGACAATATTTTACTATTCGGTTTGGAATATTTCTCTTACATGTCCATGTTTTCTAAAACAAATTTCAAGAATTTGTTTACTATTATAAAATTAATGTTTAATATAATTTTTACCCCTTTTTTCTTTTAAAAAATAGTTTAAAATGAATCTTCTTGTTTTTTTCCTAATGGGGTACTTTTGACTTTTTACAGAAAATGTGAAATAAATCATTATTTTAACATATACATCATGAAAAAAATTTCCTACCATCATGATTTCTAAATTATTTGAGGATTACTTTAAAAATATTTAAGTTCATTTTTAAATAAAAATAATTTTCACAATATTTTTTGAATTTTTTGTTTTAAAAGGTAATTTTCAAAGTGGAAAGGTTATTTTCTTCAAGAATGTTTTAATGATATTTTTATTATATTTATATTAATCTATGATAATAGAAATTTTTTTTCTTATGTTTTATAGGGATATGAACAAATGGTACCATACCTATTATTTATATGGATGGTTTATGATTATGATGATGATATTTTTATGAAATCAATTTATTTTACATGGGTAATGTTTATAAAACTTGTTTTATTTTCAAGGGTTATGATATAATGATATGATTAATATTTAATGATCTTATGGAACACATATGTATGGTTTTAATTATGTTACAGGTGGGATTATAAATATAAAACCTTCTAATTCATTGGGTAAATTATTATATTTCATGATATAACTATGGGAAACAAGTCGATTTTCTTGATCTGTTATGGGAAAAAAGTTGATGTTCTTGATATTTTATTGGAAACAAGTTATTCTAATTAAACCTCTATGGGAAACAAGTCATTGTTCTTGATCTACAATATGAGACAAGTTGATGTGATTAATCTACTATGGTAAAAAATGTTCCTGATCCGTTTTGATTTTATGGTCTCGGTAGTTAACCTTAAAATCTGAAATCTTTTCTATACTTATGATAGTTCCATACTTTTATGACATGAACTTATGGTTCATGATTAATTTATAATGATTTATCGCTCTTATTATTTGTGAATTTTTAAATGATAAATATTTATTCCATGAATCATGTTTATGATCTTTGAAATATTGGGTATTAACATTGTATGTTATGGTCATGATGTCATATTATTATACTTATCATATGCTATTATATAATAATCGATTGATATCTCCCATGTTTACCCGTATTCAGTATTTGAGCTCACCCTTTCTTATATTTCCTTTCCTAGGTGATGAAGAATTTTTTTAAGTAGGGTATGTCTATTAATATTAATAAATGGGATATATTTATGGGATATTATGAATATATTTCATGAAATAAGAATATTTTGTATCTAGTCTCCAAAGAAACTAAACCATTATAGTCCTTGAGAATGTATTTGTGAGATGTATTAAATATTAATTTAAAAATATGTAATATTTATATATTAAAATCCAAGGTTTCTATATCCCATGTGTGGGAATTTTAAAAATAAAGGTAACATAAATAATGATTTAAAAGTTTGAATAATCAATTCAAAAGGATATACTTCCAAAATCACATTGGTAAATCTTGTATTATAATATATGAGAGGTTTAATATTGAGTGATTTTAGTTTACATGAGTATTAGATTATAGACATAGTTGAATAATTTCAATCTATATTAAATGTTAGAAGTATGAGTAATTGAACATTTTTAATACTAGGTCTTTTTCATCTTATGGATGATGAAGATTTTGAGATTTTGGGAAAGGGTAATGTTTCTTTCCAGACAAAAAATGAAATTTTATTGAATTTTCAAGAAGTAAGACAAATACTACAGTTAAGGAAAAACATGATCTAATAGGATATATTTATTATGTAGGTTTCTATTTAACACACCAAATATTTTTTGGTCTATATTTTTTTTAAAATAAATTTAATCTCTTGGATAGCTTACGTTTCACAAAACACTAAGATTAAAAAAACTCTAAAAAATTATTATTTTGACACAGCCATTATAAACTAGACATTAAATTGGGGGTAATTAATGGTATTAACCACATTATTAAATATATAATTATCCAAATCATTTTTATAATATTAATTTATTCTTAGTAAAGAAGCACACAATTTTTAGTAAAGTCGTTTTTTCTTCAAATATATGTTTTCTTCCAAAAGATATTTATATTTCTCCTTATGAGAAAATAAATATAATTGACTTTTGAAACTTTTAAAAAAATTATTCGATAAAATGAAAATAATTTTTTTATTCATCATTATATTATGATGAATTTTTTAGAATCTTTTTAAAAGTTTAATTTTTCAGTGAATATAAAAAATACCATTTTTTTGTAAAAATGTCATTTTTTTGATGAATTATGAAATTTAAATGTCTCATTATGTTTTGAATATGGTTTCAATTAACATAAGTATTATTTAGTTATATTTAATCTAATTAAATGTTTCCTTAATCAAGTTTATATTTTATTTTAGAAGAAATTTATTTTTTGGTTTAAAAAGGGATTTTTTCTAAAAAGTGTTATAAAGTACATAATGTTTTTCCTTTTTAATTAATTAAAACAATCCCTAATGGGGAATTTTTTAAATGAAATTAATATTATATATCAAGAAATATTAATTTATTTTTTAAAATGAAAATTATTTTTCATATAGCTAATATAAAATAATATTTTTCTTGAAAAAACATACTTCTTGAAAGCCCAATTTTCCATCATGTCTCTGGGTTTTTTTTAATCTAATTTTTACAATTCTATGATTTTAATTTGATATAATGAATTCCATATTTTTAATAATAATTTAATAATTATTTTTTAAGGTCATTTTATTTTTTAGGCATACAAAATTTATCATGGTAAAAAATGATTTACCATAGTATAGGTAAAATAATGAAACGCATTACAGATAAAAGGTAAAAGCTTAAAATATCAAAAAAAATCAACTTTAAATGGGTTTTCTATGTTTTGATAAACTATAACCAGCCTTTAAAACATTAATTATCAATCTAATTCATTTCAATTAATTACACCCAAATTTTTTTTCTTTAAATACAAAATAATCAATATTTAATCACTTAAAACCACCCTCCTAAAGTATAAATACCACCCCTCAGCACCCCCTTTCTCTTAAAAAGCCTTTAATATCCTCTAATATCTATCAAAAACTCTCCTCACTACTACCCCTATATCTATGTTCTTATGGTCTCACCAAAAGACCCATTACAAGTTCTTCAAGGGATCCTTCAAGGTGGTGATATTCAAGAGGAGGAAAAAGTACGTAAAACTAAAGGGAAGTGTGGGGTAATGGTTTCTCATATCACTATTAATTTTGTGAGATATATACCTTATTCACATATATTTATTTGGTGTAGTTTATATATACTAACCTTTGATATTTTATATCTTGAATCTCATTATCTTCATGGTATTCAATGTTTCATTTGATAATTATTACTTTTATGGGGCATATAATTTGACTGATTATAAAGTGGTAAGGGAATTATTAACCCAATTTCTATTATCTATGTTAAAATTATACTTCCATGATTATATCATACTAAGATTAATTATGAAATTAAATTTTATTATCTTATTGTTTTATTTCCTCTAGTTTTATTTGGATTTATAGTAAATACACATAATTGATTAATTTTATTAATGCTCACTTCAATAATTTGATATTTATATAGTATTTTACTTTAAAAATATCTTTTTAAATATTACCTTAAAACACACTTTTTCTTCCATGCCCGTGTTCTCTAAAATTATTTCCATTTTTTAATATTCTCTTTTTATTTTTTAAAGTCATTTTTACTCATGCTTGATTTTTTTAAACGGTTTGAAATGATTCTTTTTTTCATTTTCTAAGAGAGGTTATTTATGAATTTTCTAAGAAAAAAAATATGGAAGGATTGTTTTTTAACTTATAATGCATGGTCATATTTCACAACTATCATTATGACTTAAATCCATAAAGCTTCCTTTACAATATTACAAGGTTATTTTCAAAGAAATTCTTTTCTTTTGTAATTGTACAACATATAAAACAAATAAAAATAAAAAGGATATTTTCCTCAAGAATTATTTCAAGTGATCATTCAAAAAATAATTTTTTTCATATCAGATGACATTATTTTATGTTACTTATTATTTAATGGGGTTATTATTTAAAGATACTATTATTATTATTTCTATGGTTATTTTACATTTATAATGGCATGTTTTTTTATGAATCCTGCTACTTTTTCATGAGATATGATATGATGAAATGTTTATAAAACCCATTTATTTTCATGATTTCTAATATGGTGAATGATTTATTTTCTGTTGGAACACATATGTTTTATTTCCATTATTTGATGGGTGGGACCTATATCTCCCTCCAATGCATTGGGTAAATATTGATAACTCGTGAGATTAATGTGTTATGCACGAACCTAATTTCATATTCACAAATCTATTAATGGACCTGGTTTTCATGTCCATTGGATTTTGTATGGACCTGGTTTCATGTCCATAAGTTTATGCAAGGTCTTGATTTAATTTCCTTAACATAATGAGTGAACCTATTTATATTTATACTTGTTCACAAAATTATAATTTTATATGTATACAACATTCCATTTACTCTTCCAACATTATTCCATCATAGCTCATGTGCTTTTATGATTCATGTCTTATAAACATCTATGATTTATTCCATGACTCAAGATTATGATCACGGATACATAGGGTATAATTTGATAATTTTATGCTCAAGTTCTTATTCCCTTATACTTATGTTATTATTGATATATCCCATGTTTACCCTTACTGAGCATTTGAGATCACACTTTTCTTATTTTTATTTTCCCCAAGATATAAAGAAAGGTATTAATTATGATATGTTAAAAATGGTTATGTTTATTAAGGAATAAGATAAAGACGATGTAGATATATTATGAACTAGTTGTTTATGTTTCCAAGTTTCCAAATACACTAAACCCATATGGTTTTGATGTGGTTTTTTTATGTTATTTAATGAATATTCATCTATTTAGATGTAATATCTACTTATGAAAAGAGTGGGACATTATAGTTGGTATCAGAGTAAGGTTTAGTTAACATTTAAAAACTAGGATGAGAAAACCTTAGTAAGAACCCTAATTGTAAGTCTAGGTTACAATCCTAGATCTTTGGTAATGATCATGAATAACATAAGTTAAACCTAATGTATCACAGATTGAAATTTTATAAGTAGTTTTCCTTTATGTGTCTTTCCCAGTATGATTTTTTCTTCCCACATAATTTTTTTTTGGTTTTAGACAATGGCTGGAACTAGGAGGATTCATGTTAATGGTTAATGTTATGGACAATGGAATGATATTCCTTATGAGAAACCAAATGAAATGGGATTTGGAAGTAAAAACCTTATTATTATGCCTAATAAGAAACCTAATAATATGATCGATAATCTCAACTTTGGTGAGTTTCCTAACTCATATAATAAGAGAAGGATGGAGTTTTATGGTCAACATAGAGGAAACAAAGTTCAATTTTCCTCATGTAAAGCATGTGGGAAGAGTCATCAAGGATTATTTTTCAAAGGAACCATAATATGATTTGGGTGTAGAAAAAAGGACACAAAACAAGTAATTGAAAAGGAAAAATGAAAGGTTTAGTTAATATAATGGATGGTAATAATGGTATTCTTAAGACATTATCAATAGTTAAATGTTTTAAATTTGGAATGTATGGGAATTATGAAAATTTATTCCCTAGGGTAAAATCTTGTGAAGAGAATCGAAAAGGTTTTATGATATGGAAGAAGTGTTAATAAATAAAACAATGAATCCTTGTTAATGGTTTAAGAGGGAAGTGGAATGATTGAGTATTTATGTTTTGGAATTTAGTAATAATTTTATAAAATTAATTTTATAGTATTATGGAATAATTATACATCTAAGGATTGTTCCATTATAGTCTTTCCATAATTATTTTAAAGTATATATTTAATAGTATTGGTAACCCTAAAAAGCGATTGAGGTGATATTTTTGGAGAATGTGTGATTAAGGGAAATATAAACATTAAAATGTGCATGATTTTGGGTTGATAATGAGATAAAGAGATGTTTGATTTTGATAAAATAAATTGAATAGTATTTATGACCTAGTAACTAGTTATTAATAAAATTACTAGGTAGTTTATGGACTGAGTTTGTTATAGAATTTTTGGATTTATGGTCTGAGTAAAGAGTTAATTTTTGAAAGCATGTATGTTTTCACTAACGTTTTAGGTCAATTTAGGTTCTTACCATGTTTTAAGAGAATTCATTCTAATGATCTTCACATGGTTGGTTTGTGACAATTAATATTTTCATAATTTTTTTTTTTAGGATTAATGATAAGTTGATTTTGAAAATTTACTAAGCATCATTTGAATGTTTTGGATTTTAATTTTTGGAAGGTTCGTAACGGTAACCCTTTTGAAATTTGTTATATTGAAATTTGGATTAGGTTTTATATATTAATGTATTAATTAACCAAATGAATATTTATGCATATTAGATAATATATTCTAACCATTTTATTTATGATAACTAGAGACATAAGGAATTACTTGTCAACCCATTATGGATCTTATAATCTTCTAGTTCTGTAGGCATTACAATTTCAACTTTATTTATTGGAGTAAAAAATGAAGTATATATTGATCAAAGAAATAAATAATGAGTGATATTTTACTTATGAGATTAAATCAAGTAATTATATCTTCTCAAATGATTTTGAAATAAAATTTTGTCATATTACCATTATTTCTGATGATATCAATGTCCTTTTTCAGACCTATTTGTTCTATGGTTTTTTGGTCATCAACCTTATAATGACCATGTTATCTATCATTACCCATAAAAATTGATGGTTATATTTCTCTTCCATGTATATATTTTCACTTTCAATTAATATTCTCCAAATTAGAATCCTAGTTTTGTGGTGATATTCACCTTTTACTTTCATTTTTTAAGAGGATGTTTTAGGGACCCTTTTTACAATGTGGGTTTCCCATAAAAGAATTTTTAAATATCTAAATTTTATTTTAGAATTGAAATTTCAAATTATGAGGATATTTGTTTTTGGAATTATTGATCGTATCTGGATGGTATCTTATCAATTAGCATTTCCACCTAATTTCTCTTAAGTTCAAGATGTGTTCAATGTATCTCTCCTGAAGAAGTACATACATGATCCTTCGCATATACTAAACTCAAAGGTCATACCACTAGAGAAATTTATTTCTTATGAAGAATAAATTTTATAGATTCTAGATAATATAGATAAAGTTATACAAAATAAGACCGCTCAACTGTTTTAAGTTTTGTGGTGAAACCACAAATTTGATGAAGCTATATAGGAACCTGAGGATGTGATGAGGTAGAGGTATCCTCATCTATTTGTATTTGAGTGATGAATTTTAAGGGTTAAATTCATTTTAATGGGGACAAATGTAAAACCCCTAGATTTTATAGTATGTATTGTTTTTATATAAATTTAATCTTTTCGATATCTTATATAGCACAAAACACTGAGATTAAATGAACTCCAAAAAATATATTATTATTTTAACACAACCATTATAACCTAGCCATTAAATTGGTGGGAATAAATATTATTAACCACTTTATGAAATATATAATTATCCAACTCATTGTTAATATATTAATTTATTCTTAGGAACTAAATACATATTTTTTTAGTAAATTCATTTTGTTCTTTAAATATATGTTTTCTTCAAAAAATGATTTTTATTGATTTCTATGAGAAAATAAATATAATATATTTTTGAAACTTTAATAAAATTTATTTGATAAATTTAAAATTATTTATGGATTCAGAATTATCTTAGGATGAATTTTTTAAAATATTCTAAAAATATTAATTTTTAGTGAATTGTGAAAAATAACGATTTTTGTAAAAATGTAATTTCTTTTCAATAAGTTAAGAAATTTAAAATGAATATTATATTTTGAATATGGTTTAAATTTACATAAGTATTATTAACATATATTTCATCCACTTAAATTATTTTAAATCATATTTTTATTTTATTTTATAATTAGTTCATTTTTGGGTTTAAAACGAGATTTTGTCTGAAAATTGTTTTACAGTATACAATGTTTCTCATTTTTAAATAATTAAAATAATTCCTAATGGAAAATATTTTAAATTAAATTTATAGATTATATATCATTATATATTAATTTATTTTTATACAATGATAATTAGTAGTCATAAAGTTAATTTAAAATCATATTTTTCTTAAAAGATATGCTTCTTGAAAACCCGCGTTTTCATCACATCTACGAGTTTTATTTTAAATATAATTTTTCCAATTATATGAATTGAATTTGGTATAATTTATTACATATTTGGAATCATAAGTTAAAAATTAGGTTGAAAGGTCATTTTCATTTTTACGCATAAAAAATTTGCCATGGTAAAAAAAGATTTATCGTGGTACAGGTAAAATAATAAAATGAATTAAAGTTAAAAGGTAAAAGCTTAAAATAACTAAAAAATTAACAATTAAATGGGTTTTTGATATTTTTTCAAATCAAAACCATTATTTACAACATTAAATTTCAATATAATTCATTGGAATTAATTACATTGAAATTTGGTTGGCTTTAAATATAAAATAATCATTATGTAATCACTTAAAACTACCTCTAATTAAAGTATAAATACCACCCCTCACCACCCCCTTTCTCCTCACAAGACTTTAAGCTACTCAAATCTCTGAAAAAACCTCTCCTCCCCACTATCCCCATGTCCAAGTGCTACAGGTATCACTAAAATACCAGTTTAAAGGTCTTTAATGGATTCTTCAAGGAGGTGATATTCAAGGGGAGGAAAAGTATGAAAAAATAAAATGAAACATGAGGTAAGGGTTTCTCATCTCACTTTTACTTTTTTGAGATATATGCCTTATTCACAACTTATTAATCATGTGTGGAATATATATAATTCTATTTGATATATAATATCATGAATCTCATTATCTTCATGGTATTCAATGTTTCATTTGATAATTATTACTTTTATGGGGAAAACGATTTGACTGGTTACAAAGTGGTAAGAGAATTATTAACCCAATTTCCATTCTTTAGGTAAAACTTATACTTCATTAATTATGTCATACTAAGATTAATTGTGAAATGACATTTTTCTTATCTTATGATTGTATTTCCAATGGTTTTATATGGATTTATAGATAATACACATAATCAATTAATTTTATGAATGATCCCTTCAATGATATTATATTTATAAGGGACTTTACATTAAAAATTATATTTTTAAATTTTCCTTTAAAAAACTCTTTTTCTTCTATTCCCATGTATTATAAAATTATTTTAAAAAAAATTTAATATTCTTTTATGATTTTTTATAGTCATTTTTACTCATGCTTGAATTTTTACAAAATGGTTTGAAAGGATTCTTTTTGTCATTTTCTAAGTGAGGTTCTTTATGAATTTTATAGAAAAAATATGGAAGGAATGTTTTTTTAAAATTATAAGGAATGAGAATCTTTTACCACCATCATAATTCCTTAATTCCTTGAAGCTTTATTTAAAATCTTTCAAGTTTATTTTCAATGAAAATATTTTATTTTATAATTTCATTACATTTTAAAAAAAACAAAATTGAAATGATATTTTCCACAAGAATTATTTCAAGTGTTCCATAAAAAAATAAATTTTCCAAATTAGATAACATTATTTGATGTTTACTTATTATTTACTAGGTTAATTATTCACGGATACTATTCTAATTATTTCAATGGTTGGTTTATGTTTATTATGTCATGATGTTTATGAATCCTTTTACTTTTCCACGAGATATGCTATGATGAAATTTTTATAAAACACATTTATTTTAATTATTTATAATATGATGAATGATTTATGTTATTATGTAACACATATGTATTATTTTCATTATGTAATGGGTGGGACCTATATCTCCCTCTAATTCATTAGGTAAATATAGATAACTCTTGAAGTAAATGTGTTATGCCTGAACCTGATTTCATGTTTACAAATAAATCTATAGAACTAGTTTTCATGTCAATAAGATTATTCATAGACATGGTTTCTTGTCCATAAGTTTATAAAAGGGATTTATTTCATGTACTTAACTTAATGAGTGAACCTGTTTCTATTTATACTTATTCATAAAGTTATAATTTTATATTTACTCCACATTCCATGTCTTATGCCATTATTATTACCACATAGATCATGTTCTTTTATGATTCATATATTATGAACTTCTATGATTTATTCCAGGACTCAAGATTGTGATATTTTATTTGAGTGGTATAATTTTCAAATGTTATGCTCATGTTCATATTACCTTATGCTTATTTCATGATTGATATCTCCCTTGTTTACCCTTACTAAGAATCTGATCTCACCATTTTCTTATGTTTATTTTCCCTAGGATATGAAGAAAGGTATTAAGTATGAAATGTCAAAAAGGATTCTAGTTATGAAGGAATAAGTGGGAGATGATGTAGATGTTTTATGAACCAGTTGTTTATGTTTCCAAGTTTCCAAAGATACTAAACTCATATGATTTTGGTGTGGTTTTGTTATGTTGTGTAATGAATATTCATTGATTTGGATGTAATATATATGTATGAGTTATTGGATCTTTATATTCTATATAACATTTGTAGATATATCATGTATAATAACACATGTCATGGTGGTTTACAAAGGAGTAAAGTAGAGAACATTTTATCTAACAAAAGTTTTGAAAGGTGTAATGCATGCCAAAAATAGATTTTTTTAATGTTATGGAGTGAACATATCAGTTACTTAAGTATGAAGGGGGTGAAATTATTAAATTCTTAAGGTATATAAAATATCATAGACATGGAGTATGAAATATATTAATAATTTATCATTGTGAATAATTATAAATTTTCATCCCCAACATGAGGTAAGATGATAAAGAGCTGAAAGTTAAAGCTAGTTTATATGGATGTATATAGTCTATCTCTGGTTCATTATCATGAAGGTTTATTATACTATGTTACCTTTATCAATTATTCACCATGGAATGTGTTATTGTTATTTATAAAGTTAAATTATAAGGTATTTAAAAACATTTCTCAATGGATATCCATAGTGGAAAAGGATACTAGATGAAAACTAAAGTGTTTGAGGTCTCGCAATGAAGGGGAGTATGGAAGGATAGAGTTTTATAAGTTTTATTTGAGAAAGGTAATATTTTTTATAATATCATAAAAATTACACTATAATATAATGGATTCATAGAGAGGATAAATTATTCATTGGTCAAGAATGTGAGAAGAATGAGGATTCACACTGGATTCCCCTATGGAATTTTAGGAAGAAGCGATGAACTCTACTACCTACTAGGTTAATAGGAGTCCTTCTTATATATTAGGGAAAGAAATTATAGAAGAATTTATTTCCAAAATAATGGTGGATATCACCAATATCAATGTATTTTTTTCACTTGCATATGTCCATGTTGATTTCAATCAAATGTACAAGCTAGAGAAAAATTATTAAGTGTATTACTTTATTGGGTTTGGAGATAAATACATTGGTTTTTAGATTTATGATAACAACTCTTGGAAGGTTATAAAAATTCAAAATTTTATATTCAATTAATATATATTTTTTAATGATTAAAACCAAGTGGAAATTGATGATGATATCAAAGTATCATTACAATATGGGGTTCAACTAAATGGATGTCTAGAAGTTATGGATGTTTCAAAAAAAATAGGGAGTACATCATTTCTAGAAACCCTAGACTATTTGGAAGAAGTTATAAAAGATAATAATGTTTTTATAGTGCTTATATTACTATAAATAAAAAAATATAAAGGATTATGGAATCTTTGGGAATATCTCTATATGGTGAAGTTTTAAAAGTATTAGTTTTGAAAGGTTTGGAGTTATAGGGTCAGCAATATAGATTTACCAGTATTATGCACCAATTTCAAAGATGTATAAGTATATTTCACTATTTTTACTCACAAATGATATATAACATGAAATCAAGAAATATGCTTCAATTTTGAAAGACTTTAATTATTGGGAGTTAGTGATGTGGGATGAAATAAATTCATTACATGTGTTTAAAACATGGGAGCTAACATAAAGGATTACTGGTAAGTTTTTACTTCATAAAGGGGTTTATCATCTAAAGAAGGAATTGGATGGTAGATGGAGTTATGTGTAAAGGATTATAATTAAAGGTTTTTAATGAACATAAATATTGTATTTTTCAAATATATTTTCTTCAGTTGTTAAATGCTTGAATATCTAGATGGTACTCATCATGGTTTCTATAGAAGGGTTACATCTATAGAAAGTTGATGTGAAGACCACTTTTCTTCATGGAGACTTAAATGAATAAATTTAAATAGATCAACTGAAAGGTATCATGGAGAATTGGAAATGTGATATTCTATTAAATCTAAAGTAGACCCTTTACGAATTGAAGTAAGAACTAAGGTAGTGTAACAATAAGTTCAATGCCTTTATAGAAGAATGTAGGTTCATCGAAAGAAATGTGGATCATTATTGTTATCAAAATGTGTTCTATGATGGTATTTTCATTATCTTACATCTCTATGTTGAATAAATTACTATAAATGGTCTAGTAAAGGAAATGATTAATTGGATGAAAGTTGAATTTTCTTAAAGTTTCAAGATGAAGGATCTCAGTCTATCAAAAAATATTGTGAGGATGTATATTCTAAGGGACTTGTGTTCTCTAGCCCTGTTCATGACTTAGTCTAACTATATATGAAATATGGTGTGATGTTTTAAAATTACTATGGTGAAACCAATTACTAATCCCCTATTATAACATTTTAAGTTGAGTAAGGATAAGATACCATGAATGGAATATGAGTTTGAGTACATGTAAAAGTATCATGTTGTACCCAGGGTTTATCCATTACTCCCCTCAGGTTTCATGATAAGGACCAACCGCACTGAAGTTTAGGGGTGTTATTAGATATAAATTCATTAATACTATATTAATGTTTAGGGAAGTTGTGGGTAAAACATACATTTATTATGGGATCTCTAACATGTTATGATTCCTTAACCTATTGAATGGGTGGGATGGCCTTGGGAAAGAAAATGTTATGTGGGTGTGATGCCAAATGTGGATAGTATCAGGATGTTGAGTATTAATTGTTGGATTCACCGGACTTATACCTAATATTATATCCATGGGGTATCTTTTAATCCATTAGGGTAACACTGAGTGGGAGATTATTGGAACCAAGTTTATCCAGTGCTCCCCCCATGATACATGATAGGGACTAACTATTATTTCTCTTGGGTGAATTGTTTTAGAAAGATTTGAGTCCCACATTGGGGGTTGGGGGTTCTTGTTGTATTATAAATGTTTTTTGGTATCTCTCCCCTTTTTTGAAGTCTTTTCCTATTGAACATGTGGTATTCCCTAGGTAAATGAAAAATTGTGCGGATGTAATCCCAAGAGCAGATATTATCATGACATCAAGCATTGGTGGGAAGATTCACCCAACCAGTACTTTGTATCAGAGCTCAGTTTCCTTTTGATTTGATCTATTTTTTACAATAATTAAATTCCTTGCATAATTATTATCTCAAATTGGTTCTAAAATTATTTTCACCCTCATGTTTTTACATTAAATACATGAAGTTCATATTTGCAATGGAATATCCTCAATTAGAGAAATATATTGAAATCCCTATCAAGTTAGATGTGGAAGTATCTTCCATGACTCTTTAAAATAGGAATAAAAATGAAGAAAAGAAATAAATAAAAATGATAAAGAGTAATAAGTAATCATTGCTAACTGAAGTTTTTTATAGTGTTAAATGATGTCATAAATTTGTTTAAGATTATTCGTCAAGTGAATCTATCACAATCTATGATGAAGTTGAATTCAATGAATCACTTGGTAAATTTTATTCTGAAATAAAATATTACTTAAAAAAATTCAATATTGAATTTTTCAATTATGTATTTTTATACATCATTGAACTTTATGATGATAAGTCACTACTAGAGTAAGAAATTTATTCCATGTAAGAAACGTTTGAAAAGAATATGAGTTGATA
The DNA here is from genome assembly GCA_963277665.1 of Viscum album. Classification (NCBI taxonomy): domain Eukaryota; kingdom Viridiplantae; phylum Streptophyta; class Magnoliopsida; order Santalales; family Viscaceae; genus Viscum; species Viscum album. The sequence continues at coordinate 2,091,011,899 of OY728120.1, forward strand.
TAATTCTCTCACAAATATGGTGAATGTTAATGATGAATATATCCTACTTTTTAATGAAGAAATTTATTTATTTAGTTAATTATTAAAAATATATTTATATGATAAATAAGTTTTTTAAAAGTTTATTAAGGAAGTGTTCCATTATTTGGAAAATTTTGATAAAGTCTCCATGAATGTCATGTTTGCTCAGTACAAAGATAAAGAAAAACGAGTGAAAGAGATGGAAAATTATTTATTTAGAACAAGGAAAATTAATAAGGATCAAAATCAAAAGTTAAATAAATTCTCTGAATAAAGGTTGAGATCATCTTTGGATGAGAAGAATGATTTTAATATAAAGTGCCTTAAGCTGGAAGTGAAATTGAAGAATCTAGAAGTGGAATTGCTTTGGAACTTCCGAACATCTAATAAAAAGAGTATCTCCATAAAAACTTCATAAATAATTATATATTCTGATATGAATCAAAATGGTGGTACAAATAGGTTTATTTCATCAAGAGAAGAATCCACCTCAAACTCATCAAAAAAAATAACCCATTTTTCAATGAAATTTGATTGCACTAAATCTGTTTTGATAAAAATTATAGGATAAAAGTTAAAAAAATATTCAAATTTTGAAGGAAAAAAATAATAATAAATTCACTACATCATAAAGGGTTAATGTAGGAATGTCTAAATAAAATATCACCCCACTCAAATGAGCCTAAATAGTTGGGGTTCCAACTCAAAAATAGAAATCCTACAATTCTATATAAACTGCTACTAAATAAAAAATATCAAGACTTATTATAAGATGTTTATGTTGTTGAAATTTTTTTCATAATGAAATTATTATTGGCATAACATGTATATGTTTAAAATTATTAGAATCCTTAATTAAAATGGGTGCAGAGTTGAATCAAATAGAAAACCTATTGGTTCAAAGTATATATCACGGAATGGAAGGAATCAATACTTAGAGAATATATTTAAATACTTTAAAAATGGGTTTTGAAACCAAATTTTTCTTTATTACGAGGAGTTATATTATCTACCATCTCATTCCAACTCTTGTGATAATCACAATAGAAGTCTATAATATAGAACAAAGTGGGTGAAGAAAAATAATAACTTTTCCTTGAGACAGAATCAAAATATTTAGGATTTTGAACAAAGTATACCCAAGAAAATATTAGAGAAAGGTAAGATGGATGTCAAACTTATAGGGAAAATATGATTATGTTATATTAATATAGACCACATCATGGACCACTACAAAATGACCATCAACATCAAAGTTAAAATAGAACGTTGGGAGCAAGAAAATATTTGATCCAAGAAATAGATAACATGAAAGACATGGTGGTTAACACTAGAATATGAATTTCAAAAGAAGTTTCCTAAGAAAATTTAACTGATAAATATATATATGGAAGATCATAGTGTTTTCAGATGTATGACATTATTGTTTAGTCAAAAACTAATAAGTAATGAAGGGAAAGTAAAAATGAACTAAATTTATAAAACCATTTCTACAAGGAATGAATAAAAACCTAATAATACATCTAATAATGTGCTAAAAGATTTTTTAATGATTTTTTCATATTCTCTATAAAAGGAAAAAAAGATTGAGATAGATGAAAAATGTGAAATTGCTCTAATTTCTAAATTCATAAATCCTACTCTAACAAAGAAATTTTTTTAAATAAAATATAATTCCATGATTCCCTAAGTTGAATGGATTTAGAAAAATAAAAAAAGAAAGAAAACAGGAATAAGATAATACATTTTAGAGCATCATGGGAGGAAGTTTCTAGGTTGAGAAATATGACACAACCCTACTGATCTAACTAAAAAATATATAGAGATCTATTTTATTCCAATACCAGTTTGGTGGTGCTTAAATGTGTGGAATTGAAGGTGAAATTATTTTAAGTGCATCCCTTGAGGGGGTTATTTCAAAAGAGGTAAATCTATTAGAGATTTACTATTTCTTTTAAATCTATAATGTTAGAATAACTTTATAAAAAATGAGATTGATGTATTATTTCCATTATCCCATAACTATTTTGACTTATATTCATTGTGTTTATAAAGGGGTTATTATCAAACAAAAATGGGAAAATAAGATACCTTTTACTTGAATGTTTTATATATTCATGTTCAAGTGTGTTCAGTTTCTAAAAAACAAAAAAAAATATCTGAACAGCCCCCACTAATTGAAATTTAGTGTTGGTATCATATTATAAAATGTGTATGGATAGATTTATTATCTAAATTAGTCAATACTGTTTTATAAAAATGGTTAAACCACATAGACATAGAGTTTATTAGTGAATATATCATTACTAAGAGAAAATATGGTACCTCCTTTCTCTCATGGAATAAAATAAGAATAATTAATGTGGAAGAACAAAAGATATAATATGATTTTCTTAAATTTAGAAGTGTTAGTTAAAGTTGAGAAATACCACCCTTATACTCATGGTGCCCATGATGGTAAGAAAACCTTTTTATTTTCATTTATTATCAATTAGGGGTATAATAATTATGTTAACTCCTAAGTAATTTTTAATTGATAACAAATTAAATGGGGGTATTAAAGTTTCCTTGTTTAAGGTTATATTTATTGTCAATAATATTTTTTTTCAAGTACTTTTCAATTTAATTATGAAAAGGAAATAAGGATGTGTATATAGCGTTGGGTAATGAACTTGATACCCTTGAATACTAGACTAGAAAAATTCAAATGGTATCACTCACATTAGACAATTGGAGCATTTTCCTGAATTTAATGATAGTTGCTAAATTTTGAGAATCACTATCAATAATAGTTAACAAGGAATTTAGAAATTAGAGTGAATCTAGTTATATATAGAAATTGAAGATTTGTGATTGGAGAAAGAAAAAACTAGATGGATTTGTGGGAAATTATAATAAACCATCCATGGTTTACTACATATGAAGGTTATTGAATATTGAGTTGAATATCTCTTGGAAAATGTTTTGAGAATAGTGGAGATGGACTAAAGTCATTAGAAGTGTCTTAGAAATGATTTTAAAAATTCTAGAATTTAAATGCCTTAGAGAATTTGAATATTTACAGAACTATAAGTATGAAATCCATGAAACATAGGGATGATTCTAAAGCTACGTAAAAATCATTTCAAAAAAGTGATATGAAAAATGGATAAGTCATGAAGTGCATATGGATGACTCTATGAACTACACAAGCATCAATGGCCACTTCATAAATATAATTCCAAGAAACAGATCTTATAAAATGGAAAAATCATGAATTGTGTAAGGATAATCCTCAAATGGTTAATCATTACTGAGGTTCATGATCATGAATTATACATTATGTGAGCATGAATCCTCGGTGTTTAAAGATCATTTAGTTATGTAAGTATCATATGTATATGAATCTTATTTGTGAAATCATACACTTTATAATGGTGAATTTAAATTTTTTTAACCTTAAATTTCTAAATAATAATGAATTTATCTACATGGGGATGATTCAGTGTTGTGTATGGATCATTACTTAAGAAAATATCAAATTTCTATATACTGAAATTCAAATTTCTAGAATTTGAGATTCTGAAGAATAAACCATTTAGGATATTGGGAAAGCCATTACAACATGTAAAAAAATCATGATACTATTTTTATCAACGATAAAATCCTATTTTAAGTAATATCAAGTGATATTAATATGAGAATATCAATTAGATGAGTTACTTGATAAATAAAAAGAAGATTTTATGTGTTTTCAATAATACTGTTTTTTTATTAAGTCATTACTTGAGTTGCTCACTAAAGTTTAAATATTTGTGATCTAAGAAGTTTGAGTGAGAAAATATCTTCAATATAATAAGAATAATATCAATGTAGGGTGAACTTAAAATAATATTATTTTACCTAAAATTAGTAAATTCCATATTTCATTAAATCTAGAAATGAAAAAAATCGAAGATATATATGATGAACTCAAATGATCAGTACATCACAAAAGAAATTGTGATTAAATATTTATAATAATAAAGAAGAATTGAGTGGGAAATAATGAAGGATATAACTAAACATATGTGTTTTCCTGAAAATATAAGTGTTGTAAAGATAATATTAGTATATCTAAACTAGTGTTATTATTGTTTCATATTTTATATAGTCTATATAGATTTATTTCAAAGTTTATTTTGTGGATAATATTTTGAGAAGAATAAGAAACCTGATCCTACTATATAAAATGAAAATATTTTCATCCGAAAAAAAAACAAAAACTATAATAAAAATAAAGGGTATAGTGGTCATTTTTCATGTGACAGCTGATTAAGAAAAAGAGGGATCTGAAGGATCGTGTGTGTATAAAAAGATATTGTTTTTTTTTGTTTAATATCACTTTATTTATTTATACTTATTGAAAATGATAATACCCCAAGAATAAATTTTTTCCTCCTATACTAAAAATAGGAGAGACTAATGAAAAAAAATTCAAGTGATCTTGAGAGAGAGTGAAGAATAAAGTTAGGCATAGAGAACTGAAACTATCTAGGAGGAAAAGGCTATGAGTGTGATGAGGGAAAGAGACTCTTGAGAAAGATAGAACAAGAATAGATTGGTGAGCCAATATTCAAGGAAAATATATTGGGTTTCAAATAAAGTAAATAATAGGGGAAATCTAGCCAAGTCTTATTGAGAAAAACAAGTGGGTTGAAGCGGTTTGAGAAAGAAGAAAATAAGAAGAAATAAAAAACCTTAAAGTATTTTCTTGAGTGAGAATCAACAAACTAGTGGTCTACGGATTTCATCACCTAGAAAAACTAAAGTTTTGTACTACTCAATTTATAATATCTAGGTAATATTTTATAATATGTGTTCTTGAGATTAGGTAGAGGCCAGTATACAGATTCTGAAGAAGAACTGGAATGCTAATAAAAAACAAACACTCACTTGATTACGGTTGTTATTACATATTATAAGGAAACCAAATACTCTATTTTTGAGGAAAAAGAAAATATTAATGATTTAGTAACTTCTAAGATAGACTTTTTGATATACTTAAATGGAGGAAATAAGCTAAGAAGGAAATATAGTATGATGCCAACTTGAAGTGGCATTATGGGATACAATATATAACACCTCATCACGGAGGCCACTCAAATAGTTCCCTATACTGGTGGAACCATATCACTTTAGGTGAGCCTCCCTATACACTAGAGTCTTTCTACTAGTGTTTAGGGTGTAAATTTTTATGGTGGGGGGAATATACCCTCTTGTAAAATTATAAACAATAATAGAAATAATAGAAAATCATATCAACCAACCCAAATAACATCACATAGAATACATGGAAAGTGCAAAAAAATATTGTATTAAAATGATATAATAGTGTATTATTCCATATTTGTCATAATCGGTACCCCAAGGGAGTATTTTTAAAATGGAATAATAAAATAACAAAATAAAACTAAAGTTATAACTCATTCCCAACTACTCTAGAGTCCAGCCCAGTATCATCATGCATACTCTATTCTAGTATGTCAAATAAATCATTATGAAATGGTCCCTTTCCCTAAATCTATACCTATGAAAAAATGGGGATGTCTTCTTGGTCACCCAAGTGTTATGGAAACCCAAGAAGGGTGTGAGTACAACTCAGTAAGTCACAGCTAATGGTATCCCAAATATAACTATTCTAAAATAAAAGTTTATAAAAAAGTGCCATAATTTATTTTAAAACAATTTAATAGTTTTAATAAATTTAAATAAATATATAAAAATAACCATTGATGTCCAAGATCTATAGAGAAACTTGAGATCAGACTATACCATCATCAATCCTTAGGTCCATGACCTCGATCGACCATTCCCACTTCTACCAATGTTCGGTTATCTCTAAGAATTTCAGGGTGATCGTTTCAACCATAGTATCACAACTAAAATTTCAAGTGTTTTCCAAATCAGTATTATTACCTCCCCTAGGGTAGTTTCCATTAGGGTTTCATTTCCTCCTCGAGGGAATATTTCAGAACCTCCATAATGGGAGTTTTCATGACCACTCTTATGGGTGTTTCATGACCTCCCCATCGAGAGTTTTCCATATGAGTATCAATAACAAGCCAAAATAATAGATAAATTACATTCCAATTCACTATTTTCATGTTCCATTACCAAATCATCATCATTTTCCATTTATAACATTAATTCTATACCACATTTAACATTCAACAATTCACTTGAAAATTCACTTCAATTCACATTATAACATTTGTACCTATTTCATAAACCATGGGTTACCAATTTAATAAGTCATTATTATTTCATGATTCAAATTCCATATAAAGAAAGGACACTTCTATTTACTAACATATTTAGTCATAGAAAGTCCCAACTCTAAACTAGGGAATCACCTTGGAATCACACTACATTTCACAAGTAATTATTAAGATTTGAATTCCATTTACAACATCTATGATTGTGAAATTACATTTCATAATCATCGATTCAAATCAATATTCCATTTTCAACCATTTTAAAAATAGAAGTCACTACATGATTCCAATATAAAACATGGTTAATGTTTCAACTAGACACATACCCTTTAATCTTATCCATTTACTTTTTAAAAAACATAACTTACCATTTTTATCCAATTCTAAGGTCAATTCAACCACTAAGTCATTATACTAGGAATAACCTCTTTATAAAACTCAAGACACATCAAAGGGGTGTTTAACTAAGGGAAATGACAATTAAAACCTTCACTACATGAAAAATGTTGTTTTACATCATTTTCTTACATTAGCTATAATTTAAAACGCAATTAATGAATTTACCTACATTTTTTTAAAACATAGGGATATGTGGTGTCACTAATTAGCTACATTTATAAACATAGATAATTATTCATTAACTAACATTTTCAAAAACATTGGTAATTTCATTTTATTTACCTATGTTTTTAAAAAATGTGGGAAATTTTTATTTAATAGAATTTTATTTTGGGAATCACCCCACTAAATTTTATAGTTATTTACATACATTTTTAGAAAAATTGTTAATTTCATTTTAGTTACCTACATTTTTCAAAAAATGTTGGTAATTTCATTTTATTAACCTATGTTTTCAAAAATATTGGTAATTTACTTTATAGAAGAAAAATTTGAGCCCCCCCCCCCCCCATACAGTAGCCCCACCTCGCGCCCCCAACGGCCATTATCACCCACTTCATGTACCACTAGTGATGACCCCCATATGCAATAACCACACCCCATACCCCCACCGACCACTGCTACCAACACGTCAACATTTACCACCACCCTCCACCCCCCCCCCCCCCCCCCCGCGTGCACCCCCTGGACCCCAACAACAACCAGCAATGATGACCCCCCACACCAGCTTCCCCATTCCACTAATCACAACCCCTCATACCCCCACTGCAGCAGAAGATGGCCCACAATGATGACCCCCCACACACACTAAATATCACCCTCCCTCTTTACTTTTTAAGCAGCGGACAACCCACATCGAGTTTGGGTGTGATACTGCTACCCAACATGCACACCCTTATATTATTAATATATAATATTATATATATTTATGTGTGTTTGTGTGTTTATAATATATATAATATATTATTAATATATATAACAATAATACACACATATATTATCTATGTTTTAAAATAATAAAATATTTTATTAATAAATTATATGTAAATATAATAAAAAATACATTATTATTAATATATTATAAAAATATATATTTATGCTATATATATAGTTATATATTTATTATTATATATTCTTATATATTAATTTTTATTTTTATTTTTATTACATTGTAATTTATTGTTATTATATTTATTGTTATATATTCGTATTATATCATTATATATTCAATATACTTATTTTTATAATATTTATTGTTATGTTGTTATGTTGTTTTAATAACATATTGTTGTTATATTATATTTTTTATAATAATATATTGTTTATAATATTATATTGTTATTATATTTAATGTTATATTGTTATATTTTTATTATGTTTATTATTATAATATTATCATTATATTATTATTGTATTTTTGTTTCTAATATTTATAATATTTATTATTATATTTACTATTATAATATTTATTATTATATTGTTATATTTATTTATTATATTGTTATATTGTTATATTATTATATTATTATATTGTTATATTGTTATATTGTTATATATTTATTCTAATTATATTGTTATATATTGTCACACCCGGTTTTTGATGACTTTGTTTTGATCTGGTTCATTTGAAATCCTGATACTTTTCTGGGGTCTTGTGTGAGATTAATGTTGAGTTTTTAAGTTTCATATATGTCTAATCACCCTAATTTTGGTTCTCCATTTCTTGATTAGATTCCACTTCCCACATGTCCTCAACTGATATATTCAAACTACCATATCCTTTTGGACCCCTTAAGAATTTGTAATCATAGTGAATTGGGGTTACTTATTTAGGCATTGGGCCAACCCATGGGCCCATTTCCAGTTTTAAAAAATAACATTTTTATTTTATATATAATTAAATATTTAATATTTTTCAATAATTATACCTCCCACACGAATCCAATATCCCTATCCTCACCCCCATTATCTATTTTCCCTCTTTGGAGATCAAAATAGTCACAGAGTGGGGAAACATTCTCAATGTCTCTCAAATCGTCCATAATTGACAAGGTAAATTGTATCATTCGTAAATCAATCAATTCATACTCTTTTGGCCACCACTCTTCTTTCTATGGTTCTTCCAGACCTTATGAGTCTCTCCAAGAAGTTTCAATCCATTCCTTTTATCTATGTGTGCAAATCTAGTGGAATACGAAGAATTTTCTAGTTGAAAAGGTGAGATTTCTTCTCCTTTATCCTCCATCTTCTTCCTCCATTCATTATTTCTTGGTTTTATAATCTCCTATAGTCCTTTTCGACTTAGGGTTCTGTTATTCCATGATTTTTTATGGGTTTTTTATTCATTTGGGTCTGGTCGTCATAGGTTTTGGGTTTTTAAACCCTCACATGGTGATTTCGTGTGTGCGTTTCCATTACGCCAAGGATTTGAGGTAGGATATCCCTTGAAATAGCCTTTATAATTTAAGTTTCATCATTCTCATACTTTTATGTCCTTATTAATATTATATGTGCTACTGTGAAACCTTTATTTTAAAGGTTTTTTGTGCAAATTATGTTTTATGACTTATTTTGTTAAAAATATAGTTGTTTTTGTATAAATGTGCACTCCTTTTGTTTGATAAATTATTCCATGAGATTTCAAACTTGTTTTATGGTATTTTGAATATGTTTCATTATCTTGAATAACTTTATGGCATGAAAGTGGTATTTCATCCCTTTTAAGTTCTTAACATAATTTGTTTTGTTAAAGAGTTCATTCCACGTGTTTGGTAAATTGCCCGGTTGGATTTTATGTGTCTAGCGCAATTTAAAATTATTTTTTTGGATTTATAAACACATTTTCAGCATGTAAAAATTTATTTTCGGATACTTTTATGGCTTTCCAATTTTTATTTGGTTTTACAAATAAAAGGGTTTTGGTTTACAACATGTTTTGGCCCGAGTTGATGGAAAATGGCCTATTTCACATTCTCATTAAAATGGTTGTGTTTTGAATATGTAACTTTAATGTTTTATGGGATTTAGGAATGATTTTTGATGATTTAAATTGTTTTTATACACCAAATTAATAAAATTTAAATTCATAACTTTTTCAAATTCTAGTTTTGGGAAAATGTTTAAAGGCTAATTTGGCCTTTCCTAAAAAATGATGAATGAGTGTTTTACTTGTATATACCATGTTGTGTCAATTGAGATTTTTTTGGGTCTATGAAATGATTTTCATAAATGTTTTTAGGGATTCCAAATAAGTTTTTTTATGTTATTTATGGGTTTGTTTCCTTAAAAGAGTATCTTTGAACGAATTTTATGTGCAAGGCCTCATGATAGTCCTTGAAATTGTTTTACGAAAAAATTTAGTGGTTTATTGATTCGTGAAAGAAATGTGAAGAAATTTTGTGGGATGTTTGTGTTTTTATGATTTGGGAAAGTAATTTGGATGTGAAATATATATATATGATAATATATGTAACTTGATTGATCACTAAAGGAAATCCCGGGTATCTAGGTGGGCAGAAGTGTACTAGTATTCTAGTGATTCTGTGGGGTTTGGCCCATGTTTCCTGTAGAAAGTTTTATGATGACAACACTAACTAAACTATGATTATTATGATGTTGTGGGACCACTAGGTTATGGGTATTATTCCTACTAGTGTCTTTTTTACACTAGAATGGATATTTATTATGGTTACTTTCACCAAGATATGAGATACCTCGGGCTCACAACTAACTAGTGCCTAGGGGTGTTCCCGTGACTTGTGCTCATTGAATATTTTTTAATCACCATTTTTATACAGTGTGTTTGGTTGGTAAATTCAAAATCATGTGTGATTTATTTAAAACTATATATTCTTTAAATCATCCCTCTTGAAAACTATTTTCATTTTGAAGTTTCACCTCTTTGAAAAATTGTTACTAGCATTCTTGTTTATAAAACATGAATGTTTTTGTCTGATAATTTGTTTTATATATCATGAAACCTCATTTGAAATACATACTTCTATACCATTTATTTAAAATAGTAAATTAATGATTCTTTTATTTTCAAGTAAGTTCATTGGTAATAGAATATCGGGCAAACCTAATGAGTTTTAATACTCACACCTATAGTTTTCTTCTATTTTTAACCCTTGTGCATGTTTTAGATTGAGTTTGATCACCTTTGGAAATGTGTGATCATTATTTTGGAGAGTGACTAGAAGTGTCACATGGAGTTATTTGGTTATCGGGTTTGGTCAGTTGTGTTGTTGGTTTAGTTCTACTTTTAGTTTCTTGTATAAATAATGTTTAGTTCAATTTTTATATAAATGCATTTTGGGCTGTCCATTTATTTCCGCTATTTTTTTATTGTTTATATATGGGTGAAATAATTCCCTTGTGTACCCTATTGATTCCCATGGTGCTTTTCTCCATTCCCGGGAGGATCAGGAACGCCTCTCGGGACTTGTCGCGGGCTGGCCTGGGTGACCGGTTCAGGGTCGACTCGGGCTGGTTCGTGACAAAATGGTATCAGAGGAGGTCGACTCTTAGCAGGTCATTCTATTAGAGAACCCTTGTTATTTGGGGATGTCAAGGTAGATGGATTATTATTGTTGGTACTTGAGGGTTAAGTGCGGGAAGAGTGTCATGAACTCTTGCTCGTTCTGATCCTCGTGTTTCCGTGGGAAGTCTGGTTTTATTAGTGTCATTTGTTCTTGCTGATTGTTTGGTGTTGGGATATGACAAGGGGAGTCTGAATAATGGAATATGTGAGCTCATAGGTCCTGGAAATCCATGTGGATCTAGGGCATGGTCCTAATAAGTCTCTCTGTGTTGGTGTGGTGTTTGACATATGGCCGCCAACCATATGGTCAAGTCACCCACCAACACCGGTTCCCTTTTGTGGGTTTCATAGACCTTTCATGAATTCTGAATTTTTTTTGAAAATCCTTGTGTGAGAATTATGGAAATGGTTTTTAAAGGAAGTATGGATTTTTAAAAGTGGGAAATGGGTTCTCAAAAATTAAATATAAAATGGTTTTGGAAGGTTCTATTTTTTTTGGGAGGAAGTGAAAATGATTTAACAGGATTAGATTTTCCCTTATCTAAACTTGTGGTTTGTTGAAATAAATGGTTTATAAAGTGTGCATCATTTTAAATTAATTGTGAAACTTTGTTTTAAATTTGGTATTTTGGGATATTCAAAAGTTTTTGAATCTGATGAATTGATTTTGGATGTTTTGTTTTGAGCGGTTAGTGTTTTCTGGAAAGGTATTTTGGTCTTTGTCGTTGTCAGATTATGAAAAGAGACCTTGCTGAATTTTTTTTTAAAATGGGAAAAAGATATTTGGAATAGAATGTTTGTTTTTGTAAGTTATATTAAATGAAATTTATTTTTTTTAATCAAATGGTTCTTGATGAAGCATGGCTTGTCTTTTGAAATCTAAAAATGGTTTTTGATTTGGTGGTTGATGTGCCTTTGGAAGGTACACAATTATTTTTTGTAATGATGATGTTTTGTTTTTGCATTCGGTGTTTTCATGGGTTATCACTTGAAAGGTTTTATAGATATATGGATGAATTTTTGGTATGGCATGGTATTTTAGTGCCCAGGGTTGCACGTAAATGTTCATGTGAGTGATACTTGATGAAACACCATTGGTGAATGTGAAAATCCACTAAGTTACTTTATTTATTATTTTATTTTCTAAAGTGTTTTTAGCTGAAAAACTTTGGTGTTTGTTTTGAACTTATGGTTATGTGGATGGTTTATACTATGTATTATAAGTGTTATCTATTCAGTATGTGTACTTATGATCTAGAATTCGTACTCTTGTTGAATCTTGAGATGGGATCTTGTTGGTGGCTCGGTTTTGGGGTAATGTTTTGTGGGTTTCTAAAGATGTGTTGGATGTTGTGATGTGGCCACAGATAATTCTATGTTTTCAAGATTTAAAATTGATAACCCAAATGATTATTTCTCATGTTTCATACTCTAGATCCACCTCCTCAAATAATTCCTCATCCCATTAGTTGAAATAGAGATCTATTTGGGATCGATTTAAAGTACTTCCAGTTCGTGATAATTCTTGTGGACATAGTAGTTGTGTTCGTTGATGTTGATTCTTTTCTCCATATTCTTTGTCCATTCTGCTCCCCGTTCTAAGTGAGATAAAATTTTGATATGTATCTATGAGTTCCTATTTAGATGAAATTGTTTTGTTGGGAAGGTGAGTTTTTTTTTGAGTGGTGTGATACTTAGCACCTGACTGTGGGGCAGCAGATGATTCATGATTTAGGGCTCCAGCCATAGGCCTCATAGTGAAGCTTTTCACACAGTCAGGAAATATACAGAGGTGTGGAGAACATTACTGGGCTCATGCCTCCACCATTATGGTAAGGTAGTTTCTATGTCTATATTATGGTTCCTCATTACTGTGAATTTCCATTTGTCACAACAATTATGGTGGACTTACCCCTCACACAGTGTCTTTGGTTATGCCTTCATGGATGCGGGTTTCCAATCAATGTCCCTTTGTGAACCACCTCTGTAAATCAGGTGCGATCTTGGTGTTACATATTCGTAGGTGTAGAGTTTTTGGTAGTTCCTTGGTTTATTTTGTGGTTCTAGTGGAAAAATTATTGGGCCCCCTTCCCTCCCCTCCCTGAGTGGTGGGGGTCCGGATCCGTACTGAAAGTGTTGGCCAAGTTCTCGTCCCCTCTGTTAGGGAGTGGGTGGTTTATATTTTCATGTTGTAACCCTCTTAACTTGGGTTGGTGGGTTTTTATGGTAGAGTTTTATTTGTACATGTGAAAGTGAGGTAATGTTGAGTTCTTGTTTTTTTCGTTGCTAGTGGGGTTCTAATGTTGGGGAGACCCACCACAAGTCTCATTGATTTTTCCTCCTATGAACTTGTCTAGTGCTAGTTGTTTATTAATGTTGGGTAGTCCATTATGTAATCCCCTAGATTCCTTGGTTTTCTTAAGTTCTGTTTAGTTTGGGTGATTGTTTTTTTCATTGGGAGAAGGCCCAACAATCAGGTTCTTGGCTTGGTTGTGGAGGTGGTGGCGTGACTGTTCCGTTGATTTTCACAAAGTGGTTGTGAGTTGGTGTTTTGTTTGGGAAAGAGGATTAAGTTATTTTGATGGAAAATTATATTTTAATAGATTTATAGTTTGGATCATGTTGATAAGGAATCCTTAGGTGTTTATCTTTCAACTGGAAAGTGTTATGGATTTCTAGGGGCGGAAAGCATTAATGGTGGGGAGAATTGTCACACCCGGTTTTTCATGTCTTTGTTTTGATCTGGTTCATTTGAAATCCTGATACTTTTCCTGGGTCTTGTGTGTGATTAATGTTTTTTTTTTAAGTTTCATCTATGTCTAATCACCCTAATTTGGGTTCTTCATTTCTTGTTTAGGAGTTTTTGGAGAAAGGGTGGTTAATTCATGATTTGGGCCAACCGTGAGTCCATTTCCAGTTTTAAAAAACTAAATTTCTTTCTTTTATAACTCCTTTTTTTCAACCTTTTACACCCATTACACTTCCCACATAGCCTCAACTGATATATTCAAACTAAAATATAATTTTTTTACCCCTTAAGAATTCATAATCATAGTGAATTTGGGTTACTTATTTAGGCATTGAGCCAGCCCATGGGCCCATTTCCAGTTTTAAAAAAATAATTTGTTTATTTTATATCTAATTCAATATTTAATATTTTTCGGTTATTTTACATCCCACCATAATCCAATATCCCGATCCTCACCCCAATTATCAATTTGACCTATTTGGAGCTCAGAATAGTTGTGGAGTGGGGAAACATTCTCAATGTCTCTCAAATCATGTAGAATTAACAAGGTAAATTGTATCATTCATAAATCAATCAATTCGTTCTATTTTGGCCACAAATATTCTTTCCATGGTTCGTCCAGACCTTAGGAGTCTCTCCAGTATGTTTCAAGACATTCCCTTTTATTTATGTGTGCAGATCTAGTGGAATATGAAAAGTTTTCTTGTAGAAAAGGTGAGATTCCTTCTCCTTTATCCTCCATCTTCTTCCTCCTTTCATTATTTCTTGGTTTTATAATATCCCATAGTCCTGTTATACTTAGGGTTCTTTTATACCATGATTTTTTATGGTTTTTTTATTCATTGGGGTCTGGTCGTCATAGGTTTTGGGTTTTTAAACCCTCGGATGGTGATTTCGTGTGTGTGTTTCCATTACGCCAAGGATTTGAGGTAGGATGTCCCTTGCACTAGCCTTTATAATTTATGTCTCATCATTCTAATACTGTTATAACCTTATTTATATGATATGTTCTACTGTGAAACCTTTATTTTAATGGTTTTTTGTGAAAATTATGTTTTATGACTTTTTTTGTTAAAAATATAGTTGTTTTGGTATAAATGTGCACTCCTTTTGTTTGATAAATTATTACATGATCTTTCGAACTTGGTTTATGGTATTTTGAATATGTTTCATTAGATTTAATAACTTTATGTCCTGAAAATGGTATTTCATCCCTTTTAAGTGCTTAACATAAGTTTTTTTGTTAAAGAGTTCATTCTATGTTTTCGGTAAATTGCCCGGTTGGATTTTATGTGTCTAGTGCAATTTAAAATGATTTGTTTGGATTTATAAACACATTGGAAGCATGTAAAAAATTGTTTTGGGATAATTTTATGGATTTCCAATTTTTATTTGTTTTTACAAGTAAATGGGTTTTGGTTTACAACATGTTTTGGCCTAAGTTGCCGGAAAATGGCATGTTTCACATTCTAATTAAAATGGTTGCATTTTGAATATGTAACCTGAGTGTTTTATGGGATTTATTAATGAGGTGTGATGATTTAAATGTTTTTTATACATCTCCTTAATAAAATTTAAATTCATAACTTTTTCAAATTTTAGTTTTTGGAAAATGTTTAAAGGCCCGTTTGGCCTTTCCTAAAAAAATGATGAATGATTGTTTTACTTGTATATACCATGTTATGTCAATTGTTATTGTTTTATGGTCCATGAAATTATTTTTATAAAATGTTTATAGGGATTAAAAATATGTTTTGTTATGTTATTTATGGGTTTGTTTCCTTAAAAGAGCATCTTTGAGTGGATTTTATGTGCAAGGCCTCGTGATACTCCATGAAATTGTTTTACAAAAAAAATTAGTGGTTTATTGATTCGTGAAAGAAATGTGAAGAAATTTTGTGTGATGTTTGAGTTTTTATGATTTGTGAATGTAATTTTGATGTGAAATCTGTATATGATAATATTTGTAACTTGATTTAGCACTAAAGGGAATCTCGGGTATCTAGGCGGGTGGACTTGTACTAGTATGCTAGTGATTCTGTGGGGTTTGGCCCCTGTTTCACGTAGCAAGTTTGACGACGACAACACTAACTAAACTATTATGATGATGAAGTTGGGGGACCACTAGGTTATGGGTATTATCCATACTAGTGGCTCGAGTGCATGAGAACGGATATTTATTATGGTTACTTTCACCGAGATACGAGGTACCAGGGGTCACAACTAACTAGTGCCTAGGGGTGTTCCCGTGACTTGTGCTCATTGTCTATTTTGTACTCACCATCGGCATACAGTGTGTTTGGTTGGTAAATTCAGAATCATGTGTGATTTATTTAAAACTTTATATTCTTTAAAGCATCCCTCTTCAAAACTATTTTCATTTTGAAGTTTCACCTCTTTGAAAAATTGTTACTAGCATTCTTGTTTATGAAACATGAAAGCTTTTGTCTTGTAATTTGTTTTATATACCATGGAACCTCATTTGAAAAACATACTTTTATATCATGTATTTAAAACATTAAATTGATGTTTCTTTTATTTTAAAGTAAGTGCATTGGGAATAGAATATCGGGCTAACCTACTGAGTTTTAATACTCACGCCTATAGTCTTCTTCTGTTTTTAGCCCTTGTGAAGGTTTTAGCTTGAATTTGATCGCCTTGGGAAACGTGTGGTCATTGTGTTGGAGAGTGACCAGAGGTGTCACATGGAGTTATTTGGTTATTGGGTTTGGTCAGTTGAGTTGTTGGTTTAGTTCTACTTTTACTTTCTTGCACAAATAATGTTTAGTTAAATTTTTATATAAATGCATTTTGGGATATCCATTTATTTCCGCTATTTGTTTGATTGTTTATATATTGGATAAATCGTTCCCCTGTGTACTCTATTGATGCCCGTGGTGCTTGTCACCATCCCGAGAGGATCGGGAACGCCTCTCAGGACTTATCGTGGGCTGACCAGGGTGACTGGTTCAGGGTCGACTCGGGCTGGTTCGTGACATATATTATTGTTAAGTATTTCTATTAATTATTGTTATATATTATTCTTATATTATTTTATATTGTTATATAATGTTATTATATTTTAAAAAAATATATTGTTATATAATGTTATTATACTATTATATATTTATTGTTATATACTGTTATATATTTTTATATATAATTATTATTATATATTTATTGTTATATGTATATTGTTATTTATTTTTATATATATTTATTATTATATATATTGTTATTATATTGTTATGTTGTTAGATATTTATTGTTATATATTTTATTTATTTATTTATTTATTTATTATCATATATATATATTGTTATTATAGTGTTATATATGTTTGTAGGGGGGTGTTGTATATATATATATGTATATTTATATATGTTATTCTATATATAGTTATTGTTATATGTATCTCTATGTGTGTGTATGTGTGTGTTGCTATATTTTTTTGTTGTATATTGTAATATATTTATTTTTGTATATATATATATTATCTATTTATGGTATATACTACTATATATTTATGTTATATATTATATTGTTATGTATTTATTTATTTATTTATTTATTGTAATGTATTTGTTATTATATGTTTATTATTATATTAATTTTATACATATATACTATTAATAATAATATATATATACATAAATATTATTAATGACATTTTCTTGAAAATGTGGCTAAATTAGCCATGTTTTTAAGAACGCATTGATAAATTAAAATTTAGAAATGTTTTAAAATGTTGCTAAAAACATGTTTAATTTCACCACATTTTTTAGAAAACATTAGAAAATTCAGTATTACAAATTGTTTGAGAAAATGTAGCAAAATATTATTTTTTAAAGTGCTTTAATTTTAAATTAGGGCAATATTTGGTGAAGCTGATATGACCACATAATGCATCGCTTAAGTAAAAAATGGAACGATTATGGGTTTAATTTAGAGACCACCTACCTCATGCTAAAAAAGGTTTACTTGTTCAATATCATCTTCTGGTTCTACCTAAAATGGGATAAATTGATAAATAAACAAATGATCTAGAAATAGGAAATATTAGAACAAAATGGGAGGAATCACTAGCTGCTAAAATAAACAATTAAGGGCAGAAAGAGGTATCATGAACTCATATTAAGCTCTTGATTTCACCCAATGGTAGAAAAATAGATAAGGATCGAGGGAGATCTACCATGGAAGAGAGGGGTAAGGGTGTGAATAAAGGGGAGATCCCCTGACTAAAAGTAAGAGTAAAATCATGTAAGGGGGTTTAAGGGGTTAGGGGTAAAAAAATGGAACCTTTCAAAACAAATATCTAAAATTACACCATCTAGAAAATGGGTTCCCGTCATCTAGCTGGTGAGCCTAGTAGACCTACAAAACTACTGGTTTGTCCCCAAGCTAGCTAGTGGGGCTGCAACAGCATGTTGGAATCTCAACTCCAGTCCTTAGGCCCTTGGTTCACTCTTATTACCCTTCCTACACTTGAAACACACTAAAAGGGGGTTTTGAGCAAGGTTCAACAAAATTTAAAAGAAACATACCTCAATTAATGGTTGTGATCTTAAAAAATATTTTTGTCCCAGTGTAATATGGTAAAACTATGCCTATGTAATATTTTATGACTTAGTTTCAGGATAATCCCTATAAAAACTCCACTTTTATTGGTTATTTTATTTTAGTGAAGAATATATAACTTGGTCATCCCAATAACAACAAGGGGTAAGATACTTGAGTGGGGATGAGACTTGTAATAATACTTATGTCAAACATTATTTTCAGCACTTTATTGTTATCACGTAATGATTCACTACTCATTTTCACCCTTATACTACCGTGTTAAGCTAATTTTGTATTGTAAATTCCAAATATAATAAAAAAATCACTTCACATTTGATTCAATTTGTTAATGTTAATTATAGTTAAAAAGGTAAATTTCACTTATTTTAATGATTACGTTGTAGGAGGAGGTGATTTGGAGGGCTCATGATAAAGCTAGAGAAAAAGGGTCCAAACTACATGGAACCCCAAGAACATATTACATTTTTTCACACATTCCAAGGAATTCATCCATCCATTTGGTATAGAGTTTTGTGGGATTCTCCTTAACTCAATGGGATACAACTATTATGAAGACACCCAATCCCAATTCATCCATCTTGTGGACCAACTGAACTAATCTATCCAAATAACTGAATCTACTCAAAGATAAGAGTTTGGTTTGGTATTTTGAAAATATCTACCAATATAGAAGTCTTATGGCTACCAAATTTTATAAGGATATAATTAAGAGGCCTTCAAAAAACTCATCTCACTGTTATAGATAATGTGATATTCAATATTAACCTTTATTTGTGATAAATAAAAAGCACTGATAAAGGGGGGACATTTATCAGTGCTAGCTAAAAGCACTGATAAAGGTACCCTTTATCAGCACTTAAAAGTGTTGATAAAAGGATACCTTTTGTCGATTATTTTTTTAGAGGTGATAATTTTTTCCTTTTATCTACATTTTTCTTAACGTTAATAAAGATCATAGTGAATAATTTCATTTATATATGCAGATTTATATTTTTTAAAATAATATTTATGTAACAATAAGTAAATATATGTAAATATAATATATAAATATGATTTATGAAACTATATTGTTATAAAAAATTATTTTCAATCTTATTTTGATAATTTTATATGAAAAATATTATCAAATTTATTTTTATCAATAAAAATTTTTAATAGTATATTTATATATACATTAATTACAAAATTTATATATAAATATAAATATGATATATTTATATTTTATTTAAACAATTATATAAATATATAAATGGATATTTTTATCTAAATATGCAATTCATATTTGAATTTATATATTTATATTTATATTAAATAATTTAAAATATATGTACATGTATTTATATGTATAGGTATGCATGTGTATGTTTTTGGATGTATGTGTATGTCTGTATGTGCATGTATGTTTGTGTTGTATGTGTATTTATATGTTTTCTAGTGTGTGTGTGTGTTTATGTGTACATGTATATGTGTGTGTGTACATATGTACATGTATGTATGTTTTTATATGTGTATGTGTATGCATGTAGATATGTACATGCATGTGTATGTATATGTATATGTATGTGTGTATGTGTATGTGTATATGTAAGTGCATGTGTATGTACGTGTATGTACTTATATGACATGTGTATATGTGTATGTGTGTTTATGTGTATGTGTATGTGATTGTATTTAATTTTATGTATATGTATATGTACATTTATATTTATGTATATGCATGTATGTGTATATGTATGTGTACGTGTATGTGTAAGTATATGTGCATGTATCTCTATGCGTATGTATTTGTGTAACGCCCGTATGTTTTTATGAAATATTTAAATAATTTTTATTCTTCAGTAGCTTGCTTTGAACGTAATCATGATTTTAAACAAACAGTGAGATGACCTTAATATAAAATTATCGTTATAGCCTAGCTGTTAGGTTAGTGGGAATAATTATAACAAACTTATGAAAATGCATAATAAAAAATATAAATCAATTAGATATTTGTATTTTAAAGTAAATTACTTTTGGTAATTAAATTAATAATATTTATATGTGTTATATACTTAAGAAAATATTTTTGATATTCATTCAATGGATATTTTAGTCATACGTTATGAATAAAACCCTATTTGATGTATTTTTTTAAAAGGTTAATTTTACACCTTTGAATAGCGAACCCATTTTAAATTAAGACTTTGAAAAATTAATGATTTTTATATGACAGAATAAACATTTTATTTTGAAGCAGAGTATAAAAATTTACTTTGGATAAATTTTTGATATTTTTCTGATAACTTTCATATGTTGATGAATAGTAAAAATATGCTAAATTTTAATTAAAAACAACTTTTTCATTGATATAATTTATATGGTTAAATAATAATATTTAATGGTTTTAAAGTATAAATAGAATAAATTTTTACCATTTAATATATTGTATATCATTATCATTAATTTTACATTGAATTCATAGGTAAAAACATTTCAATCTTTCGTAATGTTTTAACTTTTAAAACTCATTTTTTTAACAATGAAATTAATTTTAAATTAAATACTAAAACTTCTATGTTTTGAATTTTTAAAAATGGATTCCATATTTGGAATTATTAGGTCCAAATTATGTTAATAGGCTACTTTTATTTTTAGACATTATGAATAGTAATTTTGGTAATTATTTTTGTTACCATGGTGAAAGGTGAATCGAGTAATTAAGGGTAAATATAATATTATAAAATTACCTTAACACCTATAAAAATACTATTGTATGATTAAATTCGACCCTTATCATCTATTGTTTGAAATGGAATCAATTTATTGCCACTTACCTATGAAAATGACATCAATGTAATAAAAATTAATTAAATGGACAAAGTGTCACAATCTCTTTTTATGTAAGTGTGTTAATTTTAATATATAGATAACTAAGAGATAAAATAGAATATAGATAATCTCTGTAAAGATAAAAAAATTACCCACATCATAAAAATTTATTTATAATTTTTAGAGATTAAATTATTACCATTAATGATGACACAATAGTGATATAGAAATTATTTCATTAATAGAAATATCAAATAAATGGTATTAAAAATGTTAAAATAAATATCATATGAAATAATTAATGTTTTACAAGATTTTTATAAGTTACTATGAAATGTTAAAATTTTATTAAATATTTCTTTAGAATTTATCTTCTGTGTGAATTTTATTTAAAGTCTAATAAATAAATAGTGTCAAAATTGACACTATTGATATTTTATAAACATAAAATTTTATTAAATTATTTAAAAATAATAAAAATGTTTAAAAAATACAAATTGATAATAATAAGGTCTAAAATATCATAATGTATCCATTTATGTTCAATTAACATCACATAAGTAAATATTTATTACCATTAAATATTTAGAATGTTATTACCAAAATTAAACTTTAATAGAATAACTAAGGGTCAATTAAAATGATAAGTTTTAAATTGACAAAATAAGTTGTCCAAAATTTATTAGTTGATGTGATTAAAACCCTATATCATCTCATATATTAACTACAGATACTTTGGAGGTTTTTGTGTAGGGTTTTATTTTATTATAAATTAATATTTTTGAGAGTTTCCTAAAGTGCCCCTCTCCTCCCTTATAAAAGGGTACCTTCTCCCTCTCCTATTAAATACATTTTGATCCTTAAATATTGGCCAAACCATACCCATTAATCTTTTAAACTTCCCTAGTAACATTCTGTAGGTTCTGGTCTTCTCAAAAGACCAACTCTAGTTCCCTAAGTGGAAATTAAAAGGAGGCACATCGAGGAAGAGGTAATATCTTCTATCGATTCTTTCAAGTTTATTTCTTCTTATAATTCCTCTTATTTAGTTTTTTAATTATAAAATAATAATTTCAGTATCACTAATATACTGATATGTTATTATAAATATGAAACAACCCTATTTCACCTTCTATCCATCCTATGAAAAATTAAATCATCATGCGTGCGTATGTATTGCTTACCGTCTCCACACCGTGGTGTAATCTGTTTTTCACCACCACCTTACTTGTATGGGTATAATTGTGTGAATAATACCTATATATGAATAATATAACATTATACTAATTCTGAGATACTATACACAATTAAACAATTATGGGAATGATATCATCGCTCGTGCGTACGTACGGCTTTCCATCTTCACATTGCGATGTGATTTGTTCTACATGATATTCATTAAACCATGATTATTTAAATGAATTGAATGAATAAATATGTCATATATTATACTAATATCATTCCATAAATGATATATCTATAACCTAAAAATATGAATAAGAAATTACATAAGAACATAAAGTAGCAAATACCTGAATAACGACTAACAATGAAATGTTACTAACAAATGGATGAAAATATTATCATAACTGTTATCCTAAAAATAATTATGATTCTAGAATAAATCAGTAACATTATTTAAATCATTATACAGGATGTTCAGACACATATGAAGTATATCGGACTTAAGGTAAGGTATAACTTTTTCAATCTCATTTTTATCCGAGATTGTTTATTTGTAAGTATTTACTGGGGTTATATTTATCATCTATGTCCTTGTTTTCTAAAAATGTTTTCATAAAATGTTTACTATTCTTACATGTATGTTTAAATTGATTTTTACCCTTTTTTTACTTTTACCACATGGTATGGAAGGAATATTTCTTTTATTTACCATACTGGGTACTTTTTGACTTTTCCAGCAAAAGCACAAGGAGAATGTTTTTTTAACTTATACGGCATGAACTAATTTTTACAATTTCATATAGAATTATTTCCATGAAGCTTCGTTTACAATTTTTCAATTTTATTTTCAATTAACATCTTTTCTTTTAAAATTTCATGACATATTGAGAAAAGAAAATGTTTTTGAGGAAGAAAGGATATTTTCCTCAAGAACTAAGTTCAAGTGTTTTATCAAAATTATTTTCCATATATGATGATATAGGGCTATGTTTATATCCCTATTATTACTTTGATTTGATTAAGTTATAATGGAATTATTTTTATGAAGTCCTTTTATCTTATATGGATTATGTTATGATGGAATGATGTTTCAGAATCCCATTTTATTACATTGGTTTTTCTATGATGTATGATTTATGTTTTTGCAGCACATATAAGAATGGTTTCATTATGAGATGGGTGGGACCTATATATCTCTCCAATGCATTGGGTAATGATTTATATCTGATGAGATAGACATGGCCGGAACAACAAGTTAATATGGTTCAATGATAGAGGAATGGAATGAGGAGTGAACTTGGTTCGGTAATGGAATTTATCCGCTATGATGGTCTTGGAAATGAGAATTGACTACTATGAAATGATTTTCTATGCTTATGTGTGTATTACACAAAGTTTCATGTCCTATGTTATAATTATTGGGATTACCTTGAACTTATATGATTTATCCAATGACATTATATTATGATCTCTTATACAGGATAAGATTTTCAAATGTTATGTTCTTATGAATATGATATGATTAATATTTCCTTTGTTTACCATTAATAAGAATTTGAGCTCACCCTTTTGTATTTTCTTTTCCCCGGGTCAGGAAGAATGGCATTACATATGATATGCCAAAAAGGAGTCCAGTTATGATGAAATAAATAGGAGACAATGTAGATGTTTTATGAACCAGTTGTTTATGTTTCTCAGTTTCTAAAGACACTACACATATATCTTCTTGTCATGGTTTTGTTATATGTTGTAATAAATATTCGTCAATTCTGAAGTAATAGCAATGTATGTAAAGTATGGGTCATTATAATTTATTTATGTGTATGTGTATGTTCATGGGTATGTATGTATACATATGTATGTGTATGCTTGTGCATGCACGTGTATGTAATTGTATATATGTGTATATTTATACATACATGTATGTGCATGTATATGCATGTGTGTGCGTGCACGTGCGCGTATATATGTGTACATGTATGTCTATGTGTATGTATATTTATTCATTCAAAATTATTTATTAATTTTTAATAATTCTCCGACTTTAGTATTTTCTATAATTTATCCATTTTTAATATTTATCCATTTTTAATATATATTCATTTAATATTTTTGTAATATATTCAATTTTGATATTTATTTATACATTTTAAAATATTTAAACATTTAATTGCCATTAAAAACTCTAAAGGTTAATAATTAATAATATCTTGTATATACAATCATTACAATATAATCACCAATAATTAGCAATAATTTTATTATTTAGTTATTCATTTTAATTCATTTTTACATGTTTTAAATTCATGTAATTAATTATATGAATTCATTTTTTAAAATATTTTTTTAAGTTATTCAATTTTATTTATTCATTTTTTATATTCTTTCATTTAATATTATTTTTTCATTTTTGATATTTATCAAATTTAACATTTTTGTAATTTATTCATTTTTTAAAATTTATGCATATTTATTTAATTATTTTTAATATTTTCAATATGTTTCTAATTTATATGACTAATATTTCTTCATTTTTATTTATTAATCTTTATTATTTTTAATATGTTTGAAATTTATATAATTTATTCCTATAAATGTATTTAAATTTTAATGTTTTTTTATCGTCAATATAATTCATATTTAATATTTTTTGGTATTTATAAAATTAATATTATTTATTTATTCATTTTTATTCATTTTTTATATGTTTGTAATTCATGTAATTAATGTTATGAATTCACCTTTTAAAATGGTTTTTGTAATTTATTCAATTTTATTTATTGATTTTTAATATTCTTTCATTTAATATTAATTATTCATTTTTATTATTTATAAATTTTTAATAATTTTGGAATATTAGAATTTTTTAGTATTTATTGATATATATTTAATTACTAAGTTTTAATATTTTCAATATGTTTATAATTTTTATGATTAATATTTATTCAATTTTATTTAATAAGTTTTGATTTTTTTTAAATTCTTAAAATTTATATAATTTATTTATTAAAATAAATTCTTAATATTTTTGTAATTTTAATGGTTAATATAATTCATTTATAATAATTTTTTTATTTATATAATTTTTATTATTTATGTATTCATTATTATTCATATTTATATGTGTTTATAATTCATGTAATTAATATTATGGATTCATTTTTTAAATATTTTTGTAATCTATTAAATTTATTTATTCAATTTAAATATTCTTCCATTTAAGATTATTTATTCATTTTTACTATTTATTAAATTTTGTATTTTTGTAATTTAATTAATTTTTAATATTTATTTATACATATTTATTTACTATGTTTTAGTATTTTCAATATGTTTGTAATTTATATGAATAATATTTATTCATTTTTGGTTTGTTAAGATTTAATATTTTCAATATGTTTTGAAATTTATATAATTTATTTATTTAAAATAAATTTTAAATATTTTTCTAATTTAAATACTTAATATTATTCATTTTTATTCATTTTATTAATTATATAATTAATGTTAATTATTTATTCATGTTTATTTATTTTTTTATGTGTTTTTAATTTGTTTAATTGATGTTATGAATTTATTTTTTTTAATATTTTTTAATTTATTTAAATTTATTTATTCACTTTTAATATTCATTCATTCAATAATATTTACTAATTTTTAGTAATTATTAATTTTTAATATTTTAAATGTGTTGGAAATTTATATAATTAAATTATTGAAATTAATATTTTAATATTTTTGTAATTTAAATAGTTAATATTATTCATTTTTAATAATTCTTTTATTTAGAAAATTAATATTATTTATTTATTCATTTTTTATATGTTTATAATTTAAGTAATTAATGTTATGCATTCCCTTTTTTCATATCTTTTTAATTTATTCAAAAAAAAATCATTTTTAATATTCATTCATCCACTATTATTTACTAATTTTTAATATTTATTGATTTTAGTATTTTTAATATCATATTAATTTAGAAATTTAATTTCTTTAAATGAATTTTTTAATATTTTTTTAATTTAAATAGTTAATATAGTAAATTTTTAATAATTTTATTATTTATATAATTAATATTATTTATTTACTCTTTTTTATATTTTTTATATTTATTCAAAAAAATTTATTAATTTTTAATATTTATTCATTCAATATTCTTTATTAATTTTAAATATTTTGTCATTTTTAATATTTTAAATATGTTAGAAATTGTAATAATTTATTTATTTAAAAGCCTTTTTAAATATTTTTGTAATTAAAATAGTTAGTATAGTTCATTTTTTAAAAAATTGTTATTTATATAATTAATATTATTTTTTATTATTTTTTATTATTTTTTTACATTTTTGTCGGTGCTAGGTTAAGCGCTGATAAAATTCTATTTTATCAGGGTTAAAACATAAGTGGAGAGAAATGTCACTTTTGTCAATGATTTTTTAGCGGTAATAAAAGTGATGATTTATTATCACTAGGAAAGTGAGGAAAATATTTGTATTTCTCGACGCTTAGGTTTTTAGCATCGATAAAACTATCTTTTTTCAGTGTTTTTTAGAAAACATAGATAAAACCCTCTGCCCTCTTTAAAAAAGAACCCTAGAATATCACTTCTTCATCATGCTGCATTTAAGATCTCGCAAACCCTAATCGCTACTGCAACCAAATTAAATTGCATTGGATAAATCGAACCTAAAAACCGAAGGAATGAAATTTTGAAACTATTTTTAAGGAATCTCGTTTGATCTTTTATGTGTTTTTCATGTTTTTTTAGTTTATATTCCTTTTCATCGCTACATGTAGCACCCAAACTCATTTTTTTAATTATCAAGTGAGACTAAAATAGAGATCTTCCCATGCTCACCTTCATATAGAAGATGAAATTTTTTATCCTCTCTTTCTCGTCTTTATGCATGATTTTTTTTTTGAAATTCATGAAGTAACTAACTTTTCTTAGACCATGTTGTGTCATATATTTACAACACAAGTATCGTACAATAAATAGCCATTTTTGGCCTTTTTTTATTATTCAAACTCTTGTTTTTTGTGAATATTTTTTATCTAATTTCATTTTCCTGATAATTTTTTAATATAAATCATATTTTTTTGATGTTGATGAATTGATTGGTGAAGAAAATGTGCATTGTATATGTACACAATTTGATGAAGATTTTTAGGAAATCCATTTATAAAAAAGTGAAAGGATGTTTGATGCTCCATAGTGATTGTAATTTAATGTTAAGACATCCCTAAAATAATTATGATAAAAAAATTATAATACAAAGTTATCAACTATTATTGAGTTGGAAACGAAAAAGTACCCTATAAATATTTACAACTTCAAATATTTATATAGAAATAAATAATTAGAATTTTTTTATTTTATATGAAATTATAATTAAAAAATATATATTATTTTAGATGAACAAAAGAATCATGGAAACTGGTAGCTAAAAAAAACACCACCCTTATTAGGAGTAATTAAAGGATCATTTTCTTTATAAGGCCAAAAAAAAAAAAAATATATATATATATATATATATATATATATTGTAACAAATTATAAAAATTATGAGTATAAGATTTTTTAATAGTTGTACCAATAGGATGTGAAAGTGAATTGATCCAAAAAATTATAATAATGATAAGTGTGTTATTGATTTATGTATACTAATTAATTGTCATGTGTATGCTCTATATATTACACAATCTTTATTTAAAGTTGAAAAAAGTAAATTAAAATTATATCATTCAATTTTATTAGTTATATTAGTGATTAAAATTTTTTAATTTTATTTTTATAGACTTAATTATTCAATATAATAAGGTAAAATGATCTAAGAAAATGGTTCTCATAGAATGAATTTTTAGAATCAAAGAATTCCATGATTCATCCCTTCTTAACTATTTTCAAAATCTCATGGAATATTAAAATTATTATTTTTATTATTACTAAATGAATAATTTTAATATGATATCTTTCATAAATTTGAAAATTTAAAAACCATAATTGATGTGATTACTATGCAGGCGGTGACACAGTCATGATACAGGTCAGGTGATGCAGGCATGATGATACAGACATAACACTACACTGGGCGTTCAGGCCATGTAATGGACTTCATTTCCACTAGGCATACAGGCCATGTACTAAATAAATTAGGCTTTATGGGTGAGTTATCCCCTTAGGGGGGATATGTCCTTCATTTTCAGCATGTGTGTGTGTTGTGTGTGTGTTTGAATGTAATTATACCCCAAAACACCTAATGTATATTGATAGTTACAAGGAGTGAATTATCTCCTTTAATGGATCCATTTAAAAAAAGAATGATTTATGATATATGACTTCTTGTAATAAAAAATACACATTATAATACTTTAAATTTATATAATTCTTGGTCTTTATATGTTCTAACATGTTGTTGACACAGTGAAAATTTATATCAAATATGATGACTATATGTGTGAATATATGTAAAAAATGTATTTTTATGGTTTCAATCTCATACCTTCTATATATTTATTTATTTTTTAAAATATTAATATTACTGAATCAAATAGGATGAATATGAATCAAAAATGGATGGATATCACTCGTGTGATAATAGAATATGAGGATGGGGTGAAAGAGTTTATGAAGTTTTCAAAACACTATGCATATGACCCTTCTTAAATCCTTTTTTTTTGTGTTTGTGTTGTTTTTATTTAGTATTAATTAGTTTATATGAGTTAGAAAAACACTTGATCTATCGTAGATCAAAGTTATAAATGATAGAATAAACATAGGGAAGAAATGGATGTAGATAGTGACTGGGATAAAACTATATTTTATGGATCATCTAATATGATTACAAGTGTGAAAAATGATGAATACCCCATCGAGGATATGATTATAGGGTGTGTATGGTGTTGAATATCATATTGAGGAAATGAAAATGATAGTTTAAAATGAACATTGTGATTGTCCAAAATTATTCTAGAAGTTAAATATTTATGTAAAGACACCATTTTATGTTGGTTGTTCATAATATACAACATTGACATCCATATTGAAGCTATATAATGTAAAATTAATCAATGAGTAGAGTGACACCATCTTTACTAAACTACTTGATCTCTTGAATGATATGCTACTAGAAGACAATGAGATACATTTTTGAACATATGATACGAAACGAATGATATGTTCAATGGGTATGATCTCTGAAAGAATACATGCATGTCCAAATGATTGTATATTATTTCATAAGGGCCATGAATCACATAAAAAATTCCCAAATTGTAGTTCATCTCAATACAAGAAATTTGAATCAAGTCCTTCAAAATTTTTATGGTGTTTTCTAATCATTCCAAGGTTTAGGCGCATATATATAAGTGAGGAGACTCTAAGGCAATTGACGTGGCATACTAATATAATAAATTGATATGGGAAACTTCACCACCAAGATGAATCCACTGAATGGAAGAAAATTCATCATGGGTATCCTAAATTTGGAAATTATCTAAGAAACCTTCATCTTACTCTATCTACAGATGGAGTGAATCATTTTAGTTTACAAAGTAGCACTCATAGAACATGGTTGGTTGTATTGGTAAATTATAACATTCCACTATGGTTAAATTTTAATTGAAAATGCATTATGTTGTCTCTACTTATATCAGGGATAAAACAACTGAGTAATGATATTGATGTTTGTTTGGATCCATTGATCGAAGATTTGAAATTAATGTGGGATTCAGGTGTTGTGTTGTATGATGATTGTAAAACTTAAGATCTCAAATTGAAATCGATGTTGTACGGGACAATAAATGACTTTCCTACTTATAAATTTTTTTTTGGGATATAGCATTAAAGGAACTCAAGGATGTCCTATTTATGAACAAGGTATGCACTCAATTAGGTTGAAACGTTCATCGAAGACTGTGTTTCTAAGACATCGCATATTTCTACCTTGAAGAAATAAATACAGATCTTGGAAAAATCATTGAATAGGAATTCAGAAGAAGGTACAACACCATCTCTAGTAATAGGTGGTCAAATATTTGAGAAATTGAAGTATATGGATATTGATTTTGGTAAACCTTATGTAAACTGGTTGGAAAAGGAGATCTTTTTTTTGAATTACCATACTAGAATTGTTTGTACATAATAAATTTTCTTGATGTCGTTTGTGTGGAAAAAAGTGTATGTGATAGTTTCATTGGAACATTACTAAATACACTCAACAAAACAAAGGTTGGAATTAATTCTAGGTTGGACATGATTGAAATGGGGATATGGGAAGATTTGGTGATAGTTAAGGGTAAATTATGGAATTTTCTTTCTCCAATTGCTTACACTCTTTCTAGGAAAGAGATATATCAGTTTTTGAAACTTCCTGAATGATGTAAAGATTCCATATAAGTATTCCTCAAATATCAAGAATATCATATCAATGATGGATTTAATGTTAAACGGCCTTAAATCACATGATTTCCATCTTTTATTAAAATATCTAATACATGTACATTTACATTGCATTTTTTCTAAGAATTTTTGTCATACATTAACCATTATTTTTTATTTTTCAAATTTTTATGTAGAAATGTTATAGAATTGATGAAATTTACAACATTGGAAAAGGAAATTTTTGTTATATTATTTGTATTGGAGATATTATTCCCACCGTCATTCTTTGATATAATGGTTCAATTGATGGTTCACTTGGTTAGAGAGATCTAACCATTTGATTCTATAAATTATAGATAGATGTACCCAATTGGATGGTATATAAATATTTTTAAAGTATATGTCAAAAATAAAATTTTACCATAAGGTTTTATTGTAAAGTGATATATTATTGAGGAAACTATTGAATTTTTTTCCAAATACTTATCTTTGTTTGTGCTAGTGCATGTTTTCTTTTTTTCCTTTTCTTTTATGATTACTTTTTCTCTTTATTTTGATTATAAATCAATACATAGGGATTTTTGTTATTATTATCACATTGGATAGATAATATATTTATCTAAACTTCATTAGTTTATGAGGAAGTCTGAAAATTCTTTTCTAGTACTTTAAAAATTCAATGAAGTTATTATTGCAGTTTTAGAGACTCTATAGTCTATAGTTTTAAAAAGTTACTGTATTTAATTTATTTTAAGTTATACAGATATCAAATTCACATGAAACTTGATTTTATAGAAATCCAAAATGTTTATCTTGATTTCATTAGTTTGCATTGAAGTCTAAAAATATTTTTTGGATGGTCAGTAAATTATCTAAAGTTCTACAATGTTGTTTCACAGCTACAGTTATCAAGAATGTTATTTCTTTTATTTTTTGATGATATCAAGAGAATTAGAAGTCATATTTATTCAATTATTGATTCTATGGAAAGATAATAATATTTTCTACAAATAATTCTTCTTGACCAAAGTCTGAATCTACTATTAAGATCCTTTAAAATTTATTTTAAGTGTTTTAAAGTATGTTGTCCAGATTTTCTTTAAGTATGGTCCAGAAACCCTACTTTTAGAATAGATAAAAGTATGGTTTGGAAACCCTACTTTCATAATAGTTAAAAGTATGTTTTGGAAACCTTACTTTCATAATAGTGAAAATTATGGTTCAGCAACCCTACTTTTAGATCAGTGTAAAGTATGGTTTGGTAACACTACATTCAAAATAGTGAAGAATATGGTCTGACAACCCTACTTCTAGAATAGTGGAAAGTATGGTTCGACATCCCTACTTTCAGAATAATGCAAAATATGGTTTGGTAACTCTACTTTTAGAAGAGTGAAATGTATGGTTTGGAATGTCATGAACCAGATCTGGTCGCCATCAAAACCAGCACCAAACTCAGCCCCCGACAAGGCCCGAAGGGCATTCCTGACCCCCATGGGCTAGAAAAAGTCCCTGGGTATCATAAAATGAAAGTTTTGAATGATTTACCAGAGTTTTTAAAGACACAACAACAAACACATCCAATAAATCAAATCTGGATTTTACAAACCAAACCATATTTTACAAAAAAAATCCGAACTGAATTACACCATTTAAATAAATGTTCAAAGACCAATAAAAAGGTACAAAACCAAAAATGACATCCCAAGAACCTCCACATGGAAAGAGGAACCACCTTCAGGCCATCTCCACAACACTACATCATAAAGGACTACTAAAAACCAGAACCATCGGCACAAAAGTTATACCCAAACTTGTGACAAAAATAACCAAGTCTACTTACACCCGAAGGTGTAAGTAGGATGTGTGTAACACCCCAAGATTTCATAGTATGTTATCTCTTCAATGTAATTCAATAACTTGTGCTACATGCAACACCGAGTTCGAGCGCACCACGACTTACCAAACTAGTCGTTCAAAAAGAAGTTATGAATAATATTAACTGAATTTTAAATTTTATATACTCCATATAATTTTATAATCCATATTATGTGTTTCTTAGACATAATATAAGAACAAATTAATTTTTTCAGATAAAAGAAGTATTTTTCAAAAAATGAAATTTTACCACCTTTTAATGGAGAAATTTTTTTAAAACCAATATTTGAAAGTTTTATATATTCAATTTAATTAAATTAAATTATTCTCTAGAAGTATGACATAAAAATTTAGTATGGATAAATTTTTGGTACTTTTCTGATAACTTTAATATTTTGGTGAATAGTGAAAAATACTAAATTTCAATTGAAAACAACTTTTTAAATTGAAATAATTTATATTGTTAAATTATGCATTTTAATGGTTTGGATGTATAATTAGATTATATTATTATCATTTAATACAATTTAGGTAATTATAAGTAATTTCACATTTAGATTTGACATAAACACATGTCAATCTTTTGATAGTTTTTCCTTTTTAAAAATCCGCTTTTAGGTTTTGTCAACAGAAATTGATTTTAAATTAATTAATTCAACTTATATGTTTTGAATTTGGTAAAATATAATTCATTTTTTAATTTAGAATAACTAAATTATCTTAGGTTGAATATTTGGTATTTTTCTGAAAACATTCAATTTTTGATGAATAGTGAAACACACTGCGTTATTATTTAAAACCAACTTTTTATAATTTTATTTAAATTTATTTTAAGTCAAAATAGATATATAATAACTATATAAGTTCAATGTAATTCATTGGATTCATTTTATAATAAAATTAGATGTATAAAATTTTATTGAACTTTTTAACGTCTTTTAACCACCTTCTAAGCACATTTTCAAATATGCATAAAACGTAATTTTACCACTTCTGTGAATTGAATTTCAAAACTCCGAGAGACACGGTTGACTTTAGTAAGAAAAATTCTGTTCAATAGGATGAAAATAATTTTTTTTTGAAAAGTAACTTTTGAATTTTATTTACCACGGTTAAAAGTAAATAGGGTAATTAAAGGTAAAAATGATATTATAATTACCCTAACACATGTCCTAATTCTATTGGATAGGTGTATTTCGACCAAAATTAACCTTATGAATAAAATATTATCATTTTTAATCCACTTGTATTAGATTAGGATGTTTATTATTATTTTATTTATAGAAGAGTTAAAAGTGTAAAATTCAAAGTTTAATAACTAAACCATTTTTAATATAGGGTAATACATAATATAAATTTGACTATAAAAATTCATTATAAAGATAAAATTATTTCCTACATCATGGGATTTTATTTATAATTTTTAGAAATTAAATTAATAAATTTATTTATGACACAATGATGATGTAGTAATTACTTTATTAAGGAATGATTAAAATAATTGATGTTATAAATATCAAAATAAATGTAAATAGAGACTTTTGATCCATTCCATGAATTTTATAGGTTAATATGACATGTTAGTGTTGATTCAATTATTTATTTTTCGAATTAAAAATATTTTTATGACTTTCACAAAAACCAAATACTAAATAGTGTCAAAATTGACAAAATGAGTTCTTAAAACAAATACTATTTTATTAAATGATAAAATACTCCTAAAAATCTAATTTTCGTCCACAAGACTTATATAAGGTTATATATATCAATAATTAACTACTTGGGGTTCTATTGTCTTTTTATAGTATTTTTATTAACCATTTATTATAATAATACAAGAGGACATGGTAAAAGTTAAACTATTTAACTAAGAGTTAAATCTAAAAGATAGGGTTAATATGGTGACCTAGACTTTTCTAAAATCTATTGGTTGAGAATATTTCAACCCATACCCACCTTATCTTCTAAATAAATCAATTTTGAGCCATTATAAACCAAAAATTATTTTATAATAAAATAATATTTTAAACTTTTCCTAAAGTGATCCTCACCTCTCTTATAAAATGTTACTTCCACTTCTCTCAAAATCACACCTCCAAAGCCATTTGGCTCGGCCAAACCATACCCAAATCTCCTCCCAACTTCACTCACTTAAACCTATGGGCCTTCCCTTGAGTATAAATCCAACCTAAGGAGCCCTTTTGTTCAAATCAAAAGGAAACACTCAAAGAATAGGTAATTATTTTATCACCTCTTTCAAAGTTCTTTTCTTCTTCCACTTTCTCTTTCTTTGTTATTTCTATAGAAAAATAATAAATCCATCACCACTACATACTGTGATGTTATTATAAATATGGTACAACCATACTCATTATTCTATCCATTCTATGAATTATATCGTCACCATGCACGCGTACATACGGCTTACCATCTCCACGTCGTGGTGTAATTTGTTATTCAACACTATGTTATTTGGATGGATATAATGATGAGTAATATGTATATAAATAATGAAAATAACATGATAATTTCTTTTTACAATTAATATAAAATCCAATTCCGCACCTTTTAATCATTAAGAAATGATATTGTCGCTCATGTGTACGTATGACTTACCGTCTCCACGACGTGATGAGATTCATATTCAGGTTCACCATTCAATGATGATTATAAAAATATATATTATTAATAAGTATGTAATATATGACATAATAATTCTACTGGATATATATATATGTATGTATGTATGTATTTATGTATGTATGTATTTATTTATGTATGTAGGTATGTATGTATGTATGTATGTTTTTTTGTTTGTATGTATGTATGTATGTATGTATGTATGTACTTACATATATCTTATTCACTTACTTCTGTTCAATATGATATGAAAACGAAAACAGCGTTTATGCGTATGTATGACCTACCCTCTCCATAAACAGTGTTTTCCATTTCATATATCTATCTATTATACATATTTATATTCTAAATATATATTATATATAAATCATGTTTTATATTCTGGATGTATTTAAATCATGATCTAAATGATAAGATCAATAATAACAAGTTAAAACACGTACGATAAAGAAAGCGATTATTACATGAAATGTTAATTTAACATAGAAATATTTATTAAATGGGTAGTATAATGTCATAAATGAATCATTTATGATATATTAAATATTAATATGGTTCTATTATAATTTAATAACATGTTATTGTCATTATACAGGAGGATACATGTACCCTCGACCAAAGGAAAGTGAAAGGTAAGGGTTAGTTCCTTAATCTCATTATTATCCAAGATTGTTTATGTGTAAGTATTTTCTGGGACATATTTATTATCCATTTCCATGTTTCATAAAATAAATTTCAAAATGATTCTTTTACGGTACTATTTAACTAAAACATCATTTTAAATGTTTTAAATATTTATTCTTTTAGATCGTTCTCCATAACGTCAATGTTTTCAAAATGGTTTTAAGGATTTATTTATATAGACATGATTTTTTTAAAATGTTAATTCCTTTCAAAATTTATAAAGTCGTATGGGACAATTTGATTCAAAAATCTCTTTTAAATGACTTCCTTTATAAATGTGTGACTTTGAAATGATTTCACAAAAAGGGATATTTCTCTCAAAAAGTTTTATTAATCATTTTCAACTATGTCAACATTATTTACTGGATATTATTTCTGGTTATTGTTGATATATTATAATTCAATCTTTCATATTGTATCAAATGAGTTATGATATGTTTGACTGTGGATGTGATATTTTTATACCCTTCATGGTTTATGGTTGAAGTATTGACATTTCGTATGGTAGTTTTAATACAAATATTTATGTTATGTTTCAACATTTTCATATGAGTAATGTTGTAATGCCCATACCCCAGTTACCCAGAGTCGGTGCATTATTGCATAAAATTGGCATGATAAAAAAAGATCAAGTCTCGAAAGACCAATTAGTTTATTAGCCTTGGAAGTGCTAGATACATTCATAAGGTTTACATTACATCATAAAATGGAAAACTACAATAACTGTGTTTCCATAGACAACACTGATATCCCATAGACTATCCCTGTAGGTTAGTCATAATATAATTCTTCGCATCCTGGGAAAAATAAAACATATAATGGGGTGAGCTCAGATACTCAGTAAGTATAACAATATAGAGGAAACTTTCATAAATAAGCATAAACATTTAGGGCAATGTATAAAACTAAAACAAAATCCTTTTCAACATAAACTTCATCATAATATGGAAAATATAAATCAAAATAATTTCATTTACTTACTCAGATGGATATTCTACTATTTGAATAATCACATCCAATATCAATATCCACTTTCATAATTATGGAATGCATATTGCCAGACTTCATAACCACATATTCAAGGCCTTGTGCCAGGACTACAAATAATATTTTGTCAAGGCCTTATGCCAAGACACTAGTTTGTCTCATGATACCTACAGATGTATCGATGAGTTATAGTGGTCTCCACCTGTCACTTACTAAGTCCAATGCATTCCTCATATGAAAAGGTTTAAACATAACATAAACATTTGTATTAAAACTAGCATATAAAATTTCAATAATTTATCCATAAACCATGAATGGTATAAAAATAACACATTAATAGTCAAACATATCACAAAACCTTCAATAAAATATGGAAGTTTTGTATCATAATAAATCAACTTCAAATAAGCTTAAAATCCATCAAATGATGTTGACACAGATGAAATCAAAACCTTTTTTAAGAGAAATATCCCTTTCTATTTTTAAATAATTTGAAAGTAATATAATTATAAAAGAAAACATTTATTTTGAAAATATTCTTATAAGCTTTTAAGGGAATCTTCGGTGATGATATAATGACAGAAAATAGCCGCACCCGCCGTATAATTTTAAAAAAACATTCTTACCTTAATTTTGTTGAAAATGTCATAAAGTACATTGTTTGGAAAAAAACAGAAAGATTCCTTTCAAAACATTTTTTAAAAAGTCAAATAAGGGTATAAATGACTTTAACCAATAGTCTAGTAAATAGTAAAAATGTTTTGAAATACATTTTTAAGAAACATGGATGTGGAAGATAAAGATGTCCCAATAGATACTTACGTAAAAACAACCTCAGATAATAAAGAGATTATGAAATAAACCCTTAACTTGTACTTTTCATTGGT
This sequence comes from Viscum album, assembly GCA_963277665.1. NCBI lineage: Eukaryota > Viridiplantae > Streptophyta > Magnoliopsida > Santalales > Viscaceae > Viscum > Viscum album. The sequence goes on from OY728120.1 coordinate 2,091,049,880, forward strand.
AGAGGGTAGGTTAACCTCCTGTATAATGGTTAAATAATTGTTATTAAATTATACATGAATCATATACATTAGTATGATATCATATATGATCTTTTAACATTGCTTTGTTAATAATATCTTAGTATTATCGTCGTTTCGGGTGTTAACTGATTCGTTTTCCTTTATATGCTTTGTTATGTAAGTAATGTTTGTTATAGATAGGATGTATGTTATTAATATTCAGAATGATATTAAGTCTTTAATTATTATTTATAATCATCTAATGAAAATTAGTCTTTAATGGATACGATGGGGAATGAATCTCATCGCGTTCGTGGAGACGATAATCTGTACGTACGCACGAGTGACAATATCATTATTTTGATATTAAAATAATATATAATTGGATGTTATATAATATATACAGAATAATTATCATGTTATATTTATTATTTACATCAATTACACATAATTATTATACCCATCCAAATAATAATGTATTGAATAACAATTACACCACGACGTGGAGACTGTAAGTCGTACGTACGCACATATGGTGACATGTCATTAAAAGGATGGATAGAATAATTAATATGGTTGTACCATATTCATAATAACATCATGGTATATAGAAGATACTGGATTTATCATTTTATAATGGAAACAACAAAGAAAGAGGAAGTGGAAGAAGAAAGGAACTTGAAAGATGTGATAAAATATTTACCTCTTCTTTAGGTTCTTCCTTTTGATTTGATCAAAAGGGCTCCTTAAGATATCTTTATTACTAAAATAAGGCCTCTAGGATGAAAGGAAGACATTTAAGAGGGTATTTGTGTAGGTTTTGGCCGAGCCAAATGGCTTTAAAGGTGTGAATTAGAGAGAAGGGGGAGTGCCCTTTTATAAGAGGGGTGAGGGGCACCTTAGGAAAAGCTAGAAATATTATTTTATAATAAAGTAATTTTTCAGTTTCTAATGGATCCAAAATGAATTATTTAAAGGCTAAGGTGGGGATGGGTCTAAAAATACTCAAACAGTAGTTTTTAGACCGGTTTGGGTCACTATATTACCTTTATCTTTTAGATTTAACTCTTAGTTAAATAGTTTGACATTTACCATATCCCTTTGTATTTTTATATTATATGCTTAATAAACATACTATAAACTTCTAAGTGGACCTCAAGTGGTTCATTAATGACATATATAATATTATTTATGACCTTTTTCTGAACCTTTTATTTTTAAGAATATAATATCAATTAATAATCTAATATTTGTTTTAAAAACTATTTTATGTCAATTTTGACACCATTTGGTATTTTGTTTTTTCAAAATTCATAACAGCATTATTACTTTGAAAAAAATTCATCTAACCAACGCTAACATGTCATATTAACCTATAAAATAAGTGGAATTTATAAAAAGTCTCAAAATACATTTATTTGTATATTTATAATGTCAATTATTTTAATATTTCATTAACACGGTAATTACGGCATCATCATTGAGTCATAAATAAATTTAATTATTTAATATCTAAAAATTATAAATAAAATACCATTATGTAGGAAATATTTATAGATTTATAATTAATATTTATAGTCTAATTTATCTTATGTATAACCCTATATTAGAAATAGTTTAGTTATTAAAATTTGAATTTAACACTTTTAACTCTTCTTTGAATTAAATAATAATAAGTGTTATAATCTAATCCAAGTGGACCAAAGAGGTTAATATTTTATTCCTAAGGTTTTTTTTGGTCTAATGGTACTTATCCAATAGAATTAGTACATGTTTCAGTTTAATAATAATATCATTTTTACCCTTAATTACCCTATTTATTTTTAACCGTGGTAAATAAAAGTAAAAAAGCTACTATTCACCAAAAAATATTTTCATCTTATTGAACCACATTTTACTTATTGATATCAACTATGTCTCTCAGATTTTTGAAATTCAACTCACAGAAGTGGTAAAATTAAGTTTTATGTAAATTTGAAAATGCCCCTAGGAGGTGGGTAAAAGACGGTGAAAAGTTCAATAAAATTTTATATATCTAATATTATTACAAAATGACTCCAATAAATTACATTGAATATCTATAAGTATTATGTATCTATTTTTACCTAAAATAAATTTAAATAAAATAATTAATTATTTAAATAAAAATTCGGTTTTAAACTATAACTTAGTGTTTTTCACGATTCATCAAAAATTTAAAGTTTTCAGAAAAATACCAAAAATTACCCCTAAGCTAATTTCAATATTACAAATCCAAAAATGAAGTCCATTTTTAAAGATAAAATTTATAAAATTTCAAAAAGTGGGTATTACTATTCATAACGGCTAGTTTGATTGGTTGTGGTGTGTTAGAACTTGAAGTTTCGTACAACACACACTATTGTATTATTCAAAGAGAAGTGTCTCATGGAAGCTTGGGGTGTTACATTCTCCCCTCCTTCAAATAATTTCTCCCTTGAAATTTCTATAATATTACTGCCTAAGAGACTCGGATGGTTCTTCATCATAAGTTCCTCAGTTTCCCGCGTTGCCTCTTCCATCTTATGGTTTCTCTATAGAACTTTTACCAGACGAGTCGTCCAGTTTGTCAGCACTTGTTCTCTTGTATCAAGAACCTTGACAGGCACTTCGTAATAAGACAGGTCCGGTTCTAATTCATCATAGGTGAGTACATGTGCTAGGTCAGGCATGTATTTTCTCAATAGTGATATGTGGAATACATCGTGAACTTTGGAGACACCTGGCGGCATTGCCAAACGGTAAGCTACAGCCCCAATTCGTTCCAGAATTTCGAAAGATCTGATGTACCTGGGACTTAATTTTCCCTTATTACTAAAATGTATAACACCCTTCCATGGAGATACCTTCAAGAAAACATGATCTCCTACCTGAAATTACAAATCCTTCATTCAGTTATCGGCATAACTCTTCTACCTACTTTGAGCTACTATGATGTGGGTTTGGATTACCTTCACCTTTTCCATCGTTTCCTCCAAAAGTTCTGGGCCTACGAGTTTTTTTTCACCAACATCATCCCAACAGGTTGGTGTGCGACATCTCTTTTCGTATAATGCTACATATGGTGCCATCTGAATAATTGAATGGAAGCTATTGTTATAGGAAAATTCTACTAGAGGTAAATATTGATCCCACATACCTTGAAAGTCAAGTGAGCATGATCTCAACATGTCTTCTAAGGTTTTAATAGTTTTTTCTGATTTTCCATCTGTTTGAGGGTGGTAGGTAGTGCTCAAATGAAGTTCAATATCGAGGGATTTGTGAAGACTTTTCCATAATCTTGATGTAAAATGGTGATCATGATCAGAAAAAATCGATAGCGGTACTCCATGAAGTCTTACAACTTCATTTATATATAGTTTTGCTAAATGTTCAAGTGGTAAATCTTATCTTATAGTAAGAAAATGTGCTGACATGGTAAGATGATCAACAATGACCCATATTCATTGTTCCTTCGAGGAGCCTTTGGTAGCCCCATGAAAAAATCCATCATGATATCATCCCATTTCTACTCAGGTATGGGAAGATGTTGCATGACTCATCCAGGTTGTTTCCTTCCAACTTTCACTTGTTTAAAAACCATACATCTTGACACAAAATCAGAAATCTCCCTCTTCATGTTGTCCCGCCAAAAATATTACATCAAATCTATATACATTTTGGTGCTCCCATGGTGTATAGAGAAATTGGAGATATGAGCATCATCCAACAATTCTCTTTTTAGATCAGGTATATCGAGAACACAAAGTCTCTTCCCAAATTTCAAAATTCCATCTTCATATATGAAGTCACTCAATATCCCATCATTCACAGCTTTAATCATCTTTTAAAACTCCTTATCATCAACCTGAGAACTTTTTATCCTTTCTAGTAAAGATGGTCTTGAAACCATTTGAAAAATCATTGATGATTCACCATCCATGGTTATTACCGTATCCATCTTTACTAGATCCATGAAAATATGATCCCTTTCAACTCTCATCTTGTTCAAAACTCCATGATATTTTCTTCTCAAAGCATCTTCCACCTTATTTTCCTTCCCCGAGTGGTATTGTATCGTTCAATCATAATCCTTGAGTAGTTCAAGCCATCTCCTTTGCCTCATGTTGATTTCTTTATGTGAGAAAATATACTTCAAACTCTTGGGATCAGTATGAATCTCACATTTTTTACCATAGATATAATGTATTCATATCTTCAAAGAAAAGATTACAGCTGCTAACTCAAGATCATGAGTACGATAGTTTTTCTCATGAATTTTTAGCTATCGTGATGCATAAGAAATAAACCTATTGTAACGCCCCGAACCCAGTTTCCCAGATTCAATGCATTATTTTAATACATTGGCATGATTATAAGGAATCATGTCCTGAAGGAACGATCAGTTTAGCAGTCTTGGAAACACTAGATACATTCATAAAGTTTACATTACATCATAAAATGAAAACTTCAACAACATAGTCTCCATAGTCCACACTCATACTATCCATGCAGTTCATTCATAAATTAATTCTTCACATCCTGGGAAAAATAAAACATAGAAAGGGGTGAGCTCAGATGCTCAGTAAGGATAACAATAAAGAGGAAACTTTCATAAATAAGTATAAATATTTAAGGCAATGTATAACTAAAAATCCTTTTAAACTTGAACTTCTGCATAATATGGCAGAAATAAAATGAAATAATGTCATTTACTTATTCACATGGATATTCTACTAGTCAAATAATCACATGAAATATCAATAACCACTTTCATAATGATGGAATGCATAATGCCAGAATATCATAACCACATAACCAAGGCCTCGTGCCAAGACTAAAAATAAGATTTTGTTAAGGACTAATTCCAAGACACTAGTTTGTCTCATGAGACCTACCGATGCATCGAGGAGCTATAGCGGGCTCCACCCGTCACTTACTAAGTCCAATGCATTCCTCATATGAACAGGTTTAAACATAACATAAACATTCGTATTAAAACTAGCATACGCAATATAAATACTTTCTCCATAAACCATGAATGGTATAAAAATAACACATCCACATTCAGACATATCACAAAACCTTCAATACAATATGGATGTTTTGTATCATAATAAATCAACTTCAAATAAACTTAAAATCCATCAAAGAATGTTGACATAGATGAAATCAATACTATTTGAGAGAAATATCTCTTTTTTTAAAATCATTTAAAAGTCACACATTTATTAAAGAAGTAATTTAAAAGAGATTTTTGAATCAAAGTGTCCCATAACACTTTGAAACTTTTGAAAAGAAATATCATTTCAAACATTCATGTCCATATAAATAAATCCTTAAAATCATTTTGAAAACATGGACATTAATTAAAAAGATTTAGAAAGATAAATATTTAAAACATTTGAAATGATGTTTTAGTAAAAAGTCCATTAAAATGATCCCTTTGAAAACTCTTTCAAAAAACATGGACATGGATGATAAAAATTTCCCAGTAGATACTTACACATAAACAATCTCGGATAATAATGAGATTGAGGAATTAACCCTTATCAATTTGGTAACTTACGAAACATACACCCCATGACAGAGGTATCATACAATGAATATGTAAATAGGCATAAATTAAATTTTATTACATAAAGAATACAATTATGGTCAGTACATACACCACACAAAAGGTAATAGTGGCAATATGGCATGAATCTCACGGGAATAAGGAGTGAGATGAAAACCCATTACCTTGCACTTTCCTTTAGTTGAAGGTACGTTTGGCCTCTTGTATGAAGACTATAGTATGTTATTAAATTATAACAGAACCATATTAATATTTATGATATCATACATTATTCATTTATGACTTTATACTACCAATTTAATAATAATTTCCATGTTATATTAATATTTCAGGTAATAATCGTTTTCTTTATCGTACGTGTTTTAACTTGTTACTCTTGATTGTATCACTTAGAGCATGATTTAAATACTTCCAGAATATAAAACATGATTTATTTATCATATATATTTATAATATAAAAATTTATAAAAGATGTATATATTAAATGGAAAACACCATTTATGGAGACGGTAGTCCGTACGTACGAATAAACGTTGTTTCCGTTTTCATATAGTATTGAACAGAAGTAAGTGAATAAGATATATATAAGTACATAAATACTTATATATATAAATATATATATCTCCAGTAGCATTATTATGTCATATATTAAATAATTATTAGTAATATATATTTTTATAATCGTCGATGAATGGTGAACTTGGAAATGAATCTCATCGTGTCGTGGAGATGGTAATCCGTACGTACGCACGAACGCTACTTCCATTTCATTTTTCATTTTAAAAGGAATAAAAACCAAATGATACATAGGTATATAATTATTACAGTATAATATAATATATTATATGTGTTACTTAAGTTCATTAACACCATCCTTTATATGTTCCATGTATGGTATGAACGATTCATATCACTTTGAGGGGGCGGTAGTCCGCACTTCCTCAAATGAAATTATCGTATATATATACAACATGAAATGAATAATGGTATGATATAAATTGGAATTACAGAATCTTATATATAAAATAAATATCATTAATATCATATTTAATTATAGTTCCATCATAATTTCCACCATGACAGGTGGTAGGAGATAATTGAACAGTCATCGCTTCGTGAGGCGTTTGGTTGTCATCCACAGAAACATTATGTTCTTCACCCATTAGATGGATGTGTGTGTAAGTGTAGTTATAATAATTCTAATAAAAATATCCTAGTATATTTAGGAGACTGTTTTTGTTACAAAATAAAATAAAAATAAGAGTTTAGGGGTTGGAGAAATAAAAGAAAAGAAAAGAAGCTAAGAGAAATTGTTACCTTTAATTTGGGTAACTCCCTTTGGTTTGAACCAAAAAGGACTCTTGAAGTGCCTTATTCCTAAGTTAAGGCTTCTAAAAGGAGTAGAGGGATGTAGGAATATTAATTTGGCAGAGTTTGGACGAGCCAAAATGCTTTAGAGGTGTGAGGAATTGGTTATAAGTGGTGTCCTTTTATAAGGGGGAGGATGGGCTCTTTAGGAAAATCTAGAAATATTATTTTATAAAAAATTAATATTCGGTTTCTAATGGCTCAAAAGTGGATTAATTAAATTTTTAGGTGTGTATGCTTCAAAAAACACTCAACCAATATAATTTAGATAGGTTTGGGTCATTATATTAACCTTATCTTTTATTTTTAACTCTTAGTTAATTAGTTTGACACTTACCATGTCACTTTGTATTTTTATATTATATAGTTAATAAACTTACTATATACCTCCTAGAGACCCCCAAGTGGTCCATTAATGGTACACCTATTATAATATAAGTCTCTTGGCCGAAACATAGATTTTTAGGAATATAATATAAATTAATAATATAATATTTGTTTTAAAAACTCATTTATGTCAATTTTGACACTACTCAATAATTATTTTTTGTTAAAGACTTAAAAACTTTATTAATTAGAAAAAAAATCATTTAATAAATCCTAACATGTCATATTAACCAATAAAATTCGTTTATTTCATCAGAACTTTCAAATTATATTTAATTTAACATTTATAATATCAATTATTTGATTCTTTCATTAATAAGGAAAATATTGCATCATTATTGTGTCATATATATTTTTACTTTTTCAATGTCTAAAAATTATAAATAAAATACCATTATGTAGTAAATCTTTTTATATTTATAATTAATATTTATAATCGAAAATATAACATATATAACCCTATGTAAAAAAAATTTTTCTAAAAGATATAAGCTTATGTCATTTTTGTATTCACTTTAACTTAATTAATATAAAGTGTCCCTATCACCTACAAGTGGCTCCATGGGGTCCCAAAATTAACCCAAAGATTCCCATGGTCGGACATGTATCCACCAATAAGTTTAGGACAAGTTTTAGAGTAATTTATTATTATTATAATATTATTTTTTAACCCTTATTTACTGGATTTTCCCTTTAACCATGGTAAATAAAATATTTATCGAAGTAATTATTCAAAATGTCCAAAAATAAAAGTTACCTATTTACACAATTTGGACATCCTGATTCAAAATATAGAATCCATTTTTCCAAATTCAAAACACAGAAGTGGTATAAATTAATTTAAAATTAATTCCCACTGTCAAAACAAAAAGCGTGTTTTTAAGAGATAATAACTATCAAAAGATTGACACTTGTTTATGTCCAGTTTAATTGTAAAATTATGTCCAATGACTAACATTATATTAAATGGTAAATATATATTCTAAATATACTTTAAAACCACTCAAATTCATAATTTATAACTATTAATTATTTCGATTAAAAAAGTTGTTTTTAATTAAAATTTAGTAATTTTCATTATTCATCAAAATATAAAAGTTATCCGAAAAGTACCAAAATTTCACCCTAGGATAATTTCGATATTCCAAATCCAAAAATGAAGTCCATTTTGAGAGATAAAACTTATAAAATTTCAAAAATTGGGTATTACTATTCATAACGGCTACTTTGATTGGTCGTAGTGTGTTAGAATCTCGAAGTTGCGTACAACACACGCTACTATATTATTCAAAGTGAAGCGTACCGTGGATGCTTGGGGTGTTACACATATCATTCTGTATAAGGACACAATCAATTCCTTTATTTGAAGCATCACTATAAATAAAAAACCCATCATTCCCCGATGGTAGAGTCAATATAAGAGCATTGACTAATATTCTCTTCAATTCTTCAAAACATTATTCACGTTATTTTGTCCAAACAAATTTCACCCCTTTACGTGTGAACTTGGTTAATGGGTTAGCCAATTGGGCAAAATTCAGGACGAAATGCTGATAATAACCTGCTAAACCAATAAAACTGTGTACCTAAGTTATACTCATCGGTGCTATCCATTCTTTGATTGCTCTTGTCTTAAAAGGATCAACGGAGATTCCATCCTTACAGAAAATATGTCCAAGAAAAGAAATATTCTAAAGCCAGAGTTCACACTTTCTAAACTTCCCATATAATTCGTATCTTCTAAGAGTCTTTAGAATAATGCACAAGTGATTTTCATGATCTTCATAGCTTTTTGAGTATGCCAAGATATCATCAATAAATACCACTGAAAAGTCATCAAGATATTCCTTGAAAACTCTATTAATTAGATCCATGAAGACAGAGGAAGCATTAGTCAATCCAGAAGGCATTACTATAAACTCGTAATGCCCGTACCTCATTCGAAATGCTGTTTTCGGAATGTCTTCCTTCTTCACACATAACTGATGATATCCATATCGAAGGTAAATCTTTGAAAAGTATTGATCTCCATGAAGTTGGTCAAATAAATAATCAATGTGAGGTAAGGGATACTTGTTCTTTATTGTTATAACATTGATCTCCCTATAGTCAATGCACAACCTAATAGATCCATATTTCTTCTTAACAAAAAGGACAGGGGCTCCCCATGAAGAAAAACTAGGGCGAATAAATCCCTTATTACTCAATTCCTCTAGTAGTTTATTTAGTTCCACTAATTCCACAATGGCCATTCTATAAGGGGTCTTTGATATGGTCCTTGAACCAGCAATTAAATCAATATAAAACTCAATTTCTCATTCTGGAGGATGTCCAAGTAAATCCTCTAGAAGTACATCAATATACTCTTGAACAATAGGTACATCTTCTATTTGATCATTCTTTTCCTCACCCACAGTTATTTAATTCTCTTCCTCCAAAATAATTGAAGTTAGTTGATCTACTGGGGATGGATCTAGATAAGAATTAGGTGGTGATGATTCTGCTCTAAAGATAAGGTGTTCTTTATCATCGCCATCAAAAATAGTAACCTCATTCTTCTTATAAAAAATTTTGGCATCATGGTCCAAAAGCCAATCCATACAGAGGATTATATCAAATTCAATCATGGGTATGACGATGAGATCAGAAAATAAAGAACATTTATATGCCCTAATGGGGACTAATTCACAAAACTTTGTTATAATTATACTTCCCTTAGGAGTTTTGACTGAAAACTCCCTAGTTAAATCAAATTGGAAATATCTAATTTTCTTAGCAAACTGGGAAGATATGAAACAATGTGATGATCCAGAATCAAATAAAGCATTGGATAAACTTGAGGAAACCATTAAATTACCTACCACTATGTCTTTTGGAGCTTCAACCTCAGCAGTAGTGATATCATAAGTTTGGCCTTGATCCCTTGGCCTTTTCTGAGGTAAGTTCCCCTGACACTTAGGACATTAATTCACATAATTCCCCCTTTCTCTACAATTGTAGAATTCAACATCGACAGCCTCTTTCTTCCCCTTACAATCACGATCTTGGTGGCCTTTTTCACCACACTTTAAACAGACTCACATTCCCTTCAGGAAAGTACCAGGGTGTTTCTTCCAACATTTACTGTAGGATGGATATTCAAATTTTCCCTTATTCCCCTTATTTCCATTTCTAGAGTGTTTAGCAGATCTCTTCTTCTCTTTCTTTGCTTTAAACTCGTAAGACTTAGAGAATTCTTTTTTTGGCTTGATAACACATGAGACAATATCTTTGTACGAAGAGAAGTATTGTGAGACTAATGCTCGATGGATAAATGGTTTTAAACCATCAAAGAAATGATCAATCTTACTTATTGGGTTACGTATATAATCTACAGCATGCCTCGCTAACCTTGTAAAGTTAGCTTCATACTTTGCGACATTCTCATCCACCTTTTGCCTCAGACTCAGAAATTATCTTTACATATCCATTTGATGGTCATGAGGAAAGTATTTTTCTAAAAAAAATTATTTAAACTCCCTCCATTCCATATTTGATACTTCATCATCTTCCTTTTTGTTTTGAATCAATGACCACCATTCATCAACATCTCCAGTGAGGCGGTAAACTACCATGACAACTTTTTCCCTTTCGCTACTCCCCAAGGCGTGGAATATTTTCTCTAAGGAATTTATCCATTGCTCAGATACTATTGGATTTTTACTCCCATTGAATATTTTTGGTTGTTGCCTCATGAAGCGATCTAACATTGATCCTCCACGTTGTGGATCAAGGTGCTCCATACGGGTAAGGTTATTATTCATAACCTGAGTGAGTTGTCCGAGTATGGGGATTAGCTAATCAGCACCAGTTTCATCACTAGATCTACTATAATTATCTTGAGTAGGAGTTAAATCCATACATGGAGTGTATGCATTGATAGAGTTTACATTCCTTCCACTAGGCGCCATTTCTAAACAATGGCATAAACTAGATTAGTTTATGAATCTCAATACATAAATCCAAACATGTAAAACACTTAACATAAATTGAATAGTTTATGGATATAATCCATAATCATAAAAATGTTTTCTTTGAGGAAGTATATACTCATAAATCATTCATAATGGTTTGTAAAGAAAATGAGAATTATCCTAAGCATATCCCCCGGAGTGTCATAACCAAGAGTGCAGCAAGGCCCGTTGTCATGCACAAGTTCTCATTTGAGTCTAGCTCAAAGCATTTTTTTGGGTTTTACCCCTAGGTACATTTGTGCCAGAGCCACCACTACCTACTCGTATCCACACAGGGATATATTTCTTGGAAAACTCACAAAATCTCTACAATACCAAAATTCTAGAAAGTTATTCTATATTAATCCTCAAAGTCTATCTTAGGGCTATGTCCTCTAATCAGAGTTAATCTAAATCTAGTTTCCAAGGTTTGTACTAAAATTCCTCTGATACCAACTATAATTCCCCGACCCCAGTTACCCAGAGTCGGTGCATTATTACATAACATTGGAATGATAAAAAAAGATCAAGTCTTGAAAGACCAATTAGTTTAGTATCCCTGAAAGTACTAGATACATTCCTAAGGTTTACATTACATCATAAATGGAAAACTACAACAACATTGTTTCCATAAACAACACTGAGATCCCATAGACTATACCTACAGGTCATTCATAATATACTTCTTCCCATCTAGGGAAAAATAAAACATATAAAGGGGTGAGCTCAGATGCACAGTAAGGATAAAAATATAGCATAAACTTTCATAAATAAGCATAAACATTTAAGGCAATGTATAAAACTAAAACAAAAGACTTTTCAACATAAACTTCATCATATTATGGAAAATATAAATCAAAATAATTCCATTTACTTACTCACATGAATATTCTACTAGTCGAATAATCACATGCAATATCAATATCCACTTTCATAATGATGGAATGCCTAATGCCAGACTTCATAACCACATAGTCAAGGCCTTGTGCCAAGACTACAAAAAAATATTTTTTCAAGGCCTTGTTCCAAGACACTAGTTTGTCTCATGAGACCTACCGATGCATTGAGGAGCTATAGCGGGCTCCACCCATCACTTACTAAGTCCAATGCATCCCTTATATGAAAAGGTTTAAACATAAGATAAACATTCATATTAAAACTAGCATACTAAATGTAAATACTTTATCCATAAATCAGGAATGGTATAAAAATAACACATCCACTATCAAACATATCACAAAACCTTCAATACAATATGGAATTTTTGTATCATAATAAATCAACTTCAAATAAGCTTAAAATCCATCAAAGGATGTTGACATAGATGAAATCAAAACCTTTTTTAGAGAAATATCTCTTTCTATTTTGAAAACATTTAAAAGTCATATAAGTATAAAAGAAAAAATTTATTTTGAAAATATTATTATAAGCTTGTAATGGAAGCTTCGATGATGTTATAATGGTGGAAAATAGCCGCACCCGTCGTATAAGTTAAAAAACATTCTTACCTTAATTTTGTCGAAAAGTTCATAAAATACCTTGTTTGGAAAACGACAGAAAGATTCCTTTCAAACCATTTTATAAAAAGTAAAATAAGGGTATAAATGAATTTCACCCATAATCTAGTAAATAGTAAAAATGTTTTGAAATATATTTTTAAGAGACATGGATGTGGATGATAAAGATGTCCCAATAGATACTTACGTAAAAACAACATCAAATAATAAAGAGATTAAGAAATAAACCCTTACCTTGTACTTTTACTTGGCCGAGGGTAGGTTAACCTCATGTATAATGGTGAAATAATCATTATTAAATTATACAAGATTCATATACATTAATATGATATCATATATAATATTTTAACATTGATTTGTTAATAATATCTTGGTATTATTGTCATTTTGGGTGTTAAACTGATTCATTTCCCTTTATATGCTTTGTTAAGAAAGTAATGTTTGTTATGGATAGGATGTATCTTATTCATATTAAGAATTATATTAAGTCTTTAAATATTATTTTTAATCATCTAATGAAAATTAGTGTTGAATGGATATTATGGGGAATGAATCTCATCGTGTTCGTGGAGACGGTAATCTGTACGTACGTACGAGCGACAATATCATTATTTTGGTATTAAAATAATATATAATTGGATGGTATATCATATATACAGAATCATTATCATGTTATATTTATTATTTACATCAATTACACATCATTATTATACCCATACAAATAATAATGTATTGAATAACAATTACACCACGACGTGGAGACGGTAAGTCGTACGTACGCATGTATGGTGACATGTCATTAAAAGGATGGATAGAATAATGAATATGGTTGTAACATATTTATAATAATATCACAGTATATATAAGACACTGGATTTATCATTTTAGAATTGAAACAACAAATAAAGAGGAAGTGGAAGAAGAAAGGAACTTGAAAGAGGTGATGAAATATTTACCTCTTCTTCGGGTTATTCCTTTTTATTTGATCAAAAGGGCTCCTTAGGTTGTATTTCTGACTAAAGGAAGGCCTATAGGATGAAGGTAGGACATCTGAGATGGTATTTGTGTAGGTTTTGGGTGAGAAAAGTGGATTTTAAGGTGTGAATTAGAGAGAAGGGGGGTGCCCTTTTATAAGAGGGGTGAGGGGCACCTTAGGAAAAGCTAGAAATATTATTTTATAATAAAATCATTTTCGGTTTCTAATGTCTCCAAAATGAATTATTTAAAGGATAAGTTGGAGATGGGTCGAAAACCACTCAACCAATAGGTTTTAGACAGGTTTGGGTCACTATATTAACTTTATCTTTTAGATTTAACTCTTAGTTAAATAGTTTGACATTAACCATGTCTCTTTTTATTTTTATATTATATGGTTAATAAACTTACTATAAACTTCCAAGAGAATCTCAAGTAGTTCATTAATGACATATATAATATTATTTAATACCTTTTTCTGAACCTTATATTTTTAGGAATAGAATATCAATTAATAATATAATATTTTTTTCAACTCTTTTATGTCAATATTGACACTATTTGGTATTTTGTTTTTTATAAATTCATAATAGCATTATTACTTCAAACAAAATTCATCTAACCAAACCTAACATGTCATATTAGCCTATTAAATTATTATAATTTATAAAACGTCTCAAATTACATTTATTTGGATATTTATAATGTCAATTATTTTAATCTTTTATTAATACAGTAATTATTGCATCATCATCGTGTCATAAATAAATTTAATTATTTAATGTCTAAAAATTATAAATAAAATACCATTCTGTATGAAATATTTTTATATTTATAATGAATATTTATATTCTAATTTATCTTATATATACCACTATATTAAAAATGGTTTAGTTATTAAACTTTGAATTTAACACTTTTAACTCTTCTTTGAATTAAATAATAATAAATGTCCCAATCTAATACAAGTGGAACAAAGAGATTCATATTTTATTCCTAAGGTTTTTTTGTTCAAATTATACCTATCCAATAGAATTAGGACATGTTTAAGGTAATAATAATATCATTTTTACCCTTAATTACCCTATTTACTTTTAACCGTGGTAAATAAAACTAAAAACTTACTATTCACCAAAAATTATTTTCATCATATTGAACCACATTTTACATAGTGATATCAAACATGTCTCTCAGATTTTGAAATCCAACTCATATAAGCGGTAAAATTAAGTTTTATGTAAATTTTCAAATGTTCCTAGGAGGTGGGTAAAAGACGGTGAAAAGTTCAATAAAATTTTATATATCTAATATTATTAAAAAATGACTCCAATGAGTTAAATTGAACATATATAGGTATTATGTATCTATTTTGACCAAAAATAAATTTAAATAAAATAATTAATTATTTAAATAAAAATTTGGTTTTAAACTATAACTTTGTGTGTTTCACTATTCATCAAAAATTAAAAGATTTCAGAAAAATACCAAAAAATAACCCTAAGCTAATTTCAATATTCTGAATCCAAAAATGAAGTCCATTTTGAAAGATAAAATTTATAAAATTTCAAAAGGTGGGTATTACTATTCATAACGGCTAGTTTGATGGGTTTTGGTGTGTTAGAACTTGAAGTTGCGTACAACACACGCTATTGCTTTATTCAAAGAGAAGTGTATCGTGGAAGCTTGGGGTGTTACATTATCCCCTCCTTCAAATAATTTCTCCCTCGAAATTTCTAGAATATTATTGCCTAAAAAGACTCGGGTGGTTCTTCATCATAAGTTCCTCAGGTTCCCACGTTGCCTCTTCCATATTATGGTTTCTCCATTGAACTTTTACCAGATAAGTCATCCAGTTTCTTAGCACTTGTTCTCTTGTATCAAGAACCTTGACAGGATCTTCGCAATAAGACCAATCAGGTTCCAATTCTAAATCCTCATAGGTGAGTACATGAGTTGGGTCAGGCATGTATTTTCTTAATAGTGATACGTAGAATACATCGTGAACTTTGGAGATACTTGGCGGCTTTTCCAAATGGTAAGCTACAGCCCCAATTCATTCTAGAATTTCCAAAGGTTCTATGTACCTGGGACTCAATTTTCCCTTCTTACCGAAATGTATAACACCCTTCCATGGAGATACCTTCAAGAAAACATGATCTCCTACCTGAAATTACAAATCCTTCCTTCGGTTATTGTCATAACTCTTCTTCCTACATTGAGCTGCTTTGATGTGGTTTTGGATTACCTTCACCTTTTCCATCATTTCCTCCACAAGTTCTGGGCCTACGAGTTTTCTTTCACCAACATCATTCCAACATGTTGGTGTGTGACATCTCTTTCCATATAACGCTTCATATGGCGCCATCTGAATACTTGAATGGAAGTAATTGTTATAGGAAAATTCTACCAGAGGTAAATATTGATCCCATATACCTTAAAAGTCAAGTGATCATGATCTCAACATGTCTTCTAATGTTTTAATAGTCTATTTTGATTGTCCATCAGTTTGAGGATGGTAGGCATTGCTCAAATGAAGTTCAATATCCAGGGCTTTCTGAAGACTTTTCTTGAATCTTGATGTAAAACTAGGATCACGATCAGAAACAATCAATAGTGGTTCTCAATGAAGTCATAAAACTTCATTTATTTATAGTCTTGATAAACGTTCAAGTGGTAAATCTTCTCTTATAGCAAGAAAATGTGCTGACATGTTAATATGATCAAAAATGACCCATATTGCATCGTTCCTTCTAAGATTCTTTGGTAGCCTCCTGATAATGTTCATCATGATATCATCCCATTTCCACTCATGTAATAACCTAGACCTTCTTTTCATGTATGTTTTTCCTTTTCTGGTCGGTTTTGGGAAATAGAGGAGAATATGGAAATTTTCTAAGTACATGCCGTGTACTTTGTTGCCGCTCAAGGTCGTGTGATGGCTATGTCATGGCCACACACGGGGCCATGTAGGGGTGATGTGGAGGCTGATTAATGCGGAGTACGGAAAAGCCTAGTACACACCATGTACTCTAAAAGTACATGTCATGTACTTTATTTTTTTCATTAAATAGACCGGGGTCACGTCTTAACCCCAAAAACGTCTTCTTCTACAGCTTCTTCGACTGAGAGTGAGGGTACAACCTCGTATCTTCTCTGAGCCATTGATCTGTCACTGGTTATCTGAATCGAATGCCATCAGTTGCAATAGAATCGCAGCGGTGAGTTCTTGGTTCCTCTTTGGCCACGTTTCCTGATTCCTTCTCTTATGAGAGTTATAGTAGGTTGAAATTTTAAGAATTTTTTGCAGATCTACTTCGTTCGAGGCCGATTCATAGCCCGAGGTTCAAGTATATCGATCTCCTGGGATTGAGGTGGGTGGTTTGTTGCCTTACGTTGAACGTCCTTGAGTTTTTGTGAAAAAGTGTCGGATACCCATGTATCGGGTATCTCGAGTTAGGGTTCTGATCCTGCTTTATTATCTACCTTAGATTGTTTGTGTGCTTGAGGCTATTATATGAATAATTATTTCTTGTTAGTATGTTTGAGG
Source organism: Viscum album (assembly GCA_963277665.1). NCBI lineage: Eukaryota > Viridiplantae > Streptophyta > Magnoliopsida > Santalales > Viscaceae > Viscum > Viscum album. Next base: position 2,091,067,241 of record OY728120.1, read on the forward strand.
ATCACCCCATGGTTTTCTCCCTTGTTTTGGCTATTTATCACTGTTTGGATTAGGTTTCCAGTAAGGCAGACCTTGTTGCATTTATTTCCTGCCTTGATATAATTGATTGCATGTATTGCCTATTGTTTATATGCTCTTGATGCATTGTAGATTTTATCCAAGTATTTTTTGAACATACTTCGGGTTGTTGACAGTCTATTACACACAACTAGACTGCACAGGGCTGTGTGAACCTGGTGTGGTAGACTAAAGAGGGAATTAAGGATTAAGGGCTTCCCTAGAGAGCCTGTTATAATTTATTATCATTCTCAGGACCTGTGGAAATGTTACTTTGTGCTTCCTCAAAGTGTCATTAGTTACGTATCAAGAATATACGGGGAATTAAGTGTAAGTGCTTCCTCATAGAGTCTATAGTTATCTTTACCAGGTCGTAGGGTAATTGATGGTGAGAGCATCCCAGAGTGTCTGTGCCTTTGTATGATTACTTGACTATAGGGTTCTTCCAGTATGATCCACCCAGATAGTCAGTGTGAATATTGTTTGGTTGGTTATGGCGAGTCCACCAATCCAAATAACAAGCTTGGGTTTTTTACTTCTTGTTGTTAAGGTAGTCGGCTGAGATACTTGTTGGGTTACTTGCTATGCCTTGGGAATATAGAGTTGTTTGATATATTTCTTGATTGATAATTAAATGATTGAATTAAATTATTAAATAAATTTGAATGGATATTTATAGTATTGTTTACTTCAGTGTACTCATGTTTCTCTACTGCATTTATTTTCATTACTTTTTCTATATTGCTCACTGACAGAAGGGCACAGATCTTGTGGTGGTTGCCTACTGGTATTAGTCTCACACCCTGTTTGGGTACTTATTTTCAGCCCAAATAGGTTAATGGTTGTAGGTGTGGATAGGGATTGTGCCCCTTCTACTTCAGTTACATGATTTCTGGTTGAAGCTGGAGAGCATGGGACCGAGCTTAGGCTTGCAATGCTGTTGGAGTTGCTGTTTACTTTTAGTACTTTATTTCTCAGTTGTATTTTAGCACGTTGTTGTGTTTTCCGCTTTCCTTAGATACTTGTACCTGCTGCATCATTATCATTATTACTATATATTCATTTCTTCCACTGTTTAGTTTCAGTTATTATATGTTGTTTACTGCTTCCATTATTGACTGTTATTCCTCTCCCCTGTATACTTTACCAAATGAGGGAATAGTTTCCCCAATTACTCACCAAGGCCCTCGCTGCTAGTCGGTAGCCTCTGGAATTTGGGGAAATGCGCTTGAGGTCATGTGTCGAACCGGGTATGGGGCACCAGTTGAGTGGCTCCAGATTTGGGACGTTACAAAGTGGTATAAGAGGAGTTTCTTTCCATTTCTATTGACTTACTATTTAGCGACATTAGACAGAGATAGGACAGAATATGTAAATGGTAAATATCTATGCCCGGGAGTTCTAGAACCCGTGTACAGGGAAAAAGCCATATTACCTCGAATATTTCAGTTTTTGAGTTTTTCAAATGTTATAGTTTAATTGACTTCACCATTGGGTGGTGCACTTGTTTTGTGATATTACTGTTTATATGATTGTGGTTCTATTTTGTTTCAACCCGATGAGATGAGGGTATGCCATCTCATGCATCATATAGGAACTTATTAGGAAATCACATGTCATACATTTTTCCACTCCATCTAGATTGCATTAGAAATTTCATGTTGTTGTGATAAAATTTTTGATAGACAATGCATGCTATTGTGATAGCTACTACGATAGAATACCTACTATGTTGATAGGGTATCGTTTGTTTATAAATTCTTTATCATGGACACCAAGCTTTGGTCTTAGAGGTGTTATGGGCCCTCGAGGATCGGAATTTTGCGGGTCGTGAGTTCGTTATATTGTTTACTTTTTATCTACATTTTTATGATGCAAATATTTGATTCACGGAGAGTATGGGCCCCCACAGATTGCAATTTGGCACCTTAACGCTTTTTTTTCTGTGTTTTCTGAGCTCCGGTGCAGTTCTGAGGCTATTGTCCGGAAAAACCTAGAATACAAAGCATGTACTTTATGAATACACGTCGTGCAGTTTTTAGCTGTGTCGGTGACTGTGTGGACAGGGAAACGGGGATGTGAAAGTTCTTGTAGGAACACGTCATGTACTAGTTTAGATGTTGTGTAGTTTGACTTGGGTATCTGGTCGTGTTACGAACAACATGGGTTAGGGGTTTCCTTCCAATGCATGTTGTGTCTCTCCGGAACACGCCGTGTATAGTTAACCGTGGATCCAGCTGTGTAGCTAAAAACACGGGTTGATGTTACCTTCCTCGTACACATTGTGTCTGTCTAGAACACGTTGTGTAGTGTCGTCCATGTGCCAGGCCGTTTCTCTAACAACACGGGCCAGGTAAGGCATGTCTAGTACACGTCGTGTCTCCCTTGAACATGTCGTGTTCTTTTGTCTTAGAAGAACTATGTGGATTGACTGTGTAGAAGGACTCAGGAAGAGAAGAGGATTCAAGTACATGCTGTGTGTTAGGACAACACGCCGTGTATTTTGGGTGTTACATGACCAGTTGAGATAGAAGTACATGTCCATGTGAATGACCTAAGGTAAAACTCCATGTAGGGAAAGAACATGTCGTGTAGTCATGTTTTTTATTACTTGAATGCCCTCTTTTCCCTATTCCTTCTTGTGCCTTCAGTTTTTATATCTTTTTTAATCCTGAATTTGAGGTGTGATTTTGACCTTTTATATCTATGGCACCAAGACGTCCTCTCGTTGCACATCAGTAACCAAGCAGTGACTATACGCCTAATACGGCAGATCAGGGACTACTAGTAGTTCCACCTATCATTCCGGATTTGGAACCTGCAGTGATTCCAGACACGGGTGTCGATGCACAGTTCAAAGAGGGTTTCATGAGATTCATGAAGACCTTCCAAGGAGCTCAACATCCTGCCCTGTCTATGGCAGAGCTGACGTCGGTTTTTCAGCAGCAGCATCCTCCCACGTTCACAGGGGATGGAGGACCATAGGCTACAGATTCATGGCTGGAATCCATGTTATCTATCTTCGAGCACCTGGAGATTCCTCCAGAGAGGAGAGTGAAGCTCACGACTTATATGTTGTGAGATTTTTCCAAGAGATGGTGGGATGTCGTTCCACAGGTAGGAAGCCAACAGGCTATGGATTGGGATGAGTTTCATCGTACGTTCTATGATTACTTCTACCCAGCGACGCTAAGGGCTGATAGATCCAGAAAGTTCATGAACCTACAGCAGGGTACTCTCATAGTTATGGAGTATTCCTCTCACTTAACAAAGCTATGGTGTTTCACTTCTGTTCTGGGGAATGACGAGCTGTTTTTAGTGAGGAAGTTTGAGGAAGACCTCGGACCGGACATCAGATCGCAAGTGAACGTCTTTCAGTTGACTTCTATTACTGTGATAGTCAACCAGGTGCTTATCACGGAGAGAAACCTAAGGGAGACTGGAGCTGTGGACCAGGGAGGTTCATCTTCCAGGGAAGATTCATTTTAGGTAGATAGCAGGAAGTGCCACCAAGAGTCTACATGAGGTGACCCGAGGAAGTGAGGTATTCCTTCTGGTAGATGATATCTTCCTTATGGCAACCAAGTGGTGTTCTATCAGTGTGGTAAAAATGTGAATAAGAAGCCTCAGTGCTCGAGAGACCCAGTGGAGTGTCGATCTTGCCGCAATATGGGTCATCTCCAGCGTTTCCGCAAGGTTCTTCTTCCAGCGGCTAGTGAAGGAGGATCAGTTTCGACTCTGCGTACAGGAGTAGGATTACCAGTTTCGCAGCAGACTGGGGGTTGGAGCTCTTCAAGTCGTTCAGGCCAGGGTAAAGTCCATAGACACAGTGGTCAGGCTCAGGGAGGGTCAGATCAGGGATCTCAGGCTGCTACATAGGGTTGTGGTATAGGCCAGACTTTTGCGGTAGAGTAGATTCATCAGGAAGAAGATCTTGGACCTTCTACAGTTGGAGGTACGATTTTAGTAACCTCAGTTTTATCCTCTACACTTTTTTATATAGGATCTTCTCATAGCTTTATTTCTGTGCATACTGTGGAGAGCCTTAGACTTACTATTTGTAATTCTGAGGATATGATGACGTTAGACACTCCCTTGGGAATTAGAACAGCTAGCATGCGTCCGTGCTTAGACTTCCCCCTTGAGATTGGGGGGTGTCTCTTTTCATGGAGTCTCTATTTTTTAGAGATGACAGGCTATGATATCATTCTTGGGATAGACTGGTTAGTTCTATTCAAGGCCTTTTTCTATTGCTATTGCCATAGGGTGAGTTTCACATCACTGAAGGGTGGATCTTTTCTTCATAAGGGAGAATGGGATGTCTAGGTGAGAAGAAATAGACCATAGTATCATGGGTTAGGCGGTGATACATCCTATATTTCTAGATTATATCTGGATAACCAGGGGACTTCTCAGATAGATTTTCCTCCAGTGGTTAATCTCTTTCCAGATGTCTTTCTAGAAGACTTTTCAGGCTTGCCTCCGTAGCGTGAGGTAGACTTTTCTATTGAGCTTGTTCCAGGAGTGGCACCGGTTTCCATTCCTCCTTATAGGATGGCTACACCTGAGTTGCAGGAGCTCAAGAAGTAGTTGGAGGAGTTTCAGGAAAGGGGTTTTATCTAACCCAATACTTCTCCTTGGGGTTCGCCCGTTCTGTTTGCAAAGAAGGCGGATGGTACTTTACAGCTTTGTGTGGGTTATCAGAAGCTGAACCAGTTGATGGACAAGAACGAATATCCATTTCCAGAGATAGATGATCTATTTGATCATCTTCGAGGAGACAGAGTGTTCTCGAAGATTGACTTGAGATCCGGCTATCATCATTTGCATGTCAGACCATCTGATATACCTCTTACAGCCTTCCGGAGCAGGTATGGTCTGTATGAGTATTTGGTTATGCTGTTTGGTCCCATGAATGCACCAGCAGTTTTCATCGCGCTGATGAACAGAGTTTTCATTCCTTACTTTTATTCTTTTGTGGTGGTTTTCATGGACGATATCTTGGTTTACTGTCACACTCGACATGACCATGCTACCCATCTTGAGATTGTTTTAAGTACACTGTGGGAGCATCAGTTATATGTTAATCTCTAAAAGTGCCACTTTTTGATGGATGAGATTCACTTCCTAGGCCATTTCATCTTAGTGATAAGAGTATCAGTAGACCTAGAGAGGGTGAGAGCGGTAGTTACCTAGGAGCAGTCTAAGAATGTCTTCGAGGTATGAAGTTTATTAGGGTTGGCTGGTTACTACAGGCAGTTTATATAGGACTTCTCACGCTTATTAGCGCCTTTTATGGGCTTGACTAAGAAGGGGGTGAAGTATGTTTGGTCAGAAGCCTGTGATTCATCCTTCCAGGAGCTGAAGGGGAGATTGACTTCATCACCGATGCTAGTTTTGTTGGAGTCGGGCAGGAGTTATACAATTTTCTGTGATTCATCTAGCATCAGTCTTGGAGCAGTTATTATGCAGGAGGATCATGTTGTTGCATATGGATCTCGGCAGTTGAGGCCACATGAGAGAAACTATCCTATGCACGACCTGGAGTTGGCTATAGTTGTTCATGCTTTGTGTTGTTGGATACATTATCTTCTGGGAGATCATTTTGTAGTATATACTGACCACAAGAGCCTCAAGTATATCTTCACACAGCGTGACTTGAATTTGAGACAACGGATTTGGGTTGAGTACCTACAGTCTTTCAATTTCTAGCTTGCTTATACACATGGGAAAGGCAACACTGTGGCAGACGCACTGAGCAGTAGGACATAGATACAGGCATTTTAGGAGGCCAGCAGTGAGTGGCAGCTTATGGATATATTTTCTAAAATGCATTTGGAGGTGCAAGACAGACAGGGTCATACTTTTCTTTCTTCTTTAGCTTTTACCTCTACCCTTCTTGACCGAGTTCGAATGAGGCAGATATCAGATTCTAAAGGCCTAGTCCTACGGGAAATCGTGTTAGGAGAGGACCCTCTTCCCAGATGGACTGTAGGTGAGGATGAGATCTTGTGTTTCCAGGGATGTGTATGGGTTCTATCAGATATATGCGAGGAGCTGATACGAGACTTTCATTACTCAGTTTGGATAGTTCATCCTGGCGTCACCAAGATTTATCGTGATCTACACCACCAGTATTTGTGGCCAGGTATGAAGAGAGATGTTGTTTGTTTTGTCATGAAGTGTTCCACCTGTCAACAGGTGAAGGTGGAGCACCAGTGACCAGCGGGGCTTTTATAGTAGCTACCCATTCCCGAGTGGAAGTGGAATGATGTCACGATGGACTTCGTGATAGGGTTACTGAGGTCACCTCAAGGGAATGATGTGGTATGGGTTATCATTGACAGGATCATGAAGGTTGCTCACTTCTTGCCGATCAAGGAGACCTTCAGTGTTGATGAGCTTGGATGGTTGTATATCTATGATATTGTACGCTTTCATGGGGTTACGAGTACTATTATTTCAGATAGGGATGCCCGCTTCATATCCCATTTCTGGAAAGGGATAAAAAGGGATTTGGGCACACAGGTACTTCTGTGTATAGCTTACCATCCCCAGATAGATGGTCAGTCAAAGCGCACGATTCATGTGCTTGAGGACATGCTACGAGCATGCGTCCTTGATTTTGGAGGTTCTTGGGAGAGACATATACCTCTAGTGTATTTTTTTACAATAATAGTTTTCAAGTAACTATTTAGATGGCACCTTACGAGGCTTTGTATGGTAGGTTGTGCTGATCACCCTTGTGTTGGCTGGAGGCAGGATAGGCAGCTCTACTGGGACCTTGTCTTGATCAAGAGACCACAAAACAGGTGGAGTTGATTCGAAAAAGGATGGCTACTGCACAGTCTCGGCAGAAATCTTATGTTTATCAGCAGAGATAACCTTTGGAGTTCAAGGTCAAAGATCAGGTTTTCTTGCGTGTTACCCCGGGGTTGGGACACAAGAGGATCAAAAGATAGGGTAAGCTTTCACTGAGGTACATTGGGCTATTTCAGGTTCTGGAGAGAGTCGTGCTAGTTTCTTATAGGTTGAAGTTACCTCAGAGGTACCAGGATATGCACGACGTCTTCCATGTTTCTCACCTTCAACGCTATTTCCCAGACCCGTATCATGTATTTCAACTCAAGGAGGTTGAGCTGGAGTAGGATGCATCGTTCGAGGAGCATATTATCAGGATTGTTGATCATAGTGAAAAGGTACTATGTGGCCGGTCTGTTTCTCTAGTATAGGTGCTATGGCAGCACAGCCATGTACAGGATGAGACTTGGGAGAGGGAGGCCGATATGCAATCACAATGGCCAGAGTTATTTGAGGTTTATTCTTTACCACCTTTCTAGGGAAATTCATGGATGAATTTCTTTATGGGGGGAAGTTTTTAAGAACCTGGACCTTCTTTTCAGGTATGTTTTTCCTTTTCTAGTCATTTTTGGGAAAAAGAGGAGAATCTAGAAATTTTCTTAGTACACGCCGTGTACTTTGTTGTCGCTCGAGGTAGTGTGTTGGTTGTGTCATGGCCACACACATGGCCATGTTGGGGTGATGTGGAGGCCGCTTAATGCGGAGTACGGAAAAGCCTAGTACACATCGTGTACTTTATTTTTTTCATTAAATGGACCGGGGTCGCGTATTAACCCCAAAAATGTCTTCTTCTCCAGATTCTTCAATCGAGAACGAGGGTATGTCCATGGATATTCTCTGATCCACCGATCCATCACCGGTTATCCGAATCGAATGTCGTCGGTTGCAATAGAATTGTAGTGGTGAGTTCTTAGTTCCTATTTGGCAATGTTTCTTGATTCCTTCTCTTATGAGAGTTATAGTAGGTTGAACATTTAAGACTTTTTTGCGGATCTACTCCATTCTAGGCCGATTCACAGGTCGAGGTTCAAGTATATCGATCTCCTAGGATCGAGGTAGGTGTTTTGTTGACTTACATTGAACGTCCTTGAGTTTTTGTGAAAAAGTGTCAGATACCCATGTATATGGTATCTCAGGTTAGGGTATTGATCCTGATTTATTATCTACCTTAGATTTATTATGTGCTTGAGGCTATTAGATGAATAATTATTTCTTGTTAGTATTTTTGAGGATCACCCCATGGTTGTTTCCCTTGTTTTGTCTATTTATCGCCGTTTGGATTAGGTTTCTGGTAAGGCATACCTTATTGCATTGATTGCCTACCTTTATATAATTGATTGCATGTATTGCCTACTATTTATATGCTTTTGATGCATTTTATCTTTTAGCCAACTAGTTTTTGAACTTACTTAGGGCTACTGACAGTCGATTACGCATGACTAGACTGCTCAGGGCTGTGTGAACCTGGTGCGGTAGACTAAATAGGATCCCTTTCAACTCTCATCTTGTTCAAAAGTCGACGACCTTTTCAGCTCAAACAAACTTCCACCTTATTTGCCTTCCTTGGGTGGTATTGTATCATGCAATCATAATCCTTGAGTAGTTAAATGCATCTCCTTTTCCTCATGTTGAGTTCATTCTATGAGAAAATATACTTCAAACTCTTGTGATTAGTATAAATATCACATTTTTCACCATAGAGATAATGTCTCTATATATTCAAAGCAAAGATTACAGCTGCTAACTCAAGATCATGAGTAAGATAGTTTTTCTCGGGAATTTTTAGCTATCGTGATGCATAGGCAATAACCCTATCATTCTGTATAAGGACACAACCAAGTCCTTTCATTGAAGCATCACTATAAATAACAAACACATCATTCCACGATGGTAGATTCAATATAGGAGCATTGACTAATCTTCTCTTCAATTCTTCAAAAAATTCTTCACATTATTTTTTCCAAACAAATTTCACCCCTTTAAGTGTGAGCTGGGTTAATGGGTTAGCCAATCGGGCAAAATTCTGGACCAAATGCCAATAATAACCTACTAAACCAATAAAACTGTGTACCTCAGTTATACTCATTGGTGATGGTCATTCTTGAATTTCTCTTGTATTAGAAGGATCATTAGAGATTCCATCCTTAGAGAGAATATGGCCAAGAAAATAAATCTCTTGAATCCAGAATTCACACTTGCTAAACTTCCCATATAATTCATGTCTTTTAAGAGTCTTTAGAATAATACGCAAGTGATTTTCATGATCTTTGTAGCTTTTGGAGTATACCAAGATATCATCAATAAATACCACTGCAAATTCATCAATATATTCCTTGAAAACTCTATTCATTAAATCCATGAAGACAGAGGGTGCATTAGTCAATCCAGAAGGCATTACTATAAACTCATAATGCCTGTACCTGGTTCGAAATACTATTTTCAGAATGTCTTCCTTCTTCACACACAACTGATGATATGCATATCGAAGGTCAATCTTTAAAAAGTATTGATATCCATGAAGTTTTTCAAATAAATCATCAATGAGAGGTAGGGGATACTTGTTCTTTATTGTTATATCATTGATCTCCCTGTAGTCAATGTACAACCTCATAGATCCATATTTTTTCTTAACAAAAAGGACAGGGGCTCCCCATGGAGAAACACTAGGGTGAATAAATCCCTTATCAATCAATTCCTCTAGTGTTTTCTTTAGTTCCACTAATTCCACAATGGCCATTCTATAAGGGTTCTTTGATATGGGCCTTGAACCAGGAATTAAATCAATAGAAAACTTAATTTCTCATTCTGGAGGATGTCTAGGTAAATTCTCTGTAAATACATCAATATACTCTTGCACAATAGGTACATCCTCTATTTGAACATTATTTTCCTCACCCAAAGTTATTTCATTCTCTTCCTCCCCAATAATTGAATTTAGTTGAGCTACTAGGGGTGGATCTAGATAAGAATTAGGTGGTGACGATTCTGCTTTAAAGATAAGGTGTTCTTTATCATCATTATCAAAAATAGTAACCTCCTTCTTCTTACAATAAATTTTTTCATCATGGCCCAAAATCAAATACATATCTAGGATTATATCAAATTAAATCATGGGTATGACGATGAGATCAGCATATAATGAACATTTATATGCCCTAATGGGGACTGATTCACAAAACTTTGTTGCAATGATACTTCCCTTAGGAGTTTTGACTGACAAATCCATTGTTAAATCAAATTGGAAATATCTAATTTTATTAGAAAATTAGGAAGATATGAAACAATGTGATGATCTAGAATCAAATAAATCGTTGTCTAAGCTTGAGGAAACCATTAAATTACCTTCCACTACGTCTTTCGAAGCATTAACCTCAGCAGTAGTGATAGCATAAGCTTGGCCTTGATCCCTTGTACTTTTTTTGAGGTAAGTTCTCCAGATGCTTAGGACATCCATTCGTATAATTCCCCCTTTATCTATAATTTTACCATTCAACATCGATAACCTCTTTCTTCCCCTTGCAATCACGAGCTTGGTGTCCTTTTTCACCACACTTGTAACAGACTCCCATTACCTTCAGGAAAGTACTAGGGTGTTTCTTCCCAAATTTACTGTAGGATGAATATTCAAATTTTCCCTTATTCCCCTTATTTCCATTTCCAGAGTGTTCAGTAGATCTATTCTTCTCTTTCATTGATTTAAAGTTATAAGACTTAGATAATTCTTTGTCTATCTTGATAGCACATGAGACAATATCTTCATACGACGAGAAGGATTATGTGACTAATGCTTGATGGAGAAATGGTTTTAACCCATCAAATAAATGATCAATATTACTTATTGGGTTACATAGATAATATGTAGCATGCCTGGATAACCATGTAAAGTTAGATTCATACTTTGCGACATTCTCATCCTCTTTTTTCTTCAGACTCAGAAATTGTCTTTCCATATCCAATCGATGGACATGAGGAAAGTATTTTTCTAATAAAATTTCTTTAAACTCCCTCCATTCCATATTTTTTACTTCATTATATTTTTTTTGGAATCAATGACCACCATTGATCAGTGTCTCCAATGAGGTAGTAAACACCCATGATAACTTTTTCCTTTTCACTACTCCCCAAGGTGTGGAATATTTTCTCTAAGGAAATTATCCATTTCTTAGCTACTAGTGGATTTTTACTCCCATTGAATGTTGGTGGTTGTTACCTCATGAAGTGATCTAACATTGATCCTCCACATTTTGGATCAAGGTTCTCCATATGGGTAAGGTTATTATTCATAACCTCAATGAGTTGTCCCAGTATGGATATTAGCTGATCAGCACTAGTTGCATCACCAGCTCCACTATAATTATCTTGAGTAGGAGGGAAATCCCTACATGGAGTGTGTGCATTGATATGGTTTCCATTCCTTACACTAGGCTCCATTTCTAAACAATGGCATAAACTAGATTAGTTTATGAATCGCAATACATAAATCCAAACTTGTAAAACACTTAACAAAAATTGAACAGTTTATGGATATAATCCATAATCATAAAAATGTTTTCTTTGAGGAATTATATACTCATAAACCCTTCATAATGGTTTTTAAATAAAATGATAATTATCCAAATCATATCCCCCGAAGTGTCATAACCAAGAGTGCAGCAAGGACAGTTGTCATGCACCAGTTCCCATTCGAGTCTAGATCAAAGCCATGTTTTAGGTTTTACGCCTAGGTACATTTATGCCAGAGCCGCCTCTACCTGCTCGTATCCATACAGGGATGTATTGCTTGTAAAACTCACAAAATATCTACAATACCAAAATTCTAGGAATTTTTTCTATACTAATCCTCAAAGTCTATCTTAGGGCTATGTGCCCTAATGAGAGTTTATCTAAATCTAGTTTCCAATGATTGTACTAAAATAACTCTGATACCAACTGTAACACCCCGACCCTAGTTACCCAGAGTCGGTGCATTATTACATAACATTGGCATGATCAAAAAAGATCAAGTCTCGAAAGGCCGATTATTTTATTATCCTTGGAAGTACTAGATACATTCATAAGGTTTACATTACATCATAAAATGGAAAACTAAAACAACATTGTTTCCATAGAAAACACTGATATACCATATACTATCCCTGTAGGTCAATCATAATATACTTCTTTGAATCCTGGGAAAAATAAAACATAGAAAGTGGTGAGCTCAGATTCTCAGTAAAGATAACAATGTCGTAGAAACTCTTATAAATAAGCATAAACATTTAAGGAAATGTATAAAACTAAAAAAATCATTTTCAACATAAACTTCATCATTATATAGAAAATATAAATCAAAATAATTCCATTTACTTACTCACATGGATATTCTACTAGTCAAATAATCACATGTAATATCAATATCCACTTTCATAATGATGGAATGCATAATGTCAGACTTCAAAACCACATAGTCAAGGCCTTGTGCCAAGACTACAAATAATATTTTGTCAAGGCCTAGTTCCAACACACTAGTTTCTCTCATGATACCTACTGATGCATCGACGAGCTATAGTGGGCTCCACCCGTCACTTACTAAGTCCAATGAATTCCTCGTATGAAAAGGTTTAAACATAACATAAAAATTCCTATTAAAACTAGCATATGAAATGTAAAAACTTTATCCATAAACCATGAATGGTATAAAAATAACACATCCACAGTCAAACATATCCCAAAACCTTCAATATAATATGGAATTTTTGTATCATAATAAATGAACTTCAAATAAGCTTAAAATCCATCCAAGGATGTTGACAAAGATGAAATCAAAACTTTTTCTTAGAGAAATATATCTTTCTATTTTGAAATCATTTAAAAGTCATATAATTATAAAAGAAAACATTTATTTTGAAAATATTCTTATAATCTTGTAAGTGAAGCTTTGATGATGTTATAACAGTGGAAAATAGCCGCACCCACCGTATAAGTTAAAAAAACATTCTTACCTTAATTTTGTCGAAAAGGTCATAAAGTACCTTGTTTGGAAAATGATGAAAATATAAATTTAAAACCATTATATAAAAAGTAAAATAAGGGTATAATTGACTTTAACCCATAGTCTAGTAAAGAGTAAAAATGTATTGAAATACATTTTTAAGAAACATGGATGTGGATGATAAAGATGTCCCAATAGATACTTACGTAAAAACAACCTCGGATAATAAAGAGATTGTGAAATAAACCCTTACCTTGTACTTTTCATTGGTCTAGGGTAGGTTAACCACCTGTATAATGGTGAAATAATTTCTATTTAATTATACAATAATCATATACATTAATATGATATCATATATGATCTTTTAACATTGCTTTGTTAATAATATCTTAGTATTATCGTCGTTTCTGGTGTTAACTGATTCGTTTTCCTTTATATGATTTGTTACCAAAGTAATATTTGTTATGGATAGTATGTATCTTCTTCATATTCATAATTATATTAAGTTATTTTTAATCATCTAATGAAAATTAGTCTTGAATGGATACGATGGGGAATGAATCTCATCGCATTCGTGGAGACGGTAATCCGTACCTACGCACGAGCGACAATATAATTATTTTGATATAAAAAATAATATATAATTGGATGGTATATCATATATAAAGAATCATTATCATGTTATATTTATTATTTACATCAATTACACATCATTATTATGCCCATAAAAATAATAATGTATTGAATAACAATTACACCACGACGTGGAGACGGTAAGCCGTATGTACGCACGTATGGTGACATATCATTAAAAGGATGGATAGAATAATAAATATGGTTTTAACATATTTATAATAATATCACCGTATATATAAGACATAGGATTTATCATTTTATAATGGAAACAACAAAGAAATATAAAGTGGAAGAAGAAAGGAACTTGAAAGAGGTGATGAAATATTTACCTCTTCTTCGGGTTCTTCCTTTTGATTTGATCAAAAGGGCTCCATAGGATGATTTTATGACTAAAGGAAGGCCTCTAGGATGAAGGGAGGACATTTGATAGGGTATTTGGGCAGGTTTTGTCTGAGAAAAATGGCTTTGAAGGTGTGAATTAGAGATAAGTAGGAGTGCCCTTTTATAGGAGGGGTGAGAGGCACCTTAGGAAAAGCTTGAAATATTATTTTATAATAAAATAATTTTCGGTTTCTAATGGCTCCAAAATGAATTATTTAAATTATAAGGTGGGGATGGGTCTAAAACCACTCAACCAATAGGTTTTAGACAGTTTTGGGTCACTATATTAACTTTGTCTTTTAGATTTAACTCTTAGTTAAATAGTTTGACATTTACCATTTCTCTTTGTATTTTTATATTTTATGGTTAATAAATTTACTATAAACTTACAATAGAACCTAAAGTGGTTCATTAATGACATATATAATATTATTTAATAAATTTGGCCGAACCTAAAATTTTTAGGAATAGAATATCAATTAATAATATAATATTTGTTTTAAAAACTCTTTTATGTCAATTTTGACACTATTTGGTATTTTGTTTTTTCTAAATTCATAATAGCATTATTACTTAGAAAAACATTCATCTAACCAACCCTAACATGTCATATTAACCTATAAAATTATTTTAATTTATATAAAGTCTCAAATTAAATTTATTTGGATATTTATAATATCAATTATTTTAATCTTTCATTAATATGGTAATTACTGCATCATCATTGTCTCATAAATAAATTTAAATTTTTAATGTATAAAAATTATAAATAATATACAATTATGTATGAAATATTTTTAGATTTCTAATGAATATTCATAGTCGAATTTATCTTATGTATAACCCTATATTAAAAATGGTTTAGTTATTAAACTTTGAATTTAACACTTTTAACTCTTCTTTGAATTAAATAATAATAAATATCCTAATCTAGTCCAAGTGGACCAAAGAGGTTCATATTTTATTCATAAGGTTATTTTTGTTTGAATTAAACTTATCCAATAGAATTAGGACATGTGTTATGGTAATAATAATGTCATTTTTACCCTTAATTATCCTATTTATTTTTAACCACGGTAAATAAAAATAAAAAGTTACTATTCACCAAAAATTATTTTCATCTTATTGAACCACATTTTACGTTCTCATATCAACAGTGTCTCTCAGATTTTTGAAAATCAACTCACAAAAGCGATAAAATTAAGTTTTATGTAAATTTGAAAATGCTCCTAGGTGGTGGGTAAAAGACGGTGAAAAGTTCAATAAAATTTTATATATCTAATATTATTACAACATGACTCCAATGAATTACGTTGAACATATATAGGTATTATGTATCTATTTTTATCTAAAATAAATTTAAATAAAATAATTATTTATTTAAATAAAAATTCGATTTTAAACTATAACTCAGTGTTTTTCACTATTCATAAAAAATTGAAAGTTTTCAGAAAAATACCAAAAATTCACCCTATGCTAATTTTGATATTTTAAATCCAAAAATGAAGTCCATTTTGAAAGATAAAATTTATAAAATTTCAAAAAGTTGGTATTATTATTCATAACGGCTAGTTTGATTGGTTGTGGTGTGTTAGAACTTGAAGTTGCATACAACACACGCTATTGTATTATTCAAAGAGAAGTGTACCATGGAATCTTGGGGTGTTACAAATGCAGTAGACTTAGTAAGTGACAGGTGGGGCCTGATATAGCCTCTCGATGCATTGGTAGGTCTCATGAGACAAACTAGTGTCTTGTCACAAGGCCTTGACAAAAAAGTTATTTAAAGTCTTGGCACGAGGCCTTGACTGTGTGGTAATGATGTCCAGTGTTATGCATTCCCTCATTGTGAAATTAATTATTACATGTGATTATTCGACTAGTAGAATATCAATGTTCCTGTTTATATGTTAATGTTTGATTTATTTTCTCTATATTATATTCAAATTTATGTTTAAAAGGAGTTTGTTTTTATTACACATCTTGCCCTAAAATTTTATAGCTTACGCTAAATTATTTACCCTTACAGAGCATCTGAGCTCACCTCTTTCTTAAGTTTTATTTTCCCAGGATTCCAAGAAGTGTATTATGATTGATATGAAAGGTTAATCTAAGGTAATAATGGAATTATTAATGGATTACTTATGTTGTGTTGTATGTTAGAAAGTGTAATGTAACATTCATGTATTTAATCTATTTTCCAAAATTGTTAAATTGATCGGTCCATCGGGACTTGATTTCTTGTAATCATGCCAATGTATTAAAATAATGCACCGACTTCTAGCTTCTAGGGTTAGAGGTCAAAATATTATTTAAATTAAAATATTTTAATTTAATTTCTAATTGTGCTACTATATTTCAAGAACTATTTTGACTAAGTTTAAAAAAGTTTTGACTGTATTTAAACTAGAGCTTTAAAATCATTCAACATTATTATTTTTATGGAGATATTTTTGGAATATTTATTTAAATTATTTTAAATTATTTTATTTAAGATTTATTTTTTAGGAATAAAGAGACAATGGTGTGGAAAATGTTTGTGGATATATTTATGAAAGCTCTTGAAACAATTTATTTTGAATATCCAAAGGAAGTGGAGCTGTTTCAACTGCTGAATATCTATTCTATATATATATCATTCTTTTTTTAGGGTTAAAAAACAATACACAACAACACCACAAGATAACATCTTCTATGTGATATTAACTTTTTCAACATTCCATACAAGCAAAAGTCTATGCGATACTTTTTTAGTACCTAGACATTCTCTCAAGTGATTAATTACTTCTACTTTGACTAAAATTTCCTTAAAGATATGTGATAATAAAAATCTCAAGAACCAGTACCATTAATTTCATTGTATATCTTCTCTTTTCTAGTTTCTAAGTCTTTAAAATTATTTCCCATCTCTCACACACACTTTTTATTTTTCTATTGATGCTTTTACACACAAAGCATTATTTTTTATTATTTTTAGTTAGGTTTTGACTACCAGATTATAAAGTCTATATCCAAGGGTTGTGACTCCTTGTATCTAAATTCAGGAATATTTGGGTTGTGACTCCCATTGTCTAAAGTCAGGTTTTAAGGGTTGTGAATCCTCATACAAAATTCAATGTCGTGGTTATCCCTCCACTAGAAAAGTATTCTATAATTGGGTTATGATTCCCCAATAAAAAACATCATTATTGAACACATATCTCTCACCGAGTAGAGAGGAGTAAGAGTAGAGTAGGCCCACTTTGGACTGAATTTCTATAAAAACATCCTTGTGTTATTTACTTTTTCTACTTCTAATTAACTTTAATAATTAACTTTTATGATTAATTTATTTAATCTATTCTTTTGTTTAAATTTTTTAATCTAGTCTATTCACCCCCCCCCCCTCTAGACCATCTACTATTACCCTGTCTGACATAACAATTGGTATTAGAGAATAAATTTCATAAGAATAGTTTAGCTCTATCATTATCTTTCTCAATACCAAACATTGGTATCATAGGTTGTTCCTTTTGGAATTAACCAATACCTATATAGAGTTTAATTTTATTTTACTTGTGCTAACCTATTTATAGACCTCACAGCCTAAGGATAAATATCTTATAAGATGGAAGGATTAAAACCAAATGATTCTTGGATTACTCAGAAGCCACCACACTTAAATGTAAATTATTATGTCTTCTGGAGATCCTGAATGGAGGGTTACCTCAAATAGTTGAGAATTGGGAACTGGTCTATCATGTCAAAATATTATACACTTCCTGAATCTAACCTAGATACTCTTACTAAAAAAGATGCTACTAGATATATTTTAAATTATAAAGTTGTTAACATTTTATATTGTTCTATTAACATAAGTGTTTTTATCCATGTGTCTTCTTGTAATACATCTCATGAAATATGGAATATTATTCAAGCCACACACCTTGGCTCTGAAAAATTAATCTGAACCAAACTTAGAATGCTACATGTTGAGTACCAAGACTTCAAGATGGGTGAAGATGAAATAGTAAATCAAATTTTCCATAGATTCATAATCATTATGAATAGAATTAATTCTCTTGGAGAACCTATAGAAAACATAGTACTTGTTGAACAATTCCTAAGATCATTACCAAAGATATGGCATGAAAAGAAGGTTTTCATTGATAAAAGCATGAATTTCAAAGAATACGCCCTGAATGAATTGATTGGATCAATACTACAATATGAACTGGAACTAAAGAATATAGCTGATGAGAATACCATAAAAATAAAAGGTGTAGCTTTTAAATCTGGGAATGTTGTTTCTACTGAATATTCTAATTCTAATCTACAGGATATTGAAAACAACGATATGGCTCAAATTGTGATTGGAGTTTACAAAATAATGAAAAAGAAAGGATTCAAGAACTGGTTCATAATAACCCCTCAAAAAGAAAAATATAAGGGAGATAAGAAAGGTGGTACTAATTTCAATGCTTCATATATAATTTTTTATGAATGTAGAAAGAAAGGACATATCAAACCTGATTGTCCTATACTAAATAATAAAGAAAAATACAAAAAATAAGGATAAAAATTCTTTGACAACCAGCTAGAGTTATACATAAGAATTTGAGTCTAGTGAAAAATCTAAAAATGAAAAAGAATATTCTAACTTGTGCTTCATACAGTCACTGGATAATGTTAGTAATTCTAGTTTTTATTCTAGATGTTTTGATTCTGACTATGATTCTGATAATCTGAATATTTTTTAATTACAAGAATAAATTCAAAGATTAAGAAAATATATTTTCAAAGATCCTAATTTATATAATAAGGTTAAATAAAATAATGAGAAACTTGTTTCTGAAAATAAAATACTTTTACAGTATAATGAAAAATTAATAAACACTACTTCAACTTATCATTCAAAAGTTTATGAAAATTTGAAATCAGTTCAAGATTTGAATGATAATTTGAAAAAGGAAGTTGAATATCATAAACAAATTTTATCTTCTTTTATTCAAGGTCGTGAAAAATATCATGAGATGATGTTTTTCGGATAAAAAAATAAAAATAAAGATGGTTTTGGCTATGATAGGAGATTACCCCAAATGTATAAAACTCATTTTTTTAAAAGTAAAAAATGGTTTTACATCAACTATAACTTATTTTAAATGTGGCATCAAAGGTCACTATGAAAATGGTTGTTCTCTTATATTCAAATAATCATTGGTATATACAAAAACTATTATTTATAAATATTTATTATCTATAATACCTTACAACACTTTTTTAAATTCTATATGGGTACCTAAAAATTGTATAACCAATCCCATTGGACCCAAAGTATCTTGGGTACCAAAATTGTCAAGTAGTTGATTTTTTTAAGAAGAATGCCTTGGATGTCTCAAGAACTACATATGTTACATGTAAAGCTGGTTCTCTAGGCATATGATCAGAGTCCCATAAAATTTTACCTCTTACAACATATATTATGGAGTCACTATTACATTTGGGGACAATTCCAAAGGAAAAGTAAAAGATTTTGGAAAAGTTGGTATTTCAAATTCTACCTTTATTTTTGAAGTTTTATATGTTTAAGGGATAAAAAAATAATTTAATTATTATATCACAATTATTTGATGATGGAATGGAAGTTAAATTTCAAAATTATAAATTTTAAGTTTTTAAAGATGATTATTTATTATTTTATGCTAATCAAAAAGATAATATTTATATTATTTATTTTAATGAACTAATTGTGCAACATGTAAAGTGTTTAAATACTATATATAATGACAAAATACTTTAGTATCAATGATTAGGTCATATTAATTTCATATTTTTTCATAAGATCTAAAAACATGACAATGTGTTGCAGCTACCTTCCATGAAGAAAGAACAAATTCATGTTTGTGATGCTTGCATGAAAGGGAAGTAATACAAAATTTATTTTAGACCCATCAATCAAATAAGTACTAATATACCTTTACAGTTAGCACATATTTATTTATTTGGTCCCACTCAAATTTCTATCCTTTTTGTAAAGAAATATACCTTAGTTGTTGTTGATGATTATATTATATTTACTTGGGTATACTTTCTTCCTCATAAAAATGATGCTTTATCTAGATTTACGTCCTTTTGTAAATTAGTTCAAAATGAAAAGGTTGTATGATTATTTTTATTTTTAGTGATAAAGGAGGTGAATTTCATAATTTATATTTTGAAAAATTTTGTGAAAAGAATTGTTATTTTCATACTTTTTTTGATCTTAGAACACCATAGAAAAATGGTGTTGTAGAACAGAAAAATAGAACTCTTATTGAAATGGATCAAACTATGTTAATTCAATATAATTTTCCTAGATATTTTTGGGATGAGGCCATTTTTTCTTCATTTTATATTTAAAATATAATTCTTGTTAGACCTTTATTAAAAAACTCATTAATAACTATTTAAAATTAAAAAGCCTAAAATTGGTTATTTTAAAAAAATTTGTTGTAAATATTTTATTTTAAATTGAAAGGATAATTTAGATAAATTTGATGCTAGAAGTGATGAAGGAATTTTTATTGATTATTCTAATAACAGTAAATCTTATAGATTTTATAATAAAAGAACTATGATTATTGAAGAATATGTTCATGTTATGTTTGATGAAAATAATGTTAAATTAAATTTTGATTCTAATGTCTTTTGTGATGAGTTTAGAGATTTTAATTTCGATGAAGAAATACCTCAAGATAAGAATTAATCAATTTAGGTAGATCATACTCCTTCTCAACCTAATCCAAGATCATAGAATATTCACAAAGATAATCTTGTTGAAAATATAATTCGTAATGTTTATTCTGATGTGAAAACCAGAAATTCTATTTTAAATTTTTTATGATAATTCTTCTTTTATTTATAATTTTTTCCTATTAAAGTTAATGATGATTTAAATGATTATAACTAGATTTTTTATATGTAAGAATTATTAAATTAATTTGTTAGAAATAATGTTTGTAATTTAGTAGAATTGACTGAGGATAAGAATGTAATTGGTACAAATTGAATCTTTAGAAACAAGCTATATGAATCTGGAAAAATTATTAAAAAAATGAGACTTGTTGCTCAAGGATAATCTCAAGAAGTTGGTATAGACTTTGAAGATTAATTTTCACCATTTTCCAGTTTATAAGAAATTATAATTTTAGTGAATTGTTTTTGTTTTCGAGATTTTAAATTATATCAAATGGATGTAAAAAAAGAGATTTCATAAATGGTTTTATAACTGAAGAAGTTTATGTTTCTCAACCCCTTCGTTTTGAAAGTGGAAAATTTCCTAACCATGTTTTTAAATTATCTAAAGCTTTGTATGGTCTCAAAAAAGTACCTCATGCTTGTTACAAAAGACTTTATTTATTTTTGTTAAATAATAGTTTTAATAAATTCAATGTTGATCCAATACTTTTTATCAAAACAATTTATAATAATATTTTAATTATGAAACTCTATATTGATGATATTGTTTTTGGTTCCTCTAGTAAAATAAATTTCATTAATTTTTCTACTTTTATTTCTTCTGAATTTGACATGATAATAATTGGATAATTAAAATTATTTCTTAGACTTCAAATTTCTCAAAGGAGAGATGGAATTTTTCATAATAAATCTTAGTTTTCTAAAGAGTTTGTTAAAATAATTGGTCTTGTTTCCTCTAAATCTAGGAAAACTCCTATGGATACTAATTTTAAATTAGATATTTAGGAATTTGGTAAATCTTTTGATATTAAATTTTATAGAGTCATGATATATAACTTTCTATATTTAATTGTATATAGACCCGATATCATGTTTAATGTTTGATTATATGATAGATTTCAAAAAGATCATAAATAAAGTCATATTAAAGTTGTAAAAAGAATAATTAGATACGTTAAAGGAACTATTTATTTTGGTTTATTTAATCCAAAATAAAACTATTTTGAATTAACATCTTATTCTCACTCTGATTTTTTAGGATGTAGAATTGACTGAAAAAGCACATCATGTATGTGTCATTTTCTAGGAAAAATTTTAATTTCCTTGTAATTTAAGAAAAAACTATTAGTTTCTTTATCTACTATAGAATCTGAGGATAAATCTTCTACCGTTTATTTTGCTCAAAGTGGATGGATTAAGAAACCCTTATGTTATTTTTTGTTTGTATCTTCATAAAATTTCTATTTATTGTGATAATACTTCTAGAATTTATATTTATAAAAACCCCTTATATAATTATATAAATAAACATATTGATCTTAGATTTCATTTTATAATAGATCATGTGAAAAAATGTGATATTTTTTCATAATTTATATCTTCTGAAAATCATTTAGCAGATATTTTTACAAAGCCTTTAGACTTTGCTCAGTTTGAAAAAATTAAATTTGATCTTGGTATATTAGAATTTTAAATTTTTATTACTGAATTTGTTTCGGTGGAGTTTATATTTTATATTTTTTTATTTATAAAAATGGGGATAAATAAATTGGTTTTAAATGATTTAATAATTGGTTTTAAATATTTTAATTTTTTGGGTTTTGTAATCAAATAAAAAGGGGGAGATTATTTGTTCATGAGCATGTTTTCTTTTTTTCTTTTTATTTGATTAATTTTCCTCTGTATTTTGATGATAAATCAATCCAAAGTGTTTTGATTTGTGTAATTAATATCAAGTTGGATACATAAGGTATTAATATAAACTTCATTAGTTTATGAGTAAGTCTGAAAATTCATTTCTAGTAATTTAAAAATTCAACGAAGTTACTGCTGTAATTTTAGAAACTCTATAGTATATAGTTTTGAAAATTTAATGTATTTAATTTACTAAAAGTTATAAAGATGTTATATTCACACAAAACTTAATTTTATAGAAATACAACATATTTATATTGATTTCATTAGTTTACATCAAAGTCTAAAAATATCATTTGGATGGTCAATAAATTATCTAAAGTTCTACAATGTTGTTTCACAACTCTAGTTTTTCTAGAATATCATTAATTCAATTTTTTGATAATACCATAAGCAGTATAAGTCAGATTTATTTGATTCTTGATTATTTTAAAATTTAATAAGATTTTATAAAAATAGTTATTCTTGACTAAAGGTTTAATATTCTTTTAAGAGCCTTTAAAATTTTGTGTAAGTTTGTTAAAAATGTTGTTCAGTTTTTCTTAAAGTATGGTTCGGAAACCCTACTTTAAGAACAGTGAAAATTATAGTCTAGAAACCCTAATTTAAGAAAAGTGAAAAGTATGGTTTAGAAACCCTACTTTTAGAACAGTTCAATGTATAATTTGGAAACCCTACTTTCAGAATAGTGAAAAGTATGTTTTGGAAACCCTACTTTCAAAATAATGAAAAGTATGGTTCGACAACAATACTTTCTGAACATTAAAAAGTATGGTTCAGAAAACCTACTTTCAAAATAGTGAAATTTATGGTTCAAAAAACCTACTTTCAAAAAAGTCCAAATTATGGTTCATCATCCCTAATTTTGTAACGAACCCTATGCTACTTTCATGTACCCTACTTTTAGTGAACCCTACTTTCAGTAAACCCTTATTTCAGTGAACCCTAATTTATTATACCCTACTTTAATGTACCCTAATTTCATGTACCCTAATTTTGGTGAACCCTAATTTAGGTGAACCCTGATTTCGTGTACCCTACTTTCATGTAC
Organism: Viscum album; assembly: GCA_963277665.1. NCBI lineage: Eukaryota > Viridiplantae > Streptophyta > Magnoliopsida > Santalales > Viscaceae > Viscum > Viscum album. The sequence continues at coordinate 2,091,090,829 of OY728120.1, forward strand.
CCTACTTTCATGTACCGTACTTTGGTGTACCCTACTTTTGGTGAACCCTACTTTTAGTGAACCCTACTTTCATGTACCCTACTTTTGTGAACCCTAATTTTAGTGAACTCTAATTTCATGAACCCTAATTTTGTGAACCCTACTTCCGTGTACCCTAATTTTGTGTACCCTAATTTTTATACCCTACTTTTTCACTTCCTCTTTGTTCTTTTATGTTGAACATTGATCTGCTACATATTTATATGGATTATTTTCAATGGTTTTTCTACTGGAAAAATTCACATTAAATCTAAGGATTATGATGGAAGATATTTTGATGTTTTTGGTAAAATATTTAAATATATAAATTAACAAATTATTTCAACATCTTTTTTCAGTAAATTTTTAGGTCACAAGATTATTTAAATTTAAATATTTGAATTTACTTTCAGTTTGTGTTGCTAGTTTTCATGAACTATTTTGACTAAGTTAAAAAATGGTTTTAATGGATTTAAACCATATTTTTAAAATCATTAAACACTATTTTTTTATGGAGATATTTTTGGAAGAGTTATTCAAATTATTTTAAATTATCTTATATAATATTTATTCTACAGGAATAAATAGGAAACGATGCTGCGATTTTTTGTGGATATATTTATGAAAGCTCTTGACTAAATTTATTTTGAATATCTAAAGGATGAGGAGCTACTAAAACTAATTAATATATATTCTATATATATAAATCTCTCTTATAGGTTAAAAAACAGAATACACAACAACACCATGAGATAACATCTTCTACATGCCATGAACTTTTTCAACTAGTTGTACAATCCAAAGTTTGTGCGATACTTTTTCATTACTTTGATGTTCTCTCAAGTGTCAAATTACTTATGATTCAACTAAAATTTCCTTAAGGAGGCATGATAATCCAAATCTCAATAACTAGTACCATTTCTTTCATTGTTTATCTTCTCTTGTCTGATTTTTGAGTCTTTAACGCTATTTCTCATCTCTCACATGCACTTTATATTTTTCTATTTATACTTTTACACAAAAAAGAATTATTTATTATTATTTTTCCTTGGATTGTGACTCGTGGATTCTAAATTCAGGATCCAAGGGTTGTGACTCCCTGTATCTAAAGTCAGGACTATTTGGGTTGTGAATCCCATCATCTAAAGTCAGGTTGTAAGGGTTTTGACTCCCCATACAAAAGTCATTGTCATGGTTATCCATCCACTAAAAAGGATTATGTAATTAGGTTATGATTCCCCAATAAAAATAATTTTAAATTCACATGTATCTCTCACTGATTAGAGTGGTATAAGATTATTTTAGGCCCACATTGGATCTAACTACTATAAAAAAATCCTTGTGTTATTTAATTTTTATGTTGATAATTAACAGTAATAATTAACTTTGATAATTAATTTATTTAATCTATTATTTTGTTTAAATTTTTTAATCTGGTCTATTCACCCCCCTCTAGACCATTTTCCATTACCTATCCAACCTAAAAATCTGATGTGGAAATAATTGTTCTACTAAAATATGGTCACATCAGTCAAATTTTGGGTAAAGGGATTTCTAGAATACATGTTGTCTCAATTACTATTATAGAGTGGGATCAAGATTTCCTTTACATTTTAGATAACTGTTTAGAGGTTTCACCATATATTGAAAACCAAAAAGTAATTATTAGGTATTTGAATACATCAAGGGATGAAATATGGATATCAAATAAACATAATATATAGTTTATAGAATGGTTTTGAGACCATATTTTTAAGGAGGCGACTGTAAATCCAAATTCAATTTCAGAATGACTTTGATAGATATCTATAGGACCAAGTGTGAATGTATTATATTATAATTTTTATTTAATTATTAGTTATACATTTTATACAAAGTAACATGATGAACGTAGTATGATACAAAATAGTGTAGATTGACTCATGGATAAAGTGATTCATGAATCTGGTACCAAGGAGGGAAAACCAATTTATGTGAATATGTCATACTTTAGCATCATCAAACAAATATGGGACTCGGATTATACAACATTCTAAGTGCCAATTTTTCAATAGAAGTGGGTTTATAATAGGATTACAGTTAAAATTGATTAATTGAGATTTTTGAAAGTGGATTTAAATAAATAAGGGTATAAGGATGAACCATTCATAATGGAATCATAGGATCCACATGTATTTTATGCCATATATCTTACAAATAGAAAGTGGTCAATTATATGTTATCAACCAAAACCACTAAAGGTTCAGATGTCAATTCAAATGTGGATGTTCATTTCATTGGTATATCACAATCATTTCATGATAGTCCCAATATAGAAGAGATATTGTTTGTCAAATTAGACCATAATTAGTGGATTTGGATACTCGATAGAGGGGTCAAATCATTTTAAATTTTAATAAAAAAAAAGAGAGATTTCAATAATCAGGTTATATATTTTTTGTAATATGCATTTTGTTACCATATATTATTATATGTTCACTACTAAATTTAAGTAATATAAATTAAATTTTCAAACACTTATATAGATAACATAATTTCCACATATTGATGCTCCCAATCCTGAGGAGAAATAGGTTTCTCAAAATACCAATGATCTCAATGTAGAGAAACGTCAAGTTTCTCTTCATGTTAATGCTGCCAATACTAAGGAACAACATATTAATGATATTAAAGATAAGTAAATAGTAGAAGGTAGAAAATATACATCCTAAAAAAACAAAAGTGTCACAGCATAATGGTGTTAACAAAAATTATTAAGGCTAGAAGTATAGGCATCAAATTTTAGGTTGGATAAAATTCATATGGCCAACCTGTTAACCCTAAAAAGTATATTTTCATTAGTTACATTAGGATCACCACATTAATGTAGGTGTTTATTGATGTAGATACATGGAACAATGTTGTTCCTGCAATTAAGGCACAAATTGGGGAAGAGATTTGGGTAAATTTATGATATACTTTCTTTATTTTTCTAAAAAATAAAATAATGGAACATTGATTTACTCTTCATTATCACTTATAGTGTTCATTTATAATAGATTATTATTGAATGAAATTTTCATTAATGGTTGTTGGAAAGTCTCATAAATTCTTTTAGACAATTCTTATAAATAATCATCATGAGGATGTTGAAGGAAATGTAAACCCACACCCACTATAGATGTATACACATATTATAAACCGAGAAACATAGAATGTGTTTATTAGATGTCATGAGGAGGTATCCTTTCATGTACATTTATATTGGTAATACATTACTTGAAAATACTTTTATTAATCACTTTGATTAATAATTTTTAATTTATGAAACAAAATCTAATTGTTGAAAAAAAGAAGCATGCATCAAAACCAATGTAAATCTGCCATAAATCAAGTATGGGTATAATTAACTTGAAAAAAAATTATGTATTTTAAATCTATAGTAATGATTTTATGTGTCATGAAGAAAAAACATAATTATGTTCTTTTGTTTATATGCACATTGATAAATCAAAATCCAAATCCACTTCTATCCCATGCCATGCACTATGGAAGGAGTCTTGAGTAAATAAATACAGAATACTAAAATATAAAAACACACAAAAGTATGGGAAGAAAGTGTAAGTATGACATAATAAAAAAATATTATTCAAATTGGTATCACATAAAAATGATTACATATTTTTTCAATATTTTTTATCTGGTTTAGTTATAAGAATAATCATCATTTATACCTGATGAAAAACTATATTCTATGGCCTTAAATAAACCAAAGAAATATATCCATGTCAGAGGTGTGTGTTTTAGAGTATCACACGAAACATATTTTAAGAAAAGAAATTCACAAGGAAATAAAGATAAGAAAATGGGGAGATATAAACATGAATAATTAATCTAGAATAAAAACATAATTGTTGGTATGAGTTGTTATAGAATGACATGGGAAGGCAACAAAGAGAAGAAATAGCACAATAACAACCAATACAAGAAGATACCCTCAATTGTTGAGGAGAGACATTCCCATCAAAGTTTTCCTTACCAGAGGTAATATATTTTTTCATAACTATTACAATTAAATTTGAGTTTGATAGACATTGATATCTTTCCTGTATTAATATTATATAGGGTAAAAATGATGGTGGTTTATATCCATTAGCACCCACCCATGAACTTATTGATAGGGGTACAATTTATAATATCCAAGGAGATATTATACACTAAAATCAACTTCCAAAAGGTCTCATGAGAGTGAGGATTCACGTAGCTCATGAGATGAGCACCAATATACTTGTTATTCTTGGTTATTTAGATGTTCATATGGTTAAAATTTCTATAGAAACTTTCATAGCATGATCATTTGATCTTGAAAAAATAAATGTATATAAAGAGGTATTCCTTTCTAATTTATATTTATGCACAACCTTTAATAGTTAATGAAAAAAGACCTAAACTGGGGAATGTTATTACATATAGAGAAATAGAATAAGAAATAGAAGATCGAATCGAGATAATCTAATGTATCAACCATTTGATCCAAAATAACTTCAAAATGTGACTTTATCCCACCAATTCAACTTCCGCATTTATTAATATTACAAGTTCATATGGATACAATGTTCAAAGATAGTAATAAAACCATCATTGATATTGAAGAAAAAAATTATTGGGACACCAGAATATACTTTCCTTATCTTCATAACGTAGATGGAATCCTCAAGCATAGATAGCTTGGAGTCTCGATTATAAATGTATACATAAGGTGTATTTCCATAATTTTTTCCCAATAGTTGATATACTATTTTAATTATAGATAAATACTATTAATATATTTTATGAGCATATATCAGTTATATTTGAGGGGGAATCCCTATGAACAAAATTTTGGAATCATTAGTCCTCACATCACGTATACACAAAAAAACTCATTAGGAGAAGAGGAATATTCAATGATAGTAAGAAAAATGGCCACAATGTTTAAAAAGGAAATTATAGATGAGAAAATATTCTTAATAACCATGATGTAAGGGTAAAAATATATAATTTAATCATATAAAATGTATTTTAATTCCTTTAATTACATGTTCCTTTATTTATGGAGTATCGGTTTCTCATTGCAATCAATTTGGATACTACAATGATTTATTTTTTGGATTTAATGCATGGATACCCAACAAATAAACCACACATGATGACATTTATCAATTTTTAATACACTATATTCAATATTTTACAAATTAACTTCAAGTTATAGATTTTATATTATATTTTAATGAAAGTTTTTGTTATGATAGAAAGGTGTTTAAATATTTTCAAAATCATAGAATAAGGATAGAACATGAGCATAAGAATCCTATAAAATTCTACAAGTGGATAATTACTAAGGTATATATAATATTATTTCATTATCAAAACATATATAAAAACAAATTACTTATTTTTAACGATGTTTTTGAAGTGTTTGAAACAAAATAAGAGAAAATATTATGGTTTTATGTTTGCAAATTTATGAAATATATTGTATTCCATCAACAAATGAGCATCCCCAAATAATTATTTCTGATGATAATAACAATTTCACTTAAAATAATTATTAATCGGTTTTTTTATATATACTTATAGAACTAATAGGTCTGTCAATAGTTCATGTATTCAAAAGAGGAAATAAATTTATTTTTATAAATAAATGGGTAGAATACATGGTGTCAGGATATATGTAAACATCATAAAGAGGAGAATTTATAATAATTATTTATTTAATTTTATCATAATTTTATAAAATTATTTTTTAGTTTATTTTATTTTATTTTTTATAAAAAAATTATTTATTTAATTTTCTTATAGATCGTGAAGTGGTGACTTCATTGATAATTGATTCTTATCCAATCATTTTTTTATCTATAAAGAGAACAAAATGAATGAAGAATAATCAATTCTCAAAAAACTCTTCAACAAGGGTGATGCACTCAAGTATTATTTGTTCTCTTAAAAGATCTATTTGTTCATTATTTATTATATTCATGCTTAGTAGTGTGTGTTTTTAGTTTAAATATGAATCCAAGTGTATGTTTTCAGTTTAAAATGACATTTTAGTTAAAAATACATGTGATATACTCAAAATTAGGAAATAACATTTATATTATTTTGATAATTTAGGATAATGACCCATAGGTAATTTCTAACATGTAGGAATTAGTTGTACCTCAATCTAATACAAGGTTTGACTAATATGACTAAAAATGTGTGTTTTCTTTTTAAAAATGAAATTTTAGTTAAAAGCATGTTCCAATCACTAAATAATAAGAAAACATGCTTGAATATTATTTATACTTTATTAAAATTGTCTATACATCATTTTTGATGTGTAGGAATCAGTCTCATTTTAATCTAACACACGGTATAACCAGTATAACTCAAAGTGCATGTTTTTAGTTTAAAATGACATTTTAGTTAAAAAGACGTGCGACATAATCAAAACTGAGAAAACACATTTGGATTATTTTTATACTTTAGAAAAAATACATAATTCATTTATTACATATAAGAATACAATTCACTTAAATTTGATTCCTGGTATTATCGGTATGACTCAAAGTGTGTATTTTTATTTTCAAATGGAATTTTAGTTAAATTGAAGTGTGACATACCCAAAACCAATAAAAACATTCTATTATTTTCATACACAATTAAAATGGTCCATAATTAATTTTTTAAATTTAGTAATAATCCTCATCACAATTTGATACATGGTGTGACCAATATTACTCAAATTGTGTGGTTTTAGTTTAAAAGTGACATTTTAGTTAAAAACATGTGTCACTCATTGAAAACTAAGAAAATTTGATCATATTTTATTTATACTTTATTAAAGTGATCCATAATTCATTTTTTATGTTCATAATTTGGATTCATGTTAATTAAACACACGATATGACTAGTATTCCTCAAAGTGCATGTTTTCAGTTTAAAAATGTCATTTTAGTTAAAAACATGTTTCGCTCACTAAAAACCTGGAAAACATGATCATATTGTCTTAATACTTTAGAAAAATGATCCTTAATCATTTTTTATATGTAGTAATCAAATTCACATCAATATGATTCACAGCATGACTGGTATGACTCAAAGTGTGTGCTTTTATTTAAAATTGACATTTTAATTCAAAACATACATCACGTACTCAAAACCAATAAAAGACATTCAAATTTTTTTTATACTTTTTTAAAATGATCCATAAGTAATTTTTTATGTGTAGGAATCATTTGTACCTTAATCTGATATGAAATATTCCTGGTATGACTCAAAATGTTTGTTTTCAGTTTAAAATGGCATTTTAGTTAGCAAGATAAGTGACATACTCAAAATCGATCAAAAACATTTATATTGATTTTATACTTTGGGGAAATGATCTTTAAGTCATTTTTTATGTATAAGATTCAGTTTTACCTCAAATTAGATACAAATTGTGACCGGTATGACTCAAAATGGGTGTTTTTAGTATAAAAATGACATTTTAGTTAAAAAAATGTGTCGCTCACTGAAAACCTAGAAAAAACACAAGGATTTTCTTGATACTTTAGGATAATGATACATAATTCATTTTTGACATTTTGGAATCAACAACACATTAATCTAAAACACAATGTGACTGATATAACTCAATGTGTGTTCTTATTTAAAAAAGTCATTTTAGTTCAAAAGGCACATGACATACTCAAAAATGAAAAAAATCATATTATTTTGATACTTTAATAAAAATATCTATAAGATATTTTTTATATATATGAATCATTCTCACCTCAATTTGATACACTGTGTGGCTGATATGACTCAAAATGTATCATTTTAGTTTAAAAATTGTATTTTAGTTAAAAATATGCATGACATGCTCAAAACTAAGAAATTACTTCATATTGTTTTTATACTTTAATAAAATGATCCATAAGTTATTTTTGAAATGTATAAATCAGTCATACTCAATATAATACACATTGTGATCAGTATGACTCAAAATGTATATTTTTAGTTTAAAAATTACATTTTAGTTAAAAATGTGTGTCACTCACTAAAAACTGATAAAATGCATTTATATTATCTTAATAATTTAATAAAATGATACATAATTAATTTTTTATGTTTGGGAAATAGCCACATGTCAATATGAAACATGGTGTGACCAGTATGACTTAAAGTGCATGTTTTTAGTTTAAAAATTAAATTTCAGTTAAAAATAGGTGTCACTCACTGAAACCCTATAAAATATATTTTATTTTATTAATACTTTAGTATAATTATCCTTAAGTCATTTTTGATATGCAAGAATCAACCAAATGTTAATCCAACACATGGTGTGAATGGTATGACTCAAAGTGTGTGTTATTTTAAATTGAAGTTTTTGTTCAAAATATGTGTGACATCCTCAAAAAAGATATAACACATTCAAAAAAATTTAATTTTTAAAAAAATTGATCCATAAGTTATTTGTGACATACAAGAATCAGTCTCACCTCAATATGATATATAGTGTAACCGGCATGACTCAAAATGTGTGGTTTTAGTTTAAGAATGTCATTTTAGTTAAAAGGACACATGAAATACTCAAAACTAAGAAAGCACATTCATATTATTTTGATACTTTATTATAATGATCTATAAGTCATTTTTGACATTTAGGAATCACTTATACCTCAATATAATACATGGTTTGAATGGTATGACTTGGAATGTGAGCTTTCTGTTTAAAAATGACATTTTTTTAAAAATGTGTACCATTAACTAAAAAATGATAAAATGTACTTTTATTATCTTTATGATTTAGGAAAATGAATTATAAGTCATTTTTGACATATAAGAATCAGTCTTATGTCAATATGACACATGGTGTGACTAGTATGACTCAAAGTGTTTGTATTCTATTTATAAATGACATTTTAGTTAAAAACATGCTTTTCTCAATGAAACCATATCTAACGCACTCAGATTGTCTTTATGCCTTAATAAAATGATCCTAAAGTAATGTTTAATATGTAGTTTCATCTTATAGTCGATCTAGAACACGGTGTGACCGATAAGACTCAAAGTATATGTTTTTATTTAAAATTGACATTTTAGTTCAAAACACACATCACATACTTAAAACTAAGATATTTCACTTGGGTTTTCTTGGTACTTTAAGGAAATGATCCATAAACAATTTGAGTTGTGTAGGAATCAACTACACATTAATCTGACACATGGTATGCCTGATATGACTCGAAGTGTATGTTTTTAGTTTAAAATTGAAAAATTATCTCAAAACACATGTCACATACTTAAAATCAAGAAAATTTGAATGGATTAACTTAATGCTTTATATAAATGACTCATAAATAATTTGTGGAATGTAAAAATTAACTACATATTAATATGACACACGGTGTTCCTGGTATGACTTGAAGTGTATGTTTTCAGTTTAAAAGTGATATTTTATTAATGTATCTTTTCGTATTTATGTTTAATTTATTTATTTATGGTATTACTAAAATAATATATTTTTATATAGGCTCGCTATTTTTTTCAATATGGGGTGGTTTGTTCAGCAATTGGTAACATGATCAATCTCTTTTGAGAGGGGTTGAGGGCTAAAGACAATGAAGCATTACTGTTTTTTAATTTTTTGAGGTTTGTGATACATTGTACATACCAATGTAACTTTACAAAAAAAATAAATGTTTGAAATATAGTGTTTTTGTGTATTTGTGATTTAAATTTAATTAAAATTAAATTTTGTGTTTTTTTTTGTAGCATGGATTTTTTCACCAATAAAAATGCGCTGATAAAGTGTCCCCTTGATCAATGCTACAAAACGTGCTCATAAAGGACCCCCTTTATCAGTGATAAACTAGCACCAATAAATAACTCCCTTCATCGTTTCTTTTTTAGAACTGGTGAAGGGACCTTTTATCAGTGCTATATTTAGTTTTAATAAAATATGTTGGATTTTAAAGGCACTTACAACATCAGTGATTTTTTAGCACTAATGAAGGATATTTCTAACTTTGTTAAATCCTATATCTATAGAAGTGTCTCTTTTTCCAAATTCAATATTCAATCTTTTAACTATTCAAATCAAAGACACAAGTGGTGCCTCAAAATATGGGTACCCAAACCACCTTCCACTTTTCCTATAAAATGGAACCTTATAAACCTTATTTGAAAGTTCAACCATGGGGAATTTTTCTACTAATTTTGATAGTATAAGGGTTATATTCGTACCTTTAGTGGTTCTAGAGTTCTCTGTCCTCATAGGGAGATCAAGGATGAAGTTAAAATTCCCCATGAGCTTCCTCCTCCCCTCGATAGCAGGATAAATAGTGGGTGATCATTTTGAGGTATCTACACACATGTAGAGGGAGTTATAACACATAATTATCTAATATATTGGTTTATTTTGTGGTTTCATTTATTCTTTTATATGTATCATAACTTGTTTTGATGCATTTAATTGAAATGCCTTTTATTTCATAACTGATCAGTGTGTAACATTAAGTGTGTAACTTGTGTTGTTCTGATAGGACAACACAAAAATCCTCTTCTTTCCCAAATATCTTAGATTTTGGTTTTTTTGTAAAACCTTAAGGCATACATATATAATAGAACTTGACTATATGGTTTTTATGTCAATGTTTAGACCTATGTGTATCATTTTAGAGGAATTGTGGGTAACAAAGATCTCGTTCAACCCTCAACCAAAGGATAACACCAAAAGCTAATAATAAATTGAGAAAAATGAACTTTTAAATTGGTGCGGTAACTTATAAATTATCACATAATTTTATTATATTTTTCAAAATTCACTTGTGTTATCAACTTTTAAGCACATTAATTAAGTTGTTTTACTTAGAATTTTTTTCAAAACACTACCCCCATTTTGTTTTTTTTTTATATAAATTATTGAAAATTCACACTATAAACTCATAAAAACTCATTTATATATGAACTAGGGTATTCCATATACTATAAAATCATCTTAAACCCCTAATTAATTTTACATTTCATGACAAAATGGTTAAATTTTAGTTTCATTTTCGGGGATCACTTTGGTTTTTTAGTGTGTTTTTTATAAGAACTTTGTATATTTTGTAAATATTTGTTTATTTACCTCTTTAGATTATATATATAAGTGGTTTTATAATATCTTGTTGTTTTTAGGGTTTTTTTAGGGCACATTCTTCTTCAGGTGAACAACCAACATTTTATCCCAAAACTAAAAGAATTATTTTTCATCAACACTAAGACACACAATGTAATCCTTTGAAGGTGGACATCCAACCAATTCAAGATCTTTTAAACACATATTATTCTTATAAAATAAAATTTGAAGCTAAAATAATGCTATATGACATGGCTGAAAATAATCAAACATTAAAATAACTCACTTCACCCAATGTTGATATCCCACCCACTTATATTCTGATACAAAGTGAAGCACCGAACTTTGAACTAAAATCTGTTCTAATTCATTTGTTGCCAAAATTTAATGGACCTATTAGGGAAGACACATAGAATAATTTAATGGAATTTCAAAATATTTTTCAATATTATAATCTATAAATGTGGATAAATATATTTTAAAACATATATCTTTTCTATTTTCTTTAGAATACATAGTAAATGATTGGTTTTATTATGTTAACTTCCCAATTAGAGTCTAGGAAAACATGAAACACGGCTTTCTGAAAAAAAAACTTCCCGGCCTCTTGAACTACAACTATAAGAAAATAAATTTGTGGAATAAGGAAATATCAAGTGGTAATACTTCATGAATATTGGGAATGATTTAAAATGTTATGTTCAAGTTTTCCATGACACCAAATAAGTGATCAACTAATAATACAATATTATTATGAAGGTTTAATTCATATTGACCAAAATGTGATTGATGTTGTTACTGGTGGTTAATTAGTTGAAAAGACCTCAATTGTTGCAAGTACCCTCATCAAAAACATGGCTATAACATGCAACAATTTAGTTCTAGGTTCAGTGTGACCATTCTAGGTTTTCATGAGGTGAAAATTTCTGAGTTGGAGAAAAATGTGGATACGATGTTTGAATAAGTAAGTACCCTTATATAACAACTTACCCTTTCTCAAGGGAAATCTTAGCCTCCTCATATTTATTATGGTATTTTTTCCACCAAAACCCACTATTTTGACCAATTACCTCAGTTGAGAGATCATTCTATAATTTTTTAGGTAGATTTCTAAGGTCTCCCATGTAACCAACCCATAGGGAAATAACTGTACTATCCATCCAACTCTTGATGTAAGGATAACCAAGACTATATGAAATTGAGGTATTATAAACAATATCAATTGTCTTGGAACCACTTGGGGTATGGTGGTCAACACCAACCACCGCCCAAAAATCCGTAATCATCATAAAGGCCTTTCCAACTAAATGCTCGAAGCCTAATCTTGAACTTGAGTACATGATGAAAAAAATGGATATAAATAGTCTCCAATTCAAAAAAAACCACCCAAGCAGCCATACGAGACCTAAAAACTCAATTAGGACAACTTTCTAGCTTGGTAGGAGAAATAAAAAAGTTAAGGGTCTGGTAAAATTTCCTCTCAACCTCTATTCAACCCATGGTATAAGCTAAGTGTTAGTTTTATCCCCCTTAGAAGTAGTATGGAATTTAAATTCCAAATAAACTCTCCAATAGAGTCATCTGATCCTAATGAAACCCCTATTCCAACTTTTCTAAGTGATCTAAATGAAGAAACCCCTTATCCTAAAAGAATCCTCACCAAAGGAAAGAGATTTTCCTTTGATTATCCATCAATCAAAACCATTACTCTTCCATTTCCCCAAAGTTCCACACAACCAAGAAAATAAAAAGAAACTAAACTTGATAATGAAATCTTGGAAACATTCAAAAAAGTGTAGGTTAACATTCCCTTGATTGATGTTGCGATGAAAATTCAATGATATTCCATGTTATTGAACGAGATGTGTACACACTAAAGGAGACTTAGAGGAAATGAAAAAGGTGACCTTAGGGAGGAATTTATCCACATTAATCCAACCATCACTTCCCACCAAATTCAAGGAACCTATAATATTCTCGATTCCATGTACCATATGGGGTATTTCTTTTCTGATTCCATGATGTATTTGGGTGGTTCTATAAATGTGAGGTCACACTCCATTTTATATTAATTTCAAGTTGGGGAGATTAATCCCACTATAATATTTGTTCAACTGGAAAATTAGAGTATTGCACACCCAAATGGTGTGCAAGAGGATGTTCTTATGTGGGTTAAAATTTTAATTTTCCTATGGATTTTTATGTTCTTAAACTAGAAGATGATAGAATAAATAGACATACCCAAAATTATATTAGGAAGACCATTATTAAAAACTACCAAAACCATAATTAATGTACAAAATTATACATTATATATGGATTTCTATGGTGAAATTTTCTACTTTAACATCCTTGATGCCATGAAGCACCCCTTTGAAGAGATTTTCACTCCTTTAGTTAATTTTATTGATGTACTCACTTCCCTAAATAAAATTATATTATTTCCCATGATCCCTTTCTAAGTTTTAATCATTTATTTACATGTTAGTAAATCATTAATGTGTTTAATTCAATAATGGTCAAAGAAAATTTCATACATGTTCATTAATGGATGATTTCTTGTGTACTGAGGACATATGACCTTTAATTATTTTGTGTGTCTTTTAAAAGATGAATATTCATCTAAGAATAATTTCCTTGAGTGGATAGGTGAGTTTAATGACCTCCCCTTTTATTTTATTCTCAATTTAGTCCAAAACACCTCTTCATATGATGAAAATGAGTTTTTTTCTCATTCTCGTTACTTCACCCCCATTTAAAAAACACTCTGGATTGTTTGACCTTGTATGGGAGTGTGAACAAGCACTGATAAGATAACTCATTTTCATTATCGGTATTATATCAAATGAATGTATGATATTTTTATATATTATCAAGGATAAACTAAGGATGTGAACACCCCCCCCCCAATAAAATTTCATTGTACAAATTATTTTTTAGTTAATAGAAAAAAAAGTACATGGAATGTACCATGATTACATGATGTTGTGTAATAATACACACACAGAGAGAGAGATATATATATATGTGTGTCATGACCCCCTCCCCACAAGGTGTACCCCTCCTGGGCTGGCAATGTGAGAAGGTAGATAGTGACCCCCGAGTCCTGCCTCCTGTAGGCCCCAAGTTAGTGACTAGCACTGGGGGTATAGAAACCTCACAAAATGGGAGGCATTACCCTCTAAGAGAAAACATGAGAAATAGAGAGATAAAAAATTCACCAACTAACTCTAAATCAGACTACGATATAAAAGAAATCCCAAGTACAAATATGTAATGTCATGCAATAACTAATACAACTAAAAGGGAAAACTGCAAGTACCAAAAGAAAGTAAAATAGCAGCGACCATGAAGGTCGAACAGCTCCTATAACCCCAAGCTAGTAGTAAACAGCCTGATCTCCAACCTTCTCTAAGTGACCTAAAAATATATTATATATACATAGGGTGAGTATAATATTATAATCATTAGGATCCTCCCCAGAGCCTCTCAGGCAAAAGTAAATAAATCATGCTAAATCACTGTGAACAACAAGTGAGACTAACTCATCACCTAAAAAGGTATATTAAGTTCCCAGCCACACCATGGATACTCTCACCATGTATTTCATAAAAGATTATATAATATAATAATGAATATCAAGGGTACCCTAATACCACTTCCCCACTATTTCTCCTCTTTTCCCCAACATTGCACGTCCTAAGCATCTCCCTTTAAAAAGGCTCACCCGCAAACACCTGGGCGAACCACCACAACATGAACCTCATGAAACACAACCACTACGTCCATGTAACAAAACTAACTAGGTAGTTTCTAGGATCCACCATAGCTCGCATAATGTGTATCATACATTGGGTATTATACCTTAATCTTTTATAGCCTATACACCGAGCAAGGATCCTCACGCCAACATAGCCTATAAATGTTACACCTATAGTAGTCCATAGGAGAGTATATGTGTGTTAATAACCACAAGCCATTACATCCCTCTACACACATATATGGAGAAAACTAATTTTTGTTACTACTAGTACAAGTAACTGTCAAGAGAAGAGAATGGGGCCAAAGGGGGTAGTTAGCCATCTATCCTCCCACCGGAATGTTGGGGAACCCCCCCCCCCCCCCAGGTCTCAGAACCCTCAGGGTGTCAGTTTCCCTAACTGACAAGGTGGAGTATCATATAGAAACACAAAATTATAGAATATAATATAGCTCACAACCACACTATGGGCATAACCTAGTCTTATACTCAACTACATCTAACGTCTCTCGAACTCTCGGCTTCCACTACTAAAACTAGGTATCCTATAAGCACAAAACCATTTAAAGATATAAATTAGATTACTTTATCCATTTTTATCATTCTCACTTTACGTTAACTAATTATTTAAATATTAATTAAACATTGTCAAATACACATTATATTTCATTAGCAACACACCCAAATTCCATTGTTCCTTTAAATTTCAACCTCAGCATTGTGTCCCAGCAAACTCTAACCCCATGGGTTAACATAATTTATTCAATCATTTATTAATGGAATTATTACTTTCCAATATTACCAGGAATTCTAGAAAACCTTCCGATCTACAAAACACAAGGGGGGTCAACACGGTGAGTAGATGAACTACCCGTCGAGTCTTTTCCACCTATAGCAGAAGCATAGACGCATACTCCCTCGAGAATCTAAACACAAAAATCACGTGGCATACCCCATGCATCTTCACCCTTTTTTGGAAGGAGGGTAAGAAAGACCAACAGCCTTGAGTAATGGGGAAAGTAAAGAAGATAAATAATCAACAAGATTCGTCAAGCATTCAATCATTCACATCCAACCTATTTCATCATCTTTGGTGTCCTCCCCAACACCCACATGCATAAACTAATGCATCTCATCACTCTAGCCATCAACTGCTACCATAACCAATGGGCCTCCCTTTCCCCACATCTCACAACATCCATCCAGGCTCATAACACATTACAAGTAGTAGGAAATAACAAAAAACATGTCTCTTATCCTTAATCAAGGCATTCATCCTTGACACGCAATGAGCTCTCACAGCTCCAAGCATAAGGATCTTTGCATTTACAAGCAAGAGGGTACCTCAGTACCCTACGAGGCATTATCTTTTATCAAAAAACTAGTTATTTAATCTGTCTTGAATTAACCAGTTCATTATTAGTAGGTTCCAACTATGGGAAACCTAAAAAAAAGTTGTCATAGCTATCAAAAATAATTAATCATACTTACTACATCATTTTGATTAACATCAAATTACAACAACAACAACCAGATTAATTTACATGCCTCTTTATCTTTAAAAAATAATTAAAATTAATACCATTTTACATTCTTTACCAATTTTTGTCAAGAAAAACATGCTAAACAAGGAAAGTATAGATATCACACTATCTAGAAAACAAGTGTCAATAACATACGATTAATACCAATATATTTATTTGGTTTAAATATTTATTACGTAATTCTGTTGTGATCCAGTGGGCTGAATCATGCTAACACTATGATTGCATGTAAAATAATAGAGAAGAAATGATTCCCCTGCCTCAAAAGGTTCTTAACATTCTATACACAAGAACGATCCATGCAACGAATCACAATCACCTCCCCCACGACAAATACATCTACTTGAGGATACCATGGCACAACTGCACTAATAGATACCCAATAAAACTTCATTAAAAACATAGAGATCACATTCCATAACATGGAAAGGAGAAATAGGATAATAAGGATCAAAGAAAACACAATAACGGAGGTAGATCATACCTTCTATCGAGGAAGGATCGACACTTGCTGCTTGCACCAAAATAGGGGGTCCGCATACAGTTGGA
The DNA here is from genome assembly GCA_963277665.1 of Viscum album. Classification (NCBI taxonomy): domain Eukaryota; kingdom Viridiplantae; phylum Streptophyta; class Magnoliopsida; order Santalales; family Viscaceae; genus Viscum; species Viscum album. Next base: position 2,091,107,807 of record OY728120.1, read on the forward strand.
ATAAACATCAAGGGGAAATGATCCAAGGATTAAGGTTAGATCACACCACTCCTATGGGAATAAGAAAATGTTAGAGCATCTCTCACAATGGAATAAGAAGGTAGAACAAGGGAGGAAGATATCTCGTCCATTTAGAAGATTTAATGGAGCAACGGTTTAACATACGCTGGATTTTACATTAAAATAGGATTGCATTCAACAATGAAGTTTGACCAAGTAAAGGCATCTAGATCCATAAGAAAAATTAAGATAGGAGTTATGGGCTTTAAATTGGCCTTAAATCCCTTAAAACAAGTCCTTTAATGTGTTTTTCATCAAATAAAATGTTAAACGGGCAAAACTATAAGAAGCTGGAAACATTGTACACTTACCGATAGATAGAAATGATGTACACCTACCGATGGATGGAAACAATGTACACCTACCGATGGATGGAAACATGTTGGACTCCTCATGTGTTAATAATGTTTTATTAATCACAAATCTTATTACTGTTAATTAATATTGACCTTTAGTTCACATCTTGCTAATGCTCTTCAAACTCTACAATAGGTGTATATCATGTTTTTATAATAACCAATCCTATGGATGTTAATTACTCTTTACAAGTTTTATGCATAATCACAATTCTCTCATATATTATCTCTAATGAGTAACCTTGACTCATATTCTGCATATCACTATCTTAGTCCAAATACAGATTTTTTTTTGTCTAAGTATAGACTCACCGTGAAGGACTCATCGTGACCAGACATCGTGACCAGACACACCGTGACCAGACACCGTGACCAGACACACCGTGACCAGACACCATGACCAGACACACCGTGACTAGACACCGTGACCAGACACACTGTGACCAGACACCGTGACCAGACACACCGTGACCAGACACCGTGACCAGACACACCGTGACCAGACACCGTGACCAGACACCATGACCAGACACCGTGACCAGACACCGTGATCAGACATCGTGAAGAAGACACCGTTTCCATGATCACTGTGACACCGTTTCTTAAGTTTTTTTTAATATTATTTTAAGTGATGCTAACGGTCATATTTGTTTTTTTAAATGCAATTAATGTTATTTAATTCTAGTTGTTGGCTTGACAGGAAACCGTATCTCGTACCTATGAAAAGGGAATCAATCCTACTGCCAGAGCTCGTGGAATATAAAGAAGATTGAAATGCATTACACATGCAATAAGCGCAAGTAGTGACATGAAAGTGTGAATGTACAACGAGAAGAACTTTCATACACCAGAGAGCACTATGTTGAACGATAAGAACAATCCTAAGCACGAAAGAGATTGCAAGTCTTTCAAAGAACTCTTATGAATTCAATCCAACACCACTGAAGAACACACAACGAATCAAGAGATCATTCTCACTCTTGTAGAAGACAAGCTGAACTACGACACTCTGTTTTTCAACAGAAAAACCAGAGAAGGACTCAGAAGCACTCCTGCAGAATCCAACGAGTCCCGAGCTGTATTGATAATCACTAGAGCTTTCTAAACTCTTATCTATCTTCTCTACATGATTTATTTATTATCTTTCGAGTAGTGTGGTGTACTCTGTATTTCTTATACACACACTGTCTCCTGCACTGAACTAGAGGATATCAAAATCCTCACTCCAAATCTCTTATCACTTGTTTACCCACGTCAACTGTGGAAGAGGTCCTTGTGTGGCCTGGTATTTGCTTTGTTTCCCACGTAGAACAGTGTTAGAGGTCCCTGTGTGGCCTAGACAGTTTTGTAAACTGTTGTTAACCCCGATTCATGGTGTGGATCAAATTTATATAAATTTGAGAGGACTAAGTCTCGTCTTGAGATTGAACCTCTTGTTATATCTGTTGTGCATCTTTTATTTAAGTTTAATGTATACGACATATATTATATTTATTCCACTGCTATTACTTTAAAATACAAAATTATTTTGAAGCTACTTTGATAGTTAGATTAGTAACTGTTTACACTTATTGTAAATCAGTAGATTAGTTTCAAAAGTTAGTTTGATCTTGTGGTTAAACTAACTGAGACCTAATAAATCTTTGAGAAGCTAAGTGAAAATTTACAATTTGTATAAATTCACTACAGTTTAACTTATTTTATAAATCAGAGGATTTTAACTAGACAATGTTTTAATAGATATTTTAATTGTAACTCAATTCACCCCCCCCCCCCCCCTCTTGAGTGTCCACTCCGGCCAACATTTGGTATCAGAGGGTTTGTTTTTGTTGGTTCAAAGATTTTTGAAATACTCTGTTTTTCAACTGTGATTTTAGTTGTATCTCTAAAGATCTTAAATTTCTGTTAGTTCTAAATTTTTTCTCTTTAAATTGTCTTTCTAAAATCTAGTTATGGATAATAGACTAGAGGGTGCTGCTACTAACAGGACACCTTTCTTCAATGGTACCAACTATGCCCAATGGAAGCTTAAAATGAAAATTCATTTAGAAAGCATAGGTTTTGATATATGGACTGCCATAGAATCAGAATATAAACTTCCCACTACTGCTAGATCCACTTGGGATGAACCTACAAAGACTGATTACAATAATAATTGTAAATCCATGAATGCCCTGTACTATGCTTTAGGAGATGAAGAGTTTAACAGAATTTCTTCTTTAAAACTGCTTTTGACATTTGGGATACCTTAGCTGTTTCTCATGAGGGAACAACCAATGTTAAGGAAATGAGATTAAATACTTATACTATTAAATATCATAATTTTAAAATGAAAACTGATGAACCTATTTATGACATGTATCTCAGGTTTAATGAGATATTCAATACAATGAATTCACTTGGAAAAGTTGTTCCAGAAAAGGAACAAATTATGCGAATCTTGAGATGTTTACCAGACTGATGGAGAGGCACATCTGTTTCAATCAGAGAGTCATGTGACATTGCTGCTCTACCTATTAAAGAACTCATTAGTAAGATTATGATGTATGAGGAAGAACTCAAGGTAAACAAAGAAGAAGAAGATGAACCTAGAAGAAAGTCTGTTGCTTTCACATCTTCAACTTCAAAGGACAAGGATAAGGAGAAACTTCACGCTATAAACGAGATTTCAAGCTGTGAAGACAGTGAAAGTGCTTCTGATAGTGATGCTGAAATGGATCACATTTCCAGAAGGTTTAAGAAGTTCTATATGAATAAGAAGTTTTTCAGAAAATCAAATTACAAAGGAAAGTATGACAATAAGGAACATTGGAAGAAGGATTGGAAAAAGCCAGATAAAAGTAATGAAGTTGACTGTTATGAGTGCAAAAGGAAAGGACATATTAAAGCAGACTGCCCAAAGCTCAAATTCAAGAAGAAATATGATTACAAGGACAGTAAGTACAAAAAGGCTATGAAGGATACTTGGAGTGCTTCTGAGGATTGTTCCACTGAATCTGAAGTCTCTGAAACTGAACACAGAAATAAGGCAAACATGTGTTTTATGACAAACACTTCTGAGGTAACAGCTGAAACTCCTACTTTAAATTCTTATTATTCTGGAGATGATACTGACTCTAATAACATGTCAAAATCTGAACTATTTGAATATTGTGATATGTTAGAAGAAACCTGTAATGAGCTGAAAGACAAATACAAAGGTTTAAAGAAACAGTATGCTTTAACTGTTAAACATAAATATGATCTTGATATGGAAATGGAAAAGAATGCTCAGTTACTTAAAGAAAACACTGAACTGAAATTATCTAATGAGAAACTCAGAAAGGATTTAGAGAAATTCACAAATGGAAAGGATACACTAAATCAAATGCTAGGAAATCAAGTTGCACCAAAATACACTACTGGAATAGGCTACAAACCTGGACAGAGACAGTTTACTAAGAATAGATTTATTCCTAAATCTGGACAGAATGCTGCTAATTCTAGTTTTGGACATTTATATGCTTCAACTAGTTATATTCATAGTTATGGATCTAATAAGTTTTATCTTTCAAAGTATGTTGATTCAACAACTTTCATGAGACCCATAAGACAAATTTGGGTACCAAAAGCTTTGATTGCTAACCTGTATGTACCCAAGAAGATCTGGGTACCAAAATCATTTCCTATCTAAATCTGTTTTGTAGGAAACCTACTTAAAGAGCTCCTGTAGGAAGACCCGGTACTTAGATAGTGGATGTTCAAGACATATGTCTGGAGACTTCTCATTCTTTAAAATCTTAGTCAGAGTTGATGGAGGTTTTGTCACCTTTGGTGATAATTCTAAAGGGAAAATCATCAGCTTAGGCCAGATTGGTAACACTGACTCAGTATTAATTTCTAAAGTTTTATTTGTTGATGGACTTAAATATAATCTGTTAACTATTTCTCAGTTATGTGATGATGGTTTTAATGTTAAATTTGAAAATGATTCGTGCAATGTTTTTAATTCTAAAAATGCTTTAGTATTTTATGCCCTGTGAAATGAAAATGTTTATGCTGTTGATTTAAATTCTTTAGCTAAGCAGAATATTACTTGTTTAAATGATTTTCATAAAGAGTCTTGGCTTTGGCACAGAATATTAGGACACTGCAATATACACTCTCTTAGAAAACTTACTAGGAATAACTTAGTTAGAGACCTACCCAAACTTGAGTTTCCAAATGACAATGTTTGTAATCTCTGTCAAAAAGGAAATCAACATAAAGTTTCTTTCAAATAAAAGAAAGAAGTGTCAACTTCTCAACCTCTCGAGTTGGTTCACATGGATTTATTTGGACCATGTAGAGTTTCTAGCTTAAATGGGAAGAACTATGTCTATGTCTTAGTAGATGACTTTTCTAGATATACTTGGCTATATTTTCTAGCTCACAAAAGTGAAGCTTGTTCTTACTTTGTTAAATACTCCAAATATGTAGAAAACCTTAGTGGACTTAAGATTAAAACTCTGAGAAGTGATCATGGTCGTGAATTTGAGAATCATGAATTTGAATCTTACTACTCTCATAATGGCTATAGTCACAATTTCTCTGCCCCTGGGACACCCCAGCAAAATGGTGTAGTAGAAAGAAGGAATAGAACCCTGCATGAAATTTCTAGAACTATGCTTAATGAGTATGAACTACCTGTTTATTTTTGGGATGAAGCTGTAAATACAGCTTGTTATGTTATCAATAGAGTCTTAATCAGGCCTATTCTTAAGAGGACCCCTTATGAGTTGTGGAACCATAGGAAACCTAAAGTTAACTACTTCAAAGTCTTTGGATGCAAAGTCTTTATTCTTAATACTAAAGACAGTCTTGAGAAATTTGCATCCAAGATGATGAAGTAATTTTCCTAGTTTACTCTATTTCTAGTAAATCCTATAGAGTTTTCAATAAGAGAACCAAGTGTGTGGAAGAATCTGTTCACATAAAGTTTGATGAAACTGATCCACATGAGCCTAAAACCTCTCTTGAAAATCTTGAAGATGATCTCTCTATTTTGAACCTTAATGATAAAGACAGGGGACCTATAGTTTAAACATCCAGTTCTGGAAATTTTCCAGAACCTGCTTCTGTTGATTCCCAACCTGTTGATGAACCTGAAATTTCTAGCCCTACCTTTACTAGATCAACTAGAATTCTGAAGAATCATCCTTTAGATGTTGTTTTAGGAAATCTTGATAGAGGGACACAAACTAGATCTTCTCTTAGAAATCAGGTTGAACATCAAGCCTTCTTGTCATAGCTTGAACCTAAAAACATTGATGATGCTATTAATGATGAATTTTGGGTAATTTCTATGCAAGAAGAACTCAATCAGTTTGAAAGAAATAAAGTTTGGAATCTTGTTGAAAGACCTAAGGACACTTTCACAATAGTCACAAAATGGGTGTTTATAAATAAAGTAGATGAATCCGGAAACATAGTTAGAAATAAAGCTAGACTAGTTGCACAAGGCTATAGTCAAGAAGAAGGTATTGACTATGAGGAGACCTTTTCTCCAGTAGCCAGAGTAGAAGCTATTAGGATTTTACTTGCTTATGTTTCACATCTAAATTTCAAACTATATCAAATGGATGTCAAGAGTTCATTCTTAAATGGATATATTACTGAGGATGTTTTTGTTGAACAACCACCTGGTTTTTCAAACCCTCATTTTCCAAATCATATTTTCAAATTATCAAAAGCTTTATATGGTTTAAATCAAGCTCCAAGAGCTTGGTATGATAGATTAAGTACTTTTATAATTTCTAAAGGTTTTACAAAAGGAATAGTTGATCCTACTCTTTTTATAAAATGAATTTCTAAAGATTTTTTAGTAGTACAAATTTATGTTGATGATATTATCTTTGGATCTTCTAAAAATTCTTTATGTATTGATTTTTTAAAAATGATGCAAAATGAATTTGAAATGAGTTTAATGGGTGAACTTAAATTCTTTCTTGGTTTTCAAATTTTTCAAAATGATGATGGAATTATTTTAACTCAAAGTAAATATACTAGATATCTTTTAAAACGTTTTTGGATTGGATAGCACAAAAATTAGTGACACTCCCATGAGTACCACCTGTAAGATGGATCTTGATGAATATGGTAAATCTGTTGATCAAACCACTTATAGAGGAATGATTGGAAGTCTACTCTACCTGACTACTAGTCGTCCTGATATTATGTTTAGTGTGTGTATGTGTGCTCGTTTTCAAGCAAACCCTAAAGAGTCACATTTAAATGTTGTAAAGAGAATTTTCAAATACCTCAAAAATACTCCCAATTTAGGATTGTTCAATCCCAAAGGACAATCGTTTGAAATAGTTAGTTATTCGGATGCTGACTTTGCTGGATGTAAGCTAGATAGAAAAAGCACCTCTGGAACATGTCATCTTTTAGGAAAGTCACTAGTATCATGGTGTAGTAAGAAACAAAATTTTGTTGCATTGTCAACTGCAGAAGCTGAATACATAGCTGCTGGAAGTTTTTGTGCACAAATTTTGTGGATGAAACACACATTACTAGACTATGGATATCAATTCAGACATGTCTCAATAAATTGTGACAACACAAGTGCTATTAATATTTCTAATAATCTTGTTTCTCATTCTAGGAAAAAACATATTGATGTAAGACATCACTTTTTGAGGGATCATTATCAAAAGGGTGATATCACTTTGGAATTCATTGGTACTGAATATCAACTTTCTGATATATTCACTAAACCATTAAATTCTGAAAGATTAGACTACATCATACATTATCTTGGTATGATTAATCATAAATGAATATCTTATTGTTTCTAAGTTACTGTTTTTATGCTCACGGTATGACAACTCACTGTATCACCGTGACTATATAAACTGCTCATTGTTTCACCGTGATGACTATAAACTGTCTCACTGTGATGGCTAGTTTTCTGTCTCACCGTGAGAAGTATGATAATTTTTATTATTTTTATTTTATTTTTACCCATATCGTGGTAATTTTTATTTCACCGCTATTTGATTTCCTGCGTTCGTGTTTTTATGACGTTTGACATTCCCAAATGATAAAACTTAAGGGTTTCTTTTGACTCCTTACCCGAATTATCTCCTGAACCTTCTTTTCCCTCTCAACCAAACCTTTAGTGAATGCCAAGGATGAGGTGTCCATCTTTACCCTCGTCTGAGAAGCGCCGCTCTAAGAAACAAAGGAGGATACCGAGGATAGTGCCTGAAGGACCTCTAAACCCAAACCTGGTAAGCCGTACAGTTGTACCTGAAAAATAGGTTTTCCCTGAATGGTTTCTATCTAGAAGATAATTAGTTTTGAAAGTTTTAAAAGAACAAGGATGGCTTGAATGGTTCACTGGACAGAATAGACCGATTTACCCGAGGCTTGTATCTCAATTCTATCAGTATGTGAAGTTCTCTTTTGATTTTGGAGAAAGATTTTTGGTGACTAGCTGGATCGATGGTCAGAAGTTCTCTTTCTCTTCAATGTTGTGGGTTGCATGCCTAAAAATTCCACATGAAGGAGTGTGTGAAGATTACCAGAGAGACCCTCCTCCAACAACTGACATATTTGACCTAGAAATCGCTTTGGAAAATCTAACTGGAAATGGAACCAAGCGAAGGGCCATAGCTGCTGAACTGGATGGGGAGACAAGACTTTTGTTCAATTTTGTTCAGAATTTAGTTATTCCAAGAAAAGGAGATTTTTCTGTGATGAAGTATCAGGATGTGTTCCTGATTCACCTGTTGAAGAATGGTCAAAAGATCAATCTTGGTAAGTATGTTATCAACCATATCTGTGAGCTGATCAAAGAAACTTCCAAATCCACCTCCCTGTTTTATTCAAGGATGATTTCAGCCATGTTAGTCTCAAAAGGAATGGTTGGACCGAATGAAGAAAAATTAGAGGACTTTGATTTCTGCCTATCCATGCCTATCATCAGAAGGATGAAGATTAGCAGGAATCCATGGAAAAAGAAATGGGTTGAGGATAGTGATCAACTGTATAAAAATTTTAATCCTGTTGACTATCCAAGAAGGCCTAAGAACCTAGCTGATCCTGGTTTGGAACCAGATGAAGTGGTTGAGTACTCAGAATAAGAAGAACAAGAAGAAGTAATAGCTGAAGTTCCACCTAGAGAAGAATCTGTAATGTCTCCAATGGAAACAGTTCCTGTTGAAGAGGAAAGGGATATTATCCCTGCTGTTATCCCTACTGAAATACCTTAAGGAGAGGAAGTTGTTGTTGAAAAGGAAAGGACTGAGGATCCTTCAGTTGTTCTTCATGAGGAAGAAGCTCATCCCAATGCTACAAGGAAATTAGTTTTTCCTGGTTCAAAACAGCAAGAAACCATTGAGGAAGTTTTTGTTGAAGAGACTCTTTCTGTTAAGAAAGAAGCAAGTCTGGAAGCTTATCCAGTGGAACAATCGGTTCCTGAGATTATTCCATCTGCTGAAGAAAGAATGGAAATTTCCTTTCAGCTGGAAAGGCAAGAAATTGCTGAAGAGTTTAGGGATGATCCTGTGGATCTTGTCCATGTTCCTGAACCTCAAGAATCTGAAAGGGAAGCACAAGTTGAGGGGGAGGAAACTCGAAATGTTGATATTGTGGAAGCTGGATCTGTTGAAGCTTCTCAACCTTCTTTCACTTTCTCTGTACACTCTCGGTATGAGTTCCCAAGCTTTTATGATGTGAATGAGTCACAGCAAGTGACTGCAACTGGAATGGATCTTTCTTCTCTATTTCAACTGAAGTCCTTAGCTCAGTCAGAACCAGAACCAGAGCCCCAACCTCAATCTGGATCAGAATCTGAGTCTGAAGATGACTCTGACCCTCAACCAGAATCTGAGCCTCTACCTTTACTTGCATCCTTACCTGAGCTTCATTCCTTTGTAACCAAAGATGATCTAAAAGTTTTTGGAGAGACTTTGTTAGCTGGTTTTGAGAAAATTGTCTCCACTCAACCTCGCCCAGTGACTCAATTAAGTCAAGAAGATGCATCAATTCTCTTGGAAAATATTATCTTGCATATTCAACCAAGGATGATCCGAGAAATTCAAGAAGTCCGAGTAGAGAATAAGCTGCTGAGTGCTGATGTTGCAAATCTGAAAAGTATGGTAGCAAGTCTGCAGAATGAGCTATCTGTGAGATCAGAGCCTGCTCCTGTTTCTGCCCCTGCACTGGCTGTTGTTTCACCTGAGTCTTCTGATTCCCTCCTTTCTAGGGATATTGTGTCTCAAGTTCATCCTTATCTTCTATCTTTTGATGAAAATATTGGAAAAAGGCACATGAAGATGCTATAATGCATGAGAGAGCTTGTGGAAACTCTGAATAAGCTTACAGATGAATACACTGGATGTTTACAAAAAGTTCTGAAACAGCTCAAAGTTCTAACCGAAGTTTTCAAGGCTTCACCTACTTCTAGTCAGACCTCCACACCTGCTTTGGATGATTCTTTGCTGAGATCCTTAATTAAAGAAGAATTAAAGAATGCCTTCAGTGGCTTGGATCTATCTTCTTTGTCAGAAGTAATTAATAATAGTGATAGAGCATTGGACTTGGTTAGGATCCATTCAAAGATAGCCAATGATGCTCAACAAGAGATCTCCAAGAAAATCGATTTGTATCTTTACCGGATTTTATCTAAAAGTGACATGACAGATCACTTTAGATATCTTGTGGAAAATCTGAGAATCCCTCCGGTGACTCAAGCTTTTAAATCTCAAGTTCAGAAACTTTCAGAGTTCACCATATTGTTGGACAGATTTCTGGAGAATAAGGATGATTTTGAAAAGGCTATGCAGTATGGTGGTGAAATCATTACTGATTTCATCAATCATTTGAATCTGTATCTTCATGTGCAGAGTACTGATATAGTTCCTCCAGCTGCTGCACCCCTTAGACCTAGACTTCCTGCCTTAGCATCTACTACCATGACAGTTAGCCAAGCCCTTTCTCAGATCCAGCCAGTCATTCTTGACCAACCTAAGCCTAGATCTTCTACTGCTCCTACTTTGGCTCCATCTGTTTTTGAAGGTCTACCCTTACCCTCATTGTCTACCTCTTATATGCCTTCTTCTACTTCATCACCAGTTCCTGCTGCTGATAAAGGCAAGAAAAAAATGGATCCCTAAAGAGTTTATCGTATGTCTTTCTTTTTGATGGGATGTCATTTCTTGTTTACAGTTTGTACTTATCCTGTACTTTGTATTATGAATGCTTTGGTTAATGCTAATTCCAGAGTTTCATTTCCTTTTCTCTACTTTTTGATAATCCCAAAAGGGGGAGAAAAACCTCCAAGTATCAGTTCTATAATAGTATAAATGGGGGAGAAAAACTGAAAGTATCTGTTCTATAATGTTTTTGGTATGATAGTATCTTTAATATTACATATCTTTTATATTCTACCTATATGTGATTTGTGATCATCAAAAAGGGGGATATTGTTGGACTCCTCATGTGTTAATCATGTTTTAATAATCACAAATCTCATTACTGTTAATTAATCTTGACCTTCAGTGCACATCTTGCTAATGCTCTTCAAACTCTACAATAGCTGCATATCATGTTTTTATAATAACCAATCTTATGGATGTTAATTACTCTTTACAAGTTTTATGCATAATCACAATTCTCTCATATATTATCTCTAATGAGTAACCTTGACTCATATTCTGCATATCATTGTCTTAGTCCAAATACAGATTTTTTTTGTCTAAGTATGGACTCACCGTAAAGGACTCACCGTGAAGGACTCACCGTGACCAGACACTGTGACCAGACACACCGTGACCAGACACCGTGACCAGACACACCGTGACCAGACACCGTGACCAGACACACCGTGACCAGACCCCGTGACCAGACACACCGTGACCAGACACCGTGACCAGACACCATGACCAGACACCGTGACCAGACACCGTGATTAGACACCGTGAAGAAGACACCGTTTCCATGATCACTGTGACACCATTTCTTAAGTTTTTTTTAATATTATTTTAAGTGATGCTAACGGTCATATTTGTTGTTTTTAATGCAATTAATGTTATTTAATGCTAGTTGTTGGCTTGACAGGAAACAGTATCACATACCTATGAAAAGGTAATCACTCCTACTACCAGAGCTCATGGAATATAAAGAATATTGAAATGCAGTACACGTGCAATAGCGCAAGTAGTGACGTGAAAGTTTGAATGTACAACGAGAAGAACTTGCATACACCAGAGAGCACTGTGCTGAATGAGAAGAACAATCCTGAGCACAAAAGAGATTGCAAGTCTTTCAAAGAACTCTTATGAATGCAATCCAGCACCACTGAAGAACACACAATAAATCAAGAGATCATTCTCACTCATGTAGAAGACAAGCTGAACTACGACACTCTGTTTTTCAACAGAAAAACCAGAGAAGGACTCAGAAGCACTCCTGCTGAATCCAACAAGTCCTGAGCTGCATTGATAATCACTAGAGCTTTCTAAACTCTTATCTATCTTATCTACGTGATTTATTTATTAACTTTCGAGTAGTGTGGTGTACTCTGTATTTCTTATACACACACTATCTCCTGCACTGAATTGGAGGATATCAAAATCCTCACTCCAAATCTCTTATCAATTGTTTACCCATGTCAACTGTGGAAGAGGTACTTGTGTGGCTTGTTCTTTGCTTTTTTTCCCACGTAGAACAGTGGTAGAGGTCCCTGTGTGGCCTGGACAGTTTTGTAAACTGTTGTTAACCCCGATCCAGGGTGTGGATCAAATTTATATAAATTTGAGAGGACTAAGTCTCATCTTGAGACTGAACCTCTTGTTATATCTTTTGTGCATCTTTTATTTAAGTTTAATGTATACGACATATATTATATTTATTCCGCTGCTATTACTTTAAAATACAAAATTATTTTGAAGCTACTTTGATAGTTAGATTAGCAAGTGTTTACACTTATTGTAAATCAGTAGATTAGTTTCAAAAGTTAGTTTGATCTTGTGGTTAAACTAACTGAGACCTAATCAATCTTTGAGAAGCTAAGTGAACATTTACAATCTGTATAAATTCACTACAGTTTAACTTATTTTATAAATCGGGGGATTTTAACTAGACAATGTTTTAACAGAAATTTTAATTGGAGCTCAATTCACCCCACCCCCTCTTGAGTGTCCACTCCGACCAAAAAAACACTATACACCTACTGATGCTGATAATACAAATGAATCACTGTCACTAATAGTTCAAATGACTCACCAACACCGATAGTGAAAATGACTCACTGATGCCAATAGTACAAATGACTCACTGACACCGACAGTGAAAATAACTCACTGACACCAACAGTAAAAATGACTCAATTATGCCAACAGTACAAATGACTCACTGAAACTGATAGTAAAAATGACTCACTGATGCTGATAGTGAAAATGACTCACTGATGCTGACAGTATAAATGACTCACCAATGCTAATAGTGCAAATGACTCATCGATGCCAAAAGTACAAATGAATCACTAACACTGATAGTACAAATGATTCACTGACATTGACAGTACAAATGACTCGCCAATGACATTGTTTACATCTACCTCACTGATGACACTATTCATATTTGTCTCACTGATGAAACTGTTCACATTTGTCTCACTAATGACACTCTTCACATCTATCTCACTGATGACATTGTTCGCATATGTCTCACTGATGAAATTGTTCACATCTGTCTCATTGATGACACTGTTCACATATATCTCACTAATGACACTATTCACATCTGTCTCACTAGTGACACTATTCACATCTGTCTCACTGATGAAACTATTCAAATCTGTCTCATTGATGACATTGTTCACAAAACTGGAAACACTGTTCAAAAAACTTGAAATTTGGAAGTCTTGGGGATAAGTCACCTTGACCTCCTAGAACACCGGAGACACCCGATTTCAACAATGAGATGGACCAAAGAGGTCCGAACCATTACAATATATATATATATATTATAATAATAATAAATACATTGTAGAATATATATTTTGAATATAACTTTTTCATTTAAAATACATATAAAAACAATAAAATAATTATGTTAACAAACATATATAATAGGTCGATTACATCCGCCATCATATAACACAATGAGAGGAAAAAATTTGTAGTGAACTTGTAGGCTCAGGGACTTGACCTTGCAACCTACCCCTCATCCTATCCCCCTAAACCTTACCACCCCACCACCAATGGTGGGGTAAATATATATATATATATATATATATATAATAAAACTACGATTGAATCATGTGATGATGGTTATGGTATTAGGTGGGAAGTAACCTATCATGGATACCCACTAAGTTATATCCTTTAAATCACATGATTGTTGAAGGACATTGTCATGACTTTTCCTAGTGGGGTCTGTGTCGCGACTCCCCAATCCCACCTCCAATAGGCCAAGGGATGGTGACTAGAACTAAGTAGGCATATCACCAACATGGGAGGAATTTCTTAAGTACCTGTACACACACATATCTCCAAGCCCACAAAATGATAAAATATAAAAACAACTAAACAACCAATGCATGCATACATATATATACCACAACTAGAGTACGATAGAAAGTGAAAGAAATTAAACAGGTATAATTATCATCCCACCACAAAGAGTCTATAACTCAAGTCTAACCTGAAAGTAATGTTATTGGGACTACTATATGAAAGTCGTAGGAACACACCTCAGTCTGTACAGTCTTGCTAAGCATCATCCGGTCCTGGTCCTCCTAGAACCTTGTCAAAAGGTTGATCACCTTCACAAGACACAAAATGTGTGGGAAAATCTCATGTAGGGTTGAGTATAACAATACTCAACTAGACACCCTGAAACCACAAATAATATAATAAAGGAAAGTATAGTAGGCTCTACATAGATATATGTCTACACTATATATAATAATAATATTCAGATATACTCGATAAATACACACAGTAAAGAGGTAAGTCACAACCATAGTATACCAACCCTATGATTCCATCTCAAAGGATCCACAAATCACTCATCTAGAAGAACACACTCATGAGTCTGATAGCACTGATGATGTGTGTCCAAGAGGTACTTCTCATCAGGTCTCATTATGTGAAAGAACATGTTGATAGTCCAGATAGATATGATACACAGATGAGGATCAGAGCCACAATTCCATGGGGTGATACCAAAAACTCCATCTAGATTAACCTTGATAAGTATAGGATCGATGATCGGGTAGTGTTGGTCACGTTGATACCAAGAACTCCACCTAGGGAATGAGGATGAATAGAGGATCTCACTCTGGGCCTCTCAGATGTATTTCAATGACTCTATCCAGGAAGTCCCGCTTAAGGGGTCATAGTCCCAAGAGTAGGAAATGATACACACCAACCTTCAGGGAAAGGATAAAGGGAAAACCCAAATAAAACTTGTCCAATATATGGAGGATAAAAGATCTAATCAATGTATAAAAGTATAAATTGTTTTTATTAGGGGTCACACATTATGTCCCTTAACCCTAGGTTCTTCCAGTGTAAATTTCCTATGACATCAATATGTGTCTGTGTAGTACTACACAGTGTTTAGGCTGCCCATGCAGTCTACCCGTGTGTCAATACATGGCTCCAGCCCATGTATGTCTGCCCATGTACCAATACACAGCTTAGCTCATGTACCTAGTCCAGGACATGTCTTATGGGGGAGTACATGATGTGTAGGCAACCCATGTACTCCACCCAATGTTCGTGTACTTTCCGATGTACACGCTGAGTATTTGGAGAGGGACAACACACCGTGTACACTGATCTATGCATCATGTAATAATTATTTCCCACTCAAAAACCTAGTCGTTGTATAGGGGGGACCATAGGCCATGTAATCCCAAATTACAGGTCATTTGTATTGGTATTTTTCAGAAATTATGGTTTTCCCTCTTGCTCATGCCCACACCATCATCACCTTTGAATCCAGCTCCAATCATGCCGAAACTCATAGATATGGCTCGACCAAGCATCTTCGTTGACGAAAAATGCACTCTAGGCCTTGAATCTTATCAAAAAAGTGAGATTGTTCATCTGAATCATCGTCCATGCATCTCATTCGAATATCGGGGGTTTCTAAACCAGTCTGATCTATTTTCTTCTACCATCGTTGCACCTCTGTTGGTTCATATCGATCCCGAATCTACAATCTCATATAATTGTGCCACGAAATTCTTTCTCAATGATTAATTCATCGATAATGCGTTAAACTATGAGCCAAGCAAAGAATTCCCACGTTGAATAAAGAAAAATGGGAGAAAACCATGAAACATGAAAAATAAGAACAAAACTTGGCCTTCTTGGGTTAGCCTTGATTCATTGTAGTTAGAACAAAAAATTATGAAATTGAATCAAAAATAAAATTATCCCAAAATCCCCAAAAAAATATAATCCCATCATGCAAGGAGATCGATCCACAAATTAATCTGTTCATCGATTGATTTTCATTCTTCATATAAATCAATAAAAAGGAATATAAAATGAAACACACACCCTACCTCAATTTGGTTCGATTATTGATGAATAATAATGCATCGTCATCATCATTGGCAAGATCTATCAAATCTGAGGTGTGTCGATCTTTGATTCATAACTCTATCATCATTCGCCAGAGAGGATTCTCCAAGGCTCTCTTTAACAATTCTCCAAAGGCTCCAGGGTTATGCAGATAACTCGGGGATTTCTACATAATAGTATATTTAAATACTAACCAGTATCTGCATCAAAAATTTGAAATAAAATAATTTTATTTAATAATTTTAATTATTTCATCACCCATGATGACTTTTCTTCAAGAAACCCATGATGACTAATGTTAAGTCACACCTAGGGTAAACCTCACATTCTGAGTTCAACGGTGCCCTCATATTTCTGATATGGGAACCCTTTTATAAGTTATTCCACTTTTTCTAAAAAACCACATGTGTATGCTATTTAATATATTTAATATATTTAATATATTTCAGACATTTATTTTAGGCACACTGGACCACGCAATTTCATGTTGTCTTAGGGCCTAGTCTTGAAAATAATCCATATAATTTTTAAAAATAATACATGGAAAATATGAGACATTACATTATCCCCACCTTGGGGCTTTACATTCCAGAAAATCCAAAACAAGGGATACTCAAAAGGATGTGGGTAATGAACACAAATATAAGCCTCTTTCTCCCATGTGCTCTCCTAAAGATTTTTGTGCTACCACCAGACACATACCAAATGAATCAATCATTTATAAAGGACTATATCCTACCAATCCTCTATCTACATCGGGTACTCAGCAATGACCGCTCCATCCTCAATGTCTAGCTCACCCCAGTAGATATCATGTGATGGGTCATGCACGTACCTCCTCAACTATGAAACATGGAATACATCGTGTAATAGGTCTATCTACAGAGTTAGATCTAAGCAATATTCCACCTCATCAACTCTATATAGTATCTGGAAAGGGTCGATGAACCTTGGAGATAGCTTGTCACCCCGTCCAAATCTCCATAATCCACATCAAGGTGAAACCCATAAGAATGCATGGTCTCCTTCCTCAAACTCCAAATACCTTCATT
Organism: Viscum album; assembly: GCA_963277665.1. Taxonomy (NCBI): domain Eukaryota; kingdom Viridiplantae; phylum Streptophyta; class Magnoliopsida; order Santalales; family Viscaceae; genus Viscum; species Viscum album. The sequence continues at coordinate 2,091,124,844 of OY728120.1, forward strand.
GCCTATCATCATAAGAGTTATGATGGATATGTGAAGTCTTCATCCTCTCCTGGATGATTTTAACCTTCTTTGTTGGAGCTCGCACCAACTCCGGGCCCATGAGTGCTGACTCTCCTAGGTCAATCCAGAAAAATGGTGACCTGTAGGGTCACCTATAAAAAGCCTCAAATGGTTCCATACTGATGGTGGAATGGTAGTTGTTGTAATACTCAAAGTCCTCCATTAATAGGTGATCCTCCAAACTATGGCCAAATTACAACATACAAGCTCACAATATATCCTCCAGAACCTGAATTATTCACCCAATCTAGTCTTTAGTTTGGGTTTGAATCATTGTTCTCAAGAATAAATGGGTCCCAAACTCCTCCTATAATCTATTACATGATCTCAATGTGAAGTGAAAATCATGATAAAAAATAATTGTCAATGGAACTCCATGGATTTAGATTATCTCCTACACATAGAGGTGTCCCAAGCTCTCTACTAAACTCTGCTTTCATATAGCTAGGAAGTGGGCCAAATTGGTGATCCATTCTATGATCACACATATGGAATCATGTCCTATAGATGTACGTGGTGACCCATCACAAATTCTATAGATATCTCATCCCACTTCCATTCTTTCACCTCAAGGGGTTGATCCAAGCCTATAAGAACTTGGTGTTTAGCCTTCACTTGCTAACAAGTAAGGCATCGAGAGAAAAACTCTACAACTTATTTCTTCATCCCTAGGCACAAAAACTAATGTTGGAGGTCCTGGTAAATTTTTTAAACACCTTTATGTATCACCAAGGGATATTTATGAAACTCTCTCGGACCTCCTCCTGCAACGTCATCGGTATCATCGTTCATCTTCTAAAAAGAACAATGTGCTCCCCACCATTATAAAATCTATCAAGAATATGTCTTATGTATATCTAAGAACATAGGGTATCACATTTTTTATCTCCAAGTTGTGCCTCCCTAACTTTCTGCAAGATCATAGGGGTAACAACCATCGACTGTAGGTAAGTTGATCCATCCCCATCCACAAAGGATAACTAGAATGATTCCAACTACTATGATGCCTCGTTCAGTAGCTGCAAACAAGATCTCCTACTGAGATCATCTCCTATCACATTCCTCTTCCCAAAAGTACAGATAATTTCAAAGCCATAATCTTAGAGGAACTCTATCCATCACCTCTATCTCAAGTTGACATCCTTCTAAGAGAATATATACTTGAGACTCTTATGATCAGATTAGATGATAAACCGATCACCCATCAAGTAGTATAGCTACATATTCAAAGTGAATACTACCAACGATAACTCAAGATCATGGGTCACATAGTTCTATTAATATGGTCTCAACTGGTGTGAATCATAGGCAATCACCACTTTCCACTACATAAGAACATAACCAATCCTAATTATTCATGCATCATAGAACACTACATACTCAACACCCTCCTCCGGCAATCTCAATATGGGATCGCTTGTCAAAATCTACCTCAACTGCTAAAACACTACCGAGACCTCTCTTTCCACATGAAGGTCTAACCCTTTCATGTTAAAGATTTCATGGGTGTTGATAATCTAGTGAAATCAAGTATGAAGCTCTGATAATAGCCTGCCAACCCAAGGAAGCTCCACACCTCTATCGCGTTCTTAGGTGTCTCCCAAGCTAGCACTACCTCAACCTTGGCCAGATCCACTGCCACTCCATCCATTGAGATAAATTGTCCCAGAAAGTGGACTTCCTGAATCCATAACTAGAACTTTGAGAGATTTTTGTAAAGTTGGTGCTCTCGGAGTACATCTAGAACCATCCTTAAGTGTATTGTGTTCTCCTCCTCAGATTCTAAATACATAAAAATATATTTGATAAAGACTACCAAAAACTAATCTAAGTAAGGATAAATGATCTATTACATGAGTCCCATGAACACTCCTAGGTCATTTTTCATGCCAAAGGGCATCGCCAAGTACTCATAGTGACTGTAGTGACATCTGAATGTTGTCTTTGGTATATCCTCATCCTGTACTCGCAACTGTTGATAACTTGATCTAAGTTCAACCTCCGAGAACCATCATGACCCTATGAAATGATCAAAGAGGTCATAAATCCTCAGTAGTGGATACTTTTTCTTCATGGTCACTTGATTCAAGAACCGTTAGTCCACACACAACCTCAAAATCCAATATTCCTTCTTGGAAAATAAAGATAGGGCTACCCAGGGTGAAATATTGGGTCTCACGAAGCCCTTCCTCTACAATTCATCCAACTATACCCTTAGCTTATGAAGCTCTTTGGGAGCCATCTTATATACTAGAATAGATATCGGTGTTATCCTGGGGAGTAGATCAATGCAGAATTCTATCTCTTGGTATGGAGGTAAACTTGGAACATCTTCGAGGAAGATGTCCTCATATTCCACCACAACTATTGGAAACTGAAAACTCATAAAATTCACTACACCAATGGATATTCTATAAAATTGATGAGTAATCAATTTCACCCTTAAATGCATGAGTCCATACTACATTGTATGGGTTTTCTTTTCACCAGCAAAAGAAAACCTAGTTCTATCACTACGGACACACCGCACCCTTCACCTAAAATAATCAATCTAGGCATGGGATATAGATAACCAATCCATAACAAGAATTATGTTTTAAGGCCTTACCGTTGCTAAAAATATATCCAAACTGAAACTCTAACCTCCAAGAGTCAGGTCACACTTTCGACACAAGTGTGTAATGACTGAGTCTTCTCCAGAAGGAGTCTCCATGCATAGGGGTCGAGTCAACAGTTCTACCGGAATCTCTAAGTATCAAACAAGATATGTGGTGAGAAAGGAATGACTAGAACATGTGTCTATCAGTATGATATCTAAAGTATAAAATACATATATTGTACCTCGAATCATTCCTAGAGCCCCTAGGTCATAAGTTTCGACCACCTACAGCCATCCCCACCCCTATCCTCCAACTCCCTATGCCTGGTGTGGACCACCTAGGGGTGGTGGTGGTAACATGTTAAAACGTCAACCACCTTATACTACCCTCATAACTCCTTTTCTAGATCTGATTCCATATGGACCTGCCTACTCCTTATACTATATCTACCTTGGTGGCCCATCTACGGTTTCTCTTTCAATCATATAGCGGGTCAAAAAATCTTGAGTGAGATGTACCTTGCCGTCAGATGAGTATCACTACCTCTATCTTGGATAACAAGACCCACCCTGTGAGCCTTGTACTAATGATCCTCTATCCTGAGACCTCCTCTTGAAACACCTCCCACATCCAGGTCTCTAAGACTAACATTAGTTCCTTGCTACTAAGGTCTCTGCTCCTACTTTCCCACTACGGAGAACCACTGGTTCTATTTGTTCAAACATGAAACGTTTGATCACCAAAGATCGCTCTAGAAACCGAGCATAGGTAGGAATGCACAGAGGGATAACACTGGATTAGATTTCTCTATAAATAACTTTATCGAAGGTTTGGGACCTAAATAAAAGATCTTGAACCATATCTATTGAGTACCTAGAGAGGTTTATAAGCCTTGATAAATACTCAACTACTATCATGTTTCTATGCTCAAGTTGGAAAATCTCCTAGATACATACATCCCTCAGCGTAGATGGTGAGAACTCCAATCTGAATAGATGCCCTAAATCTTTACATGAAAGAGTCACATCATCATAAGATAGGGTAATTAATCCCTACCATCTCTCTACGGATCCATGAAGAAGGCTCGCTACTAGTACCACCATCTGATCTGCCAATTTCCTGACTAGATGGAAAACTCAGGTCATCACCTCAAGCTAATCCCCATTCACCTGTGGGTTAGGCTCTCCTTGGAACCTGAGGAGTCTATTCCGCTGAAACTCATGAATCATGATCAACCTGTGCACCTCATCCTCTGGTACTATGGGTACCACGTGTTGCTCTATAGGTGGTATGGCTGGTTTACCACTTTGAGGTAATATCTCGGGAACTAGTCCCTGAATCGATGCCTCATCACTGAGGTGATCATCCTGGTGATCGTCATGATGAATCCTAGTGGTTATATGTCATGAAGGCATTCTAAAAGTAAAAAATATATACCATGGTCAATGAGAATATATGGATAGCTAACTCAAAAGGGACATGGAAACCAACACGCATTCCTATATGATGTATGTATCATTGTTTTCCCTAAAACCAGTGTTATCATGTACTGAGTCAAAAAGCGGGTGATCAGATTCATGGTGTATGGATACATTGGTCGTCACACCAATACTGGAGTCCCTGGCCTAAAATCCAAATTGGAAATAGTTAACACTATTTCCCCAAACCAATCTCATAGACTCTCAGTCATAAAGTATAACTAAACCTCCCTATGATACCACTATGTTGTGACTCATCCTAGTGGGGCTCATGTCGCGGCTCCCCAAGCCTGCCTCCAATGGGACAGAGGCTGGTGACTAGCACTGAGTAGTCATATCACTAACATGGGAGGAATTACCTAAGTACCATCACACACACACATCTCCAAGCCCACAAAATGTTGAAATGTAAAAACAACTAAAAACCAAATTCATGCATGCATCTATATCCTACAACCATAGTACGATTGGAAGTAAAGTAAATAGGTCCAAATATAATCCCACCACAAAGAGTCTATAACACAAGTCCAACCTGAAAGTAAAGGTACTGTGACTACTATCTGAAAGCCTTAGGAACACACATCAGTCTGTCTGGTCTCACTAAGCACCATCTAGTCCTAGTTTGACTAGGACCCTATCAAAATGTCGATCGTCTGCACAAGACATGACACATGCAGGAAAAGCCTGTGTAGTGGTGATTATAACAATACTAAGTAGGACACCCCAAAACCACAAAGTATACAACAAAGGAAGGTACAACCATCTCTACACAGGTATATTTCTACACTACATATAACAAAAATATCCATATATACTCAACAAAGACACATGGTCTAGATGTAAGTTACAAACATAGTATTTCAGCCTCAGGATTCCATCTCAAAGGATCCATGAAGCACTCATCCAAGAGAACATGCTCATGAGTCTGATAGCACTGATGACATGCATTCAAGAGGTGTTTCTCATTAGGTATCATCATAATAAAGAACACACTGATAGTCCGAAGAGATATGATACACATATGAGGATCACAGCCGTGGCCATGGGGTGATACCAACAACTCCATCTAGATTAACCCTACTAAGTAGAGGATTGATGCCTGGGTATTGTTGGTCACATTGATACCAAGAACTCCACCTAGGTCATGAATATGAATAGAGGATCTCACTCCGAGCCTCTTGGAGGGATTCTTATGACTCTATCTGGTAAGTCCCACTAAAGGGATTGTAGTCCTCGGAGTAGGAAACGATCCATACCAACCTTCAGGGAAAGGATAAGGGGAATGAACTCTAATGAAACATGTCTTATATATTGAGTACAAGAGATATAATCCATGTATAAAAGAGTATACGATGTATAGTAGGGGTCACATGTTGTGTCCCCGGACCCCGGGTTTTGTCCTTGTAAATGGCATGTGTCATCAAGCCGTGTTCGTGTAGTACTACATGGCATATAGGCTTCCCGTGTAGTCTACCTGTGAGTCAATACATGGATCCATCCCATGTAAGTATCCTTGTGTACCAATACATGGCTTAGCCTATGTACCTGGTCCGGGACATGTCATGTGGGGGAGTGCACGCCGTGTATGCAACCCATGTACTCCACCTTATGTCTGTGTACTTTTTGAAGTACATGCCAAGTAACCAGGGAGGGACCACATGTCTTTTAGGCCGAGAAACATGTCATGTACTAATTATTTCCTACCCGAACACCTATTAGTCACACAGGGGGGCCATAGGTTGTGTAATCCTGGATTATATTCCGTGTGTATCAATATTTTTCAGAAACCTAATTTCTTCCTCCCGCTCGTACTCACGCTACCGTTGGCCTAGAATCTGGCTCCAATCACTCCAAAACTAATGGATATACCTCATATAAGCATATTCATCAATGAAAAATTCACTCTAGACGTCAATTATAATCATAAAATTGATATTTTTCATCAAAATCATCTTCTAGGCATCTTGCTCGAAGATCGGGGATTTCCAAACCAATCTGATCTATTTATTTCTACCACTGTCACACCTCTGTTGCATCATATTGATCCCCAATCTAAAATCTCAAATCATTGCACTAATAAATGTGTAAATAGTGATTGATTCATTGGTAAAGCATCAAATCTCAAGACAAGTGAAGAATTACCAAGATGAATGAAGAAAAATGGGAGAAAACCTCAAAAAATGAAAAATAGGAATGAATTCTGGACTTGTTCAGTTAGCCTCAATTCATTTCCATTAGATAGACAGTCAAAGAAATAAAATCAAAAAGGTAATTCTCCTAAAATCTCTACAAACTTAGTATCATCCTGCAAAGCGATCGATCTGAAGATCAATCTATTCGTCGATTGATTTGTGTGCATCGTAGAAATCAAGAATGAGGAATAAAAAAATTGAATCACATACCCTACCTTGATTTAGTTTGATCGCTGATGATGAAATATGTGTCATCATCATCATTGGAAAGATTCGTCAAATTTGAGGTGTTTCAATCTTTTATTCTCAACTCCATCATCATTCGCTTGAGAGGATTCTCCAAGGATCTCTCCAATGATCCTCCAAAGGCTCCAGGGTTATGTCGTTAACCTTGATATTTTTTAATAATATTTAATTTAAAGACTAACCAGTTTATACATAAAAAATTTGAAATAAAATAATTTTATTCAATTATTTTATTCATTTTTGTTCCTATGATGAATTTTCTACAAACGATTCACGCCAACTAATATTAAGTCACGGATAGGGTAAACCTCGTGTTCTTGGTTTAAGGGTGTCCTCATATTTATGATCCAGACACCCATTTAGAAGTTATTCCACTTTTTCTAGAAAACCACACACACATTCTTTTTAATATATTTAATATATTTCAAACATTTATTTTGGGCACACTAGGCCTCACAATTACCTGTCATCTTAGTGCCTGGTCTCAAAAATAATCTATATAATATTTAAAAAAAATACATGTAAAATCCGATACATTTCAACAATTTTCAAATAGATTTTTTATTTTATTAAAATTTGGAATGTAGTAAAGTTTTGACCATGGTCATCTCCCAAGTATCATGTGTGAGTCAATTCTTCACTATTTAAAATCACTTATTAATATTTATTTTTTGAAATTTTTTGAAAGTATGAAATTTGAAGATGTGATGTTTGTTTATTTTTCTAATAAACTAAATTATAAATAAAAAAATTAGACAATAGTTTAGGAAGAAATGAAGTTTTTCCTAGGGTGAATTCTAGTGGGTTATATATCATTTTAAATTATTCTAAATCTTTCGACTCAATTCACAGACTCAATATCATTCATCTATACACCATCCACTGTTTTCACTTAGTATAAAACCGTTAATATTCTAAAGGAATCCCCTAAACAAACCATAAATCCCATAATTATCCAGGGTGAATGGACAGGCACACTCTTTAATTGAGTGAATAGACTTACTCACTCACCTAGAAGAAATCACATACCATTCTCCCATTCAAATCACGTGACTCCACTGGTATGAAGGGTGATCTGGATTGAGGGTTACATTGAAGTACAAAAAGTGCTGAAGTGTTGTAGTGTTAATGAAATATAAATTGATGATTTCCTCTTTCACACTCCACCTTCATAGTCATACTGGAATCAGAGAAAAATAGAGTTAAAAAATGGAGCACATAAATTCAAGCGCACCATTATGATTCCCCTCAGACCACCCACTAGGGGTTATATCTCTATGATCATGGAGTTTGGGATAACTAGGATATCATAGGTGTGAGAAACAAGAAGAAAAGAGGGATAATAAAACAACACAATTGAATATACGAAGAATAAAACATGAAATGTATTTAAATGAATAAATATAAGAAACTCTAAGCTAATTGAAACTAGGTTGAAGACCAAGTTTTGGATCCTTTTACAATAAGGGGAGAGGAAATATTTATAGACAGCAACCTCCTTTATCCTTACTTTTAGTGGTGATCAATGCTTCTTTCTTTCTCATATGGTTTCCCTGTGTTCACCTCCAAGGGTCATCACTTGAATATATTGACTGAAATATTACCTATCTTTGATCATGCTTTGAAAAATATTTGAGAATAATCAGGGATGCTTTTGGGATTAGGCTCATGTTTTCAAGAATATTTGGTCCAGATCTTACACTTAGGATTGGACATCATTGAATTTCTTCAAAAATACATTTTTTATGGGACCAATAGCGAGGAATTTAAAGTAGGCCTCTAAATTGGGTTGGAGTGATACTTAGAAGAGGATATGAAATAATAATCTTTGGTGCTATGATTGCTTAAATCATTTCAATTTAATGTGATCATTTATGAGTCTATATGAAGGTAACTTGGGGCGAGGTCTATCATTGGATCTAGGGTAGGATATAATATGGACTTTATTTTCTTAGGGTTGTTCAGGTGTTATTAAATTCATTTTCATAAGTGAAGATACCCAAATGTGCATTTATGTTATCTTTAAATGGTTATAAAATACTCCGACTAACCTTGACTTTATCTCCCAACTCACAATCACAACCATATTCATTTAGAACCCTCTAGATTGGTATGAAAATACTTAATCAGCTCACCTACACCACCATTGATCTTCATCTTACACCTGATATATAGGCCAAACTCTCTAAGGAAAATGAGGTTACTAATCAATTGGGTCAACTTTTTCTTAGAGTCACCCATTCTCATTATCTTCAAAGTGATATTTTGTTACTATAAGAAGTAGTATTTATAACCAAGAAATATTGAGGCATTAAATCAAGTAGTTGGCGTGCATCCTTCTATGGAGATGAAACCAATTCAATAGAAATAAACCTTATCCCCACCATCCTTGATTAGTTGTACACTTAAAAAAACATCTAGTGAACAAAAATATTACAACTTCATCCTTAGATTCCATCTTTTCCATCCTTCATGCAAGCTCAGTTGTCCTTGTAATTCATCTCTAACAAGTAATGTTTGGGTCTATTCTGCTATGTGTCATCATCGACAAGATTCAACCTTCTTCAGTTTTGGAAGGGCATCGTGGCTTAGGTTTGATTTCAATAGGGATGCTCGGTAGTTTCAATAGGGTTACACAGTTCTCATCAGATTCGTTTCTCCCTAAGTGGTCATGTTATGGATTATATAGGGTGGTGTGAAGAGGATAAATCTCCTTCACACATATTCAGTGAGTACACATCAATGGTTGTAGCTTAAAAGGATCTTGGGGGTTTGGGTCATCTTCTGGAATCACGAATTGGTCATCTTCTTCACAAATCTAGGTGATATTTGGTTTTTCTATTCACTGATGAGATTTGACCATGGTTCAGTGCTTGGGGGTGGATCTTCTCATGGGGGACCTTTGGCTATTTTATTCGAGCTTTAATGGATCTCAGGTTCAGATGATCTTATAACGAAGGTAGGGTAATTTCGTGGTAATGGGGGTGTTATCCTGACGGTATCAAACTGAAAATAGCAAAGAGGTTCTTATAAGGGTGGAAAGGGGATGAGTACGATAGAAGAACCATGATGGTATCACATTTATTTCATGGTAGAAGACCTTATCATGGTAGAATATTGCTTACCTAATCATGTAAATGCAACGATAGCAGGGTAATAGAAGCAATACAATGGTATAACATGTTTTTTTATGATGGTAACAGACTGGCGGTAGTATAATTAATGAAGGCTTAGTAGCAGACTCGCTCACAATAGAATACCTGGCCTCACAGTGGTAGATCAATGGTATCAAGGCTTCATGGTAGGGGACCCAACCTCACTCACGAATCACAAAAACAGTTTTTTAAGTGTAGTCATTTTTTCCAAATTAAATTAAAATTTTGAACACATATTTTATAGAAAAACTCAATTTATTCCAATCAACTAAAAGATCAATTTTTTTAAAACCACAATTAATTCCATATTATCAAAGATTAAATTTTTTACAAATTTTAATCATATTTAAAAAAAACAATGAATTTTCAGTGAATTATTTTAAAACAAATTTATAAATCTAGAGTGAAATTTCACTATTTAAAAAAACATTTCTTTTAATAAAAATCTATTTATAGATTTTAATTAAATTCAAAAATTAATAAAACATTTACAACTCAAAAAATAAAAAAATTAATAATGTTAATTCCAAATTCAATCAAAAAATTAAATTTCAAACTCAAAATCAATTTCAATTTCATTGTATGGATTCATAATTTCTTCCCAAATTTAATACAACATGAAAAAACCATGATTTAAGTGAATTATAGTGAAGTTCCAGATTTATCAAAAAAATTATAAAAACCATAAATTTACCTAGGATTTGTATTAATTAAGGGGCACTTATAAATGAAACACAGATAGTTTTTTTTGAAAATTTCAGTTCATATCACTCCCCCACACTTGAACTATTGAACTCCTAGAAAATTTTATCATTGAATATCAAAAATAAGATCTTTATTACAGTATTTAAAAAAAATTACAATTCAAAATAGACTTACAATTAAAGTTAAATATAGAAAAATCAATCAATGAAGTGAAAAGATATACTCAATTCAATTACAAACAACCAAGTGAAGTGTGATAAATACTTTTTTAGTTCTTTCCAAAAAAAATTACCCTGAATATTATATGTATTTAATTTCAAAGGCATGAAATTATCCTATCCACATAAAATACAACCTTTAATTTTCATCTAAAAACTATTTCATGTCCTACCACACATGGATTTCAATTACACTATTTGCTCAAGAAAATATATTCATGTGAAATTCTGATCCTACTTAGGAAGTGATTATTTACTATAGTCTTGGAAAAATTTTCATCTCTCCACATTGTGAATCATGATAATATAATCAATCATGAGGTATTTAAAATGGTTGTTTAGTGGATTTGAGTTTAGTGGGAAAGTGCTCAAAATGCATTGGTAAAAAGAGGAAAGTTTTACTATTTAAATAAAGTGCATGATATATCAAGTAAAGAATTTAATAATCCCTCACTCAATCCCCCTACATTATGTGAAACTCACACGCCCCTTGTTTTCTTTCTATTACCATTCCATGGTTTATGACTGTAAATCTAATGAGTGACTCTTTCCTTAATCTCCTCTCTTTTTTATGTACATTTTTTTCATTTATTTTTTAGGGGAATGAGTTTTCAATTTTCATGAAATTAATGGTGATCATAACCTTCTCTTGGTTAGGGTCATGAATCACTCAAATAAATAAAATGAATATTAAAAACTCATCCCCTTTTTTATATTTTTATTTAAATTTGTTTTAGGATAATAGGATGAATAAAATGGAATGTACAGATAGTGACCCATTCCCATTTCTCTCTCTAAATTGCCCAAAAATGATGACTCACACCTCTCATAGTCCCTTATACATTCAATTCTTTCTATAGAAAAACACATGGAAGCCCATTTCCCCCACACTTTGACTTAAATTAGTCTTGAAATTGTATTTTAGAGTGAGGGTATTAAAGGGATAATTTTTCTTTAAATGAGCCTTAAAACTATAAGGCCATTCATGGTTATTTAAGGTATTAACTAGAATAAATGTTCAAGGTTGGTCTCAAGGAAAAATGAGGGGATCATTCATAAAATTCCTCAATCATATTGAAAGTACCTCATGAATTCCAAATATTTGAGAAATAATAAACATAAATTCTAGTTTATAAATAAATACTAATACTCTCTCAAGAAGTGAGGGTATTGGAAATATTCTATAAAAGTGGTTAATAAACCTCTCATGGAAGGAATCAAAATTTTGGTCAGTCACTAGTGGTTTTTGGATTTCAATTTCTAGTCAAAAAATATGAAAATGTTTGAAAATCACTACCCAATAAGAGAAATACACTTCAGAAATCATTTAATATTTTGAGATTTTATAATATGATCAAGCTCCTCCCAAGTCACTTAGAGTTAAAAAGTGCATTTAGTTTTCTAATTCAGCTCAAAGAAAGTTTGAAAACTCAAAAACAATAAAAAATACATATTCAAAATGGAAGAAAATTATTAGTTTTTATTTTTTCCAAAATGGAATCACTAAATCACTCAAATAAAAATAAAAGAAAGAAAACAAACATCCAATAGATTCCTCCCCTCCCTCACACTTCATTTTAGCTATTTCCTCAATGAATTTATTGAATTCATGTAGTTTTTAGTAGATTTAAAATAGGAAAGCATAAAAAATGAGTATGTTGGATAGATTTCACTTGTATGTGGTTATTTATTGCAAGAAAACCATATGTGGTATGTGATTCCAATTTTTATTTTATTCCAATGATCTTCATTCAGTTCCATTATCTTTTGTTTACCTATTTCCTATATATAAAAACAAGCAATAATTAAAAAAAATTCAAAATTAAGAGACAGCATTGAAAATAAAGGAAATATAGAGACAGGGGGAGGAAATTCTTGGGTAAATCTTCCCAAGAGGTGCTGCAATTTAAACTGTCCATAGTTGGAAAACTTTGAGATTATCCCTAGTCTATTGGTGGGTTAGGCTTGTGTGATAAAAACCACCACTTTATTATATTACCACCACTTTTCTCAACTTTTTTCTTTCCTTAGAGGCCCCCTCTGACAGCTAAGTGTATTGTGTGTTTGGGTATTTTTATTCTCTTTTGTTTGATTACTTGTTTGATTACTTGGGGAGATTGTTTTTTCCATGTTCATGTTTTCTTTTGTTTGATTAAATGTGATTTTCATTTAAAAAACTTTCTATATTTTGATGATTTATTAAACTAAAGTGTATAGATTTATATGATTCTTATTAAGTTGCATAGATAAGAGAATTATCTATATTTAATTGCTTTATTAGGATGTCTAAAAATGAACTTTTATTACTCTAAAAATTTAATTAATTTTCTGATTTAGTTTTAGAAACTCTATAGAAAACAATTTTTAAAATTTTATGTATTTATTTTACTGAAACTTTTACAAATATCAGATTTGCATGAAACCTGATTTTATAGAAATCCAGCATGTTTATATTGATTTAATTAGTTTACATCTAGGCCTAAAAAGGTTTTTTAAATAGTGATTAAATTTCTTAAAGTTATGATTTGATTTTTTCAGAACTTCTATTTTCTATAATATTATTGGTTCTGTTTTTTTATGATATTTGGAATAGTAGATGTCCAATTTATTTAATTATTGATTCGTTGGAAATATAATAAGTTTTTATATAAATAATTATTTTTTTTGAAAGTATGAATCTAATTTTTAGATCCCTTAAAAATTCCTTGACATTTGTTAAAGTATATTGTCCAATTTTTTACAAAGTATGGGCAACCCTACTTTCACAATAGTGGAAAGTATGGTTCATCAACCCAACATTACTATTAATGAATAGTGGAAAGTACGGTTCATCAACCCTATGTTACTATTCATCATCAATACTCTATGTTGTTGTTCATGAATAGTGGAAATTAGGGTTTACCAACCTTATGTTATTGTTCACCATCCATACGCTACGTACTGTTCATGAATAGGCCAAAGTGTGGTTCATCAACCCTATGTTACTATTCATGAATAGTGAAAAGTATGGTCCATACCCTATGTTACTGTTCATTCCAAAAAATATATTTCATACCCTATGTTATTGTTCATTCCACAAAGTATGTTTCATATCATATGTTACTATTCATTTAGAAGTTACTGTTCATTCCGAGCTTTTTTTTTAAATGATTTTCTTCATATATATATGGATTATTTTTAAAGGTTTTTTTTCTGGAAAAATTCTCATTAAATATAAGTATTATAATCAAAGAGTTTTTAATATTTTTGGTTGAATATTTAGAGAGAAAAATTAATAATTTTTTAACATCTTTTTTCTATTAATTTGGAGGTTTCAAAATTTTTTAATTTACATATGGATTGTACTGCTAGTTTTCAGGAACTGTTTTGTCTAAATTTAAAGAAGTTTGAATGGATTTAAATCATTGTTTTAAATCATTCAATGCTTCTATATTTCTATAGATATTTTTGGAAGACTTATGAAAATTATTTTGAATACTTTTTTAGAGATTTATTTTACATGAATAAAGAGACAATGGTGCTATGATTTTTATGGAGATATTTATGATAGCTCTTGATTCAATTTATTTTAACTTTCCTAAGGAATTAGAGCTGCTAAAATTTCTGAATATTTATTCTCTCTATATATATATATATCATTATCTCTTGAAAAAAATAACACCAAGAATAGAAAGATGCAAAATTGCAAGACACGCGTTAACATTTTTGATACTTTGTTTTTTCAAAGAGAAAATTTTGTGAACTTTGAACCTATTGTGAAATATACAATGTCCTATAAAACTATGTTTCATCAGTTGTAAGATATCTCAAGGGATTAATTAATTCTACTTCAACGACAATTTCTTTGAGGAGATGATCCAATCTAATCCTCAACAACCAGTACTTGTGCTTTCATTGTTTATCATTTTTCATCTGGTTTTGAGTATGTAACACTTTTTCTCGTCTCTTATAGGCACTCTATTATTCTATTTATTCTCATACACAAAAAAGAATTATTTTTTATTTTTTCTCTTTGGGTTGTTACTCCCAGATTCTAAATTTGAGATCTAAGGGTTGTGACTCCCTGTATCTAAATTTAGGACTATTTGGGTTGTGAATCCTAGTGTCTAAAGTCAGGTTGCAAGGGTTGTGACTCCCCATACAAAAGTCACTGTCATGGTTATCCCTCTACTAGAAAAGTATTCTTTAATTGGGTTATTATTCATGTATAAAAATTATTTTTAGTGCACATGTATCTCTCATTGAGTAAAGAGGTATAAGAGTAGAAGTAGTCCCACATTGGACTGAACTAATATAAAAAATATCCTTGCATTATTTAATTTTTTCTATGTTAATTAACCTTAATAATTAACTTTGATAATTAATAAATAATCAATTTATTTGTTTAAATTTTTAATCTGGTATATTCACCCCCACCCCCCTCTAGACCATCTTCCATTAACCATTCTAACCTAAAAATTGATATCATAGGTTGACCTTCTTAAGAATATTTTATCCCTATCATTATCCCCTTGTGATACCTAAAAATTGGTATCAGAGGGAAATCCTTTTTATATTTGATTATATTTGTTATTCTCTATTTGATACTTTTCAATTTGTATCAAAAGATTATTCCTTTTGAAATTATCAAATCCCTCTCTAGAGTCTGCTTTGATTTTATTTGTGCTAACATTTTCCTAGACCTCATAGTCTAAAGACAAGATCTTGTAAGATGGAAAGATTTAACCACAATGATTCATGGATTCCTCAAAAGCCACCTCACTTTGATGGCAATGATTATGGGTACTGGAGATCCTAAATGTAGGCATACCTCAAATAGTTGAGCATTGAGCACTGGTATATCATGTCAAAATAGTACACACTACCTAAAGTTGATCCATATACTCTTACAAAAAAGATGCTACTATATATGTTTTAAATTACAAAGTTGTTAATGTTTTATACTATACAATTAATAGAAATGTTTTTAGTCATGTTTCTACTGGTAAGACAGCTCATGAAATATGGAAGATATTTCAAGTCACTCACCTTGGCTCAAAAAAATTGATTCGAATCAAACCTGGAATGCTTCTTGTTGAGTGTCAACACTTCAAGATAGGTGAAGATGAAACAATAAATCAAATGTTCCATAGATTCACAAGTATTGGGAATAGAATGAATTCACTTGGAGAAGATCTAGAAAACCTAGTACTATTTGAATGAGTCCTATGAGCCTTACCATAGAAATGGCATGAAAAGAAGGTTACCATTGATGAAAGTAATAATTTTTAAGAATAAACCCTTGATGAATTGATTGGATCGCTCCTTTAATATGAACTTGAACTGAATAACATAGATGTTGTGGAGATAAAAAAAATAAAAAGGTGTAGCTTTTAAATCTATAAATTTTATTTCTACTAACTCTTATGATTCTAATCTACAGGATTGTGAAAAAGAATATATGTCTTATATTGTGACTGGTGTTTACAAAAGAATGAAAAATAAAGGATTCAATATTTGGTTTAAAAAAACCCTCAAAAATAAAAATATAATGGAGATAAGAAATGTGATATGAATTATAATACCTCAGATGTAACTTGTTGTGAGTTCAGAAATAAAGGACATATAAACTCGATTATCCTAAACTAAAGAATAAAGAAAAATACAAAAAGAAGGAAAAAAGGTATTAACCACTAGTTGGAGTTGTATAGAATAATCTAATTCAAGTTAAAAATATAGAAATGAAAAATAACCCACTAACTTTTTCTTTATGGAATCACTGGACAAGGTTGGTAATTATTTTTTTTATTCTGAATATTCTGATTCTGAATGTGATTCTGAAAACCCCAATGTTTTTTAATTAAATAATGAAATTTAAAGATTAATAAAATATATTTTCAAAGCTGCTGATTTATATAATAATATTAAAGAAAATAATGAGAAACTTGTTTCTAAAAATAAAATACTTTTGCAGTAGAATGAAAAATTAAGTAACACTACTTCTTCTTCTCATTCAAAAGTTTATGAAAATTTGAAATCGGCTCAAGATTTGAATGAAAATTTTAAAAAGTAATTTGAATGTATTAAAAAAAGTTTATCTTCTTTTATTCAAGGTTGTGAAATATTATCAAGAGATGATGTATTTGAAAAAAAAAATAGATAAAAATAAATATGGTTTTGGTTATGATAGAATATTACCCCAAATGTATAAAACTCATTTTCTTAAAAGTAAAAATGGGTGTACTTTAACTATTACTTGTTTTAAATATGAAATAAAAGGTCACTATGAAAATGATTGTTCTCTTATATTCAAATAATCCTTGGGATTTACAAAAAATAATATTTCTAAGTCATTATAATCTAGTACCTTACAATACATTTTTAAATTCTATATGGGAACCTAAAAATTGTATAATAAATCCCATTGGACCCAAAGTATCTTGGGTACCAAAATTGTCAAGGGATTGGTTTTTGTAGGAAAAATTCCTTGGATGTCTCAAGAACGACATATGGTACATCGATAGTGGATTCTATAGTAATATGATTAGAGACCCATAAAAGTTTACTACTTACAACACATGTGATGGAGGCACTGTTAAATTCAGAGACAATTACAAAGGAAAATTAAAAGGTGTTGGTAAACTTCCTTCCTTGAAGAAATAACATCTTCATGTTTGTGATGATTTCATGAAAGGGAAGCAGCACAAAATTTATTTTAGACCCATCAATCAGATAAGTACTAATAGACCTTTATATTTAATACATCTTGATTTATTTATCCCCACTCAAATTTCCAACCTTAGTGGAAAGAAATATACTTTATTTATTGTTGATGATTATAGTATATTTACTTGGGTATACTTTTTTATCATAAAAATGATACATTTTCTAGATTTACTGATTTTTGTAAATTAGTTCAAAATGAAAAAGGTTGTATGATTATTTTCATTCATAGTGATAAAGGAGGTCAATTTAATAATTCATATTTTGATAAATTTTGTGAAAAGAATAATTATTTTCATAATTTTTCTGCTCCTAGAACACAATAGAAAAATGGTGTTATAGAATGGAAGAAATAGAACTCTTATTGAAATGGATCGAACTATGTTAAGTGAATTAAATTTTCCTAGATATTTTTGAGATGACATTATTTTTTATAATTTTTATATTTCAAATAGAATTATTATTATAGATTTGTTAATGATAACTCCTTATGAATTATTCAAAAATAAAAAACCTAAAGTTGGATACTTTAGAGTTTTTGGTTGTAAAGTTTTTATTTTAAATTCAAAGGGTAATTTAGATAAATTTGATATTAAGAGTGATGAAGGTATTTTTCTTGGTTATTATAATAATAGTAAATCTTATAGAGTTTATAATAAGAGAACTATAATTATTGAAGAAATTTTTTATGTTATGTTTGATAAAAATAATGTTAAATTAAATTCTAATTCTAATGCTATTGATGAATAGTTTACAGAATTTAATTTCAGTGAAGAAGTTCCTCAAGATACGAATGAATCAATTGAGGGGGAGAAAACTCCTTATCAACCAGATCCAAAATCATATAAGATTCACAAAGATCATCATATTGAAAATGTAAATGGAAATGTTGATTCTGGTGTTAAAACTAGAAATTCTATTTTAAATTTTTGTGCAAATTATGTTTTTATTTTTGATTTTGTTCCTTTTAATGTTAATGATTCTTTGAAAATACAAACTAGATTGTTTTTATGAAAGATGAATTAAATTAGTTTGTTAGAAATAATGTTTGGACTTTAATATTATTTCCTGAGGATAAGCAGGTAATTGGAACTAAGTGGGTTTTTAGAAACAATTTGTATGAATCTGGACAGATTGTCAAAAATAAAGCAAGGATTGTTTCTCAAGGATACTCTCAAGAATAAGGTATAGACTTTGAATATTATTTTGTATCTGTTTTTAGGTTAGAGGCAATTAGAATTTTATTGGATTTGTTTTCAAGGTTTTAAATTACATCAAATGGATTTGATTTCTTAAATGGTTTTATAACTAAAGAAGTTTATGTTTCTCAACCCCCTGGTCTTGAAAGTGATAATTTTCATATACATGTTTTTAAATTATCTAAAGCTTTTTATGGTCTCAAACAAGCACCTTCTTCTTGGTATGAAAGGCTATCTTTGTTTTTATTAAATAATGATTTCAAGAAAATAAATATTGATCCAACTCTTTTTATTAAAATAAATTATAATGATATTTTAGTTTTTCAAATTTATGTTGATGATATATTTTTGGGATCATCTAGTGAAATACTCTATAATGAAGTTTCTTCTTTGATGTATTTTTAATTTGACATGAGTTTAATGGGAGAATTAAAATTCTTTCTTGGACTTCAAATTTTTTAATGAAAAGATGGAATTTTTCTTAATCAGTCTAAGTATTCTAAAGAGTTTGTTAAAATATTTTGTCTTGATTCCACTAAATCTATGAAAACTCATATGGGTAATAATTGTAAATTATATATTGATAATTCTAGTAAATCTATTAATTTTAAAGTTTATAGAGGCATGATAGGTAGCTTTCTATATTTAACTGCATCTACACCCAATATCATTTTTAGTGTTTGTTTATATGCTAGATTTCAAGCAGATCCTAAAGAAATTCATATTAAATTTATCAAAATAATAATTATATATGTTAAAGAAACTATTGATTCTAGTTTATTTTATCCAAAAATATAACTGTTTTGATTTAACATCTTATTCTGATTCTGATTTTGGAGGATATAGAATTGATAGAAAAATCACATCAGGTATATGTCATTTTTTGGGAAAATTTTTAATTTCATGGTCTTATAATAAACAAATATCGATTGATTTATCTACTTTATAATATGATTATATCTATACTTTTAGTAGTTGTTCTCAAAGCTTATAGATCAAGAAAATATTATGTGATTTTGGTGTTTATCTTGATAAATTGCCTATTTTTTGTGATGATACTTTTGTAATTTCTATTTCTAAAAAACCCTTAAATAATTCTAGAACAAATAATATTGATATTATATTTCATTTTATTAGAGATCATGTGAACAAGGGTGACATTATTTTAGAATTTATACCTTCTGAAAGTCAGCTAGAAGATATTTTTACAAAGACTTTAGACTCTTCTCAGTTTGAAAAAATTAAATTTGAACTTGGTATGTTGTGATTTTAATTTTTTTTGCTACATTTATTTAGGGGGAGTTTGTTTTTACATTTTTACTTACAAAAAGGGGGATAAATAACTTGGTTTTAATTGTTTTAAAACATTAGTTTTGGGAGAGATGTTTTGGGAGAAAATGGGGATCAATAAATGGGGAGAAATAAATTGGTTTTAAATGTTTTTAAAATTGGTTTTAATTGTTCAAACGTTATTTTTTTGTAATAAAAAAAAGGGGGATATTTTTTGTGTATTTTTATTCTCTTTTGTTTGATTACTTGTTTGATTACTTGGGAATATTGGTTTTCCATGTTCATGTTTTCTTTTTTTCGATTACATGTGATATTTGTTTAAAAACCTTTCTATATTTTAATGATTTATTAAACTAAATTGTATGGATTTATATGATTATTATCACATTGGATAGATAAGATATTTATCTACATTTAATTATTTTATGAGTATGTTTAAAAATGCATTTTTATTACTCTAAAAATTCAATTAATTTGCTGATATAGTTTTAGAAACTCTACAGAAAACAGTTTTTAAAAGTTTATGTATTTATTTTATTGAAACATATAAAAATATTAGATTTGCAAGAACCTTGGTTTTATTGAAATACAACATGTATATCTTGATTTAATTAGTTTATATCAAAGTCTAAAAAGGTTTTTTGAATAGTGATTAAATTTCTTGAAGTTCTGCTTTTATTTTTCGAAACTATTGTTTTCTAGAATGTTATTGGTTATGTTTTTTGGTGATATTTAGAATAGTAGATGTAGTAATTATTTGATCTTGATTCATTGTAAATATAATAAGTTTTTATACAAATAATTATTTTTGACCAAAGTCTTAATTTTCTATTTAGATCCCTTAAAAATGCTTTAAAGTTTGTTGAATTATGTTGTCCATATTTTTACAATGGACAACCCTACTACTTCGCAATAGTGTAAAGTATGGTTCATCAACCCTACATTACTATTCATCATCCATATGCTACGTATTGTTCATGAATAGTGAAATGTATGGTTCATCAACCCTACATTACTATTCATGAATACTGTAAAGTATGGTTCATACCCTACATTACTATTCATTCTGAAAATTATGGTTCATACCCTACATTATTGTTCATTCCTCAAAGTATGGTTCATACCATACATTACTATTCATTCTGAAGTTACTGTTCATTCCGTGTTTTTTTTAAATTGATTTTTTGTATATATATATGTGTGGATTATTTTTAAAGGTTTTTTTGCTAGAAAAAAACCTCATTAAATATAAGGATTATATTTAATGATTTTTTAATATTTTTGGTGAAATACTTAGAGATAAAAATTAATAATTTTTCATCATCTTTTTTCTATTAATTTAGAGGTTTCAAAAAATTTTAAATTCAAATTTTTGAATTTACTTACAGATTGTGTTGGTTGTTTTCAGAAACTGTTTTGTCTAAATTTAAATAAGTTTGAATAGATTTCAATTGTTGTTTTAAATCATTCAATGTTGCTATATTTCTGGAGATATTTTGGTAAGAATTGTGCAAATTATTTTGAATGATTTTATTAGAGATTTATTTTACTGAAATAAAGAGGAAACAATGCTGCAATTTTTATGGAGATATTTATGATTGATCTTGATTCAATTTATTTTGAATTTCCTAAGGAAGAAGAGCTTCTGAAACTGGTTAATATTTATTTTATATATGTATATATATATATATATATTATTCTCTCTTGCATAAAATAACACACAGAATAGAAAGATACAAAATTGCAAGACACACATTAACATTTTTTATACTCTATTTTTTCAAAGAGAAAGTGATGTGAACTTTTAACCTACTGAGAAATCTACAACATCCTATGACACTTTGTTTCACCAGCTACAAGATCTTTCATGGTGTGAATTAATTCTTCTTTGAATACAATTTCCTTAACGAGATGAGTCAATCTAATTCTCAACAACCAGCACTTGTGCTTTCATTGTTTATCATATTTCTTCTAGTTTTGAGTCTATAACACTTTTTCCCATCTCTCACATGCACTCTATTATTCTATTTTTGCTTTTACAAAAAAATAATTATTTTTTATTCTTTTTCTTTGAGTTGTGACTCCCAAATTATAAAGTTAGGATCTAAGGGTTGTTACTCCCTATATCTAAAGTCAATAATATTCTTGTTGTGACTCCCAATATCTAAATTCATATTGTAAGGTTTGTGACTCCCCATACAAAATTCAGTGCCATGGTAATCCCTCTACTAGAAAAGGATTCTGTAATTGGGTTACGATCCCCCTATAAAAATCATTTTTAGTGCACATGTATCTCTCATCGAGTAGAGAGGTATAAGAGTAGAATTAGGTCCACTTTGGACCAAACTACTATAAAAAAACATCCTTGTGTTATTTAATATTCTCACTGATAATTAACCTTATTAATTAACTTTGATAATTAATTTAATTAATCAATTTATTTGTTTAAATTTTTAATCTAGTCTATTCACCCCCCTCTAGATCATCTTCTATTACTTGTTCCGACCTAACATTGTGTACATCCCCTTAGCAGTGCAAAATAGATTTAAATATAGAGTTGTAAGGATGGTGAATAGGGACTCCTATTGGTCTTTTTTCCTCCCTCTATATGATTTTCTTATTATTCTAGAGGGGCCTCTTCCTCTATAATTTATAATGTCATTATTTCCTAAAATTTTGAAGCCTCCTTTACTATAAATATGGGAAGCGCCGTTATCTCTTCTAGATCTTCTATTTTATCATTACGATATTCCACTTCACTCATGGGCACTTCATATTCTATAACTAGGGCCTCTAGTAATAGGGTTTAATCTATAATATTAAAACATAGTAGCCCATAAGAGAGTTTATCTTGTATGAGATTGTAGAAAAAAACAAAATCAAATTTATCTCCCATCAAAGAAGTTTCTAATAGTTCTAACTATGTTTTATTAAAATAAGGGGGGTTATATTACAATTGAATTTTAGAATAATTAAATGCAATAGATTCAAGAGTTCATTCATCGACCTTAAGTTATTTGGCTGGTATATTATGTTTCTCCTCGAGTGCATTGGGAATTATCTCATAATTATGTGGGAGAGTAGGATATTTCCATAATTTCACCTCTAGGATGTATTCTTCATATATTGTAGGTTTAGGTTTTAATCCATGATCCACTAGTACTTCCCATTGGGTGTTTAATCTGTGATAATCAAGTATAATTTTCTCATACAAGTTCATCACTTTATCGGAGGTGGGTTCATTTTCAATATGTTCATCGGTAGTATTATTATTCATTCATTAGAGTACAACATTAAGTACTTTAATATTTTATGATAACGAGTGATGATCCATTATTGTTTTTTTGGTTTTAAATTTTTAAAGAAGTGAATTATTTACAAAGTGAAAAAGAAAAGTGAATCTCTAACCTTACTCTCTGACACCGATACCAAGTTGATATTACGATTGTTGTGGGTCATGGTCAAATAGAATTCTTATTTTATTAAAACTCGGAATGCAGTATAGGGATGACCAAGGTCATTTTCCAAGGTGAGTGTGTGGGTTGGTTATTCACTATTTCAAATCACTTATTAATATTAATGTTTTTTCAAGGTTTTGAATGTGATAAATCAAGATATGTGATGTTTGTTTGGTTTTTTGATAAAATGCATAGTAAATAATATAAATACAAATAATGGGGTCAAGAAGAAATGGTTAAGGTCCTAGGGTGAGTTCTAGTTGGTTGGATCATCATTTACAATTGTTCTAAATCTTATAACTCAATGAAAAGAATCAATATCATTCATTCAAACACCCTATATTTTTCCTTTAGTATGAAACCACTAATCTACTCAAGTAATCCCCCAAATGAACCAAATATCTCGTAATTCTCCTTGGTGAATGGGAAAGAACATTCCTCAATTGAGTGAATATACTTACTCACTCACCTAGTAGCAATCACATACCATTCTCCCATTCAAATCGCAAGACTCCCCTGGTATGATGTGTGATCTAAATGGATAGAGATCTTAAAGTGTGAAAAGTAGAGAAGTGCAGTAGTGTTAATGGAATTTAGAGTGATGATTTCGTCCTCTACACTCTACCTTCACTATCATACCAGAATCAAAGAAAATAGGGTTCACTACTAAAAAATAGTCCTTTAACGATGCTATAAATGGCCTTTATTAGTGATATAAAAGCGCTGATTACATGAGCGAGGTTAAAGCTATGGTCTTTTATCAGCACTGAAAAAGGGCAGATAAAGGGTCTTTTATCAACGCTTATAGAAGAACTGATAAATTATACCTTTATCCACTCTTATAAAAATGCTGATAAGGGACATTTTATCATTTCTCATAGAACTACTGATAAAGTATACCTTTATCAATACTTTTTAAAGTGCTGATAAAGGGGCATACTGCAGTGTATTGTAACAGCACACTACAACACCACTACACTATGCTATAACAACACACCACAGCACCAGAAACACACCAGATATCAATAAAAAAAAGTCCCAATATAGAATTTAAATGAAATGAAATTTACAACACAAACACAAGAAAAAACACTATATTATAGAAATTTCAAACATTGGTTTATACAATTACATAAATACAAATAATTACATACATTCAAAAACATCAATGTTCCTTTACCTTTTAATCCTGACCCGACTCATGTTATTTCCAAACAAACCACCCCTTCTAAAGAAAAAGAACACACTTGTATAATAAAATAATTCTTATGTTAGTAATTATATAAAGAAATAAATTCACAGAAAGTGTTATTTTTACTAAAATTGATGAAAATTTTAATTAAAAAGATGCACTTGGAGTCATACCAGTCACACCGTGCATTAGATTGAGGTGCAGCTGATTCCAACACATCTTAAATGAATTTTTGATCATTTTCTTAAAGTATCAAAACAATCTGAAAGTTTTTCTTGGTTTTGAGTATGTTAGTTGTCATTTTTACTAAAATACCATTTTAAACTAGAAACATGCACTTTTTACTTATTCTGATCACCTCATGTATCAGTTTGATGTGAAACAGGTTACTACACATCAAAAATGACTTATGAATCGTTATAATAAATTATTAACAAATTCCAAGCATGTTTGATCATTTTTCAGGGAGTGACACTTTTGAACTAAAATGTCAATTTCAAACTGATAATGGACACTTCAATCCATATTGGGAACATCGTGTATTGGATTGAGGTACAGATGATTCCTACATGTCCAAAATGACTTATGGGTCGTTTTTGTAAAGTATCAAAACAATCAAAATGTGTTTTCTTGGTTTTGAGTAGGATAGTTGTCCATTTTACTAAAATTGATGACAATTTTAAATAAAAAGATGCACTTTGAGTCATATTGATCACTCCGTGCGTCATATTGAGGTGAGTCTAAATCCTACACATCCCAAATGACTTATGTATTGTTTTCCCAAATTATAAAAACAATATGAATGTGTTTTCTTGGTTTTGAGTATGTCACTTGTCTTTTTTACTAAAATGTCATTTTAAAATTAAAACACGCAATTTGACTCATATCAGGCACATCAGGTATCAAATTGAGGTGTGGCTGATTGTTACACATCACTAATGACATATGGATCATTTTCTTAAAGTATTGAAACAATCTAAATATGTTTTTTTAGTTTTGAGTATGTGAGTTGTCTTTTCTACTAAAATTAATGACAACTTTAAATAGAAAGAAGTATTTAGAGTCATACCGGTCACACTGTGCATCAGATTGAGGTGAGGATGATTTATGAACATCTCAAATCACTTATGGAATATTTTCCTAAAGTATCATATCAATATGAATGTGTTTTTTTTGGTTTTGATTAGGTCAGTTTTTTTTACTAAAATTGATGTCAATTTTAAATAAAGATGTACTTATAGTCATATCAGTCACACCATGTATCCAATCAAATGGATCACATCAGTTTTATGTGAGACCAATTCCTACACATCATAGATGATTCATGAATTTATGTCCTAAATTGTCATTAAAATCCGAGTGTGTTTGCTCAGTTTTCAGTGAGTGAAAATCTTAAATTCAAATATTTATTTTAAACTGATAACAGATACATTGAGTCATATCGGGCACATCATGTATTGGATTGAGGTTCTTCTAATTATTACACATCAAAAATGACTTATGGATCATGGTATTAAAGTATCAAAACAATTTGAAAATTTTTTTCTTGGTTTTGAGTATGTCATTTGTATTTTTTACTAATACTAATGCCAATTTTAAATATAAAGAAGTACTTGGAGTCATACCAGTCACATTGTGTGTCTGATTGAGGTGTGGCTGATTCCTATACATCCCAAAGTCTCAAAACAATCTTAACTGTCAATTCTACCATGATTTTCTTCATTATAGTTTTTTATTCTGAGGGATTGGTAACATAATCTTGTGTATAATACATTGCCTACATGAGTAGTCAACCATTTAATTTAGATTATGTTAATACAGTATAGAACATATAATTAATATTATGAGGAAAAACATAAAATATTAAAAAACACTTTTACCTTCTCATTGAACTCTATTTATTTTTTAAAGGTTTTAAGGATTTGGTTCCTCTATCAAGAATACAAATCCCCTCTTTTCATTCCCCTCTGATATACAATACATTATCTATATTGGGAACGGCATTAACTGATTGTGAAATCCCAATGAAAGGGTCATCCTCAATTGAATTTTCATCTGAATCAACATTTGTTTTAGTCTCTAGTAGGATAATTGACCAATTATTGTTTGTTGGATCATAGACATAAAATATTTTCACTACTTGTGATGAATACCAACGCTGATAAAGATGTCATTTATCAGCGCATTTTTGTATCATTGATAAATACTAGCACTATTAAACATCGGTTTTGTAGTAGTTGTGAGAAATTTAATCACATAAATTCAAGTGAACCACTATGATTATCCTTTGTTAGGTCCACAAGGCTGAATACACTGAGAGGGGGGTGAATCAGGGTATGAATGATTAAAAATTAACGCTCGTTCTAATCTTGTTTCGATGTTAAGAAAAACACTCTTCTCTATCTTTCCGGTTGCACAATGTAAACAGAAAGTAAAGCATGCATAGGACACAACAATTTTACTTGGTTCACCGCAAAGGACTACGTCCAAGGAGCATACGCAGACAAGTTGCCGGTCGTACCAATTCCACTAAACTTCACTAGTTGTGGATTACAATGTTTGGGCTAGATCACTTATATGCCCAGGCTCACTACCTTTACAATGTTTACGGTCAGCTCACTGCTTTCCCAAGGGTCACTCCCTATTTCTCTCTCTCTGGCTCACTGCCGGTGGAGAGGATCACCTTTTTCCTCTTCCTAAGCTCACTGCTCTGTGAAGGGATTCACTCACAGTTTATAGACATGTAGGTCTCTTCATTTTCATGAAATAATGCATCCTTAACTGATGATGGATGCTCTGTTAATGTCCAAATTTCATCCACTAATGAATACCTCTTTTCCACTAAACACTGGGAAATTCCTTTTGGTAACACCGTCGCAAAGCACCCTACTTCACGAAGCTCCTAATTTCGCGAAGCTCAAACAAGCCTTCGCGAAGCTCCAGCCTTTTCGCGAAGCACTTTCGCGAAGCACTTTCACGAAGCACTGATCGTACCACGATTCACTGTTTTATTCCACCCTTACACCGCAGTTTTAAACTAGTTTTGTAATGAATATTCCAAATATAATAATAAATTTCACTTCATGTTTTAATAAATCCATTAATGTTAATCAATATTATAATGGGAAATTTTACTTGTTTTTATTGTTTCAATGTAGGTGGAGGTGATTTGGAGGGCCTTTGATGAAGTGGAAGAAAAATGGGCCAAAATTGCATGGATCCATGGACATCTGTCCACTGTTTTGCATAGTATACAAAATACGTGCATCCAAATGGGCTGAAATTTTGTGGGCCTGTCCAAATTTAATAGGATACATTTCATATTAAGGAACCCAATGCTGATTCGGCTTATATGGGGCCCATCCGAACTGATCTGTCCAAGCCACCGAATTTGGACCAAGTCAAATGCAGTGTTCTGTATTTTATCAATATCTTGAGCTATAGTTGTCCAAATGGTGCCAAACTTTCGGTGGAGATAGTCAAGAGGAAGGGATACAACTTTTCTATTTTCTCCAAAGCTAGATAAGACTTTATAAAGGCCTAAACGTGTCGTAAAAGTGGATTGATGAAATCTGTGTGCCTAAAACCACCTTCCAATTTTCCTATAAAATGGCACCTTGGGCTCCCCATTTGTAAGTTCGGCCAAGAGGCAAGGTACTGCCATTTTGGAGTCCCCAAGGAGTCTTCTCAGCATCCCTAGCAGTTCTGGAGGCTATGGGAAGTGCTACTTCAACATCTTCTTCTTCTTCCTCTCCCATGGGTTTATAAACCCCTTGTGATCACCCGGGGAGGAATGTGATGTACATCCCGAGCTTCATGTTTGTAATATTTGAATGATCTTTTAAATTCCAGATTGTTGTGTTGTTTTTCATCATCCTCTATTCTTATTTTATTGAGTTATGTACTGGTATGTCATGCTCAACTCATATGATCATGTTTGGGGGTACCCATTCATGTGATGTTTCACACACCGTTCACCACTTTCTTTCCCTCTTTCAATTGCGGTGTTTGTGTGGTTTATATTGGTAAATTGAACTCACACAAGTACTGTCAAGGACATGTAAATTTATTTCATGGTATCACAAAGAAATAACATACAAATCTGGACAGCGCATCGAGTTTTTCGTGTGTTTCCTTGGTGAGTTTTGGTTATGAAGTCAAACACAATTCATTCAATCATCGGCGGTGTCCAGTGAATCATTGTGTGTTTTTGACTGAACCCTAGGAGGTATCCTAGTATAAACTCAGTAACATTCTAGTTCTAGGTGTTAAAAACCAGGGATTAAAATATCATAACCTTATATCATGAAGCGATGAAGGATAAACATCATATGAGTACCCCGGGTTGATCACGCTTAATTAATTCTGTTAATCTCTACTTTGTTTTATAGCCTCTATTTTCTATTGTCATCTTTAATCATCAAACCCAAGTATTATAAAACACCATTTCCATTTTTAATTTCATAATCAGAACCACATTTTATATTTAATGATCTAAGGCTCCGTCGAGAGATGACCAAGGGTTGCTGCTATACTGCAGAAATTCTAGTCAAAATTAAACAACTAATTTGACGCGTTCGACAACGCGGTCAAATTTTGGCGCCATTACCGGGGAGCCAAGATCATTTTTTTTCTTTATTTATTTTTATTGGGTCATTTTACTTCTTGATTAGTACCCCTCTAAATACCCCACCCCCATTTTATTGTTTTTGTTTTGGGTTTTGTCTTTATTTTTATTTTATTTTTGGTGTGTTCTTTCTCTCTCTCTCTCTCTCTCTTTCTCAATCTCCCTATCTAATTTTATAGTATAACATTATATTCTTCTTTCACCCTTCTTAAGTTTTTTTTATCCATCTCAAATAAAAAAACACAAGAAACAATCAATCAATCAAACTGGACATCATTGTTGCATGATAAGATCTGGTAAAGGAACACTACTTGAATTTGATCCTGAAATTGAAAAGTCACTTCACACACAAATCAAGGCATCTAGAGAAGGTCAATCAAGTAACATTGTGGAACCTCATTTAGAACCTCAATTGGTTCTAAACCAACCCAAAATTGAACCCAATCAAACCCAAGAAAACATGGCTGCAAATAATCGAACTTTAAAAGAACTTACTACCCCTGATGTGGAGTACCAACCTGCGTACATCCAATATCCCGAGGAAGCAGCCAACTTTGAGCTTAGATCAGGTCTCATCCACCTTCTTCCAAAATTCCATGGTCTTCCCGAAGAGGACCCTCAAAAACATCTAAAAGAGTTTCACATAGTGTGCTCCACCATGAAACCCCAAAATGTGTCTGAGGACCTCATTAAGTTTAGGGCCTTCCCTTTCTCCCTTGATGGTGTAGCCAAAGATTGGATATACTATTTTCCTTCCACAATTGGGGGTTGGAATGACCTAAAAAGAATTTTTCTAGAGAAGTTCTTCCCTGCCTCCCGAACTGCATCAATTAGGAAAGAAATCAATGGAATTAGGCAATCACAAGGAGAGACCCTTCATGAATACTGGGAGAGATTTAAGAGACTTTGCTCAAGCTGCCCCCACCACCAGATTAGTGAACAACTATTAATCCAATACTTCTATGAGGGACTTATCCCCATGGATCGTGGAATGATTGATGCTGCAGCTGGTGGTGCCCTAGTTGACAAAACTCCTTCTGCCGCTCGTGAATTAATAGCCAACATTTCTCAAAATGCACAACAATTTGGTACACGAGCTATTGCACCAACCCGAGGAGTTCATGAGGTAATTCATTCAGCCCTAGAACAAAAGGTAGATACTAAACATGATGAGATGCATACCCTTCTAAGGCAATTAGCTCAAGAACAAGGTAACTCACACTCTACTTCTATTCCATTGCATTGTGGTATTTGTTCTGATAACACTCATTTTTCTGACCACTGCCCACAACTTCAAGATTCATCTGAGTCCTGTGCAGCTGTGTTCCCAGGGCGTCCATTCCAACAAGCGCCTCCCTTCAAGCAAGAACCATTTAGGCCAAATCCAAACCCCGGGTGGCAAGCACAACCACAATACCGACAAGGAGGAAACTCAAGCTACCCGAAGAAGAATTGGCATCAACAAGGCCAAGGTATGAAACCTTATTATCCTTCAACTTATCAAAACAATCATCCTCCTCCTCCTCCCAAATCCGAACCAAGCCTCGAGGACATGGTGAAACAAATGGCAACCTAGAACCTTCAGTTCCAACAGACCACACAATCGGCAATTCAAGACCTACGAACTCAAGTGGGACAATTGGCGAACACCATCGGTGAGCTTAAGATGCAAGGTTATGGACAACTACCATCCCAACCCATTGCCAATCCAAAGGATAAAGGTAATTTATGTTCAATTACACTTCGTAGTGGTAAATAATCTTCTCCTTCTACTGATCCTATGAAACAGGTATGTCCCCCTCTTGAAAACACTCTTTCCCAACCCTCAAAAATTTCATGTAATGAAAAACAAAACAAAAAGGGCAATCAAATTATCATTGATGATTCAAATGAACAATAAATTCCTCTTCCTTTCCCTCAAAGACTCTCTAAATCTAAGAAAAACTTTGATAATGATATTGATAATGAAATAATGGATACATTTAAAAAAGTTCAAGTTAATATTCCATTGTTGGATGCAGTCAAGCAAATTCCCCGTTATGCCAAATTTCTTAAAGAGCTTTGCACCCATAGAAGGAGGTTGAAGGGGAGGGAGAGAGTCAACCTAGGGAGGAATGTATCGGCCTTGATTCAACCAGCAATGCCAACCAAATGCAAGGATCCCGGCACATTCACCATACCTTGTACAATAGGGGAGACATTCTTTTCTGATGCTATGCTAGATTTAGGTGCTTCCATTAATGTAATGCCTCACTCCGTATATACTTCTCTACAGGTTGGTGAGCTTCAACCAATAGGAATTATCGTGCAAATTTCCAACCGGAGTACAACACATCCAAAAGGAGTGATTGAGGATGTCCTTGTTAGAGTAAAGAATCTCATCTTCCCCGCTGATTTCTACATTCTTGAGATGGAAGATACCCGAACCCAAGGACATGCCCCTCTCATACTTGGGAGGCCATTCCTCAAAACAGCAAAGACAATCATCAATGTTCACAATGGTACATTGTCCATGGAATTCGGAGTAGAAAAGGTAAGTTTTAACATCCTTGAGGCTATGAAACACCCCGTTGAAGAGCACTCCACTCTTCCTGTCTATTTGATGGAAGTGCTCTCAAACGATGCACACACACACAATTCTCTCCTCAACCTAAACTCTGATTCTTTTTTGTTTTCTTCACCCTTGGATGATTTGAGTTTTGGTTCTTCATTTGAATGTTTTGTGGGTTTAGAAAAATGTAAATTTTGTTCTTTAATTGATGAGTGTGTTTATTATGAGGTACCCATGACTATCGATGATTCTGCAAATCTCATTTCAATAGATTCTCTTTCCTTTGAGAATAAACATGAGCAGATAGATAGTTTCATGGACCTCACTCCCCATAAATCCCCGCCCTCAATCCAGAAACAACTGGTGTTTGAACTTAAACAACTTCCTTCTAATTTAAAATATGCATATCTTGAGGGTATTGACCAATTGCCCGTCATTATTTCCAATAACCTCTCTCCACAACAGGAATTGAAACTTCTAAAACTTTTGAGAGAGTGTAAAAAGGAAATAGGATGGACATTGGCTGATATTTCCGGGATTAGCCCATCTATTTGTATGCACCATATACTTTTGGATGATGAGGCTAAACCCGTAAGACAATCTCAACGCCGGTTGAATCCCACTCTCCTTGAAGTGGTAAAATTGGAAGTCAATAAATTACTTGCTGCAGGGATCATTTATCCTATATCTGATAGTAAATGGGTCAGCCCAGTGCAAATTGTGCCTAAAAAAACAGGAGTAACAGTTGTGTCAAATGAAAGGAATGAATTGGTTCCAACACGTGTGCAAAACAGTTGGCGAGTCTGTATTGACTACCGTCGACTGAATCAAGCCACGCGGAAGGACCACTTTCCTTTACCTTTCATTGACAAAATGTTAGAACGATTGGCTGGTAAGTCTCATTATTGTTTCCTTGATGGCTATTTGGGTTATTTACAAATCCATATAGCCCCTGAGGATCAAGAAAAGACAATATTTACCTGTCCATTTGGCACATTTGCATACAGAAGGATGTCATTCGGTCTATGTAATGCTCCTGGTACTTTTCAGCGATGTATGTTGAGTATTTTTTATGAGTACCTTGAGAGTTGTATGGAAGTCTTTATGGATGATTTCACGGTTTATGGTTCTTCTTTTGATGATTGTTTGGAAAACCTAGGTTCTGTCCTCCACCGCTGCATTGAAAAAGATCTTGTTTTGAATTATGAAAATTTTCATTTCATGGTTGAGCGGGGGATAGTTCTTGGGCATATCATTTCAAATAAGGGAATTCAGGTTGATAAATCTAAAATTGAATTAATTTCATCCCTTCCATTTCCAAAATGTGTTCGTGAGGTGCGGTCTTTCTTGGGTCATGCTGGTTTTTACCGACGATTCATTAAAGACTTTAGTAAGATCGCACTTCCCTTATCTCGGTTGTTACAAAAGGATTCTGAATTTGTTTTTGATAAAAATTGTGTGGATGCATTCAATTCACTAAAAAAGAGTCTCACATCACCTCCCATAATCCAACCACCTAGGTGGGATCTCCCCTTCGAGCTTATGTGTGATGCCTCTAACTTTGCAGTTGGGGCAGTATTATCACAAAGGGTTGAAAAGGCTCCTCATGTCATTGCGTATGCCTCGTGTACCCTTGACCCTGCCCAGGTAAACTACACAACCACAGAAAAAGAACTCCTTTCTATTGTGTTTGCCTTGGAAAAATTTCGTTCATATCTTCTTGGGTCAAAAGTGATTGTGTTTTCTGACCATGCTGCCCTTCGTTTCATCCTAAAGAAACCTGAAGCCAAGCCCTGCCTCATTCGGTGGATTCTCCTCCTCCAAGAGTTTGACCTTGAGATTAGAGATAAGAGAGGGGTGGAGAATGTTGTAGCTGACCACATTAGTAGGATTTCCCCACCATTGGACCATCATGTTGACTCACCCCTACCCATTGGAGAATTATTCCCTCATGAGAACCTTTGTGATGTTGTGGACCTTACCACCTGGTATGCGGACATTGTGAATTTTCTAGCAACATCCGGGTTCCCCCCTGATTTTAGCACTTCAAAATCCCATAGACTTAATAATGATTCTCATTGGTAAATTTGGGATGACCCATACTTGTGGAGAATCTGTAGTGACCAAGTAGTTCGTCGGTGTGTCCCTGACCATGAGTTCACCTCTGTTTTGACCTTCTGCCACACTTTGGCCTGTGGGGGCCACTTCGGCTCTCAATGTACAGCTCGAAAGGTCCTTGACTCAGGATTGTATTGGCCAAAATTGTATAGAGATGCCCATAGGTTTTGTAAATCATGTACTCGATGTCAATTCACAGGGAATATCTCCAAGAGGAATGAAATGCCCCAACAATCCATGTTATTTTGTGAGATCTTCGATGCATGGGGCATTGACTTCATGGGGCCTTTTCCAAATTCATTTGGCTTTGTGTACATCTTATTGGCTGTTGACTATGTATCTAAATGGGTGGAAGCAAAGGCCACCAGGACCGATGACTCTCGAGTGGTTGTTTATTTTGTGAGGTCCCAGATTTTCAGTAGGTTTGGTCTACCAAGATTCATCATTAGTGATCAAGGTTCACATTTTTGCAATCGTAACATGAAAAACTTGCTTCGTAAGTATGGGGTTGTTCATAAAGTCTCCACTTCATATCATCCCCAAACTAACGGACAAGCAGAAATTTCAAATCGGGAAGTTAAGCGAATCTTGGAGAAAACTGTACAACCCAATAGGAAAGATTGGAGTTTGCGCTTGGATGATGCACTTTGGGCGTACCATATTGCTTTTAAAACACCGATCGGAATGTCACCATACAGGATTGTGTTTTGGAAATCTTGTCACCTCCTGGTGGAGGTAGAACACCGTGCATATTGGGCTGTTAAACAATGTAATATGAACCTTTCAGATGCATGTGAGGAAAGAAAGCTGCAGATTCAAGAGTTGGAAGAAATTCGACGTGATGCATATGAAAACTCCAGAATCTATAAAGAGAAGACAAAGGCTATTCATGATAGCATGATTCACCAGCAGAAGTTCCATATTGGTGAGAAGGTCCTCATGTACAATTCCAGGCTTAAGCTCCACCCAGGTAAGCCTCGTTCCCGATGGCTCGGTCCTTATACTGTTACTAATGTTTACCCTTTTGGTGCAATACAGGTTTTGCATGAGCAGAGTGGACGAAGTCTTACCTTCAATGGGAAGTGACTTAAACACTTCTATGAGGATTTTCCAAAGAATCCGGTGGAGGAAATCCACCTTCTCGACGCATCATACCAATAAAACACACCAGGTTTTATCCTTCCTTCTCACATTTTCAATTATTTCAGTGAGGACACTTCACATTCTAAGTGTGGGGGGGTGGATACATTCCTGGGTTAGTTAGGATTTTTCATCGTTTTCTCCTTTTGTTTTCTCTTTCTGGCCTTCTTTATGGTATTTTTATTTTTCCCCATCAACAATTTCGAAATTCCATGATGTGGCGACCATAAAATGGAGAAAGTAAAAATACCATAACAAAGGCTAAAAAGAGATTGTGTATGAGTTTACCATCAAGGAGTGATTTTTAGTGAATTGGTTTTCTGTCAATGATATAAATGGTTGTATCTATGTGAAACCTTTGAGATGATTGATGCCCTTTGTGTGAGTAGTTTTTTAGAAAACTGTTTCACTAATATCTCCACAATTTTTTGCACCAAACCACAAAGTGTGATTATTTCTCACTTAATATAAGGTAAATATATGTTGGGTTAATATTTTTCATCTTTAAATGATATTTCCATACGTTCGTTCCTTATCCGATCAATTTCATTACTGTACCAGATTGGCCTATGTGTGTGTACCTAATGTCTGACTATTGTACGCCCTCAAAAAAAATTGTTGTGTCTTGGGCAGGTCAAAAACCACTCTTCCTCGGCCTTTGATCTTGTTATAACTATTTCAATTAGTGTCGTGAGGAGATCAAACAAGGGTTGAGAGATGAGTGTGAGATTTGTTCCAATTGAAACTTCAAAAAAAATATAATAAATGAGGGGAGTCATGAAATGTGCAACATATGGGGATATCTAGGTCAGGAGCTTATGGTTTGACTGTAGAGACCCGTATCCTGACGTACATTGACATTACATTACTTTTGCGGAATACTTAGTACATAACAAAAACACACAAGGATCGTAATAGTTTAGTGTCTTTGGAAACTCGGAACGTAATCTTCTAATCGTGGTGAAAGATCTTCAATATCTCCCATAAAGATCTTCCCCTTTTTTTTTACCTAAAACCTTTCTTTATATCCTGGGGAAAAGAAAACATAAAAGGGTGAGCTCAAATTCTCAGTAAGGGTAAACAAAAGAAATATCAATCACATCATATACATAAGAACATAGATTTTGGAAATCTTAACCTGCAAAAGAGCTCATAATATCATAACATGGGATAAATCATAGAAGTGAAAATGAGATCCCCATAATCATAACATGAAACTTGAAACTTTGTGGCATGCACACATAATCATAGAAAATCATTTCTTGTTAGTCATGACTCATTGCCAAGACTATCTTAGTGGACAAAGTCCCTTTCTGAATCGAGTAACCCTCGTTTCAGTCCTGTTTTACTGAACCGGTATAACCTACCATTTCAGCCATGTCTATCTCATGAGATATAAAATCTTTACCCAATGCATTGGAGGGAGATATAGTTCCCACCCATCTTATAATGAATCCTTTCTTATGTGTGCCACATAATCATAAACCATACATCATAGCGTAACCCATGTAATAAAAATGGGATTCTTAAACAACATGACATCATAAAACAATTCATATAAGATAAATGAATTCATAAAAAATATTCCATCACAACATGATCAAATCAATGTAATAATATGGATAAAAACAGAACCCTTTATTATCTTAGATGGAAAATAATTTTGATAAAACACTTGAACTCCATTCTTGAGGAAAATATCCTTTCTTCTTCAAAAACATTTTTCCTTTCTTAACATGTCATATGACTTTAAAATAAAAGAAGTTTATCAAAAATAAACTTGAAAACTTGTAAAGGAAGCTTCTTGAAAATAATGTTTTAAAAATCCATTCATGTCGTACAAGTTAAAAAAACATTCTTCGTACTTTTGTCGGAAAAGTCAAAAAAGTACCTCGTACGAAAAACGACAAAAGATTCCTTTCATACATATTACTAAAAACTCACCGAAGGGTAAAAATGGATTTAAACAATTGTAGGTGGATGGAAATAATATTACATATTGATGAAACATGGATGTGGATGATAAAATACACCCCAGTAAATACTTACGAATAAACAATCTCGGATAAAAATGAGATTGTGATATTTCTCTTACCTTAGGTCCGATTTGCTTTGTTCATGTCCGAAGCTCCTGTATAATGGTTTAAATAATGTTATTGACTTATTCCAGAATCATACATATTGATATGATATCATATATGGTCATATTATTAGCTTCTTGTTAGTAATATTTCATTGTTACTTGTTACTCGGGTCTTTATAACTTTTTGTTCTTATGCGTGTTTTGTCGAATAAATTCTTATTCTTATCTTTAGGTTATAGATAATTCATTTACAGAATGGTATTAGTGTAGTATATACCATATTCATTCATTAAATTCATTTATATAATCATTATGAAATGAAGATCATGTAGAACGAGTCGCATCACATCGTGGAGACGGTATTCCGTACGTACGCACGAGTGATGATATCGTTCCTATGATCGTGGAATTGTATTGGAGTATATATATATTATTTAAGTATCAATATTACTTCATAATAATCATATATAGTTACTCATTACACCATTATACCCATCCTTGTAAGGTGATGGTGGAAAATAGATTACACCACGGCGTGGAGACGGTATTCTGTAAGTACGCACGCGCGGTGATTTCATTTTTCCGTAGGATGGATAGAAGGTGAATTAGGGTTGTTTCATATTTATAATAACATATCAGTATGTAATTAATACTGATGTTATTACTTTATCATGAAACAACTAAAGAAGAAGAAGTTGAAGAAGAAAGAAATTGAAAAGATCGGTAATGGATATTACCTCTTCTTTGGAACGCCTCTTTGAATCCTCCACTTAAGGAACTAAGATTGGTCTTTGGAGAATACCAGGACCTCTAGGATTATTCTAAGGAAGTGGAGAGGAGAAAATGGCAGGGGTTGGCCAAGATTGAGTGCTCAAATTGGTGTGAGGAGGAGGGGGAGGAGGTGCCCTTTTATAAGGGAGGAGAGGGGCACCTTAGGAATATCTCAAAATATCATTTTATATTAAAGTCAAAATCGGTTTATAATGGTTCCAAAGGGTCTTATTTCGAAGCTAAAGTGGGTATGGGTCGAAATCCTATCAACCAATAGGGTTTATACAAGTTTAGGTTATTATGTTAACCTTATCAATTAGATTTAACTCTAAGTTAAATAATTTAACTTTTACCGTGTCTTTTTGTTTTCTTACACTATATGGTTAATACACTTACTATAACATGCCAAACGAACCCCAAATTGTTTATTATTAATATATATATCCTTATCTAAGTCATTTGGCCGAACCTTATATTTTTGGGAATAAAATAACAATTAATAATATAATATTTGATTTAAAAACTATTTTGTGTCAATTTTGACACTATTTGATATATGATTTTTGTGAAAGTCATAACAGAATTATATGTTCGAACCAAGTTGATTAAATCAACACTAATATATCATAGTAACCTAGAAAATTAGTGTAATTCATAAAAAGTCTCAAATTACATTCATTTGAGCATTTATAACATCAATTATGTTAATATTTCCTTAAAAGGAAAATTACTGCATCATCGTTGTGTCATAAATAAATTAATTTATTTAAAGTCTAAAAATTATAAATAAAATATCATTATGTAGTAAATCTTTTTATCTTTCTAATGAATATTTATAGTAGAATTTATCTTATGTATAACCCCATATTAAAAATGTTTTAGTTATTAAACTTTGATTTTAACTATTTTAACTATTCATTAAATAAAATAATATTAAATGTCATAATCTAATCCAAGTGGACCTAAATGGTCATATTATATTCATAAGGTTGTTTTTGGTCGAATTACACTTATCCAATAGAATTAGGACATGTGTTAGGGTAATAGTAATATCATATTTACCCTTAGTTACCCTATTTACTATTAACCGTGGTAAAAAAAGGTAAAAAGTTACTATTCACCAAAAATTATTTTCATCTCATTGAACCACATTTTAGTCCTTGATATTAACCGTGTCTGTAGGATTTTCGAAATTCCATTCACAGAAGCGGTAAAATTAAGTTTTATGCAAAATTCAGTTTTTAACCTACCACTTAGTAGTTTCACTATTCATCAAAAATTGATGTTTTTCAGAACAATGCCAAAATTTCATCCTAAGCTATATTTCATATTCCAAATTCAAAAATGAAGTCTAATTAAGCAAATTCATAACATAGAAGTTGCATTAATTAATTTTATAATTAAATCCCGCTGTTAAATAGCGTGTTTTTAAGAAACAATATCTATCAAAAGATTGACACTAGTTTATGTCTGGTGTAAATGTGAAATTACATCCAATGAACAACATTGTATTGAATTGTAAAAATATATTCTAAATACACTTTAAAACCACTCAAATTAATAATTTATCACTATTAATTATTTCGATTAAAAAAGTTGTTTTAAATTAAAATTTAGTAATTTTCACTATTCATCAGAATATGAAAGTTATCCGAAATGTACCAAAATTTCACCTTAGGATAAATTCGATACTCCGAATCCAAAAATGAAATCCATTTTGAAAAATAAAATTTACAAAATTTCAAAAAGTGGTTATTACTATTCATAACGGCTAGTTTTAATAACATTTTAATAGCATATCGTTGTTTAGTGAAACTCGTTATTGCGTACTACACACGCTATCGAGGAAGGTCGCGATTGCGTGTAATGCAAGGCAAGTCAAGGATGCGTGTTGTGCAAGATCCTTTTGGTGTAGCGTACAATACAAGACATTAGTGAAATAAAAAGAATATTTTTCATAAAATCTCAGGCTGTTATATTCTACCCCCCTTAAAATGAATTTCGCCCTCGAAATTCGTCGGGGTTATAAATGGTTTACTATTCGAAAGTTTCTTTAATAGAAACCCACATTGTAAAAAGGAATACCAAAACTTGGCTTTAAAAACTAAAGTATGAAATGTAACGATTACCCAAATAAACTAATCGCTGGGTTTCCACATAGGTAAAAAATATGGATATGGAAGAGAAATCTAACCATCATGTTCTGTTGGAGAGTGGTAGAGAACATGGCTATGGAAAAGCCAGTAATCACAAATCCATAGATTTGTGATGATATAAGGTACCATCTGATTCATCAGGTATAAGATCACTAGGACAACATTTTTGGTTTTCAAGATCATTTCCCTAAAGTTGAAAATTTGAATTAGAATAAATACTTACTTTATTTTGGGTACAATTTCACTGTTGTTCGTGCCTTGAACAATTTCCACTTCATCTCTTAAATAAATGAAGTTTAATTTGTTATTCGTGAAGTGTTAGCAGATTATGTGATAGAATGACGGGTCATTCCATCTGTCTCAAACAAAAGGTTAGCAAAAATTATATACATAAGTCGGTTTATAGTGAGATTAATCATATATGGTTCCTAAAATGGACTTATACTTCATATATCATACTGCTTAATATAATAAAACTAGTTTCTACTAAACAGGGACTTCCTGTAGGCCAGTGGTAGGCGATAAAGGCCAGTCGCACTTCGGTTGTGGGTTCGATTCCTACAGCCTTGTCCGAAGCGATGGGCTGTCGCCCGTCCTGCAGGTTGTCCTTTTTCTAAAACTACGTTACTATAACATCCCATCAATAATATCGAAAATCTTCTATCCTTAAACAATACTAACTTATGTCCAACATAATCCAGTCTAATCTTTAGGCTTATACATAATACTGCAGTCCACTCTCATAATATAGTGACAAAGATTACCAGAGATTTAATACTGTCGTTGATCCCCACATATCATAAGATATGTCTTGTTGGTCACATTCCAGACATTCAAAGTCCTTAATCGTGTATTCTCTTGAATACCTTAGTGAAAACATGAGTGCAGTTAAAAGTTAACACTTTCCACATACCAAAATCCTCAAAATTCTATATACTCAAACCATGATATCACTTAGTCCCTATATCAATCATGAGCTCATGAATACTATCAAACATTTCATTTTCTCCTTATCCCTTCATTATGCACATATCATCTTATTTCCAAAAAATATCTCAATCACTTTGAATACCACATTAGACCAATACATAAATATTCCAATAATCCATGATACAACATTATTTTGGAATCCCATTACATAAACACTTAATCATTCCACCACATCGTTATCATATTCAACATCGCCAATGGTGATCGCATGTGACTTCCCTTTGTCCTTTGCCTTAAGAGGTTGCTCATGTCGATCATCACTAACCCTTGGATTAGGGCATTTATTAGCATAATTCCCCATTTCATTGCACTTGAAGCATTGAAGTGTTGGTGGTGCGTTCTCTGCAGTGTTTGCTTTATTCACATCATTAGAAACCCTTTTTCCATTACTTCAACACTCAGCTGCTCGATGACCTTCTTTTCCACACTTAAAACATTTTCTAGTCCCTTTAAGACAATCTCCACCATGCTTCTTTCCACACTTTGTGCATAAGGAAACATTCATCTTCTTTTCACCATTATTCTGAGATTTCTCCTTGACCTCCATCTTTCGTTTCTTGTCAAAACCATGAGATTGATATGTAACACCAACTTCCATTTCTACCATGATAGCACAATGCACAATTTCTTCATAGCTACTGAAGTCTCTTATAGCTAATGCCCTTCGAAGACTTGGTTTTAAGCCACTGAAAAATCGATCAACTTTTCTTTCAGGTTGGATGATAATACCAGAAGCATACCTTGCAAGTCTTGTAAAATTTGCTTCATAGGTACCAACAAATTCATCGTCCCTTTGCTTCAGTTCAAGAAACTCTTTCTCCATCTTTGTTCGAAGAATACGAGGGAAGTACTTACTGAAAAACAAGTTCTTGAACTCGTCCCATTCCATGGACTCAATTTCATCTCTTGGCCTCATATTCTTGATAAGATTCCACCATTGATCAGCTTCACCTTCCAAACGATATACTGGTAAGATGAATTTATCATGTTCATAACATTGAAGAACTGAAAATATCTTTTCAGTAGTACTGATCCATTGTTCAGCCACAAGTAGATCAGAAGACCCACTGAAAGAAGGTGGATGTTGCCTCATGAAGGACTCAATAGAATATTGTTCCCTTCTCTGCTCATTTGGAAGTCCAAAATGATTCATAGCTTGTGTAAGTATAGCAATAAGATTTTGCACTCCATCTCCCATAACAATTGTTTGTTCAGGAGGACAATCATTGCATTTTCCATTGCATTGATCAACACGGTTCCTTCGGGTTCCAGCCATCGTCTAAAACCCAAAAAGAATAGTGTGAGAGGCAAAAATCATGCTAGGGAAAACAACATAATAAAGGGGGAGTACCTTCAATATCTAACATCTTAGGTTTAATTCTATGATCGTTAGCGTAATTCTAGTACTATAACCTATACGTATACTTAACCTTAGGGACATCCCTAGACATACCTTAGAAATATCTCAAGGGATCTCACTAACGTTTTCGCATCCTAGTTTCCAAAGGTTGACTAAACCTTTCCTCTGATACCAACTGTAGAGACCTGTATCCTGACGTACATTGACATTACATTACTTTTGCGGAATACTTAGTACATAACAAAAACACACACACAAGGATCGTAATAGTTTAGTGTCTTTGGAAACTCGGAACGTAATCTTCTAATCGTGGTGAAAGATCTTCAATATCTCCCATAAAGATCTTCCCCTTTTTTTACCTAAAACCTTTCTTTATATCCTGGGGAAAAGAAAACATAAAAGGGTGATCTCAAATGCTCAGTAAGGGTAAACAAAAGAAATATCAATCACATCATATACATAAGAACATAGCTTTTGGAAATCTTAACCTGCAAAAGAGCTCATAATATCATAACATGGGATAAATCATAGAAGTGAAAATGAGATCCCCATAATCATAACATGAAACTTGAAACTTTGTGGAATGCACACATAATCATAGAAAATCATTTCTTGTTAGTCATGACTCATTTCCAAGACTATCTTAGTGGACAAAGTCCCTTTCTGAATCGAGTAACCCTCGTTTCAGTCCTGTTTCACTGAACCGGTATAACCTACCATTTCAGCCATGTCTATCTCATGAGATATAAAATCTTTACCCAATGCATTTGAGGGAGATATAGGTCCCACCCATCTTATAATGAATCCTTTCTTATGTGTGCCACATAATCATAAACCATACATCATAGCGTAACCCATGTAATAAAAATGGGATTCTTAAACAACATGACATCATAAAACAATTCATATAAGATAAAGGAATTCATAAAAAATATTCCATCACAACATGATCAAATCAATGTAATAATATGGAT
Source organism: Viscum album (assembly GCA_963277665.1). Classification (NCBI taxonomy): domain Eukaryota; kingdom Viridiplantae; phylum Streptophyta; class Magnoliopsida; order Santalales; family Viscaceae; genus Viscum; species Viscum album. The sequence goes on from OY728120.1 coordinate 2,091,168,109, forward strand.
AAAAACAGAACCCTTTATTATCTTAGATGGAAAATAATTTTGATAAAACACTTGAACTCCATTCTTGAGGAAAATATCCTTTCTTCTTCAAAAACATTTTTCCTTTCTTAACATGTCATATGACTTTAAAATAAAAGAAGTTTATCAAAAATAAACTTGAAAACTTGTAAAGGAAGCTTCTTGGAAATAATGTTTTAAAAATCCATTCATGCCGTACAAGTTAAAAAAAACATTCTTCGTACTTTTGTCGGAAAAGTCAAAAAGTACCTCGTACGAAAAACGACAAAAGATTCCTTTCATACATATTACTAAAAACTCACCGATGGGTAAAAATGGATTTAAACAATTGTAGGTGGATGGAAATAATATTACATATTGATGAAACATGGATGTGGATGATAAAATACACCCTAGTAAATACTTACGAATAAACAATCTCGGATAAAAATGAGATTGTGATATTTCCCTTACCTTAGGTCCGATTTGCTTTGTTCATGTCCGAAGCTCCTGTATAATGGTTTAAATAATGTTATTGACTTATTCCAGAATCATACATATTGATATGATATCATATATGGTCATATTATTAGCTTCTTGTTAGTAATATTTCATTGTTACTTGTTACTCGGGTCTTTATAACTTTTTGTTCTTATGCGTGTTTTGTCGAATAAATTCTTATTCTTATCTTTAGGTTATAGATAATTCATTTACAGAATGGTATTAGTGTATTATATACCATATTCATTCATTCAATTCATTTATATAATCATTATGAAATGAAGATCATGTAGAACGAGTCGCATCACATTGTGGAGACGGTATTCCGTACGTACGCACGAGTGATGATATCGTTCCTATGATCGTGGAATTGTATTGGAGTATATATATATTATTTCAGTATCAATATTACTTCATAATAATCATATATAGTTACTCATTACACCATTATACCCATCCTTGTAAGGTGATGGTGGAAAATAGATTACACCACGGCGTGGAGACGGTATTCTGTACGTACGCACGCGCGGTGATTTCATTTTTCCGTAGGATGGATAGAAGGTGAATTAGGGTTTTTTCATATTTATAATAACATATCAGTATGTAAGTAATACTTATGTTATTACTTTATCATGAAACAACTAAATAAGAAGAAGTTGAAGAAGAAAGAAATTGAAAAGATCGGTAATGGATATTACCTCTTCTTTGGAACGCCTCTTTGAATCCTCCACTTATGGAACTAAGATTGGTCTTTGGAGAAGACCAGGACCTCTAGGATTATTCTAGGGAAGTGGAGAGGAGAAAATGGCAGGGGTTGGCCGAGCTTGAGTGCTCAAATTGGTGTGAGGAGGAGGGGGAGGAGGTGCCCTTTTATAAGGGAGGAGAGGGGCACCTTAGGAATATCTCAAAATATTATTTTATATTAAAGTCAAAATCAGTTTATAATGGTTCTAAAGGGTCTTATTTCGAAGATAAAGTGGGGATGGGTCAAAATCCTATCAACCAATAGGGTTTAGACAAGTTTAGGTTATTATGTTAACCTTATCAATTAGATTTAACTCTAAGTTAAATAATTTAACTTTTACCGTGTCTTTTTGTTTTCTTACACTATATGGTTAATACACTTACTATAACATGCCAAACGAACCCCAAATTGTTTATTATTAATATATATATCCTTATCTAAGTCATTTGGCCGAACCTTAGATTTTTGGGAATAAAATAACAATTAATAATATAATATTTGATTTAAAAACTATTTTGTGTCAATTTTGACACTATTTGATATATGATTTTTGTGAAAGTCATAACAGAATTATATGTTCGAACCAAGTTGATTAAATCAACACTAATATATCATAGTAACCTAGAAAATTAGTGGAATTCATAAAAAGTCTCAAATTACATTCATTTGAGCATTTATAACATCAATTATGTTAATATTTCCTTAAAAGGGAAATTACTGCATCATCGTTGTGTCATAAATAAATTAATTTATTTAAAGTCTAAAAATTATAAATAAAATATCATTATGTAGTAAATCTTTTTATATTTCTAATGAATATTTATAGTAGAATTTATCTTATGTATAACCCCATATTAAAAATGTTTTAGTTATTAAACTTTGATTTTAACTATTTTAACTATTCATTAAATAAAATAATATTAAATGTCATAATCTAATCCAAGTGGACCTAAATGGTCATATTATATTCATAAGGTTGTTTTTGGTCGAATTACACTTATCCAATAGAATTAGGACATGTGTTAGGGTAATAGTAATATCATATTTACCCTTAGTTACCCTATTTACTATTAACCGTGGTAAAAAAAAGTAAAAAGTTACTATTCACCAAAAATTATTTTCATCTCATTGAACCACATTTTAGTCCTTGATATTAACCGTGTCTGTCGGATTTTCGAAATTCCATTCACAGAAGCGGTAAAATTAAGTTTTATGCAAAATTCAGTTTTTAACCTACCACTTAGTAGTTTCACTATTCATCAAAAATTGATGTTTTTCAGAACAATGCCAAAATTTCATCCTAAGCTATATTTCATATTCCAAATTCAAAAATGAAGTCTAATTAAGAAAATTCCTAACATAGAAGTTGCATTAATTAATTTTATAATTAAATCCCGCTGTTAAATAGTGTGTTTTTAAGAAACAATATCTATCAAAAGATTGACACTAGTTTATGTCTGGTGTAAATGTGAAATTACATCCAATGAACAACATTGTATTGAATTGTAAAAATATATTCTAAATACACTTTAAAACCACTCAAATTAATAATTTATCACTATTAATTATTTCGATTAAAAAAGTTGTTTTAAATTAAAATTTAGTAATTTTCACTATTCATCAGAATATGAAAGTTATCCGAAATGTACCAAAATTTCACCTTAGGATAAATTCGATACTCCGAATCCAAAAATGAAATCCATTTTGAAAAATAAAATTTACAAAATTTCAAAAAGTGGTTATTACTATTCATAACGACTAGTTTTAATAACATTTTAATAGCATATCGCTGTTTAGTGAAACTCGTTATTGCGTACTACACACGCTATCGAGGAAGGTCGTGATTGCGTGTAATGCAAGGCAAGTCAAGGATGCGTGTTGTGCAAGCTCCTTTTGGTGTAGCGTACAACACAAGACATTAGTGAAATAAAAAGAATATTTTTCATAAAATCTCGGGCTGTTACATTGACTTCTGGGAATTCTTAAATGAGTGGGTCTTGAAATATGATTGCAAAGGATGTAGGACAGGTTCGGTGACAAAATCATTTAAGCTGAAAAATGTTAAAATAACATATATTTAATGGATATCAAGTGGAAAGAATAGCATGGAATGATTTTCACACACACACATGGAGATTTAGTTTCATGGTTTACTTCTGAATTCATTTCTCAATTGGGTATCATGAATCTTTTTGAATTTCACTATGATATGATTTATGAGACATCTTTTTCTATTTTCACTAGGAAGAACTCCTTGGTGTGGTTCGTGCATTGATCACTTTACTTTAAATAAAATTTCCTCAAATGATAAATCTTTAGGATGTTGGAAATATATATATATATATGAATCATTGTATTTGGATATGTGACTTTGCCCAGGAGTGCAAATGTTTAGGTGTGGGGGTGTGATCGTACCACGATTCACTGTTTTATTCCACCCTTACACCGCAGTTTTAAACTAGTTTTGTAATGAATATTCCAAATATAATAATAAATTGAACTTCATGTTTTAATAAATCCATTAATTTTAATCAATATTATAATGGGCAATGTTACTTGTTTTTATTGTTTCAATATAGGTGGAGGTGATTTGGAGGGCCTTTGATGAAGTGGAAGAAAAATGGGCCAAAATTGCACGGATTCATGGACATCTGTCCACTGTTTTGCATAGTACACAAACTCCGTGCATCCAAATGGGCTGAAATTTTGCGGGTCTGTCCAAAATTTAATAGGATACATTTCATATTAAGGAACCCAATGCTGATTCGGCTTATATGGGGCCCATCCAAACTGATCTGTCCAAGCCACCGAATTTGGACCAAATCAAATGCGGTGTTCTGTATTTTATCAATATCTTGAGCTATATTTGTCAAAACGGTGAAAAACTTTCGGTGGAGACAGTCAAGAGGCAGAGGTACAACTTTTCTATTTTCTCTAAAGCGAGATAAGACTGTCTGAAGGCCGAAACGCGTCGTGAAAGTGGATTGATGAAATCTGTGTGCCTAAAACCACCTTCCAATTTTCCTATAAAATGGCACCTTGGGCTCCCCATTTTTAAGTTCGGCCAAGAGGCAAGGTGCTGCCATTTTGGAGTCCCCAAGGAGTCTTCTCAGAATCCCTAGCAGTTCTGGAGGCTATGGTAAGTGCTACTTCAACATCTTCTTCTTCTTCCTCTCCCATGGGTTTCTAAACCCCTTGTGATCACCCGGGGAGGAATGTGATGTACATCCCGAGCTTCATGTTTGTAATATTTGATTGATCTTTTAAATTCCAGATTGTTGTGTTGTTTTTCATCATCCTCTATTATTATTTTATTGAGTTATGTACTGGTATGTCATGCTCAACTCATATGATCATGTTTGGGGGTACTCATTCATGTGATGTTTCACACACCGTTCACCACTTTCTTTCCCCCTTTAAATTGCGGTGTTTGTGTGGTTTATATTGGTAAATTGAACTCACACAAGTACTGTCAAGGCCATGTAGATTTATGGAATGGTATCACAATGAAATAACATACAAATCTGGAGAGCGCATCGAGTTTTTCGTGTGTTGCCTTGGTGAGTTTTGGTTATGAAGTCAAACACAATTCATTCAATCATCGGCGGTGTCCGGTGAATCATTGTGTGTTTTTGACTGAACCCTAGGAGGTATCCTAGTATAAACTCAGTAACATTCTAGTTCTAGGTGTTACAAACCAGGGATTAAAAGATCATAACCTTATATCATGAAGCGATGAAGGATAAACATCATACGAGTTCCCCAGGTTGATCACGCTTAATTAATTCTGTTAATCTCTACTTTGTTTTATAGCCTCTATTTTCTATTGTCATCTTTAATCATCAAACCCAAGTATTATAAAACCCCATTTCCATTTTTAATTTCATAATCAGAACCACATCTTATATTTAATGTTCTAAGGCTCCGTCGAGAGACGACCAAGGGTTGCTTCTATACTGCAGAAATTCTAGTCAAAATTAAACAACTAATTTGACGCGTTCGACAACGCGGTCAAGAACTACCACAAAGCTCAAGTCGTATCAAAGCAATGTCCCTCGCGAAGCTTAATAAGCCAACACGGAGCTCGTAGGATTCACGGAGCTACAATAGCCGCCGTGAAGCTCCTCTTTCGCGAAGTACACTGGCTCCGCGAACCACCTTCGCAAATCGAGAGCGAATGATCTTCTCTGAAAATTCTCTCTACTTCTCTTGAGGGGGTCGGCCTCTATTTATAGGCGATTCCACCGACCCTCGTCCCTTCCGTGCAAAGTCAACACCACGTCATCTCAAATCGCGAAGCTCCAAAGTTTCAGCCGGAATTCTGTCCAAATCGCGAAGCACCACGGCAATTTTACATTCGCGGAGCTTGACGTAATCGCGAAGAATCACCGTCAACATTCCTTCACGCCTTCGCCGCGAAGCTCCCTCGCAAAGCCCTTCACTGCCGCGATGCGCTTCAGCCTCTGCCGTTCTCAAATCTTGACGTAATCGCGAAGACTCACCACCTCCATTCTTCTAGTTTTCTCAATTTCCAAACCATGAATCCTATCTTCACGAAATTCATGCCTTTGCCATATTAAATTATGATCTTCATGGAAATCCTATTTTCGCGATGCTCACCAAAATCCAAATTTTGGACCCCAAAAATTTGGCAAACACTGGAAAATAGTGCCACCTTGTACTACTCTTTTGTGCCGCCTCCAGATCGTCCTTTCCTTTGTCATCGTTCTTTGTCAACAAGGATTGGCAACAAATTCTCGGGAACTCGACAATTATCCATGGAAACCTGGTTTTTCAACAAACACAATCAACCCAAAAAATACTTCAATGTTACCTTGAGGGATTTTTTCCCAACAATCTCTCCCTTTGGGTTTGTTGACAACTCTTCACAACTCTGCTCAGAATAATTTTCTGCACTTTGATACCTCACTGAGTCTTCTTTCAGCCACTACCACCATTCGCCTCTTGCGATTATGATAGCGTTAAAGGATTCACTTAACACGTACTCTAATCCCACATGAGCAATGCTCGGCGTGAGAAACAAGAGTAGTATGAAAAGTTCATCAATGAATCACTTCATGTCAAACACCAATTGTCGATTCCAACCTGAAACCAATTCATAAATTGATACCAATTGTTGAACCACACTGATACCAATTGGTGAATTATTAAGTTGATACCAATTGTTGAACCACACTGATACCAATTGTTGATAGTTGGACACCGTCTCACACCATTCCAACACCATTGTTCTGCTTTTATCACGATCCTCAGCTGTTGTGATTTCTATGCTTTGATCGATCACTTCTAGCATCGTCAGATTTAAAAATCTCCCCCTTTCTCATTTCTCCCCCTATCTGGCTGCTCCACTGGTCAGCGTCTCCCTGTATCTGTCATGATTTCTCAAATAGCCACACTGTCTCCCCCTTGAACAATCACTATTTTCTCCCCCTTTGTCAACGAACCCAAAGGTCACTCCTTTGTAGTCTGTAACATAGTATAGAACACATATCAGCACATTAGGGAAAAACACACCATACCTCGGGGAGAGGGGGGTGCCCACATTCACACTACATTAAGTGCGGGGAATCGACTGAACTCACAGAGCCAGTTGATGCCTTTAAAATGCTTCCTTGGGTAAGGCCTTTGTCAGAATGTCTGCAACCTGTAGCTCTGTAGGCACATACTCCAGCTTCACGATTCCCTGCTCAACTTTCTCCTTGATAAAATGATACTTTATCTCAATGTGCTTTGTCCTGGAGTGATGGACAGGATTTTTGTTGAGATTTATAGCGCTTGAGTTATCACACTGGATTCCGATCGGAGACTTCACTTCAACTCCCATATCTTCAAACTTCTGCTTCATCCACAATAACTATGTGCATGCTTGAGTGGCCGCAATATACTCAGCTTCTGCGGTGATCAATGAAATGCAATCTTGCTTCTTGCTAAGACAAGAAATACACAATCCACCAAGATAGAAAGCACCACCTGATGTTGATTTCCTATCATCCGCTGAACCAGCCCAGTCTGCATCAGTATAGCCCAATAACTCTGTCTGAGATTTATCAGTATATGTCAAGCCGAAATCCATTGTGCCCTGGATATACCGAAGTATTCTTTTCACTGCAAGCATGTGTCTTTCCTTGGGATTGCTCTGATATCTCGTTGCTTGGCATGTGGCGAAAATAATGTCAGGCCTTGTTGCAGTCAAGTACAACAAACTTCCAATAATTTGCCTGTATTCTGTGATATTAACTGCCTTGCCATCTTCATCTTTAGATAATTTCATCCGGGTGGCAACCGGAGTCTTCATCTCCTTGGAATTTTCCATTCCAAACCTTCTCAGGACCTCCTTGGCATATTTAGATTGAGAAATGAATGTTCCATTCTTTCCTTGTGTCACCTGTAGACCAAGGAAAAACGTTAGCTCTCCAATCATTGACATTTCAAACTCATTTTTCATGAATTTGGAAAACTGTCTGCACTGATCTTCATCTGATCCACCAAATATTATTTCATCGACATAAACCAACACCATAATCCTTTGATTACTGTCATTACTGAAATAGAGATTGCAATCAACTCCTCCATGCTGAAAACCAAGCTTCTTCAAGTACTGATCAAGACCTGAGTACCATGCTCTTGGTGCTTGTTTCAGCCCATACAATGCCTTCTTCAGCCTGCAAACTTTGTTCTTATCCTCATGAATGAGAAAACCATCTGGCTGCTCAATGTACACTTCCTATTCTAGAACCCCATTCAAGAATGCGAATTTGACATCAATCTGGAACACTTTGAACTTTCTTTGCACTACTATGGCCAAAAATAATCTGATTGTCTCCAGCCTTGCAACCGGTGAAAATGTCTCATCTACATCTATTCCCTCAATCTGGGAGTACCCCTTGCACACTAGTCATGCTTTGTTCCGAATCACTATGTCATCTTCATTCATCTTATTGCGATAGACCCATTTAGTCTCGATGGAATTCTTGTCTGCTGGCCTCGAAACAATCTCCCATGTCTGGTTCTTCTCAATCTGATCAAGCTCTTCGTTCATAGCCTGAACCCAGTTTTCATCTTCAGCTACATTAGAAAAACATTTCGGATCCACTTGAGACAAAAACGATGTTTGCTGTGATTATTTCATTCTTCGAGTCTGACTGGAGCTATTTGATCACCAATGATATTCTGCCTATCAATTTCAGCTCGACTCTTTGGCTTCCTCGTAGACACAGACTTGACACTTTCTTCTTCATCATCAGTATCTTCTTCTGAGTCAGCTTCTGCCACTTCTGCTCCCCCTGGGTTTCTTACCTCATCATCACTTTCATCTAGGAACTGTTCACTGGATCATTGAGTATTCTGTTCATTTTCAACTATAGTGACATCATTGCTCTCAATGATTTTTTCCAGCCTTTTGTTGAAACATTTATACGCTTTGTTTTTTTTTTGGAGTAGCCAAGGAATATCCCCTCATCTCCTCGTACCTTAAACTTCCTGTGATTTTATTTGTTGAGAATAAAACACTTACTTCCAAAAATTCGAAAGCATTTCAATGTTTGCTTCTTTCCGTACCACAATTCATACAGAGTCTTCCCTTGCTTTGGACACAACAAAGACCTGTTCGAAACATAGACCGATGTCAAAACTGCTTCCTTCCAAAATTTCTCTGGTAGGTCTTTATCAATAAGCATCTTTCTGGCCATATTGTTGATGATCTGATTTCTCCTTTCAAAAAATCCATTCTGTTGGGGAGTTCTTACTGATGAAACTTGATGCCTTATCCCATGTTTCTCGAGATAGTTTTCAACTTGACTGTTTGTGAATTCTGTACTGTTATCAGTACGAAACTTCATAATTTTCTGCCCAAGCATCTTTTCTGATTCCCTCCTATACTGTTTTATGCAACTAAACACCTCTGTCTTATGGGTAATGATGAATACCCAGGCCATTCTTCTATAGTCATCAATGAAAAGGATATAGTACCTTTTCCCATTTATAGCTTGTGGTGAGATAGGTCCACATACATCAGCATGAACCAGTTCGAGCACTCTAGTTGATTTCTATTCCTTTGGCCTGTATGTCTTTCTGATGATCTTCCCTTGTTGGCAAGCATCACACGTATGAGTGCGATCACGTGATATCTTGGGAAGGTCTCTAGCAGCATCACACTTTATGAGATCCTCTATGGATGGTTGGCATAGATGACCAAGTCACTTATGCCACAGCTGGTTTTCTTCCTCTCTGGATAAAAGACATGTATCTTCTTCCCCACCTACAAGGTAGAGATTTCCCTTTGACCTTTTTATCTGCAGAATAGTTGCTCTATCTTTTCCTTTCACAACACACATCTTCTCGGTAAATCGGATAGAGTGTCCAGAGTCACATAGTTGACTGACACTGAGTAAGTTATGACTGAGACCCTCTACAACCAAGACATCAGCATGTCTCATCTCTTTGCCCCCAAACTTGGCTTTCCCTGAGCCAATAATCTTCAGGCCTTCATCATTTCCAAATTTGACAACTCCTTCTTTTTCATATTTAATGCCTATAACAAGATCCTTATTACCCGTCATGTGGGATGTGCAACCACTGTCAAGTATCCAAACACCAGATCGATATGATACTTTAAGGGAAATCTCTGCCACCACGGCCTTCTCATTTTTCTTCTTTTTGGTCCATACTTTTTCTTTCACACTCGACATGGATTGAGACTTCTGTTCTTTCTCAGATTATGATGGACCAACCTCATCTTGCAAAGCCGCAAATCTATTCTGTGTTTTTAACTCACCTATCAGTTTATTGACCTACTGCTTGCGAACATTTTGATTCTGCTTTGGCACATTTCTATGAATGGTCAAAGTACAGTACCTAGCCATGTGCCCAAATCCTCTGCACCAAAAACAGTGTCCTTCAAAATATGTTTTGGAAAACAGTTCTCTGTTTGGCTACCATCTCTGTTCTTATTCCCTTCTATATCTCTTGGCTATGGAACACACATACTGTGAATGTCCCATTTTCCCACAGCAATAACACCTGATATATGATACATTCCTTCGTGATACTTCAGAACTACGATTTTCCCTTTGGGATCTATGAATATTTTGATTCTGTTTTCCGCCCAACTCAACCTTCAATTTCGGGACAGGTGCTTGCGGTCTGACATTAACTGCCACCGATTTTTGTTTCTTATCAAGTCCTGAATCAACCTTAGCATTTGAGATTTCTTGCTGCTTCACTCGTGCTGTACTACGAGCCTCCTCTTTCATCTTCTCTGTCTTCTGAATGGTCTGTTTTTCTGATATCACATTGGGGGTCAAGAGTTTTTCTTGATCCTTCATTTTTCGTCGTAGACTGACCACTTCTTCTTCAAGATCTTTGATACGTCTGACCTGCCCCTTTCCTGTGTTAGTCAAACAATCAATTTCCTTCTTTTGTTCCTCAATTCTAAGCTTATGCTCAACAATATTTTCTGAGCTCTCTAATGTTTAGGATTTTAGTCTTTCAATTTCTTCTAACAATTCTGACTATTCTTCATCCTGTTGTTGCATATAGAGTTTGGCATCAAGAACCACTTTATTGGCTTTCTTCGTTTTGGCTCTTCAAACATCTATCTCTTCAAGAGCTGCTTCCAATTTAGCTTCCATATCAACTCTTCCTTCAACTTATTCTTCCTCTTCTCCAACGTTAGTTTCTTCCTTTTCCTGAGAACTACCGATGACCGCTACCATAGCATTTTGTCTATGATCTTTACAATTTTCAAACTCCTCAACCTCTTCATCCTCAGACTCATCTGAACTGTCTATTTCTTGTGAAAGAAGATTCTTCCTCTTAAAGAAATTTCTCTTGAACTGTGTCTTCCCTTTCACATAGGCTGAAGATTTCTTCTTGGGAATTTCAACTTCATCATCATCATCATCATTATCTTGAAATTTTTTGGGGAATCTTGCCGCAAGATGACCAACCTTTCCACATCGAAAGAATGCTAGTGGAAGTTTACCTTTAAACTTTCCTCTTCCTATTTGCAGATTTGAAGAAAGGAACGACATCACCTCATCTGTCTCTTCTTCTTCATTAGAATCTTCAATGGTGAGTTTCTTCATGGCCTTGAATGCCACCTCTTTGTATTTCCCCTTTTCCACAGTCTCGTTATCATCGTTTCTCATTTCATATGCAACAAGAGTGCTGTGCAGGTTATCCAATGTCATTTCTTTTGGGTCTTTATCTTCCAAAACAGAAACTTTAGGATTGAACCGAGGTGGAAGTATTCTCAATATGCACTTCACAATTTTTATATCTTCGATAATTTCTCCAAGACCCCGCATATCTTCTACCACAACATTTACCCTGTCAAAAAATGCATCAACAGACTCATTCGGGTTCATTCTCAGATCTTCATACTTGTTCCACAACACTTGCAGCTTGGCCTCTCTGACTTTTGTATCCCCTTCATAAATATTCAAGAGCTTTTCCCACATGGAATGTGATGTTTTTCATGACATCACCTTTGTATATATGGGATTAGAAAGGGCTCCCCCTAAGGCATTGATTGCTTTGGAATCAGCATCCAACTCTTTATGCTCAGCTTCTGATAATGCACCACTAGTAATATCTGTTGTGATACCATGCATAGCTGCTGAAAACACATCCATTCCCAAAGATCGGAAATAGTGTTGCATTCGATTCTTCCATATCTGAAAATTACATCCGTCGAAGATCGGAATCCCTCTATGATTAGTGACCTCCATTTGAGAGAAGAACAACTGTCAACCTTTCTCTCTGATACAAATTGTTAGGTCCACAAGGCTGAATACCCTGAGAGGGGGGGTGAATCAGGGTATGACTGATTAAAAATTAACGCCCGTTTTGATCTTGTTTCGCTATTAAGAAAAACAATCTTCTCTCTCTTTCCTGTTGCACAATGTAAACAGAAAGTAAAGCATGCACAGGACACATCAATTTTACTTGGTTCACCGCAAAGGGCTACGTCCAAGGAGCATACGCCGACAAGTTTTCAGTCGTACCAATTCCACTAAACTTCACTAGTTGTGGATTAAAATGTCCGGGCTAGATCACTTCTATGACCAGGCTCACTGCCTTTACAATGTTTAGGGTCAGCTCACTGCTTTCCCAAGGGTCACTCCCTATTTCTCTCTCTCTGGCTCACTGCCGGTGGAGAGGATCACCTTTTTCCTCTTCCTAAGCTCACTGCTCTGTGAAGGGATTCACTCACAATTTATAGACCTGTAGGTCTCTTCATTTGCATGAAATAATGCATCCTTAACTGATGATGGATGCTCTCTTAATGTCCAAATTTCATCCACTGATGAATACCTCTTTGCCACTGAACACTGGGCAATTCCTTTTGGTAACACCGTCGCAAAGCACCCTACTTCGCGAAGCTCCCAATTTCTCAAAGCTCAAACAAGCCTTCGCGAATCTCCTGCCTTTTTGCGAAGCACTTTCACGAAGCACTTTCACGAAGCACTACCGTGAAGCTCAATCCATCGCAAAGAAACGTCCCTCGTGAAGCTTAATAAGCCAATGCAGAGCTCGTAGGATTCGCGGAGCTACAATATCTATCGCGAAGCTCCTCTTTTGCGAAGCACACTAGCTCCGCGAACCACCTTCGCAAATTGAGATCGAATGATCTTCTCTGAAAATTCTCTCTACTTCTCTCGAGGGGGTCGGCCTCTGTTTATAGTCGATTCCACCGACCCTCATCCATTCTGTGCGAAGTCAATGCCACATCATCTCAAATCGCGAAGCTCCAAAGTTTCAGCCGGAATTCTGTCCAAATCGCGAAGCACCACGGAAATTTTACGTTCGCGGAGCTTGACGTAATCGCGAAGAATCACCATCAACATTCCTTCGCGCCTTCGCCGTGAAGCTCCCTCGCAAATCCCTTCACCGTCTTGATGCGCTTCAGCCTCTGCCGTTCATGAAGCTTGACGTAATCGTGAAGACTCACCGCCTCCATTCTTCTGGTCTTCGTGATTTCCAAACCATGAATCCTATCTTCGCGAAATTCATGCCTTTGCCATATTAAATTATGATCTTCATGGAAATCCTATTTTCGCGATGCTCACCAAACTCCAAATTTTAGACCCCAAAAATTTGGAAAACACTAGGAAACAGCACCACCTTGTATTTCTCTTTTGTGCCACCTCTAGATCGTCCTTTCCTTTATCATCGTTCTTTGTCAACAAGGATTGGCAACAAATTCTCGAGAACTCGACAATTCTCCATGGAAACCTGCTTTGTCAACAAACACAATCAACCCAAAAAATACTTCAATGTTACCTTGAGGGATTTTTTCCCAACATCCTTAAACCATCCAATGGGGGGTTATCTCTCTATAATCATGGAGTTTTGGGTCTTTGGGACTCCATAAGGGTGAAAAAAACATGAAGAAATAGATAAAAGAGAACAATACGATTAAGTATATGAAGAAAGAAACATGGATTATATTAAAATATAGAAATAAAATAAACCCCAAGATAATCCAAACCAGGATAAAGGCTAAGGTCTATATCCTTTTATAGTGAGGGGAGATGAAATATTTATAGACATTGGTCTCCTTCCACCTCACTTTCAGTGGTGAGTGGTGCTTATTTCTTTCTTAGATAGTTTCCATGTGTTCAGCTCTAAGGGTCGTCACTCGAATCGCTTAACTGAAATATTCTCTACCTTCAACCAAACTCTAAAAACTCAGAGAATAATTTAGTATGATTTGGGATTACAGTCATGTTTTCAAGTATATTTGGTCAAAATCTTTCACTTGGTCCTAGACACCACCAAATTTATTCATAGATGCATTATTTTAATATACATGTGGTGTGAATGTTAAAGTGGGACTCAAAATTGGGCTAGAGTGCTAATTATATGAGGATAGAAAATATCAATATTTTGTAAAGTGATTTCTTCAATCATTACAACTGTATGTGATCAACTTTGAGTCTAGTTTCAAGCATATTAGTGGAATTTATGTGATTATAGATGGAGTGGTCCATAAGATGGAATTGATTTTATTAGGGCTATTTGGGTGTTCAATCCATATTCACAGGTTTAGATACCAAAGGTGAATCAATGTTATCTTCACATGATCATAAAATATTCAGCCTAACCTTGACATGATCTTCCAACAGACAATCATAGACAACTTCATTCAGAACCCTCTAGCTTAGTTGGATTCTACTTGATCGGCTCACCTACATTGCCCTCAATCTTCATTTGATACTCAGGAGTTGGGTAAAATTATCTAAGGTCAATGAGGGTACTACTAAATTAGATCTAATTTGGCTTATAGGCACCCATGTTTTTTATCTTCAACATGACCTTCCATTATTGTAATAAGAAACGTTTCTGAAAGTCATTGTCCTAGGCACTCTCAAATGATATGTGCTTTTTGGGTACTTCGGTGTAGTAGAGTGGTTGAACAAGGTAGTTATCTAAGGAGGAAGTACTTAGAACAACATATTAAATGTAATTTTAAAATAAAATAAAAGAAAAATTATACTAAAAATTATGGGGGGTTTAAAATTTATAAAACTATAAAAAGTATGTTGGAAGAAGATTTTATTTTATTTTTCTTTTTTAAATTTGGTTGATAAAACACTACAACAATATTTTTTAGAAAATATTTTTTAGAATGAATAATAAACATAACTCTAACTATTAACTTAATTATTAATAATTATAATTTAAATTAATATCCACTTAATTATATTCCCTTGATTTTTTTACCCTCAAACCCTCCAAGATTTTACCACAACCATAAAAATTAATTTAATTAAACACTAGGCTAGCTTTAGAACATGTGATCATAACAACCTAATTTGTTTATAATTACAAGGATAAAATATGGTGTATTGATAATTAGGGATAATATCCATAATATAAGTGAGGATGAAATGATTTTAGGGGTTATATTTTAACTTTCAAAATTGATCATGTGTTGTTATTTTTTACTGATTAAGATCTCACTCTCATAATTTACACATTACTCAAACTCGCGTGTTTTGTGTTAATTGTTCAATTTCTTACATAGTTTAATTTAAGTTAAAAACTAAATTCATATATCATATTAATTAAATTAGTGTATCTAATTTATTCAAAATAAATAAGTGAATAATGTGATAATTATATCGATTACTAAGAAAAACTACTCTTTCATGGGTTGTGTAGTCATTGTAGAAACGCTTTTCATGTGAAACTATTTAGAAAAGGTATAACCAAATATTTTTTTATAATCTTGATTTCCAAACCAAATAAGTAGATTAAATAATAATTAAAATTAAAATAATATAATAAACATAATATAAATTAAGATTTTATTGCAAGAAAACAATGTCGCAACAAAGACGAGGAAAGGAATAGCATTTTGGAGGAGATCCTAGCTTGAGAGATTCCCTCCTCCAATTGTGTATAAAAATGAAAATTCACCACTTATACTCTATTATAAGTCCTATAATTCATTTCCACCCCCATATAAATTATAATAACACACATTTATAGAGTGGAGGGGAGGATAGGGTTTCAAGAGGTTAAAAGACTGAATGGGAAAATTCGTCCAAATGTTTTAATCCAACTTGTACTAACTTGTTGACCTCTAAAATGCAAGAAAAATCTATACTTAATGAATTATTATTTTTAAAGAATTATTTCCTCTATATAATTTACAAATTGGATCCCAATAAAAGCCTATATTTATGAGATATGACCCAAATGGTGAAGTGGTTTCCAATCCGATGATTCTAATCCATCTTTAACATCATGGACCATTTACTCCAATAAAATGTAAGATCCAGCTAAGATGGTATAAATTAAATTTGTACCCCATTGAGTTAGTAATTATACTATAAAATTTAAAGCTCAAATAAGTCACAAAATAATAGTTATGACCAAAATACTACAAAAAAATTTAAAGAGTCAAAATGAAATTTTCATCGAATTTTCAAATAAATGATCTAATAACAAACATTATGTATATAAAAATATTTAATACAATGTGAGGAAATTATTTCATTTATTATTAATAAAATATTTAATAAAAATTTGATTTATCAACTCCCCCACACTTACAGTTTTTCACTTCTAGGAAAAACCTCATATCATGTAATCCATAAAATGATGCAATTTTAAATTTATCAATCCATGATGGAAATATGATCATAGAAATAATCACTAAAATTAAGTCAATATCAGCAAATTAGGAATTAAATGTCTCATAAATTGTATCAAAAATAAAATCCAGCGATAATGGTGACACTAATTAGGTGGAAACATCCTATGAGTCAATTGTGCCACAAATTCCCCTTGTGTGTGTGTCAATAATTTCAAGCTTGTCTCTCTACACTTTATCCAGTATATTCAGGTAAATTAAAAATTTTCTTTTTAATTGATTATATTCCATTTAACCTATTCAACATCCTTTTTATTAAAATTCCAAAATCCACTAAATTAAGCATTCCCATAATTCAAAACTTAAGCTCTCGACCTAGATATCCCCACATGTTGTACATTTCACCACTCCCCTCTTTATTATTTTATTCATTAATTTATTTTTTGATTGATTCTTTTAGGTAATACAATATTCATATATTAGGTACACATGAATAGTTAAATCAGGTATAATAATGGAACTAATCATAATATAAAGGAATGTGTTGAAAGACCATTTTATAAGGTGAAAATAATTACTTAACTTGGATATCCTTCGAATGGGAAAGAGAAACTTACAAGTCACAATTTCTAGTGAAGTATGTGGAGAGATTAAATGGACCAATTTTACCACAATATTTCCTATATAAAATGATGCCAAAACATTAAAGGCTTCATAAAGAAACAATTAAAAATATCATTGACCTACTTCTATTTTCACTAAAATCAACCACCAATGATGAAAACTTTCCCATGCTTAACATTCTTCCCATGAGGTTGGAAAAAAATAAAACATACATTCTCAATAGGTTCCATGGAATCAATAAGCATGTGACATGATTTTTTTATTTTTTTTACAATTTTTAAAAGTGACAAAAATTGAAATAAGAAACACACAAAAAGAAAAAATCCTAAATAATTTACACAAAATGAAATCCCCTCCCCCGCACTTAAAATGTTTCATTTTAAATAACTTGAATTTATAAAATGAATTATGCACATGAAATATAGAATTAAAATTAGGAAAAATAGCATAAAAGTGAGAGGGTAAGTGATAACCTGATGTTTTTATGTGATGATAGACTCATGTAGTGTGATGGAATCAACTGCATGTGTGGCGAATACCTTAAATTACCACTTCAATGATTTTCTATTAACTACAATTATCCTTCCTATATCCTTTTTTAGCTCCACTACTCTATAAAGAAAACATGTGATACAACATAAGGTCCCAATTATCTATAACACAACTTACCAGGCATCAAAATTCAATCATGAACTATAGAAAAGTAATTTGTCTCCTATATGAAACTCTATTTTTTTATAATTCTATCATGAGATTATTTTGATATTTCCTTATAGAGAATTTAGTTCTCATATGATAACAATCAAATATCCTCAAGCTCTTGAATTTGTAGCTTCTTTTGATCTCCAACTTGGGTGAAATCAATGTTTCATTTCTTTATAACCCAATATGCCTGATATTTGGCCTCTATAGGAAGATGACATGATTTCCCAAAAATGATCCAGTAGGGGATATACTAATTGGAGTTATGAATTCCATACTATAATCCCATAGCGCATAATCCAAGTGTTTTCTCCAATCCTTTATACTCGACTACACTGTTTTCTCCAATATATGCTTTAACTCATGATTGTAAACTTCAACCTAACCATTTGTTTGGGAGGGTATGGTGCTGATATTTTTTGTGTAACCACATAATTATAAAGGAGGGAAGCCAAATTTTGATTTCAAAAGTGGGACCATTTATCACTGATGATATCCTTTTATAATCCAAGCCAGTAAAAAAATTGAGCCTTTACAAAATCCACTGCAACATGATAATCATCAATCTCATTGGATATGTCCTCCACACATTTTCTAACATAATCAATAACAAAAAGAATTTACAAGAAACCAAATTATCTTGGAAAAAACCCCATGAAATAAATTCCCCATACACCAAAAATATCACAGAATAATATTGAGTGTTGGGGAATCTCGTGTCTCCTAGAAATGTTTCCAATGTGTTAGAAATTTGAGCATGACTTACAAAATACATGGGATCATGGAAAAAAGGAAGGCCGATATAATCCAAAGTCTACGACTTTACTAGCTATCCATTAGGGTCCAAAGTGTCCAAAAAAAGAAATTTTATGAAAAAAATATAAAATAGAATAAAACTCATTATCAAGCACGCATATTCTAATGACTTGGTCACTAAAAATGTGCTAAAGGTAAGGATCATCCCACACATAAAACCTAGATTTGCTCTTCAATTTTTCAACTTGGTGTTTCTTAAAGTTTGTAATAATTTAAAAGTAAACCCAATAGTTCACAAAATCAGAATACAAATTATGTGTACCTGAGATATAATAAAGATTCTCATTGGGGAAGGTGTCTCGAAGTGGTACCTGGTTTGGGGTATCATGCTCTAACATGTGAGTGGTCCTACCCATCTGGTCAGCTTCCAAGTTCTATTAACTCTTCTTATCTTTTTTCTCAATATAAAACTATTGAAGAAGGATAATATGATTGATAAGTATGGAATTTTCATCTGTCTTCTTGAAGAGATACCTAAAATCTGTATGGTTATAAATAACTACTTTACAGCCTAATAAATAATAATGGAATTTTTCTAAAGAAAATATGATAGAAAGAAACTCGTTTTATGTGGTTATTTATTTTTATTAGGATTAATCCAATATCATTTAAGCATAGGTGATCACATGATAATTTCCCTCCACCCTATATGATAATAATTCTATAATTGTGAAGTTTAAATCATCACACATAAGCTTTAATATAAGCTCCCAGTGTGGGGTTTATATGATCGGTGGACTGGTCATATGCTTATTTAGCTCATAAAGTGACACCTAATGAAGCTAATATTTTACCATATTTTATACTGTGATTAAATATTTATAATCCCACCAAATTTTTACTTTTTTCAATTTTCACATTTTTATGTTTTTGTGATATTTTGAGCTTAATTTAAAAAATTGTCTAATTTTGGAATTTAAATATTTTATTTTTATTCTGTATTTTGACCATAACTTTTTATAAACTGAATAAAATTATGAAATTAATTTTTTATCCTTCCATGTATATTGGGATACATTTCATCCCTCTGGATCCAAATCTCAATCCAACTTTTGGAATCCCAAAACCATCTAATAAGGTGGGCCTCAGAAACTGTGTGTAGATATAGAAACATTTAAATATGAGCTTATATTTCAAAGTGGGTCAATTAGATAAAGATAAAAATAGACAATTATATATATAAGAACTTAATGAAGAACTTTAATGAAGGATTCCATGTTATAATCTTCCTTTTTTGAGGTCATTATGGCATGGGAAGTTGGAATTTTGGAATATAAAGTGTCTGTTTGGGAAGAATAAATTTCTGGAGTAAAATAGACATAAATCCTCCATAATGTGTTAAAAAATTCTTAAATTTTGAGGTTACAAGAGTGAGATAATATGGAACAACTTTCAAGAAGGAAAATATTCCAAATTCATCCATTTAATTGGGATAAAATTCGGAAACTTTATGAGGACATATTTTGGAGCCAAAATTTCTCACTTTTTTTCTATAAATATGTGTCTCCCCTCCCTTTACAAAGGATATCAAATTTAAGGGGGGAAGGTGGAGTTTAGTTTCTATAATAGTATGTCATATTTTAAATTTATATTATTTTATCTCTTATTCTTCTTCTACCCATTTTTCTTTTTTTTCAATTTTTTGTTTCTCTCAGCATGCATCTTTTATCTCTATGATTGTGGAGAGCTAACCCTCATTGTTGTTTGATAGGGGAAGTGGTGGTGTTTGAGTTTTTTGTAATCTCATGATTTATCATATTCTATTATAATATTTCATTGGTGGTTAAAATTATTGTGATGATTGGTCCCCCCCCCCCACTTTCTTTATTACTATTTTATTCCTCCTCATTCAATCATTTTCCTTCTCATTGATATCCAAGTCATTCAAACTGTTGAGTTTGGATTAGGTCCTGATGTGGAAGAGATTACTCCTACATGAATAGGTATTAGTGTAGGGTAATACAATTCAAATGAGAGGGTGAAGAGTTGAAGGTTTGGATATATACATCAAATAGAATAATGAGGAATATATTTTGAATAACAATGATAACATCACCATGAAACCCTAAGAACAATGGTTTTATTCTACTAATATATTTGTGTTTCTTTTCTTCCATTTATTTGTGTTTTGTATTTTCATACTTATATATATTTTATATACATATTTCATGTATTTTTAGAATCAAAACCCCCACATTTATATTAGTATATAAGTTAATTTTATATTAGTTTGTTTGTAATAGTGACAATAAAAAGATAATGTGTTGTAGGTGGCCTCTTTGTGATCAACCTTAGAGTGTTCCACTATGGTGCATTCATAGAAAAATAAAAACTCAATTGAATAGTGATTATGTAAGATCCCAACCTTTTCTAGATATTTATTAGGCTCGTTTTCAGTTATTCTTTTTTTTAATTTGTTTGAGCATACTTTGATTGGGTTTGTCCATGGGGTGAGTTTGGGTTAAAATATGAAATTTTGGAAGGAGTTGGGCATGTGCACAATTGGTGCACAGTTTTCCAAAACTATATGATCTAGCCCAAAAAATTGTAAGAACCCAAAGAAAAGGGATTTTCACAACTGGAACATGGTTTTCCAAACTATGAACCCTCTTAGGAGAAATTGTGCACCCCCTCCCCCCTGATGAGGTGCACAATTAAGGTACATGGCTAGGGGAAACCGTGTGTGGGTTTCTAATTAATCTAAAAATTAGATTTAAAAATACATGAACCCCCATTTCAAACACAAATCGACCCCAACTTAGAAATAATAAATTCCTCTAATTTTTTGAGGCTCCTGGAAAGATTCCAAGCCCTCCCAACCTCTGTTCTTGGAAAATTGAAGGGTGTATTAAAGATTCGCACCATCCCAGGTATGTGGTTTCTTCCTGATTAGATATATATCTCTCTCTCTCTTGATCCTCCTTCCATATAAAATAAGGATGTTTATACACTATTGGTTTTAGATATATATTTGGGTTTTTAGGATCTTGATTTATTTAATTGTGTATTTAGGATTCAGATCTAGATCATGTTCTTCGTCATGTTCTTGATTAACCCACTTCAAATTAGGGATTATTATATTGGCGAGTGTTCATCATCAAACAAATTGAGGTGGGTGGTCTATAGTTAAAATTCCAAAGTCATGATTTCAATTACATGTATTTAGTTTTATAATTTCTATTAGATAATTATAAATTGAGTTTCTTAGATTTAGTTAATTAATTTGGTGAATTAATTAATTAATGGAATTTTTAAATTGGAGATATTGGGATTATGAATTTGAAATAATTAATTGTTGAATTAATTATAGATTTATTAGGATTGTGGAACTTGATTAATTAGTTGTTTAATTAATTTATGGAATTTATTTGTATTAATTAATTGGTTAATTAATTAATATATTTAATGTTATGATTTTTTATTTGGATTAATTAATTTTGGAATTAATTAATGGATGTAATGTTATGATTATTGATTTGGATTAATTAATTTGTAAATTAATTAATAGACGTAATGTTCTGATTATTGATTTGGATTAATTAATTATTGAATTAAATAATGGATGTAATGTTATTATTGTTTAATTGGATTAATTAATTGTAGAATTAATTAATGATAATTGTCATGTTTATGAATTTGATTGAGTTAGAATAATTAATTATCGAATTAATTATAGAGATATTAAGATTGTTGAATAGGATTAATTAATTATTGAATTAATTAATAGATATTGTTGTGATTATGTGATTAATTGAATTGTAATAATTAATAATTGGATTAATTAATAGAATTAATTAAGGGGATTAATATGATAAACTAATTATTGAATTAGTAATGAAATTGAATGTGATTAATTAATTATGGAATTAATTAATGGAATTGATGTGAAAAATTAATTATTGAATATATTGAAGGGATTGAATGTGGTTAATTAATTGTGGAATTAGTTGATGGAATTAATGTGAATAATTATTTTTTTAATTAATTGAAGGGATTGAATGTGATTAATTAATTATGGAATTAATTAATAGAATTAACATGAATAATTAATTAGTGAATTAATTGAAGGAATGAATGTGATTATGTAATTTTGGAATTAATTAATGGAATTGATGTGAGAAATTAATTGGTGAATTAATTGAATGGATTTAATGTGATTAATTAATTGTGGAATTAATTAATTGTATTTATGTGGACAATTAATTGCCGAATTAATTGAATGAGTTGAATGTGATTAATTAATTTAGAAATTAATTAATTAAATTTATGTGAACAATTAATTGGTGAATTAATTGAAGGGATTGAATGTGATTAATTAATTTTTAAATTAATTAGTGTTATTGATGTGATAAGTTAATTTTTGAATAAAATAAAAGAAATGTTGTGATTAATTAATTATTGAATTAATTAATGTTACTAATGTGATTAGTTAGTTTTTTAATTAACTAATGGAATTGATGTTATTAATTAATTGTTGGATTAATTAATGTTATTGTTGTGATTAGTTGATTATTGAATTAACAAAAGGAATTGATGTGATTAATTAATTATCTAATTAATTAATATTGTTGATGTGATTAGTTAATTGTTGAATTAACTAATGAAATTGATTTGATTAATTAATTTTTGAATTAATTAATGTTATTGGTGTTATTAGATTATTGTTGAATTAACTAATGGAAATTGTTGTGATTAATTAATTGGTGAATTAATTAATTAGAATGATGTTCTTGATTAATTGGTGGATTAATTAAGGAAATAGTGTGAATATTCAATTATTGGGTTTGATTAATAAATTTTTGAATTAATTAATATTATGTTGTGATATATATGGTATATGTGTGATTGATTAATTAATATTTGTCAGACATGGTATGCTGGTTCCAAAGATTTTAGTGATAAACTGATTGATTAACATGTGTGGGACATAGTCTACTGCATCAAAATCCCATAGTATGATAAGAAATGATGAATGGTAACAATGGTATTCATATGTGATATTTTTGTGTGGGACATGGTTTTCTGCATCAAAATACCATAGTGTTAATTGAAACAATGAATGGTAACAATGGAATTCATATGTGATTTAAGACAATGAATGGTAACAATGGAATTAATATGTGAACTGAGATGAAGAATGATAATAATGGATTTCTGAGATATGATATCCCTTAAGGATAGTTCTGACTCCAGCATGGGATGAAGTAGGTATTGATATTTTTGGTGTCCTTGGGAACTTGTGTGTTATGTGGTTAAATAAAGAGTAATTGAATAAGTGTAAACTATTTAATTTATTGCTTTTATGAATTGTTTATAAAACTGTATATGCTTTTTATTGATTGGATATTGTTTTAGATGTTGTTGGTGGTGGCCTACTGAGTTGAACTCACACCATAATTAGGCTTCTTGTTCGGTACCTGAATATATTTCATGGTTGTAGGATAGGATAAGGGAAAAGGCCCTATGCTATATGGATGAGTTAGGATGGAGCATGGATAAGAAAACTAAATGTGGTTTAGGACCTTCTTGAGAGTTGTCATTATTTTTACTTTTGAGTTGCATTTTGACACTTAGTGCGTACTTCAGTATGGCATATCTACTACTTAGTTTTGATATTGTATTTCTAGTTTTGTTCATATTGTGATACTGGATTTTTTTAGGTTATGGTTATATGTCATTTGGTTATTGATTATTTATTTACACTATGATATTACTCTAATAAATAGGGTATAGTCTCCCCATGATAGACATTAGAACCTTACTACTAGTCGGCAGCCACTGGTGTATGGGGAGGCATACTTGAGGTCACATAATCATTCTGTTCTGGGCACCAGTGTGTGGCACTCTGGTCGAGATGTTACAAAGTGGTATCAGATGAGTTTTATTTTACTTTTCTTTTGCCTTACTATTTAGGAAATGTAGAAGGGATAATATGATGATTCGTGTCTTGGTTATAAGATAATGAATGGGAGTAGCTAACCCATATATAGGGGAGAACCTGAGTACCCAGGGTGGGATTATTGTTATTACTATTTACTGTTACAGTTAGATTTTATTTCACCTTGGGTGACACACTTTTTGTGTGACGTGATTATTGCTTCAAATATTTTTTTGAGATTTTAATTGTGTCCCATAATGTCATGAGATTTGTGTCTTCATGCATCATTCTAGGCACTCAGGACTATTTTGTGACATGCATCATTTTAGGCTTGCACGAGAAAACATGTTTTGGGTAAGTTTTTGAACTTGAACTGTTTTTTTCTTGTGAAATTAAATTGAAAATGAACCTAATATGAAATTAAGAATTGTAAAATGATGAAATATGATAATAATGGGAGTATAATGATAAATTTTAATATGATATTGATTTTACCCTTTGTTAACCATGACCTAGATATAGGATGGTTAAAGGTAGTGATAGCACCTCGATTTTGACCATGTGACGAGGGTTTTGGGGAAAAATACTTGTTGTTCCTTGTAATTATTTCATATTATGTAAGTATAATAAAGTGGTGTTGTGTTTCTTGAGACATGTGTTTGGAATTATAGATATATTCCTCCATGATGACTTCTTATCATACTATTAATTAGTGATGATCATGTCCACTACCCTAACATCATCTCATGTATGTTGAGAAAGCTATGGATTTATATATAGCTAACTGAATGTGTTTTTGTTGGTTATATGGATTATTATAGGTTGTGATTATGAATTGGTATATGTGGATTTGGATGGTGATAGGTATACCATCGATAGTTTGCAGAAGATGTTATCAGGATGGATTGGAGGTCGATGAATACTGTGGGTTCTACACTTGGAATCTGGGAACAAGTAGTGATTGATGTTTTTTTTATCCTGTGAATGGCTGTAAGGCCACATCTAAGTTTTAGGGTTTAACTTGTGATTAAATCGTGGCTCATGGTGGTTTATTTTCATGATGAAGAAGTGTTAACAAAGCTCCAAAGGTGGGGAGAGGTGTTTCAGTGGTATATGCGTGGAGAAAGACCATGGGTTGGAAGTGGTGGCATCAAAATTCCAATGAGGAACTTGTAAGGGGCATGTTTAAATTCCTTGGGGGGAGGCCATGTGGGCCATAGAGTTATTGGATGTATTTCCTTTATAAGTGATTTTGATTTCAATTTTGAGTGTCAATGTTGGATAATTTTTTTATGGTTGTTTGGAATGGTGATTTTGGAAACACGTTGGGTGTGTTTTGGAAGTTAATCTTGAGACTAATGCATCCTTTGAGGAGCATATGATGCATGTGTTGGATCATAGTAAGAAAGAGTTGTAGAAAAAGGTTGTACTAATAGTTTGTGTATTGTGAAAACATGGTCGTGTTTAGGAGGAAACTTGGGAGAGAGAAATAGATATGATGGCTTAATGGTTCTATCTTTTTTATTCAGAATCTTAGATATTCTTGAGAGTATAGTTCGAGGACGAGTTGTTATAAGTTGGGGAGATTGTATCCCAACCTTTTTTGAAGATGTATCAGGATCATTTTCAAGTATTATTTTTTTACTTTGTTTGAGAATACTTTGATTGGGTTTTTCCTTGGGGTGTGTTTGGGTGAAATTTTGAAATTTTGGAAGGACATGGACATGTGCATGGTTGGTACACAGTATTCCCAAACTGTGCACCCTGGCCCAGCAAACCATGTGAACCCAATAGAGGGGATTCACATAGTCGATGCATGTTTTGATAAACTATGTTCCCTCTTAAGATAAATCATGCACCCCCCCCCCCAATGAGGTGCATGATTAAGGTGCACGATTAGGGGGAACTATGAACCCCAAGCAGTAAACCGTGTGCAGGTTTTTAATTAATATGAATTTTTTATTTAAAAATACCTAAACCCCCATTTTAAACCCAAATAAACCCCAAATCATAAATAATAGATTCCTATCATTTTTTGAGGCTCCCAGATGGATTCCAAGCCCTCCTAGACTCCATTCTTGGTGAATCAAATAAAGGATTGAAGATATTCACCATCCCAGGTATGTGGTTTCTTCTCGATTATATATCTCTCTCTCTCTTGATCCTATTTCCAGATAAAAGAGGGATGTTTATCCACTATTGGTTCTAGATATAAATCTTGATTTTTTTAGATATTGATATGTTTAATTTTGTATTTATGGTTAAGATCTAGATCGTGTTCTTCATTGCATTATTGATTAATCTGCTTAAAATTGGGGATTCTTCTATTGGCGAGTGTTCACTATCAAACGAATTGAGGTAGGTGGTCTATAATTAAAATCCCAAAGTCTTGATTTCAATTACATGTATGTAGTTGTAGAATTTATATTAGAATATTAGCAATTGAGTTTCTTATATTGAATTAATTAATTTAGTGAATTAATTAATTGAGGGAATTGTGAAATTTGAGATATTAGGACTGTGAATTTGAAATAATTAATTGATAAATTAATTTTGGAGTTATTGGGATTGTGGAACTTGATTAAATAATTGTTGAATTAATTAATGGAATTTATTTGGATTAATTAATTGTTGAATTAATTAATGTATGTAATGTTATTATTGTTGATTTGGATTAATTAATTGGTAAATTAATTCATGAATATAATGTTATGGTTTTTTATTTGGATTAATTAATTGGTGAATTAATTAATGGATGTAATGATATGATTTTTCATTTGGATTAATTTATTGGTGAATTAATTAATGGATGTAATGTTATGATTTTTGATTTGGATTAATTAATTGGTGAATTAATTAATGGGTATAATGTTATGATTGTTGAATTGGATTAATTAATTATAAAATTAATTAATGATAATTTTCATGTTTATGAAATTGATTAAGTTAGAATAATTAATTGTTGAATTGATTTTGGAGATATTGAGATTGTTGAATATGATTAATTAATTATTGAATTAATTAATAGATATTGTTATAATTATGTGATTGATTGAATTAGATTAATTAATCGATGGATTAATTAATGGAATTGATGTTATTAATTAATGAATTAATTAATTAAGGGGATTGATGTGATAAAAAAATTATTGAATTAGTAATGAAATCGAATGTGGTTAATTAATTGTGAAATTAATTAATGGAATTAACATGAACAATTAATTATTGAATTAATTGAAGGTATTTAATGTGATTAATTAATTATGGAATTAATTAATAGAATTGATGTGAACATTTAATTGGTGAATTAATTAAATGGATTGAATTTGATTAATTAATTGTGTAATTAATTAATAGAATTTACATTAACAATTAATTGGTGAATTAATTGAAGATATTTAATGTGATTAATTAATTGTGGAATTAATTAATGTAATTGATTTGAACAATTAATTATTGAATTAATTTAAAGGATTGAATGAGATTGATTAATTTTGGAATTAATTAATGGAATTGATGTGAATCATTAATTAGTGAATTAATTGAAGGGATTGAATGTGATTAATTAATTATGTAATTAATTAATAGAATTTACATGAACAATTAATTGGGGAATTAATTGAAGGAGTTGAATATGATTAATTAATTTTTAAATTAATTAATGGATTTAATGTGAACAATTAATTAGTGAATTAATTAAAGGGATTGAATGTGATTAATTAATTACTAAATTAACTAATTTTATTGATGTGATTAGTTAATTTTTGAATTAACTAAAGTAATTGATGTGATTAATTAATTTTATAATTAATTAATGTTACTAATGTGATTAGTTAATTTTTGAATTAACTAATGTAATTGATGTTATTAATTAATTATTTAATTAATTAATATTATTGATGTGATTAGATAATTATTGAATTAACAAAAAGAACTGATATGATTAATTAATTGTTGAATTAATTAATGTTATTGATGTGATTAGTTAATGGTTGAATTAACTAATGGAATTGATGTGATTAATTAATTGTTGAATTAATTAATGTTTTTTGTGTGATTAGTTAATTGTTTAATTAACTAATGAAAATTGTTATGATTAATTAATTGGTGAATTAATTAATGATAATTATGTGCTTAATTAATTAATTAATTAAGGAAATGGTGTGAATATGAAATTGTTGAGTTTGATTAAATAATATGTGAATTAATTAATGTTGTATTGTTATATATGTGGTATATGTGTGATTGGTTGATTGACGTGTGCGGGAAATTTTCAACTACTTTCAAATCCCGTAGAGATAAACTGATTGATTAACGTGTGTGGGACATGGTCTGTTGCTTCCAAATCCTATGTTGATAAATTCTTTGATAATCAAGTGTGGGATATGGTCTACTGCATAAAAGGTCTATATTTTTATAAGAAATGATGAATGGTAACAATGGCATTCATATGTGATATTCATGTGTTGGATAGGTTCTTCTACTTCAAAAGCCCATATTTTGAATCGAAACGATGAATGGTAATGATGGAATTCATATGTGATTTGAGATTATGAATTATCATAATGGAATTCATATATGAATTGAGATGAAGAATGGTAATAATGTAATTCTGAGTTATTATATCCGTCGGGGATAGTTCAGACTCTGATACGGACCGAAGCAGATATTGAGAGTTCGGGTGTCCTCAGGAACTCGAGTGTTATGTGGTTAAATAAAGAGTAATTTAATAAGTTTAAATTGTTTACTTTATTGCTTTTATGTAATATTTATACAACTACATACTCTTGTTACTGACTGGATATTGTTTTAGATGTTGGTGGTGGTGACCTACTGATTTGTACTCACACCCTACTCGGGTTACCTGATCGGTACCCAAATAGATTTCATGGTTTCATGATGGGATAAGGGAAAAATCCATATGTTAGATTGTTGAGTCAGGATAGAGAATTTATGAGGGAACCAGACATGGTTCGGGATCCACTTGGGAGTTTTCAGTGTCTTTACTTTTGAGTTGCATTTTGACACTTGGCATGTACTTCAACATGGCATATCTACTACTTAGTTTTGATATTATATTTCTAGATTTGGTCATATTATGATACTAGATTTGTTAAGGTTATAGTTATATGTAATTTGGTTATTTATTGTTTATTTATTCTATAGTATTACTTAGATAAAGAGGGTATAGTCTCTCCATGATCGTTATTAACCCCTCACTACTAGTTGGCAGGCTCTGCCTTATGGAGAGGTGAGTTTGAGGTGATGTAACTGACTAGATCAGGAACCAGGGTGTGGAACCTAGTTCAAGATGTTATATATTCATAACAAAATCGTTATCATCAATTTGGTGTCATTTTTGGGGAGTTCAAGCACTTATGTACACTATTTTCATAAAAAACAAAAAAATCATAAAAATTTCAAAAACTAAAATAAATAGATTCATTGCATATCATTCATTTCTTTGGACAAGATATATTTTTGTTGTGATTACTTTAATTATTTTCCTATTGATGACTTTGATGGTGATAATAGCAGGGAAGATACATTAAAGATCTAAATGGAACAAAATTCCTTGATGATTCAAGAGAATTTAAAAGTTCTCGAATAGAAAGTAAGATGATTGTAATGTTGGCCGCCAAAGTCGAAGAAGTTAAATTCTTATGGATAGAACAAAAAAATACAAGATGAGGAGAATTGTAATTTTTTTCCACATACAGTTCAAGAATAAATTTTTGAGGTTGAATCCATACTTAAAGATCTAATCCCCTCTCCAACAAATGAGTTACCATCTAACTTGCTTAAGGAAATAGAATTTGAATTTGAATGTTTTGAGGGAGATATAATTTATGAACACTATTTTTATACAAATTTTATTGATTCTGAATTGAAAAATAATCTCCCTTATTCTATTTTTTTAGATTCAATAGCATTACTGTAGGCCCTAGTTGAAGAAGATGAATAATATACTTATGTTGAGGAGAAAATGGAGGATCTTGTTGAGTGGTACATTGGTCCTTATGAGGATGATGGCATAAAAAATAAATCTCTGAGAAATCATTTTTTTGAACCTAAACTAGAAAAGATTCCACTTCTTATTCTACTATCTCTACCACTAATAGATGTCACTCCTCTAGATGAACAAAATAGGGATCATTCCTATATTCTTTTCCCTCCCCCTCTTGATCTCAAATTTTCTCTTTCATCTATTCTGGATTTTGGGACTATTTTTATTTTCTTTGGGGGTACTCACTTCTAGAATCTACTTATGAATGTTGGGAGAAATAAAATTTGATGGTTTCTAAGCAATAAACCCCAACCACCATCAGATTGGGGTTAAACCACTGAAACTACCAGATTATTGGTAGTAAAATCATAGGACCCACATGGGGGTCCAAACCATGTTTTATCCTATTTTACCTTCCTCTTTATTTTTCCTTATTATTCTTATAATTTTCTTTATTTCATTCATTCTAGGTTTAGTGGTAGTAATTAAGATCTTAAATCATAGTTTCCACTAGAAAATAAAGTCAGGTTGTATCTTTCTCTCTTTAGTTTTTCTTCCCTAATATTTTTATTTTGTTGACATGAAATTAAGGATAGTGAATCTATGTGTGGGGGAGTGTCAACCTATATAGTTATTTTTTGTGTGTTATTTTTTTCATTTTTTTATATTTTTATGAAAATTAATCTAAAATATATATTCTTATCATTTTTCACACTTAAATGGATTTTGAGAGAGTTAAAATTATTTTTGAATAAATGGATTTTAAATGATCATTGATGTGAGAACATTTTCCTTGAATTGGATTTTCAAACATTTTTATGAGTTTGACTATTTTTTGAAATCCATTCCCATGAAACACAGACTCAAAATATTTTTTCGATTCTTGTGAGGTATTCTGAACTACTTTGACATATTATTTCTAATAACCACACTTTCTTTAGAGAAATTTGGATTTTGTTTGAGAACCAAAACTTGTTATTTTTCTCTTTCAAAGATTTGGACTTCATGGAATGTTTTTGATATGATTAAGGCACATCTTTGGATGGACACATTTTTAACCTGAGACCCACACTTACATTTATCCATCATTATCCCTTAGATTCCATGAATTTCCTTATATATTTAATCTACATTACAAGCCTATTTTTCCTTACCTACCCACACTCTTGGTATTTTTGCATGGATATTTCAAATTTGAATGTGGGAGAAGGGACTTTCATATGTGTTATTTTGGATGTATTTAATTTTTGGTTGGTATGAGGTATATGTCAATATTTTGGGAAGTATATAATGAGATAATTGGTCATGTTTCATAATTTCATTATAATTTATTTTCTTCATCTAGTTATCCTTTGAAAAAAATAAAAGAAAAGAAAAAAATAGAAAAAATAGAAAAAAATGGAAATGAGCTTAAATTTATCATTATACTTTATATTGTGACTCATGTACCTCTATAAAATCAAGGGAATGAATTTTAATTCATTTATTGTATTAAATTTTCAGTTCATCCTCCATGAAAAATATCAAAAATAATAACAAAATAGTTGTGCCTTTTGGGAGCTTTAAAAAAAGAAAAAAAAATGAGAAAAATATGGAGATCTTGGATGATATAATTCTTTGTAATCAATTCATGACTCATGTCACATGTCATAAAAAATGGGTGATGTTGTGTTTAACATTTTAAATGGGATCTAAGTGAGTTTCATATTATGTTTTTACTTTAATATTCATGGATTCTACTTAAGAGTCAAACCTCCTCTTTTAAGCTTGATTTTTAAATGATTTTACCCACCAACCCTAAGTTATAGAATTTACCTAGAATAATCTGTCATGATTGAAAATATTTTCATGTTTCTCGCTATGGATAAATGATAATTTTCACAAGCTTATGGTGATACATGCATTTTCTAAGTATGAGCATAACTTTAGATTCAATTTCTCTTGAGTGAAGAGTGACACAAAATCTAATGTGAGCTAGGTTGTGATTGGGCCATGGATGGATTTATGTGGTTTAACAAATTTAAATGTGAGGAATGAAAATGAAAGGGATTTTTTTTCATAGAAGATACATGAGAAAATTTTGTTTTGGATAAGATCATGGATGTTTTCTCACTTTTGATTGTTATATGGATTATGATATGAATATATAATGATAGCCTAGGAGTGCAATGATTAAGTGTGGGATAGTGATGAATATAACATTGCCACATATTTTATACTATAATTAAATTTTAATAGTCCAACCATAGTGTTATTTTATCATAAATTTTCACATTTTTATGTTTTTGTTGTATTTTGAGCTTAACTTCAAAAAAGGCCTAATTTTGGAATTTAACTATTTTATTTTTATTATGTATTTCAGCCATAACTTTTTCTACACTAAATTAATTTGTAAAATTAATTTTATTATAATTACACACATCTTGGTATACATTTCATCATTTTGGAGCCAAATCTCAATCTACCTTTTGGAAGCCCAAAACTATCTCACAATTTGGGCCTCAAAAACCATGCATAGAATTGGACACATTTAATTATGATCTTATATCTCTAAGTAAACTAATCAAATAAATCTAAAAATCTAAAATAAGCTGTATAATAACATAATTGATAACTTTAATTAAGGTGGAAACTCCAGAATCCTCCTTTTTCAAGGTAATTGTGGCATGGGAAATTGGAATTTTGAAATACAAAGAGTCTATCTGGGAAGAATAAATTTACAGAGTAAAACAGCCATAAATACTTCATCCAATGTCTGATAATTCCTAAATTTTTAGGTTGGACTAGGGACACACTATGGAACAAATTTAAATAAGTTAAATTTTCCTAATTCTTTAATTTATTGGGGATACCATATAGAAAAATTATGAGGAAATATTTTAGAGCCAACTTTTCTCACTTTTTTCGTATAGATATGTATCTCACCTCCCTTTACAAAGGATAGACAATTTTAGGGGGAAAGGTAGTGTTTTTTTTCTATAATAGTATTTCATATTTTCAATTTATATTAGTTTATCTATTATTATTCTTCTGTCCATTTTTATTTTGTTTTTAATTTTTTATTTCTCCTATGGTTCTTCTTTCATCTCCATGATTGTAGAGAGCTAACCCTCACTGTTGTTAGAGGGGGGAAGTGGTGGCGTTTTAGTTTGTTGCGATTTAATAATTTCTCATATTATATTATAAGATTTTATTATTAGTTAAAATGATTATGTTTATCGGTCTCCTCACTTTCTTTACTACTATTTTCATCCTCCTAATTCAATCATTTTCCTTCTCATTGATATCTAATTCATTCAAACTGTGGAGTTTGTATTAGGTATTGATGTGGAAGAGATTACTCCTATATGTGGAGATCTAAATATAGGTTAATACCATTCAAATGATATGGTTTAGATTAAAATTTCTGGATATCTACATTGAATAGAATAATGAGGAATATATTTTGAATAATAATGATAGGATTACCATGAAACCCTGAGAATAATGGTTTTCTTCTACTGACTTCTTTGTGTTTCATTTTTTCATTTTATTTGTGTTTTTTATTTTCATACTTATATATATTTTATAAATATATATATATATATATATCATTTATTTTAAGAATCAACCCCCCATTTATATTAGTATATAAGTTATTTTTATATTACTTAGTTTATAATAGTAAAAATAGAAAGATAGTGTGTTGTAGGTGGCCTCATTATGATCGACCTGAGGGTGTGCCACTATGGTGAATTATTAGGAAAATAATAATTTAATTGAATATTGATTCATGAAAAAATTTATACCATCAATTTTATTTGTTTCTTGGGAGTCTAAGCATTTACGCACACTGTTATTCATAAAAAAACAAAAAAAATCATAAAAATTTAAAAAACTAAAAAAAAGATTCATTGCATATAATTCATTTCTTTGTCCAAGATGGATTTTTATGGTGATTACTTTAATTATTGGCATGTTTATGAATTTTATGGTGAGCCTAGAATAGAATAAAAATTGAAGATAAAAATGAAACAAAATGTCTTGATGCTTCAAGATAATTTCAAAGTTCTCAAAAAATCATGAAAGATGATTGCATTGCAGACCATCGAAATTGAAGAAGTTAAAGTATTATGGATGGAATGAAAAAAATTACAAGTTCAAGAGAATGAGATTATTTTCCACATAAATTTCAATAATAAATTATTGAGGTCAAACCCATATGTTAAGATCCACTTCCCTCTCCAACAAATGAGTTCCCAGCTACATTGCTTAAGGAAAAAGAATTTGAAGTTAAATGTTTTGAGGGAGATAAAATTTCTAAACATTATTTTTATACAAATTTCATTGATTATAAATTTAAAAATAATATCCCTTATTCTATTTTTTTAGATTCATTACCATTACTATAGGACTTGGTTAAAGAATATGAAAAACATACTAGTGTTGAGGAGAAAATGGAGGATCCATTCGAGCAATATACTGGCCCATATGAGGATGTGGAACAAAAGAAGAAATCCCTAGGGAATAATTTTTTGAAACTAAACCAAAATATAATCCACTTACTATTCTACTATCTCTACCACTGGAGGATGACACTCCTCTAGATGAACAAAACAAGGATCACCCCTATATTCTTTTCCCTCACCGTCTTGATCTCAAATTTTCTCTTTTATATATTTTGTGGATTAGGACTATTTTTATTTTCTTTGTGGGTAATCACTCCTAGAATCTACTTATATATGTTGGGATAAATAAAATTTTGTGGTTTATAATCAATAAACCTCATCCACCATCAAATTTGGGTTAAACCACTACAATTTCCTGACTAGGGGCAGTAAAATCCTAGCACCCACATGGTGGTCCAAACCCTATTTTATCATCTTTTCTATTTCTATTTATTTTTCCTTATTTTTATTATGATTTTATTTATTAGATTATTTCTAGGTTTAGTGGCAATATCTAGGAGCTTAACACATGGTTGCTATTAGAAAATAAAATCATGTCATATCTTTCCTTTAGTTAATCTGCCCTATTTTTTTATTTTGCTGATATGAAATTAAGGGTAGTGAATCTAATTGTAGGGGAGTGTCAACCTATGTAGTCATTTTTGTGTGTTGTTTTTTTATTCTTAAATTTTATCTTTTTAGGAAAATTGAGTTTAAATGAATATTATTATCATTTTTCACACTTGCATTTATTTTTATAGAGTTGAAATTATTTTTGATGAATTTGATTTTAAATGAAATTTAATGTGAGAACATTTTCCTTGAATTGGGTTTTCAAACATTTTTATGAGTTTGACTAATTTTTGAAATCCATTATCATGAAAAACTAACTCAAAATATTTTTCTAGTCTTGTGAGGTATTCTAAACCACTTTGAAATATTATTTCTAATACCCACACTTTCTTAAGAGAAACTTGGATTTTTTGTGAGAACCATAACTTGTTATTTTTCTCTTTAAAAGCATCAGACTTCATGGAATGTTTTTTATATGATTGAGGAACATCATTGGATAGTCTCATTTTTAACCTGATACCCACCATTATATAAATATCCATCGTTAGCCCTTATATTCCATGAATATCCTTATATGTTTACACTACATTACAAGCTGATTTTTCCTTACCTACCAACACTCTTGGTATTTTTGCATGGATATTTCAAGTTTGAGTGTGGGAAAATGGCCTTTTGTGTGTGTTCTTAGGGATTTGTTTCATTTTTTGGTGGTTTTATGTGTGTGTAAACATTTGGAGTAGTGTAAAATGATATAATTTGTCCTGGGTCATTATTTCATTATGATTTATTTGCTTCATCCATTTCTCATTCAAAAAAAGAAAAAAATAAAAGAAAAAAACGAAAAAAAAATAGAGATGAGATTGAATTTCTCATTGTAAATTATATTGTGACTCAATTACCTATCTAAAATAAATGGAATGAATTTTAATTCATTGATTGTATTCAATTTTCATATCATACTCCTTGAAAAAAATAAAAAAAATAAAAATAGTTGTTCCTTTCTAGAGCTTTAAAAAAAGAAAAAAATGAGAAAATGGGGAGAACTTGGATGAAATCATTATTTTTAATAACTTCATGACTCATGTACCATGTCAAAAAAGAGTTACTATTGTGTTTAAAATTTTCAAGGGGATATTAGTGGGTTTTATCCTATTTTTTTGCTTGAATATTCATACATTGTACTGAAGAGTCAAACCTCCTCTTTTCAGCCTTAATTTTTAAATGATTTTACCCACCAACCCCAATCTATATAATTTACCTAGAAAAATACCACATGATTGAAAATATTTTCATGTTTTATTCTATTAAGAAATGATAATTTTCACAAGCCTGTGGTGATACATGTATTTTCCAAGTATGAGTATAACTCTAGATTCCATTTCTTTTGAGTGAAGAGTGACACAAAATCCAATGTGAGGTAGGTTTTTATTGGGACATTGATGGATTTATAATGTTGAAAAGATTTAAATGTTAGGAATTAAAGTGAAGGGGAATTTTTTTCATAGAAGGGGCATGATATAATTTTTTTTGGATAAGATCATGAATTTTTTCTCACTTTTTATTATTATGAGGATTATGATTTGAATATATGATGATTATCCAAGATTGAAATGCTTAAGTGTAGGGGATTTATGAAGCTAATATTTTCTTATATTTTATATTGTAATTAAATTCTTATAATCCCACCATAGTTTTATTTTATGGTAAATTGTCACATTTTTATGTTTTTGTGGTATTTTGATCTTAATTTCAAAAATGACCTAATTTTGGAATTTTACATTTTTATTTTTATTCTTTATTTTGGGAATAATTTTTTAAAACTGAATTAAATTATTAAATTCATTTTTTTATGATTATAAACATATTATTCTACATTTAATCCTTAGGTATCCAAATCTTAATCCACATTTTAGGATCCCAAGACCAACTCATAAGTTGGGCCTCAAAAAATGTGCATAGATCAAGATACATTTAAGGATTAGATTATATCTTAAATTTTTTTGGTAAAATAAAGGAAAAAATAGGAAAGTAGAAGCATAATCACTTAATGAATAACTTTAATGAATTATTTCATGCCATAATCCACCAGTTTCAAGGTCATTATGTAATGGGAACTTTAAATTTTAGAATACAAAGAGTCTGTATTAGCGGAATAAATTTACATAGTAAAATATCCATAAATCCTTCATCATATGGCAATCATGATTAAATTTTTATGGATAATAAGGTAGAAAATATAGAACAACTCATAATAAAGAACCTCTTATCAATTATTCCATTTAATGGGGTTTTCATGTGGAAAATTTTGGAAGAAATATTTTGGATCCAAGTTTTCTCACTTTTTTCCTATAAATATATGTCTCGCCTCCCTTTATAAAGGATAGTAAATTTTAGGAGGAAATGTGGAGTTTATTTTTTGAAATATTATGTTATATTTTTAATTTATATTATTTTATATATTCTTATTCTTCTATCAATTTTTCTTTTGTTTTAAATTTTTTGTTTCTCCCACCATTCTTCTTTCATCTCCATGACTATGGAGAGGTAACCCTCACTGTTGTTAGAGGGGGAAAGTGGTAGTGTTTGAGTTTTTTGTGATTTTGTGATTTTATGATTTATTATATTCTATTATAATATTTCAGTAATGGTTAAAATTATTTTGGTGAGTGGACACCCCACTTTCTCTACTAGTGTTTTCTTCCTCCTCGTTTAATAATTTTCCTTCTCATTGATATCTAAGTCATTCAAACAGTATAGTTTGGATTAGGTAATGATGTGGAAGAGATTACTCCTACATGAAGAGTTATTAGTTTAGGGTAATACCATTCAAAAGAGAGGGTGTATAGTGAAATTTTTGGATCTCTGCATCAAATATAATAATGAGGAATATATTTTGAATAACAGTTTTAACATCACCATGAAACCACAAGAACAATAGTTTTCTTCTACTGATTTCATTCTATTTCTTTTCTTACTTTTATTTTTGTTTTGTATTTTCATACTTATATATATTTATATATATATATATATCATGTATTTTTAGAATCAAACCCCCTATTTATATTTTTATATAAGTTAGTTTTATATTAGTTAGTTTATAATAGTGAAAATAGAAAGATAGTGTGTTATAGGAAGCCTCCATGTGATCGACCCTAGGATGTGACCCTATGGTACATTATTAGGAAAATAAGAATTTAATTGAATAGTTATTCATGAAAAAACTTCTATCATCAAAACCCTACATGAATCATAAAAATATCAGTCAATACCTTTTTAAATCAATCAAGATAAGGGTAGAGTGATCTTACTAAAATATTTGATGAAGCATCGATAAAAACCAGCATGTACAAGAAATGATCGAACATCACACACACATGTACGATATGGAAAGGATAAAATAATTTCTACCTTAGATCTATCAACCTAAATTCCATGTTGGGACACTACATGGCCTGGGAAAATTCCTTTCTCTACCATTAAATTATATTTCTCAAAGTTCAAACCCAGATTTTTCTCAATGAAATGATGCAAAACATTACCCAAACTCATGATACACTCATCAAATTAGGAACCATACATGGTGAAATCATCCATAAATACCTCCATGAAATTTTTAATTAAATTATAGAAGAAACTCACCATGAATCTTTGGAAGGTACCCAGGGTGTTACAAAGTCTGAATAGCATCCTTCAGTAATAAAATTCACCAAATGGGTTGATGAATGCCATCTTCTCCTAGCCCTCTGCTATAATGGGGACCTAAAAATAGCTGGAGAAACCATACATGAAGTAATAGTGTGTCCTTATTGAAAGTATCTCAATTATTTTGTCAATTAATAGAATGGGTAAATGGTACTTTCTAGTGGAATGATTTAGTTTCCTATAATTTATGCACACTCTCTAACAGTTTTGTACTACCATGGGAACTAACTCATCATTTTTATTCATTATTATATTGAACCCAATTTTCTTTGGTAAAACTTGGATAGGGATGGCCCACTGAGAATCAGAAATGGGTTAAATGATACCCGCCTCAATAAAAAATTTCACCTCTTTCTTTACAACTTCTAATAATGTTGGGTTAAGTCTCTTTCTTGGTTGTCTAATTGGTTTATCCCAATACTCTAAAATAATATTGTGCATACAAATGGAGGGGATAATACCTGGTATGACTACTAAGGTCTACTAAATTTCCTTAATATTCTCCTTTAAAATATTTAAAAGTTGTGTTTCTTGTTTAGGTAGAAGATTGTTATAAATTATTATAGGAAATTTATCATTATTCATTAGGTATTAATATTTTAGGTTTGGTGTAAATGGTTTGAGTTATAGTTTCTATGGGTTATTTATTGATGTAAATGATGTGGGAACTGAAATATGTGTACAATAAATATCAAGGTATGAATATACATCATCAACATCAGTTAATAATGCATAAAATACATCTTCAAAATCAATATCCATGTCATAATTAGAATGTACATACTCAGAATTAGAAAATGAATCCACATAAAAATTAGTACAAATAGAGGAAGTCTCATGAAAAACATGTATGGAAATGTTATAAGACATCAATCCATCCCCAATACTCAAAATCCACTTAATAATAGAATGATTTCCATTTAAAAAATATTTAAAATCGATATTTGTAGAATCATAACAAGATGGGTTGGAATGGGTGATGAAGTGAGAGGAATGGTATTTTGAGGGTTACTTCATGGAGTCTAAAATGTTAAATCTTACAATATAATTTATGAACTCCATATAAAGTGTTCCATCATAGAAATTTATGATTATCTTGTTAGTTTTGAGGATGGTTCTTCTAATAATGATGGGAGCATGAGAACGTACCTGATCATCCTCCATATTCTGCATGTAGAAATCCATAGGAAATATTATATCACTTGCCTGAAAAAGTACATCTTCAAGAACTCGTATCAGATATCCCATAGCTCTATTTTATAATTTAACCACTACTCTTATTATATTAAACTCACCAATCTATAAATAAGAGAAAACTATGTGAGTCATGACATTAATGGAGGCACCCAAATCACAAAAAGCATCAGAGAAATGTAGCTCCCCTATAGTGAAAGTAATGGTGAATGTCATTGGGACCTTAGACTTTTTAGGCATCACCAAGTTTTGTGTGATGAGTGCATAGACATTACTCTCAAGGTTGATCTACTCATTTCCCTTTATCCCTCTTATATTTGTACATGGTTCTTTTAAAAAATTGACATTCCTTGTAATTTTCTTGATTTCTTCAAGTAGAGTGATGTTGATCTCAATATGCTTGAATGTATCCAAAACTTATTTTTTTCATCACCTCTTTAGTTATATTCTTGGTTTGTATATCTCTATTCTAAAATGGAATGAGTTTAGAAGGAAAATCATCAATATTTTTCTTACCTTTGTCTTTATTCTTTAGCTTCTCATCAATTGGTCTTGAATGGGGCTTCTTAGGAGTTGTGGTGAATCCTAGTGCAATGATAGGTGCAGATGTATCAATAATTTTATTTCCACATCTCAGTGTGATGGAACTGAAATTCCCTTTGGGTTTTGGAGTGGGTTGGGAAGGAAATTTTTCAAAGTTCTTTCTTTCTAGTTCTTGAAGGGTGGTGGAAATATAGCTCATTTGTGTCTTCAACTCCCTCAACTTCAAACCTTAACTATTAAGATAATTCTATTAATTAAGAATACACTACTAGAAAAATTACATATACCCACAGTTCAAAACCATGGGTATATCCCCCAAAACTGTGGGTATAGGCTATAACCACGGTTTTGGGAACCATGGGAAATTGAGGCAGCTACTGAATATTGATCTCGCAACCTACAAATCAAAATCCTATAGCCTAACCAACTGAGATGCTTAAATTTTATATATATATGTCTACATATCCCAATATATATTAACATACATCATCTGTATTGGAAAAAAATCATTCAAAGAGTTTTGATCTCGTGACCTTTTACTCAAAGTCATGTCGTCTCACCAACTCAGCTACATCAATTATGTTTTTGTGTATATATATCTGCCTAATTATATTAATTTCAACTACTTGTAGAAAAAAATCTACAATGGGTTTCGAACCCACGCTGCTAAGATTCCATTGAAGTCCAGTACCACTACACCAATTGTAGTTCATTTAATATATAGATATTTGTTATTTTATATATATATTTAAAAAATTGGATTAAATAAAATTACCCACGAGAGTTTAGAACCCACATTTATGCTACAAGGCATAACCTGCTTACCACTACACTAATCGGAATTAAAATTACATATACATTTATTATATTATATTTTTTTTCACACTCAAAAAATAAGCGACCATATACCCACAGTTCTGTAAAACCATAGGTATAGGTCCAAGTTATACCCACGGTTTTCATAAATCGTGGGTATAGGCTTTAATACCAAAGGTTATACCCACGGTTTATAGAAACTGTGGGTATAGGTGGAATCTATACCCACGGTTTATACAAACTGTGGGTATAGGCTTATATACTGAATTTTATACCCATGATTCATGAAAACCATTGGTATAGACACCACCTATACCCACAGTTTACATTGAAATGTGGGTATAGGTTTTCCCATAGTATTCCCACGAAATTTTTTGGCTTCCCATGCTTACGCGGGTACCCTATACCCATAGTTTAGCAAGAACCATGGGTATAGGTAAGAAAATGTCACCTATACCCAAAATTCATGAAAATTGTGGGTATAGGTGAGTCTGTACCCACGTTTTTTGGGAAAACCATGAGTATAGACCCATTTTCCAATAGTGATAATTTGTTTCAAAAGGTCAACAGTATTAGAATCTACCTTTGGTTGATAGTTCAATTTTTCTTGTTGAATTATTGATGTCCGGGCTTCAAATATCCTTTGGGGATGTTTAAAACCATTTTGGTTGGGCAGAGGCTACTGGAAGTTTTGTTGAAAAGGGGTACTTTTTTTTGTTTAGATACATACCTCATGTATAAGTGATCTTTAAACACTTGGTTGTATATTGGTGAAAATGAATCATACTTATTCTAGGGATGTGGTTGTTGTTTCTAGTGATATGGTATCTCCTGGAATATGGATTCATAATCCTTTATCTTTTTTAATTTTGGGAAATAGTCGGTAGGGTGTTCAATTTCAATGAAAATTCCATAAGGCCTCATAGAAGTGGGTTGAGATGCCTTTTGATCCAAAGTAGTTTGTCTCGCCATAGTGGTCAATTCATCTAACATAATATCAATTAAATTATTTTCAAGAGAATAAGAACTTACCTGTTAAACTCATATAATAGGTGGTGTACCTCAATCACAAAATTGTAAGAGTTTTGTGTCATATTATAGATTAATTCACATGAAACAACTAGTGTTTTGTTGACCAATTCCCCTTTAGCTGTGGAATCCACCATGCTCTTCTCTATTGGTGTGAAGCCTTTTTAGAATTATTGGATGATAAGTTTCTCACTGATTTAGTGATATGGATATCTTAAACACAACTTCTTGAATTTCTCCCAATACACATACATTGACTCCCTTTATGCTTTCTTGATATCTGATATCTCATTTAAAATTTAATTTTTCCTCGATGCTGGAAAAAATATCTGTAAAAAAAGATATCTCAAATCATTCCAACATGTTACGTCTTCATGTTGTAAATAATACATTCAATCCTTTACAGTTCCATCGAGTGAAAATGGGAATTCTCTTAGTTTGATTTTATCTTCAGAGAAATTTATTGGTTTCATTTTTAAGAATTCCACATTGAATTCTTTAAGGTGTTTTTTTGGATCCTCGTCAGATAAGACATGAAATTTTGGGAGAAGGTGAATTAACCTAGATTTTTCTTTGAATTTGGATTTGATAGTTGTATTTTCAATGAATGTAGGT
The DNA here is from genome assembly GCA_963277665.1 of Viscum album. Lineage (NCBI taxonomy): Eukaryota > Viridiplantae > Streptophyta > Magnoliopsida > Santalales > Viscaceae > Viscum > Viscum album. Next base: position 2,091,211,405 of record OY728120.1, read on the forward strand.
TAATAATTAATATCAGGTGAAACCAATTCTCGAATGGTTCTATCGATTTCATTATTGTTGTTTTCAATCATTGTATCTAGTTTTATGTTTTTTCAAATGTTCTTACTATTTCAAAATTCCTAGAATAGTGGAATTCCCATATTGGGTAAATATAGACACTTCCCATAGATCAAGATTTTTTGATTCAATCCCTAAGACTACGTTCAATATTAAGGTATATTTCAAAGATATCCTTAGGATGCGATCATATCATAAATTAGATAAAATAGGTAAATTAAAAAGAATATACTGTAATATCATGAAAATGGGTTTCAATTTATGGTCTAAAATAGAATAAGAAAGAAAAAAATAACAAAAATTGAGAAATGGTAAATAATAAAGAAAAAATAATAAAAAATAGGAAATAAAATCAAAAAAATACCTCTAATTAGTTAAATAAAAGACTAGCCTCCTTGAAAATTAATCCAATTTAAAAGGTGTCGTCATGGGTGCTCTCAAATGATGTGTGCTTTTTTGGGTACTTAGGTGTAGAAAAGTGGCTGACCAAGGTCATTCTATAAGGAGGGAGTACTTAAAAACATATTAAAGGTATTTTGAAAATAAAATAATAGAATCACAATACTTAAAAGGATTGGGTTTTGTGTAATGGTTATAAAACTAGAATAAGTATTTTGTAAGAGGAATTTATTTTTTTTTCTTTTTGAAATTTGGTTGATAAAACACAATGAAAATATTTTTAAAAAAATATTTTTAAAAGGTGTAATTGAACTAAATATTACTATTCAATTAATTATTAATCATTATCATTTAAATAAAAATACACTTAATTATGATCCCCTAATTTTTTTAACCCTTGAACCTTATGATAATTTACCTCAACTATAAAGATGAAATAAATTAAACCCTCTGTTAGCTTCAGAACATGAAATCATAACACCCTACTTTGTTTTCCATTCCAAGGCTATCTTATGGAAAAAATAAATTCATATATTATATTAATTGAATTAAATTATCTCATTGATTTAAAACAAATAAGTGAATAAGGTTATAATTAGATCAATTAATAAGAAAAACTAATCAATCATGGGTGGTGTAGTCATCATAGAAATGTTTTACATGTGTAAAGGTTTAGAAAGGGTATAACATAATATCATTTATACTCTTGATTTAAAATACAAATAAGTAAATTAAAGAATATTTAAATTGAAAATAATAAAATAAATATAAGATAAATGGATATTTTATTGCAAGAATAACAACACTACAATAAAGAAGAGGAAAGGAAGAGAAATTTGGAGGAGATCCTAGCTTGAGAGATTCCCTCCTCAATTGGTGTTTAAAAATGTCAAGTCACTACATATACTCTTCTATAAGTCCTATAATTCATTCTAACCCCCTCTAAATGATAAAAACACACATTTATATAGTGGAGGGGGGGATATTGTTTCAAGTGGTTATAAGTGTGAATGGGAAAATTCGACCAAATATGTTAATCCAAATTGTAACAACTTGTGAACCTCTAAACCATCTGAACCATATATCCTTATAGAAGGTTGATTTTTTTGAAATTGGGTCCTCTATCTACTTCCCAAATTTTATCCTAATCCAAGCCTAGATGTAGAATATATGGCCTAAATGGTGAAGTGGTGTTCAATCTGATGAGTCCATTCCAACTTTGACTTCATGAACTATTTACTCTGATCAAATGAAAGATCCAAATAGGATGGTCTAAATGAAAGTTTTATCCCATTTATTGATTAATTATATTGAAATTTTAAGTTAAAATAAGTCACATAATAATATTTATTTCCAAAATACTATAGTGCACTTTAAAGGGTCAAAAATGTAATTTATATCAAATTTTAAATGAATGATCTAATCCCAAATATTACATAAATAAAAATATTTCACAAAATGTGTGGAAATTATGTCATTTATTATCAAAAAAATATTCAATAAAAATGTTTTTTATCAATTGAAAACCAAGAAACATTGAAGCATTAAATCAAGTAGTTGGCATGAATCATTCTATAGAGATGTGTCACAAAACTCTGCGCCCAAAGAGTACCCCTATGGGCCATAAATGAGAGAAGTGAGATGGTGACTACCAAATTCACACCTCTAGTAGGTCCTTGGTTGGATACTAGCACTAAGGGTATAATAAGCATACATATGGGAGGCATTAATATCAAAGAGAACATGTGGAAGATAGAGATAAGACAGATACAACAATCAAAACCTGCTAATATATATATAATGAAATACCAAGTGAAACATGCAATGAAATAAAATTCTAAAACAACTGAATGGGAAACTACAAGTATGAAAAAAATGAAAATACAGTAGTGACCATGAATCCCAAAAAGATCCTAAAAAACCATGAGCTGGTAATATTCATCTTGATCTCTAACATGCTCCAACTATCCTAAAAATAAATTTATATATATGTAGGGTGAGTATAATATTATACTCAACAGGATACTCCTTAGATCCTCTCATGTAAAAGATAAAGAAAGAATGCTAAATCATAGTGAACTAAAGTGAAACTAACTCATCACCAAAATAGGTATATTAAGTTCTCGGTCTCATCATGGATAACTCTCACCAATTATCACATACAAGAGATCATATAATATAATAATGAAATATCAAGGGTACCCCACTTCCACTTCCCTACTAGTTTTTTGCTCTTCCCCAATGCCACACATCTAGATCCATATCTCTCCAAAATAGGCCAGCCCAAATACATCTAGTAAAGGGATCACAACATGCACCTCATGAATCACATCATCACATCATGCCATCCACATATCTTTATATAGTAACCGAGTAGTTTATGGGATCTACTATAACTTGTATGATGTATATAATACATTTGGTATTATACCTCAATCCATCACAACTCATACACTGAGTAATGTACCACAATCCATCACATCCTATACACTTCATACCTATAATAATCCTTTGGATACTATATCCATAGATACATGTTTGTGAAATAACCACAATACATCATAGTAATCTATACACATATATAGGAAAACTAACTGTAGTGCATAACATCACATGTAACTACCATGATAAGAGAGTAGGGCCAAAGGAGGTAGTAAGCCACCCATCCTCCCATCAGAATATTGGGGAAAAAACCCTCCTAGAGTCCACTGAATGTCAATTTCCCTAACCAACATGGGTAGGGAAGCATATAAAATTACAGAATATATAGGATATAATATATCTCACAACCACACTATGGGAATAATCTAGTATTAGAATCAACTACAGCTAACTTCGCTTAGAATCCCAGCTACCACTACTAAGACCAGATATCCTATAAGCACACAAGAATTTAGAAGATATTTATTAATTACTTCATTCCTTTTTTATCATTTCCATATATTAATTAATTTATTATCCCTTAATTAACCATTAACATTATTCTACATTACATAAAATTAATCATCAAAGTAAAGTCCATGCCCTCTAGGCATAATCCAAACTGTGTCCACAGTTTCTCAAGATTGATATCTTTCTAGAAATTTCACTTCATCAACACCAACCCTATGGGTTAATAATTATTTATTAAACATTATTAGATTTATTCCATAATTTAGGTACTCTAATAAAACCATCCTAATATAACACTAAGAGGAAACATACAAACAATCACATCATGTTGCCTCAAGAAGTGGGCAAAGGAATGTAGATAAAACAAGAAAACTCATCCATCATCCATTAAATTGATTCATAAGCAATCATCCTATATCTCAACATCACATAAATGAGTAAGCACATATTCAATCCATTCCATTATCTTTGGTGTCATCCCTGACACCCACATGCATATCTCAATACATCTTTTCATCACAGGCGTCAACTGTTGCCACATCATCTGGGCCTCCCCACCCACATCACATCAACCATCCCAGGCTCATCCATCCTAGACTCATATCACATCCAGGCCTCCCCACCCCATATCACATTGCATAGTGAAACTCATATTCAGATCACATAAAAATTAGTAGGAAAAAAACAAGCATAACCAACATGGAAATATAGTCCCTAAATCAAGGCATCCATCCTTCACACATAAAAAATATCTCACGGCTCCAAACTCAAGGAACTCTGCCTTCTCAAGAAAATGGGAAACTCAGGCCCAAAAAATTATCTTTATCACACAACCAGTTCTTATTCCATCTTGAATTAATTTATTAGTTATTCACATGTGCCAACTATGGGAAACTTAAGGCATCAAGTTATAACAAGATATCAAAATATAAACATGATTTTAGCATTAAACTAGTTTTAAAAAACTTTGATAAGAAACATTCTCATTTAATCTACCTTTTAATCTTTTATCACCAATCATAACATACTTCACATTTTTTATCAATTCCACTAACACATAGAAGATAACATTTAATTATACATGTGCATTGCATCAATTTTATTATCATCAAATTACATCAACCACTGGATTAGAAACATGCCTCTTATTTAAATTCTTAATCCAATTAATTCTGAATCTATATTATTTACCAATTTCAACATGTTACCCCAAGTATAATAACATGTTAACAGAGCAAAGTGTAGATATCATACTATCTATCAAATCAAGAGGCAGCCTGTCATAATGATATAAAGAATCAAAATGCCATCACTATAACCCATTTCTTTATTAATCCAATTAAACCATTATTAGGTTAATTTCATTTCCATTCAACAAGATAAACCATGCTAGATTTATGATTGTACATATAATAAATGGAATAAGCAATGAATCTCCTACCTCAAAGGTGTCAATGTTCATCGTATGAGAACAGACTAATGTTGTGGATCCTAATAACCTCTCCCACAAGAAGTTTCATCCATCCAAGGACACTGCAACACAATCACACCAAAAAAACCAACTAAAATCCATTAGAAATAATAGAGATCATGTGTCATAGAATGTTGAGAAGAAACAATAAGAAATGAGACTAGTTAAGTAGAACCCTCTAGAAAAAGAAGGAAGAACACACCTTGAATCACCATGGATTGAAGACAAAAGCCCGGGATTGATCCATATAGTATTAATCCCCAAATTCCTGGGAAGAGGGATGTTGGGTCACCTCGAATCAAGAGATACTTAGGGTTTTGAGAATACTTGAGTCGTTGTATCATTTATAGGTGTGATGCCTAGGGAATTTACATGGTGTGTAACCATTTACACATCATGTAAATGTTGGGTTCTATATCTCCCTGAAAAATTCATCATCTCAAACCTTTTATCCCTAAATAAATAAACGTCATGTAACACCTCATGAACCAACCTAAACAAATCTTGAACCTCTTTAATCTATGAATGAAGTTCACACAAGATGTGAACTAAGAATACATGGTGTGAAATATTTACACACCGTGAATTATCCTTGCATCCCAATTTTTAATATCCAAACCCCTCCAGACTCATTCTATGCCTCCTTTGAGCACCATGAGCTTTGGAAACATGGAAAGGGTCAGAATACATAGATCCAGACCCTTACATTAGATACCACTCAAAAAATTCTCATCCTCAAGAATCCAAAACCAAACCTAGAGAGGAAAGGAAAAGGGGTCATCTGAATATCCACCCTGCGAGATACCACTCAAGGATAACTCTATCATAGGAGCTAAACCATCTCATAATAGGAACAATGTGAAACCACAAAACAACAAAAACTAGATTCTAAACACTATCCCAAGGGATATATATCTCAAACAAGAGTTATTCCATAATAAGAAACAATAGTAAACCATCTTATAAACAAAAAAGGTCAACATCCATAAGATAATAACATTATAAGAGAAAAGATAAACATTAAACAACTCAAGGTACTGAGTTTGAATCTGCGACTCATGTTCCTAGGTACTCTCCTCCACACCACTATGCCACCACAATACACGAACCAAGGGAACTTCACACCCACACAACACCTTCTCCTGATGTTCATGGATCTACATAGGCTTCTCCTCAAAGGTCACTTTATCATCAATATTGATCTCACCCTAATTAATGACATTAGACTTTTCATGAAGATAACGAAGGAGCTTAGATATGTGAAAAACATCATGTATTTATCTCATATATGGGGGGAGTGATATCAAATATTCCATGACCCCAATATGAGACAAACCTCAAAAGGACCAATAAACCAGGGAGAGATCTTACTCCCACAACCAAGACTTCACTGCCCATGATGAGGAGTCACATTTAGGAACATATTATCTATAATTTTGATCTATAGAGGTCTCCTATTATGATCGGTATAGAATTTATGATGATCATGTGTTTCCTTTATCCTATCACGAATTACCTATACCATATTTGTCGTATTTTATACCAGTTACAGCCTGAGAATTTCTATCTCTCTGACCTCAGTCCAACACAATGGAGAATGAAAAAGTCAGTTGTACAAATATTTAAATGGTTCCATAAAAATGGTGGAGTGGAAACTATTATTGTAAGAAAAATTGACCAAGGGTGGTTTCCTCATCTAAAAACATCCAAAATCAAGGACACAAGAGTACAACATGTCTTTAAGAGTCTAGATGGTCTGCTCTATCTTGCCATCCATCTATGGATGAAAATCAATGCCTAGGAATAACTGAGAGCCAAATAATTTTGGATACCTCTCTATAACCTAGAGGTCAAATGAGGATCTTGATCAGATATGATCACCCTTAGGACTTTGTGGAGTCACACCACATCTGACAGATACTACCTCAACAAAACCTCTACTGATCTCGACTCCCTAATTGTTATAAAGTGATTTGATTTAATCAAATTATCCACTATCACCCATACATCATCATATCCTTCTTGAGATCAAGTTAAACTATTAATTAAGTCCATTGAGATGTCCTACCAATTCCATTGGGGAACATCTAATGGTTGGATAAAACCACCAGGAACATGGTTCTTGGCCTATACTTTATTGAAAACCAAACATTGAGAAACAAACTCTACAACTACATGCTTCAACCCAGGCCACCAAAACTAACCTCTCAAAGATCAATACATATTTTTCATGTCGATAGGTACCTCCAAAGTTGATATATGGAACTCATAGGGAACCATATCACACATTTCCAAATGAAGGAAAATCCTTCCCTAAAAACACCTGGTGTTGTCCATCCTCGGACTAGCCATCAGGGGCATCGCCAAAAACAACTCGGTCCCTCCAAACCTCCACCTCATAATCCCCCCAAATAATAATCCTCCACCAGCTAAACCAAATATGACTAAACTATCATCTAGAAAATAAAACATTTTCCTCAAACCTCACCCATATCTAGATGCATTGTTGAGAGTTATTCAATCACTCTCTAGGAATCTCCAAATTCATGCACGACATCACTATATGACTTCCAACATATCACACCAAATAAAAAATTTCCCTTTACTAGTTTATATGAAATATTTATGTCATAATCCTGTAATAATTCCATCCACTGACACTGAATTAAGTATAAGTCATGTTGGTAGAACACATACCTCATGCTCTTATGGTTGGTAAAAACCAAAAAAATTGCCACCAATGAGGTAATATCACCACAAATTCAGGAAAAACACCACTACCACCAACTCAAGATCGTGGGTGGAATAGTTACATTGATAGGGATATAACTATCAAGACCTATAATTAGAAAAAAAAACTCTACTACATCAGAATATAGCCCAATCCATGTTACAAAGAATCACATAAAAATTCAAATTGAACTCCTTCTGTTGGAAAACAAAGGAATGGAGCACTGATCAACTTCTCCTTTAAGTACTCAAAATCTACCTTACACTAATAAATCCATAAGAATGCTTGATCCTTCTAGTTCAAGTCTATCATAGGAGTTTCAACCTAAGAAAAATTGGCTACAAACCTCATGTAATATCTTGAGTGTCTAATAAAACTTCTCACCCCCACCACTATCTTGGGGGATGCCTAATAAACAACTGCCTCTATCTTCAAAAGATCCACAACTAATCCCTATTAGGACACAACATTCCGCAAGAAATGAAATTCACAAGCCCAAAACTCACACTTTGAAAACATTCTGAATAGCTTCTTGTGGTAAAGAACTCTCAAAATGGAATGCAAATGCTCAGCATTATCCTCCTCATATATAGAGTACACAAGGATTTCATTGATAAAAAACACCACAAACTTATCTAGGAACTCTTTCAACATTGTTTTAATAAACTCCATGAACATGGTTAGAGTATTCGTCACACTAAACAACATCATAATGAACTCGTAATTCCATGATGACAACAAAAAGTGGTCTTATGAATATCCTCATCCTTTACCTACATCTGATGATATCCTGACCACAGAACAATCTTCAAGAACCAACTTTCTCCCTTTATATGATCATAGAAACTATCAATATACGGATGAGGATAGTGTTTCTTTATTGTCACATGGTTTAAGAGATTATAATCAATTCAAATCCCTAAACTTTCATCAGCCTTATTTACAAACAAAACTAGTGCACCCTAAGGTGACACACTCAGGCAAACAAAACCTTGCTACAAAAGATCATCAAGTTGTACTCACAACTCTTGTAACTAATAAGGAACCATCCTATACATATGAATCAAGATAAGAGACATTCCTAGTTGTAGTTCCATCCCAAACTTGATCTCCCTTTAAGGGGGTAACTCTACAACCTCCTCTGGAAAGACATCAGGGTACTCTTCCACAACCCTAGGAAACACTGAATGTTGAACCTTCAATAAGATCAACATCAACTTGACTATAAAATATGATAATTATGGAACATACCTATGACCCATCCAACAGTCTCTCTTTCTAACAAACACCATTTTCTCTCCATCAGAATCATAAAAAAAATCTACCTCTTGAATCAATCTATAATAGCCTACACCAAATACAACCAATCCATATAGAGGATGATGTCATATGGCTATATTGGTAAACATAAGAAATATCTCCAATAGTGGTAATACCATAGAACTAGATCATAGTATCTACATATATACTTCATACAAGTCAGATCGACCACCAACTGGCATAGTTAATACCAAGGGCACAGGAAGTTTCTTTACCTCAAGTCCCAAAGCATGGATGAGGGTAGGTGATATAAATAATTATGTCACTCCCGAATCAAATTAAGCATGAAACCATGTATAAAACAAAAAAAGGGTACCTTAAATTATTTATAGATCACTTAGATCTGGAAATGAAAAATCATGAATCTAAACATGGTCTTCCACACGGCCTCATTGACCCTACTGAAGACCACCTTCATAGATATTCTATGATCTTTGAGGACAAGAAGTGTATTGGGGTTGTACTCTACCTACCTCATCTCCTCTCTACTTATCCCAAGTTGGAACACCCTACTACTCCTGCCTCTACTGAAACTGTCTCAATGGAGGAACCTCAAAAGGAACACTTGACACACACTGATTGATCAGAGATTTATGGAACTCTCATCACTAATGAACTCATCCTTCATAATAAAAAAATGCATTTGAGCCCTTGGAATAGGTATGAGAACATCCTCCCCCATATAAATGAAATGATGAGGGCTAAGACCTACCTTTGATTAACCGAAAAATCTTCTTTCCATGAAACTAAGAACCACATACCACAACTCTACTTAATGAGGAATCCTGATGAATCCCCTCGCATAACGATCCGGTTCTAGCCAGCATCCTTTCAATAACCTATAATCTTTCCAAAACCTTAAGATACATATTTAGTATAAATGGGATGACCTAGAACTAGATCTATGGACACAAAGTATCCTAAAAATTCATCTCCCTAGCCTCCTCATCTGGAAACAGGTTTGAAGTATATTACAGAAGGGTCATAAAATGGATCTCAAACTCTCATATGCTAGAACTCCCCTGTCAAAGGGTAAGTAAGCTCCTTGAAATCGGTTTACTTCACAGTCAAAGAAATAAAATCTTCTCAAAATTAGTCTCATAACTTCTCCCATGATACTATCAACTCCCTGTGATCCTTGAGGAATAATAACCACCACTGCCTCACTGCTCCATGCAACATCCACATAGACAATGAAACCCAATGCTCCCTCCAAGCATGGATCAAACTAAAATCTATCTCAACCTCCTCCAACCATTCTTCTATGACTAAATCTAAAAAATATACATCATAATTATTCAGACTCTGGCACTGAAACTCTTGGAGTGTTATCCTCCATGTGTCATTTTCACCAACCTCCACTCTATGGTGATCTGCTGGAATATCCTACAAAACATATTTGGTGTGAGCCTGATGAGCATGTATACCTGGATCCATTCCTGCAAAAGGAACAAATAGTTAGATCTATTAAACCTAGAATATGTAATATTTAACAATAATTAATTAATTTATTTATTATCTTGTTAAGGTTTTAGCCTATCCCAAGGTATACCCATTTCAAAAAAAGGTGTAAAGAAAAATGATTCCTGGTCCTTTCAGAATTATCTACCCTGAAACCAGTATCACTTAATTTAGTAGGATCGGTAGACATAAAGGTTCATGCATTAGATAATAGGGGGATAAATACCCATGTCACAACCATTATCATATGTTTACATTGGTGATTAAACTTAGCTAACACAGTTTCCCTACCAACCTACAACCTCACTTGTTCCTAAATCCAAACTTCATCCTATCTATCAACCTTCCTCTGATACCACTCTATCATGACCCCCTCCCCCCATAGAGTACCCCTCCTGGACCAGCAATGAGAGAAAGGAGATGGTGACTTCTTGAGTCTCGCCTCTAGTAGGCCCCAAGTTGGCAACTAGCATTGAGGTTATAATAAGCATACAAATGGGAGGAACTGCCCTTTAATAGAACATATGGAAGAGAGATATAAGACAAATACACCAATAAAAACCTATTTATACATACATACATACATACATATATGTATATATATATATATATCCCAAGTGTAACATGCAATGTCATACAATACTAAAAAAACTAAAAGGGAAACTTTAAGCACCAAAAAGGTAAAGAGGGAAGTGACCACGAAGTCCAAATAGATCCTAAAAAACCATGAGCTAGTAATATACAGCCTAATCTCCAACCTTTCCCAGTTGACCTAAAAATAGTTTATATATGCATAGGGTGATCATAATAGTATACTCAATAGGATCCTTCCTGGCGCCTCTCATGAAAAATATAAATAAATCATTCTAAAGAACAGTGAACAATAATGAAACTAAATCATCATCTAAATAGGTATACTAAGTTCCCAGCCTCGCCATGGCTAAATCTCACCAAGTATCACATACAAGAGAGCATATAATATAATAATAAAACATCATGGGTGCCCCAGTCCAGCTTCCCCACTATTTTTCTACTCTTCCCCAATTTTGTACGCCCTAAGCCATCTCTCTCCAAGATAGGTCAGCCTGAAGACACCTAGGAAAGGCATCACAACATGCAACTCATGCATCACATCATCACATTATACCATAAATATATCTATATATAGTAGATGAGTAGTTTTTGGGATCCACCATAGCCTGTATGATGTATATCATGCATTGGGTATTATACCTCAATCCATCACAGCCCATACACCGAGTAAAGTACCACAAGCCACCACATCTTATACACATCATACCTATAATAATCCATTGGATACTATATCTAGAGATACATGTGTGTGAAATAACCACAATCTATCATATCCCTTTATACACATATATGGAAAATTTAACCATCGTGCATACTAGAAAATGTAACTACTAGGAGAAGAGAGTGGGGCTAGAGGGGGTAATCAGTCATCCATCCTCCCATCAGAATGTTGGGGAAAAACCCTCTCATAGTCCACTGGGTATCATTTACCCTAATCAACATGGGTGGGGTAGCATATGAAATCAAATAATATACAGGATATAATATAGCTCACAACCACACTATGGGCATAACCTAGTCTTAGACGCAACTACAGCTAGCATTGCTCGATCTCCCAACTGCCACTACTAAGACCAAATATCCTATTAGCACACTAGAATTTAAAAGAGATACATTAATTTCTTATTTAATTTTTTATCATTTCCTTCCATTAATTAATTTATTATCCATTAATTAACCATTGAAATTATTCAAAATTAAATTACATTAATCATCATAGTAAATTCCATTGCCTCTAGGTATAATCCAAACTGAGTCTATGGTTTATCAAGATTGACATCTTTACAGAATTTTCACTCCATAAACACCAACCCCGTGGGTTAAGAATTATTTATTCAACATTATTATCTTTATTCCATAGTTTAGGTACTCTAGGAAAACCATCATAAGCTACCACCAAGACGAACATGAAAACAAGAGCATCCAGCTTCCTCAATCAGTGGGGAAAGGAATTTAGATAAAAAAAATCAAATAGTACATTTTCTATTAAAAATATTCATAAGAGAGCATCCTAGATCTCAACATTACATCAATGGGTAATCTCGGATTCAACCCGTTCAATCATCTTCGGTGATATCCTTGACACCCACATGTATATTCCATTGCATTTTTCTATCATAGGTGTCAACTGCTGCCACATCATCTGAGCCTCCCCACCCACATCACATCATCCATCCCATAATCATATCACATCTAGGCCTCCCCACCTCATATCACATTGCATAGTGAATCTCATATCCAGAACACATCACAAAATCATTAGGAAATAAACAATCATAACCAACAGGGAAATCTAGGCCTTAAAACAAGGCATCCAACCTTCACACATAAATGGGCTCTCATAGCTCCAAAATCAAGGCACTCTACCTTATCAAGAAAATGAGAAGCTCAAGACCTAATGATTATCTTTATCAGACAATCAGTTCTTATTCCATCTTGAATTAACCGGTTCATTATTCATAGGTTACAACTATGAGAAACCTATGGAATCAAGCTATAACAAGCTACCAAAATTTAAACATGATTTTAGCATTACACCAATTTAAAAAAATGTGAGAAGAACCATTCTAATTTATTATGCATTTTAATTTATTATCAACAATCATAACATGCTTCATGTTTTTTATCAATTCCATTAACATATGAAATATTACATTTAATTATACATGTGCATTGCATCAATTTTATTATCATCAAATTAAATAAACCACTAGATTATAAACATGAATCATCTTTAAATTCTTAAGAAAATTAATTTTCAATTAATTTTGGATTTATATTATTTACTAATTTAAAAATTCTAATACAAGCCTAATAACATGCAAACAAATCACATCATAGATATCACACTATCTAGCAATTCAAGAGGCAACCCATCATAACAGCATAAAGCATCAACATTTGATTGCTACAACCCATTTCTTTATTAATACAATTAAATAATTATTAGGTTAATTTCATTTCCATCTAATTGGATAATCCATTCTAGCTTTACGATTTCACATAAAATAAATGGAATAAATAATGGATCTCTTACCTCAAAGGAATCAATGTTCTTCACATAAGAATGAACCAACATTGCGGATCCTGATCACCACTCCCGCAATAAGCTACATCTATCCAAGGACACCTTGGAAAAACTACACCAATAAACAACCAAGTAAGCTTTGTTAGAAATAGTGAATATCAAGCACCATATAATGGTGAGAAGAAACAGGAGGAAATAAGACCGATCAGGGAGAACCCACTAGAAAAAAAAGGAATAACACACCTTGAATCACCACAAATTGAAGATGGAAGCCAATGATCAATACCTATCAAAGGAATCCCCAAAAACCTGGGAAGAGGGTTTTTGGGTTTCCTATAATCGAGATAGTTGTAGTGTTTTGAGAAAACATGAGTTGTTATAGCATTTATAGGCATGTTGCACAGGGAATTTTTTCATAGCATGTAACCATTTACACATCGTTTAAATGTCAGGTTTCAGATCTCATTGAAAAATTCATCACCTCAAACATTTTAACCCAAAATAAATACATGTCATGTAACACCCTATGAACCATACTCAACAAGCTATGAACCTCTTTCATGCCATGAACTTCTTACACAATCTGTGAATTATCATTACATCCTGATTTTTAGCTGTCGAATACCTCAAGAATCATTTTAGGCCTCATATGGACCTCATGAGCTTCAAAAACACATAAAAGACTAGACTATACAGATCCATAACCTTACTAGATGAAACTAGTGCAATGGTAATGAACCTCAACCTATCCATCCTTGATCACTTGCACAGGGAAAACATAACCATCGAACAAAAATCCTACAGCTTCATCATTGGATTTTAGGTTTTTTATCCTTTAGAAAAACTTGATTATTCTAAGAATTAATTAACAACGATCCAGATTAATGTCTCTTACTATCAATAGTATTTTCAACAAGCTTAGGGCTTCATCGGTTTTTGAAGGGCATCGCGGCTCGAGTTCAATTTCAACAGAGCATCTCCACAGTTTCAACAGGGGTATGAAGCTCATTGGATTCAATTCTCCCTCAGTAGTCAATCTATGGATTCTATAGGGTGTTACAACTCGGATTCATCTCCTTCGTACATCTTCAGTGAGGACACATCAATGGTTGGATCTTTAATAGAGCTTGGACTGTTGGTTCATCTCCTTGTAGCATGGCTCAATCAACTTCTCCAATGGGTTGTATTCTTCACACATCCCTGAAATCTTTGGTTTTTCTATTCATTGGTGATATTTGACCTTAGTTTAGTGCTCGGAGTAGACCTTATCATGGAGAGAGCTTCAATTTTCTGATTCGAGTTCAATGGAGATTGATTTTTATTGGGTTTGGCTGATTTTTTGAAAGAGGCAGGGGCATTGTATAGTATTGGGGGAATTCTTCTTGTAGTAGCAAACTGATGGTAGCAAAGAGGATCTTTTGATGATAGAATGGGGATGATCATAGTAGCAGAATAGGTATGGTAGCACATTTCTTTCATATTAGAAGACCTTACCATGGTAGCATATTTTTTCCCTACTCATGATAGTAGTGGAATGGTAGTAGGGTAATGGAAGTAAGACAATGGTAGTACACACTTTTTTATGATGGCACCTGACTAGTAGTAGCATAATTAATGAAGGCATGGTAGCATACTTTCTCACGATAGCATACCTAACCTCACAGTGGCTGACCAATGGTAGTAAGGCTTGATAGTAGTATGGGAGTTCTTCTGACAGTAGCAGACTGACGGTAGTAGAATTGATGAAGGAATAATGGCAGAATTTCTCATGGTAGTAGGCCTAGCCTCATGTACAAATCATAAAAATATTTTTTTAAGTGCAGACATTTTTTCAAATTAAATTAAAGTATTGAAAACAAATTCTATAAAAGTTATAATTCATTTTTTTCCAATCAATTAACAAATTATATTTTTTTAACCATAATTAATTCCATATTATTAAATATTTTTTTATTAACCAATTTTAATCAGATTTTGAAAAAAAAATCAATTTCTAGTGATTCATTTTATCATATTTAAAAATCCAGAGTGATATTTCACTATTTCAAAAATCACATTTATTTTTTTAAAAATCAATTTATATATTTTCATTAAATTCAAAAATGAATAAAACAATTAAAAATCAAAAACTAAATCCATTAAGAATATTTATTATAGATATAATTAAACAATTAAATTTAAAAATCAATTTCAATTTCAATTTCAATGTATATTTTCATAATTTCTTCCATGAATTATTATAAATTGTAAAAATCATGATTTTCTCCAATTATAGTGAAATTATAGATTTATCCAGAAGTCACAAAAACCAAAAATTTACCCATAATTTAGATTAATTAAGGGGTGATTATTAATAAAATACAGACAAAAACTTTTGAAAATTTTAGTTCACATCACCTTCTTTCCCACATTCTCTTTTATTACAGTGAGGACACTACACACTCTTTGTGTGGGGGGTACATTCGTAGGTTGGTATTTTTATCATCTTTCTTCTTTTTCACTTTTTTTCTTATTTCATGGTATTTTTTATTTTTTCTCTCTCATCTTCTCTTTTTCTACCCATTCTCTTCATCATCATTTGTTTTGGTATACTCATATTAAATGCCCAAATCACCATGGAATTTATTGAAAATGAATGATGAATTTTCATATTTCATGTTGTTTAACCATGTAATAAAAAATTATTTATCTAATGGAATGTGAGTTTTTTATTAATTTAACATTTATTTGTTAATTTTAGTATAATTGGTTATTTTTGAATGATATAAATGATTGTGTCTTCAAAAAAACATTGAGATATTGATACCTTTTATGTGAGATTTTTATGGGAAAATTCTATCATTTAATATCTTCATAACTCATATCACAAACCATGAAATGTGAGTATTTTTCTACATAATTTAAGGTATATATAATTTAGAATTAATTTTAGTCAACTTTCCAATCTTTTTTTTTACGTTTGTTCTTTATCTGGTTAATTTCATTATTGAACTGGAGTAACCTACAGTTTCTACCTAATGTTGTTAAAAAAATTCAAAAAAAAAAAATAATAATAATACAGCACAACAGATAAGATGAAACCAAAAATATTTGAATTTAAATAATACTTAATTGGGTGGGTTTTTAAAATTTGATTTCAAAGGGTGTAGGTAAGGTTCGGTAGAAAGAATCTGGTAAGCCAAAATTTTGTAAAAATACTTCTACTTACTAAATAAAAAGTGTAAAGATAAGAATGGAATGGTTTTCAAACACACACTTGAAGATTCATTGACATGGTTGACCTTTTAATTCCTTAATAATACTATAATCATATATCTCCTTGAATTTTTTCTTGAGATAATTTATGATACACTCATTTCCAAGTTTACTAAGATTGACTCTTTGGTGTAGTTCATGCTTTGTTCACATTACTATCATAAATTGAATTTATTTTGAATGATAAATCTTTAGGAACAATGGAATATATTAATGTATTTATCATTTAATATAATTGATGATATGTGACTTTTCCTGAGAGTTTAAATGTTCTGGTGTGGGGGTGTGATCGCGTAGTGATTCACTATTCATTCTTACCTTTATACCACTATGTTATACTAATTTTTTGTTATAAATTCCAAATATAATAAAAAATTTCACTTCACATTTGATTCAATTAGTTAATGTTAATTACTTTTTAAAAGGGAAATTTCACTTGTTTTTATTATTACATTGTAAAAAGAGGTGATTTGAAGGGACCGAGATGAAGTAGAAGAAAAATGGGAAAAACTGCATGGAATCCCAAGAACATATGTCCACTACTTCACACATTCCTTAATAATACTATAATCATATATATCTTTTATTTTTTTCTTAATTTAATTTATGATACACTCGTTTCCAAGTTTACTAAGATTGACTCTTTGGTGTAGTTCATGTTTTGTTCACATTACTATCATAAATTGAATTTATTTTGAATGGTAAATCTTTAGGAACAATGGAATGTATTCATGTATTTATAATTTCATAGAATTGATGATATGTGACTTTTCCTGAGAGTTCGAATGTTCTGGTGTGGGGGTGTGATCGCGTAGTGATTCACTATTCATTCTCACCTTTATACCACTATGTTAAAATAATTTTGTATTATAAATTTCAAATATAATAAAAAATTTCACTTCACATTTGATTCAATTAGTTAATGTTAATTACTGTTTAAAATGGAAATTTCACTTGTTTTTATTATTACATTTTAAAAAGAGGTGATTTGGAGGGACCGAGATGAAGTAGAAGAAAAATGGGAAAAACTGCATGGAATCCCAAGAACATATGTCCACTGCTTCACACATTCCAAGGAATTTGTTCATTAAATTGGGTTGAAATTTTGTGGGATTATCCTAAACTTAGTTTTCTACGACTCTTATGAAGATACCCAATCCTAACTCATCAATATAGTGGCACAACTGAACTGATCTAACCATAAAAATGGATCTGATTGAAGTCAAGAGTTTAGTTTGGTGTTTTGATAATATCTCCCAATATAGAAGTCTAATGGCCACTAAATTTCACAAGGATACATTCAAGAGGCTTAAAAACAACTTATATCTTTTTTTTTCAAAGTCTATATTAGGTCGTTTACCTATCCAAATCCAAGAAACAAGTGACATATCAAAATATGGGTGCCCAAAACCACCTTCCACCTTGCCTATAAAAGGTCACCTTGGGCACCTCATTTTCTTATTAGACCAAGGAGAAAGGTTCTTCCAATTTTAATATTATAAGGTTTCTTATCACCCCTTAATAGGTTCTAGAGTTCCCTATCCTCATAGGGTTAGAAAGGATGAATTTGGAGTTCTGCATGAGCTTCCTCCTCATTATGGTGAGCTAAATGGTGCATGATCATTGCGAGGGAGCTACACGCTTGGATATTGAGTTCCAAAACATAATTCTATATTGGTTTGGTGCATTTTTTGCACTACTAGAATTTTACACTTTACCAATGGTTCAAAATTGTTGGTAAAGGCCTGAAAACCGTTGGTATATAGTATACCAACGGTTCCCCCAACCATGGCCAAGTAAGCCTTGACAATAGGCCTATACCAACGGTTCTGTGAAAATCATTGTTATAGGTGTCAAAATAGAAGGTATACCAATGGTTTCTACAAACCTTTGTCATATGTGTGTTAAATTATAACATATACCAATGGTTTTTGAAACCATTGGTATATGTGTGTTACACTTATACCAATGGTTACAATCGTTGGTATAGAGGGGATATGGCAAGCCATAAGGCTATACCAACGGTTTTGTTATAACCGTTCGTATAAACCTATACCAACAGTTATAACAAAACCGTTGGTATAGTTATATTATAGCATCTATACCAACGGTTTAAAATCGTTGGTATACATTTTCTCAACTCCACAACAGCATCAGGCCCCTCTCCCCTCTCCAGACCTGCAACAACACCAATAAAAAATCCCCATCCAAAGTATTCAAAATTTAGAATTCATTCCAGAATTTAGAAATTTAGAAATTTAGAAATTCAAATGCAGTAACACCCATAAGATAAAAATCCTACATGTTATAGGAAATGCAATAAGACCCATAAGAGTATTCCAAATTTAGAATTCATTCCTCACTGACACATAGGAGTATTCAAAATTTAGAATTCATTCCTCACTCAAACCACAACACCAATACACAAAAGAGAAAAAACCTAAATGTTATAGGAAGCACATGGGATGTTTAGTCATGGTCTTGGGTTGAGTATCTTAAAACCAACAGAAAAACTTGGGTAGAGTGGAAAAGGATCATGATACCCATAAGATAGAAAATGGTAGTGGTCATGTTCTTAGACCTAGGATGAGTTATAGGAAGCACATGGGATGTTTATATTCCTATAATGATTATGTATCCATGTATAAATGGTTCCTGATGTGTTAGTGGGAAACATTGTCCAATCTCGACATATGAGATGGGTTACCAGAATAGCCTACTTGTTTTTCATATACTTTTCAATTAGAGTAAGGGGATATGTGGCTAATTGTAATTTGCTCTCCTGGGTGTGATGTGAGATTAATCCCCATCTTGGGTAGTGGGAATTAATATTCAATTAAGTATTTGGTATTGGGTTCCCAAAGGGACTTTGGTTTGGTCCTAGAACCCACTGTTTGAGGATGGGATTTAGGTGATCCATGGGGCTATGGTGTCACCATGTGTATTCCTCACCATTGGGGTATTTTTATGAGACTTTGAAACTTATTTTTCAAGAATCTAAGTGTATCCATGTTGACCAATTTGTTATATGGTATGCTTTAGTGTTCATAGGTTTCATATGAAATCATTATATGATATTTATTTGTTGTATGTTATTGTATAGAATGAAAGACCCGTGATTGAGAATTAGAACATGAGTGTTGGTGCATGTTCATGATGGGATGTCGAGACTCATATATAATATATGAAAAATATTAAAACTAAGTTAAGCCTTACTGATTTGGAGTGTAGAACTAAAAAATTTATTGACTTCAGATGGATCTATAGGGAGGAAAGAGTTCCCAGCCTGGGTAAAGAGAGAGGGATCTAGTTTAGACCAAATAAAAACAAAAAATAAAAAATAGATGAATAAAATTATGACTTACAGATTAAACTAAATAATTGAGTGGGGGGATGTTCGGGGGTGGGGGCTATCCGGGGGGTGGGGGCTATCCGGGGTGAGTGGGGGGCTATCCGGGGGGTCGGGGCTATCCGGGGGGTGGGGTTGTCTGGGGTAAGGGGGTTGTCCGGGGGGATGGGGGGCTGTCAGGGGGTTGGGGGTCATCCGAGGTGGGGGTGCTTTTCGGTGGGGGGGGGGGGGGGATGTCTGGTGGGTGGGGGCTGTCCGCGGGGTGTAGGGGGTTGTCCGGGGTGGGGGGGCTGTCCGGGGTGGGGGGCTTTCCAGAGTGCGTTTTCGGCCACCGTGGTCACACGACACCTCCTATTGACGTTTCATCTGACTAACCATTTCACAATTAACCCACTCTTTTTCTTCGTCCAATTTCATGGTATTCTGAGGTTGTTCGGCCGGTTTTGACCACCCCACGCATGCTTTTCAAGCGCGCCAAACACCTAAAAAACACATATTCTACCATGTCGCGCAAACCACGCATCTGAATGACGTGTCGTCTTTTTTTACACCTCATGAATAATAATTAGGGTGTTTTTGTGTGATTTCAAGTCATTCTGATATCATTCGATATGTATTTGACCGTAAAATGCATGTTTTGATCATTTACGACACGTGAAGTGTGTTTTCAGCTATCGCGGTAACACAACACCTCCGATTGACGTGTCGTCTAACCGACCATTTCACAATTAACCCACTCTTTGTTTTCATCTGATTTCATGGTATTCCGAGGTCGTTCGGCCGGTTTTGACCACCCCACGCACACTTTTCAAGCGCGCCAAACACCTAAAAAACACATATTCTACCATGCCGCACTAACCGCGCGTCCGAATGATGTGTCGTCTTTTCATACACCTCAAAAATATTAATTATGGTGTTTTCATGTGATTTCAAGTCATTTTGATATCGTTCGGTATGTATTTGACTGTAAAACGCATGTTTTGGTCATTTACGACACGCGGAGTGTGTTTTCGGCCACCACGGTCACACGAAACCTTCAATTGATGTTTCGTATGGCCTAACATTTCACAATTCACCCACCCTTTCTTTTCATCTGATATCATGGAATTCTGAAGTCGTTCGGCCGGTTTTGACCACCCCACGCATGCATTTCAAGCGCGCCAAACACCTAAAAAACACATATTCAGTCGTTTCACACAAACCAAACGTCCAAATGACGTGTCGTCTCCTCATACACCTCACGAATAAAAATTAGGGTGTTTTGTGTGATTTCAAGTCATTACAATGTCATTCGGTATGCATTTGACCGTTAAATGCATGTTTTGGCCATTTACGACACGCGGAGTGCATTTTTGGCCACCGCAGTCACACAACACCTCCGATTGACATGTCGTCTAGCCGACCATTTCACAGTTTACCCACCCTTTGTTTTCGTACGATTTCATGGCATTCTGAGATCGTTCGGCTGGTTTTGACCACCACACGCACGATTTTCAAGCACGCCAAACACCTAAAAAACACATATTCAGTCGTTTCATGCAAACTGCACATCCGAATGATGTGTCGTCTTTTCATACACCTCAAGAATAATAATTAGGGTGTTTTCGTGTGATTTCAAGTCATTCTGATGTCTTTTGGTATGTATTTGACCGTAAAACACATGTTTTGGCCATTTACGACACGCAGAGTGTGTTTTCGGCCATCGCGGTCACACGACACCTCCGATTGACATGTCATCTGGCCGACCATTTCAAAATTCACCCACCCTTTGTTGTCGTCTAATTTCATGGCATTCCTAGGTTGTTCGGCTAGTTTTGACCACCCCACGCACGCTTTTCAAGCGTGCCAAACACCTAAAAAACACATATTCAGCCGTGTCATGAAAACCTCATGTCCGAATGACGTTCCGTCTCCTCATACACCTCAAAAATAATAATTAGGGTGTTTTTGTGTGATTTCAAGTCATTCTAATGTCGTTAGGTATACATTTGACCATTAAACGCATGTTTTGTCCATTTACGACACGCGGAGTGCGTTTTCAGCCACCGCGGTCACACGACACCTATGATTGATGTGTCGTATGGTTGACCATTTCACAATTCACTCACCCTTTCTTGTCGTCTGATTTCATGGCATTCTGAGGTCCTTCATCCAGTTTTGACCACCCCACGCACGCTTTTCAAGCGCGTCAAACACCTAAAAAACACATATTCTATCGTGCCGCGCAAACTGCACGTCTGAATGATGTTTCATCTCCTCGTACACCTCAAAAATAAAAATTAGGGTGTTTTTGTGTGATTCTAAGTCATTCATATGTCGTTCGGTATGCATTTGATAGTTAAATGCATGTTTCGGCCATTTACGATACACGGATTGCGTTTTAGGCAACTACGGTCACATGACACCTCTGATTGACGTGTCGTCTGGCTGGCCATTTCACAGTTCACCCACACTTTGTTTTCATTTGATTTCATGGTATTCTGAGTTCGTTCAGATAGTTTTGACCACCTCACACACGATTTTCAAGCGCGCCAAACACCTAAAAACACATATTCAGTCGTGCCACGCAAATCGCGCGTCCGAATGACATGTCGTCTTTTCCTACACCTCACAAATAATAATTAGAGTGTTTTCGTGTGATTTCAATTCATTCTGATGTCATTGGGTATGTATTTGACCATAAAACACATGTTTTGGCCATTTACGACACGCAGTATACACCTGCATAAAAAATAGCACAAAAAGCACATACAAACAGACTTAAAACAGCATAAAAACACCTCAAATATCACACAAAAAACACATAAAACCATCAAAATATTCCAACCATGTCATGTAATATAATTCCATATTTCAATATTCATATTACAACAATCATCCAGTAGAGTTAATAACAGTTTCAATAACTCAAACATTATTTACACTCATTTTAATCTTCATATGACAACCACTCTTCCAGTAGTAATTCACCTCACCCCTGCACAACCCCCCAAACTAGAATAGCCCCCCACCTCCCCATAAAATTCTAATAGGAAAAATAGTCTGAGAAATACTTATTAGAGTTGAATAAGAGTTTGAAATTGGCTCAAATCCCAATTTTTTTTATGATCCTAGATTTGGGTATGTAATGATTTGTGATGCATTTTGCATTGAACTTGTATTTTTTATAATATATGGTGAAAATTTATTTTCTTATGAGTCTCATCACTTATGACCCCATGAGTGAAACTACCCAACTCATCAAAAAGAGTTTGCGACTATTGTTGATGAGTGTAAATTTCAGTTGTTGTATTCACTTAAAATGATGTCCTTTTGAAACAAAAGAGAGACACTTTGAGTGGTGCTAGCCACACTGCACCTCGGATTGAGGAGGGGTTGACTCATGTACGTCAAAAATGACCCGTGACCGGAGAATGACCACAGCATGACCGCGGCGTGACCGCGGCGTGACCGCGGCGTGTTGGCCCAGTCCAATGACATCCACGGGGCAGCATCTTCTGGCCAGGATTCCAAATAAATCCTATGTAGTTGTCCTTCACATTATAGAAACTAATCTTATGTTATAAAAAACAGACTCTTGATTCGGGATTTTGGTATGATAAAGATATATATTTTATATTCATTGTTTTTAAAATTGATACTAGGTAGTTGAAACTACTGATTGAGAGTCAAATTATCACACCATAAACTATCACCATGAGTTTTCGTAGACAGCGCACCTCTGTTGGAGGGGTTTTATTATAAAAACATGACTTTATATATCAAATGAAACAATTATATTAAAGAAAACGTATTCAAGATATGCAATTCAATATAATTAAGTATAATTAAGAAAGAAGCTAAATTCAATTTAAATCAATCTTAAATTAAATAGGTTACGAGAGGGACTCTACCTCAAGGGGTGTCTCCCATGGGTGTCTTGTGGTGTGTAGTGTCTATCTATGATTTTTGTGGTGCTTCCGTATTGTGGGAAATGTGTATTGCATGGTCAATTTAATAAATACATTAGTCAATTAGAAAATACACCCATAGTCAATAGAGATATACCCACTTTTGATAGAGAATACCATCCAGATAACCAACTCGTAAATCCGAGACCAACATTTTACTTTACCAATTCCAATTACATAATATATACAGCACCAACTTATGTTTTATGAAACAATCAATTAAATGGATAGAAACTCCTCACAATAACCCATAAAATATCATATATCATCACTCAACTCCAAACAATTATAACATTATTAGGCATCCATATTTGGTCAAAAATAACGAGATTTACTGAATTCAAAAATATCCATACCAGAGTAAAAAACCAGGTTCAAAAATAAAGAGTTATACAGAATTCAAAAATGTAATGGATCAATCTTCCCCTAATCACCATCACCATCAACACTATCATCATTATCCTCATCCTCACTTCCATCTCTATCCTCTTCATCATCCTCTTCATCGTCCCCATGCTCATCCGCGGCCCCATCCTCACCCTCGGCCCCATCCTCACCCTCTGCCCCATCCTCACCCTCATCCTCATCCTCATCCTCGCTCTCGTCCTCTTCAGCATCCTCATCATCATCAGGAATGTCATCATCTTGACCGCCACTAGAATTGTCACCTGGTGCATTGGATAATGCACCCATAAATGATATATATGTCTGAAAGGCCGCATTGGCCTCTAGTGGAAGTGATGAAGATAAAGCTTTGATCAGTTTCATAAATTCTTTCTCCCTTGTCTGAACCTTTTCTTCCAACTCTATGACCCTTTTATCAGACTATCTTGCATGCTCCTTGACCTGTTCCAACTCAGTGGTACTATAATGGATACCTGTAGAGGACAAATACCTCATCAGGACTATATTCTTACCAGGCCGGCAACATACTCGACCAGAGTGCTCATCTCCCAAAACCTGATATAAATGATCGTGTGGCCCTAAATTGTCAGGCTCATGGGCATCAAGGGCCTCTAAAGCAGCCTGTTAGAAATATTAATAGATTATTAAATTTCAAAATAGATATTAAACTTTGAAATAAACAAATTAAAACTTATAATCTTTTCTTGTGTCGGTTCATTAACCGCAGTTCCATCTTTTTTCCTTCTACTCGAGAAAAACAATTTTGCTTGAGGGATACGTCCTTAAATATTCAATTTGTGCTTATATAATGACATTGAAACAATATAAAGTGAAAGTATAACCATATATTAAATATTAAATAAATCACATAATTTAATTAGGAAATAATAAAAAGGGAAAGTCCTAAAGAAAATTTATAAACAACTATATCGTATCAGCTGCCTCTCGTGATCTAACATAGTTGTGCGCCCCAAAGTGTAGAGGTATTGCTTTGAATCAATGTTTTTTTCAGAAGATTCCTAAATAATGTTTAATAATAAATAATATAATATTAATGAAAAATATGAAAACTGTCATTTAAATACCTCAAATGGGATTAATACCTTAAATTTGGCAGTCGCCCAATGGGTAATCATTTGGCGATATTGCTCTATCGGGCAGTCATCCACGATAGGTAATGTCTCAAACTCCATGACCACTCTATCACACCAGCCAACATACATCTCATGCTTATAATCTCTCCAAATCTCTCCCAACTCCTTTAAACATGCTAGTCGTGCACCTTCGCCATCAGGGAAGTTAAATCAAAGCTGACACCCAATAGATTAATTCATATAAATACAAAAAAAAATACTACATTAAATCCAATAGATTTTTTACCCATATTTGTGTCCATGCATTATCCTTGACTTCGTGTGGAAGATGTCTCCAAGAGAGAGGGCTGACCGGAATGATGTCAGAGTATTTGGCTAGCGTCACCAAAAAAACCCCAACATTCCTGCCCAGATTTATCAATCATTTTTCCATCATTATTGTATTAAACCATCAACTGTGTCTGGCAGTTCTATACCACATGCAAGAAAGTACACCCCCTCCCCCACCTATTATCAGTAGATAAATCTGTTATTAAAGAAAAAAATATAATCACAATTTATAATAAAAATAAATTTTGGTATAAAAATTTGTTAGAGTTATATAAATATACCTATGGTAGTTGGATCAATGGGTGTCACTGGATGTGCAGAAGCTGAAGGAATATCCTGTGCAGGTGGAGTGTCCCTCAGTGTATGCTTCTCAGCCACATATTGTGTCGGATCAGGAGTCGAAGAAGGTGGAATATAATAGCTCGGAGATAATGAACCAGAAGAAAAAGATGATGGCACAGACATCTGGCCAACTGGTAGTGTAAAAATCGGTGGTCTAAATATCTAATGTGTCCCTAAAGACACACCAGGATCAAAATGGGGCGTAGAAGATACGTCTGTGGTAGGGGCGTAGTCCAATCTGGTACGACCAGTGGATTGCCTAACTCTCGCACCATGAGCCCTCGTACCACTGGCCTCAGTACTGGGACCACCAGATGGTCGTCTAAATCTGAAACCACCCCCCCCCCCTCCTACCACCAGCCTCTGTACTGGGAGCAATATCAGGATCCTCGTCAGATATCTCTCGTCTAGGGAGTGGATCCTGAAAAAAAGTTTAACATAAAAGTAAACACATGATATTATAAGTTATTGAAATATATATATTTGAAATAAAATACTCACAACATGGATGAGTGGAGGAACGCTCATCTATGTCCTGTGATGATTACTTTATGTCATCTTTTTCTGTCGCCTCTCTTCAATGGGTGTCATTTCCTGCAATGAAAAAAAATATGGAAGTAATTAGAAACAGATAACTAATGTGTAACCCAAAAAACAAAATATAGAAAAAACATTATAATAAGAAAAAAATAAAGAAACAGAAGATTTACGGTGGTTTGAAGGTAAGTACAAGGATACACACTCTGAATGATTTAGGTGAAATATGTAGGTGAGAACACGACTGCATGATTCTATATATTTCCCACCACAACTTCGGGTTCACAATCAACTCTGACAATTGAGCTATTGGAGTCATCATAAGTAATAAACGGATTGGTTCCAATTGCAGTAGGGATAGTGTCAACTTCATCATCACCATCATCAAAAACATGTCTGGGATTTACTTCAATAAGTACACCGAATTTAGGATGACTATGATCTTTTACATAAAAAACTTGTTTCACCATTGATGCCAATACATATGGTTCATCGGTAACTCGAAATCCACAATCATCAATAAAGGCACCTTGCCTCGTCATTGAATAAAACCATTGACATTTCATCATTGTGACTTGACCACGTGAGTAATAATCCAAAATTATTATTTTATCCATGACTCCATAATAAGCTACATTTTTAGAACGAGGTCTAGTATCCGATGAACTGGCATAACAGTCTTTTGTGGCAGTTAGCATAACACCATCATGTTGTTTTCTCATGTTTCTTTCTCATTCAGTGATAATAAATTTGTATCCATTGATCACAGTTGATATACAAGCATGAACCATGGTATTAAGACCAAAATATAAAGCTCTTATTTCCTCAAAAATAGAGTCTGGAGGCAAACTCGATACCTAAAATATAAACAAATAGTAAACTTAATTAAATATTGTTTTTATTTAGTTATTACAGAAATATTTTTACCTTCAATTTCTACCAAGTAGAAAACCCTTTGCTATGAAAAGTCTCTTTCCTTCTCAAAGATAAAGAACCATGCTTTCTATATATCAATTCTTTATGTTCCCTGTAGATAAAAATAATAATAATTTAACAAATATTTAAAATTACAAGAGATAAGATAAGTGATACATGTACAATTTACTTACTTGATATACTCATCAAACAAATAACAATTGAACAACACTATGCGATGTGTCATCTCTCGCTCTTCAAGGCTTAATGTAATTAATGTATATGATCCCAGAATTCCTCCTGTCTGAGGAAGTGATGGAAAAATGGGTTCAATTTTCTCATACTGTTCTTCTTCATTTCTCATTGGTCTGTTTATTCTCGTAGTAAGATCAGACAAATACATTAAGCATAAATCCATACATTCTTGAGCCAAGTAACCGTTCACAATAGAACCTTTGGGATAATTCATGTTCCGAACATATGATTTCAATGTGTACATGTTTCTTTTAGTTTGATACATCCAATGGAAAGAAACGGGTCCTCCAAGAAGTATTTCGGTCGTAATATGGATAGTCAGATGCAGCATGCATGTAAAAAATGATGGAGGGAATATTTTCTCTAACTTACACAAAATTAATGGTGTCTCTACCAATAGTTTTTGAAAGAAGGATTTTGACAAATTCTTAGTACAAAGATCTCTAAAAAAATAGAACAACCGAATAACTGAGACTCTTACATTATTGTACAAGAGATGACAGATTGATATTGGAATCAACTCATGCAAAAGGATGTGATAATCATGAGTCTTCAAATATTTCAGCTTCAACTCTTTTCTGTTGACCTGTTTTGATATATTTCTTAAATAGCCATCAGGAACTTTAATAGTCTCTAGCACTTCTAGAAATTAATTTTTTTCAGCAGGTGTCATCACATAAGAAGCACATGGAACTTGCCATTTATTTTCACTAATACAGACAGGATGAACTTCTGGTCTGATCCCCCAATCTACCAAGTCACACCGAGATCGTAAATCATATTTTTTCTTCCCCTTGACATTTAGATTAATTGAAAGAAACATTTCACATATATTCTTTTCAATGTTCATTACGTCTAAGCAATGATGTAACAAGTTTATTGACCAATACGACAACTCAAAGAATATACTCTTATTCTTCCAATTGTAACAGGTATCATTGGAAACATTTTTCCTCTTTCTAGATTTCATTACACCCTTCCCAAATGAATAACTGAAATCTTTCAATTCATTAAGCACGTCAGTTCCATACATACGCTGAGGTGGATCGTCAGTCTCCATGGTATTGTCAAATCTTCGATGATCATTTCTATATGGATGGTTCATTGGCAAGAATTGTTGATTTTCCATAAAACTAAAACTATGACGATATTTCAGTCTTCTCGATCGAGTATTCTTCATACAAATAGGACATGACAATTTTCCTTTTGTGCTCCATCCAGAAATCATTGCATAAGCAGGAAAATCATTGATTTTCCACATAAGCGCAGCACACATCTGAAATATGTATCACTACTGGAAAGTGGACTTTTCCCAACACTTTTATACCAACGATTCTCCAGAACCGCTGGTATAAGTGTTTTTGTGAAGGATTCCCCAACGGTTTGAAGAAACCGTTGGGAAATCCAAAAGTTTTTCATTTTTTCCAATGGTTTTTACAAACCATTGGTACAAGTCATGTTTCCCAATGGTTTTTACAAACCATTGGGAAAGGTCTCCTCAAATACTTTGACATCCAGAGGCCCCCACACCACGGGCACAGCAGAATTGTTTCCCCAATTTCCAGAAGCCGCAGCGCCCAGGTGAACCCTAACCCGAGTTTTGTCATCCGATCGGCTGCAACTCCGCCATCCAGGTTAGACTCTTTAAACCTCTTCCCAAATACAAGTCCTCTTCCTCCGATTTCCACATTTATTTCAATATCTAGAAAGATCACGTTATTTTTTCCTATTTTAGGGATTTTGGAAAATTTTATGATTCACACTATTTGATATTGATTCAATGACTAATACATGATTGGTAGATGTCTGTGACTAGGTTTGACTTTGGTTTCATATATCATTTGTAACTAAACATACGACATACTACCACTAATATGGTGATTCCACCTAAGAATGGTGGAATTTTCCTAGGATCATGGGGCTTCCTATTCTTTTGTTCTATAGAGTTTGTAGTGTTGGTTTTTAATGTATTTTATTTTCTTATGGATTTATAGTGATTATGTATTGGGTTCCTTTGGTCATTAATTTCGTGTGAGTTATTCTTAATTTTTTCTTAGAGATCATTGTATTCATAAAGTGTGCCTAATTTTTTTGTAGGTGGTGTCGACTCACTAAGTGACTATTTGGTTATGTTTTTATGATGCCAATGTTCGATTATTTTAATAATGAAACCTATTTATATTTTAATGATATAAATGAGTGGTTTTTAAATATATGTTTATAAAATAGGTAAAATATTTTCTAAGTGGTTTATTTGGAACTGTACAAAGATAGATCCCATTTTTATTGTATTCTAAAATCTCATTAAACATATTTATACTTAGTGAATCCTTTATAAGTTTGGATCCATGTTTGAGAATTACCACTAATATCCCATAGCTTAATACCATTTTTAGATTTTTTACATCTCATTAGATTTTTTAATGAGTTAACTTCTTCCTTCGTTAATGTCTTCCAAGGATGTATTAATAATCTAATAGCCACTTGAATGTTTTTCCTGGCTTAAATAATGTAATGTATTCCCGGAATATTCAATTAATTTTTACATTCTAGTAAACCATGTTGATAACCTTCATGATTATATTATCTGATAGGTGGGTGTGGTGAATATGGATATAATTTTAAACATATGTATTGAATTTTGTTTTTATCTTCTAGGGTTGCAAATTCTGCAGTTGGGTTTTTTTTAAAGCGATATATAGCAACATTTTAAACCCCTGCTATATATGCCTAATGGTTGTTTAGTAGTGGATTAAACCACCACTATTTAAGGTCAATATTTGTTTACTATTTTTTGTTTTAGCAGTTGTTTTCCATGACAAAAAATGGTGAGGATATAATGGCGGCTCAAACCACTACTATATCCTTTCCATTTTTTGGCAGGTGAAACCGTCTCTAAAACCAAAAACGCCACTAAAAACATTCTGTGACGATTCCCCGAAGTTGCCGCTAAATTTATAGAACTAACCCCCCACCCCCTGGAAATCCCCCCCACCCCCTGAACACCCCGAACCCCCTAGAAAGCTCTGCCACCCCCGTGGACAGCCCGCCCACCCCCTTGGACAGCCCGTGTCCCCCTGGATAGCCCCCCACCCTTGTTGACAGCCCGCCCACCCCACCCCCAGACACCCGCCCACCACCCCCCGGACACCCTCATCCCCCTGGACTCCCCCACCCCCTGGAAATCCCCCCACCCCACCCCCTTGAAACCCCCAACCCCACTGGACAGTGCCGCCACCCCCGTGAACAGCCTGACCACCCCCCGTGGACAGCCCGCCCACCCCCTGGACAACCCGTCCACCCCCTGGACACTCCAGACCTCCTGGACAGCCCCTCCACCCCCATGGGTAGCCCGCCCACCCCCTGAACACCCCGTACCCCCCCCCCCCCCTCGGACAACCCACCCACCCCCTGGACACCCCGCTCACCTCCTTGGACAGCCCGCCCACCCCCTAGACTCCCCCTATCCCCTTGGACAGCCTGGCCACCCCCACGAACAGTCCGCCCTCCTGGACACCCGACCCCCCTAGACAGCCCCCCACCCCCTGGACACCTCTGACCCCCCGGACAGCCCCACCACCCCCTTGACACCCTGCACCCCCCTGGACACCCTGCACCCCCCTTGGACAGTCCTGCCACTCCCGTGATCCTCATCCTACTCCTCATCCTGATCTCCCTTAAGAAGTTAAAGTATAAAACTCATGTACTCCCAACAAGACCCTTAAAGATTATGTATTCCTTGATCCACTTCCAATATCTTACTGGGAAATCCTTGAATATAGTCATTAGAAATTCCGTATCTTATTTTTCTTATATACACTATATTTTTTTGTATTTCTTAATATGATTCTCATATAGAGTAATGTGTCATTTATACTTTTATATAAAGTAAACAATTGTCATTTACCTAAATATTTTTTTAATTAAACTTCAATATTATTGAATTGCTTTGAAATGACTTATTGCAATTTTTTTACAGAATGGATAGAAGTTGGATGTATGAAAATGATCGTATTTCAACCGATTTCCAAAATAATTTGAACAGCTTTCTAGATTTTTCATTTGACAAGGCTTTAGATAGTGGTCGCATACACTGCCCATGTTTTAATTGTGTTAGAAGACCTTGGTTGAGTCGTGAAGCAGTTAGCTATCATATAACAAAATATGGTTTCCAAATAAACTATTATGTGTGGTATCACAATGGAGAGAAAATTGAATCTCAAAATGTTGATGATCCAAATGATAGGACTGAATTGGAGAGTTTGATATATGATCGGTTTCCATTTATTCGGCATCATGAGAATGAAAGGATGTCCAGCCAAAAAAAAATCGATACAAGCACACATGATGCGTCAAATGAAAATGATGATGTTGATAGGGTGAAAAAATTGAATGATGCTGCGACGACTCCAGTATATCAGTAATGTGGTAAAATGAAAAAGTTGGAATTTTTAATCCAATTGTTTCATGGGAAAACTATGTATGAGATTTCAAATACTACAATTGATTTCATTCTTACCTTCTTGAAGGACTTACTTCCAGATGATGTAGATATTCCCTCAAACCACTATATAGCATGGAATTAGTTGATGAACTTGGATTCTCAAAAAAATCATGCTTGCCCGAATGATTGCAGCTTATTTTGGGAGGAAACTACTGAAATAAATGATTGTATCAAATGTGTAACCTCCCGATGGAATCAAAAAGATGATGGAACACCATCTCGTGTGCCACAAAAAGTAATGTGGCACTTTCCATTAATCCCCAGATTACAGAACCTTTTCATGTCTGATGAAATATCCGTAAAAATGAGATGGCATGACACTGAGAGAAAAAAGAATAATGAAGAGTTGGTTCACCCTGCAGATGGATTTTCATGGCAGAGATTTGATGCTCGATATCCTGAATTTGCAGCCGACGTGCGTAATGTGAGACTGGGTCTTTTATGTGACGGTTTTAATCCATTTGGGTAGATGCTTACTTCACATAATACATGGTCAGTTTTCATACACATTTATAACCTTCCCCCTTGGTTGTGTATGAAAAGGCCTTACACTTTCTTGAATATACTGATATCTGGCCCTTCTAATCTCGGAAATGATATAGATGTATACATGAAACCTTTAATAAAAGAGTTGAAACTTCTTTGGTATGTGGGAGTGCCCACATATGATGCATGTTCGAAAGACATATTTCATATGCGTGTTGCGCTTATGTGGACGATCAATGATTTTCTTTCTTATGCAATGATTTATGGATGGAGCACAAAAGAAAAATTTTCATGTCCTGTTTGTATGAAGAATACTTGATTGAGAAGACTGAAATATCGTCATAGTTTTAGTTTTATGAGACATTAATGATTCTTGCCAATGAACCATCCATATAGAACCAATCGTCGAAGATTTGAAAATACCATGGAGAATGAAGATCCACCTCAACATATGTCTGGAAATGATGTGCTTAATGAATTGAAAGATTTCAGTTTTTCATTTGGGAAGGGTGTAATGAAATCTATAAAGAGGAAAAATGTTTCCAATGATACCTGTTACAATTGGAAGAAGAAGAGTATATTCTTTGAGTTGTCGTATTGGTCAACCAACTTTTTACATCATTGCTTATACGTAATGAACATTGAAAAGAATATATGTGAAATGTTTCTTTCGATTCTTCTAAATTTCAAGGGGAAGACAAAAGATGATTTACGATCTCGGTGTGACTTGGTAGATTGGGGGATCAGACTAGAATTGCATCATGTCTGTATTAGTGAAAATAAATGGCAAGTTCCATGTGCTTCTTATGTGATGACACCTACTGAAAAAAAAAATTCTAGAAGTGCTAGAGACTATTAAAGTTCCTGATGGCTATTCAAGCAATATATCAAAACGGGTCAACAGAGAAGAGTTGAAGCTGAAATCTTTGAAGACTCATGATTATCACGCCCTTTTGCATGAGTTGATTCCAATAGCAATTTTTCATCTCTTGTCTAATAATGTTAAAGTCTCAGTTATTAGATTGTGCTATTTGTTTAGAGATCTTTGTGCTAAGAGGTTGTCCAAATCCTTCTTTCAAAAACTGTTGGCAGAGACACCATTAATTTTTTGTGAGTTAGAGAAAATATTCCCTCCATCATTTTTTACATGCATGTTGCATCTGACTATCCATCTTCCGACCGAAATACTTCTTGGAGGACCCGTTACTTTCTGTTGGATGTATCCAACTGAAAGAAACATGTGCACATTTAAATCATATGTTCAGAACAGGAATTATTCCAAAGTTTCTATTGTGAACGGCTACTTGGCTCAAGAATGTATGGATTTCTACTCAATGTATTTGTCTGATCTTACTACGAGAATAAACAGACCAATGAGAAATGAAGAAGAAAAGTATGGGAAAATTGAACCCAGTTTTCCATCACTTCCTCAGATAGGAGGAATTCTTGGATTATATACATTGACGACATTAAGCCTTGAAGAGTGAGAGATGGAATATCGCACAGTGTTGTTCAATTTTGATTTGTTCAATTGTGATTTGTTCGATGAGTATATCAAGTAAGTAAATTGTACATGTATCTCTTATCTTATCTCTTGTAATTTTAAATATTTGCTAAACTATTATTATTTTTATCTATAGGGAACATAAAGAATTGATATATAGAAAGCATCATTCTTTATCTTTGAGAAGGAAAGAGACTTTACATAGCAAAGGGTTTTATGCTTGGTTGAAATTAAAGGTAAAAATATTTCTGTAATAACTAAATAAAAATAATATTTAATTAAGTTTACTATTTGTTTATATTTCAGGTATCAAGTTTTCCTGCAGACTCTGTTTTTGAGGAAATAAGAGCTTTGGCTTTTGGTCCTAATACCATGGTCCGTGCTTGTAAATCACTTGTGATCAATGGATACAAATTTATTATCACTGAACGATCAAGAAACATGAGAACACAACATAATGGTGTTATGCTAACTACCACAACAGACTGTTATGCTAGTTCATCGGATACAAGACCCCGTTCTGAAAATGTAGCTTATTATGGAGTCATGGAGAAAATAATAATTTTGGATTATTACTCGCATGGTTGAGTCACGATGATGAAATATCAATGGTTTGATTTAATGACGAGGCAAGGCACCTTTATTGATGATTATGGATTTCGAGTTATTGACATGACTCACACTCTTTCCACTGATGAACCATATGTATTGGCATCAATGGTGAAACAAGTTTTTTATGTAAAAGATCATTTTCATCCTAAATTCAGTGTAATTATTGAAGTAAATCCCAGACATGTTTTTGATGATGGTGATAATGAAGTTGACACTATCCCTAATGCAATTGGAAGAAATCCGTTTATTACTTATGATGACACCAATATCTCAATTGTCAGAGTTGATTGTGAACCCGAAGTTGTGGTGGGAAATATATAGAATCGTACAGTCGTGTTCTCGCCTACATGTTTCACCTACATCATTCAGAGTGTGTATCCTAGTACTTACCTTCAAACCACCATAAATCTTCTATTTCTTTATGTTTTTTTATCATAATGGTTTTTATATATTTTGTTTTTTGGGTTAGACATTAGTTATCTATTTCTAATTACTTCCATATTTTTTTTCATTGTAGGAATTGACACCCATTAAAGAGAGTCGGTGGAAAAAGATGACAGAAAATAATCGTCACATGATACAGATGGGCGTTTCTCCACTCATCCCTGTTGTGAGTTTTTTATTTCAAATATAAATATTTCAATAACTTTTAATATCATGTGTTTACTTTTGTGTTAAACTTTTTTTCAGGATCCACCCCCTAGACGAGAGATATCTGACAAGGAGCCTGATATTGATCCCAGTAGTGAGGCTGGTGGTAGGAGGGGGGTGGTGTCAGAGTTGGACGATTATCTAGTGGTCCCGGTACTGAGGTCGGTGGTACAAGGGCTCGTGGTGTGAGAGTTAGACGATCCACTACCACAGAGGTATCTTCTACACCCCATTTTGATCCTGCTATGTCTTCAGGGACACATGGGATATTTAGACCTTTGATGTTTACACTACCAGTTTGTCAGACGTCTATGCCATCATCTTTTTCTTCTATTTCATTATCTCCGAGCTATTATATTCCACCTTCTTCGACTCCTGCTTCGACATAGTATGTGGCTGAGAAGCATACACTGAGGGAAACTCCACCTATACAGGATATTCCTTCAGCTTCTGCACATCCAGTGACACCCATTGATCCAACTACCACAGGTATATTTATATAACTCTATCAAATTTTTATACCAAAATTTATTTTTATTATAACTTGTACTGATATTATTTTTCTTTAATAACAGATTCATCTATAGATAGGAGGCGGTGGAGGGTGTGTACTCGCTTGCGTGCGGTATGGAACCGCCAAACATAATTGTTGGTTGAATACAATGTTTATGGACAAATGATTGAGAAATATGGGTAGGAATGTTGGGGGTTTTCGGCGACGCTATCCAAATACTCCGATATCATTCCAGTCATCCCTCTCTCTTGGAGACATCTGCCACACGAAGTCAAGGATAATGCATGGGCACAAATATGGGTAAAAATTCTATTAGATTTAATATAGTATTTTTTTTGTATTTATATGAACTAATCTATTGGGTTTCATCTTCGGTTTAACTTCCCTGATGGCGAAGGTGCACGACTATCATGTTTAAAAGAGCTGGGAGAGCTTTGGAGAGCTTATAAGCATGAGTTGTATGTTGGATAGTGTGATAGAGTGGGCACGGAGTTTTAGACATTACCTATCATGGATGACTGCCCGATAGAGCAATATCACTAAATGATTACCCATTGGGCGACTGCCAAATTTAAGGTATTAATCTCATTTGAGGTATTTAAATGACAGTTTTCATATTTTTCATTAATATAATCTTATTTATTATTAAAAATTATTTAGGAATCTTATGAAAAAAACAAAAAAAACATTGATTCAAAGAAATACCTCCACACTTTGGGGCGCACAACTATGTCAGATCATGAGAGGCAGCTGGTACAATATAGTTGTTTATAATTTTTCTTTAGGACTTTCCCTTTTTATTGTTTCCTACTTAAATTATGTGATTTATTGAATATTGAATATATGATTATACTTGCACTTTATATTGTTTCAATGTCATTACAGAAGCACAAATTGAATATTGAAGGATGTATCCCTCGAGCAAAATTGTTTTTCTCGAGTAGAAGAAAAAAAGATGGAACTGCGGTAAATGAACCAACCCATGAAAAGATTGTAAGTTTTAATTTGTTTATTTCAAAGTTTAATATCTATTTTGAAATTTAATAATATATTAATATTTTTAACAGGATGCTTTAAAGGCTCTTGATTCCTAGGAGCCTAACAATTTTGGGCCACATGATCATTTATATCAGGTTTTGGGAGAGGAGCACTCTGGTTGAGTACACTGCCGACCTGGTAAGAATATAGTCCCGACGAGGTATTGGTCCTCTCCAGGTATCCATTCTAGTACCACCGAGTAGGAACAGGTCAAGGAGCATGCAAGACAATCTGATAAAATGGTCACAGAGTTGGAAGTACAAGTTCAAACGAGGGACAAAGAATTTATGAAACTGATGAAAGATTTATCTTCATCACTTCCACCAGAGGCCAGCGTGGCTTGTCAGACATTTATGTCATCGATGGGTGCATTATCCAATACACCAGGAGGCAGCTCTAGTGGGGGTCGATATGATGACATTACTGGTGATGAAGAGGATGCTAAAGAGTATGAGGTCGAGGATGAGGATGAGGACGAGGGCGAGGATGGGGCCGAGGGCGAGGATGGGGCCGAGGATGAGGATGAGGCCGACAATGAGCATGGGGAAAATGACGAGGACGACGACGAGGACAGAGATGGCGGTGAGGATGAGGTCGATGATGACAGTGGTGATGGTGATGGTGATCAGGGTCAGATTGATCCATTACATTTTTTAATTCTGTATAACTCTTTATTTGCACGTGATTCTTATTGTATGATTAGTCTACTACCTAGACCATTAGTATTCCTTGGTACTGTGATACCCATTTTTCTATTTTGTATTACTTAGATTTCTTAGTTAGCCATGTATTTCATGTTTATGTATGTGGAAAATGATATGGAAAATGTGCTTTGAAGTAGAAGGCTTTTTGAGTGAAATTGATATGATATTATCTTTAATGAAATTACAATTCCATGGTTATTTTATTCACACCATGACCAATTTTAATGAGGTAATGAGATATATACTGGGAGTGGTACCCAAAAGCCAACAATAGAGGACAAGAACATATACCATTCAATAATGAAGGCATGTTTTGTGGATATTTTTTAAAAAATAATAATTATTTTAATGAATCATATAATTATAGGAAAGTAAGGTTTCCAAACTATGTTTTCAGGATGATTGAAAGGTGATAAATGAACTCAAACCATCTGAGAATTTTTTTTATCCATTTAAACAGTTACATGACTAAATTAAATACATGATCAATCATTTGTGATGTGTAAGAGTCAACCTCGCCTCAATCCGAGGCACGGTGTGGCTGGTACCACTCAAAGTGTCTCACTTTTCATTGAAATGGAAAACAGTTTAAGTAAAAACAACAACTGACATACGGAAAATGGATCAAACGCATTTGGATTCTATTGATACTTTATGAAAAGTATCCATGGGTCATTTTTTATGTGTACAATTCAACCCCACCTCAATATGAGGCACGGTGTGTCCGGTACCACTCAAAGTGTCTCACTTTTATTTGAAATGGATAGGATTTTAAGTGAAAACAACAACTGGCATATGGAAAACCAACCAAACACATTTGGATTCTGTTTAAACTTTAGGAAAATGATACATAGGTCATATGTGACATGTACGAGTCAACTTCACCTCAATATAAGGTCTGGTGTGGCCGATACCACTCAAAGTGTCTTTCTTTTGTTTAAAATGGATGCGCTTTTAAGTAAAAAATGACATATGGAAAATTGACCAAACGCATTCGTATTGTGTTTATACTTTAGTAAAATGATACATGGATAATTTTTGATGTGTAAGAGTCAACCCCGCCTCAATCCAAGGTGTGGTGTGGCCGGCACCACTCAAAGTGTCTCACTTTTCTTTGAAATGGACAACAGTTTAAGTAAAAACAACAACTGACATATGGAAAATGGATCAAACGCATTAATATTCTATTGATACTTTATTAAAAGTATCCATGGGTCATTTGTGACATTTAAGAGTCAACCTTGCCTCAATCTGAGGCACGGTGTGGCTGGTACCACTCAAAGTGTCTCACTTTTATTTGAAATGGACAGGATTTTAAGTGAAAATAACAACTAGCATACAGAAAACCAACCAAACGCATTCGTATTCTGTTGAAACTTTAGGAAAACGATACATGGGTCATATGTGATGTGTAAGATTCAACCCCGCCTCAATCTGAGGTCTGGTGTTCCCGGTACCACTCAAAGTGTCTTTCTTTTGTTTAAAACTGATGCGCTTTTAAGTAAAAAAACGACATATGGAAAACCAACCAAACACATTCGTATTGTGTTGATACTTTAGGAAAATGATTCATGGGTAATTTGTGATGTTTACGAGTCAACCCCGCCTCAATCTGAGGTGCGGTGTGGCCGACACCACTCAAAGTGTCTCACTTTTCTTTGAAATGGACAACAGTTTAAGTAAAAACAACAACTGACATACGGAAAATGGACCAAATGCATTAGGATTTTGTTGATACTTTAGTAAAAGTATCCATGGGTAATTTTTGATGTTTACGAGTCAACCCTGCCTCAATATGAGGTACAGTGTGGCCGGTACCACTCAAAGTGTCTCACTTTTATTTGAAATGGACAGGATTTTAAGTGAAAACAACAACTGGCATACGGAAAACTGACCAAACGCATTAGGATTCTGTTGAAACTTTAGGAAAATTATCCATGGGTAATATTTGACATTTATGAGTCAACCTCGCCTCAATCCAAGGGCTGGTGTGGCTGGTACGACTCAAATTTTCTTTCATTTGTTTAAAATGGATGCGCTTTTAAGTAAACAAACGACATACGGAAAACCGACCAAACGCATTTGGATTGTGTTGATACTTTAGAAAAACGATCCATGGGTCATTTTTGACATGTACGAGTCAACCCCGCCTCAATCCGAGGAGAGGTATGGCCGGAACCACTTAAAGTGTCTCACTTTTCTTTGAAATGGACAACAGTTTAACTAAAAACAACAACTAACATACGGAAAACGGAACAAATGCATTCGGATTCTATTGATACTTTATTAAAAGTATCCATGGGTCATTTTTGACATGTATGAGTCAGTCTCTCCTCAATATGATGCACGGTGTGGCCGGTATCACTCAAAGTGTCTCACTTTTATTTGAAATGGACAGGATTTTAAGTGAAAACAACAACTGGCATACGGAAAACCAACCAAACGCATTCAGATTCTATTGAAACTTTAGGAAAACGATCCATGGGTCATATGTGACATGTACGAGTCAAGAAAACCTCAATACGAGGTCTGGTGTGTCCATTACCACTCAAAGTGTCTTTCTTTTGTTTAAAATGGATGCATTTTTAAGTAAAAAAATGACATACGGAAAACCGACCAAAAACATTCGGATTGTGTTGATACATTAGTAAAATGATCCATGGTTAATTTTTGACATGTACGAGTCAACCTCACCTCAATATGAGGCGCGGTGTGGCTGGCACCACTCAAAGTGTCTCACTTTTCTTTGAAATGGACAACAGTTTAAGTAAAAACAACAACTGACATACGGAAAATGGACCAAACGCATTCGGATTATGTTGATACTTTAGGAAAACTATATATGGGTCATTTTTGAAGTGTACGAGTCAAAAACTTTTCAATATGAGGCACGGTGTGGCCGGTACCACTCAAAGTGTCTCACTTTTATTTGAAATGGACAGGAGTTTAAGTGAAAACAACAACTGGCATACGAAAAAATGACCAAACGCATTTGGATTCTATTGAAACTTTAGGAAAACAATCCATGGGTCATATGTGACGTTTACGAGTCAACCCTACCTCAATCCGAGGGCCAGTGTGTCCGGTACCACTCAAAGTGTCTTTCTTTTGTTTAAAATGGATGCGCTTTTAAGTAAAAAAACGACATACGGAAAACCGACCAAACGCATTCAGATTGTGTTGATACTTTAGGAAAACTATCCATGGGTCATTTGTGACATGTACGAGTCAAACCCGCCCCAATCCGAGGCGCGGTGTGGCCGGAACCACTCAAAGTGTCTCACTTTTCTTTGAAATGGACAACAGTTTAAGTAAAAACAATAACTGACATACGAAAAATGGACCAAACGCATTCGAGTTCTTTTGATACTTTATGAAAAGTATCCATAGATCATTTGTGATGTGTAAAAGTTAACCCCGCCTCAATATGAGGCACGGTGTGGCTGGTACCACTCAAAGTGTCTTTCTTTTTTTTTTGAAATGAACAGGATTTTAAGTGAAAACAACAACTGGCATACAGAAAACCAACCAAACGCATTCAGATTCTATTTAAACTTTAGGAAAATGATACATGGGTCATATTGGACGTGTACGAGTCACCCCTGCCTCAATCCGAGGGCTGGTGTGGCCGGTACCACTCAAAGTGTCTTTCTTTTGTTTAAAATGGATGCGCTTTTATGTAAAAACGACATACGGAAAACTGACCAAACGCATTTGGATTGTGTTGATACTTTATTAAAACGATCCATGGGTCATTTGTGATGTTTAAAAGTCAACCTTGCCTCAATCCGAGGTGCGGTGTGGCCGGCACCACTCAAAGTGTCTCACTTTTCTTTGAAATAGACAACAGTTTAAGTAAAAACAACAACTAACATACAGAAAATGGACCAAACACATTCGGATTCTTTTGATACTTTAGAAGAAGTATCCATGGGTCATTTTTGACGTGCACGATTCAACCCTTCCTCAATCTGAGGCATGGTGTGTCCAGTACCACTCAAAGTGTCTTTCTTTTGTTTAAAATGGATATGCTTTTAAGTAAAAACAACTGGCATATGGAAAACCAACCAAACACATTATTATTGTGTTGATACTTTAGGAAAACTATCCATGGGTCATTTTTGAAGTGTACAAGTCGACCCCACCTCAATCCGAGGCACGGTGTGGCCGACACCACTCAAAGTGTCTCTCTTTTGTTTAAAATGGACATCATTTTAAGTGAAAACAACAACTGACATATGGAAAACCGACCAAATGCATTCATATTCTATTAAAACTTTAGGAAAATGATCCATGAGTCATTTTTTACGTGTACGAGTCAAACCCGCCTCACTACGAGGCGCAGTGTGGCCGGAACCACTCAAAGTGTCTAACTTTTCTTTGAAATCACTAGTGCAGAAAACATTTTTTACGTCGGTTATTTTTTATTATTTACGTTGGTTTTTAGGCGACGTTAATACGGACGACGTTATAAATAACGTTTTTTACGTCGGTTATTTAAAACCCGACGTAACATCCCTAACATCACGGTGGTTATCACGTCGGTTCATATAATAACCGACGTGATAAATATGCGCGGGGGGGTTTATCACGTCGGTTATTTTTTAAACCGCCGTGATAAAATGCCTGGGATATCGTTTATCACATCGGTTATGACATAACTGACGTGATTAACCCTTCCCCTGGCCTATTATCACGTCGGTTTCTTAAATAACCGACGTGTTAAAAAGGCCTGGGAAACGTTTTAGCACGTCGGTTATCCAATAACCGACGTGGTAAATCGATTCCCAGGCCTTTTAGCACGTCGGTTATATTAAGAACCGACGTGATAAAAGGCCCGGGAACGGTTTATCACGTCGGTTCTCGAAAAAACCGACGTGATAAACCCCTACCGATTATTTACCACGTTGGTTATAAAATAACCGACATGATAGCGATATATTTTTTTTTAAATAATTGCACTGCTCTCACCAAAAATCAACCAGAAACCAAACAACAAAAATAACCATGCCAGCCCTCCCCCAAGCCCCAACTGAACCCCACCCTCATCTATACCCACCTAACAACCTGGCCATCCCTCCCCCACCACAACCCTTGGACACCCCCCCACCCCTTCGACACCCCCCCCCCCACCCTCATTTACACCCCCACGACCCCTAATACAGCCTCAAACACCCATTGGACACCCCTCCCATATCCCTTGGACACCCCCCACCCCTTGGACACCCCCCACCCCTTGGACAGCCCCCCCACCCTCATTTACACCCCCAAGACCCCTAGTACAGCCTCAAACACCCATTGGACACCCCCCCACACCTTGACAGCCCTCCCAGACCCCTTGGACACCCCCCCGACCCCTGGACACCCCCCCCCCCCCCGAGCCCTTGGAAAGCCCCAAACACCCCTTGGACACCCCTCCCATATCCCTTGGACAGCCCCCCACCCCTTGGACACCCCCCCACCCCTTGGATAGCCCCCCTACCCTCATTTACACCCAACCGGCCCCTTGGACAGAACTCCCAGACACCTTGGACACCACTCCCATATCCCTTGGACACCCCCCCCCCACCCCTTGGACACCCCCCCACCCCTTGGACATCCCCCCCACCCTCATTTACACCCAACCGGCCCCTTGGACAGAACTCCCAAACACCTTGGACACCACTCCCATATCCCTTGGACACCACTCCCATATCCCTTGGACACCCCCCCACCCCTTGGACAGCCCCCCCACCCTCATTTACACCCAACCGGCCCCTTGGACAGAACTCCCAGACACCTTGGACACCACTCCCATATCCCTTGGACACCCCCAACCCCTTGGACACCCCCCCACCCGTTCGACAGCCCCCCCACCCTCATTTACACCCCCCGAACACTAGGACAGCCCCAAACACCCCTTGGACACCCCTCCCATATCCCTTGGACACCCCCCCACCCCTTGGACACCCCCCCACCCCTTGGACAGCCCCCCCACCCCCTGGACACCCCCCCGACCCCTTGGAAACCCCCCCCCCCAATACCCCTTGGAAACCCCCCCCCCCCATCCCCTTGGACAGCCCCAAACACCCCTTGGACACCCCTCCTATATCCCTTGGACACCCCCCCCCCCACCACTTGGACACCCCCCCACCCCTTGGACAGCCCCCCCCCCCCCACCCTCATTTACACCCAACCGACTCCTTGGACAGCCTTAAACACACCTTGGACACCCCCCACCCCTTGGACACCCCCCCACCCTCATTTACACCCCCCCCCCCCCCCCGACCCCTAGGACAGCCCCAAACACACCTTGGACACCCCCCAAACACCCACCCACCCCCTTGGAACCTCTCCCCCCATACCAAAATCCAGACCAGAAAAACCATCAACAGTAGACCAAAACAAGAAGTAGAGAAAAATTCAACATTCACTTATATAACATTCAAAACTTACACTGTCAACTTCAAAAAAAACTAAATCCAACCTAAACGACTAAGAAATACACAATTACATTGACAATATTCAAAATTACATTTTACATTACAAACAACTAAAAGTCAATCAAACCTGTAAAATAATTTGACCACTCCACTTGTAAGTGTTTGATATCTTCAGAAGTACAGGGTTGAGGGTCATCAAAAAGCTACAAAGGAAAAGGATAGTAGTCAACGTTTATAATGAATAAATCAAATTGAAATATTATGAGAAAGAGGAAATCTTACCAGGTCAAAACTCAGAACTGTCCCAGTTGTTATTATTTCATACATAAATCTTAACATGTAATATCCGCATTCGATGATGCCTTGTTGCTCATGACATTTCTGTTTGAATGAGTGTAAATTCAATA
Source organism: Viscum album (assembly GCA_963277665.1). Classification (NCBI taxonomy): domain Eukaryota; kingdom Viridiplantae; phylum Streptophyta; class Magnoliopsida; order Santalales; family Viscaceae; genus Viscum; species Viscum album. The sequence continues at coordinate 2,091,256,131 of OY728120.1, forward strand.
TATTATTTTTATGTAATAAATCAAAATGTACAAATTATAAATGGATATTTACCTTCGCATGTACATATTTGATCTTGTAATTCCTTTTCTTTGCGCTTTTTCAAAAGTGGACCCATGCCCTGTTAGAAAATAATACGAATGGGGTAAATTTAAAATTCATTATAATATATAAAACTATTGTGAAATTGAAACTTACGTTTCCAATATATTCTTAAAACTTTCTCGCACATCATCATGGAGAGAGCATATCCAATAAAGTGTTTTCTCCCTAGGGCAAAAAACCCCTAACATCCAATGATCCCTGATAAAAGGAAATTTAACGTTAGTGGTTTTTTATGTTAAAAGATAATTAACTCTTTGAGAGGGATGTGTTTCATACCTCTCACAAAAAGGCATCATCCAACACTGTTTGATTACATTCTTTTCAAATCTATCAGCAATATAAATCATTCTTTGTTCCTCATCCAATGCACATGCTTCAGGGGAAATCAATTGTGGGTCCACGAATCCATATACATCTGTCAGCTCATTCCTCTCACAAATTTTATACAGATACCTAATACAAAGCAGACATAAGTATACATTTTTAATAAATATAACGCAAGGAAAAGGTGTTAAGACTTACATGATAAAAATTTACACCACGTTGATGCCCAACTTATCTCCAGTGAAAAACTCCATGATATCAGTTTTCATAATCCCCACACTTAGTTCACGTCCACAGACATGAGCTTCCATTGTAAAGTCATAATGATCCGCCAACAAATTTGAATATCTTGACAATTTGTCAAGACTGCTAGTATCTGCATCTGATGTCATAGCTATCTGTCTTTGTTGTTGTCTATACAGTATTTCTTTACCTTTGAAGTATTCCTGTAAAAATAAATTGAAAAATATATTAGTTTTCAAATGATAAAACATTAATAAAAATATAAAATAAAAGATATAACATCCATACCTCTATGGTAATGAGTCGAAGAAGTCTGGATGGCCAAAGTAAAAAATGGCCGATACTATGTCCAACTGTCGTCACCTCATCTGTAGGTAATGGTATCCGAGCTGATCTATCTATAATATCCTGTACAGTGACCCTCTGATTCTCTACCTCTAACTGTTGATGATGAACTGTATCTCCTATAAAATATACCATCCCATATGCAACTATATGATGTTGAGGATCATCAACATATAACTCACAATAAGTAGGTAGCTGCGGCGGAGGAGGAGGATCAAAAATGGGGTCCGCAGGCTGAGGTGGGGGAGTGGGAGCTACTGGGAGAGGTGGAGTGGGAGCTGCACCCTGAAATTGTCTTTGCAAGTCTGTAAACATAAACTGCACTGATGCTCTAATCTTGTCCTCCATTGTCGCATTAATATTATGGACTTCAGCCTCCAAGGATTCTATTTTTTTTTATAAACTTCCTCAACGTTAGAAGTTGAGGAACGTGGCAACACTTTTCTTACCGATACACCTGTCGGATATCCTCTTACACGGCCAGGATGTTTGGGCTTTCCCAATGCCATAGATAAAATATCTTCCCTCCCAGATGGTGTAAATGTCCCCTGTGAACTCTGCTCCTCAAGAGAGTCCTGTAATAATTAATTGAACATTTCTATAATGATTGGAAATATATGACGAAAATAGTAAACTTAAATAAATAAAATAGATATCTTACAATCCTCTCAACTACGAGTCTCGATTCTTCCGAAAGATATTGTCCTTTTTTGCCCTTCCGAGCTCTTTTCCATTTCTCATGTCTAGATGGAGGGGATGGAGGGTCCACCTCTCCAGAGCTTGAAGACTCAACTCTTAGTTGTTGAAATTTTTCTGCCATCATTTGTTCTTCCAATAATGCATACCCTCCCCGAGATAAACTATGAGGGTATACATTTTTAGATTGGATCTCTTGATGAGCTTTCCTTGTTTGCTGTAAATTAAGAATAAGTAATCATTAACAAAACAATAATAAGATCATTTATATAAGAAAGCTTATAAAAGTTTACATTTCCCTTACCAAAAATGATTCTTTTCTTCTACTTTCAAAAAATTGCCTCCATGTGTCTTCATCTATAAAAGGATATATACGACATGGATTCTCACGACTCCTATGACCATAAATGAAATCAGATGAGAGGGTTGATTTGAAATCCCTCCATCTCCTAGCAGCCAACGATAAGCATTTCTTCCTGACTCCTCCAGTGTCAGGAATATCAAATGTCATCTGATAAAAAAGAGGTTAAAAATATTATATATACTAGAAAAATTTAAAGAACAGTCAAACAATAGCAAAAGATCTTACCAAAATGGTCTCCCACAGCTGAGAAATTATCGCCTTATCCACACTTCTCCAATCATCATAGAGAATGCTTACTTTGCTCTTAGCCTGAGTTGCTACAAAACCCTTAAAATCTTTAGCATTTGGACCTCTAGGAAGATCATCATCATCAAACTCCACGACTATCCTCTCCTCCTTCGTACGGGCAAGTGATAATTTTGGTAAACGTGTGCACCCACGCTTACCAACCTTTGAACTCTTTTTCGTAATAGGAGCATGTGAATGTTCCTCCCCAGATGTATGACCAATATGCTCATCTCCAGAATCATGTGGCTGATCAACTGATTGATCTGTCATTTTCCTTCAAATCAAAAAAACAAACATTAGTTCACAAATAGAAAAGTGTACTAAATTACATAATAGTAAACATTGGTAATATGGTAAGCATGTTAAACAATGATAAACATGGTAAACACAGGCAAAAGGTTGCCAAGGAGTTGGCCCAAGAAATCTGAAAAGTTGACTCACTGAGTCCACCGGTCAGCCGGTGTGAGCTCACCGGCCAGCCGGAGGACCCAGGCAGTAGACTTTCCCACTGCCTGGTGCCACCGGCCGGCCGTTGGCTCACCACCGGCCGGCCGCTGGCTCACCACCGGCCGGCCGGTGGACCAGACAGAGCCTTCCTGTCTGGACCACCGGCCGGCCGCTGGATCACCACCGGCCGGCCGCTGGATCACCACCGGTCGGCCGCTGGCTCACCACCGGCCGGCCGGTGGACCAGACAGAGCCTTCCTGTCTGGACCACCGGCCGGCCGCTGGATCACCACCGGCCGGCCGCTGGATCACCACCGGCCGGCCGCTGGATCACCACCGGCCGGCCGGTGGACCAGACAGAGAGCCTTCCTCTATCTGGACCACCGGCCGGCCGCTGGCTCATCACCGGCCGGCCGCGGGTGATCCAGACAGAGAGGAAGGCTCTCTGTCTGGTCCACCGGCCGGCCGGAGGTGATCCAGCGGCCGGCCGCTGGCTCATCACCGGCCGGCCGGTGGACCAGACAGAGCTTTGCTCTGGACCACCGGCCAACCGGTGATCCACCACCGGCCAGCCAGTGCGCCCAGGACTTCTCCTCTTTACGGTTTTTATTGTTTTATCGTTTTGGTTTGATACATGTTTTAATAAGTAAAAAATTTACAATATCTAACATTATATGAAAAAACTAAATGTAAACAAGAAATAAACTTGTGTTACCTGTAATTTTAGGAATGTACAGTTGGATTGTTTTCCCAAATTCCTTCGTCGTGATCGTTCCTTATGGCACAAACCATGTCTTCAACATACTCATCATTATGTTCTGTTAATCTTTCCATGGAAGTAGGGATCTCACATAAATCAGCATCTTCATCAAATTCATCCTCACCAACATATTGTTTTTTCCCTTGTAAAACAACATCCCACTGCATATCTGATTGATCTACTACATAGAAAATTTGTTTGGCATGTGTTTCCATTATAAAAGAATCAGCTGTGTCTTCCAATCTATTCAGATTAACAAGTGTCATTCCAAATTCATCGTGTCTGACACTGTTGTTACCGATAAACCATTTACAGTTAAAAACAGGAACTTTAATTTTAAAGTAATCAGCCTCCCATATGTCTTCAATCACTCCATAATATGCACTTGATGCCGAAATTGGGTTTCTGTCCTTAGCACTCGAAAAATGCATTGCTTCTGCAAACACCAATACACCACTATTCTGAACTGCACTTCTGTTGTCCTGAGCTTTCGTATGAAATGTATAGCCATTAATGTCATAAGCGGACCATGTTATCACATTTAAAGATGGACCACCCACTATCCATTTTAATGTCTCTGATACATCTGATCTACCAAGCAAGGTATTTTTAAACCATGGCAAAAAAGTTTTGTTGTGCTCATTCAAAATCCACATTTCTTTCTTCTTTGGATGACATTGTTTCAACTCATTAATATGCAATGTGATATACGGTTGAACATCAGCTATGTTATTCAAGATGTATGATTCTAACTTCTTCATATGTTCAGCTGACAGTGATTTGACTTTCGAGCCACGAATCCCCTTTCCCTCATTATTAACCCGTTCATGGAGAGATGGAGGCAAACCTATGTGTTGCGCTGTAGCCAAGTAGCTCGTACAAAACTCTGCTACCTCCTCAGAAATATACTTTTCAATAATGGAGGCTTCAGGTCGATATGGATTTTTAACATATCCCTTTAATATTTTCATATACCTTTCAAAAGGATACATCCAACGAAGATATACAGGTCCACAAAGCCTTATTTCTCGAACCAGATGAATCATTAAATGCACCATCATATCAAAAAAAGTTGGAGGAAAATACATTTCCAAATGACAAAGTATAAAAATTGCATCCTTTTCCAAAATGTTCAAAGCATTCACATCAATCGCCTTGTTACAAATTGAATTGACAAAATAACACAACCTCATTATAGTCTTTCTGACACGGATGGGCAATATTCCACGCAGTGCAACTGGTAGAATTTGTTGCATCATGACGTGACAATCATGTGATTTCATACCTATCAACTTCAAGTCTTTCAATGAGACAAAATTTTTTACATTTGAAGAATAACCTTGAGGCACTTTGATATCATGAAGACACTGACAGAAGCTACTTTTCTCCCTCTTCGATAATGTATGACAAGCCGGGGGAAGAAATGTTCGTCTTCCTTTAGGAGTGGGAGCTAACTCCAAACGTATTCCCATTGATAGTAGGTCTAACCTTGCATTCAACGCATCTTTTGTCTTTCCTTTAATATCTAGCAATGTTCCGATCAAAGAATCACAGATATTCTTCTCCACGTGCATGACATCAATATTATGTTTGACTTCATGATACCTCTAATATGGTAGCTCAAAAAATATTGACCTTTTCTTCCAAATATGTCTATCATTACCAGATTTCTGTGTCTTTCCCAATGTCACATCAAGGTTTTTCACCCTCTCAAAATACAATTCTGGGGATAAAGGTTTTGGAGCAGTATCAAATTCTTGTGAGCCATTGAATGCATTTTTTAGTCTTCTATAAGGGTGATCCATAGGCAAAAACTCTCGATGACCCATGTACACTGTTTTCCTCCCATGATGCAATTGACAATATGACGTCTGTTGTTCGCAAATTGGACATGCTTTATGCCCTTTAACACTGTATCCAGACAAATTTCCATATGCTGGGAAGTCATTTATAGTGAATAGAAGCACTGCATGCAGTTGAAAATATTCCATTTTATAAGAATCATACACCCTAATACCATCAGCCCATAACAGTTTCAAATCATCAATCAGCGGTGACAAGTATACATCAATATCATTGCTGGGTTGCTTTGGACCAGAGATCATGATACTCAACATGAAATATTTGCGCTTCATACAAACTTCAGGAGAGAGGTTGTAAATTACTAATAAAACAGGCCATGAACTATGTGTGCTACTGAGGGTTCGGTATGGATTCATTCCATCTGTGCACAAGCCTAGTCTCAGATTTCTAATTTCATTTCCAAATGTAGGGTACTGGGCATCAATTTTCTTCCATTGTGGACAATCAGCTGGATGACGTATTTTTCCATCACATACCCGCTCATCAGCATGCCATCTTAACCTTTTTGCATCACGTGAATTAGAAAATAAACGTTTGAAACGAGGAATTATAGAAAGATACCAAAATACCTTTGAAGGGATCTTTGTAATCTCTACATCAGCTTGTGATTTTTCTTTCACCTTATACCGTGATGTCCCACATTTAGGACACTCTTTCAGAAATTCATATTCCTTCCTATATATAATGCAGTCATTCGGACAGGCATGTATTTTCCTGTATCCCAATCCCATCGGGCATAATATTTTTTGGCCTTATAATGTGAATCTGGAAGATCGTTATCTTTTGGAAGAATGTCTTTCATCAATTGTAGCAGCTCTGTAAAACTTCTGTCACTCCATCCATGTTTCGCCTTCAGGTTAATCAATCTTAACACCGCCGACAAAACCGTAAAATCTGTACAACCAGGATATAATGGTTTTTCGGCATCACCATATAGACGTGCAACTGTCGGTTCTATCTCAATTTGTTCTGCTACAATATTGCGAATCATTTCTTCAATTCCATCGGAGTTACCATCTTGCGATTCATTATCAACAGTGACATTCTGTCCAGTTTCGCCATGCCAAATCCAAGGGTTGTAACTCGGATTGAAACCATGACAAATCAGATGATCTTTTATCTCTCTACTTTTCAACTTCTTCATATTCAGACATTTCAGGCATGGACAGAAAAAAATGTCACTACTTGGAACATTTCGTTTAGCAAATTCCAAAAAGGCATCAACACCTTCCTCATATTCATTGCTCATTCGATGTGCCGTAATCCAACTTCGACTCATTATTACCTATAACAAATAGCAAAAATATATATATTTTTTAGATAAGACAAATATATGTTTATATGAAAAAATCATAATTTGAATGTAAACAATTTTGAAATATAAAACAAATCGATGTGTAAACCCCCCTGGACACCCCCCGACCCCTCTGGACAGCCCCCCACCCCTCCTGGACACAACCCCCCACCCCCGGCCTGCTTGGACACCCCCCTGGACACCCCCCAACCCTCTGGACAGCCCCCCCCCCCACCCCTCATAAACACCACCCCCCACCCCCTACCCCCTTGGACACCCCCCTGGACACCCCCAACACCCACCCACACCCTTGGACAGCCCCCCACACCCACCCACCCCTTTGTAAACCCCCCTGGACACCCCCCGACCCCTCTGGACAGCCCCCCACCCCTCCTGGACACCACCCCCCACCCCCTACCCCCTTGGACACCCCCCTGGAAATCCCCCAACCCTCTGGGCAGCCCCCCCACCCACCCGGACAACCCCAAATACCCTCTGGAGAGGCCGCCACCCACTTGGACAGCCCCCCACACCCATCCACCCCCTTGGACAGCCCCCCACACCCATCCACCCCCTTGGACACCCCCCTGGACACCCCACCGACCCCTCTGGACAGGCCGCCACCCCCTTGGACAGCCCCCCACACCCACCCATCCCCTTGGACACCACCCTGGACACCCCCCGACCCCTCTGGACAGCCCTCGACCCCTCTAGAAAGCACCCCCACCCCTCCTGGACACAACCCCCCACCCCCGACCTGCTTGGACACCCCCCTGGACACCCCCCAACCCTCTGGACAGCCCCCCCACCCCTCCTAAACACCACCACCCACCCCCTACCCCCTTGGACACCCCCCTGGACACCCCCCAACACCCACCCACACCCTTGGACAGCCCCCCACACCCACCCACCCCCTTGTAAACCCCCCTGGACACCCCCCGACCCCTCTGGACAGCCCCCCGCCCCTCCTGGACACCACCCCCCACCCCCTACCCCCTTGAACACCCCCCTGGACATCCCCCAACCCTCTGGACAGCCCCCCCCCCACCCACCCGGACAACCCCAAATACCCTCTGGAGAGGCCGCCACCCACTTGGACAGCCCCCCACACCCATCCACCCCCTTGGACACCCCCCTGGACACCCCACCGACCCCTCTGGACAGGCCGCCACCCCCTTGGACAGCCCCCCACACCCACCCATCCCCTTGGACACCACCCTGGACACCCCCCGACCCCTATGGACAGCCCCCGACCCCTCTAGAAAGCACCCCCACCCCTCCTGGACACAACCCCCCACCCCCGACCTGCTTGGACACCCCCCTGGACACCCCCCAACCCTCTGGACAGCCCCCCACCCCTCCTAAACACCACCCCCCACCCCCTACCCCCTTGGACACCCCCCTGGACACCCCCCAACACCCACCCACACCCTTGGACAGCCCCCCACACCCACCCACCCCCTTGTAAACCCCCCTGGACACCCCCCGACCCCAAATCCATGCACCTATGCCATGGTTGTGTGTGAATAAAGTAGTAACAACTGTAAAAGGGCAACCCATCCAAATGGACACGCCCCAACCCTCTCGGGGATTTATAGAAAACGATGAAAAATTAGTGAAATCATAAAATTACTCAATATTGCAAGTCGAACAAATAGATCTAGGGATGATAAATAAGATTATGGTGCCAAAACGAGTTAAAAGGGTTCGCAATCGAAGAATCTTAGCTAGTTTCAACAAAAAAGTCACAACACATTTATATATACTATCCGCGAAAAAAAACGAACGAGTGGGAGGATTACCTGAGTGCTGCGAGTTTAGATGATTGATCCGAGGAGATTAAATATGAGAAACGATGATCGCAAAACGAATCTAAACCAACGAAATGGACGAGCCGATTCGGGTTTACGCGCGAGAGAGACGAGTCGCGACTGTCGAAGGTAAACTCGCGAATGACAATCCACGGGTCTGGGTAAATTTTTAAATGAGTTATCACGTCGGTTATTCAATAACCAACGTGATAATGTTTTTAAAAACCTTTATAACGTCGGTTATTTCAATAACCGACGTAAAAACCTTCCTCCGATTCCTTTTTGACGTCGGTTATAAAATAACCGACGTTATAAAGGGTTCAAAATCCGCGTTTTTTTACGTCGGTTATTCCATAACCGACGTCAAAAACATCTGCGGATTCTTTTTTTACGTCGGTTATAAAATAAACGACGTAACAAGGCCTTCGAAAACCGCATTTTTTACGTCGGTTATAAAAATAACCGACGTTAAAGGTGTACTGAACACAGGTTTTTACGTCGGTTATTAAATAACCGACGTAAAAAACCTCGTTTTACATATTATGACGTCGGTTTTATATAACCGACGTAAAAAATGGTGACGTAAAAAACGTTTTCTGCACTAGTGAATGGACAACAGTTTAACTAAAAACAACAACTGACATACGAAAAACAGACCAAACGCATTCGGATTCTGTTGATACTTTAGTACAAGGATATATGGGTTATTTGTGATGTGTAAGAGTCAACCCCACCTCAATTCGAGGAATGGTGTGGTCGGTACCACTCAAAGTGTCTTTCTTTTGTTTAAAATGGATACGCTTTTAAGTAAAAACAATCGGCATATGGGAAACCAATCAAACGCATTCGGATTGTGTTGATACTTTAGGAAAATGATCCATGGGTCATTTTTGACATGTATGAGTCAAATCCACCTCAATCCGAGGTGCGGTGTGGATGGCACCACTCAAAGTCTCTCTTTTGTTTCAAAAGGACATCATTTTAAGTGAATTCAACTGAAATTTACACTCATCAATGATAGTCGCAAACTCTTTTCCATGAGTTGGGTAGTTTCACTCATGGGGTCATAAGTGAAGAGACTCCTAAGAAAATACCTTTTCACCATATATTATAAATAATACAAGTTTAATGAAAAATTCATCACAAATCATTACATACCCAAATCTAGGATCAGAAAAAAAAAAGGATTTAAGCCAATTTCAAACTCTTATTCAACTCTAATAGGTATTTCTCAGACTATTCTGCCTATTAGAATTTGATGGGGAGGTGGGGGGGCTATGCTGGTTGGGGGGTTGTGCAGGGGTGAGGTGAATTACTACCGAATGATTGTTGTTATATGAAGATTGAAATAGGGAATTGTAGTACATGACATGGTTGGAAGAGTTTGATGGTTTTATGTGTTTTTTTTTTGTGCTATTTTAGGTGTTTTTTATATTGTTTTAAGTATATATGTGGTTTTTGTGATATTTGTTATGCAGGTGTATAGTTGAGGGGCTACTGGAGGGCTGTTGTATAGCAGTTCTAGAAAAACTCAATACCAACAATTTTAAACAGTTGGTATAAGAGTTTTGGAATTCTGGAAAAACACAATACCAACGGTTTAGAACCGTTGGTAAAGGAGTTCTGGAAAAACACAATACCAACGGTTGAAAACCGTTGGTATAATAATTATCAAAAAATACAATACCAACGGTTCTAAACCATTGGTATACATTGAGATAAATTTAAAAACACAATATATACCAACGGTTTCTGAAAACCGTTGGTAAAAATGTTATACAAACATATACCAATGGTTCTCTTGCAACTGTTGGTATATCAATAAATACAATGGGATATACCAATGGTTTAGATCAAACTGTTTGTATAAGGCTTTCCTCATGGCTTACTAGCCTACGGTTTGGAAAACCATTGGTATAGGCTATACCAACGGTTTTCTAGCCTATACCAACAGTTTAGAACCGTTGGTATAACCTTCTTTTCTAGTAGTGTCTTTTGAACATGCATCCTATGTGGGAACACCCACATCCCAAAGAACTTTAAACTCTTTTATTAAAGGTTGCATGTATATATCTATATCATTGGTGGGATCAGAAGGGCCAGATATTAGTATACTTAAGAAAGTGTAAGGCTTTTTCATACACAACCATGGGGGAAAGTTATAAATGTGTGTGAAAACCGGCCATGTGTTGTGCGAAGTAAGCATCTGCCCAAATAGATTAAAACTGTCACATGAAAGACCCAATATCACATTACGCACGTCGGCTGTAAATTCAGGATATCGAGCACAAATCTCTGCCATGAAAATCCATCTGTAGGGTGAACCAACTCTTCATTATTCTTTTTCCTCTCAGTGTTATGCCATCACATTTTTACTGATATTTCATCAGACATTAAAAGGTTCTATAATCTGGGGATCAATGGAAAGTGTCACATTACTTTTTGTGGCACACGAGATGGTGTTCCATCATCTTTTGGCTTCCATCAGGAGGTTCCACGTTTGATACAATCATTTCTTTCAGTAGTTTCCTCCCAAAATAAGTTGCAATCATTCGGGCAAGCATGAATTTTTTTTTGAGAATCCAGGTTCATCAACTAACTTCCATGCCATATAGTGGTCTGAGGGAATATCTGCATCATCTGGAAGTAAGTCCTTCAAGAAGGTAAGAACGTAATCGATTGCAGTATTTGAAATCCCATACATAGTTTTCCCATGAAACAATAGGATTAAAAATTCCAACTTTTTCATTTTACCACATTGCCAATATACTGGAGTCGTCGCAGCATCATTCAATTTTTTCACCCTATCAACATCATCATTTTCATTGGACGCATCATGTGTGCTTGTATCGAAATCTTGTTAGCTGGACATCCTTTCCTTCTCATGATGCCGAATAAATGGAAACTGATCATATATCAAACTCTCCAATTCAGTCATATCATTTGGATCATCAACATTTTGAGATTCCATTTTCTCTCCATTGTGATACCACACATAATAGTTTGTTTGGAAACCATATTTGGTTATATGATAACTAACTGCTTCACGACTCAACCAAGGTCTTCCAACACAATTAGAACATGGGCAGTGTATGCGACCACTATCTGAAGCCTTGTTAAATGAAAAATCTAAAAAACTATTCAAATTATTTTGAAAATCAGTTGAAATCCAATTAGTTTCGTACATCCAACTTCTATCCATTCTGTAAAAAAAATTGCAATAAGTCATTTCAAATCAATTCAATAATATTGAAGTTCAATCAAAAAAATATTTAGGTAAATGACAATTGTTTACTTTATATAAAAGCATAACTGACACATTACACTATATGAGAATCATATTAAGAAACACAACAAAATACAGTGTATATAAGAAAATAAGATACATAATTTCTAATGCCTATATTCAAGGATTTCCCAGTAAGATATTGGAAGTGGATCAAGGAATACATAATCTTTAAGGGTCTTGTTGGGAGTACATGAGTTTTATACTTTAACTTCTTCAGGGAGATCAGGATGAGGAGTAGGATGAGGATCACATCAAAAGTAGTTATGGCCTCATCAAGTTTCACCTTAACCATGGATTAAAGGATCCTAGGTTTGAGGCCATAGATCATAGGTTGGTAGGTTGTATTCATTGAATCATGTCCCAATTGATTTTGGAAAGGGACCTTCAATAGTTATAGGTATGGATTTGATTAGAAACACCTATAAAATTGATATCCAGGAATTGTGACGTCCCAAACCAGGATGTCACTCATTAGTGACCCGAACCCAGATGGCCTCATGGCCTCAAGCATATCTACCAAAATTCCAAATGTTATTGACTAATAGTGAGAGCCTTTGTTGTGTTTGGGGGAGATATTCCCTCATTAGCTAAGTTGCACAATTTTAATATTATCAGTGTGGAAGAAAGATAACAATGGGAAAATATTGGAATTGGATGAAAATAACCAAATCAGTAATACCAACTAATAACAGAATCATAAACCGAATGATGGTAATGTGTGTCATGTATCAAGAAGAAAAACATAGTTACAACTAGTAGGAAGTAGTACTATACAAGAGGCTCAATAAATTCTAAAATTCGACCTAGCTTCTTGAGCTACAACCCAATCATCTGCTACATGCTCCATCCTATGTCAGGTGAGTAGTTATGCATCTGTAAAATGGTGATTCCCCTTATCTAAGCATATAATCATGTAGTATCCGGGTACCCAATGGCATCTCGAACAATGTGTGAGATACAATTCATGTAAGTGACCACTAAGAGGTCTATAACTATTCAGTCTATTTATATAACATTTTAATATAATGATATGATAAATTAAAGTGACAACTAAAAAATCTAAAAGGGTTTTCTATGGTTCCGGAGAAAAAATCAAAAAGGGTTTTCTAGGTTAAATCAAAACAGAAAAAAAAACAGATACACATCAAAATCAAAAGTTAAAATTGAAATATTAGATATATAACAATAAAAATAAGGTACCGCTTAAGAAAATACCTAATTTGGTATGGTTCGGATGAATATTCAGTAGCTTGGATGGGGGAAGCCGAGATTCCAACTGTTCGGATGGAGGAATCGAGATGAACCCGATAGAGGTGATGTCTGAATGGGGGAGAGGTGCTCTGATCGTGGGGGAGAGGTGCCATTCGAATGGGGGAGAGGTGTTGGATCGTGGGGGGGAGGTGAATTAGGGTTATGTATGAATGGGGGAGAGGAGAAGGGCCGCGTGGGGATATTAGGGCAAACCTTTACCCACAGTTTTTAAAAACCGTTGGTAAAGGGGGGAATTTAGCCAGTTTTACCAATGGTTTAAGAAAACTGTTGGTATATAAGTGTTGGGAAAAACCTCTATTCTAGTAGTGTTGGTTTATAGTTGTTATTTTAGATGTATATTAACTTGTTTCAATGCATTTAATTGAAACACTTCTTATTTTGTAACCGATCAGTGTGTAATTTTATGTGTGTGACTTGTGTCGTTCCGATTGGACAACACATGAATCCTCTTATTTCCCAAACATTTGCAGTTTCAGTGTTTTTTGGAAAACCTTAAAGCATGCATATAGGTTGGAACTTGACAACATGATTGTTATGTCAAATTTTAGTCCTATGTCCATCGTTTTAGAGGCATTGTGGGTAATCGAGATCTTGGTTAACCCTCAAACAAAGGATTACACCAAAACCTAATAATCAATTAAGAACAAGGAACTTTTAAAGTGGTATAGTAACTTAGCAACGATCGCATACTTTTCTTGTATTTTTAAATTCCACTTGTGTTGTCTAACTATTAAATTCTTTAATTAAGTTGTTTTAGAACTTTTTCAAAACATCACCCCTATTTTGTTTTGTTTTATAAAAATTATTGAAGACTCACACTCTAAACTCATAAATGCTCTTTGAGAGATGACCTAGGGTCGGCCCTATACTATAAAATCATCTTAAAAACCTAATCAATTTGATGGGTCATGATAACACATTCACATTGCATATAAGTTTATGTTAGGTTAAAGAAGAAAGGATTCAATACTTTTAACTGACATCAGAGGTTCAAGTCCAAAGGGGTTAAAAGGTTTAATGAATATTTTGAATTTGGTAAGAATTTGACAACACCTTATTCACCCCCCCCCCCCCCATCTCAGGTGTGTCTGTACTATTTATAGGGCACCAGCAATTGGCCATCAATGCTTATGTAGGTCGTGGAATCATCTATGCGCATTGCAGGACTTAGCCATTTTTTATATCACAGGTTTGAAATGATGTTTACGTAGCCCTAAAATCATCCTTACGTTGCATAGATTTCATCCTTACGACTTTGGACTGCCAAATTCCCTAAAACACATAAATTATAGAATTCTTCAAATTAATTCCAAGACACTTCGAATGACTTTAGGTCATCTCCACTATTCTCAAAACTTCATCCAAGAGTTATTCAACTCAAAATTCAATAGCTTTCATATGTAGTACTCCATTCCTAGGGCACTAACAAAAGGCACTTCAGTTCCTTTTGCATTGGCAATCGGAAGTTTGATGTACTACATGGTGTGTACATGATTGGACATTGTTCATGAAGCAGGAGTAGTTAGCAGGTTCATGGTGAATCCCAAAAGATAGCACTGGGAAGTAGTGAAGTGGATCTGCCGGTATCTCAAAGGATCCCAAAGTTTGTCCCTTTGTTTCGGGATGAATGAATTGTTGCAAGGGTTTACATATTCAAACTTTGGAGGGGATGCAGACACATGGGAGAGGAGCATGGGTTATGTGTTCACTTTCAAAGGAACGATTGTGAATTGGATGTCAGAGCTTCAACTAATAGTTTCACTTTCCACAATGGAAGCGGAGTACATTGTTTTAACGGAAACTGGGAAGAAGTTTTTCTAGCTAAAGGTGTTGTTGGAAGATCACAGAAGAATGCAAGAGGTTGGAACGTTGTTCTGTGATTCACAAAGTGCAATCCACTTGGTCAAGAATCAAATGTTTCATTTCTGGAAAAACTGAATTCAGTTGAAGTATCACTTCATCCAAAAGTTGTTGGAGGACAAAGTGATAGATCTATGAAAGATAGATGGAGTTCTAAATCTAGAAGATATGATGGCTAAGGATGTAGTCCAGGATGTGCTGAGGTGGTGTTGCGCCTCGGTCGGGCTGGGATAACCATAGGCATGGTGGGAGAACAATGAGGCTACAAAGGAAGTTTAAGGACGAAACGAGGTTTGGAGATGCTAGCAAAAGACTTGGTGGTGAAACCCGAAAATGACTCTCAAATGGGAGATTGTTAGGTTCGACTATGTGAAAACCATTTTTCAGCTAAGTCATTAGAACTACTGAAAGGATAGATCTTAAAAGTTTAATTTTCGATGCTCGGATGGAGATGATGGATCGAAAACAATCAACTTCCGGAAGTCTAGAAGTTGGCAGATCGGAATATGGAAGTCGAAAACAAACGACTGGAGGTTTCCTTGACTATTCTGAAGGGGAATGTGCGAAGATGCAAAGGAATTGTGTAAAGATCATTTTGGTATTGCGTAGGTTTTTCCTTTTGAAGAATTTTGGAAAAGGGAATACGTATGGGTCTTCATAAGGATATAACTTGAGAGTAAACTTGTTGAGTTTCCGAAAACGCGCACTATTTATCAAAAACTAAAGTTAGGGCGATGGATATTTTTGATCCAGTGGAGGGATGTCCATGAAAATCGGATCTCAGTGGGCGTACTCTTCACAAAAACTGGAAGGCAATGGAACCAGTTGCATCGGGTGGACTTGACTTCAAGGAGCACTGGGAACATTTGTTCTGAAAACAAGACTTATGATAATGTAATCATCTTGTATTCCTTAAATAAAAGCATTGTAGTGTTTCCACCATGAAGTAGACTAAGTTTGAACCACATAAAACTTGTGTTGTTTTTTGGCTATATTTCTTTCAATCGTCGTCTTTCAGAAGTTCTTGTCTAGATTGTTCATGCATGTTACGATGCAGTGGCTTAGGTACGATTTGTCTTCTAAGTTCCGATACATGTGTATGCAGGTTCGTTTTGATTCGGTGATTCCAGCTCTTGTTTGCGCTGTGGAAGTTCTAGGTAAGTTTTCGCTATGTAATTTCTAGGTGTTTAATTTCTTGTCAGAAGGTTCATCAGACTGAGCACAAAATACAACAGAGTTCCCCAAATTCAAACATTATTAGAAATTGTTAGATATTCAAGTAATTTAATAACCTAGTTTGCAAGAGCATCGTGTGAGTTTAGGATCAAGCATTTTATTTTTTGAAGAGGAGATTTGTTAAAATTATATTGCTTGCATTTTGATTTATATTGAAAATTGAATTGAATTGAATTATACGCATTATGCTTTTTTTTTATTGCACATATTATGTTGTCTTACTATATGCATTTCGTTACCTCATTCTATGTAGTTGCTTGGGACTTTTTATCATCCAGGCACATCTTCACAAATGAAAACTGCAATCCCCAAGTATCATTCAATATCACAAGCATACATTCCCAAAGTGGCCAGAGATAACTCAATTTGCATGTGTAGTTTTCAAGAAACACAGGCCTGTTCAGTCATAAATCTTCTGATCAGAATTTTCATTTAACAATGCATATAAGCGCAAACCGGTTAAATGGTCAAGAGGCTTGCTTCTCGGTTGAAGAACTCCTGCCGGAACAGATGGCGGTTTCTTTTTTAGTGAGCCTGTAGCCTTTGGGGACCCTTGGCCCTAACATATCCCCTATTGCAAAGAACTGAACAGAAAAAATGCACAATAACACAGAATTTCCAAGGATTACAACATAAAAAACAAGAATGATCAATTTGGATTCAATTCAAATGATCTGAATGATTGATACAAAATTTGCATGCAACAAATAATCTACAAGCTGTTGTAGAAGGGGGGGGGGGAACTTGCTAAAAAATAAAACATCAACATGCTTGCACATTTATAGTTGAATTGAAGTAAGAACCCAAGTAAAACCAATCTAATGACGAAACTACCTAAACGGCCAAAAATCTCTATGCCCAATCCCTCACCTCGGGGCACAATCTTGAAGATATGGGTGAGTCCAATTCATGTACCGTTCCCAAAGGGGTTTGTACTTGCCAATGCCCAAACTTAGCCATGGCTTCAAGTGCCCGCTGAAGTGCAGAACTGCCGCACTCTCAATTAAACGCTTGTCAATCTTCATGTTATAACCCAATCCCAGTACATGCCACCTCCGATCGAGCACTTCTGTCATCCCATAAAACACCAAGAGGCCAGGTGGGAGGGTACCCGTCGTCCAAAGGGCGTGATTGACATTATGCTCCCGCCAATAATCATACAAAGCAGTCACGTTTGCCCTTTTCCATTTCACCAGATCAAACACGTTCACCCCGAATGCCCAACCACATGCCTGGGGGTCAATCCTCGAACTGATGATTGGGTGTGAGAAATTGAGATACTTGTAGTAACGATGCAATACCTCAAGACAAGTCTCCACTGCCCCGTTCACATTCCCATGCAAATCCAATGAAAAAAGTGGGGTCAAATCTTTTTGAACAACCACATCATCATCGAGGAAAACAACCTTCTCCAGCTGCGGGTAAACCTCCGGGATGTAAAAACGGAGATGTTCTAGCAAGCAAAGGTGAGTCTGAGAATCAGCTTGATGCATTTGATTCACCAGACGTGAATAGGAAGCATTAAACCATGAAAGCTCCTCTATTCTCTGCACTTCTATCGAAGCCCCATTGAAGTCATTACCCAGAAACCAAGCTTGCATTGCTCTGAAGCTGACTCCGTTGGTGACAACATGGAAGACAAGCTTTGTCGCATGGTCAGCATTGAAGACGGTGGAGTTAATGACCACAGAAACTGCTAGCAGATTATCTGAAAATATGCAAAAATGGTAAAGATTGTTGTCAACAAATATTGGAGATTCTGAGTTTCTCCTCTCGTTAGCAAGCTCCCACATTGACGATTTCTTAAGCCAGTCTGCTGTGAGTTTAACATTTAGACAGTGCAGGCTTTTTGGGAGGGATTCAGCCATCAACTGGCCAAAGATCGTGCTTTGACTTGTTGCAGCATTCACCTGTTCTTCGAGAGCTTGAATGCGAGACTTCATAGTCATCATGGTAGTTGCAACGTCAAAATGAGCATCCAGAGCCTTCAATATGAGAGATGAGAGGGTTTTAACAATTGGTTCCGCTTCATATGGAGTGATGGGCTCTTCCCCCATTGCAGCTTTGGAAAGCAGAAGTTGGCCGCTTCTTATATTGGAGCTCAGCTCCCAAGCAAGGTGGAGATTGTTATGCTCTTTAGCAATAACGAGATGAGCTTTGGCTAGTGTCATTTCGTCGGCCAGCTGCCTCAAAAATGATGTAGCATTTGATATATCATCAGTATAATTTAGAGAATCATGAGAAACCTGCTGAATGCTTGAACTATTATCCTGGAAAAACAATATAAATTTGGAGTAAGTTCACAACAATTGCTTTGCAAAAAAAAAAGGGGTAAATATATCCAGTAATTGAAGATGCATAGGTTTGCTAATCATATTTTGTGACAGGGAAAGAGCTAAAAGTTGCAGATTAGCCATCAAGGGTTCAGAAACAATCTCCAATAGGATGTATAAAACGCAAAACAGGAAACGCTAGGAACATGAATCAAGTTGCTACTGAGAAAGCAAGAGAAGACGGCCATTTCACCCAAAAAACAATCCCTGAAAAGGACGAACAGAATCCAGTAAACACTAAAAAGATAGCAGATACAGATGAACACACAAGAGCAATGCAAGGCGTGGAAAAAGGGAATGAATGAAAATAGCAATCGAGTGCGTAGCCATCGTCATACCAGTATGATCTGCTGGATCCGACCTTCACGTTGATTGTGATGAAAAACGAACAGAATCAACCCTGCAACGGAGAATAACCCGAGCAGCACCCAGATCCAATGCGAAAGTCTCAGTCGAACCGGACGCCGGTGCTCCGCCGCCCGCCGCCGCATCTTTCGGTGCGATTCCTTCCGATATTTATGACCAGCGAATCACCACCCATTTCTGATGGAACAACAGTGAACTACTGAAATCTCTGTGTTCCCCATGTTCCTCGATTCACAGAAAGATATCCAAATGCCGATAAGAAATGACCCAACTCTCCCAAGGCGATTGAGTTGCCGCAGGCACATCCGATGAAAGCGCACTCGGCGATCCAATTCACCCTGCCGCCCAGAAAACTGAACACTTTTTTGGCTATTATGTGCTCCCTTACAGATCTTGTTCGTGTTCTTCCGGGCTGTACACGCTGAGAACAGGGGTTTAGTAGAACAAGTCGACGACCATATGCAATCCCGACACCGATCGGGTCCCATGAAACATTTAGCCTCATAAGCCGTATGAAATATAAACTGTACGTGCACTTATCTTACTTACGGGATCCATGTTCGATTCATTCAAACATCAATCAACAGACTTTAAAAAGATTAAAATGCACTCCGCAAGTTCATATAATGTTTTCAAGATGAAACTAAAAATATTTTATTACTAAATGAATGAAGCAAACTATCACAAAAACAAGTCAAAATTGAACTGTAAATCCATAAATTTAAATTATGGATTTAACACTCTCCCATACTTTGATTACAATTACTAGTTTGGATAAGATTTATTTGTTAATATAAACATTAAGTTCATATGAATGTATCAATTAAAACAATGTATTGTAATTTATCATTCAAAATAAGATATTAACACTCCAAATATAATATATGGAGAGACTCGGGGTTTTTCTGGACTTTTACTTTGTGTTTTGCTTTGGAGGTGGTCAGAGTGAGTTTAAAAGTGTTTTGAGAGTGAAGAGATGAGTTTGGGGTTTTGGAGAAAACTACATCATGGTCTTAGTTGCGCCACGCAGTGGTGCTTTTGATTTCCTCATGGTTTTGGTCACAGTTGTGGACGACTGATTATTTTTCTAAAGACAAATAGTTTGATTGAATTTGGCTATTTTGAAGGAGGATTATACTGTGGTTTAAAACCATAAGGTATTTTGAGTGGAGTCCCTATTTCCTGATTATGGTTGAGGGATGAAATCTTTGTTGGCTACAGGGGGGAAGGAAAACACATGTTTTGTTCATCGTGGTGGAAAATGGTGTGTTTTGAATAACATTACGCCATGGTCGTTATGTGGTTTGATGGGAGGCTGGATGGACTATGTCGTGGTCCTATGCGACTATGACTTAGTTCACTTGAGTTGCATGCAAGGGAAAGAAACAACCAGTGATATTTAAAGAGGGTGTGCCGTTTTAAATGTCGTGGTTTTCGGATCGTCGTTGACTAAGCTAATGAAGGTTTTGAACGCAGCGGAAACACTTGGTAAGTGAATTGACCATAAAGGTTTTATCAAATTTGATGGATTATTCGTCAATTGTGCAAGACGTAAACATCTTGACCAATGAAGTTTTTCCATCGAATATTTACATAGATAATCCTGAAACCCGGAGATGATCCTTGCATGTTAGATTTATAATTAATTTATATTAGATCTGAAGAATGAATACCTGGTCTGAGGATTTTTCTTCGATTAAAATGTTAATCTAAAACCCTTTTTCGGATTACCTTTGTTGCGTTGATATTATCCAAGAATAGAATCCCTCTAACGGTGATTCACATATGCTTTTTTGATCTTTGAGCAACATCGATAGAATGTCAGGTGCTAGTGCGGCAGATCTATTGTCTTGTGTTGTTCGCCTTGATCGCTTCTAGTTCCTCTGGCACTACTGGAAATATGATCCATATCAACGGTTTTGGGCAAACCGTTGGTATAGTTCACTTATATGGACCTATACCAATGGTTTGGGGCAAACCGTTGGTATAGTTCACTAATTTGGACCTATACCAACGGTTTTGGGAAAACCGTTGGTATAGGTCCATTATAGAGACCCTATACCAACGGTTTTGGGCAAACCGTTGGTATAGGTCCCAAAATCAAAGAACCTATACCAACGGTTCTCAAAACCGTTGGTATAGGTACATGTATTTTTAATGGAATCTTCTTACAGAAGACATTAAATAAATCAAAATTTAAAATACTTATGATAATACATATATATATTTATGAAATTATGTTCACAAAAGTAAGTTAGGTTAATGGTTAGGTCGCTGAATCACAAACGGGAGGTGCTGAGATCAAAACCAACCGAATGATTGTTTTTTGAATTACATATACCAACAGTTTTATGGAACTGTTGGTATAGATTTTCATATTACTTATACCAACGGTTTTGAAATCCGTTGGTATAGACCTATCCTCATGGCTTACTTGGCAACGGTTCTCCAAACCGTTGGTATAAGCTATACCAACGGTTTGGAGGCCTATACCAACGGTTCCAAACCGTTGGTATAGGGTATTTTTCTAGTAGTGTGGATTCGAATGATTCTCTCTTGTTCTTCACGTTCTTGATATGAGAGAAGGAGGAATTTGAAAGAGAAGTCTGTTGTGCACAACAATTCTCAATTCTCTATTAACCATATACGATAGACATAACAATCTATTTATAAAGTCAGAGTTTAGGTTAAAATATTCTTTAATCACACAACAACCCATAAATAATATAATCAACCTAATCTTACCAAATGCCATATAAAATAATAATAATAATATTTTATGGTGTGTGCTAAGTGGCGCAATAATAAATATTATTTTACTGGCTTGCAAATTAATATTTATCACCAGACACAATCTTGGTCCATTCGTTTTCTCTGTATTTATTGAATACCTGAATAAATATTTAATTAAATATTTTATTCACAAATAAATATTTTATTCACAATTTGACGAACAAAAATTTATTAAATATCCAATAAATAAAATAAATATATTTTATTCATAATCTTATGAATAAAAATTTATTTAATATTTGTGATCGATAAAACATGAATTAAATTATTCCCTGATCTTGAGAATAATATTTATTATATTAATTAAATTCAAATAGAATTTAATTGAGATCAACGAAAACACTCAGTGTATGACTCTATAAGATTCTTTCTCATTGGCATTAACTGAACTTGCCTAAAGTCCAAAATTACTATCTTGTAATGGGTCAAGACACTCAAGAAAAAAAACTTAATGTTGCAACATCGACAACCACATACGAGCATTCATTGTGTAATATAATCATTTTGTCTCAATATTTCATCAAGAAGGTTGCACATATGTGTCATCAACCAACATGTTTGATACATCTTTCTTTGACTATCTGAAATAAACACGTCATTACACCATGACCATGAAATTTAATGTGATAGTTCTATTTCAATTAAAGGATTGAGATATCAACTTCTATAAAGATAGAAGAGACAAATTCTTTCTCGACATATCCATTAATAACATGTCATTTGTGGCACACCCGACATATCATACTTTCTGTGAATATATGATGTCACAATTTAGGTCAGTAAATCTAAGTATGTGGTTCATGACATGAATTAATGATAATCTTAAAGTCTAATGACCATTACACGTGATTAAATATAGGAATATCTGATGACACATAAACATGAAAAATTCATATTGACGGATCTATTCTCAAAATCTCTCATCTAGGAGATTACCAAATGAGAACTTCATGTGAAGAAGTCTCATTGGATTACGAGTACTCACGCCTAACAACCAACATACTATGTTTCCCATCATAGAATGTTATCCGACCATAGAATTATGTTTAAGAATACTGTCATGACATTTCAAGGTTCTCATCATGGTGGAGAACTACTATGCCTTTATCAATGCAACAGATACTCTAGGACATTATCACATCAAAGTCAGGATGAACAATGAATAATATATAATAAGATGTTTCATTAATATTCAAAACTTCAAATATACATGTAATCAAAGTACAAATAGTTGGTTCTATAACACCAACTCCAACAACTAAACACCAACATGATTTGGTTTCAAAACACCATGGATTAGTCCCTCGTATATTTATTTGAAAGTTGGTCATTCCTATCCCTTCTTTTGATTCCTTTGCATTATTGAAACCCTGAACATCTTGGAGGCTATGTTTTGGTGGTTTTGGACACCCTTGGTGATCCCTTAAGTCCTCAATCTATAAGAAAAATGGCATTTTGCGGTGGTTTAAATGATTCACAATGCAATATAAAAAAATGTTATGAATTTCTGTGTCGGGAATCATTTCATGGTAGTTTTTAGAACCACCATGAATCATTTAGCGGTGGTTTTTCTATGGTGGTTAAAACTGACACTAAATGACCAGAGGTGGGTTTTTTTAAATATATATATATTTTTTAAAAATATTTTAAAAAATATATATTTTTAAAATTTTCTATGTACTAACAAGTCCACTATATTTGAACTACTCCTGCTCATTCTCTAAGTACCAAAAAGTCCACAAAATTCATTTACATGTATTAATATGTTAATAAAAGTTATTTAGGCTATTTGTTTCAATATTTTATTTTACATTACATAATAGTTTCCTAGGAGGTCACCCATCCTTATGAAGGTCCTGACGGGCGCAACAGAAATGGTTCAAACCCGTGATCGAAAGGATTTTCATAAACTTCTTCAAAAATGACCTGAAGAACTAGATGAATGTGTTCCAAAAATCCTAGAGAGGGGATCTTTTCACATATTATTTATAATTAATTTTTAGGGGAAACAAATTTCCTAACTTGTAATTTGTTCTTCATTATTGAATCGGTAGAACTCTTCTTGGGGTATTTTCATTGCATTAAAGGAATTAAGAATAGATTACCTTTAGTGGTGATCCACACATGTCTGTGAACCTTCAATCACCCCTGTAGAATCCTCTGGGTTAGCGTATATGATTTAGACACTTAGGACAATTCATCGTTGATCGCATCAAAATCCTTCAAGACGAGAATGAATCGCTCTAGTGGAGGAGGAGAATTACTCTATGTTCTTCATAGAATTATAGGGAGGATCTCTATAGGGCATTTGAGAATCATCTCTACAAATATTTGTGCACAATGATTAGAATATGACTAAAAAATTGGCATAATTGGGTTTAAATAGAGCTAGAGTTAGAAAATAATAATCACATAGTGGTCATTATTATTTTCTTAATTCCCAAAAAACCCTATATATAAATAACATTGGGGTTATTATTATTTACTTAACATGTGCTAAACTCGAGGATAAAATAAATATTATTTCCTTGAATAAATATATTAATATTTATTCAAATAATATTTAATGTGAAATTTCTTACCGGACCATTAAATCCATTCCTATAATCCTCCTCAATATTTATTGAAATTTGACTAATGTATTTGATATCATAAAATTTAAAAATAACATCATGCTTGATAGCGTATACAACATGAAACACAGAACCGAAATAAACTACAAAATATTATTATTTAAATATGACTATTATAACATAACCATTAAATTGAAAGGTTTGAATATGATTAAATACATTATGATATATATATATATATACATGTCCCAATCAATATAAATATATCGATAAATTCTTAGGAAATAAACACTCGATTTTTATTAAATCCATTTTATGTTTCAAAAACACATTTCATTCAAAAAAATATTTTACAACTTTTTGTGAGAAAATAATTATAGTTAATTTCTTGAATGTTTAGAAATTTTATTTAATAAAAATGATATAATTTTTAAAATTATCATATCAAAATTATCTTTGGGTGAAATTTTAATATTTTTTTGAAAAAATTGATTTTTTTAGTGAATAGTGAAAATACTAATTTTTGTAATACTATCACTTTATTTTCATTAAAAAGTATCATTATGATTTGAATTTAATCTCAAAGTAACACAAGTATTATTTAATAGATATAATCTAATTAACTTAAATTGGACCATCATTATACCTGATTTTGGTATAATATTTTTGGGCTTAAAAACACAATTTTCAAAAAACGGTTTTTCGTTGCATTTTATGCCTGCCCAAATGGCCCGAAGGCCTTATTTTTTATTTTATTATGGATAATCCCCCTTTTAAGGGTTGAATGGGAACCCGTACATGACTCTTAGGCCCAAGACACAAGGCCCGAATTGACCCGCAATACATGACCCAAAGGCCCAGAGGCATACCATGCCCAATACATGAAAAATGAATTATATATTTTGAATAATTAGGTCCAAATTTGTAAAATATAACCCTTTTATTTTTGGACATTATGAATAGTAACTTTAGTAATTTTGTTACCACGGTAAAAGGGTAAATTGAGTAATCAATGTTACAAATAAAATGATAAGGACTAAATAATGACTCTAAAACATGCCCTAATTTTATTGGATTGGTATATCTCATACATAATCATCCAAAAGTATAATATATATATTTTTTCATTTGTCCATGATTTTGACCCTTTATATTATTTTATATAAAGAAAAGTAAAAAATATCATTCTCTTTGTTTTATTATCTTTTAATTTTTTACATAGGTATAAATAGAGAATATATTTAGTTATAAATATTAATTTTAAATATAAATGAATTTTTTTCATCATGGTTTTTTTTTAATTTTTAGTATTGAAATAATTACTTTAAATTCTTATGCAACACTGACATAATGTTTGTATAAGCAGTAAAAAATCAATAAAATTATTTTGAAAACTCTAAAAATAATATTATTTGAGTGATTTTTTTGTTCCACATTTTTTTGATAAAAATGGAATATTAGATAGGTTTTTATTAATTGGATTCGAATTCCATTATTTTATTTTAGTCTTAAAAGTCAAATTAAATGAATAGTTCCAAAATTGACAGCAATGATATTTTATAATAAATATTATTTTAAGAAATGTTTTAAAATTCATAAAAATATTATATTCCTCCAAATTAATGATATATGGTTTTAAAAATCAACCATGGTATATTTATGGGTTTTTTAAATTTTATAATAACATTATGAACCTTTAAAGGGTAGAAAACATTAATATTGTAGTAATTATCAAAAGAGTTAATGAGGGGTTAAAACTAAAAGATAAGGGTGAAAATATAACTAAAACTTGTCCAAATTTTATTGGATGAGATTATTTAGACTCAAAATTATAATATCATATAATTGTAGCAATTTTTATCCTTTTGGACATGAAATATAAGTTATATTAAAGTGTTTTAACCATCCTAAGATAATAAATCAAGTATCATAAATATACTTATATGTTATTATTATTATGTTAAAACCATATTACATCTCTTTACCACCCTACAAAAAGTGAAATAATAGCTCATGCGTACGTACGTCTTACCGTCTCCACGTAGCGGTGTAATTCGTTTTTCATTAGCAATTCACTTGGATGGTTATATAGATGTAAATAATGAATATATATGATATTTATGAAATAAATATTCTTTTTTAATTATAATATCATATATAAATTCTTACCTTCCAATCTGTTGGAAAACGATAACGTCACTCGTGCGTACATGTGGACTACCACCTCCACAAAGCAATGTGATCCATTTTTTATTTATGTTTTACATGGATAATAATAAGGATAGATTTAATGAATATATTATATATATGATATAATAGTTATTATTTAATGATTAATTATTATTCACCATTATTTTTTTCCATCCATCGAGAATTGAAAACAACATTCATGCGTATGTATAACCTACCATCTCTATGAACGGTGTAATTCATTTTTTTTATCTCTATATTTTATGGATGAATATATATATATATATTTAATATATAATATATTTAAATATTTAATAAAATTATGTATATTATGGAACCATGAGAAATATTCAAGGACCAAGACTACCTAATCAAACCATATTTGAAAAACAAAGCAATTAACACCTAAAATAATGATAGTAATAAAATATTACTAACCAATGGGTGATAAAATGATATAAATGGATCCTATATGATATTATGGATATGAATATGTTTATTATATATAATTATAATAAATTTATAATTATTATACAAGAGGTTAGTGCACCTATGAGGTAAGTCAAATTTGAGGTAAGAGATTTCGTCTCAATTTCCACTCCATTGAGACATATTTGTATTATGCACATGTTTATTTTTATTAGGTGTATATAATTACAATTTGAGGTATTTAACATGAATATAATTTTATTCATGATGATTAATGATTCAATTCAAGACACTCTTTCAAGAGGCATGTTTAAATGAAAATCTGATCATATTCCTCTTTTTGATCAGGTATATTTCTCTTCCATATCCATAATTTTCAAAATTATTTTACAAAAATCCTTTTATTGAAAAAAATAATTTATAAAGGATATTTTAAAATAAACTTTAATTTTTTACATAGTATTAAAAGAATATTTCTAATTTTTTCCTAAAAGGGTCCGTTTTCAACTTTCGTTACAAAAAATCAAAAGGATTTTTTTAACTTATACGACGCTAATAGAATTTTCTACTGCCATAAATATTTTACAAACTTTATCTTCCTCTACAACTTTTCAATGGTTTTACAAAGAAAAATATTTAATGTAAACTTATTTTAAAATTTTCATTCCAATTTTTCATTTATTCCGCAAAATAACTGATTTTACATCAAAATAATTTTTTTTATGGTCATCTCTCATCTCTTGATTAATCTCATGGACATTAACTTTATTTTGAAACATTAAATTTCTTATGATCATTAAAAAGTATATTTACCTTAAATATCAATATAATTTTTATCATGGATATTCTTATTTCATAAACAATATACCATTGTAAGATCCCAACTTCTTCATATGAGTTTTGGATCTTTTAAATTTTGGTTAAAACCTAATTAAGTTTGTATTTTTGGATTAGGACCAGAAGTCGTGCCTTTAGTAAGGCTGGTTTGTGTCTGGGAAGAACGTAGCATAAGGATGAATCCTGGCTGCAGAACCCATTCATGACATGAATTAAATTTACAACATGAATTGGTCTGGCCATATCCCTTATATGGAATGAATTGGTTTTTCCTGATAAAAAACCTGAGATTTTAATGATGTGAAAAATATTCATGTCATGAATATATCATGGATTTTTTTTAAAAAAAGGGGAAGAACCCCTTCATTTTATAGAAACCCTCATTATACACAGTATCATGCCACTATAGGAGCTCCTCCATGACTCCCTCCTAGGTTATTTCAGTTCTCTTTCATCCAAACTCTGATCAAGACACCATTGATCACATTGGATCCACATCAGTAAGTGCTTCAATCCTTTTCCCTTGAACAATTTTTTGTTTCATCTTCAGCATTATTTTGGTGTGAACTAACATCCCCTATTTTCAGGGTATTTGTCTATTTATCCATTTTATTCCCATTCAAACCAAACCAGGGGTCGATATTAGATGATTGTTCCTATAATTCCATAAGATAGGAGGTCTATGATGTTCCCCTCAAGTATAATTGATTTATAATTATTGTTGTAGTGTCGTGCACTAGTTTCACCCACACTCTGACCTAACATTGATTTTCCTTAAACTAGTTGTTTAATTGTGAATGTAAACATTCTATTAGACCCATTAATTATGGTTGGAGGCCAAGGAAAAAAACTTGAGCCACCCCTCGGGTGTTCCATGTCATGACCCGTCCCCCGAGTCTCGTGCCGTGACTACCCCAAGCCCGCCTCCCAAAGGCCAGGGGCAGACGACTAGCTCTGAAGGCGTTAACCTGCAAGTGGGAGGCATTATCCTGGATACTTGTATGCACACACACGCCCAACCAAGTCCCAACTCACAAAAGGGAAACAAAATACCAATGAATAAACTGAGTGCGAGTACAAATGAAATAAAGTGGGCCAGAATACAAACCCATGAAAAATTACTGAAAACTGCAAAGTCCAAAAAGTGCTCTGATGTCCATCTATAGTAAACCCCACCTGATCGTGAGAGTATTGAAGATACTGGAATCCAAAGTAGTATGTCCTATCTGCTCGGTCCTACTAGGCCATGCCTGGTCCTAGGCCACCAAGTCCACTGTCGTAGTGTCCGTCCGTCCCGTCTCCCTAAGCACCCCTGTCAAAACGTCAGTCATCTACAGCAGACACAACACGTGCGGGCGAAGCCCATGCAGGGGTGAGTAACATAGTACTCAATAGGGAACCCAAAACAAAAAGAAAACCCACACAAAAATTCCTCAAATTAAAGCACAAAACACAAGACATCTCACACCAGATATTTTCTAGGGTAGTAACAGCAGCATCTTCAATCACAAACATCGAAATCCTCGGCCACTAGAAAACTCCTCCTCTATCGAGTACAGTGGGTCTGTCGGGTCACACAGAGTTGCTTCACACTAACCTTGAACTTCTGTGGTACTCATAATTAATGAGTACCATGGGTATGCTGGGTCACACAGAGCCGCTCCCCACCGTGGGCCTGCTGGGTCACACAGAGTCGCTTCCCATTGGGCCATCGTTAAACAGTCTTCAGGTCTCAGCCAACCTTAGGGTTCCGTACGTAGCGCATTTGGGAGAACCTCTCCTCAAGACATTATTTGATTCTCAGAATCCATGAATGTCACCAAAAATCATGCCGAAATATCCGCATCCTCTAGAGGGTCTCAATGCCGCAAATAGCCCATCAATCAGACGCACAGTTTGCAAGATACGAGCATTTTAGTAACCAAGGGTCCAGTTGCGATGGGGATTGGTCTGACCTGGTCAGACCGAACCGAACAACCCGGCTTGGGGGCTCCACATACCCCAGTTCATTCTGATGGACCCGACCTGAACTGGTGTGGGTCGGGGTCGTTCTAGTCCGGCCAGGCCAGTGGGCCAGGCCCAATAGGCCTCACTGGACCCGACCTGGTTGGCAGAGGGTTTAGCCTACTGGGTCGCTCAGTGACCCGGTCTAATCTGGCCCGAACCGAAGGGGTATAGGTCCGAACCACCGGGCAGAAAGATCGGCCCGACCCGGTGAGCCACGAGTCCGACCCGTTGAGGGTTCGCGCCCTGTCTGATCCGTACGAGGCAGACCGGTCTGCCTCGCTGAATGCGGCTGGGAGCTACGTCTGTGCCCCGCCATCGCCCCGCGGGTCGCCATGTGGTGCCTCCTCTTCCGCAGTCAAGAGATCGTGGCCCATCACATGGGATACGGCTCAATGCCGCATCCACTACCCTCCGATGCGGTCAAGCGACCGCGTTCGCTGCCTCCAGCCGTCGGCTCGGCCGGCGACTTCTCCTGCTGCGCCGTGACCCGGTCCGACCGTGGCCTTTCATCCGATGCGCCATCGTGGCATGCCGCATCCCACCCACGGACGCCGCCATGGGCCACCGCCGGCAATTTCCGGTGCCACTGCCAACACTGGTGCACCAACAGATTCTTCCACGGACCACCAAGTCTGCATTGGAGGTCCATTCTTCGTGCCTCTTGTGCCTACATTTTTTGGTGATCATCCTCTCCACCACAATGGTCACAAAACTACCTTACTGTCAATTCAAAAGTTTGTCCATGAATAACACCCACAGTGTAGGGACTCGGGCCTTGTTCATGTCGGCTCGGGCCCTCCACATTAGAAGTTTACAAAACAAGGGAGGTATGGGGATTTTAATTTGAACAACAAAGATAATTAAATTTCGGATAAAGAAACCCCAAAGAAGTCACCCTCTCGCAAGAACGCACGGTCTGTGAATTAACCTATTCGTTGGTTAATCTATGTTCGTCATTTAGAAAAATAAGAATGGGGAAACTTTAAAATCAAACAACCCCTACCTCTTACGATGTCCAATGTTGTAGCGTCCGTCCTTGAGAGGTTAAGATGTCAACGTCGCTTCCCAGATCCGATCTTCAAAAGGCGTCGAAGGTGGTAAGGATCTGCCAACATTCATCATCCTTCACTAGGGTGGAATTTCATTAGAGATTCGCCAGAGAATCCTCTAAATTTCTAATCCATACTTCTTTATCACGTCAAACTATAAATAGGAGCATGTCACAACATTTCCATTATGATGCGACATTGCGTGGTTATGCTGTTTCATTTATGAAAAAACGTCGCTGTTATGTGACACTAAAGCATCATTACGCTACTAGTTAATGAGACATTGACGAGTCTCATTGATGTGCATCGTCGCCACCCTGTCGCTGCCCCGAAGCATCACCTTTGTCCACTCCAAGGTGAGAAAGAAAATAAAACAATTTATTTAAATTAATTTATTATTTTTCTCAAAAAGTCCAAAAAATAACTTTTTTGCTCAGCCCTTGCTAGTCGAAGTTAAGTCATTTCTAGGAAAATCCCAGCATTCTGAATTCAATGGTGTGCTCGGATTTTTGATCAGAGCGAAAGTTCAAAAGATAGAAAATCCTGCTTACACGTTTACTGAATGTACCTTAAAAAAAGTTCAAAATTCTGTTCCGGGCTCTCCAGACCTCAGAATTATGTGCCGTCAAATTTTGTGATCTCAAAATAATTCCATATAAAAAAATTACACAAAAATTCTAAGACGTTACATTCTCCCCATCCTAGGGATTTATGTCCTCGAAATCCAAAACAACAAATCAACAAAAAGACGGGGGGTACTGAGCACAAATCTGAGCCTCCTGCTCCCATGCACTCTCCTAGAGATTCCCGTGCTGCCATTGGATGCGCACTAGAGGAATTGACTATCCATGTCATGAACCAACCCGGAATGACCCTGAACCAGTCACCCGATCCGGTCCGCGACATGGCTCAAAGGGCGTTCCCGATCCCCACGGACTGACAACTAGTTCCAGGCATCAAGAGTAAATAGGTGGGAATGATTTGGCCCAAAAGAAAATAAATTAAGCAGCGGAAATAAATAGAACAAAAGCAAATAAAGGAAGGGCAACCAACAACGATACTAACCTGACCACGACCAAAACTCCATGTGACCCCGTGGGTCACTCTCCAATACCACAACCAACGTCACTCAAGGTGAACAACTGAAGCTGGAACCTGCAACAGAACTAAAAATAAGAAAACACTATAGGCGTGAGTATTAAAACTCAGTAGGTTAGCCCGATAAATCTATTACCAAAGAACTACCATTTAATAAAGAATTTATCAATTCCAAGTTTGAACTAAATTATATAAAATATTGGTTTCCACACACACTTTCATTTCTAAAACAAGTAACAGTCCATTGCCCTTTTTAATATAAAAAAAGTTTAGTGTTTGAAAGAAATAGGTGCATTGCATTTTAAAATATTTTTGAGAACAATTTAGAAATCCAAATTTTAGTTGTTAGTAAAAAGGGAAAACCACACAACATGCAACACACACTAAGGGCAATGGAAAAAGTGGCACACAAGGGCCAACTACCAAACTAGACCTCTCAATCGTCTACCATATTCAAATAAACACTAAAGGAAACATGGGTCGAACCTAGGAGATCGTGAACAATACAGAACGTACTATACATCTGACTCATCCTAAAGGAATGCCCTAACTCGACGAAGTCATAACACCCTAATGATCGGCATAACCCTACATGGCCTAACCGAGGGGCCCAATCCCCATAGAAGCAATAAATCAGTATTCCCCTGCTATGGGGCCACTAGCCAGTGTGTAATCTAAACTAGTGCATCAATTGTTCTCAGATGATTCAGTCACTATTCCAGGTTCCCATGTCAACACATGCAATAAAAAGAGGGGTGAGTCAACAATTCAAATCAATTAATCAGTCACAGTGCACAAACATCATGCTCAACAACTCACACAATCACCGTATACAACAGGATCACCCCTGAGTCACATCAAAGAAAGTTTTTCCAAAATAATTCATTTTATTAAAGTGTCAAACTGGCCTTAAACATCCTTTTAAAATCACCCATCTTTCAAAATAAACCAAAACTTTCACATCACAAGTAAAACCATTTTTCAAATATACCCACACACTCTACTTTTATCAGGTGCCAAACGGGCCTTAACCAACTTTGAAGAAAAACACCATTTCTCGAGAGAAACCAGAATGTTTGCGCATGTGTCGAAAGAAAATGTTTGACATAAAAATAAAACCACACGCGAGAGTACATGAAATATGTTCAAAGGACAAAGGGGCATTATTTTACTATTGTGCGTCAACTCATCAAGAAAGTAATTCAAGTGCCATGCATTAAAGAAAATCAGTTTCATTTACATCAATATTTAATCCTAAAATAATTATCTAACAATATTTATCATTTATCAAAAATTAATGAAATAATAAGAAATTAATAAATTCTAAATTTAATGGTGAGTGTAGTGGGGGACCCACCTCAACTTGCTGTCCAAACATAATGGCACGTCACGCCTCGCACAGACGCACAAACACACGCAAGCCGATGACTAAAGTACCGCATGTCTTCCTCACTGACACACTGCAACAACCGAACAACTAAAATGCATAAACATGGACTCAAAACAATTCAAACGAACAAACGGAACAAACACCAACTCAACATGCTTCCAAAACACAACACGCACCATCTAAATAATTCAATAAATCACTAAACTATTTATTAAATCATTTCAAGAAAAACCAAAAAGACTTCACACCAAAATACACATAAAACCCCCCTTTTGAAACCAAACTTACACTAAGAACTATTTCACACCCGAATCCGCATCACATGAATGACTCGATAATTTATTTAAACAGCTCAAAGAACATTATCAAACTAATTTGAAATTAATTTCAAGGGTGCGCAACAAGGCGAAAACACCAAAACCTATTCAAAAACATCTTTTATGACTCTTCGCACATCAACGCTAAACCAAAACACAAACTGCAAGGTTTGTGACATGTAAATAAACAATTCAGCATGGTTGTTCACAGAAAACATGCACATACCATATATAGATATCAAATTAAATTAAAAACTTGATCCGCATCAAACAAACTAATTAATATACATATACTAAATTGATTTAAGAAGAAAAAGAATTCATAAAACAATGGTCAAACGCATAAAAACCTACCTCAAACGAAATACGAACACAACAACGCTTCCACGAAAAGACGAACAACCCCCAAACTAAACCAACTACACACTCTAATCGACAAGAATAACACGCAAATTACAAACCAAGGCAATTGGGTGTGGTTAAATTGAGAAAAACACCAAAAATAAAGTGAAATATACCTCGACCAGAAGAGGAGAGGGTTTCGGGTGCTGCGGGTGGAGACCGGAGGTCGCTGGACGGCGGCAGGCTCGCTGGAAAATGGTGGGAGGTCGCTGGAACAGGGCAGGGGGTGCCGAAATGGCGCCGGACAGCGGAGGCGGGTCGTGCGGGGGTGCAGGAGCAGGGCGCCAGAGGCTAGGTCACCAGAGGAGGCGGCTGGTGGGCAGGCAGGGTCGCCGGAGGTCGGGAGGCCAGGACGAGGGGACGCCAGAGGCTGCGGGACAACACGACGGGGTCACCGGAGCGGGAGGGGAGCGGTGGAGGCTGGGGGTCGCGCGGAGGCCGGGAGGAGGCTGGTGCGGGAGCGGGGGACGCCGAAGGTCATGCGGGCAAGCGGGGAGCGGTGAAGGCTGGGGCTCATCGGTGGCTGTAGTAGTAGGAGCTGCGAGGGGCACCGGGTCAGGCGTGCTGCGCCGCACAGAAGAGGAAAACGAGGGGGGGGTGCCGCGACCCTCCCCTAGGGTCTCAACCCCCCCTTTTTAAATTATTTCTTATAATAATAATAATAATAGTAAAACTAATAATAATAATAATAATAATCATAATAATATAAATAACAATTATAACAATATAAATAAGAATAATATAAAACCAACACAATAATAATAAAAATAAACAACAACAACATTATTATTATTAATTTTTTTTAACTTAATCCATTTAATTATCAAATTCTAAAAACTGGGTATCCACGAGCTCAACGCACGTCTTGAAAAAAAGACGCATGCAAATTGCACACCTCAATGCACTCCACTTGGGCACCCGCACAAGCACCTGGGGAGACCGCGCGGTTACCACTAATCATGCGGTTCCTGAGCACGGGTCAGAAACCAAGTAAAAATAGTAAACGATGAAGATTTTAATCCAGGACCCAACCCGGACCTTGGCGCGAGAACCCGAGTCCAAGAATTAATAAAATAAAGTAAAAAAAGAATTAAAAAGTCCAGGTGTGACAGTCCACATAGGACCCACTCTTGTTGATCCTATATCTCCACTAGGAACTCTGAAAATGTCCCCCCATCGTCAATGTCCATCTCGCCCCAGTCGATGATGTGCGATTGATCATGCACACACCTCCTCAACTACGACACATGGAAAACATCATGCACTCGGTGCATCTGTGTGGGAAGAGATAGGCAGTACATGATAGAGAAAATATTTTCAATTAATTTACATTGAATATCATTTTTTAAAATCCCACAAAAGTGTTACTTTATGATAAATTGCCTCATTTTATGATATTGGTGATATTTTGAGCTTAATAGTAAAAATGGACGATTTCATATTTTTAACTATTTTAAAGTATTTATGTATTTTGGCCATAACATTTTCTACACTAATTCAAATTGATTTTTTTATTTTCCAAATTCTAAACATCCAGGGATTCATTTCATCCTTCTTGACCAAAAGCTGAATTGACCATATGGAAGCTCAAAAGAAGCTCAAAAGTTGGACATTGAAAACTGTTTATAGATCTGTCGAGTTTTGGTGTGGGGTCCATAACTCGTTCATGGTGGGATCAATTGATGTGAAATTCGGTGGATAGATGACTAAGAGGTTTTGGAACATCTTTCACGAAGACGATCCTATGTTAATTGGCCGTTTTAATGATCATTAAAGCATTCTAATTTAGAGGTTTGCGATTTGGAGAGTATGACTGGACAGAATAAATTGTGAGAGTAAAACAGGCATAACTTTCAGAATACTTGTCCAAATACGCTGATATTTTGAGGGTAAATGACCAAGATAATTATGAAAAACATTAAATAAGTGTGAAATGCATGAATATGTCATTTAATGGGGTTATAACATGTCATTTTCAGGGGATAGATTCTGGCTATAAAAGGAGGGAAGCTCCTTCCTCTCAAAGCATCCCATTTTCCATCCCATTCATTCGAGGAAACCAAGGAGGAGGAGAACTTTTTGGATTTATATTTTATTTATTTTATTTTACATAGTTTTGTAATTCCTTATTCTTCCCCATTCATCTCGATTACCCTTACCATGGTGGGGTAAACATTTTGAGTGATTGGGGAAGGGTTGGTTTTCTATTTTGTAATTCTTGAGTTCTTGGACGTAATTGAATGAAATTTATTTCTTCTTTAAAGTTGCTTTCAATTTCATATAGTGGATTTTATTATCAAGTGAAATCGTTCTTGAATTTTAATTCTATTATTGATTTTTTCCTCGGTAAAATAATCATTATCTCCCTCCACTAATTTCTGGTTTATATACAATGTAATAGACCAGAGATTAGCGGTAAAGTACTTGACGATCATCAGTACGTATAAAAGGGGTAGTGAATGTTCTTGATTGTTTGGGATAAACAAGACCTGACCAAGTATTTCCCATATCAATTGAGGATATTCAATACAAATATTTTGCACATGGAAGGAGAGTTGACCAAACTGAGATCTTGGTAAGGGTTTCTCTCACCATCATAATTTCACCAAGGAAGTGAGAGGAAATGATTATAGAAACTCACTTAAATCAACTAAGAAGAAGAGGTTTGAATTAAATTGAACACGGGTAGTATTAAAATTGGGAAACCTACCCCGACCTAATCACCATTTTAATATCATCGTTTTTAATCCTTTGAATTTCAAATTTCCATTCAATCATTTTCTTATTAATTTATTCTAAAACACACCATTTTTACCCTTGTTTAAAAGTGACAAACTATTTTTGTGTGAACTCCTCTTCAGGAGACTTCCTAGGGTTAATCACTAGACTACACTTAGGGAATATAAAAATTGTTTTTCCATGCCCTAAGACAGGCATACATCAAACTTGGCATTGTTTCCAGGGAGACAGTGCAACAAAAAAAAGATTTTCAAAATTGAATGACTCGTAAATCAAAAGAACCATTAATTAAATTTGATCCAGAAATTGAAAGAACATTAACCCAAATAAAAAAAAGACAACCAGAAATATTTGAAGAAATAGATCTCTCAGATTCAAGTGAAACTCTTAGTGTTCACTTTGAACCTAAAATCATGGCTAGAAACCCCAACCAAACCCTACGCGATCTATGTGCACCTAAATTTTCCATTCAAAATAACCAACTAATTGCACCCACTGAACTAAATGATTTTTAATTACATGTCAATATGATTCTTGTGCTTCCAAAGTTTCATGGTATTGCAGGAGAAAAGTAATGTCCCAGATCCGGGTGCCTCGAACCCGGTTGGTCACATGACTCAAGCGCATTTCCCCAAACACCAGAGGCTTCCGACTAGTAGTGAGGGCCTAGGTCTGATAGTGGGGAAACTATGCCCTAATTTGTCAAAGTGTAGTGCAGTGGAGAAAATAAAAACATACCAAAATCAGAAGCAATACAATACAAAGATGAAAGGACAATAGTACTAAAGCAAAAGATATCCAATAGTCATATAAATATGATGATGCAATATGTCCTATTTTTAAGAAAGCAGTCAAAACAGGATACACTGTAATCAAATACAATACAATGCAAAGTACCAAGTGAAGCAAATCAAACTAAAACAGTGCAACAGGAACTCAACATCATCACAAGCCTAAGCTCGGCCCCATAATCACCCACTCCTCTGCAACAATCAAGTACCTGTATAGGGACCCTTTCCCTTATCAACACATGCAACAATATAATCTATTTGGGCCCAATACATGACCCAAAGGCCCGTGCCCAACTATCAGTGAAAATGTGCAACAATAGTGAGCAATAATAAAATGCAGTAAACTAGGAAGTAATCAAAAGTAACTATCTCTACCAGCTACATTTCCATTTTATTAATCATTTATTAATTCCAAGCTTGTGATTTATCTTGGCAGGTACAACATAATAAGTCACCACAGTGAATATGAAAAGTAAACGTTTTCCGAAGACATGAAAATCCTTACCCTCAGGTTATCAGAATCGAAACCCGTAAGTGACTGCCCACAAGCATAATGAATATTGCCCGCAGGCGTATGAGGTGTCACCCACAGGCACAGAAGCTACTACCCACAAGCATGAGAAAAGTTTCCCTCAGGCTAAATGAAACACTACCCTCAGGATAAGCAAGTAACCGGGCCAAGACCAACACATAAGCAAGAAATATATATACATTTTCTCTCAAGAAAACTCAAAATGTGCTATAATCACGACATACCCACAGGTATCCTGGCCAAACGGCTAAACAAGGGAAACACACCCACGGGGTGGCCCTAGATCAAAACAGAAATCCCAAACAATAGTTTATACATAATCATTAAATTACATATGCAATTCTAGCCATTTTATTAGTCAAGACCTCAGCCATAAGACACCCCAAACATGGGCGCATAGCACAACAGTACACAAAAACACTCAACAGTTGGAATTAAACACCAGACCACCTACCTCGATCTCCACTGATCGATATATGTGAATGGTGCCTCCCAAATCAACTGATAACGGTGTAGATATAGGATAAAAGATTTCCCATTCAAATGTAAATAAATTCCCCTCGGGAAAGAATTGGAAGAAAACACACAAAGAGAGGAAAGGGCTTACCCGCACAGTCCCAACATGATCTTCAACGAAGAAATTGGAGTCCCGGTGTTCGATCGAGCGCTCTTCCAAGGTTCAACCATCTCTCACACATCTTACCAACGTTATAAGATTTCTCTATTGAAAGAGGAGTATACAACCAGTTTATAATAAAAAAACACAACTACACAACGTGTAGTGTCAAATACACAACGTGTACTTTTCATTTTTTAATTGTTCCTCTGGAGGCTACTTTTCACCACCTCACAGTTCATCTGTAGACATGATTACACGACATGTATTTTTGAATACATGGCATGTACTATTTCCTCACTAGCGGCTACTCCCACCACCTTACTGTTCACCTGCTGACTAATTACACGTAGTGTATATACTAAGTACACGGCATGTAGTCAGTTTTTTACACCCTTCATCTCCGACAGGCCTACACGCCCTATGTTCTCATTCCACATGACCAAAGTACACAGTGTGTGGAAAAGTACATGGTGTGTACCCACAAATTTTGGGATTTTTCCCCATTTTCCTCATTTTCTCAAAAACACTTAAGGAAAAAGGAAAAGAAGAAACCCATACCTCAAGAATAAGAATTGGGTTCTTACAAACTTCCCCCCTTAAAGAAATTCGTCCCCGAATTTCCCTTCCAAGGGTGGTGAAGATAAAGCTGAGAACAACTCTGGCCACTGAGCACATATGTCACTCTCCCTCTCCCAGGTTTTGTCCTTCACTCGGCCATGCTGCCATAGCACCCGTACGAGAGGAACTAACCATCCTTGAAGAACCTTTGTGCTCCTATAAACAATACGAATTATATGATCCTTGAAGGATGCATCAAACTAAAGTTAAACCTCCTCGGGCTGAAAAACGTGAGACGGGTCTGAGTGATAATGGCGTAGCTGAGATACATGGAAGACGTCGTGGATGGACCAATACCTCTGTGGAAACTATAACCGATAGACAACTGGCCCGACTCTCTCCAGAATCTCAAATAGCCCCACATACCTCGGTGAAAGTTTAACTTGTCTCCTGATACGCCTATGTTCCAACCTCGGTGAAACACACAAGAAAACTTGATCCCCGACCACAAACTCCAAGGGTCGTCTACGACGATCAGCCTAAGATTTCTAACAAGACTATGCAGTAGCCATCCACTTCTATATCAACTGGACCTTCTCTGAAGTCTCCTGCATGAGATGTGTTCCCAGTAAATCTACCTCACCTGCCTCTAACCAGCAGAAGGGTGATCGGCATGGCCTACCATATAAAGCCTCATAAGGTGCCGTCTCAATAGTTTCATGAAAACTATTATTATAGGAAAACTCGACCAGGGGTATGTGATTTTCCCAAGAGCCCCCAAAGTCCAATATGCATGCACACAACATGTCCTCAAGCACCTGTATTGTATGCTCTAACTGGACATCAGTCTGAGGGTGGTAAGCTGTGCTCAGAAGCACTTGTGTAACCAGTGCCCTCTGGAAACTCTGCCAGAAATGAGACATAAAATGGGAATCCCTATCTGAAACTATAGAATGAGGGACCCCATGAAGGCATACTACCTCTCGGATATACAACTTCTCGAGCTCATCAACACCAAAGGTCTCCTTGATCGGCAAAAAGTGATCTACCTTCGTAAGTCTGTCCACAACAACCCACATGACATCAATGCCTTGTGGTGACCTCGGTAACCCAGTCACGAAATCCATCACAACATAATCCCATTTCCACTCCAGAATGGGTAAATGTTGTAATAGTCTAGCTGGCCTCTGATGCTCCACCTTCACCTGCTGACAAGTGGAACATCTCATAACAAAACCAGCTACCTTTATTTTCATACATGGCCATTGATACTAACGTCTCAAGTCACGGTACATTTTGGTAACCCTAGGATGCACTTCCCAAGCTGAATCATAAAACTCCCACATCAACTCCTCGCGTATATCCCTTGGAACCCACACTCATCCATGGATATGAAGTACCTCATCATCGCCTATCGTCCAACTGGAAGGAGGGTCCTCACTTGCCACCAACTCTCGTAGAACTAGGCCTTATGAATCTGATAGCTGTCTCATCTTCACTCTATCTAAGAGGGTAGAAGTTACAACTAAGGAAGAAAGATAGGATTTTCCCTGACTATTGTGCACCTCCAAATTCATCTCAGAGAACAAAGCTATGAGATGCCACTAACCAATGGCCTCCTGCGCTGCCTGTAACTGAGTCCTCCTACTAAGTGCATTAGCTACTGCGTTACCCTTACCAGGTGTATAAGCAAGCTTGAAGTTGAAGGACTAAAAGTATTCAACCCACCTTTGCTGTATCAAATTCAAGTCATGCTAGGTAAATATATATTTAATAATTTTGTGGTCCATAAACACCAAAATATTTTCTCCCAAGAGATAATGTCTCCAACAGTGTAGCTCATGAACAACTGCAGCCAACTCGAGATCATGCGTCGAGTAATTACTCTCATGTGGCCTCAACTGTCGAGACCCGTACGTAACTACTCGATCACCCTACATCAACAAAGCTCCCAACCCAATACCTGATGCATCACAATAAACTGTATAGCTCTTCCCTTTCTCTGGAAGTATCAGGACTGGTGCTGATGTCAACCTTTCCTTCAGCTCCTGAAAGGCTGTCTTGCAAGCTTCTGACCAAACGAACTTCACACCCTTCTTAGTCAAACCTGTCAACAATGATGATAAGTGAGAGAAGCCTTGTATAAAGCACCTGTAGTAACCAGCTAGACCCAACAAACTCTGTATTTCAAACACGTTCTTAGGCTGCTCCTAGGAAACTACCGTTCTCACTTTCTCTGGGTCTACCGCAACTCCTAACTCTGAGATGATGTGACCCAGGAAGTGTATCTGGTCCATCCAAAAGTGTCACTTTGAGATCTTAGCATATAGATGATGCTCACTCAGTGTACTCGGTACGATCTCAAGATGGGTAGCATGGTCGTGTCGAGTATGAAAGTACACCAAGATATCTTCCATGAATACTACCACAAAAGAATCTAGATATGGTTGGAACACATGATTCATCAGAGCCATGAAAATTGTTGGCACGTTCGTCAGTCTGAATGGAATGACCAAGTACTCGTACAGACCATATCTGCTCCAAAAGGCTGTAAGCAGTATGTCTGATGGTCTAACGCATAACTGATGATATCCAGATCTCAAGTCAATCTTCGAGAACACTCATGATCCCCAAATTTGATCAAAAATATCATCAATCCTCGGTAAGGAATATCAGTTCTTGACCGTCAACTGGTTCAACTTCCAATAATCTACACAAAGTATGAGGGTACTGTCCGCCTTCTTTGCTAACAGGACAGGCGAACCCCAAGGAGAAGTACTGGGTTGAATGAAACCCTTTGCTTGGAACTCCTCCAACTGCCTCTTGAGGTCCTGAAACTCTAGTGTGGCCATCCTATAAGGAGGAATGAACACTATTGTCTCTCCTAACAGGCGAACCCCAAGGAGAAGTACTGGGTCGAATGAAACCCTTTGCCTGGAACTCCTCCAACTGCCTCTTGAGGTCTTGAAACTCTAGTGTAGCCATCCTATAAGGAGGAATGGACACTGGTGTCTCTCCTGGAACAAGATCAATAGAGAAATCCACCTCTCGTTCCAGAGGTAGACCTGAAAAGTCATACGGGAAGACATCCCTGAAATGATCAACTACCGGAGGGAAATCCTTCTGACACATTCCCTAGTCATCCAGATATAAACTCACAATCTGTGTTGTCACTCCATCTCACCCACGATACTCAGGTCTAGCTCGACTCTCTTGGACATCCCACTTTCCCTTGTATAGAAACTCTCCTCCCTCTGGTGATGTGAAACTCACCCTATGATGATAAAAATATAAAAAGTATCTAAAGGGTACCAACCAATCCATCCCAAGAATGACGTCATAACTCATCATCTTTAAGACATAAAGTTCCCATAAAAAGTGACACCCACCAACCTCTAGGGGGAACTAACTACACTGACACACACTAGCCATTCTAATCCCCAACAGATTGTCTAGCGTCATAATATTCGAAGAAGAAGAAGCACAGAGCTCAAGACTCTCCACAACAGGTATAGATATAAAGCTATGTGTAGCACCGATATCGAAAAGTACTAAAGATAAAACATAAGCAACTGGAATAGTACCTTTGACAGTGGAAGGTTTGAGATCCTGTTCCTATTGGGTCTGTTACACTGCATATGCTTGCCCAGTGCCGCGGCCCTGCGACACAGCCTGGCTACCCTGAGCTAACCCGCCCTGCTTTCTCTGATATCCTGGTGTCTGTTCACCACGACCATGACCACCACCTCAGCCTAAACATTACAACATATTCCAATTCCCTGATTAGTAAGAAGCTGTTGGACCTGCTCCCGCATGCGGAGTCTACACCAAACCCCTCTCACTAGCCACTGGTGGAAATGCCCTATAGAAACGCTGCAGATGACCCATCCTGCCGCAATCTTGAAACTCCACTAGGTTACGTGGACACTGAGGTCTCTTGTGCCCCTCTTTACCACACTGGTAACACAAGACCTGGCCACCTGAAGAAATCTTCTGGCTAGCACTACCACCATGAGAGAAATCTATCCGTCTCTTCCTCTTACTGGTAGAAATAGTACCAGAAACTGGTGCTGAACCGCCTTGGACTGAAACACTAGCTTCTCGCAGGTTTTTCTTAGTAATCAGTTCCTGATTCCCAATAGCATGAACTATAGGCAGCCTTAAAACGTTTACCAGTGTGCATATGTCATATCGAAGACCATACTCAAAGCATCTAGCCCTCAATGTCTCTTC
Source organism: Viscum album (assembly GCA_963277665.1). Taxonomy (NCBI): domain Eukaryota; kingdom Viridiplantae; phylum Streptophyta; class Magnoliopsida; order Santalales; family Viscaceae; genus Viscum; species Viscum album. The sequence continues at coordinate 2,091,299,582 of OY728120.1, forward strand.
ACCCACTAGAATAGGTGAAAAAATCTATAGCTCGGTGAAGCGGGCAGAATAATACATCACTGACATGGTGCCCTACTGAATATTCATGAACTCTTGAGATCGATCTGCCCTCAACATATCCAGAAAGAAAAAGTCATAGAAGACTACCTGAAAATCTTTCCATGCCATGTCTCTATGATGCTCAGTCTGGTTGGTAACATCCCACTATCTCTTGGCAGAATCATGCAGCATGTTTGTAGCGAGCTTGACCCTCCTCCTAGGAGGTGTCTCCAAAAGCTCGAAGATAGTATGTATAGAACCCAGCTAAGACTCCACAGCCTGTGGTCCACCATCCCCTGAAAATGTAGGCAGATGCTGCTGCTGGAATATACGCGTTAGCTCTACCATAGATGTGGCAATCGACGGTGCTCCCTGGAAGGTCTTCATAAACCGTATGAAGCCTTCATGGAACTGCGGCTCCGCGCATGTGTTCAATATAATGGCTAGTTCCGCATCTGGCTCTGCTGGAGGATCCATCGGTAGCCCGTGGCCTACCATCTCTGGAGTATAATCATTGCTGCTCTCTTGGAAAACAACGTGTTGTTGTCTCGGAGGCATGACTCTATAAGGTCAAACACATGCCTTAGAGAAAGATTATCAAGGACTAATAACCGAAAGCATAAAAAGGGAATAAGGAAAAGAAAAATTTCAAGTTTTACAAAACAAGACTACACGGCATGTATAATAACTACACAACGTGTTCCCTCAAGTATTTCACATGGGCATGTACTCTGCCAGCACTAGTCGTGTAACACTCCAAACACACGACATGTTGTCCACATACACGGCGTGTATAAGGTCTAAACGGCATGTACAAGATGAGATTCACTGACCCATGTTGTTCGTGACACGACGAGGTACACAGCTCACACTACACAACATGTTCGAGATGGACATGACGTGTACGACATAGATTCCAACTGCCTGTGTTGTTAGCGACACGTCCGGCTACTCGTATGACACTACATGACATGTTACACCCACACACGGCGTGTACACCACCCTGTTTCCTCATCCACATGGCCGAGTCCACACGGTCTCGCACCGGTCAAGACTACACGGCGTGTCCTACAGATACACGGCGTGTCTAAGAAGAGGTAACACCAACCCGTGTTTGTTAGTTACACAGCCGGATCCCCAGGTTAAACTACACGGCGTGTTCTTCATTGACACGATGCGTATAAGCTCAGATTTCTCCGCCCATGTTGTTAGTTACATGACAGAAACATGGTCAACACAACACGGCATGAAAAATAACTACACAGTGTGTGCCCTCAAAGTTTCACTATCCCATGTTTCTGCCTACACGGCCTATGAAACAGGTAGAAACTACACGGTGTGTACATACGGTACATGGTGTGTACTTAATTTTTTTTCATTTATTCCCGAATAGAAGAGTACATGGTGTGTATTCAAAACTACACGACATGTATTCTGGGTTTTTCCAGAAAGTAAGCCTTAGAAACTACTCCGAAGCCCAAAAAAACACTGAAACCAACACCAAAGTTCCAAATTCCAATATGTGAGGACCCATACTCCCCGCGAATCAAAACTTGGCATCTTATACATGTTATAAACAAAGTAAACAGTCAATGATCCACCAAATTCCGGTCAATGAGGGCACATACTCCTCAAGAAACAAAGTTTGGCGTTCATTCTACAAAACCTCAAACAACAATACCTTATCAATTAGAAGGTATTTTTATCCAGGCAACTATCACAATATCATTCATTTACTAGCACAACATCTATCACAACAACATGAAATTTCTAATGCACCTACATGGCATGGAATCTATGCATGGCATGTGATTCTAACATGTTCCTAAATGATGCATGTGATGGAATACCCTCACTCACCGGGTTTCAACTAAATAGAACCCAAGTATAAAAATATAACAGCACACCACAAGTGTGTCACCCAATGGTGATGATCAAATCAACTGAAAATTACAAAATCTGAAAAATTGCATCACGAGGTAAATTGGCTTTTCCCTATACATGGGTTAGCTACTCCCAAGAACAAATTATTACCAAATACCAATTCCATCCTATCCATGACTATAGGCTCCAAATAGTAAGTCAAAGAAAATAAACACCTTTGATACCACTTTGTAACGTCTCAGATCCAGGTGCCACTCAACGGGTGCCCCGAACCTGGTTGGTCACATGACCTCAAGTGAATTTCACCAAATGCCAGAGGCTGCCAACTAGAAGCGAGGGACTAGGTATGATAGTGGGGAAACTATTCCCTCATTTTTCAAAGTTTTGTACAGTGGAGAAAACACAAACATACCAAAAGTGGAAGCAGTACAATACAAAGCTGAAAGGACAATGGTACTGAAGCAAAAGATATCCAACATTCATATAAATATGATGATGCAATATGTCCTATTTCTAAGAAATCAGTTAAAACAGGATACACTGCAATCAAATACAATACAGTGAAAGGTACCAAGTACAACAAAGCAAACTAAAACAGAGCAACAAGAACTCAACAACATCGCAAGCCTAAGCTCAGTCCCATACTCACCCACTCCTCTGCAACAATAAAGTACATTTATATGGACTCTTTCCCTTATCAACACCTACAACAATATAATCTGTTTGGGCCCAAGACATGTCCCAAACAAGGTGTGAGAAATAAATCCCAGTTGGAAACCACCAAAGGCCCATGTCCAACTATCAGTAAAAATGTGCAACAACAGTGAGCAATAATAAAATGCAGTAAACTAGGCAGTACTCAAAAGTAACTATCTCTACCAGCTACATTTCCATTTTGTTAATCATTTATTAATTCGAATCTTGTGCTTTATCTTGGTAAGTATAACATAATAAGTCACCATAGTGAATATGTAAAGTAAACTTTGTCCGCAGACATGAAAATCCTTACCCTCAGGTAATGAGAATCGAAACCCACAGGTGACTGCCCACAGGCATAATGAATATTGCCCGTAGGCATACGAGGTGTCGCCCACAGGCACAGAAGATACTACCCATAGGCATGAGAAAAGTTTCCCTTAGGCTAAACGAAACACTTCCGTCAGGCTAATAAAGTAACCGGGCCGAGCCCAACACATAATCAAGAAATCTATATACATTTTCTCTCAAGAAAACTAAAAAACATGCTATAATCATGGCATACCCATGGGTATCCTAGCCAAATAGCTAAATAAGGGAAATGCACCCACAGGGTGGACTGGATCAAAGTAGTGATCCCAAACAACAGTTTATACATAATCATTAAATTACCTATGCAATTCTAGGCATTTTATCAGTCAAGGCCTTAGCCATACGACACCCCAAACAAGGGCGTGTAGCACAATAGTACACAAAAACACTCAACAATTGGAATTAAACACCAGACCACCTACCTCGATCTCCACTGATCGATATACATGAACGACGACTCCCGAATCAACCGTGAACAACGTAGATCTAGGATAAAATATTTCCTATTCAAACGTAAATAAATTCCCCTTGGGAAAGAATTGGAAGGAAACACACAAGGATAGGAAAGGGATTACCCACGCGGTCCCAACGTGATCGTCAGCGAAGGAATCAGAGTCCCGGTGTTTGGTCAGGCTCTCTTCCAAGGTTCAGCCATCTCTCCCATGGATTCATGACGTTCTAAGATTCCTATGTTGAAAGAGGAGGCTACTTCCGGCTTATAACAAAAAAACACAACTACATGGCGTGTACTCTCAAGTACACGACATGTACTTCTCATTTTTTAACTGTTCCTTTGGCGGATACTTTTCACCGCCTCACTGTTCATGTGTCGACATGATTACATGGATGTATTTCTAAATACACAGCATGTACTGTCTCCCCACTGGCGGCTATTCCCACTTCCTTACTATTCACCTGCCGACTGATTACATGGCATGTATATACTAAGTACATGGCGTGTAGTTAGTTTTTTACACCCTTCATCGCCAATAGGCCTACACGCCCTATGCGCTCATTCCACACGGCCAAAGTACACGATGTGTGGAAAAGTATGTATGTAGCGAGCTTGACCCTCCTCCTAGGAGGTGTCTCCAAATGCTCGAAGATAGTATGTATAGAACCCAGCTAAGACTCCACAGCCTGTGGTCCACCATCCCCTGAAAATGTAGGCAGATGCTGCTGCTGGAATATACGCGTTAGCTCTGCCATAGATGTGGCAATCGACGGTGCTCCCTGGAAGGTCTTCATAAACCGTATGAAGCCTTCATGGAACTGCGGCTCCGCGCATGTGTTCAATATAATGGCTAGTTCCGCATCTGGCTCTGCTGGAGGATCCATCGGTAGCCCGTGGCCTACCATCTCTGGAGTATAATCATTGCTGCTCTCTTGGAAAACAACGTGTTATTGTCTCGGAGGCATGACTCTATAAGGTCAAACACATGACTTAGAGAAAGATTATCAAGGACTAATAACCGAAAGCATAAAAAGGGAATAAGGAAAAGAAAAATTTCAAGTTTTACAAAACAAGACTACACGGCATGTATAATAACTACACAACGTGTTCCCTCAAGTCTTTCACATGGGCATGTACTCTGCCAGCACTAGTCGTGTAACACTCCAAACACACGACATGTTGTCCACATACACGGCGTGTATAAGGTCTAAACAGCATGTACAAGATGAGATTCACTGACCCATGTTGTTCGTGACACGGCGAGGTACACAGCTCACACTACATAACATGTTCGAGATGGACATGACGTGTACGACATAGATTCCAACTGCCTGTGTTGTTAGCGACACGTCCGGCTACTCGTATGACACTACATGACATGTTACACCCACACACGGCGTGTACACCACCCTGTTTCCTCATCCACATGGCCGAGTCCACACGGTCTCGCACCGGTCAAGACTACACGGCGTGTCCTACAGATACACGGCGTGTCTAAGAAGAGGTAACACCAACCCGTGTTTGTTAGTTACACAGCCGGATCCCCAGGTTAAACTACACGGCGTGTTCTTCATTGACACGACGCGTATAAGCTCAGATTTCTCCGCCCATGTTGTTAGTTACATGACAGAAACATGGTCAACACAACACGGCATGAAAAATAACTACACAGTGTGTGCCCTCAAAGTTTCACTATCCCATGTTTCTGCCTACACGGCCTATGAAACAGGTAGAAACTACACGGTGTGTACATACGGTACATGGTGTGTACTTAATTTTTTTTCATTTATTCCCGAATAGAAGAGTACATGGTGTGTAGTCAAAACTACACGACATGTATTCTGGGTTTTTCCAGAAAGTAAGCCTTAGAAACTACTCCGGAGCCCAGAAAAACACTGAAACCAACACCAAAGTTCCAAATTCCAATATGTGAGGACCCATACTCCCCGCGAATCAAAACTTGGCATCTTATACATGTTATAAACAAAGTAAATAGTCAATGATCCACCAAATTCCGGTCAATGAGGGCCCATACTCCTCAAGAAACAAAGTTTGGCGTTCATTCTACAAAACCTCAAACAACAATACCTTATCAATTAGAAGGTATTTTTATCCAGGCAACTATCACAATATCATTCATTTACTAGCACAACATCTATCACAACAACATGAAATTTCTAATGCACCTACATGGCATGGAATCTATGCATGGCATGTGATTCTAACATGTTCCTAAATGATGCATGTGATGGAATACCCTCACTCACCGGGTTTCAACTAAATAGAACCCAAGTATAAAAATATAACAGCACACCACAAGTGTGTCACCCAATGGTGATGATCAAATCAACTGAAAATTACAAAATCTGAAAAATTGCATCACGAGGTAAATTGGCTTTTCCCTATACATGGGTTAGCTACTCCCAAGCACAAATTATTACCAAATACCAATTCCATCCTATCCATGACTATAGGCTCCAAATAGTAAGTCAAAGAAAATAAACACCTTTGATACCACTTTGTAACGTCTCAGATCTGGGTGCCACTCAATGGGTGCCCCGAACCTGGTTGGTCACATGACCTCAAGTGAATTTCACCAAATGCCAGAGGCTGCCGACTAGAAGCGAGGGACTAGGTATGATAGTGGGGAAACTATTCCCTCATTTTTCAAAGTTTTGTACAGTGGAGAAAACACAAACATACCAAAAGCGGAAACAGTACAATACAAAGCTGAAAGGACAATGGTACTGAAGCAAAAGATATCCAACATTCATATAAATATGATGATGCAATATGTCCTATTTCTAAGAAATCAGTTAAAACAGGATACACTGCAATCAAATACAATACAGTGAAAAGTACCAAGTACAACAAAGCAAACTAAAACAGAGCAACAAGAACTCAACAACATCGCAAGCCTAAGCTCAGTCCCATACTCACCCCCTCCTCTGCAACAATCAAGTACATTTATATGGACTCTTTCCCTTATCAAAACCTACAACAATATAATCTGTTTGGGCCCAAGACATGTCCCAAACAAGGTGTGAGAAATAAATCCCAGTAGGAAACCACCAAAGGCCCATGTCCAACTATCAGTAAAAATGTGCAACAACAGTGAGCAATAATAAAATGCAGTAAACTAGGCAGTACTCAAAAGTAACTATCTCTACCAGCTACATTTCCATTTTGTTAATCATTTATTAATTCGAATCTTGTGCTTTATCTTGGTAAGTATAACATAATAAGTCACCATAGTGAATATGTAAAGTAAACTTTGTCCGCAGACATGAAAATCCTTACCCTCAGGTAATGAGAATCGAAACCCACAGGTGACTACCCACAGGCATAATGAATATTGCCCGTAGGAATACGAGGTGTCGCCCACAGGCACAGAAGATACTACCCATAGGCATGAGAAAAGTTTCCCTTAGGCTAAACGAAACACTTCCGTCAGGCTAAGAAAGTAACCGGGCCGAGCCCAACACATAATCAAGAAATCTATATACATTTTCTCTCAAGAAAACTAAAAAACATGCTATAATCATGGCATACCCATGGGTATCCTAGCCAAATGGCTAAATAAGGGAAATGCACCCACAGGGTGGACTCGATCAAAGTAGTGATCCCAAACAACAGTTTATACATAATCATTAAATTACCTATGCAATTCTAGGCATTTTATCAGTCAAGGCCTTAGCCATACGACACCCCAAACAAGGGCGTGTAGCACAATAGTACACAAAAACACTCAATAATTGGAATTAAACACCAGACCACCTACCTCGATCTCCACTGATCGATATACATGAACGACGACTCCTGAATCAACCGTGAACAACGTATATCTAGGATAAAATATTTCCTATTCAAACGTAAATAAATTCCCCTTGGGAAAGAATTGGAAGGAAACACACAAGGATAGGAAAGGGAATACCCACGCGGTCCCAACGTGATCGTCAGCGAAGGAATCAGAGTCCCGGTGTTTGGTCAGGCTCTCTTCCAAGGTTCAGCCATCTCTCCCATGGATTCATGACGTTCTAAGATTCCTATGTTGAAAGAGGAGGCTACTTCCGGCTTATAACAAAAAAACACAACTACATGGCGTGTACTCTCAAGTACACGACATGTACTTCTCATTTTTTAACTGTTCCTTTGGCGGATACTTTTCACCGCCTCACTGTTCATGTGTCGACATGATTACATGGCTGTATTTCTAAATACACAGCATGTACTGTCTCCCCACTGGCGGCTATTCCCACTGCCTTACTATTCACCTGCCGACTGATTACATGGCATGTATATACTAAGTACATGGCGTGTAGTTAGTTTTTTACACCCTTCATCGCCAATAGGCCTACACGCCCTATGCGCTCATTCCACACGGCCAAAGTACACGATGTGTGGAAAAGTACACGGCGTGTACCCAAAAATTTTGGGATTTCCCCCCATTTTCCTCCCTTTCTCAAAAACACTTAAGGAAAAAGGAATAGAAGAAACCTGTACCTCAAGAATAAGAACCGGGTTCTTACAAGAAGACCCAAATCGGCACATGCAAGAATTCAGATACACTTTCTCAAGATTCAGGCCCAGAGGAGCACCTAAAGACCAATTTCAGTGGAGGGAATTCCCCTTCTTACTCAAAGGAGTGGATAATGAATGGTTGTAAAATCTACATCTAGGGGAGATCAATGATTGGTAAGACCTAAAAAGTTATTTCATGTAAATATTATTTCCCACATCCAGGAGAACATCCACCAAGAAGAATATTTACATCATATGACATTCAACTGGAGAAACCCTCTATGAGTACTGGGAGCATTTCATGAAGATATGTTCCAGCTACCCACATCAAGAAATGGAGGAACACAAATTACTTGTGTTCTTCTACCAAAGACTTATGGATAATGATCAAAATCCTCTAGATGCCTCATCTAGGGGATCCCTGATTGACAAGTCACCTGCAGATATCATAGTACTAATTGAGAATATTTCTCAAAACTTACAAAAATTTGGAATAAGATGGCCGGGAACAAGAAGAATCCATGAGGTGAGAACATCTGATTCAAAAAAATTAACTAGAAGTGAGATGGGCGAACTCACCAGGTTAGTGCACGAGATGGCTATGAAACAAGTGAAGGAACAGCAAGAACTGAATCAGGTATGTGGTTTATGCTCTTTTAATTATCATTACACTGACTAGTGTCCAGAAGTACAGGGAACTGAATTTTGTGCTGCTACCTATCAGCAAAGGAAATTCAAGCCAAATCCACCACATCATCCCCAAAATCAACTAGGATATGGATTCCAACAGACCCATGATAGACCTCCTTTTCAACAGCAATACCAGAACCCCCCTCCATTCCAAAATTCCTATAAACAAACCTTTAAAAAAACAACCCTTTTAGCCACCACCATTCCAAAGAAAGACATATGAACAACCGTCCACCAGTGCACAACCATCAAGTGAGAACCAACAACTAAAGGCAGATGTTGAGGGGCTTAAAGAAAATGTGAAAGAATTATCCAACTAGTTAAAAAATGTTTTTGAAATTCTAACCCAGAATCCAGGTAAGCTTCCATCCCAAACAGTTCCAAATCCTAAAAATAATGTCAATGCAATCATAACAAGAAGTGTAAAAGAAATCCCACCTCCATCCAACCTTGAACCCGAAACAATAACACCTATTCTAAGGGAGAATGATTTTGAAAATTCATAAAATATTGTGAAAATCCACCAAGAAGGAGAAAAGGAATAGGAGGAGAAGAAGGATATGCCACATAATAAGAGACAAGAAACTCCAATAAAAAGGGAAAAAGGGAGAATAAAGACTTACCCCCATTATTTCCAACAAGGATGATTGAATTAAAGAAATTTCATGAAGAAGCACTTCAAAAAGAAATTCTAGACAATTTTCAAAAAGTGGAAATCAATATCCCTCTGCTTGAAACTGTCAAAAAAATTCCGAGGTATGAATTTTTTTTGAAATATCTTTTCACCAAAAAGATAAGACTTCATGGGAATGAAATAATAAACTTGGGGAGAAGTGTCTCAACCCTTATCACACCGCAAATTCCAACCAAATGTCAAGATCTAGGGATGTTTTCCATTCCATGAACCATTGGTTCATTAAATTTCTCTAATGATTTGTGTGATCTAGGTGCTTCAATTAATGTATTTCCTCACTCTTTTTACACTTCTTTACATATGGGAGACTTAAATCCCACAAGAGTGGTGATCCGGCTTGCAAATAGATCCAAATTTTTCCCAGCACTACTAAAACTTGGCCTTTTATCAGCGCTAAAAACCGACATTAACAACGCTAGAAAAGCACTGTTAATGCCGGCGTAGATGGGGGGGGGTCCCCTTTATCAGTGCTTCGAAAAGCGCTGATAAAGGATAAACTCCCATTATCTACACCATCATTAACAACACTTTTCTAGCACTATGAATGAACACCTTTATCAGCGCTACCTTGAATGCTGATAATAGGGCCCTTTATCAGCGCTCTTTTAGCACTGTTAAAGGTATCCTTTATCAGTGCTCAAAAAAGAGTTGATAAAGGCACATTCCCCTGCACCTGCTCAACTAGCTCTTGCACACCTCCAGCACCTACACACGTGCACAAAATAGTACCTGCACACCTGCACAAAATAGCACCTGCACACAATATTTTGACAAACAATGCTATAAACATTTACTTAACATCATGAATACAAAAAAACACTAATATATACATTTCAAACAATGTTTTACATGGTTACAATTAAAATTATCCAATAACAGTTATAAACATTAATGTTTCATCCTTTGATATCCGTGATCCTCTCTCAAAAATTTTCGTCCATGGTATTTGTTGCCGAACAAAGCATCCGAACACAAGGAAAAAAAATCACCTATATAAGAAAACAAATATTATGTTAGTAATACAATAATGAAATAAATTAAAACATTAATATGAAAGAATAAATTAATATAGAAATGTGAAACTAAAATATGGAAATGATAAACTCAAATGTTTTTATTCTGATAACAATGAAAGGGAATAATGTAAAATCAATATGTTTTTGGATGATTTATCTCATTTAATAAATACTGATTCTTTATCTAATGAAAATATTTACCGGTCACAACGTGCATCAGATTGAGGTGAGGTTGATTCATACATGTCACAAATTACTCATGGATCTTTTTCCTAAAGTATAAAAACAATCCAAACGCGTTTTCTTGGTTTTCCATATGACACTTGTGTTGTTTTCTAAAGTTTATGTCAATTTGAAACTAATATCAGACATTTTTAGCCATATCAGTCACACCATGCGTCGGATTGAGGTGTGGTCGATTATTACACGTCACAAATGACTCATGTATCATTGTCCTAAAGTATCAAAACAATCCGAAGGCTTTTGCTCAATTTTCCGTATGTCACTTGTGTTGTTTTCTAAAGTTAATGTCAATTTGAAACTAATATCAGACACTTTTAGCTATACCGATCACACCGTGCGTTGGATTGAGGTGCGATCAATTCTTACACCTCAAAAATGATTCATGGATCATTTTCCTAAAGTATCAAAACAATCTAAACGTGTTTGATTGGTTTTTCGTATGTCACTTGTGTTGTTTTCTAAAGTTTATGTCAATTTGAAACTGATATCAGACACTTTTAGCCATAACAGTCACACCGTGCGTCGGATTGAGGTGTGGTTGAGTCTTACACATAAAAAATGACTCATGAACCATTGTATTAAAGTATCAAAATAATCCAAATGTGTTTTCTCAGTATTCCGTATGTCAGTAGGGTTGTTTTCTAAAGTTAATGTCAATTTCAAACTGATATCAGACACTTTTAGCCATACTGGTCACACCTTGTGTCGGATTGAGGTGTGGTCGATTCTTACATGTCAAAAATGACTCATGGATCATTTTTCTAAAGTATCAAAACAATCTGAATGCGTTTTCTTGGTATTCCATATGTCAGTAGTGTTGTTTTCTAAAGTTTATGTCAATTTGAAACTGATATTAGAAACTTTTAGCCATACCGGTCACACCGTGAGTCGTATTGAGGTACGGTCACTTTTTACACATCAAAAATGAATCATAGATCGTTTTCCTAATGTATCAAAACAATACTAATGCGTTTTATCGGTTTGCCGTATGTCACTTGTGTTGTTTTCTAAAGTTTATGTAAATTTTAAACTGATATCAGACACTTTTAGCCATACCGGTCACACCGTGCGTCAAATTGAGGTGCGATCGATTCTTACATGTCAAAAATGACTCATGGATTGTTTTCTTAAAGTATCAAAACAATAAAAATGCATTTTATCAGTTTTCCGTATGTCACTTGTGTTGTTTTCTAAAGTTAATGTCAATTTGAAACTGATATCAGACACTTTTAGCTATAATGATCACACCATGCGTCGAATTGAGGTGTAGTCAATTCTTACACCTCAAAAATGGCTCATGGATCGTTTTCCTAAAGTATCAAAACAATCCGAACACATTTTCTCAATTTTCCGTATGTCACTTATGTTGTTTTCTAAAGTTTATGTCAATTTGAAACTGATATCAGACACTTTTAGCCATACCGGTCACACCATGCGTCGGATTGAGGTGTGGTTGATTCATACACATTATAAATGACTCATGTATCATTTTACTAAAGTATCAAAACAATCCGAACATTTTTTATAGGTATTCCATATGTCAGTAGTGTTGTTTTCTAAAGTTAATGTCAATTTTAAACTGATATCAGAGACTTTTAGCCATATCGGTCACACCGTGCGTCAGATTGAGGTGCGTTCAAATCATTTCTAAAACCATTTTTTATAATCTAAGGATATGAAACATAAGAAAGGGTGATCATAGATGATAAATAAGTGTAAACAAGGGAGATATCAATGATCATATAAAGATAACATACGTAGTAGGAATTCACCTTCATTGTCCTATTTGTTTACATTCTTCCATCAGGTACGCTGACCATTCATTTCTAAACACATCTATATCATCTTGTGAATAAGAGTTTTTGCGACAGTCATAGTAGTACTAAAAAAATATAAACACACAAAGGATTAATAAATATTTTAAATGAACTAGTAATTATTTTCAAAAATACCTCTTCAGGGATGCTAGTTTGTTCACGAAATATGATCTCTTTCATAAATTTAAAAACATAATAACCGCAGTCCTTTCTGTTTGTTTGTTTCGGACACTGCAGAAACATTGAGAAAAATAAGTAATCTATTTTGATATGTATTTGGAAAGTGAAGTATAATTATATATACCCTGATACTTTTCCATTTTTAGATCTCGTGTGCCATGTCATCCTTAGGACCTGGATTCATTCCAGCCTTTAGACGATATTCATACACCACCCTATCATAAAAAATCCTCATTAAAAGATAATATAAATTATATAACTATATATTTAGTTCTAAAATATTGTATCTAGTGTATTACAAATTGACAATCGCCATCATGTGTGGTCGGTTTGTTGGATATCCATGCAGTGAATCCAGAAAATAAATCTTTGGAGTATCCAAATTGACTGCAATGAGCATCCAATACTGCCTGAAAACACAAAAAGGAATATGTAATGATAGAAATGAAAATATAATTGATATGATTAAAATGTAGAGTTTTACCTATGCAACGTTGGTATTAAAAAGAGTCTGTCAGTCATAATTTTTCATTGAAACGTTCTGAGCAGGTTTGACATTAATTCAGCCTGAAAATCGGAATCTATTTCTTTTTGTTGTGTATAAATGGTGTGATGACTAACGAGTCCAAATTTGTATTCACAAGAAAATCCCTTCAATTGTTTTTCATATATACACCTGTAAAAAATAAGAAATGTATTTAGCCATAATTATCATATTATATCAACTTCTATAAAATCAAATCATGAAAACATACCTCATGTATACATTTATAACTGAGACACCTAGCTAGTTGTATGTGATTATTTCAGCTAAAACATCATCACTAACGAAATCTAGTGTTTCCTCTCCGTACATATCTTTTTCACAAAAAATTTTGTGATTATTTCCACCTTTCATTTCCATATCCACATGAGCTTGCAATGATATTAAATGTGGATAAAGAACGGGCATGGTGAATGTGCCCTCAGTAGATCGGTTTGATCGGTTGGTTGATCCTTTTGAGCCGTTATTTCGTTTTAGCTCCTTCATTTTGTTCTTCTGTAATAACATTCATCAGTTCATCCCTTTTATAATTAAATGTTAAAGGTTCTTCTTGAAATATGAATTGGAAATGAATACCTCCTGGTCAACATGTTTTTTTACAAGATTCGACAGCCATGCAACGAATGTTTCAACAGCTTTTTCCACTGTATGAATGTCGTCATCGTCATTTGGCATGGGTAGATCAGTGCTCGGCTCATGAGCTACATTAATCAACACTTTGACATGACCGGTTGGAAGTGGTCTGGAGTGTAGTGTGTCATTCTGCATATTGAACACCGTAGCCCTCGCTATAAGGTGATGGGTGGGAGTTGACAGATATAAATCACAGTCATTTTTACCCTATAGAATATCATTACAAGAAAGCTATCAGTGTCTACGCGATTCACATTTCACAGAAACAAATATTAGAACATTGATTACCTCGTTTAAGTCAGGTCTTTGAGGGGAATTGCTCGCCTCAAAGCTGGTGGGGGGTGGGGTGGGTTGTTATTGAGTTGTTTCTTCTCTTCGTCTCTCCCCCATAAAAGTTTCTAGAAACTCTCCCTGACTTTGGAATTTTTATTCAAGGGTATCTAGTCTATATCTCATCATTTTAATTTCTTTAGTTTGTTCCTCCTCTTGTTTTTTTTTTCTGAAAATATGTCCGGGGTGTCACACCAAAACCCGCACCTCTGACGCAGCCATACTATTCTGGCTATTTCAAGGCTGTTGAAAGTATGTCCGCATCTACTGTAGGTGTTGTTGATTCTTGTGATTATGTCAAATAGGAAATATGGGAAAATAAGTAATCATCATGATATAATAGTGATTTAAAGAAAAAAAAAATTTATATTATGTCATACTTACACATGTTTCCCACACTTTTTGCGTGTTTTCATCTACCAGTTTTCCCTCTTTATTAACACGAGCCTCCTTCCATAGCACATGGCATGGGATGGAAGTGGCTTGAGATTTTGATTCATTAATCTGCATATAAATAGATAAACATGGTCACAGTTTTGTTTTATGTCACATAAAAGTATTACAGTACTTTTAAAATACGTACCAATTGTTTTTCAATTGAAGCATACCCCAACCTTGCTTTACGGTAGGGGTACGCTGGTTTTGCTACCCGTTCTTTATTTTCAGAACTCAGTTGTTGTTTCATAAATAAAAAACTGTCAATAAAAGTGATGAATACAAGAAACGTTAAACAACGTGTGACCAAACACAATGTATTTGAAAAGTCTACTCTACATGACAGTTGCAAAACGCATCCCATGGTCCTTAGGTTATCAAGTGTGCATTAAGAAGAGGTGGGTGCAACTTGATTTTCCCTTCAGCATATTTCAGATGAAATTTTGTTAAAATGGTGCGAAAGCCTTTATGAACCCTTCTTGTCAGTCTTAATACATATTCTTTGTGCGAGACATCTACTATAAATGCACTCTGCAAGAGATGATGTAGAGTTAGTCAATATTTCAGTATTTTATTTTATTTTATTTTAATAAATTAAATAAATGATATCGTAATGTTACCATAATCTCTTCCCACATTAATGTTTTCATCCCGCTGACAACATGGTGCCATGACTCTATATCAATCGGCACACGTTGCCGAGTGACGCTTCCAATATAGCTACTAAACATGGCTTTTTTGGGGTTTACATGCTGGAATCACTTATTCCATCCCACATCATATTTGATGCCTTTTTATTTTTCCTTAAGTATTTTGGCTAAAGCTGTCAAACTACGACACACCTTTTTTTTGTGCCGCCGGGGTTTCATTGCCTACCATTTCCTCAGTTTCTGCATGATCATTATATTCCTCTAAAGAGCTAGCATCGACACTAGGAACAACAACAATAGGTTGAGAAACCTGTTGTACCTCAGAAGTGGGACTAGTAGCAATAGGTTGAGAAACCTATTGTACCTCAATAGTGGGACCAACTACAATAGGTTGAGAGACCTGTTGTACCTCAGCGGTGGGACCAGCTGCAACAGGTTGAGAAACCTGTTGTGTCTCGGGATTGGGTGCATCAGCAGGTGCAGAAGTAATTATCTACATAAGTGGTTTAACATTTAATTTAGATCACATAAAAGTAGAAGTGAATAGATAATAACATAATGTAACACAATCTATATTACAATAAAAAAATAACCTAATTATTGAACTCTCTTTTTTTAAAGGCTGAAGGGATTTGAACCCTCTATCGACTATCCATATCCCTTCATTGTGGACTCCTCTGACATACAAAAAGTCATCTACATTAGGACCACTATGAAATTATTCTTAAGTCCCAATTAAAGGGTCATCCTTCGTTGAATTTTCATCTAACCCTTCAATTGTTTTGTTCGATAACAGAACAATTGACCAGTTTCAGTTTGCGGGATCTGGAACATAAAATACTTGCACTACCTGTGATGCCATTATAAACGGTTCATCTTTCTCTAATTCCTTAATGAAATCAAATTTCATGAATCCCAATTCATCTATTTTAACAACACTCCTTTTATCAACCCACTTACATTGAAAAATCAGAACTTGGAATTCAGTATAATCCAACTCCCATATTTGTTTGATGATGCCAAAATGTGACATATTCCCATAAATTGGATTTCTGTCCTTAGCACCGGAATCATGCATCGCTTCATCCACAAGTGTAACCCCACTATTCTACATGGTACTGTATTCATCATGTTCATTAGTATAAAATGTATAACCATTAACTAAATAAGCATTGTAAGATAATACATATACACTTGGTCCTCCGACTAGCCATCAAAGTCGGTCTAAAATTGACTTTGGATTTACATCTGGATTCTTAAAAATATAGTCCCAAAACCATTCTATAAAATATCTATTATGTGTATCTTATATCCATTTTTCAGCCCCAGATGGATTCAAATGCCTAATAATTTCTTTGTGGGTTTCAACATATGGGTCAACGTCGAAATTGTTATGCAAAACATAAAGGTGGGCCTGCCCCCGATCTGTAATATTGATTGTGACAACCTGTCTTCCAGAAATTCCTTCACCCTCAAGCCGCCCAGTGTGAGAAGATTTCGGTAGGCCAATGATTTCCACACTAGACAGGTATTCGGTACAGAATTCAATGACTTCCTTAACAATATATCACTCCACAATACAACCCTATGGCCGACTTCGATTTTTGACATACCCTTTCAAAATATTCATATACCGTTCAATGGGGTACATCCATCTGTAATGTACAGGACCACATAGTTGAATCTCTCTCACCAAGTGGACCATCAAATAAACCATCATATCAAAAAATTAAGGTGGGAAGAACATTTCTAATTCACATAATATGACAGAATTTTTTTTTCCATAGTTGGCAATTTCGCCGGGTCTATAACTTTGCTGCATATTGATTTGAAGAAGAAACAAAGTTTCGTTAATTTATGCTGGAAATTCTTGGAAAAAATGCAACATAAAGCAATAGGAATGAGATCTTGCATCAAAACATGGCAGTCATGTGATTTCAGACCTTTTAACTTCAAATCGCTCATTGAAACGAGGTTCCTGATATTTGACGAATACCACTCTGGAACCTTTATGTCATTCAAGAAGTTGCAAAATTGATATCTCTCCTTCCTAGAAAGAGTGTAAGCAGCAGGAGGAAGAAATGTTCGTTTTTCACACTTCACTAGTGCCAACTCTTCTCGTATTCCCATCTCAACCATGTCCAACCTAGCCTTAATTCCATATTTTGTTTTTCCAGCTGTATTTAGAAACATACCGATGAAACTATCAAATACATTTTTTTTACATGCATAACATCAAAAAAATTTCTGACATACAGACAATTCCAGTATGGTAATTAAAAAAAAACTGATCTATTTTTCCAACCGATTTTCGCAAGGTTTTTCAAAGCCAGTTTACCAAAAGTAGTGTCACATTTTTAACTTTCTCAAACAATTGATCGCTTGTTAGTGGAGACGGTGCTGTATGTTCTTCTGAACTTCCATCGAATGATGTCGTGCAATATTGGTACTTATGTCATTGGGGTAGAAATCTGCGATGTCCTAAAAACATGGTTTTCGATGAATGTTTCAACCTAATTGATTGTGTAACTTGTTCGAAAATAGGACACCCTCGAGTTCATTTAATGCTATATCCTGAAAAATTTCCATAAGCAGAGAAGTCATTTATCTTCCCGTACAACATGGATCTCAAAGTGAAATCCTCCTTTTTGTAAGCATCATACAATTTAACACCTGAATCCCACAATAATTTCAAATCATCGATCAATGGAGCTAAATAAACATCAATATCATTACCCGGTTGTTTTGGTCCTGATATAAACATAGATAACATGATTTATTTTCGTTTCATGAATAACCACAGTGGTAAGTTATAATTTACCAACATAACCATCCATGTACTATGACTGTTTCTTTGAAAACCAAAAGGATTCACTCTATCTGTAGATAACGCAAGACAAAGGTTTCTCGACTCGTTTCCAAATTCAGGATACTCATGATCAATTCTCTTCCACTGAGAAGAGTCTTCCAGGTGACGTAGTATCCCATCTTTAATTCTTGTATTTTCATGCCATGTTAATTGTCCTATAGTATCCTCACTTCCATATAGGCGCATAAACCTTGGAATGATTGGAAAGTACCATAAAAATTTAGTAGTACTGGACTCATCTTTCTTGTATCGAGAAGCACCACACTTTGAGAATTATTTAAGTGATTTGTGGTCCTTGAGAAACAGTATAAAGTAATTCAGGCAGGCATGTATTCTTTCATATATTATACCCATCGAGCGTAGCATTCATTTGGCGTCGTATGTTCGGCTCGGGAGCTCATTATCTTTTGGGAGCATGTAATTTAGGAGAGCAAGTAGTTCCGTAAAACTGGCATCACTCTACCCGTTGTCTAATTTCAAATTATACAGCTTCAGTATGGCTGACAGTGCTGTATATTTAGTACAACCAGCATACAATGGCGTCTTTTCACAACTTTTTAACTTCTCAAAATTTTTTGGGCAATCACGAAGTTCATCTTCGACGGTCCTTGTCATTTCCTCAATACGATCTTCATCATAATTCACATCTGTAATTACATCCTCCATACGGTCATCTTCATTGTTCATACTTATAATCATATCAGATGATCCATAAAACATAGTGTTATCCCAACCACTACCTACATTCATTGTTTCCCCATTTTTATTCCAACATGTATAACTCTGATCTATTCTGTGATAGATCAAGTGTTCTTCCAACTCCTCTGGACTAATTTGTTTTGAATAACAACAATGTAAACACAAACAAAGGATTTGAGAAGGGTCATATGCATGATCTTTTGCAAACTTGATAAACTCTTTCATGTCTTCTTCATACTCTTTTGTCAACCGATTGACATTTATCCATTCTTTATTTATATTCATCCTATTTGAAATCCAAATAATGGGTATATAGGTTAGGGGAGAATGAATATGAGTATAATTTAGATAAAAAACTAGATACTTCAAAAATGGTGGAGGGCGTTCTCATTAATAGCAAATCAAGAGCAACCTAGGTAAATAAATAGGGTGTTTTTGATCCACCAAGAGATAGAGTGAGGGTTCTATTTAATGTTTGTGATTTTGTGATCATCCAGAGATTATGTCTCCATGGAGGTGAGGTTTCTAGTTGTGTTTATGAGAGGATCGGGTTTGGTATGAGATTTGTATAGCCTAGTTAGGTTTTCTAAGGCTATTTGAGTAAGTATTAGAGTCTTAGGACTAAAGAAGATGGATAATATAGTTTTACATATCATGTATGATGGGGAACACCCTCTTAAGGATATATAAGAGTAATAGTGTTTGTGATGAGTAGGATATTCCATATAGGGATTGGTGAAGTGTGACATAGAGGATTTCCTCCTTATAATTGGATTAAGAGATCTCCAAGGGGAGATATGATATAAGTGAGGGTAATGGTAATAGTCTGGATGACTTAGCATAGGTTATCCAAGGCCCACCTAGGCATTTTATACATAATACCATCAACCTACTCTTGTATGATCACTTATAATATGTGGTAAGAATAATTAATCTTATATAAGGTCCATAAATACACTAATGATCTTGTGTAGGTTGAATGATAAAATATTAGTAGGACACCAATAATGGGGAACCTAATATAAATCATAATATACTAGGTTTATCTATATGAATGAAAATAAATAAACAACACACATTATGAAAGAAATAAAGTAATATTTTTTGTATGGAAACTAATAAAACAAAAAAACAAATAACACTATATTCAGTGAGAATCAATACATTAAACCATGGGTTCTAAAAAACAATCTTATCTCCTAAGAAAACCATACCACATACATCACAAATATTTTCTGAAACCCAAGCATACCCAAACCTTGGGAACTATGCATCTGATATGGGCTGGTAAGAAACTGATACACATGAACCATGGATCCTATTTAGGAATCTAAAAACCCATACCTTGAGGACCATGGATCTTATCTAGACACCTAAAATATAGACACCTCAGTCACCATGGATCCTTTCTTGTCTCATAACATACCAAAACATTGGGAACCATGGATCTAGTTTGTGACCCAAACATACCAATACCATTATCACTATGAATCAAGTTTATACCCCTAATATACCAATACAATGGTCACCATTGGTATAATCCATGACCGTAGTGTACATATAAGGGGAACATGGATCACTATTATCCCCTAGAATATGAACCCACTTAAATAGAGAAACGTCACCTTATATACATGTTGTATTATCAGGGCCTGATGAAAAACCATCACACATATAAGACATACACAAACCCTTTCCTAGATCTCCACTAGAATTTTTTAATCTTCCTTTTATTGTTTTTAGACCCATACACTATAATATAGTCACTCTTGAAATATACCTTTATATATAAAACACAACCAAGCCTTTACTAATCCATATATTCCATCTCCACTATAAAAAAAAACAAAGAAACTAATTAAACTAAAATGGTCAGAAATATCATCACATTAATGGGAATGAATTACACATTATTCCCTAGAAAATATATTGTGTTTTTACTTGTGGATGTCCACCCATATCCATCATCTATTTTATAATCTCATATCCCATAAGCTTTACCTGATTCGCTCTCAATACAACAACTCAAATTCCACCTTCTAAATACTATCACTTTTATTATGTCCATTATACCCTATGACCATTTCACAAACAAATCATGAACAAGTCATAATGGTGAACACATCATAATTCCAAACACCCAACTACAAATAGGAAGTATAGTTACCCATGCATACAAGAAAAAAAACTAGGTGAGAGTAGAAAACTACTTAAAGGTGGGGGTGAATCAATGGTTACGAAAAACTCATAATCTAAACGCATTTTTGAATACTGATTAGTGAAAAAAGGATCTTGATAGTGATGGTAAAATGATGATAGTAATACAATGAAATAACTCACATGGATCAAGGGATAATTGCATGGTTCACAAACCCTTGTTATAAATTTTCTTATTCTTAGTGTTCATGATGTCCTGAATCTTATTCTTGGTTTATTATCAATAAGAATAATGAACAGAGTAAGGATATAACCATATAGTCCCATGTATGCGATATAATGATCTAAATCTATAAGTTCATCGATTTCCCCTTCATCGACCACAAGTGCCTATAGAATTTGGATTATGTGTGCACCCCTATTATTCTCCTCAAATGTTAACTAAACCATCATTGGAACAATCCATGGATTGAATGGTTGGGTAACTGAAGGATTCTTTATTAAAACCCAATCATTGATTCGGGTCATGTAACACTATATTTATAGAGATTAAATGTTCTTTTATGTGAATTATTTTCATAGGGAATTAATCCTAATTCCAAATGACTTAGAAACTAAATCCCAAAGATCCTTCACCACCATTATGGCCTAACATAACATATCATGAAATGAGATTCATGTCTGCTCATATTTACCAATATCTATAGAATACCATTCATGGTGTGACCCTTATAGTTGTGGCATGGTCTGAAACTTCCCTTTAAACAATGATACACAAATTACTAATGAACAATATACTATAGTATGAAATAACACTATTATAGCGTGAGCCTTTTCATTACATACTGATACCATTGGACCCCCAAACCAGTGCAACATTTATTTTCATGAGCTAGGTATCCCAATGAAATTATCTCTTCATATTCCGTTAGAGACATCCATTATAGTTAAATGTTCCATATTACAATATGTCTCTCCTACATCTCAAACCCTTCATAGTTACACCAACCCTACTATGGTGTGATATCTTACACTAGAGTGAACATCATCATTTGGAACACTCCCATAAAAGTGTAATCACGTCCTCCTTGTTCTGGGACACTTGTTATCCACAAAAAACATAAATTTTTCATATTTTATCACCTTTAATGATCCGCTAACTCATATATGATAATGTTTTTAATAAATATATTGGTAAAATACATCTAAAACCCATGACTAAATTTCCTTTTGAAGCTGGTAATAATATGTTTCCAATTTTTACTCCATCTACTCACCATACCAAATTATATAATGGTTGGTGGGAATACTCCTACTCTTAGTGTAATAAAAATTCTACAATGATCATGACTTTACTAAGATCAAATTGCATATCACCCTTTTCAATTCACTTATTTAGGGGCTTCTTCAAACCACAAAACTCATTAATTACCCCAAACCATCAAGGGCACTTAAATATCCCAATGGACCCTCAACTAACCTATATAAGTCATTTACTTAAGTCCTATCCCTTTTAGATCATAGGATGCACATCTAAATGGATCCTCTATCTCTTGAACCATATACTTTTACCCATCCATTAATAAAACCCATGAGGCAGAACTATCTTTTATCATTAACCAACCAAATCGGTCAAGGATAAATAGATTAAAATAGACATTACCCTAAAAACCCAATTTCATTGCAAGACTATTGGTCATGATATTTAGAAAAAATATGTTTTAATTGAAATATGGAGGGAGAATTGAGAAATGGGAAAGTGGATATATTAGTTGGGTAGAGTCGTTCCATAGAGAGGGTTGTAAATTTATAATATTTTTAATTGAAAAATAAATTAATATTAGATTTTTAAAAAAAATATACATTAACCACAAGGTACCCAGTGGTCCACTAGTATCTTAATCATTTTATGTTATCCATATACTGCACAAAATGGGATTTAAAAACTCTACTAACACCCTTGGAACCCAATAATCCACCACTAGGAACATGGGGGTATCTATATTTTTCAAAATTCAAATTACCACCAGGTACATTTTCTAATTGGTCACTTAAAAATATTAATATTACTTCCATGAAACTATAAAAACACCTAGATATGTTATTTTAGGTTTTAGTAATCAAATCCATATATAAAATATAAATACACCCCTTACTCCAAGGTTATCAATGGTTAAAAACATACCAACTGCAACACCTTATAATGACACAATCCATTAAAAAAATTATACCACATAGTATGTCATCCTATATAAGATTCCATAAATATTTCCTCAAATTTATTCTATCCAAGGAATCTAATTACACTGCTCATTCAGGATTCTATAAAGGTAATAGTCATATGGTTTACACCCCAAATCCTGATGAACTGTCACACACACAAGCATCACACACAAGAATCACGCCAAATAATAATTAATCTAAATATTGACAATAAATTAAAACATAATTAATTCATGAAAATTCAATTTTACTCACCTTAAGGAGGAGGACCCGGTGGCGGAGGAGGAGGAGGCATCGACAACGGAGGCAGCAGAGGCAGCGCATAGGCAGTGCAGAGGCAGCACAGAGGCAGCGGAGGCAGCGGAGGCAGCTCAGAGGCAGTGGAGGCAGTAGGGTAGACGGAGGAGGAGGAGGAGGAGGAGGAGGATCCAGTGGAGGAGGAGGAGGAGGAGGAGCCACATAGGAGGAGGAGGAGGAGGAGGATCCGCGACATAGGAGGATGAGGAGAAGTAGGCGCCTGAGGAGGAGGAGGAGGAGGCGGCCGTGAAGGAGGAGGAGGAGAAGGAGGCGGTGGCCGCTACAGAGAGGAGGCAGTGGCAGAGAGGAGGTAGTGGTGCAGGGTAGGGATTCCTTGAAAGCTTGACAAGGTGCGGGGAGGAGGAGGAGTACCCGATGAATTTTATAAATCCCACATGGACCTTTATCAGCGCTAAAATTAAAAGTGCTGATAAATACCCCCTTTATCTATGCTTTTCTAGCACTGATAAAGGTTGGACTTTATCAGCGCTTTTGTAGCACTGATAAAGGGTGACTTTATCAGCGCTTTTCATTTTAGCGCTGATAAAGACACTCTTTATCAGCGCTTTTGTAGCGCTGATAAAGAAATACTTTATCAGTTCTAATAAAAGCGCCGATAAATGTATAAATTTAATATTTTTATATTATTATATATTTATTTAAAATGATATTTATGATAAATATATATATATTTATTAATAATTATATCTCTAAATAAATACATCTTTATTTATACTTATAAAATTATTTGAAAGGTACATTTATATATATATAATTGAAAATATAATAAAATATATATTTATTTTTTAAATATAATGTAATTTTAATTATAATTGTATATTTTTAGAACATATATATTATATGGGTAACATAATGAATTATAAATCAATAACACATCAACGTGATATGTAATTATAATCTATAAATAAACATTATTCATGCATATATATATATATACACGCATGATATATTCATTGACCCAAATTCATTGGAAAACACATATATATTCAATAATTTTAATTATACATATATATTAAAAATTATTATATATTTATAAATAAAACAAATACATTAAATATAAACAAATATAAAAAAATATATTAAATATAATGAATTAATAAATCTAATAAATATAATGAATTAATAAATATAATAAATATAATAAATATAATAAATATATTTATTATTACTCTTATAATTATTTAATTATATATATATATATATTTAGTTATAACATGTGTTTTTTATTTAATGTATACAATAAACATTATCAGCACTAAGAAAAGCACTGATAAATGTAACCTTTATTAGTGCTAAGAAAAGCGCTAATAAAGGGATATTTAAAGCACTGATAAAGTCCTACCCCTTTATCAGTGCTTTTCCATTAGCGCTGATAAAGGTAGGTTCCTGCCTTGCCCAGTTTCGTGGTAGTGTGCAACTAGAGTTCTAGAGGATGTCTTTGTGAAAGTCAATGATATCTTATTCCCAGCTGACTTTTATGTGCTAAATATGGAAGAAGATAGGAACCTGTCACACTCACCCATCATTTTGGGGAGACCATTCTTAATGATAACTAAAACCATCATCAATTTACATGAAGGTACACTCACCATGGAATTTGGAGATAACATTGTCCACTTCAACATTTTTGAATCCATGAGCTACCCATCAGATGATCACTCCCTATTTTCACTCTCCCATGAAGTTAGTACTGAACCCATTGAATAATTAGGTATGTGCCATGAATTCTTATACTTAGGAGATAAATTTTCCATTAATGAACATGTGAATTCCCAAAACACTGGAGATTCTGATTTAATGTGGGAAGAATAGGTAAAATTTGATTTCATTGATGATTTTTTGATTGATGAGGAATATGATATTGTTTCTTGTGTGTAGGAGGTCCACCCTTAGGAAGTGGGGAATGCCATCTTAATTTCATCCCTTGATAATCCCCCTGAACTTGAATTAAAACCACTCCCCCATGATTTGAAATATGTGTACCTTATGGAAGGAGAGAAATTACCAGTGATAATTGCAAATAATTTGTCTAAAATGCAAGAAAAATCTTTGATTGATCTTTTTAGAGAGAATGTCTAGGAAATAGGGTGGATCTTAGGTGACATTCTAGGAATAAACCCAAAAATATGGTCACATATAATTTTTCTTTAGGGAGATTCCAAACCTATTAGACAACCCCAAAGGAGGATAAATCCCACCTTTATGGGGGTTGTGAAGAAGGAGATCGAGAAGCTCTGGAAGCTGGGATCATTTATCCCATTTCAGATTCACCGTGGGTTATCCCTATTCATGTCATTCCTAAAAAAACTGGCCTGACCACTATAAGGAATGAGAAGAATGCATTAATCCTAATGAGATTTTAAAACAGCTGGAGAGTATGCATTGATTTTAGTAAATTAAACTAGGTCACTCGGAAAGATCATTTCCCCATCCCCTTTATTGACAAAATGTTAGACAGATTGGCAAGGAGAACTCATTATTGCTTTTTGGATGGATTTTATGGTTACTTCCAGGTACCCATTACTCTTGAGGATCAAGAGAAGATGACATTTACATGTCCTTTTAGTACTTTTTCATATAAGCGAATGCCATTTGGATTATGTAATGCTCTAGGTACATTTCAGAGGTGCATAGTAAGTATATTTTTCTGATCACATTGAAAATTTATTGGAAGTTTTCTTAGATGATTTCATATTTTTTGGAGATTATTTTGATCATTGTTAGAAAAACCTAGAAAATGTTTTGAAAACCTACATTGAAAAAAAAAATCTTGTTTTAAATTTTGAAAAGTGTCACTTCATGGTTAAAAGAGAAATTTTACTTGGTCATGTAATTTCACAAAATGAAATTTAATTGGATAAATAAAAAATTAAAGTGATAAATTCATTGCCTTACCCAACTTTTGTGAAACATGTTAGATCATTTTTAGGACATGCAGGATTCTACAGGAGGTTTATCAAAGATTTTAGTAATATTTCTCTCCATCTCTCAAGTTTACTTTTTAAATATTCTTATTTTTATTTTAATGGTGAATTTAGGGAATCCTTTGATGATTTTAAGAAGATATTGATTTCAACACTTGTGATGCAGTTGCCAAAATGGGAAGAACCATTTGAGATAATTTGTGATGCCTCCAACCAAGCAGTTGGAGCAGTCCTTTCTCAAAAAATTGAGGGAAGACCACAAGTCATTTCATATTCCTCAAGAATCTTAGATTTATCCCAATTCAATTACACAACCATGGAAAAAGATTTTTTAGAATTTTTTTTTCTTTAGAAATATTTAGATCATATCTTCTTGGAACTAAAATCACCATGTTTTATGATCATGTAGCTCTGAGGTACTTGATGAAGAAAGATGATGCTAAACTGAGGCCAGTGAGATGGATGATACTACTATAGGAGTTCAATATAGAAATAAAGGACAATAAGGGATATGAGAACCAAGTGGATGATCACTTAAGTAGACTGCCATACACTGCTGAAATTAATATTCTAGAAAGAGACCCACTGAATGATCAAATTCCAGGAGAGCAGTTGTACTTGATTGAAGGAGAAGTGCCTTGGTATGCTGACATGGTCAATTATCTAGTAACATCTCATATCCTGTCTCATTTAAATTCCCACGAAATTCAAAAACTAAAATCTGAATCTAGGTATTATATTTGGGATGATCCATTCCTTTGGAATATTTGAAATGATCAAGTAATAAGAAGATGTTTACCTAAAAGTGAAGTTACATCTATCTTTGAGTTTTGTCACACTTTTCCTTATGGAGGCCACTTTGGACCTCAAAGGACAACAAGGAAGGTTTTAGAATCTGGAATTTATTGGCCCACCATTTTTAAATATGCTCATGAATTTTTCAAAATATGTGAAAAATGTTAGTTTTCAGGAAATATTTCAAAGAGATAAGAAATGACTCAAAAGACACTAAAATTTTGTGACATTTTTGATATTTGGGGGATAGATTTTATGGGACCTTTACCAATGTCATTTGGAAATTCTTATATCTTTCTTTTAGTTGATTATGTTTCCAAATGGGTGGAAGTAAAATTCACCAAGACTGAAGATGATAAAGTTGTTTGTGATTTTGTTAGGGCTAACATATTTTGTAGGTTTAGAGTGCCCAGAGCAATCATCATTGATTAGGGGACTCACTTATGCAATCAGATAATGGAGACTTTTCTAAAGAAGTATGGGGTGTATCATAAAACATCAACTCCCTATCATCCATAGACTAATGGGAAAGATGAAGTTTCTAATAGGGAAATCAAAGGAATTTTAGAAAAGACAGTTAATCCAAATAAGAAGGATTGGAGACAAAGGTTAGAAGATACCTTATGGGATTACATGACAACCTACAAAACCCCAATTTGAATGAGTCCATATAGGCTGATTTATGGAAAAATCTACCACCTACCTATGGAATTAGAGCATAAGGCATATTGGGTTGTGATAAAAATGAATTTGGACCTTGAAAGTGATGGGAAGGAATAATGATTGAAGTTGAAAGAGCTGTAGGAAATTAGAATGTAAGAGTTTGAAAATTATAGGATTTACAAAGAAATAACAAGAGTGGCCCATGAAAAGCTGATCCGATTGAAAAACTTCTATCCTGGAGACAAAATGTTGTTATTAAACTCAAGACTCAAGCTGATTTCAAGTAAACTTCATTCCAAATGGGAAGGTCCATTTATAATTACTCTTGTATATACTTTTGGTTCTGTGAAGATTATGAAGGATGGAGAGAAGGATCCATTCACTATTAATGGGCATAGGTTGAAGAAATTCCTTGGGACCCTTCCATCATAGCCAGTGAAAGAGATCACACTCCTCTAACCTGTTTATCAACAAAATCTATCAGGTCGTACCTCTCCTTTACATTTTCTTTCTTGCTGTGATTAATTTTCAAATATTCTTACATGTTTAAATCTATTTGAATGCACTGAGGACACTACATAATTTACGTGTGGGGGAGGTAACCTTTGTAGTTTAGGATTTTCATTTGATATTTGGTTTACTTTTTTTATTTTAAAACAGTATTTTGTTTGTTTTTCATATTTTTGTGTGTTTTTTTAGTTTTTACATGTTTTTGAAACATTTGAACTAAAATGATTATCATTTATATTTTTGAAACCCATGTCAATGAGTGAAGTAATCTATTCTATGAAACTGAGTTTAAATGAATGTTGAAATGACTTTGTTTCAAGTTCAAATCTTTTGAAATTTCATGAAAACTACAATGATTTTTAAATCCCATGTTACATATCACTGTCTTTATTTTTGAAATCACTTTTTTTTAGGCTTCTTTAACATTTTTTTCATATTCTTTACATTCACCTCATTTCTTGAGAGAAGCAAACCACTATTTATTTAACTAGAATTTGATTTATTCCTATCAAAACTTGATGTTTTGAGGTACTTCTGTTTTAAATGATTAAGGCATTTATTTGGTTTTAAACCCCCTTTTCAAAATAATCCTTTTTATTATTTGCCTACCTTATACATTAATCCTTGTATCCATTAGAATAAATGAACAACCTATTAGGTTAGCCACATTACAAGCTAATTTTATCTATCCAACCTGCTCTTGAAATGAAATTGCATGATCTAGTTGAACTTAAGTGAGGGGGAAGATGTATTGTGGTGTACTACCTCATTTGGTGATACTTTGGGTGGAATATAAAATTTTGAAGAGATGATGTTTCTACTAAAGATTTCATTTTGTTAAAAGCTGTTCCTTTTCTGGAGTTTTCATGATAAAGGAAGTTGTGCCTTTCTGGAGCTTCCAATGTAAAAAAATAAAGCTGTGCCAATCTGGAGCTTTCAAGAAAAAATATGTTTGAGAAGAATTTTTTTTCTGCTAAAATTCTAAATGGAATGAACATTCCTTGAGTTCTCATGATGATGAAGCCGATTTTCTACAAAGTGGAAGATAAGGAGATCAATGCTGAGTGAAAATTAGAATCATGCAATTTTGCTTCAAAAAGAGCCAAGCCCTCCTTTTTTAGCCTCAGAATTTTTAACATCTAAATACTACCAACTGAAAGCCATAGAACATCCCTGCAAAGTCCTCATGATAAAAAAATGTCCTTGACTCACATCGGGTGGAGATTTAGGAATTTATCAAGCCTATGGTGACTCTTGCGTGAGTTTGAATGAGAAAAGCCTTGTTGAACATTTAAAATTGTGACATAAGAGAAATTTCATGTATAGTAGGTGTTTTGTGTGCATGTGATAAGATATGAAGTGGAAATATATTAAATATTATAAAATGGAGAACTTGAAATAATTTTTTTTGATGAGTCATGTTATCTTTTTTTTTCTTGGTATGGATTTGGTATATCTCATGGGTATGTGTTTTGGATTTGATTTGATTTGATTTTGATGTTTACTTGTCCAGGAGTCTAAGTGCTAAGTGTGAGAGAATTTTTAGAGAAAATATTTTCAATTAATTTAAATTGAATATAGTTATTTTAAATCCCACCAAAGTGTTACTTTATGGTAAATTTTCTCATTTTATGATATTGGTGATATTTTGAGCTTAATAGTAAAAATGGCCCATTTTGGATTTTTAACAGTTTTAAAGTATTTCTGTATTTTGGAAATAGAATTTTCTACACTAATTAAAATTCAAAAATTATTTCTTTTCCATATTCTACACATCTAGGGATTCATTTAATACTTCTTCACTAAAATCTGAATCGAGCATATGGAAGCTCAAAATAAGCTCAAAATTTGGACCTTGAAAACTATTTAAAGATCTTCTGAGTTTTGGTGTGGGGTCCATAAATCGTTCATTGTGGGCTCAATTGTTGTGAAATTAGGTAGATATAATCCCAAGAGGTTTTAGAACATCTTTCATGTAGGATATACCGTGTTTATTGGCCATTTTAATGGTCATTAAAGCATTCTAATTCGGAGGTTTGCGATTTGGAGAGTCTGACTGGACATAATAAATTGTGATAGTAAAACGGTCATAACTCTCAGAATACTTGTCCAAATACACTGAGATTTTGAGGGGAAACGTCCAAGATAATTATAAAAAACATTAAATGAGGGTTAAATGCGTGAAGATGTAATTTAATGGGGTTACAATGTGTCAAATTTTAGGGGACAAATTCTGGTTATAAAAGTAGGGGAGATCCTCCCTCTCAAAGCATCCCATTTTCCATCCCATTCCTTCGAGGACACCAAGAGGAGGAGAAATTTTCCGATTTCTTTTTTATTTCTTTTCATTTATATAGTTTTTTAATGCCTTTTTCTTCCCCATTCATCTCGATTACCCTTATCATGGTGGGGTAAAAATTTTGAGTGATTGGGGAAGGGTTGGTTTTCTATATTGTAATGCTTGAGTTCTTGGACGTAATTGAATAAAATTTCTTTCTTCTTCAAATTTTCTTTCAATTTCATATAGAGGATTTTATTATCAAGTGAAATCATTCTTGAATTTTAATTCATTTATTGATTTTTCCTTGGTAAAATAATCATTATCTCCCTCCACTAATTTCTGGTTTATATATGATGTAATAGACCAGGGATTAATGGTGAAGTACTCGATGATCATCAGTACATGTAAAAGGGGTAGTGAATGTTCTTGATTGTTTGGGATAAACAAGACCCGATCGATTATTTCCTATATCAATTGAGGATATTCAATACAACTATTTTTCATATAGAAGAAGAGTTGTCCAAACTGAGATCTTGGCAAGGTTTTCTCTCACCATCATAATTTCATCAAAGAAGTGAGAGGAAACGATTGTGGAAACTCATTTTAATCAACTAATAAGAAGAGGTTTGAATTAAATTGAACATGGATAACATTAAAATTGGGAAACCAAACCCGACCGAATCACCCTTTTAATATCATATTTTTTAATTCTTTTAATTTCAAATTTCCTTTAAATCATTTTCTTATTAATTTATTCTAAAAACACACCATTTTTACCCTAGTTTAAAAGTGACAAATTGTTTTTGTGTGCACTCCTCTTTAGGATACTTCCTAGGGGTAATCAATAGAATACAATTAGAAAATATAAAAATTGTTTTTACATGCTCTACAATAGGCATGTGTCAGTATGACACCTTTCCAACTCTACTTAGGATCTGAAAAGTTATAATGAACCTTGAAGATTGCTTGCCGCCCTGGCCAAATCTCCACAATCCTCGTCGGGGTGAGACCTAAAGTAACACATGATCTCCATCCTTGAAATCAAAGGGTCTTTGTCTCCTATCGACATAAGACTTTTGCCTTCTCTATGCAGTCCTCATCCTTTCTTGGATGATCTTCACCTTCTCGGTGGTAGCTCGTACCAACTCTGGACCCCTGAGTGCTGACTCCCCTAGGTCTGTCCAAAATATGGGTGATCTGCAAGGCCGCCCGTATAAGGCCTAAAATGGCGCCATGCCGATGTTGGAGTGATAGATGTTGTTGTATACAAACACTACCAATGGAAGGTGGTCCTCCCAACCACAACCAAAGTCTAGGATGTAAGCACGAAGCATGTACTCCAAGGTCTCTATGGTCTATTTTGTCTGACCATCCGATTGAGGATAGAAAGTTGTGCTCAGATGCATCTGCATCCCGATCACCTCTTGTAATCCCTTCCACAACCGAGATGTAAATCGGGCATCACGATATGAGGCGATCATCGAATGCACCTCGTGAAGCCTCACTATCTCCTGGACGTAGAGGCATCCTAAGCCCTCTACCATTCCCTGCTCCCGGATGGGTAGGAAGTGAGCCGGCTTAGTGAGTCGGTCAACGATCACCAAAATAGAGTCATGAAATATAGACATACATGGTAACCCTATCATGAATTCCATCAAGATACTATCTCATTTCCACTCCGGTACCTCAAGTGACTGAGTCAATCCTGCCAGAACCTGGTGCTCAACCTTCACTTGCCGAGAAGTGAGGCATCATGAAATGAACTCGGCCACTGCTTTCTTCATCCCTGGACACTAGTACTGACGCCCGAGGTCCTGATACATCTTTTTCAATCTAGGATTTACCACTAGAGGGGAAGTATGAAACTCCCTCAAAACCACCTCCCACAATGCCACTGCTACTAAGGTGCACCCTCTGAAAAGGATGATGTGCTCCCCACCTATTGAAAATACATTAGGAGCCCATCCTGAGGATATCTGAGTATGTCAGTTCTCATAGTCAACACCCCCCAACTGTACCTCCCTGACTCGTTGTATGAGTGGGGGAGTAACAACCATCTACTGGAGGTAAACAACTTCACCATCATCCATGAGGGATACCTGCATCATGGCTAACTGTTCTGTCACCTCACTCAGCAGTTGGAACCCGGTCCTCCTGCTAAGCACGTCTGCCACCACATTCCCTTTTCCAGGAGTATAGAATATCTCAAAATCATAACCCTAGAGGAACTCTAGCCATCGCCACTATCTTAGGTTCAGTTCCTTCTAGGAGAAGATATACCTGAGACTCTTGTGGTCAGAGTAAACTGTAAACCACTCTCCCATCAAGTAGTGCCACCACATCTTCAACACAAAAGACTACTGTTGCCAACTCCAGGTCATGGGTCGCGTAGTTCTGCTCATGATGCCTCAACTGTTATGAGCTGTAGGCAATCACCACTTTCTCCTACATTAGTACACAACCGATCCCAATCCCCGATATGTTGCAGTAAACTACATACCCAACTCCCACCTTTGGTAGTCTCAAGATGGGGGCACTAATCAGTCTCCCCCTTAGCTCCTGGAAACTCTGCTAGATTTTCTCCATCCATAGGAAGGGATGTCCCTTCCTTGTCAATGCCGATAAGGGTGCTTCTACCCTAGAAAATTCAAGCACGAACCTATGATAGTAACTAACTTGCCCCAAGAATATCCATACCTCAGTCACGCTCTTGGGACACTCCCAAGCAAGCACTGCTTCTATCTTTGCCAGATCTACTGCAACTCCAACCTCCGAGATGACATGTCCTAGAAAGTGGACCTCCTATATCCAGAACAGACACTTCGAGAGATTACCATAAAGTTGGTTCTCTCGGAGTGTAACCATGACTATCCACAGGAGTAAAACGTTCTCCTCCTCTAACGCTGAGTACACCAAGATGTCATCGATGAAGACCACAATGAAATGGTCGAGGTAGGGTTGGAATATCCTGTTCATGAGGCCCATGAACACTGCTAGGGCATTGGTCACACCGAAAGGAATCACCAGGAACTCATAGTGGCCATATCGACACCTGAAGGCTATCTTATGTACATCCTCATGCCATACCCAAAGCTAGTGGTAGCCTAATCCGAGGTCTATCTTTGAGAACCACTTTGCCCCCTTCAGCTGGTCGAAGAGGTCATCAATTCTCGGCAGTGGGTACTTGTTCTTCACAGTCGCCTAGTTCAGGCATCAGAAGTCCACACACAACCTCAAACTACCATATAAATTCTTGGAAAAAAGAACCAGGTCTTCCCATGGTGAAACACTTGGTCTTATAAACCCCTTATCTTACAAGTCCTCTAGTTGTAACCTCAGCTCGCGAAGCTCTGTGGGAGACATTCGATATACCAGTGTGGATATTAGTGTCGTACCAGGGTACATGTCGATACATAATTCTACCTCTCTAAAAGGAGGTATCCCTGAAACCTCATCAGGAAAAACATCATCATACTGGTCCACCACTACAGGAAAAATTGGACTACTCTCCTCCACTGCACCGAGGGTGATGCTAGACAACTGGTGAGTGATCAGCTGCACACTCCTTCGAGAGAGTTTGTCCTGCGCTGTAAGGGTTTCCTTCTCACCAGTGAAGGAAAACCTAGTACCATCTTCACAGACCCACCACAATGTACACCTAAAACAGTTGATCTGAGCTTGGACTGTGGATAACCATTCCATACCCAAGATGACATCTTAAGGCCTCGATGCTGTTACTAGGTGATCCCACCTGAAGCTCTCAACTCCTAGAGTAAGCTCACACTGCTGGAACATGTGTTTAATCACCGAATCCACTCCCGTAGAAGTCTCTAGCTATAAGGATTGAGCCAATAGATCCACTGGAATCTCCATGCTCTGAATGAGAGTGGTGTAAAGGAAGGAGTGACTAACACCTATGTCTATAATTACTACAACTAGGGTGGAGAAGACACATATCGTACCTTAGATCATCTCTAGAGCACTGTGGTCAGAAGACTCTACTTCCTAAAGCTGAGCTTGCCCCTATCAGCCTGCTCCCTAAGGTCAGGGTTGACCACCTGAGGGTGGTGGTAGTAACACCTCAAACCATCACCCACAGCCTGTCGCTCAACTAGCTCCCCTGCCACGTCCGCCGCCCTGCGGACCTCCTTGCTCAAATCGCTGTCGCTGCCTCGGTGGCCCATCGACCGTTTGCTGGTCATCTGTATGGCGGGTCAGGAAGTTGCATTCCATGTGTCCCTTACCACTACACGAAAAGCATAGCCTGGCCCTTGTTTGACTCCCTCTGGCCTAGGAGACTTGCACTGCCGACCTTGAGTCCTGGGGTCACCCTCTGAAAGACCTGGCATGCTTGGGCCCATGTGTTTGCTGTCTACTACCTACCGAAGACTCTGCCGCCTGGGGTCTACTGGAATCTCTAGCTGTGAGTGCCTTCTCTGCCAAGAATCTCTCTATCAGAAGGGATTTCTCCAGCACCCCAGTCTAGATAGGGATGATGAGAGACACCACCGAAGCCCTGATCTCCCACCTAAGTCCCTGCTCAAAGGCTCGAGCCCTAAAGAAAGGGTCTCACACCATATCTGTGGAGTATCGGGGAAGCTCTATGAAACTTTTCGAGTACTCGACCACCATCATGATGTCCTTCTGTAGGTGAAGCAGCTCCTAGATGCACATAGAGTGCAAAGTTGCGTAAAAAAACTCATCTTGGAAAAGCCTCTCGAAGTCAACCCAAGTGAGGGTCACCTCATCTTGAGTCTAGATGTTCAAACTCCACCATCTCCCTATTGATCCCTGAAGAAGGCTCACTGCCAAGATCACCATCTAGTTAGGCGGTGTCCTCACTAAGCGAAATACCCACGTCATAGCCTCCATCCAATCCTCAACGACCTGAGGATCTGTCTCTCCCCTAAACTTGGGAGGTATCTATCTTTGGAACTCATATAGGGAAATGATCCTAAAAATGTCCCCTTCCAGAACTGCCAACATTAGATACTGACCATCGAGTGGTGGTAGCACTGGTGCACCACCCGGTGGGCCCATATCAAGCACTGGTCCCTGATCGGACACCTCATTGCTGGGCGGGCTGTATTCATGACCTCGTATCAGGATCCTCGATGGTCATCTACATGGAGGCATCCTGAGATAGATTAAGATGTACCATGGTTAGAAGGCTATACCTGGTGATCTAACTCTTACTCAAAATAAAGAGACACTAATGCAACAAGTATTTTCATGTATTGATCCAAAAACAAAATTTAAGGTCCTGGTATATGGATACGTTGGCTGCCACACCAATACTTGACTCCATGATTCTGAAAGTCAAACTCAAAACACCTAACACTATTGCCCCAAAACAAAACATTAGACTCTTGTTCTTTGAGGGGGATCCAACCGCCCTCTGATACCACTTTTTCATGACCCGTCCCCCAGGGCCTGTGCCATGACTACCCCAAGTCCGCCTCCCGAAGGCCAGGGGATGGCGACTAGCGCCAAAGGAATTAACCTGCAAGTGGGAGGAATTATCCTGGATACCTGTATGAACACACATTCCCAACCGAGTCCCAAAACACAAAAGGGAAACAACATACCACTGAATAAACAGATTGCAAGTACAATTGAAAGAAAGTGGGTCATAATACAAACCTAAGAAAAAGTACTGAAAACTATAAAGTACAAAAAAGTACTTTGATGGCCATCTGTATTACACACCACCTGATCGTGAGAGTAGTGAAGCTACTGGAAGATGAAGTAGTATGTCCTGTCTGCCCGGTCCTACTAGACCCTTCCTGGTCCTAGGCCACCAAGTCCACTATTGTAGCATCTGTCCGTCCTGTCTCCCTAAGCACCCCTGTCAAAACGTCGGTTGTCTGCACCAAACACAACACGTGTAGGTGCAGCCTATGCAGAGATGAGTAACACAATACTCAATAGGGAACCCAAAACAAAAATAAAGAACACACAATAATTCCTCAAAGTAAATTAGGAAACAGAAGATAACTCACACCAGGTATTTTCTAGGGTAGTATCAGTAACACTATCAATCAAAAACGTCGAACTCCTCAGCCACTGGAGAAATCCTCCTCTATTGAGTAAAGTGGGACTAATGGGTCACATATAATAACTTCCCACTAACCTTGAACAATTTTGGTACTTATCCCTGATAGGTACCATGGGTATGCTGGGTCACACAGAGCCGCTCCCCACCGTGGGCCTGCCAAGTCACACAGAGCCGCTTCCCACCTTGGCCGAATTGAGGTACTCCTTATATCGAGTACCATGGGTCTACCAGGTCACACAGAGATTCTCCCCACCATGGGACTATTGGGTCACATAGAGCCACTTCCCATTGGGCCATCGTCGAGCAGTCTTCAGGTCTCATCCAACTACATGGTTCCATACATAGCGCGCTTAGGAGAACCACTCCTCAAGCCATTAGTCGCTTCTCATCATCCATGAAATTCACCAAAAATCATGATAAAATATCTGACTCCTTAAGAGGGTCCCAATGCTACAAATGTCCCATCAATCAGATATGCAGTTTGCAAGATACATGCGTTTTAGTAACCAGGGGACCGATTGCGATGGGCCCCGGTCCGAACCGGTTGGACCAACCCGACCAACACAGCTTGGGGGTTTCACATACCCTGGTTCATTCTGATGGATATGACCTGACCTGGTGTGGGTCGGGGTCGGTCTGGTCCAGCCTGGCCAGCGGGTCAGGCCCAATAGGTCTCGCTGGACCTGGCCCGGTTGGTAGAGGGTCCAGCCCGCCGGGTCGTCCAACGACACAGTCTAATCCGGACTAGCCCAAAGGGGTGTGGGTCTGGCCTGTTGGGCTCAGGTCTAGCCCATTGGGCAGCGGGACCGACCCGCTAGGCAGCGGGATCGGCCTGTAGTGCGGGTCCGGCCCGCTGGGTGTTCGCGCCCCATTTGGTCTGCAAAAGGCAGACCGGTCTGCCTCACTGGACGTGGCTGGGAGCCATATCTGTGCTCGAACATCACCCCACAGGTCGCCATGAGGTGCCTTCTCTTCCACGGTCAAACAACCATGGCCCGTCACGCGGGACGCGGCTCAGTTTCGCGTCTGTTGCCCTCCGATGCGGTCATACAACCATGACCCGTCACACGAGATGTGTGGCTCAGTGACACGTCCACTGTCCTCCAATGAGGTCAAGCGGCCT
Source organism: Viscum album (assembly GCA_963277665.1). Taxonomy (NCBI): domain Eukaryota; kingdom Viridiplantae; phylum Streptophyta; class Magnoliopsida; order Santalales; family Viscaceae; genus Viscum; species Viscum album. The sequence continues at coordinate 2,091,337,400 of OY728120.1, forward strand.
AGTTTTCCACCTCTAGGCGCTGACTCAGCCAGTGGATTCTCCTACTTCACCATGACCCGGTCTGACCATGACCTTTCGTCCAGTGCGCTGTCGTGACGCACCACCATGGCCCACCGCCGGTAGTCATCGGTGCCACCACCAGTGCTGGCACACTGATGGATTCTTCCACATACCACCGGGTCTACACGGATGGTTATTTTTTCATACCTCTTGTGCCTGTGTTTTCTGGGGATCATCCTCTCCACCGTAACGGGCTCAAAACTGCCTTGATGTCGATTCGATAGTTTGGCCACGAAGAACACCCACGACGGAGGGGCTCAGGCCTTATTCGTGTCAGCTTAGGTCCTCCACATTTGAAGTTTAGAAAACAAGGGAGGTCTAGGGATTTTAATTTGAACAATAAAGATAATTAAATCCCAGATAAAGAAACCCCAAAGAAGTCACCCTCCTACAAGAACGCACGGTCCGCAAATTAACCTATTCGTGGGTTAATCCACATTCATTGTTTAGAAAAATAAGAATGGGGAAAATTTAAAATCAAACAACCCCTACCTCTTATGACATCATATTTCGCGGTGTCCATCCTTGAGGGGTTAATACATCGATGTCGCTTCCCAGCTTCTATCTTCAAAAGGCATTGAAGGTGGTGAGGATCCCCCGGTATTCGTCATCCTTCGCTGGGGTGGATGTCCATCAGAGGTTCGCCATAGAATCCTCCAGATTTCTAATCCATACTTCCCCAGTGCATCAAACTATAAATAGAATCACATCACAACATTCCCATTATGATGCAACACCGCGTCGTTACGTTGTTTCATTTATGAAACAACGTCGCTGTTACACGCCAGTAAAGTTTCATTACGTTGTGAGTTAACGAGCCATTGATGAGTCTCATTGATGCGCATTGTTACTACCCTATGGCTTCCCCACAACATCACTGTCCACCACTCCAAGGTGAGAAAGAAAATAATATAATTTATTTAAATTATTTTATTATTTTTCTCGAAAAGTCTGAAAAATAACTTTTCTGCTCAACCCTTGCCGGTTAAAGTTAAGTCATTTCTAGGTGAATCCCAGCATTCTGAATTCAATAGTGCCCTTATATTTTTGATCTAAGTGATGGTTCTAAATATATAAAATCCCAATCACACGTTTACTGAATGTACCTTAAAAAAAGTTCAAAATTCTGTTCCGGGCTCTCCGGACCTCAGAATTACTTGCCGTCGAATTTTACAGTCTCGAAATAATTCCATATAAATAAATAAAATTCACACAAAAATTCTAAGACATTACATTCCATGATTATTATTATGTGTCCCTTTACCTTGTAATAACCGAAACACCCATTGGTGGGTGGGTTTTGAATTTCTAAAGTCTTGTGATTAATTTAAATGGATGAAATGAACCTTTTAAATGGGAAATCTTGTTTAACTTGGATCATATTAAATTGGAATCAAATTATTAATGGTATGAAACATTACATATCCTATTTAATTATTGTATGAAAATGTATAAAATTTAATTATTTATATAAAGTGAATGAAATATAATGGTTATCACATGTACTTGATTATATATTGAAACTTGAGGCGACTATTGATACTATGGACCTTTTTCTTATTATAGGAGTGGTATGACTTGATATAGACTTAGATTACTGAGGGAATGCCTTGAGCACTAAAAGGACACCACCTTGATTTATTGGGATAGTTTCTAAGAGAGATATCCACCTTAGAACATGGACAATGTCTTATTTATATGTGCATGTCGTGGCGTAGTACTGACGATTCACTTGACACTTTTCAAGATATTAGAATGCCTTAGATACACTCATTGGATTCTACTAATGTATTAAGATATGTGGTGACTTGGATTATTTCCATGGGCCCTATCCATTATTAGCTTAGGATTTACTATTGGAATGCTCCATGGACTCAGATATTATTCCAGTGGAATGCCTCAGGTGTACCCCTTGGATTACACTTAGTCCCTTATAAATAAGATGCATGTTTGATGTACTATGAACCAAATAATCCTTCTAAGTCCAAGTATTCTTTGATTTCTATTGGATACTATATTACTAATCCTTATTGGATGCCTTGGTTACACCTCGAATCCCATTTTATTACTATTCCTACTTAGACGCCTTAGTTACACTTTGGGCCCCACTTTATACATATGGATTCTACCTGAACACCCTCATCATATCTGTTAGACCTTGACCATTTACAGGTGACTTGTTCATACATATCCAACTTAGGATGAAGTAGGTATGGTCGACTAGGCATCCCATGAAGAGTCCGAGCCTGACGTGGTTATTATTTCACACATGTTATTCTGCTCCTTATCTTATATCTGCACATTGCTGCTTTTAAACTCATAGACCGGACTTATATAGATGTCATTGGTGGTGGCCTACTGATTATATCTCACATCCTATTTGGGATTCTATTTCATACCTGAAAAAACATCATGGATTGAGGTAGGGACAAGGGAAAGTGCATAGTCTTGGGTGCCTGATTGATTATAGAATGGGAGCTTGAGAGTATGGGACCGAGCCTTGGATCATGATTCCATTGGACATATTTTAGGTATTTTTTTTTCTTTTTGATATACTTATATGTACATATTCTTTTATTTTATATATATCTATGGAATACATATCATTTTGTATATGGTTCCATTTTTTTTCTTGTTTATTATTTCTGTTTGGATGATTTTACTTCATTTCTATGTCTATCATTATTATGCTTCCACTATTTTTTTTATTTATTATACTATTTTACAACTCTGATCATGAGAGTATAGTATCCCCAAGGAACCACCTTGGACCCTCTCTTCTAGTTGGAATCCTATGGAATATGGGGGGGGGGGGCATGCTTGAAGCCTTGTGACCAACTGAGTTTGGTTACTTATGAGTAAACTAGGTTTAAGAAATTAAAAATTGGTATAAGAGATGTTTCTTTTCCATTTGTATTATTGTTTGGATTATTATATAGGAGACTAGGATGTAATATAATTTGTTAATGAGCCTGTGTATGGGAGTATCTAACCCATTTGTGGGGAAAAAGAAAAATTTCATGGGTTGAGATGCAATGTTCTGGATTATGCCGGTTACAGTTGCAATAATTTCATCGTGGGGTGACACACATGGATTGTGGCTTAAATTAATATTGTAGAATATATTTTTACCCTTGAATTAGTAAAATAACAAGGTAGTGTCTCATACATCATTATAGGAACGTGAGGATTTATATTTCATGCATTATTCCATGCCACATTTAATTACAAAGTGTATTCTTGTTACATATTCATTGTGATTTGATGATTATATTTGAGATAGTGATAACGTTTATTGTAGGGATAAATAATTGGAATAATTAAAGTGTCTAAATCATCCTAAATGGAGTTTTCCTATATAGTGTGATGAAGACACCTTAATTACCCAATTATATTGAGTTTGAGCCTTGAACCATTGGTTTCACGAGCTGAAATGTTAGTTGGTTACAATTATATGTATACTAATTGAAATTTAAAGAGTGTGTGTGCCTCTATAAATTGGGAATGTTGATCCATATAATTGAACCATCTTAAAATACTGATGGTAGTTACATGTAGCACCATTTTCAATTTATAAATCATAATACTTTATAACTTGGGAATGATAGATGCATCTAACTGGACCTTGGTACATATATAAACATAAAGATATATTTAATGACATATTTGAGAACTATTGAGTTCTAAATGTAAATGGAAATGGTTTCCATTAAATAGAAATTCCAATTTTAATTTAAAGGAAATTTTCTTCTATAACTTGCAATTTCCACATTGTATATCAGAATCCTGATATAAAATAGCGAGTTTAACATAGACCCAGCCATAGTAATGGGAACTTAGAAATATATATATATATTTATCATTGTCTTATATGACGCCCATACATAGATTTACGAGTTGGAAGAGGGGTGTAGTTTTCATATAGGAAGGCTTGTACCTATATTATTCTTGTATCTGCAATGTTATCATGTTAAATATTTTATAAGGCGTGTGTTTGTCATTTGTAGATCTATTCCACCATGAAATACTCAAGTTTAGCACCAGAAATGTGATAATTATTATGTTCCTGAGATGGTGGGACCTAAAATGCCAGTAGCTACACCTATAAAACCTCCATTTATACCTGACATGGGCATTTATACCTAGTTTCAAGAAGGTTTTCTATGATTTATGTAGATTTTTCAGAGAGCTCCTCAACCTAACCCTACTATGGCATAATTGATGTGAGAGTTTCATCAGCAACATCTGCTCATGTTTAAAGGGGATGGAGGTCCATAGGCCATTGAGACATGTCTAGAGGTCATTCTATCTATCTTTGATAACCTGGATATTCCCCTAGATATGAGGGTCAAACTTTTTGCTTATATGATTCGTTGTTCTGCTAAACGTTGTTGGGATGTTATTACTCAGGTAGAACAATATTGAGATATGGTCTGGATAGATTTTTAGGATACTTTCTATGACTTTTTCTTTACAGAGACTTTGAGAGATGATAGAGATAGGGATTTCCTTCATCTATAGTTAGGATCCTTATCAGGTATGGATTATTTAGCTCACCTTACTGAGCTTCTACATTTTCACCATCCTTCATAGCTGATGAGATTTCTAGAGTGATTTGTTTTGAGGATGGTCTTAGGAATGCCATCTGATCTCAAGAAAATGTTTTCTATTTGCCCAATATATTGGGAATTGTAAAAAATTCCTTATTAATAAGTGTAATTTTATGGAATCCAATAGTATAGGGAATGGTAGTTCAGTGTTGAGATAGGGTAGCAGTTCTTCCAGTGACTGGAAGTGCTGTCTAGAGGGTTTTCGACAAAGAAATAGTAGCTAGAGTATCCACATTGGACATTATATTATATAAAATTAGTGTGGGATATACAGTCACATAAATACTCAGTGTGATTAATAAGTAGTTGAGTGCCAAGATTGTGGATGAGTGGGGAATATTTAGAGGTTTTTTTCTAACCTTTCCATATGTTCCTAGTGGAAGAGGATATGCACTATCTCTACCTTCTGGGTAAGGATCAGTAGATCAATAATGGTCCAAAAGCTATACTACCACTGGATGTACAAGCTGAGAAGGTGGACATGGTCAAGGAGGAAAAACTCAGGATACATAGTGCCATATGAGTGGACCCACTCTAGGTAGTCTGGTTACAACTCAGAGTCATGGATCAGACCGGATATATACAGTAAAACCTATACCTAGGGAGCATATTTTTGGGACATCTATAGTTATAGGTACAATCTTAGTAGACTCTACTTTAGCATATGTAATTTTTTGATATAGGTGCCTCACATTATTTTATTTCTGTGACTATTTTATAAAGCCTTGGGATTGATATTTAGTATTTTCGTGGCATGATGACACTTGATACTATAATGGGAATTCAATTGGATATTGTGTTCTAGTGAAAGGAATGAACCCTTGAGGTAGTCAATTATCATTTCTTATGGGACCTTTTAATCCATGAGATATCTAGCTTCAATATCATTCTTAGGATGGACTGGTTAGTCCCATATCATGCTTGTGTGGACTTATATCACCATAGGTTACTATTTATATCACCAGAGGGTGATAGTTATCTTTAAAAGGGTGAATGGGATGTCCTGGAAAGTAGAGATAGTCTAGAGAATCGTGGGCTAGATGAAGTGAAAACCCATATGGATAGCCTTTATATGGATGATCAGGGAATACATTAGGCTGATTTTTCTTCTGTAGTGGATCATTTTAGGGATATCTTCACTGATGAATTTTTTAGATAGCCTCCTGAGATATATTTATAGCTTATTATCTATATAGTTCTAGAAGTTTCATTGACATCCATTACTCCTTATAGGATGGATACTACTGATTTGCATGAGCTTAAGGGGTATCTAAAGGATTTGGAAGCTAAAGGTTTTATAAATCCCAATAATTCACCTTGGGGTTCACCTGTGCTTTTTTTCAATAATGTGGATGGAACTATCAAGATTTGCATATATTACCATTGTTTGAACCAATTTATGGCCAAGAATAGGTATCAATTAACTCATATGGATGGACTATTTGAATAGTTATAAAGAGTAAGAGTTTTCTCAAAGATTTATTTGAGGTTAGGTTATAATTAGGAATGAGTTAGACCATCAGACATACCTCATAAAACATTTCATAGTAGATATGTCTTTTATGAGTATCTATTCATTCCATTAGGTCTTATGAATGTGCCAACTATTTTCATGGATTTGATGAATCGGATTCTCCACCAATATCTGGATACATTTGCGGTAATCTTTATGAATGATATCTTAGTGTATTCTCATGCTTGACAAAACCATGTAAAACATATTAAGATTGTGCTAAATATATTGAGAGAGAACCAACTGTATGATAAGATCAAAAAATGAAACTTTTGTATCAACAAGGTTCACTTATCGAGTCATATTAGTTTAGAGGCATGGGTATCTATTAACCTAGAGAAGGTGAGTGTCGTAGTTTTCTTGGAGCAACCCAAGAATGTATTTTATATTTGGTGTTTCTTGGGGCTTGTTGGATATTATAGGTGCTTTATTCAGGACTTCTCATGCCTAGAAACACATATTAAATTATTTAATAAGAAATTTGGGAAGTTCATATGGTCAAAAGACCATGATAAAACCTTTCAGGAGCTGAAAGGGAGAATGAATTCAGTGCTAATCTTGATTCTTCCAGAGTTGGTAAGAGGCTATATAGTTTATTGTGATGTATCAAGCATCAGTCTAGGAGTAGTTCTAATACATTAATATATATTCATGAAACACATGTCTCTTTAGTTTAGGCCACATGAGAGGAATTACCCAATACATGATCTCGAGTTGGCAGTTGTAGTTCACGCCTTACATTACTGGAGACATTATTTGCTTGGAGAGCAGTTTGTTGTATTTATGGACCAAAAAATCCTCAAGTATATATTTATGTAGCATGAATTAAATTTCAAAAAAAATATTTGGGTTAAATACCTGAAATACTTTGACTTTGATATTAATTATACATTTGTAAAGGGAAATGCTGTAGTGGATTCCTTGAGCTAGAGGACTCAGACACAGGTAGTGTAGGGGGTCAGTGGTGAGTGGAAGATTATAGCTCTATTATATGAGATGAATTTAGAGGTATAAGAACATCATGGGAATCCCATCCTTACAGCTTTAGTAGTGTCTTCTTCACTTCTATAAAGAGTTAATATGAGGAAGTTATCAGATCCCGATGGCTTAGTCCTAAGAGATAGTGTTTCATATGAGGACCGACCACCAGGATAGATCGTTTATGAGGATGAGGTCTTATAAATACATGGACACATCTGGGTTCCTACATAAATATGGGTGGAACTGATGCGAGAGTATCATTATTATATTTAGGAAGTTCCCCTTGGTCTTACAAATATGTATTGTAACCTACATCATTAATACTAGTGGCCTGGTATGAAAAGGGAGATAACTAGATTTGTTACAAGGTGTTCCACCTATTAACAGGTGAAGGTGGAACACCAACAACTAGTAGAGATTTTATAACCATTTACCATTACTAATTGGAAATGGTATGATGTCAACATGGAATTTTTTAAAGACTTAACAAGATCCCCTTAAGGCAATGATGTAGTATGAGTGATCATTTATATGATCACAAAGGTCTCTAACTTCTTACCTATTAAGGATACTTTTTATATGGATGATCTTAGAAGAATCTTTGTCTAAGAGATTATATGACTTCATGGATTCCCACTGACTGTTATACCATACAGGGATGCTCATTTTACTTCTTGATTCTAGAAAGGGTTTCAAAGGGTGTTAAGTACACATGTACTTATGAGCAAAACATATGACCCTTAGATTGACGGGAATTCCTAGAAGACAATATAGGTTTGAGAGGATATTCTTAGAGAATGCATCCTTGTTTTTAGAGGTTCTTGGGAGTAACTTATACCCCTAGCCAAAATTTCCTCAATAATATCTTTTAAGATATGATACTTATGGATCATTAGGATGCCTAATATGGTAGGCTAGACTAATAACCTCTATGATAGTTAGAGTAAGAAGAGGTAGCACTACTTAGACCTTATCTTGTTCAGGATACTTTTGAGTAGGTATAGTTAATTAGTAAGTGAATATCTATGACCTAGTATAGGAAGAAATCATATACCGACCAACATCAATGACCTATAGAGTTGGAGGTTGGGTATGATGTATTCTTATGTGTTTCGAATAGACTAGGGAATCAATGGTTTAGGTGGCAAGGTAAGCTATCACCTCATTTTGTTGAACCTTTTGAGGTTTTGGAGAGGGTGGGATCAGTGGAAAATAGAATAGAACTATCTGAGAGATATAGATCTATGTAAAATGCGTTCCATGTTTATCATTTATGTAGTTACTACATAGATATGTCTCATATATTTCATCCTAATGAGGTTGAGTTAGAGGTATATCCATCCTTTGAGGAGTATCCTATATGAATCGTGGACAAGAGCATAAAGGCTCTCTGAGGTAGGTTAGTTCCTTTAGTCCATGTGATATGGAAGCATGACCATGTATAAGATGAGACCTAGGAGAGAGAGGCTAACATATGTGTTTAGTGGTGAGAGTTATTATCAAATGAATATTTACCACCCTTAGAAGGGAAACTCAGTGATGAGTTTATTTAGGGAGAAAACTATAATATCCCAACTTCTTCATATGAGGTATGGATCTTTTTCATTTTGGTTAAACCCTTGTTAAGTTTTTCCTTTTGTCTTATACTTGGAATCCATGCCTTTAGTATGGTTAGTTCATGCATGGGAAGAAGGAATCATATGGATGAATATTATTGTAGGACCCATTCATGGCGTGAATTAAATTCATGATGTGAATTTAATTCATGATGTGAATTGTTCTGGACAGACCCCTTACAAAGTGTGAATTGTTTTTTCTTGGGAAAAAACCTGATCTTTTCACAAAAATGAAAAATATTCACATCATGAGTATTTCATGGATTTTTTTAAGAAAATGGGAAGAACCCCTTTATTTTACAAAACCCCTCCTTCCAAATAGTAGCAGACCACCGTAGGAGCTTTTCCATGGATCCCTTCGAGGTTCTTATGGTTCTATTCTATATGGGCTCTGATTGAGCCACCATTGGTTATATTAGATCCAAATTGGTAAGTTATTCAATCCTTTATCCTTCCTTTCATGGTTTTTATCACCATATTCAGAATTATTTTGGTATAATCTAATATGCCATATTTTAAGGGTATTTTTATATTCTTCCATTTTCTTCCAATTCAGACCAAACCAAGGGTCGATACTGGATGAGTATTCCTCTAAATCCATAAGGTATATGGTATATGACTTTCCACTCAAGTATCATTGATTTATAATTTTCATCATTGTGACGCACATTGGTTTCACCTGTTCTTTGACCCAAAAATTGATTTTCCTTAAACTAATAGTTTAATTTAGAATTTAAACATTATATTAGATCACTTGATTATGTTTGGAGGCCAAGGACCTCAACTTGAGCCACCCCTTGGGTGTTCCATGCATATGACTTTGTGTCCCTTTACCTTGTAATATTAAAAACACCCATTGGTGGGTGGGGTTTGACTTTCTCATGGGTTTTTATTAATTTAAATGGATGAAATGACCCTTGTAAATGGGAAAGTATGTTTATCTTGGCTCTTATTAAATGGGAATCAAATGGTTAATGGCATGACACCTTACATAGCCTTTTATATTTTTAAATGAAAAGGCATGGACTTGAATTATTTATATAAAGTTAATGAAATGAAATGGTTATCACATGGAATTGATTATATAATGAAACTATAGGTTCTTATTACTATTGTAGACCTTTTTCTTGTTATAATAGTGGTATAATTTGATCCAGCCTTGGATTCTTAAGGGAATTTTTTGAGCACTCAGAGGACACCACCTTGATTCATTGGTCCAGTTTCCAAGGGAGATACCCTCCTTGGAACATGGATAATGTATTATTTATATGTGAATTCCTTGGTGTAGTAAAAATAATTCACTTGACACTTTTTTGGATATTAGAATGCCTCAGATACACTTATGGGATTCATTAGATGTCTTATGGAAGGAGACACCTTGGATTCTTCCCTTGGTCCCAAGTCATGATTAACATGAGATTTACTATAGACATTCTCCATGGAATAGGTTAGATATTATTCTAGTGGAATGCCTCAGGTGTACCCCTTAGATCACACTTAGTCCCTCATAGCTAGGCTGCATGGTTTATGTACTGTGAGCCATCTCGACCTCCTATGGTCAAAGATTCCTCGATTCCTCTTGGATCTTGTATTTTTATTCCCACTTGGATTCCTTGGTTACACATTTGATACAATTTTATTACTATTACATAATGGATTCATTAGTTATACCTTGGATCCCACTTCATATTTATTTATTATACTTAGACACCCTAGTATTATCTGTTATACCCTGACCATTTATAGGTCACCTGTTCAAATATATCCAGATTAGGCTGAATTAGGTATGGTCGGTCGAGAATCCCATGAGAATTCAGAGCTCGACATGGTCATTATTTCATGCATGCTATTCCACTGCTTATATTATATCTTCATACTACTAATTTTATACCCATAGACTGAAATTTTCTATATACCATTGGTGGTGGCCTACTTAGTGTATCTCACACCCTGTTCGAGTCACCATTTGGTACCTAGAAAAACATTATAGATATAGGTAGGGATTGGGGAAAGTGTCTGGTCTTGGATGCCATATTGATTATAGTACGGGATCTTGGGAGCACAAGACCAAGCCTTGGTTTGTGATGCTATTGGATAGCTTTTGGGTGTTTTTTTCTTATTGATATACCTATATGTACATATGCCTTCATTTTTTATAGCTCCATGAAATACACATAATTTTTTATATGGTTTCATTTTTGTCTTATTTATTATTATTGTTTAGATTATTTTCATTCATTGATCTATCTATAATTATTATTCTCCCACTATTTATTCATTTATTATACTATAGTGTGACTTTGATTATGAGAGTACAGTCTCCCCATTGTACCACCTTGTACCCTCACTACTAGTCGTCAACCTCTCACATACGGGGTGGCATGCTTGAGGCCTTGTGACCAATAGGGTTTGGTTACTTATGAGTGAACTGGGTTTTGTAAATTACACCATCTCTATAAATGATGTTTTACTTTGAAAGTTATTTTATTGACTGGGGAATTATTGATAATTCATATTATTTACCCGATATAGAAATCTGTTGATAAGGAATATTTTTCATGAATTAAATCGATTATTTGATATATGAGGAATGCATTGGACATGATGTGATGGGTGGGGCCTAAAATTATATATCCCCTTGATACATCAACATGTCTCATGAGAAAAATCAGTTGTTTAAATTAAATGGGTCTTTTCCAATAGCTTTAAACTATCTTGGAACAAGGTCATGATTGTAGAGATATCATGATGTTTGAAATCATGACATTAAATAGTATTCATTTTCGTTATTGAGAATTTATTTATTATTATCCATGAGATTAATACATTGATATTATCCATGAATTCTTTCCACGCTCAAGTTATTGATTAAATAACATGTTTTTTATGTATATACCTTTCCATATTGATTATGCCTTATTTTATCATGATATCTTCCATTGTATGCAAACATTACTAACCATTTGATCTCACCCTTATTTTGTTTCCTTTACTAAAGTTATGAAGAATAAATATTTTAATGAATTTAAATTATTCAAAATGTTTAATTTTGTTATGTTTATATTTTATTCCCAATGTAAAATGGATATAATGTATATATTTGGTTCTCTAAGACTACTAAACTGATCAATCCTTTGGGATTAGACTTATTATATATATGCCAATTTAATAAAGTATACAAAGACTCTTGGTTACTGGAGTTGAGGTTGTTAAAGTTGGTATTAGAGGAAGTTTAGTAGAAACCGTATGAACTAGATTTTAAATGAACATATCTAACATGAGAATTACGATAATACCTTATAGTATTTGAGAAATTTTAGAGAGATTTTTATTTTATGGCTCAAAATTCATGATGATTATGAGAGAACTAAGCGTGTTCCATTATTTAGTGATGAAACCTAATAGAAGAAATGGAATCAATACATGTGGTTAATGTAAGTATTACCCCACAGATCAAGCCAATATAATTAGTGTTGGAGTTGAATAGATCATGACTATATTAGGGTAGATGACCCAAGTTATGTATAATAACCTTTCACATATGGATTAAAATGATGTTCCATGAAATGATAAAACTATATTGGATCATTTAATATGATATAATCCTAAATATTTTAGTAGAACCACTAATACATTGGTAGATGAAAAATTAATCAAGTCTCTTGAAAATATTTTTATCACCTTATGATGTAATGAAAGGGAAAATGTTATACTAGCAGTGTATTTCCTTAGAGGTGATGCTGATTAATGGTGGTTATTGATATAGAATACTAGGGATGAAGAAGAAATATAACATATGGAATGGAGATATTTTAAGGTGATATTATTTGATAAATATTTTCCTCATGAGAAATGAACTAAAATGAATAGAAAGTTCCCAAGATTAAATAAAAAGGAGGAAGAAAGTGTTTTAGAGTAGGAAAATTCCTTTTAAAGACTATCCACTATTCTATGAATTATATACGTAATCCAGAGAGTATGATTGACCATTTATTTAAAGTACTTAATACAAATCTCTAAAGGACAGTGGTTTCTAAATTTTTTTCATCATATGATGAAATAGTATTATGTTCCATCAAAACAAAGAATAAATTCTCTAAATCCTATATCCTCAAGATAAATCAAGAGAATAATAGGTCAATTGAGAACCATGAAAAAGGTAAAGCATAAAATAAGAAGAGGGGAACAAAGAAATTCTCATCATGTGGAAATTGTGGAAAGAAATATCCTAGAAAATGATTGAATGGAATGAGATTCTTTTATAAGTGTGAAGATAAGGGTCATATGGATAATGAATGCAAGGGAAAGAAACAAATCAATGATGTCCACTACTTCAACTATAGATAATTGGGGCATTATTCACATAAATTCCCCAAGTGTCAAGGGAACGTACCATAAAAGAGGCTAAGGGGAGAAGGCCAAGATTATGTGATCACTACAATTAAATTTGAAGTTCCAAATAATTTGGTGTTAGGTACTTTAATCATAGCCTCAAATTTAGAAAATGATTTATTTTATTCTGGATCTTTAAAGTCTTTTATATCTACCCTTTTTTCTAAGAAAATTATATATTCCTCTAACACCTTAAGAGGGGAGTTATCAGTCAAAACTCATAGCAGAAGTATCACTATAACAAGGATGTGTCAATTGGTTCTAATTATGGCACATAAAAGTAACCTATTTATAGAATTTATTTTTATACCTATGGTTGATTTTAATATAATCCTTGGTATGGATTGAAATTCATAATATAATGAAAAAATGTATTAAAAATAGAAGGAAATTATGATTCATGATAAGGATATGGAATTCCTTATCTTTAGAGGGGATACTTTATCACCTGAGTCATGTATAGATCCACTTACAATAGCTCTTTTGAATGAGATTCTTGGGGAGGAAGATAAAACACAATCTTTGGATTAAAAAGGAAATATTTAAATTGAATATGTACCTATTTTACATGAATAAATTTATTTATTTTCTAAAGAATTACCCAAACATCCACCATAATGTGAAGTTGAGTTTTCCATTGATTTAATCCCTAATTCAATACCTATATAAAAGACTCCCTATATAATGACCATTGTAGAATTAGTGGAGTTAAAGAAAAAACTATAGGAGTTTTATGAAAATGAATGTATACACCCTAGTGTTTCAACTTGGGGAGCCCCAATTTTCTTTTTTAATAATAAACATAGATCTATGAGGCTATTCATTGATTATAGAGAAATCAATGCTATTATGATAAAGAATAAGTATCCTATACCACACATTGATGAATTATTTGATCAACTTCATAAGGATAAATATTTTTCTAGGATTGAACATCATTATGGGAATCATAAATTGTGAGTAAATAAATAGTATATTATGAATACAACATTTGGAATGAGGTATGAACATTATGAGTTTACAATAATTATATTTTTATTGACTAATGAACCTTATATTTTTATATATTTTATGAATAGATTATTCAAGGAATATCTTGATGATTTTTTCATGGTATTTATTGATGATATCTTAATGTAATCTAAAATATATGAGTATCATCAGAATCACTTATGGATCATTCTTGAGACTTTTAGAAGAAAAGGGTTATATGAAAAATTTAGAAAGTTTTAATTATGGCTTAAAAAAATTTATTTTCTTGGAAATATTGTTTCCAAATATGGAATCTCAGGTGGTTATACAATGACAAAAGCTGTCAAAGAATGACCAACACCAACAAACATAACTGAGGTACATAATTTCATTGGTTTGGAGGGTTACTATCAGAGTTTTGTTCAATTTTTTTTGATTGGGTAACCCATTAAATAAGATTACTCATAAAGGGGATGAGTTCATATGGACAAAGGAATGTGAAGAATGGTTTTAAGAATTTAAGATGACATTATTAAATGCCCCTATTTTGACTCTACTATCAAGAAATGATGGATTTGTGATATATATTGATGTATAAAAAAAGGGACTTGGTTTCACCCTTATACATATTGATAAAGTTATTGTATATCCATAAAGGTATTTAAAGACTCATGAACATAACTATCCAAACCATGATTTTGAGTTGATAAATGCAATCTTTTCCTTAAAGATATGAATACATTATCTCTATGGTGAAAGATGTGAGACATAGATATATAATATGAGTTTGAAATAAATCTTTTTTATAGAAAATTATCAACATGAGGCAAAGAAAATGGCTTGAGATACTAAAGGATTATTATTGCTCAACATACTACCACTTGGGGAAGGAAAATAAGGTAGCAGATGTATTGTGAAGGAAAGATCATGGAGTTTTGAAAAAAATGAGGATTTATAGGGATCCTATGTTCATGGATTTATTAAAGATAGATATGATAATTATTAAGGTAAGGGAAAAATCATTCCTTTTTCAAATGGTTACTAAACCATACGTATTAGAAAATATAAAAAGTTCTTAGTCCAATGATGAGAAGTTTCAAAATAAATTTAAAGTTGTGAATGATGGGAAATTGGAAGACTTAATATATGAAGATGAAATTATGAAATTTGGAAAGTTTTTATGTGTTATATCTATACTTGATCTAAAAAGGGAATTACTAGATGATGATCATATCAAAAATTTCTCTATACAACTTGGTAGCACCAAGATATATAGAGATTTGATGGAACATTTTTGGTGGAAAAGTATGAAGTGGGAATTTTATAATTATATTTAAATATGTTTTGTTTTTAAATAGGAAAAGGATGGGAGACAACATCCTATATGATTCATGCAACCTCTACTCATTCCCATATAGAAATGAGATGACATCACTATGTAATTTTTAACCAGATTACCAAATACTCTTAGAATGAATGATACCTTATGGGTTATTATTGATCACCTCACCAAATATGGACATTTCACCATTGTAAGGAAAGATTTAACTCCTAATCACCTTACAAGACTCTATATTAATGATGTTTTAAGACTTTATAGTTCACCCATTTCAATAGTTTCTGATCATGATTTGTGATTTACATTGAAATTATAGAAGATTCTTCAGAAGGATCTAGATACCGAGCTTTATTTAAGCACCACCCATCATCCTAAAACTTATGAAAAGTTTAAAAGGACTATTTAAACATTGGAATATATTTTTATGCCATTCTCACTTAACTTTCAAGGTATGTGGGATCCATATTTACCTCTAGTAGAGTTTACCTACAATAGTAGCTTCCATTCAAGTATTCAAATATGCCCACATGAAGCATTATATAGAAAGAGATTTTATAATACCACTTATTGGGAAGAAGTTGGAGAAATAAAACTTATGGTTATAGATCTTATTTAGGACACAACATCAAGGGTAAATTCTATTTAGACTCATATTAAAGTGGATCAAAGCAGGAAAAAGAGTTATGATGATACATGAAGGAAATAATTGTAGTTTATAGTGGTAGATCATATTTTCTTAAAAGTATCTTCATGGTAGCATGTTATAAGATTTGTTAAGAAGGGAAAACTGAGACCCAGGTACATAATACCTTTTTAAATTCTAGAAAGAATTGGAACATTGTCTTATCAATTGGTAATGCCACCAAGACTCTATAAAGAACATGACGTGTTCCATATCTCTTTGTTAAGGAAGCATATGTAAGAACCAATACATGTAATCACCTCTGAAGAAATCGAACTGGAACATGATTCATATTAATTTGAATATACTATCCATATTATTAACACTAGAGAGAAAGTTTTTATGAATCAGAAAACTCAACTGGTAAATTTACTTTGGAGAAATCATAAAATAGAGGAAACAATGTGGGAACTTGAGGATACTATGAAGAAGAACCACCCTCATTTGTTTAGAAAGTAATATTCATTAAAATTTAAAGGATGAATTTTTTTTAGGAGTAAAGAATGAAATATACTTATATTTTAAAAGAACACTATTCTTGAGAGCGTATACAACATGCAACACTGAATCAAAATGAACCACAAATATTATTATTTAAATATGACCATTATAACGTAACCATAAAATTAGTGGATCTGAATGAGATTAAATAATTTATAATATATATATATATATAAAGTTACTACTAAATATAAATATATTTATTAATTATAAGTAAATAAATAATCAATTTTTATTAAATCCATTTTATTCTTCAAAAACATGTTTACTTAAAAACTGTTTTTATTTATTTTTGTCAGAAAATAATTATAATTAATTTGTTGAAATTTTAGAAATTTTATTTTATAAAAATTATATTATTTTTTAAATTATTATATCAAAATTATATTTAAGTGAAATTTTGGTATTTTTTTGGAAAGATTGATTCTTTAGTGAATAGTGAAAAATATCGATTTTTTAAAACTTTCATTTAATTTTCATTAAAGAGTATCTTTATGATATAAATTTTATATTAAATTAAAATAAGTATTATTTAGTTATATATAATCTAATTAACTTCATTTGAATCATAATTATACTTGATTTTGGTATAAGTACAATTTTTGGCTTAGAAATACGTTTTTCTAAAAACAGTTTTTCATTGCGTTTTATGCATTTATATTAAAATTAATTTATACCACTTATGTGAATTGAATATTGAAAAATTAATTCTATATTTGGAATTATAAGTTCATAATTTGGTCAATAGGTCCCTTTTTTTGGACATTATTAATAGTAACTTTAGTAATTTTGTTACCATGCTAAATGGGAAAATCAGGTAATTAAGGTTAAAAATAAAATGACATGAACTAAATAATGACCTTAACACTTTAATTAATTTTATTATATGATTATATATCATATATAATCTTATAAAAGTAGAATATATAGCATTTTTTCAATTTTTCCTTGATTTTGATCCTTTATATTATTTTATATATAGAAAAGTAAAAAATGTCATTCTCTTTGTTTTATTATCTTTAATTTTTATAAATGGGGATAAATAGAGAATATTTTAGGTTATAGATATTGATTTTAGATATAAATAATTTTATTTTCATCATGGTAATTTATTTTTAATTTTTAGTGAATAAATAATTTCCTTAAAAGCTTTTGCAACACCGACATAATGATTATGAAAGTAGTAAACAAACTCAATAAAATGATTTTTAAAACTCAAAAAATAATATTATTTTATTGATTTTTTGTGTTCCAAATTTTTTTAGATAAAAATTAAATGTTATAGAGGTGTGGTTGCATTGTATTCAAATTACATTGTCTGATTATAATTTTAAAATTCAAATTAAATGAATAGTTCCAAAATTGATATTAATGACATTTAATAATAAATAATTTTTTATTAAATGATTTAAAATTAATAAAAAATATTATATTCAGGAAAATTAATGGGATATGGTTTTAAACATATATAATAGTCTATTTATAGGTATTTTTTCATTTTATATTTACATCATCAACCCCTAAATGGTAGAAAACTTTAATATTGTGGTAATTGTCAAAAAGGTTAATAAGGGGTTAAAACTAAATGATAAGGGAGAAAACACGATGAAAACTTGTACATTTTTTATTAGGTGATTTAGACTCATAATTATCCTATATTATAATTATATAAATTTAGATCCATTTGGTTATGATATATAATTTTTATTAATTTCATACTTTAAGAAATTCAAAGAATGCCCCTCCCCTCTCTTATAAAAGGACACCCATTCTCTTAATTCCTCACTCTACATTGAGAAATATAGCTCTGAAAAACTATACCCAATTATCTTATCAAAATCATTATATAATTTCTAGAGGTTATGGTTATTCCAATAGACCTACCCTGGGTCCCTTAAGAAGAGATCTAAAGGAAGTCTACTAAAGAAGAGGTAATCACCTTTACCAAGTCCTTCAAGTCTATTTATTATTCTGCTTTCTCTTAAAGTGTTTTAACCATAAAAATATAATAAATAAAGTATAATTAATATACTTATATGTTATTATTATTATTTAAAAACTATATTAAATCTCTTTTACAACCTACAAAAATTGAAAACATTGCTCGTGCATACATACAACTTACCGTCTCCATGTAGTAGTGTAATTTGTTTTTCATTAGCATTTAAATTGGATGGTTATAAATATTTAAATGATGAATATATATTATATTTATGAAAAATATTCTTATTTAGTTATAATATCATATATACCTTCTTACCTTCCAATCTATTAGAAAACAATAACATCACTTGTGCGTACGTATGGACTATCACCTCCACAAAGTGATGTGATTCATTTTTAATTTATGTTTTATATGGATGGTAATAAGGATAGATTTAATGAATATATATGATATATATGATATAATAAAGATTTTTAATGATTAATTATTATTCACATTTCTTTATTTCCATCCATCTAAAAGTGAAAACAACGTTTATGCGTATCGACGACTTATCATCTCCATGGAAGGTGTAATTTATATATATATACATATATATTATATGGATGAATATAAATATATATTTATTGAATATATATTATATTTAAATCTTTAATAACATTTTTGAGATGATGGAACCATGATAAAGATGAAAGGACCGAGACTACCAAATCAAAGCATATTTGAAAAACAAAGTAGTTAACATCCAGAATAATGATAATAATAATAGATTATTAAAAACATGTGATAAAATGTTATAAATGGATAAAATATTATATTATAGATATTAATATTGTTATTTTATGTATTTAATATAAATTTATATTTATTATACAGGAGGTTATAACACTTACAAGGCAAGTCTAAGTTGAGGTAAGGGATTTTATCTCAATTTCCACTCAGTTGAGACATATTTGTATTATACACTAGTTTATTTTTATGAGGTGCATATACTACGCATTTGAGGTATTTGAAATTAATATACATTTATTCAATATTATTAATGATTCAATTGAATTTACTCTTTCAAGAGGAATGTTTAAAATAAAATCTGATCTTATTTCTCTTTTTGATCAGGTATATTTTTCTTCCATACCCATATTTTTCAAAACAATTTATGAAATTTTTTTATATAAAAAAAATTTATAAAGGATATTTTAAACAATAATTGAATTTTTACATATTACAAAATTAATATTTCCAATTTTTTCCTGAAATGGTTCATTTTCAACTTGTTTTACAAAAAATAAAAAAGTAATGTTTTTTAACTTATACAACATTAACAAACTTTCTCACCACCATAACTGTTTTATTCCATTTAGTTTTTTATACAAGTTTTCAATGATTTTAAAAAGAAAAAAAATTAATTAAAACTTACTTTAAATGTTTCATTTCTATTTTTCATCCATTTCTCAAAATAATCGATTTTACTACAAAATGTAATTTTTTATGGTCATCTATCATCTCTTGATTAATCTCATGGACAATAAATTTATTTTGAAACATTCGCCTTCTTGTGATAATTATACATTACATTTTCCTTATAAATATACATTATTTTTATCATAGAAATTCTTATTTATTATACCATATACCATATCTATAAATAATGTTTTAGTTTGAAAATTATTTGATTATCTAGGGAATTATTTATAATATGTATTCTTTTCCCAATACAGAAATTTATTGATAAAGAAAATTTTTAATGAATGAAATCAATCATTAAATATATGAGGAGTACATTGTACATGTAGTGATGGGTGGGGGCTATAATTATATATCCCTCTATGCATCGATAGATCTCATAAGAAAAATAAATTGGCCAAATTAAATGAGTCTTTACCCATAGTTTTAAACTATCTTGGCATGGGGTCTTAATAGTAGAGATATCATGATTTATAAAATCATGACATAGAATAGTATGATTTTTTTTTTCATTGAGAATTCAGTTATTATTATCCATGATATTACTACATTTATATTATCCATTGATGCTTTTCATACTCAAGTTATTGATTAAATTAAATGGATTTTCAATTATTTACCTTGCCATATTCATTATTCCTTATTTACTCATGATAACTTCTATAGTATATAACCCTTACTAAGTATTTGATCTCACACTTATTTTGTTTCCTTTACCCAAGTTATGATGAATAAATCTTTGAATTAATTTCAAGGATGTAGAACATTTATTTTTGTTATGTTTATATTTTATTCCCAATGTAAAATGGGTATCATATATATATATGGTTCTCTAAGACTGCTAAACTGATCAATACTTTGGGATTAGACTCCTTGTATCTATGAAAGTGTAAAAAAGTAGACACTGACTCTATGTTACTATAGTTGGGTTTATTACAATGAATGTGTAATTAATTAAATAAATATTAATTCATTTTTTACCACTAAATAAATAAATATTATGTTCACAGAACTAGTGAACACATATTTATTAAATATTTTCATAACTAAATAAATAATTATTACCATGTGAATAAAATAGAATTAATAAATATTATATGTTCACATAATTAATAATTACATGATGAATAAATATTTATTTAATATTCATGTGACAAAATAAATAAATACTTATTGTCTTATGGATAAACCATAATAAATAAATATTTATATATTCACGTAAGTAATAATTACTTGGTGAATAAATAATTATTTAATATTCAACTCACATAATATTCTATTGAATAACTGGTGATTGAATATGAATAATAAACTCGATATGAATAATTATTGAACCACATATGTTAATAATATTGATTAAACTTGTTAAATTCATATATAATTTAACTAAGATTTAGAATACACTTAGTTTGTGACTCTCTAGGCCCCCTTCTCAGTGGAATTAGGCCACACTACTTAAAGTCCATGGTTAGCATCTAACAACATTTCAAGGCTCCAATTGAGAAAGAAGTTAATGCTACAATGATGTGTAAACTCCTATGAATGTACACTATGTAATATAATATTTTTTTTTATCAATATCTCTAATCAAGTATGTTGCATACTGGTGTTATCAACTTATATGATTGATGTATCTTTCTTTGACTTTCCAAAAATGAAATTTTCAATAGAACACCATGGACATAGACTTAATTAGGAAAATCCATTCTCATCAAAGGGCTTGAGATATCAAATTCCATTAAATATCATAAGAAAAAAATACTTTATTATATTATTCATTAATACAATATCACTAATGATGTACCCAATGTAAACTACATCCCACAAACACATAACATCATGATTCAGGCTAGTAAATAAAATTACATGACTTATTATATACATTAATAATAATATTAAAGTCTAAAAATTATTACACACATCAAAAAATAAGAATATCCAATGAAACACATAAATTTTTATTTTCTGTTGGTGGGTCATGTTCTCATAATCTCTTTCTCTAATGATTACTGAGGGCATATACCATGAGAAAGTGTCTCAAATTTCTATGATTCTCCACCCTTAATAGCCTGTATCATCCATGTCCCATCAAATGATAATATTTGACTATATAACATATATTTAAGAATAATGTTGTAATGAATATGGTTTCATTGGTTTGTTCCTTTGAATATATATATATATATATATATATATATATTTCCTTAGAGTCGGTGCTGTGTTTGGGTGTCATAGGACCCCAGAATTATTATATTAAAAATGTTAACATATTTTAAATAATGCACACACATAATTTTAGAATATATTATTTTACAATTTATCAAGATCTTAGATGGGAAATATGAGACCATAATTGTTTCCAAAATGTAGGGTTTACCCTAGGTGTGACATAAAATTGGTCAACATCAGGCATTTTGTTGGGGGAAACCATTAGTGGGTGTGATAAGTGAATTAAATAATTTAATTATTTAATCATTTAATGACCTAAAACTAGTTCCCTTTTTATAAGTATATTATTATGGAAAATCCATAGGGAAATCCATATAACTTATAGATATTATAGAGGAGGAGGAAGATAGCTCTATTGGTATTGATGACTCTGGAACATGGATCGACAATAGGAAATCATGGTGAATCATGAGATGAACGATGAACATAATGATATCATCACCTTCATCATTAGAGGACATGTTCTTTAAAAATTATGGATCCATTCTTAAGGAAGGGAATGTTATTTCATGGATTTTATCCCTTTTATTTATTTATAAGCATGGATTTTCTTATCTACTTTATTGTTCTATGATTACTAGTTATTTTCATGAGCCTAGATTTAATTTGAGTTCTTGAACCCAATAACATATCTCCATTGCACCAATCTTTCACCCTTTTATTCATAATTTATGATCATTGTTTCGGATCAAAATGGTTAATGACGTTTTTCATTTCATTCTTGTGCTTTTCCCCCATTGTACTTTTTATTCTTTATCATTGGCCCATGGGGCTAGTAATTTGACATTTCTAGAAAGTATTTGGGCATGATTGAACCCCTGGATTCATGGTGGATGTGTTAATGACTTGGGATCAATGTTTTATAGATATATCAAGGTGTTTTGTGGGATATAAGTTATGGAATTTGGACCATCATATATTTTTGGGAGGCACACAAGCTCCTTAGAGGGTGAAAAAAGTTATGATTTCTAGCTACCAGAGGTTGGGAATCGATGATTGGAGGTTTAACCTTTGTTTTCGATGGATTTAGGGTGGTGAAATAGTGAGAAAGGTGGTGGAAATCATAAACTTGGCATCTAAATGAAGAAGATATTCACTGTTTTTAAAAAATCTGACTACAACCCATGTATCCCAAAGAACACACTCAATGTATCTCAACTAATATGACAATTGGGGTTTGATCCCAAGTTAAATATCACATGCCATATGGCTGGTACCACACACCGTGTGATCCTACCCAGGTATCCAAGCCATGTGTTGAAGGTACATGCCTAGGACCCCATGTGGTTAGACATACTATGTACCCAAAGGGACACACAATGTATATGTACGTAGCTAGTCAAGTTGTGTACCATGTGTACACGCCCAGTAACTCGGGTGAACTTACACACCTTGATACATTGTTTTCACATCATGTAATGTCACATGTTTTCTCAATACATATCTAAAGAGAGACACACCCAAGTATCCAGGCGAGGAAACACATGGTGTGACCCTATGTACATGCTGTGTACCTTTTCTAGAATTTATACCTTGAACATATTCTTCTTTGAAACACAAATTTGGGTTTACTAGTAACCTATATGAAGTATTTTTCCATGTGGTATGTGATGGAGGCCTTTGTTTTAGCATAATATAGTTGACATAAGGTGATGTGAGAAGGAAACTTATTTCAGTGACACTTTGCCAATGACAATGATCAAGTGTGATCATCAAAGTGTTATTGGGGTTGGTACTCCATTATATCTCTATAGGATGTAGGTCCCCCATATCCTTTATATAGGTATATAACCCTCCCCCCACATTATAGAGAGTGCAGGTCCTCTATTTACAGAGTGGACTCCCTTTCATCAAGTTCTGGTGGTTGACGGGGCCTCTATTGAAGTAGTGCTCCCTTGGACATTCTACATAGCGGTGAGGTGTAGGACCTCCATACTTATTATAGAGAGGTTACACAAGATGAAGGTCTAGGAGATAGTTCTTCCTTATCTATGATATCTAGTATCAAGGAGTGGACCCTCTACTTTGTATCTTATGAGGTTGCATGGGGTGTTTAGAAACATTGATGGGATCTTTGGAGTTATGAGTGGACTCTTAAATCTTAGTTGGTTGTGGAGATGGATATCCACTTTTTATCTTCACATGGGTTTATCTTGGTGTATATATGATGTTGGGTTTCTTCACCCTATTTCATTATGGACTGATCTGGCTGTTATTATTTATATTTATTCTCTCTTAGTTTTTTGGGCATCCTATTGGGTATATATATACTCAACCCTGAATAATATTTTCCCACATGTGTTGTGTATTATGTATAAAATATTAATATAGGTTTTGACCTTGGTGGACTTGGTTTTAGAGGATCATAGTGGTACTTGGTGTTATGGGTAGTGTTCAGTGGTCAGTCTCAGAGATTATGATCCAGGCTCTCTTAATTCTTTCCCCTTTTCTAGCTATTGTCAGGATGGGAACTCATTCCTGGATGTGCATGTATATTACCTATTTATATCTTTTATATTACATTACTATACTTTAATGTATCTCCTATAGATTTTTTCATTTTTTTTTATACTCTAGACATTTTAGTCTTTTATTATATCTCTGCACTGCTATATGGATATGGTTGTGCATGTGCATATAAGTACTTAGGATAAGGCCCACCATTTTAGTGATATGATTAATTGATGCTATTATAATTCCCCCTAGCCCATTGCAGGAAGGATTTTTGTGTTAAAATCATATTAATGTCATCCCAAGAGGGTTCCCAGTGGGTCGGGTCATGATAGGGTGGTATCAAAAGTAGTTTTTCCTTGGGTTAGTGTTCAGAGTTGAAAATTATTATGAGGTCTGGTTTGGTAATTTACGGAAATAGTATCAAAGTGTCTCAAGTTTGGATCTTAGGCCAGGGAACCCAGTAATGGTGTGAAGAATGATGTATCCATACACCATGACTCTAACTACCTACTTTTTGACATGGTATACCGATACATTGTAAGGAGACAATGGTATATAAATCATAAAAGATTTGAACTTTTGAATATCATGTCCTTATTGAGTTAGATCCCCATATATTCTCATCTAATAATGGTATATATTATTAACTTTTAGGATATCTTCATTATAAAATCTAGCTATTATATTGATATAGGGTCAGGATGATGATATGTTGAGTGAGGATGCCCCGACATAGTATCGAGGCTTCAATTTAGGAAGTAGTTCATGAGGTGGTTTCACTAGATAAGAGGTGGAATTAGTTTATACCCATAAATAAGTGATAGGTCATACCCCTAGTGGGTTATTTTTATGTTTAATTATAGATATAATAGATATTCATTATAGCTATTTAGGATGATGATGCATGTAGACTGAGCATGCTCATAAAGTTCTAGGACCAGGGGCCACCTAGATTATGAGGTGTGTAAGAACCTTAGGAGGTAGAGGCTTTGATGGAGTCTGTATTTCATTTTATCCATCTTATATGAATTCCACTCAAATAAATAGTCATTCTTATAACCAAACTTTTTCATGGGGTAGTGAGGAGTTAGTGTGGTTTAATCACTTAGGAACTTGATGAGGTGATGCTCTCTTGGGAGGCATTTGAGTGCCTATTCGGTCATGAGTTTTATCCCTCTATCAGACTCCCAATTTAGTTAAAGGAGCTTCTCAAGTAGTCTTAGGCTATAGAGAGCTTCTTGGTAAGGGAGCGTTGGGGAGATAAAGTTGGTTGTGGACATTGTGGAGATTAGATGTCTGTAGTGGATAACAGGAACCAGAAATCAAGGTCATGATGTAGGAAGTATACTCATGAACAAACTCAGATGTAGGAATCTATATTACAAAATAAGGATTGTTTACTTAGTCATCTTGAAGTTTTTTTAACTTGGAAGATTTATAGGAGGCTCAAATGTCAATGTAATGGACGATACTATGTATGTGATAAGAAATGTCATATTTCTCAGGACTGCCCAACCCATCATGCCATTGTGAGAGGATAGATAAAAGAGGATTATGATCCAAGGACTCCAAACTTAGTATGAGGTATGATTTATACCCCTTTTTTCCTTTTTCTTCACTTATTTTCCTTTAACACTATTTACCTATTCAATGTGTTATCCTTATTTTACCGATTTGTGATGTGACTTCAAGCATGAAAGGAAGAGGGATGCTTCCCCCACCAATATGTGTTCTCTTATAATGTGATTTAAAGTCATGTGGATAAGTCAGTGCTTCTTAAAGCAGATAATGTTAAGGTGCAGTGGATGAGTTCCTTTTATTTTCATGTTTAAGGTAGTTTCGGTGGTGTTGAGGTATCAGTGTGAACCTTGGTCATGGGAAACCATTTGGAAAGTGTAAGGATAACTCCATAAAGTATAGGTTTATGACTCATAAGCATTGGAGTGATCTGTGGTATGTCCCACGAATTATTTACTTTAGTTATACTAAGGAACAATTCACTCATTCCTTTCCACATCCCATGTTTGAGATATGAATATTATAGTGGAGCCTTTAGAATGACCATTTGTATCTAAAGACTTCTATTTAGGAAGTTTCAATGACCACACTCCATTTCTTTTAGCTTATCTTAAACCTTTGAAGAGAGATCATTTCATGGGATTCTCCATATCATTATTGAGACCCTACAATGTTTTTCAGTGTGTTCTAATGGGAGGAACAAGTTTTCCTTCCTTAGTAAAAAGAAATATCAGGCAGGACATGCTAGGATTTTATTATAGATAATACATCCAAATTATCTTAATTGGGTAGTATGACTAGTTTTACCCAAATTTACCTAAGTTATATGGTGTAAACGGTCATTTTTAGTATAGCTTGGGTTATCGATTCCACATGGACCAAAAAAGAAACCTATAGACACTATGATTTTATAAAAAAATTGGCTATGAAGTGGACAACTTGGGTGATTATTTCAATTAAATAACTAATGATTTAATTTAAAGAACCCAAAAATCACACAATGACTTGAATTAAAACAATTAATTATGATGAGTTGATCCTAGATTGTAACTTGGGGTGGATTGGATGCATTTGTTTCTTAGTAAGTTTGTGATCACTAATACAAGATGAATCCAAAAAATGAGATAAATACACAACCTCATTAACCAATTTATTTCTTAAAAAATCACAAGGATAATCACCAATGCACTTAGAGGATCAATTTCATGATCACTCCAAGGAATTGGATCATACTACCACTTAGAATGTGTCATCGTTAATCTTGGTGAAGACGAAGAAGAGATTAAATAATTGAATGTAAGTATCAAAATAATGAAATGATTTAAGAATTTAGGAACATAAAATAAAATCCAATACATACCATTTATAATCCCTTAGATCATATCATAATATAGCTATCCCTCTATTGATGTTATTCCATCAAAGGAAGCGGGAAGTAGACTTATGAGGGGGGAATCGAAGAAGAAAAACATTAAAAACCATCACTCCAACATTGTGTGAAGAAATTCACAAGGGTTGATGTGAAAAATTTCACACCATGATTAAAAGGTATCAAATTGATATGAATAATTATAGAAAAATATAATAATAATAACTTTTACTAATAAATGAAGGTCAAGGAAAAAATTACATTGAAACACCCTGACCCCTCTACACAAGAGTTGGTGCATTACTTATGATATTATCATGGTTAGAAGGAATGAAAATCCTGAAGGAACGATCAGTTTAGTAGTCTTGAAGAAACTATATACATTTATTTAACATAAATTACATTGGATAAGGTTACAAGATATAATCCAAAATGAAAAACAAAAACTGCATCCACTAGCACTCAATAAATGACCTCCTCTGCATAACCCGTTGAAGGTAAACAATGAAAGAGGTGAGATCAAATGCTCAGTAAGGGTTACAAATAGCAGAAACATGAGTACAATAATAAGTGAATCATAATCAATCTAATATAATCAAAATGGCATAGTGAATAAATGAACAACTAATGCCATTAATAAAATGAGAATGAAACTACATCCATAGATTTTTTCATAGTGAAAACCTCATGGATAATAATAATAACTGAAAAAGAATAAAAATAATTCTTATTAATTTGACGTCATGTATCTATCACATGAACCATAATACAGTAAAAACGGTTTAGTTCTATGGGTAGAAACCCGTCTGATTTTTAGAAACAAACTCGAAGGGTCTGTCGCCAAACTGTTTTGTCTCATGAGACCTACTGATGCATCAAGGGGCTGTAGTGGGCCCCACCCCCCTCTACATCCAAGCATTATTTATAAATAGATTCAATAAAAGAGAAATGTGTATTTACATTATCCGTATAGAATAGAGGATACAGATTCATCAACATTTCCATAGTCAAAACAACATTCAAAATAAATACCATATGTAAAATGGTATACAACTTAAACAATAACAATATCCATGATATGAGGATATGGATATTTAAATGGAATATAATTTCAATTGAAAAGTGATCTCAAATTGGCAGTAGGTACACCACATAAGAAAGAGTAGGTGCACAATTACTAAGCAGGTCACAACGAAGTGAAAATTGAGACAAAGCTCATTACCTTGTTGTATTCAATTGAGTTATATGACAATAGTTAATAACCATCAAAAGAGTCACAGAATAAAATGAATATAATGAAAACCATGATAACATATTTCAAATGGAAGTACACCTATACCACATATAAGAAATAAGAGGCGAACAATGAAAATCCCACAGAATTGAATGTGAGATGGGAAAACCTCTTACAAACATTTTGGCATGGTAATGAGTGTTATTGAAAGGTCTTAATGAGAGGTATTACATTATTTATATATCAAAAGGGTAGTATGGGGGAGTTGAGAAAACATACCCCATCATTAGAAATTAAAAACAAAAGCACACAAGATAGGGTGGATTCTTGAATAAAAGTGAGAGAGAGGACCCCTTACCAAAAATGTATCATTAGATTGAGGGAAAATCAATGACATAATTATGTGTGAAAAACATAAACCCAAAAACTAAAAGTTTATATACAGAATAAAACAATCATAGTTCATTCACACATATTCTTGGAACAATGTAATCAATGAAACAGATGTTTAACTCAAAGAATGAAAATTGAGTTAAGCAATCCCTTACCTTATGCTTGAAGGTGTTCTTGAATTGTTATTAAAGTCCTGAATAAACAAATTAGGATTATTAATTAATAAATACAGAAACTATTTTATATTTAATTTATATGGAATAACCTTATTAAGTTCATTAATGGCCTCTTTGATGGGTTTAAGAGATTAAATCTTATTGTTTTGGAAGCATTTTCTTACATAGTTTCATGATTTGTTTACTTGTATTCATGAATGGAAGTTGGTTTGAAATATGGTTAAACATCCAGAATTGTTAATATAAATTATTAGTGACATTAAAGATATATAAATGATCTTATAATGATTCTGGTTATATACCGTGAGGGTGACTCATTCGATGAGTTAAAATTAAACGCTTGAATTTAGCTTGACAGTTTTGTGCTCAATAAACTTGTTTTGTATTATTATTCCATATTATGAACGTATAAAAATTCCAGAATGTTAATAAAGATAAAAAAATATATTATGACCTGGTTCAACCATATATTTGGATTCATGACCATACTTGAAATAATTAATGGAAATTGAAATTACATCGTCCACGATGTCGGTAATTCGACACATCACGGACAATGTTTTTATTCCTAAAATAAGTGGGAGAGGAGAATAATAATGATTAAGAATTTCCCATAAACATTAGAACATCCATAAAATACAATATTCTGGAGCATAAATTCCTCTTGGTTAATATGAGGTGATGAAATAAGAAGAAAAGAAAGGAATCTCAAAATGAATGAAAACTTGATAAATTTCTCACAAAAATTCGGTAGCCTAACGACGTCTCTTAAAATTTCCTGAAAATAGTTTGATGAGAGGAATGAAATATATAATCATTCATAAATAATATGGACAGTAAGGGGGAATATTTAATGAAATATCCCAACACAAGCCAAAGGGAAAGTAAGAGAATAACATAAAATGAAAGAAAAGAATGAAAATAAAAGAGGTTGTTTACCTCTTGATCTCTTCTCCTTGAGATCATTCTTAAGGGCTTTGGTTTTGGTCTTTTGGTGCGAACAAAGCTTTATGGACGTGGGGGAGGAGGTTTTGAAGGTATTTGGACAGAATTTGGAGAAGGAACAAGGCTTGAGAGGAGTGAATGGAAGGGGGGTGAGAGGGGTTTTTTATAGTGGAGGAGAGAGGGGATTTCTTAATATAAAACTCATTAATTTATTATTTCCTCTCAAGACAAAAAATAGTGAGTATTCCATGACCAAGAATAGTAAATGGGTCATGTGAATTCGAAACAAGTGGTCTTACATCAGCAGAGCATCATCGATGACTCAATTAATCCATTATTTAGCATTTATTGTAAATTATCGGATTCTACTATTCATAAAAAATTCAAGTATTTCAGAAAAATCCCAAAAATTCGCCCTAACCATTTTTCAACATGTAGAATCAAAAAATGAATTCCATTTTTCAAAAATAATTTTCTAAATATGATTATTTTAACATTTAATTAAAATAATAATTTATTATCAAAACCAGTTTTAAAACATTCATTACCTCATTCTAAAATATAGGTATATCGTACTTCCAATTTGAATATTATTTTTATACCACCATAGGGGAGGTTATTATTCATTAGGGTATATCACTATTCATAAGGGTATTTTACTATTCATTAGGGTAGGTTACTATTCACCAAAAATTATTATTATTTTATTAGACTCTAAAAAAAACATCTTGAACACAACCGTGTATGCCGAATTTTTAAAATTCAAATCACAGAGCTGGTAAATTTAAGTTTAGTGGCTAAGTTATGGATATCTCCTTTAAGTAACCATGTTTTGTTCCATAGGGGCTCAGTGATTCATGAAATATATGATACCTAATGAATAGAGTGTATTTAAGAGAAACATACCATAAAATGTTTGGGGTGCTACATACATGGGAAAAAACTAAAGATGCAATTACAAATTGAAAGCGTAAAATTAAAATTGAAAGAAAAACATTAGATTCTAATTACCTTAAAAAAAATATCCTTATATAGGAATATTTGGAGCCTTAGGTCTACCCACCATCAATAAATTCATTCACCATTAATTTAGAGAGTCAAAAGGAGTGTTAGAAAATCAAGGTAAATTTGACGTTTCAAAGCTGACCAAGAAAATCATCCCGATTCACCCCCCTTGTTGACATGTGAATTTTTAAATGAATATGGCCAAATTCAAAGGTTTAGTAAAAGGAAAATATTTTCTTCCACATGTCATATAATATATTTAAAAATTTCAGGAAAATTGGACCATCCGTTTGTATGTTTTTCTCGATCTAGTGAAAGGAATTTAAGGGCATTCAAATCTAGCCCACCATTTAAATATCAACTTGGGATCCATTTATCTCCCTAAAAAATTCAGAATTATCTCTGGACATAGTTTAATGAAATTATCCCCATGTTTTTCTATTTATACATTTAAAATTTTAGCTTCATTTGGCTTGTATTGTGGGCCCCACTTTTGCTTGATGGGCCTTAGGCACATAATGCTTTATCCAGAAAATTTATGTATTCATGATAAAAAATATTTATCTTCCCTTGGGATCTATCCATAAATCCTAAAAGATAAAATGTTATAAATAAAGTGATCTATAATATCCCAAAATATAAAGTTCAAAAAATAAATAAAATTTTCTCCACAAATAGATGATAGATTGGGCCCATATTCACATTTCAAACATGTATTGGATTTGAGATGAGAAATGAAGTTCAATTTATATAATGAACTAAAATTGATTTTTATGGACATGAAATACATGAATATTAATATATAATCAACGAATATTATCCCCTATTAGGGTATTATCACACCCCAAACTTGAGTTTTTCTAGTCTCGAGCAAAAAGTATTTAAAAAATATTACATTGAATTCCCTTTTTCAAAAACATTTTTAACATACATTTCTCACAAAAATACATCATGCCAAACGATCATTAAACCTTTAAAAATCAATTCACATAATATAGTTTCAAAATCATATCCCAAGCCCAAGCCCATTCCTTTGTTCAAATTAATTGCTACATTTCATCCAATTTCAATTAAGCATGATGATGTGTTGTGCATCACAAAAAACATAAGGCCCATTTTCCTATTCAAGGGTAAAAAATGGAAGTACTAGGTGGGAATCACATTAAACCTTAAGATGAGTATCCATTTTTTTTGAATTTTTGTTTTTTTGATAATTATTTTTGTTATTTTTTTTGAACCATAATAGATATGAAAGGACTAACTCTAGGAAAGATAAATATGGAGTCATGTTCCCCAAGTTCCAGATGCCACACATATTGTCAATTCCATACTCTACAATAGAGATATAAATCCTAACTCTAGGAAAGACAACTATGGAGTCATAATACCCAAGTGTCGGGCGCCACATATTTGGACAAAAAATTTCTTTATGTGATAATTATTTTAATTATTTTATATTTTTTGGGATACTCAAACTAAACTAAAAGTTACCCCAAACTATATGCTATGATGAAAGGGACCAAAGAACTCAAATTTACACCCAAGATCCAATGGATGTTCATTGTGGAATTTTGATTAAGAGGATGAAAATATAAACTTTGAAAAATCCCATCAGATAACTGCACGTTCCAAAAAACTATTCTCATGAACTTAAACATGCATTAAAATCATAATAAAGGCATTAAAAATCATTTTAATTTCCGTTTTCATGTTTCACAGTGTATATTAATGTATGAATGGAAAATACATTGATTTTTTTTTCATTTTTTATCATAAAAGCCCATTTTTTTTCTCAAAACACTAGATTTTCACTCCCATAACTTAGAATGAAACTGCCCTCAGATTTGAATGAAAAGAGAAGATAGGGATCATAATTGGGATGAAAGATGGGGATAAAGTGATTTGAAATGAAATAGTGGAACATGATCACCTAGTTTTATATTGATGTACCATCAATAAACAATTGATCACTTTGGCTTCATGTCACATGTAAACTTTTTTGGGGATGATTGATGGATGGGTTTGAACTTTAGAAAGAAAGGGTTTTATTTAGAAACATTAAATTTCTCAAGATGATAAATTTCACAAACAAGATCCATTAGATCACATTGGAAACCCCAAGGGGTTCCCATAACAAAAAAAAACAAAAAATAAAAACACCCAAAATAAAAATAAAAAATGCAGAATCTGAGTTTCCTCCCAGGAAGTGCATATTTAAAGTATTTATCTCTAATTGGACCCCCAAACTTATCCAATAAAAACTTTAAAAATTTTAATGACTCTATATTTCTCCACTTCAACTTGATTGAGATTGTGTCTCCCTTATGGTTTACATGAAATTTTTACAATTGATTCAAGAAAAATCATAAAGGTCCCAATGAACGAGCTAGTCCCATGAAAATCAAAATGTTTCCATCTAATTTATTAACTAATATTTCATGATACATCATGGATAATTTTATCTTTATTAGATTAAATAGAGGATGAAATCATTAAATTTTTTTTTGATTATCCCTTATGATGGAAGGCATGATAGAGGATGTATAGACCTTAAATTTGAGATCGGGTTGGAGAAAACTTCTAGGCACAGGTAGGGACTTGGAATTGAACTCAGTTTCATTTTCAAAATTTCTCAGCATAATTGGTTCCCTTTGAATAAAAGTTTCAAGCACCAAATTGGAAAGATCTGTTTCAAGAATGGGTATGCTCTCAAATTTTGTTATTTCTCCCAATGGTTCAGTGATCAGAGTTTTTAAAAATTTATCAATTGGGTTATATTCAGGAAACTCAATCCATGATGACAAGTTCCCCTCTTTTGAATACAAAAAATCATTTTCCTCTTGATTTAAAGACTTTCCATCAATTACTTGATCCTCTTAAACTACCTATAATCCTAAGGTTGGGTTTTCAGTAAATTAATGAGAGGTTTTTTTGGGAAACTAGAAACATCACATAAGGTTACAAAAGGGATATTTAGTGTTGAGATGGGTTCCTCACAAGTTTTAATGTTTTTTAATTCTGATCACAATAATGAAACTTAAAAATTCATTTTATCCATTTATTCACTCAATTTTTCAAGAATGTTTTGGGGATTGGGATGGATAAGAGTTTGGACATCATGGACTTTATTAAGTATGATCTCATTAACTATCCTTGAAAGGGCTGGAAATTTATCCCTTAAGTATTCTTCATCCCATTGATTATACATATCATCAGGTGTGGGGTAATCATTCTGAGGTTGATCAAAGAAATTCCCTATGTGAGGGGGTTCCCTATATTTATTTTAAATTTGATTACAACTTTGGTATATGATGGAGTAATTATGTTGATACTCCATTAGAGTAGAATAAAATTATGATTTAGAGTGAAGAAAAGGGAAAAGATATGAGAAATGGGGGTGAAAAAAGAGAATTTTGGGTGAGAAAAGAAGGTGAGTGTCTAAGATACATACTTGGGTACTCAAAAATAGTGCCAAAATTTGGTTTCTCCAAAATTTACCCAAGTTATATGGTGTAAGTAGTTGTTTGTAGTACAACTTGTGTTATCAAATCCGCAGGGACCAAAAATAAAACCTATAGACACTATGATTCTATGGATGCATTGGCTATGAAGTGACCAAATTGGGTGTTTATTTTAATTTAACAACCAATGATTTAATTTAAAGAACCCAACAAACACACAAAAATTTAAATTAAAACAATTAATTATAATGATTCGATCCTAGGTTTCGCTTTGGGTAGATTGGATGCAGTTGTTTCTTAGAAAGTTTGAGATCACTAATTCAAGATAAATATAAAAAATGAGATAAATCTAAAAAATGAGATAAATACACAACATAATTCCCCAATATAGTTTTTAAACAATTACAAGGATAATAAAAAATGCACTTAGAGGATAAATTTCATGATCAATCCAAGGAATTGGATCATACTAGCACTTAGAATGTGTCGTTGTTAAACTTGGAGAAGATGTAGAAGAGAGTAACTCATTGAATGGAAGTCTTAAAATGATGAAAAAATTTAAGAATTTAGGAACATAAAATAAAATAAAATCCATACCCTTGATAATACTATGGATCATCCCATAATAGGGTTATACCTCCATTGATATTATTCAATAAAAGGAAGCGGGAAGTAGACTTATGAGGGGGGAATTGAAGAAGAAAAACATTGAAAACCATCACACCACCGGTGTTTGAAGAAATTCAAAAGGGTTGGTGTGAAAAAGTTCACACCTTGATTAAATGGTATCAAAGTGATATTAATAATGATATAAAAATATAATAAGAATAATTTTTATTAATAAATTAAGGTCAAGGAAAAACTTACATGGTAAAAAACTGAAGATGTGATTACAAATTGAAAGCATAAAATTTCAATTGAAAGTAAAAAATTAGATTCTAATTAACTTCACCCAAATATCCTTATATATGAATATTTAGAGACTTAGGTCTACCCAACATCAATAAATTCATTCCCCATTAATTTATAGAGTCAAAAGGAGTGTGAGAAAATCAAGGAAAATTTGACATTTAAAAGTTGACCAAGAAAATCATCCCGATTCACCCCTTGTTGAAATGTGAATTTGTAACTGAATATAGCCGAATAAGAAGGGGTAGTAGAAGGAAAATATTTTCTTCTATGTGTCCTATAAAAACTTTAAAAATTTCAGGAAAATTGGACCATCCGTTTGTAAGTTATTCTCTATCTAGTGAAAGGAATTTATGGGCATTGAAATATGGACCACTATTTAAATTTCAACTTAGGCTCCCTTTATCTCCTTGAAAAATTCATAATTAGCTATGAAAAAAGTTGAATGAAATGATCCCAATATTTTTCTATTTCTACAGTTAATTTTTTTGCTTCATTTGGATTTTATTTTGGGACCCACTTTTGTTTGAGGGGCCTTAGACCCATTATGATTTTTCCAGAAAATTTCTGCATTCATGACCAAAAATATTCATCTTCCCTTGGGATTCATCCATCGATCCTAAAAGATAAAATGTTTCAAATAAAGTGATCAATAATATACAAAAATATCAAGACAAAAAAATTAATAAAATTTTCTCCATAGATAGACGATTGATTAGGGCCAAATTTTCATTTTAAACATGAATTGAATTTGATATGAGAAATGAAGTTAAATTTCTATATTGCACTAATATTGATGTTTATAGACATGAAATAAATGAATATTAATATATAATAAATGAATATTATCCCTTTTCAATGGATAATTACACCCCCAAATTGAGTTTTTCTAGTTCCTAGTCAAAATTATCTAAAAAATATGACATTGATTTACCTTTTTCAAAAACATTTTAATATACATTTATCAAAAAAAGACATAATACCAAACAATCATGAAACATTTCAAAATATTTCCACACGAGATAGGTTAAAAATAATATCCCAAGCCTAATACCATTCATTTTTTCAAATTCATTGCTACATTTCATCCAATTTTAATTAAACATGATGATGTGTTGTGCATCACAAAAGACATGTGGCCCATTTTCTTATTCAAGGGTAAAAAATGGCAGTGCTAGGTGGGAATCACATTAAACCTTAATATGAGTATCCATTTTTTTGATTTTTTGTTTTTTTTTCTGTTGATTTTGTTGTTTTTTTGAACCAAAATAGATATGAAAGGACTAACTCTAGGAAATAAAATTATGGAGTCATGATCCCCAAGTACCGGATTCCACACATATTGTCAATTCCATACTCTATAATAGAGATATAAAGACTAAATCTGGGTAAGACAACTATGGAGTCACAATCCCCAAGTGCCAAATGCCACATATTTGGACAAAAAATTTCTCCATGTGATAATTATTTCAATTTTTTTTATGTTTTTTTGGGATACTCAAACTAAACGAAAAGTGACCCCAAACTGTATGCTATAATGAAAGATACCCAAGAACTCAAATTTAAAGCCACGATGCAATCGACGTGCATTGTGGAATTTTGATTAAGAGGATGAAAATGTAAACTTTGAAGAATCACATTAGACAACCGTACATTCCAAAAACTATTCTCATGAACTTAAAAATGCATTAAAATCATAATCAAGGCATTGAAAATCAATTGAATTTCAGTTATCATGTTTCATAGTGTACATTAATTTATTCAAGGAAAACGAAATTATTTTTTTCATTTTTTTTATCATAAAGCCCATTTTTTTTCTAAAAGCACTATATTTTCACTCCCCCAACTTAGAATGAAACTACCCTTAGTTTTGAAAAATAAGAGAAGAGAGGGATCATAATTGGGATGAAAGAGGTGGATAAAGTGATTTGAAATAAAATCATGGAACAGAATCACCTGGTTTGATGTTGATGTCCCATCAATAAGAAATTGATCACTTTGGATTCATGTCATATGTAGAATCATTGAGGATGATTGATGGTTGGGTTTGATCTTTATAAATAAAGGGTTTTATTTGGAAACATTAAAATGCTCAAGCTGCTAAATTTCACAAACAAGATCCATTAGATCACATTGGAAACCCCAAGGGGTTCCCTTAACAAAAAATAAAACAAAAACACACAAAATAAAAATAAAAAAAATTAATAAGAAAGGTTTACTCCTGATAAATGCTTATTTTAAAGTCTTTAGATCAACATGGACCCCCAAAATTACCCAATACCAACTTTCAAAATTTTAATGACTCCATCTTTCTCCACTTTAACTTGATTGAGATTGTGTCTCCCTTGTGGCTGGTAGTCCCATGAAAATAAAAATGTGTACACCTAATTTCTTTACTAATATTGCATAATACATCAAGAATAATTTTCTATTTATTTGCTTCAATAGAGGATGAAATCATGGAAAAATGGTTTTGACAATCCCCTATGACGGAAGTCTTGAGAGAGGATGTATAGAATTTGAATTCAAGATCAGGTTGGATAAAACTTTGAGACACTTGTAGGGACTTGGAATTGAACTCAATTTCATTTTATAAATTTCTTAGCAGAATTAGTTTCCTTTGAATAAAAGTTTCGACCACCAAATTGGAAAGATCAGTTTCAAGAATGGATATGGTATAAAATTTTGTAATTTCTTCTGATGGTTCAATGATTAGAGTTTCTAAAAATTTATTAATTGGGTTATATTCAGGAAATTCAATTCATGATTCCAAGTTTCCCTCTTATGAAAATAGAAAATCATTTTCCTCTTGATTTAAAGACTCTCCATCAATTAATTGATCCTCTTTAGCTACCTCAAATACAATGGTTGGGTGTTTAGTAAATTCATGAGAGGTTTTTGGGAAACTTGAAACATCACATAAGGATATGGAAGGGATATTTAGTGTTGAGATGGGTTCCTCACAAGTTTTAATGTTTTTTAATTCTGATCTCAATGATATAACTTCAAAATTAATTTCATCCATTTGTTCACTCAATTTTTCAAGAATGTTTTGGGGATTAGGTTGGATAAGAGTTTAGAAATCATGGACTTCATTAAGTCTGATCTCATTAACCATTCTTTAAAGGGTTGTAAATTTATCCCTCAATCATTCTTCATCCCATTGATTATATATCTCATCGGGTGTGGGGTAATCATTCCACGGTTGATAAAAGAAAGTACCTATGTGAGTGGTTTCCCAATATTTATTTTCAATTTGATTCCAAATTTAGTTTATGATGGGGTAATTATATTTATACTCCATTGGAGTAGAATAAAATTATGATTCAGAGTGAATAAAAGGGATATGATAATAGAAATGGGGGTGAGAAAAGAGAATTTTGGATGAGAAAAGAGGCGAGTGTCTAAGATACTTACTTGGGTCCCTAGAAATGGTTCTAGAATTTGGTTGGTCTAAATTTACCCAAGTTATATGGTATAAGCAGTCATTTTTTTACAACTTGGGTTATTTAATTCACATGGACCAAAAAATAAACATATAGATACTATGATTTTATGGAAACATTGGCTATAAAGTGGCCAACTTGGGTGTTTATTTTAATTGAATAACTCATGATTTAATTTAAAGAACCAAAAAATCACAAAATTACTTGAATTATAATAGTTAATTATGGTGATTCAATCCTAGGTTATTACTTAGGGTGGATTAGATTCATTTGTTTCTAAAAATTTTGAGATCACCAATTCAAGATGAATCCAAAAAACAAGATAAATGCACAACATGATTCACCAATTTATTTCTTACACAATTCCAAGGATAATCACCAATGCACTTATAGGATCAATTTTATGATCATTCCAAGTAATTGGATCATACAAGCACTTATAATGTGTCGTTTTTAAACTTGGTGAAGATGAATAAGAGAGTAACTCATTAAATGGAATTCTTAAAATGATGAACTAATTTAAGGATTTATGAACATAAAATAAAATCCAATCCATACCCGTGCTACTCCCTTAGATCATACCATAAGATAGTTTTCACTCGATTGATGTTATTCCATCAAAGGAAGCAGGAAGTAGACTGATAAGGGGAGAATTGAAGAAGAAAAACTTTAAAAACCATCACTCCACCATTGTGTGAAGAAATTCACAAGGGTTGGTGTGAACAAGTTCACAAATTGATTCAAAGGTATCAAAGTGATATGAAAAATGATATAAAAATAGAATAAGAATAAATTTTATTAATAAATTAAGGTGAATGAAAAAATTACATAGGAAAAACCAAATATGCGATTACAAATTGAAAGCATAAAATTACAATTGAAATAAAAACATTAGATTATAATTAACTTCACCACAGTCTCCTTATATAGGAATATTTGGATCTTTAGGTCTACCCACCATAAATATATTCCTTCCCCATTAATTTAGAGAGTCAAAATGTGTGTTAGAAAATCAAGGGAAATTTGACGTTTCAAAGGTGACCAGGAAAATCATCTCGATTCATTCCCCTTGTTGACATATAAATTTGTAACTGAATATGGCCAAATATGAAGGTATCATAGAAATAAAATATCTTATTCAATGTTTCATCTAATATATGAAAATATTTCAGGCAAATGGGACTAGCTGTTTGTAAGTTATTCTTGATCAAGTGAAATGACTTTATGAGAATTCAAATATATCCCACCATTTAAATGTCAACTTGGACCCCATTTATCTCCATGAAAACTTTATAATTATCTATAGAAAAAATTTAATTAAATGATACCCATATTTTTATCTTTCTACTGTTAAAATTTTAGCTTCATTGGGATTGTATTATGTGACCCACTTTTGTTTGGTGGGCCTTAGGCCCATTATTCTTTTTCTCGAAAATTTATTCATTCATGTCCAAAAATATTTATCATCCCTTAGGATTAATCCATTGATCCTAAAAGATAAAATGTTCCAAATATGGTGATAAATAATATACTAAAATATCAAGTTAAAAAAATTAATAAAATTTTCTTCACAAATAGATGATTGATTGGGACCAAATTGTCATTTTAAACATGAATTGCATTTGATACAAGAAATTAATTTCAATTTCTATAATGCACTAAAATTGATGTTTATGGACATGAAATACGTGAATAAAAATATATAATAAATGAATATTATTCCCTTTTAGTGGATAATCACACCCCTAACTTGAATTTTTATACCCCCAAGAAAAATGTATCTTAAAAATATGACACTGATTTCCCTTTTTCAAAAACATTTTAACATACACTGCTCAAAAAAAGACATCATTCCAAATAATCATGAAACCTTTCAAAATAATTTCACACAAGATAGGTTCAAAAGAATATCCCAAGATGAATCCCATTCATTTTTTCAAATTCATTGATAAATTTCATTCAATTTAAATCAAGCATGATTATGTGTTGTGCATCACAAAAGACATGGGAACCATTTTATTATTCAAGGGAAAAAATGGCAGTGCTTGGTGGGAATCACATTAAACCGAAAGATGAGTATCCATTTTTTTTATTTTTTATTTTTTTACTATTGTTTTTTTGTTTTCTTATCCACAATAGATATGAAAAGACTAACTCTAGGAAAGAAAACTATGGAGTCACAATCCCGAAGTTCCGGACTCCACACATATTGTCAATTCCATACTCGACAATAGATATATAAATCCTAACATTGGGAAATAAAATTATGGAGTCATAATCCCCAAGTGCGGGATGCCACACATTTGGACAAAACATTTCTCTATGTGATAATTATTTCAATTTTTTTATGTTTTTTGGGATACTTAAACTAAAATAAAAGTGACCCCAAACTCTATTCTATGATGGAAGGGACCCAAGAACTCAAATTTACATCTAAGATCCAATGGACATGCATTGTGGAATTTTGATTAAGAGTATGCAAATGTAAACTTTGAAAAATCACATTGGACAATTTCACATTCCAAAAACTATGCTCATGAACTTAAACATGAATTAAAATCATAATCAAGGCATTAAAAATCACATGAATTTTATTTTTCATGTTTCGTAGTGTAAATTAATGTTTGAAAGGAAAATAAATTGATTATATTTTCATTTTTTATCATAAAGCCTATTTTTCTCTCAAAATAATAGATTTTAAATCGCCCAAATTAGAATGAAACTGCCCTCAGTTTTGAAAGATAAGAGAAGATATGGATCATAATTAGGATGAAAGAGGGAGACAAAGTGATTTTAAATGAAACCACGGAATATAATCACATATTTTTATGTTGATGTCCCATTAATATGCAATTGATCACTTTGGATTCATGTCTCATGTAAACTCCTCAAGGATAATTGATGGATGAGTTTGAAATTTAGAAATAAAGGGTTTTATTTGGAAACATTAAAATTATAAATCTTCTAAATTTCACAAAAAAGATCCATTAGATCACATTGGAAACCCCAAGGGATTCCCTTAACAAAAATAAAAAACAAAAACAAACCAAATAAAAATAAAAAAATGCAGAAGCTGGGTTGCCTCCTGGGAAGTGCTTATTTTAAAGTCTTTAGCTCATCTTGGACCCCCAACTTATCCAACACCAACTTTCAAAATTTTAATGACTCCATATTTCTCCACTTAAAATTTATTGAGATTGTTTCTCCCTTGTGTTTGGTAATAATTTTTCAAAATTGATTCAATAAAAATCATAAATGTCCGAGTGAATGAGAAAGTCCCATGAAAATAAAAATGTATCTATCTAATTTCTTTACTAATCTTTCATGATACATAAAGGAGAATTTTCTCTTTATTATATTCAATAGAGTATGAAATCATGAAAAATTGTTTTTGAATATCCCCTATGATTGAAGTCTTGAGATAGGATATATAGACCTTGTATTTGAGACCGGGTTGGCTAAAACTTCCAGACATAGGTAGGGACTTGGAATTGAACTCGGTTTCATTTTCAAAATTTATTAACAGAATTGGTTCCCTTTGAATAAAAGTTTCAACCAAAAAATTTTATAGATCAATTTCAAGAATAGGTATGGTCAAAAAGTTTGTTATTTCCCCAAATGGTTCAGCGATCATAGATTCTAAAAATTTATTAGTTTGTGTTATATTCAGAAAACTCAATCCATGATGCCCTCTTGTGAATACAGAAAATAATTTTCCTCTTGATTTAAAGACTCTACATAAATTACTTGATCCTATTAAGTCTCCCCAAATCCTAAGGTTGGTTTTTTAGTAAATTCATGAGAGGTTTTTGGGAAACTAGAAACATTACATAAGGTTATGGAAGGAATATTGAATGTTGATATGGGTTCCTCACAAGTT
This sequence comes from Viscum album, assembly GCA_963277665.1. NCBI lineage: Eukaryota > Viridiplantae > Streptophyta > Magnoliopsida > Santalales > Viscaceae > Viscum > Viscum album. Next base: position 2,091,380,494 of record OY728120.1, read on the forward strand.
TTAATGTTTTTTAAATTATGATCTCAATGATAAAACTTTAAAATTAATTTTATCCATTTGTTTGCTAAATTTTTCTAGAATGTTTTGGTGATTGGGCTGGATAATATTTTAGGAATCGTGGGCTTCATTAAGTCTAATATCATTAACCATCCTTGAAAGGGATGAAAATTTATCCATTAAGCTTTCATTATCCCATTGATTATACATCTCATCTGGTGTGGGGTAATCATTCCAAGGTTGATCAAAGAAATTCCCTATGTGAGTGGGTTCCCAATATTTATTTTCAAATTGATTACAAATTTGGTTTATGGTGGGGTAATTATGTTGATACTCCATTGGAGTAGAATAAAATTATGATTCAGAGTGAATAAAAGGGAGAAGATAAGAGAACTGGGGGTGAGAAAAGAGAATTTTGGGAGAGAAAAGAAGGTGAGTGTCTAAGATACTTACTTGGGTCCCCGAAAATGGTGCCAAAATTTGGTTGCGCCCAAATTTACCCAATTTATATAGTGTAAGTGGTCATTTTTAGTACATCTTGGGTTATCAAATCTACAGGGACCAAAAAATAAACCTATAGGAACTATGATTTGATGGATGGATTGTCTATGAATTGGAAAACTTGGGTGTTTATTTTAATTGAATAACTAATTATTTAAACTAATTAACCCAAAAAACACACAATTAATTTAATTAACATAATTAATTACGATGATTCGATCCTAGGCTGTCGTTTGGGGCGGATTGGATGCATTTGTTTATTAGAAATTTTGAGATCACTAATTCAAGATGAATCCAAAAAATGAGATAAATACACAAAATAATTAACAAATTTAGTTCTTAAAAAATTTAAAGGATAATACCCAATGCAATTAAATGATAAATTTCATGATCACTCCAAATAATTTGATCATACGATCACTTAGAATGTGTTATTGTTAAACTTGGCGAATATAAAAAAGAGAGTAACTCATTGAATGGAATTCTTAAAATGATGAACTGATTTAAGAATTTAGGAACATAAAATAAAATCCAATCCACACCCTTTAAAATAAATTTATCATACCATAATAGGTTTATCCCTCCATTGATGATATTCCATCAAAGGAAGTGGGAATTAGACTTATGAGGGGGGGATTGAAGATGAAAAACATTGAAAAACTATCACTCCACCGTTGTGTGAAGAAATTAAATAGGGTTGGTGTGAAAAAGTTGACACCTTGATTCAACAGTATAAAATTGATATGATTAATGATATAAAAATATAATAATAAGAACTTTTATTAATAAATGAAGGTGAAGGAAGAACTTACATGGGAAAAAACTGAAGATGTGATCACTAATTGAAAGGGTAAAATTACAATTGAATGAAAAACATTAGATGCTAATTACCTTCACCACCATATCCTTATATAGGTATATTTGGAGCCTTAGTTCTACCAACCATTAATAAATTCCATCCACATTAATTGAGATAGTCAAAAGGAGTGTGATAAATCAAGGGAAATTTGACGTTTCAAAGTTGACCAGGAAAATCATCCCGATTCATTCCCCATGTTGACATGAGAATTTTTAACTGAATATAGAAAAATATGAAGGAATTATAGAAGGAAAATATCTTAGTGAATGTGTTCAATAATATATGAAAAAATTTCATGAAAATTGGACTAGCCGTTTTTAAGTTATTCTCGATCTAGTGAAAGGAATTTATGAGAATTCAAATCTAGACCATAATTTAAATGTTAACTTAGCAAACCTTTATCTACATGAAAACTCCATAATTATATCTGGAAACAATTGAATGAATTTATCCCCATATTTATATCTTTTTAAAGTTAAAATTTTAGCTTCATTGGTATTGTATTGTTGGCCCCACTTTTGTTTAATGGGCCTTAGGCCCATCATTCTTTTTTCAGAAAATTTCTGCATTCATGTCCAAAAAAATTTATCTTCCCTTGGGATTAATCCATCAATAATAAAAGATAAAATGTTCCAAATTAATTAATAAATAATATACCAAAATATAAAGTTCAAAAAATTAATAAAATTTTCTTCACAAATAGATGACTTATTGGGCCCAAATTGTCATTTTAAACATGAATTGCATTTGAGATGAGAAATTAAGTTCAATTTCTATAATGAACTAAAATTGATGTTTATAGACATTAAATACATGAATATTAATATATAATAAATGAATATTATCCCATTTTATTGGCTAATAACACCCCCAACTTTAGTTTTTCTAGTCCCGAGAAAAAAGTATCTCAAAAATATGAAATTGAATTGCATTTTTCAAAAAACATTTAACATACACTGCTCACAAAAATACATCATTCCAAACAATCAATAAACCTTTAAAAATAATTTCACACAAGATAAGTTTATAAGAATATCCCAATCTGAATCCCATTCATTTGTTCAAATTCATTGATACATTTCATCCAATTTCAATTAAGCATGATGATGTGTTGTGCATCACAAAAGACATGGGGAACATTTTATTATTCAAGGGGAAAAATTGCAGCACTAGGTGGGAATCACATTAAACCTTATGTTGAGTATCCAATTTTTTTTTGTTTTTTGTTGTTGTTTTTGTTGTTGTTTTTGAACCACAATAGATATGAAAAGACTAAATCTAGGAATGAAAACTATGGAGTCACGATCCCCAAGTGCCAGAAACCACACATATTGCCAATTCCATACTCTATAATAGAGATATAAAGCCTAACTCTGGGAAAGAAAACTATGGAGTCACGATCCCCAAGTGTGGGATACCACACATTTGGAAAAAACTTTTCTCTATGTGATAATTATTTCAATTTTTTTTATATTTTTTGGGATACTTAAAATAAACTAAAAGTGACCCAAAACCCTATGATATGATGAAAGGGACCCAAGAACTAAAATTTACATCCAATATCCAATGGATGTGATTTGTGGAATTTTGATTAAGATTATGAAAATGTAAACTTTGAAAAATCACATCAAACAACCACACATTCCAAAAACTATGCTCATGAACTTAAACATGCATTAAAATCACAATCAAGGCATTAAAAATCATATGAATTTTAGTTTTTATGTTTCATAGTGTACATTAATGTATGAAAGGAAAATGAATTGATTTTTTATCATAAAAGCCCAATTTTCTTCTTCAAAACACTACATTTTCACTTCCCCAACTTCGAATGGTACTTCCCTCAGTTTTGAAAGAGAAGAGAAGAGTGGGATCATAAATTGGATTAAAGGGTGGGATAAAGTGATTCGAAATGAAATCATAGAACATAATCACCTAATTTGATGTTTATGTCCTATCAATAAGCAATTGATCACTTCAGATTCATGTCACATGTAGACTCCTTGGGGATGATTGATGGTTGGGTTTGAACTTTAGAAAGAAATGGTTTTATTTGGAAACATTAAAATTATAAAGATAATAAATTTTAGAAACAAGATCCATTAGATCACATTAGAAACCCTAAGGGTTCCCTTAACCAAATAAAAAAACACACACAATAAAAATTAAAAAAATGTAGAAGCCAGCTTTCCTCCTTGGAAGTGTTTATTTTAAAGTCTTTATCTCGACTTGGACCCCCAACTTATCCAACACCAACTTTTAAAATTTTAATGACTCCATATTTCTCTACTTAAACTTTATTGAGATTGTGTCTCCCTTATGGTTGGTAGGAACGTTTTAAAACTGATTCAAGAAAAATCATAAAGGTCCCAGTGAATGAGCTTGTCCCATAAAAATCAAAATATGTCCATCTAATTTATTTACTAATCTTGCATGATACATCAAGGATAATTTTCTCTTTATTATCTTCAATAGAAGATGAAATCATGAAAAAATGTTTTTTAACACCCCCAATTATGGAAGTATTGAGAGAGGATGTATAGACCTTGTATTTTAGATCAGTTTGGATAAAACTTCTAGACATAGGTAGGGACTTGGAATTGAACTCGATTTCATTTTCAAAATTTATTAGCAGAATTGGTTCCCTTTGAATAATAGTTTCTACCAAAAAATTGGATAGACCAATTTACAGAATGTGTATGGTCTCAAAGTTTGTGATTTCTCCCAATGGTTCAGTGATCGGAGTTTCTAAAAATTTATTAGTTGGGTTATATTTAGGAAATTCAATCCATGATGCTAAGTTTCCCTCTTGTGAATACAAAAAAATCATTTTCCTCTTGATTTAAAGACTCTCCATGAATTACTTAATCCTCTTAAGATATACCAAATCCTAAGGTTTGTTTTTTAGTAAATTCATGAGAGTTTTTTGGGAAACTAGAAACATCACATAAGGTTATGGAAGTAATATTAAATGTTGAGATGGGTTTCTCAGAAGTTTTAATGTTCTTTAATTATAATCTCAATAATGAAACTTCAAAATTCATTTTATCCATTTGTTCACTAATTTTTTATAGAATATTTTGGGGATTGGGATGGATAAGAGTTTGGAAATCATGGAATTCATTATGTATGATCTCATTAACCATCCTTTAAAGTCTTGAAAATTTATCCCTTAAGCATTCATCATCCCATTGATTATACATCTCATTGGGTGTGGGGTAATAATTCCAAGTTTGACCAAAAAATTTCCCTATGTGAGGGGGTTCCCAATATTGATTTCCAATTTGATTCCAAATTTGGTTTATGATGGGGTAATTATGTTGATACTCCATTGGAGTATAATAAAATTTTGATTCAGAGTGAAGAAAAGGGAAGAGATAAGAGAACTGAGGGGGTGAGAAAAGAGAATTTTGGGTGAGAAAAGAAGGTTAGTGTCTAAGATACTTACTTAGGTCCCTGGAAATGGTGCCAAAATTTAATTATGCCCAAATTTACCCAAGTTATATGGTGTAATCAGTTATTTGCAGTTTATCTTGGGTTATTGAATCCACATGTATCAAAAAAGAAACCTATAGACACTATTATTTGATTGATGGATTGTCTATAAAGTGGAAAACTTGGGTGTTTATTTTAATTGAATAAATAACAATTTAAATTAATTAACCAAAAAAACACAAAATGACTTGAATTAAAAGAATTAATTATGATGAGTCGATCCTAGGTTGTCGCTTGGGGTTGATTGGATGCATTTGTTTATTAGAAAGTTTGAGATCACTAATTCAAGATGAATACAAAAAATGAGATAAATACACAAACTCATTCACTAATTTAGTTTATAAAAAATTCCAAGTATAATCACCAATGCACTTAGAGGATCAATTTCATGATCACTCCAAATATTTGGATCATACTATCACTTAGAATGTGTTGTCGTTAAACTTGGTGAAGAGAAATAAGAGAGTAACTCATTGAATGAAAGTCTTAAAATGTTGAACTGATTTAAGAATTTAGGAACATAAAATAAAATCCAATCCATACCCTTTCCAATCCATTAGATCATACCATAATAGGTTTATCCCTCCATTGATGATATTCCATCAAAGGAAGTGGGAAGTATACTTATGAGGGGGGATTTTAGAAGAAAAACATTAAAAACCACCACTCCACTATTGTGTGAAGAAATTCACTAGGTTTGGTGTGAAAAAGTTCAAACCTTGATTCAACGATATCAAATTGATATGAATAATGATATAAAAATATGAGAATAACTTTTATTAATAAATGGAGGTGAAGGAAAAACTTACATGGGAAAAAACTAAATATGCGATTAAAAATTGAAAGTGTAAAATAACAATTGAAAGAAAAACATCAGATGCTAATTTCCTTCACCACAATATCCTTATATATTTATATTTTGAGCCTTCGGTCTACCCACCATAAATAAATTCATTCCACTTTAATTGATAGAGTCAAAAGGAGTGTGAGAAAATCATGGGAAATTTGATGTTTCAGAGTTGACCAGGAAAATCGTCTTGATTCACCCCCTTGTTGACATGTGAATTTTCAACTTAGTATGGACAAATAATAAGGGGTCATAGAAGAAAAATATCTTCTTCTATGTGTCCTATAATATATGTAAAAATTTTAGTAAGTTGGACCATCTGAATGTATGTTATGCTCGATCTAGTGAAAGGACTTTATGAGCATTCAAATCTAGCCCACCATTTAAATTTCAACTTGGGATCCCTTTATCTCCATGAAAAATTAAGAATTATCTACATCCATATTTGAATTAAATGATCACCATATTTTTATATTTATACAGTTAAAATTTTAGCTTCATTTGAATTATATTGTGAGCCCCACTTTTGTTTGTATGGCCTTAAACCCATTATGATTTTCCAAAAAATTTATGCATTCATGACCAAAAATATTCATCTTCCCATGGGATTCATCCATTTATCCTAAAATATAAAGTGTTCCAAATAAAGTGGTCAATCATGTCCCATAATATCAAGATCTTAAAATTTATAAAATTTTCTCCAAAAAAAGATGATTTATTGGGCCCAAATTTTCATTTTAAACATGAATTTCATTTGAGATGAGAAATGAAGTTAAATTTCTACAATGCACTAAAATTGATATTTATGGATATAAAACACATAAATATTAATATATAATCAATTAATATTATCCCATTTTAGTGGCTAATCAATGACCCTTAGAGTTTTAGATGATATGAGAAGGGTTCTTTCTGACCTAGTGTATCCCCCTAGATGGATCCATAATTTCTCATGAAAATGGTAGATGATATCATGAATATTTTCATTTTTTTTCATTTCCTGAATCAGGTAAGGATTAAGTACAAGTACCCCTTACCAAGTATTGATTACCTCTTAGACTTGTTTTAAGGTGTGATATGCTTCTTGAATTTTGATATGAGGTCCGAATACCACCTGTTGAAAGGTAAACTCTGATCTTCGTGTATTCATGGGCTCAAAAAAGGTTGATATAGTGTTTTCTTGTGATCCACCCAAGAGAATGACGGAGGTGTGAAGTTTCCTCAGTTTGAAAAGGTACTTTTTTGAGCTTTGTGATAGATTTTTCTAGGACTATAGTCCTTTGACTACCTATACATGAAAAGGGTATCCATTTTATTGGCTCGAGGAGTGCCATATCCTTAGAGGAGCTAGGGTAGAGCTTTTCCAGTGCTCCTTTGTTGAGAATACCAGATGAGGGAGTCGAGTGCGTAATGTTTCGTGATGCCTCTAGATATGGGATCATATGAATTTTGATACAAAGGTAGGCAATGATTTATTATGGGTCAAGTAAATTGAGGCCCCATGATCGAATTGGTTTGGGTAGTGTAAGTATTTACCTTATAGATAGGGATATGTTATATTTTTGGTGAGAATTTCATTGCGTGCTCACACCACTAGAGTCTCAGGCACATGTTCACTTAGATATATCACAACCTAAGATAGAGACATTGGTTGGAGTTCCAAAAATACTATGAATTTGAGATAGTCTATACTTTAGCGAAGTTCAATGTGGTGGAATATGTACTTAGTAGAAAATCCTGTTCTCGCTTGGTGGAGAAGGCATCTGAGTAGTTGGATTCATTGAAACTAACCCTGGTGGAGGATAGGGGTAAAAATTATCTTCAGTAAATGGTGGTGACTATGCTACTTCCTCAATATGCGAGGGAGGTCTAATTGAGATATATTGATTATATGGTTTTATGTGATCAGAAATCCTTATGAGATGCACCAGACATATTTTCTAAAGGAGGGGAGAACATCATCCTTTTTTAGAGGCAAATAATGGTTTTAGTCATGTTTCTAGAGGAGGTGTTGAGTGAGTTCCATATATCTCCCTTGGTTTTATATATAGGTGTATTAAAAGGTAAAAGGACCTTCGGTAGTAGTTTTGGTGGGATGACATGAGGCTGAGCGTTGTCGAGTTTGTCTCTTGGTATCTCATGTGTCAGTAGGTAAAGGATGAACATTAGGTTCCTGTAGGTTTTAATCAACCACTTGAGATCCTAAAATGGAATTAGGATGACCTATTAATGATTTTTCAATAATTATTCCATGTAAAGTGAGAGGCCACACCACTATCTGGGTGATTATTGACTAACATACCATGTTGTCACACTTTCCTTCCATTAGGGATCAGAGTTTAGTTTAGATTTTGGGGAGTTTGTTTATGAAATAGATTTCCCAGAATAATGGGTACCCACAATGATTATATCTAACCATTATTCTTGGTTCACATCACAGTTATAAAGGGGTATTCAAGGATGATTTTGGGACCTAGTTGCAGATGTTCATGATGTTTCATCCCCAAACAGATGGAAATACTAAACATACCATCTAGGTTCTGGAGGATATACCGAGAGCCTGGGTGTTATAATTCATCCAGAGTTGGAAGGATAAATTAACATTGTTAGAGTTTTCTTATAATAATATTTATCACTCCATTATTGACATGGAAACTTTCGGGGCCCTATATGGGAGACCTTTCATGTCGCACTTGTGCTCAACTGAGATTAGTGAGACATCTCTTTTGGGGATAAAGATGGTGAAAAAAATGATGGAAAAGGGTTCAGGTGATCCACAAGTGTTTGAGGATAGATTAGTTTCAATAAAAATCTTATGAAGACTGATGTCTTAAACCATTGGATTTTGACTAGGGTGACTATGTCTTTATGAAAGTCTCCCCATGATGTGGATCATAGAGTTTCAGTTAGGGATTAATATTTTACCCAAGATTTTTCAGGCCATACAGGTTTTAGTATGGGTTAATGAGGTTACTGACCACTTTTCCTTACCCCCAAAGTGAGACTAAGTACATGACGTTCTCCATGTGTCACAACTAAGTAGATACATTATTGAACTATAGCACGTTATCGACTATAGAGAGCTAGAAATTGAGTATGGATTCACTTTCTCTAAGTACTTAGTGAAAATAAAGGAATGACATGATATTATCCTATGTATATTGAACATACCTCTGGTTTGAGTGATTTGGTATCACATAATAATGTAGGAGATATCTTAGGAGTGTGAAAACCAAATGCAGGTTCAATATCCCCACATTTTTTTGTAGATTGTACTTTTTAGGGAAAAAATCCTTGAAGGAGGGGAGAATGTAATGAATCCAATTTCATTGGTTTAGACCTTTGAATATTTCTATATATATCTCTTTATTTTTCCTTAGAGTAGGTGCTATGTTTGGGTTCCATAAGACCCCAAAATTAATATATTAAAAATATTAATATATATTATAGAACACACACATATTTTTGGAATAAATGGTTTTCTCATTGATATAGATCTTAGATGAGAAATCTTATACCATAGTTGTTTCCAAAATGCAGGGTTTACCCAAAGAATGACATAAAGTTGGCCAACATCGGATGTTCGGTTGAGGGAATTCGTTGGCACATGCATTAAGTGAATTAAATAAATAAATAATTCAATTTATTAAATGAACTAAACCTATACCCCTATCTATAAGTATTATATTATGGAAAATATCAATGGTTAGATTCATAACATATGAATATTATAGAGGAGGAGGAGTAGATCTCTGTTGGCATTGATGACCTCGGAATGTGGATCGAAAATATGTGATCATGAATAATTGTGGGACGAATGAAAAATGCAACTATATCATAACCTTAATTGCTAGCAGACACATTCATCACTAATGATCAATAATTTTTTTAGGTATGACATGTTATTTCATTGATTTTATCCCTTCAGTTTATTGATAATCATGGGTTTTCTTATCTAATTTATTGTTCCATGATTTCCCATTCCTCGCATGATCCCAGATTTAATTTGATTTCTTGAACTTGATTATTTATTTTGTGTTGCATCATATTTTAACTCTTATTTATAAAATTTATGACCGTTGGTTGGGATATCATTGACCAAGGATGTTTTTCACTTCGTTCTTGTGCTTTTCACCCACCGTTCTTTGTGTTATTCCTCACTAGCCCATGGGGTTGGCAATTTGACATTGCTGGGCCAGATTAAAGCATGATTGAACCTCCATATTCATGGAAGATGTGCAAACAACTTGGTTTAAATTTTTTCAGATTGATCAAGGAATGTTGTAGGATATGGTTGATGGAATCGGGGATCAGGACCCCCATACAACCAAGAGAGACACAGAGGCTCCCCCAAATGCAAACAAAGTTCTGCTTTTTGGCCACCGGAGGTAGGGAATCGATGATCGGAGGTTTCCCCTTCTATATGGTGTATTTTAGATGGTCAACCAGCGATAAAAGTGGTGGAAATCAAGGAGTTTTCATTTTTCGAAGAAATTATTCACTATCTATGAAAAACCTAACTACACACCATGTATCTCGAAGAAAAAATGCTATGTATCTCGATTCTCTTGGTGGATAGTGTTCTAAAATGAGTTAATTATCACTCATTGTGTGGATAGGCCTATAGGTTGTGTGTTTATATCATGGAATCCAAGAAATGTTTTGAAGGAACACGCCCACGAACCTGTGTGGTTAGACATGCCATGTACCTTGAAGGACACACAATGCATATATAATTAGATAGCTAAGCTATGTACTGTGTATACACACCCAGTACCTCGGGTGAATATAAATATCATGTGACACCATGTACACACTATGAAGATTCACATGTATTATCAAAACATGTCCAGAAAGATATATTCCCATGAGTCCAGGTGAGGAAACATGCTGTGCGACCCTATGTACACACCATGTACATTTTCCGAAACTTCTACCTTGCATATATTCTTCTTACGAATTCATATTTGGGCCCATGAGTAGCCTATCTTGAGTATTTTTTTCATTTGGGACATAATTATGTCATTTTTTTAGCATTAGAGATATGATGTGAGGTGATGTGAGTGGGATGCTTCTTTTAGTGACCCATAGCCAGTGATAGTGATCAGTTGTGATCATCAGAGTGTTATCAGGGTTAGTACTCCCCTATCTCTCTCCAGGGTTTGGGTCCCCATATCCTTTATATAAGTAGAGGAAGAAATACTCCAAATTATTGAGGGTGCAGATCTAGTATCCATGGAGTGGACTCCCTATAATTTATCTATGGTGGTGGGAGGTTCCTCTATTATAGTAGTGATCCCTTGGATATTCAATACAGTGGTGAGATGTGGGACCTCCATACTCATTATAGAGAGGTTATGTGAGATTTTGGATATGATATAGTTCTCCCTTAGATGTGATAAACGGTATAGAGGAGTGGTCCCACCACTTTGTATCTTATGAGGTTCCATGGGGTCTTTGACATCAATGATGGGATATTTGGAGATGCGAGTAGACTCTTCATTCTTATCTGGTTGTGGAGATGGAGATCCCCTTTCTATCTTCTCTGGGGTTTCTTTTGGAGCATATCTAATTTTGGGTTTCCTCACCCTCTTTCTTTATAGTTTTAGTTGACTATTGTTATTATATTACTTCTCTATTAGTTTTGGGGTGTCCTACTGAGTATGTATATACTCACCCCTACATGGGATTTACTCACATGTGTTTTGTCTTATATAGAAAATAGTTAGATCAACGATGATCTTGATGGACGTAGTTTTGGGGGAGCATAGTGGTGCTTGGTGTTTCTAGCCATGTTCAGTGGTCATTATCAAAGATTGTGAGATTGTATCTCTTCATCATTTCCCCTTTTCTATATATTGTTAGTTTGGGACCTCATTCATGGTTTGGTGTATATTTTTCCCATTTATATTTTTACATTACATTACAGTACTTTGATGTATTTATGAGAGGTTGTTGAATGCATGTATTACAATCTAGATGTTTTAATATTTTATTATATCTCTACAATGTTTCATGGATCTATTAGTGTGTGTGAATACATTTAATTAGGATAATGCCTCCCATTTCAATGATATTCCTACTTGGGGCTAGTCGCTAGAACCTATCCAATTAGAGGCGAGCTGGGGGTGTCACCCTCAGCTTACTACCAGCCGAGGAGGGGTCTTAGTGGGTTGGGTCATGATAACTGTAGTGTCAATTTTAGGTTATAATTACAGTGTATAACTACCATGATATTTCAACGTGATAGTTACCCTTAGAACATTATTATATACCATGTCACATAGAAGAGACATCATGATTTGATAAGAACTTTATTAAAATTCAAAACAACGAATACAAGTAATCATAAAGTACATAGAAGTTGGTTCTAGGGAACCAATTCCAACATAATCCCACTTGAACTAGAGTTAAATTGTAACAACTCAACTAGTTAACCTCACTTGATAAACATGTTTTTGTTAAGATATGAATATATCTATTGATCCCACTATGCTACCTATGAAAAATATTCTTACTGTGACCTTATCTCTCTATGAAATCCCTCAAGATACAATATGATAAATTATATAATTTTGTTCTCTTTTATCCTTGTAATATTGGATAAACCATAGATACAAGTTCAGTATGATATGATGGAACTTTATTATTGAGATACAAATCCAAAATATGGAACAACATTTCGCTAAACTTGCATCTTAAGCTACATCAAAAGCTGCATCTTACTTAATATAACCTAGATATAGAAACTATTTGATGTAATATAATTAAACCTTGAATATAACCTAAACCTTAATGTGATATTAGATCAACTTATATAAAAGGAAGCATGTTTTATGTCCCCTAAAAAATAGCATTTCCATTTATCCAATTACCAAGAACTAATCTAGTTTTTCTTTCTCGAGCACTATTGGATAGTTATGACCACCATCCTATGAAATTTTCCTAGACTTTTTTTATATTTAAAATCTATTCTCTATACATAATCAAGATCAAATATGTGTAAATATTATGGTATTTGAGATATATTTCCAAATTACTCCTATGAATATGTAGTCTATTCATCATAAAATACCATGTGAAACTATAATAATTCAGGCATATTATTCCATCATGTGTTTTTAAATACCATGTTAGCTATGTATATTGAATCAGATACTTGATATATACTAGTAGATCTTTTTCCCTAGAACTTAGGATCTTAATTAATCCATAATTTTATAAATTATTTAGCCTTATATAATAGTAAGACTAATCACCCTTTTTCTATATGTTGTTAAGAACATCTGTCTTGAAAACTCCCATTAACCTCTTGTAGTCATTCAACAACATTTCATTGTAAATGATTATTTTACCATTATACTTATTTCGACCCATAAATGGATCCTTGAAACTTTCATTCCATATTATATTTCATTGATATCACCAACCTTTCTGGTCATGTCATATAGATATATATCATGAAGTATATTCCATGGGAGGTTCCTTGACATATAATGCCTAATATAATGATCATAATAACTATAAAGAGTATAATTAAAATGGTTTTAAGAATGATGCCTTAGAATAATTTTTTAAGCCTTATTATCACCTAACTTATACCATCCATGTATAGTTTCCACTGAATACCCACCAATTATTTTACATCAACCACCAAAATTTAGAATGAATTTTGGTATATAAAATCCATCTTTGAATTCATAAGGACCTGTCAATCATATCTGTCTATAACTTACTTCTCCCTGTAGGATTTATTATTATTATTAAATAATATATCACCCATCGTGGTGAATATAAAACTACTACTATTTTTTTTAATTTCCTACACAATATATGTCTTTGGAAAAATTCCTCCCACTAACACTTGTGAAGTTTAATGTTCTTATGCTAACATGTTTATTTTGTGCCAAGATTAAAATAATGTTTTTCTTTCTCCAACTATATCAAAAGAGATATTCTACCCTCATATAAATATAGTTGGTATGATTATATACCTTTTCAATCTTGGGGTTGTTAATATCCTTAGCAGTATTAAGATCCTTAACTAAAATCCAATTTGTGTTTTTAATGATGTATACTTGAACCTTTCACTATCTTTACAAATGGGTCCTGTAAAAACACTTGAGGCTATGACATAATGTAATTTCTTCATATCATAAGTTATATGATATCCATTAGTCTATATAGTTGGCATATGATTAGTTATTATGATACTATTTGAAAAACATGTCCAGAAAGGAATCCTGAAAGAACTTAATACATATATAACATTCTTTATCAATATAACTTATACTATCACCATCTCTATGATGAGAATAAGGTAATTTAGAGCATATGAATTTACCTCTAACTTCACCTTATAATAGTTCACACCACTAATCTTGAACTAACTCTAGAAATTTTGTGTCTTACCTTAATATATAAAGGTTTCTTAGTTTAAAACATAAGTATATCACAAAATTAGGACTTTTGGATCTAAAGATTCTAAAATTCATACTATTTATATAATTGAAAAATTATAGTTTCTCTTGACTAAGAACTATCTTTCCACAACTAGGTATGATTCCTATAATAATATTCATCATTTATTACCAATGGTATATATATGTGATTCAAGTATTTCAGAAGTCTTAATTAAGAGTATAACACTTTAACAACATTAATTTAAAAATAAATAATATCTCATTAGGTATAAAAGGACACCAAGAAGAATTTATTAGTATCACTTAATGAAAAATAATAGTTTAACATGAATCAATCCACTTATAAACCAAAATTTATGAAATTATCACAGTTGACATAAGAATCACCCTTTTCATCCTTTGGGATGATTCAACTTTACTTCTTGAAGTTATTTTCTTATCACAAATAACAAATGAATTACCCTTCCTCAACACTTGGGAGAACAAAACTTACTTCTTATAATGTTTATATATGTTTCTCACTGTGAACATAGGAATCAATCTTTCACATCCACCAGAAGAATACACCTTCTTAGTTTCTTGTACTAAATGAAAATGTATCAAATACCCAAAATGTAAAATAGAAAAATTATAATCCCTGATAAATATGTTTGAATTAGATTCAATCACTTTATTAATTTTTAATTATAATTATTAAAATTGATATTTCAATTCACATGAGAATAAAATAACCTATAGTTTACCTCACTACATCAAAATATTTTATCTCATTGAAGGACATTACAAACACACTATTTACCAAAAAATAGTCATGAAATTTTCAACCTTTCCTTCCATGTTGTTCCCCATAAGGGTTGTGGAATCAAGTTCACCATAGCTCTTATATCCCTAGTGATGCATACTGAAATATACCCCTAATATTTTCATCCATACTATTAATCTCATAACTGGATAAATAAGGAGAACTTAGAAGGTAAGGATTATAATATGAGATTAATAGATAATTAATTATCCATCTGGAATCCTAAAATTCAATATTTGATCAATGTAATTTAGTATAATGAAGATAATATTAATAAATAAGTATATTATTCCATTTTACCCTAGTATAGTATAGTGAAAATATCATTTATCTAAATCATTAATTTATCCTTATCAAGAGATATGAGACTTGTAACACCTGTGACCCAATTTTCCCTCACATGACCAAGCTCAAGAGCACCTACCCATATACCAGATGCTACTCACTAATGGTGAGGGTCTAATAAGTATAGCGTAAAGACTACACACTCTAATAAAGAATAATAAAACCAATACAAACATGATAAATAAATCAATATAAATCAACTCAAATAGATAAACAGGAAAAATCCAAACCAAATCAATATAATACAACTATTCCATGTCATAGTGTATGAAAAACTAAATGTCATATTGAAAATCATAAAAGAGAACAACTAAAAGTTAGAATCAAATAAATAATCACAAATCCTATCCTAAACCCCATGTTTGATCTCATATCTAAGATCCAGTCCCAATTATAAAATCATACAATCAAGCATAGGTCCCCTTATCCTTATCCATACTTGAATCTATGAAATCTTCTTGGGCACCAAATTATAGAATAAACATAGTGTGAGTAAAACTCTGTAGGCCACCAAAAAAATTGTCTAAAAAAATATAGTATGATTAATAGTGAATGAAATAATATGATACATATATGAATTTATCAATATTTAAAAGTGGCATAATAAAATAACCCTCTGACCCTCATGCTCTAGGTTGACAATTGGGGTCATCCAAAACTACTTCAGCATGATACCAAATTTCTCTATTTATACTTATTATTGAGTACAAGTAGATTAACATTCCAAGGAACCATATCACATTAATATTAAACCCAAGACATATTCCAATTCTAAGGGTGAATTTTTTGTTTCCACATGTTAATGGACTCTATGTAAATTCCCATGCTATATCTCCTTATATGTTCCCATGGAGCATTCCCATGCCATGGGTAAATTATACATTAATGAAACCAATAAAAATTCCCATGATAGACCTACTTACATTCTTAGAGGACATTATATCCCATGTAATTTCCCATGCTAGGGTTGATTCTACATTTCAAGTGTCAACAAAAAAGAAGAGCTAATTCATCCAAATTATCAAACATGTTAACATAATCCATATTATTTAATTCTTGAAAATTAATAATTTTATTTCCAATTTCAATTACATTCCATTATTCCATTAATCAAATTACCAATTTCATTCCAATATTCCAATTCTCATAACAATTATGATAAATCCAATTCACATTCCAATCATTCCAAATTATCATTTCACATGCCAAGATAAGTCTATATTTAGAATTTCACCCCTAGGGTGATAAGGTTCACAAGGTTTAAATCTATAGATCAAACCATGATTTACAAATCAATTACAAGGAACTAGGTTCACAAATTCCATGTTCCAAACCAAGGTCAAGGGTATACACACCTATCAAGTGGACAAAAGTTTAATGACTCTATTTTTGCCTCGTAAAACTTTGGAATATTTTAAATAATATTTTTGAGGCTAGGCACTGAGTCAAAATGAGATTCCAGGGCTTGGGGATTCTCAATATTGATATAATAGAAATATTAAATATATTATATCATGCATTCATAGTTTTTCTAAAATAATTTAATAACTCTTAAATGGAGTATCATATGAGAAATTTGATACTTCCATTAAATTTGGAATGTGGGTTTTATCCTAGGCACTACATAACTTTTATGCACATAGGGTGTTTGGTTTATTAATGGCCATGGAAAATTTAGTAAATTAATTAATTAATTAATTAATTATTTATTTATTAAATGTACACACCTAATACTCTAATATATAATCCCACTTATGGAAAAACCCTAGGGTTATCCACATAAATATAGGGATTTGAGAGTATCCATGGAGGAGAACCATTGACGAATGACGATGAGATTTTGATCAAAGATCAATTTATTGAGGAGTTTGTATTAAATAAAGGAGTTATTGGATCTCACCAAAGATAATTAAACAAACCATTATTCATTAACTATCAATCCAAACTTGAGGTATGGAATTTTTTTCATTGTATTTAATCCCAATTTGATTATTCCATGTCAAGAGTGAATCAATATTTCTAAAAAATTTATTCATGGGTCGATCATTGATTCAAAAATATTAATTTATCTTCCAAGAATTAGGAATTGATAATTTTTGTTACTCTTTGTTTATTCTTATGTGATTGTAGTTTCCTCTATTAATGAATCAGGTTCAATCTAGAAAATGTTCAAAAACCATTTATCATGTTTGTGTTTTGTGATCTTCTCCCCTTGTTCTTCAAGAGTTCATTATCAGTGTTCTATTTTACCTGTGGTTTAACAATACCCAAAAACCAATCATTGCATAGTTTATCTTTGGTAGAATATATCATTTTTTGTGAGTTTTGGATCAGATTTGAGAGCATGTTTTAGGGAATGATCAAGTTACGGTGATGGTGTTGAATGATCAAAGAGTGGATCATGAGTTTTTGTATATGGTTTGGTGATGTGGCAATGCAACATGATGAGAAGTGTTTTATGATTCATGGGGTGGCCAAAATTCATACATTGGTAATCATTCATGATTGGTCAGAATCATATTTTAGTTCCTTGGTGGATTTCATGTCTTGATTATAGGTTGTAGTGGTGTGGAAAAAAATACATGAGAGATTCGTTAGTTTTTGGAAAATCCCGACCTACACAGTGTGTACTTAGGAAGAATACACACCGTGTAGTCCCTTTATATAACATCTAGGGTTCTAAATAGAGTTAAATATCACATTCCATTTTGGATGTCCAAAAAACATGTGATTTGATTATGGTTACTTGACGTGTACCCAAGAGGTACACAGACAAATACACATCCAAGTATATGATCACAACCAAGGAAAATGGGAACATACATAACCAAAGTAATCAGACACAACCAAAGTACCCAAACATGGACAGATCACATGGGAACAACAAGGGTACATGGGCATAGATATGGCCAAAGTACCTGGACATGACGAAAGTATTCAGACATGACTAGATCACATGGGAACAACTAGAGTAAAAAAGAATGACCAGAGTACATGTGCACATTCCAAAGTACATGAGAATGGTCTAGAGGATATGAGTATACCCAAGTAAAAAAAGACATGGTGCATATACCATATACACTCCATGTACCTTTTTTCTAGGGTAGGTTGAGGCCCTTGTTATCTTCTATTTAGATGAGTATCTATATGGTGTGTCCCCTTAGTTCATCCCTAAGGGTGTATATGAGGCATCCCTTTTTGAGAATAGGATGAGTGATCCCCTCTATGAGTTAATATTGAATAGAGTTAGATATCCATTAGTGTATCCTAGAGTGTGATCATATATCATTCCTTCCAAGATTGGGTTAGGAATCCCATTACTAACCTTGAGGTCATGTGATCCCCATCCAAGTGGTTTACACCAGGAAGGGTTATAAATCCCCCAAAGGCCCTAGGTGAGATCTCCTATATATGTATCTATATATTCTATGTTCTAGGGAGTAATTATTCAGAGAATTTCCTAATGAGCATGACCTCTTGGATGATCACCATTAGTGTTACTATACTTGAGGAGTGAGTTCTTCTAGATGAGAATTACCGTGAATCCTCAAGAAAAATAATGGGTTGACAGTATGGTTGTGACCTTACTTTTGAGAATCGGTGTCTATCTTGAGTATATATGGGTAATTGTTGTTATTTTCTCATATTCTAATTAATATACCTTCATGATGATGATCTAGCCTATCCATCATTTATAATTTTTGTTTGGTTATTTTGGGGTGTCCTATTGGGTATGTTATACCCACCCTTTCATGATATCTTACCACACATGTTGTGTCATATATAGAAGACATGCCTTATGATAAAGTCTTAGGTGGACTAGGATCAGGAATATAATAGCATATCTAGTTGAATCGTGGTTGGTTCCAGGAGTTGTATTTGGAAATAGTCCCATCCTTATTAGCAGGTTGGACTATTTTACAGTTTTGGTGGCCCTATATTTGGGCCCTTTTCTTTCTTATACTTATATCATACTCTGATGTGGGATCTAGTTATATTCATGCATTTTGGTATCATTTGTTTCTTTCCTTTCCGCATTATGTTAGTGATTGGAGATGTGTGTGGGTACATGTACCTTAGGCTAAGTCCTCATATTTGTGTGATGTGCCTACTTAGCACTTTTCCCCATCCCCTTGCCTATTTGAGGTGGGATTGGGGTGCCACACTAATCTTTCCTTTAGATAGGAGGGATCCATTGGGTTAGGAAATGATAGACTATTATCAGAATAGATTTATATTATGACTAGAGTTTGGAGATTATCTAGTTGTGTGGTTTGGTTTGGGAATTATGGGAATAATGTTAAAGTGTCTCGAGTTCGTCTCTTAGGATAGGGAACCCAGTGTTGGTGTGGTGGCCAATATATCCATTCAACATTACTATAATAACATACTTATTAACTCAATACATGTATTCATTTGTTATAGGGAAAACATCAGTACATGCATTATATAATATTAGGTTGTGGTTTCCATGTCGTTTCTAAGTTATATCCCCAGATATACTCTTTGACTGTTATACGTATTGATTTTTTTGGATTCCTCCATGAATATAGTGAGATAGGATCCCATAAAAGGATCATGTTATTGATCATACTAGTGATAAGGCTTCAGTTCATGGTCCTGTATAGGAGGTGAAACCCCTAGGTGGTTTTCCAGTCTTACCTCCACCCATTGAACAACTAGTTTCTTTGGCTGTATCAGCAGAGGATGTGCACAAGATGAGTAAAATACATGAGTTTTAAAGTTATATACCCATTAGGTTTTGGGAAAATATAGACCCCTAGGTAAAAAAGGACTGGGTCGGTGTATTTGGGAAAGTTTTACACCTTTTTAGGATCCCTCCTGACCAGATGATGATCCTAGCAGTGAGTCTTCTTCATGGATCCATATGTTGATGGTGAAGCCTAGTGACTTAGATGCATGATGAGTCATATCTAACTTGGATATAGTTTGATTATATATTCAGATAGGATTTATACAAGCTATATTGTGACTAGTAATTTTATAGGAGATTCAAGATCTTTAGTAGGTAGTATAATATTATCAGAGTACGTGTTATAGTTCACTAACCTCTCATGATACTCTATGGATATGGTTTAAGACTATTTCTTTTGATAATAGACCTTATAGAATGGAATTCAATGAGATATCCAAGACAGAGTGATTTTTATTTTTATTCCTAATTATTCTGGGGTGCTCAATCAAGACTTTATGGTGGATATCATTTTAATGGAGCAGTCACTAATGGTTGGTGCAGACAATGGGAACCATGGAGCTGAGACTTCGATAACTGGTAGATGATGCGAGACTAAGGTATCCGAGAATATTAGAAATTTATATAGATGATATCAAGATATATTATTTATAGTTCATGGCTTTTAGGACGGTTCCAGTCATCCATGGGAGAGATGATGTTACTCCTGAGATGGGTGAGGAAATCTCATGAGGGTTTGTATGACCCACCGTGTAACTGATAGAGAGATTACCGATGAACCTCCCAGGTACAGAAAATAGTTAGATTAGGTAGTTACATAGGGTATTGAACATTTTATAGTATCTATGAGAGTAATAGGTGGTGGTTTGTGATTTTATCTATTTCCAATACCATCCCTAGGTAGTCTACGCTAGGCTTAGGGACATGGTGGTTAAGGGCGAGGGAAGCTACATGTAGTGGATGATTACGACCTAGAGTCTCCCAGGATAATTTGAGGTATGATCTATGTCTTCTATAATTTATATTCAATATTTATAAACATGAGTTTAAGTCACTATTTTCTTGCTAGATCCCTTATTTGAAATCGATAGATTTTATTAGATACTTTGGATCAAAAATTTCATTTGGAAACTCCTACAAGAGGAGATTCAATGATCAAAAAATAATATTGATAGTGTGAACTAAATCTTATAGGAGATTGATTCATTTTATATCTTTTCATGGCCATAGTAAGGCCTTATGATGTCATTTTAGGTATGAACTGGCTATCAACAGTTCATACGAAGATTGATTATTTCAGACAGAGGATGAAGTGTGTACGAGTTGATGAGACGAGGTTTTCCTATGAAAATGAGAAGGAATCCTAGATATAGTAGGATATAATCATGTGTAGGATTATATAACTGATTGCTCATCACATGGATAGTATCACCCTTAGAGGGGAATATTTTATAATCTTTTATCTTCCTTCATTTGTGTAAGAGTATATGGATGTCTTCCCTAAGGATGTGTCAGGCTTACCTCCCCACTTAGAGATCAAATTTTGTATATAATTTCTCCTAGGGACTACCCAAATATCTATGCCAATATATTATATGGATCCTATATATCTTCAAGAGCTGAAGGTGTAGTTATAGGATTTTTAGAGGAAGTGATTTTTCAAACCCAGTGTGTCACTCTAGGCAACTCTAGTTTTGTTTATTAAGAAGGCAGAGGGAATTTTGAGGTTATGTGTGGATTACCATCACCTGAACCAAGTGAACATCAAGAATAAGTATCCACTTATGAAAATCAATGACCTCTTTGATTAGTTTAAAGGGGTGAGATTGTTCTCAAAGATTGACCTCAGGTCGGGCCATAACTAGCTCTGAGTTCAAGATAAGGATATACCAAAGACAAAATTTTGATGTCTCTAAAAGTACTTGATGATTCCCTCAAGTGTGATGAATTCCCTAAAAATGTTCATGGTACATATGAACTGGAAATTTCATCCTTTCTTGGACCAGTTCATGGTATTCTTGATCAATGACATCCTAGTGTACTCAGTGTCTAAGGAGGTTCATGCAAGACATTTTAGAATGGTTTTAAACATACTCTAAGAGAACCAACTTTATGGGAAGCTCACAAAGTGTTAGTTGTGGATTCAATAGGTCCAATTACAAGAATATTTTATCTCATAAGTGGTAGTATTAGTGGAACCGAAAATGGTTGAGACAACACTAGCTTGGGATTAACCCATGAGCATGTCTGATGTTCATATCTTCCTTAGGTTAGTAGGATACTATTAGATATTCATGCCTGATTTCTCTATAATTTCAGCAGCTTTGACTACTTTTACCTAAAAGTGGTATCCTTTTGTGTGGATAGAGAAGTGATAGAATTATTTTTAGGAGATATGATGGAGGCTAATGAGGACCCTCATCTTGATGCTACCAGAGGAGGGTGTTAAGTATATGGTATTTTGTGATTTATTTGGAACTGGACATGGATGTGCAACGTCCTAGATCTAGAATCCACTCAAAGGTGTCCCATACCTGATTTTCCACATGGACTCAAGCACATTCCCCAAACACCAGAGGCTGCTGACTAGTAGCGAGGGCCTAGGTATGATAGTGGGGAAACTATGCCTTCATTGGAAGAGTGTAACATAATAAAATAAAATAGTATATAGATAGAGGAAGTAGTAATAAAATAAAACAGAAGTAAACACCAGAATATTGATGAGATAAAAAACCAAGCATCATTCAATACAAAAGATGATGTAACATGTTATGTTCTAAGAAAACAACTAAAACATGATACACTATAGTAAAAGGGTTCTTACCCTTATCGACGCCTGCAACAATATAATCTGTTAGGGCCCAAAAGTATGACCCAAACCGGGTGTGAGAATAAATCCCAATAGGAAACCAACCAAGGTCTATGCCAATATATCAGTGAATATATATAACTGGAAGTGTGCAATAGGGAAAGCAGTAAACTAGGAAATACTAAAAATTAAACAGTCCTACAAGTACTGTTTTTCCATTTACATTTATTTCATGTTCATTAATTAATTCAATTACATTGAATTATATAAGTCTCAGGATTCAACCTAGGCCCAATGATCCCTGTACAAAAGTATTCCTAGAAAATGTCTCAAAAGACCCACTATAAAAGTATAAGTAATGGCCGAATCCAAGATTGTGATTTGTCTTAACAGATGCGTCATATGTCATTCCATTTCATTATTCTGTTCAAAGAGAGACTAAGCTCATCTATTACATCATGTCCCACTCACAACATAGTAACAGTAAATGAACCCTCACCCTTAGGCATAGAAAAACCTCACCCTCAGGCATAGGAAAACCTTTCCCTCAGGCAGTGAAAAACCTCTCCCTGAGGCATAATAAAACCTCACCCGTAGGCATAGAAAAACCAAACCAAAGGCATCCGATATAAATGATAAAGGACCAAAATCATAAGGCTTGTCTCTTTAAATACTCACATGGGATGTATTTATAACAAGCAACATGTAAATTAAACTATCACATGGATTCCATAATAATAACTCACTTGGGAAGATATAATAACAAGAAACACATGTAATTTAGACTATTAAGTGGTTTAATAATAATGAAATCACATGGAACATATAATATAAGAATACTATCAAGTAATATAAACCATTACAATTCTTAAACATTTATATACTCACATGGGTAGTTTAATAGTTAGATAAAAACATTCCAATGGTGTTAAACCAAGCATGGGCATAACCCAGGTCAAGGGGGAAAACAACCATCCTAAGTCCTTAAATAATTCAATTACAATTCATTAACTTGTAATTTATTACTCACATCAATTCATTTTGAACAACCCATAAAAAGGAAACCAAGGCATGCCCATAGGCATCCTAGTATAAACAGCTATCAAAGGTCATTCCAAGGGAAACACACCCATGGGGTGGCCCTTAATCAAGGATACCAATATCAAACATGCCTTAAATCATTTAATCAATTGCCTAATCAATATTAGGTAACAACTTAGGTCAATTATAATCAAAGATACACCCTAAAAAAATGGGCGTGTGACCCTCCGACATATATATTCAACTTAACAACAAGAAAAAGGCACAATACCCCCTAACTTGTACTTGTACGAGTCTCATCATCCAACATCAACCTTTAATTCAATATAGAACAAAATAGATCTATAAAATGAGGTAAAACGATAAAGGTTTGATAACTTCATTAAGAGAAAAAACCATAAATAATGAATCAAGGGGAATCAAGAGCTTACTGATTGGGTTCAAATTCCTCTCATGATGATCAAATTAGAGTTCAGACAGAGATTTGGGAGGAGAATTTAGGTCTAGTTATGCTGGTTCATGAGACGGTTGATCCCTTCTGTCCAAATGAAAAAAGATGACGCTCCTAACTGATTTAATGAATAAAAATAAAATTACATGGCATGTACTAGAAACTACACATTGTGTCTATACAGATCCTGACTAGACCATAACATGGAATATACTGGGAAGTACATGGTGTGTACCCATATTACACGATGTGTTCTTGAAAAAACATGGCATGTAAAACCCAATTATGTCATGTAACAAGCATGTATCCATCCCTTGACCAATTTTCCTCCTTTATCCCAAGTATAACCTAGAAAAAAAGATATAGACCCTAAAGGAATAACTGAGTTCTTAAAAAATTCCCCCTTAAAGCAATTCATCCCCGAATTTCCCTTCCAAGGGTGGTGAAGGAACAACTGAGAAAAACTCTGGCCACTATGATCATACATCGGTTTCCCTCCCCCTGTTCTCATCATGTACCCGACCATGCTGCCATATCACCCATAATAAAGGAACATATTGGCTAGGGATAACCTTTGTGCTACGATCCACAATTCATATTGGATGCTTCTCAAAGGACGCATCAACCTAAAGTTCAAACTCCTCGGGTTGAAAAGTGTGAGACAAGTCTAGAAAGTAATGTCACAACTGAGAAACGTGGAATAAATTTTGTATATCCATGCACCTATAAGGTAACTACAATCTATAGGAAACCTAACTAACTCTCTCTAGAATCTCGAATGGACCAATGTATCTTGGTGAAAGATTACCCTGTCTCCAAATCCTCTTGTGTCCCAAAATCAGTGCGACTCATAGGAAAACTCAATCCACTACCTTGAAATACAAAGTTTGTCTACAGTGATTGGTGTATGATTTCTTATGAGACTATGCAGTAGTCATCCACTTCTGAATCAACTAAACCTTCTCAGTGGTCTCTTAGACAAGAAAAGGTCCCAACATAGTTGCCTCTCCTGCCTCTAGCCAACACAGGGGTGATCAGCATGGCTTACCATACAAAGGCTCATATGGAGCCATCTACAAATTATCCTGAAAGCTATTGTTATTGGAAAACTCAACCAAGGTATGCATCACTTCCAAGAACCCCTAAAATTCAAGATGCATTCCCAAAGCATGTCCTCCAACACATGAATCATGCACTCTAACTGTCCATATATCTAGGGGTGGTATGGTGTACTCAAAATTACCTATGTACCCAACACCCTCTGTAGACCTTTCTAGAAATGAGAAGTAAACTAGGAATCCCTATATGAAATGATAGAATAAGGAACCCTGTGTAGTCGTACAATCTCACAGATGTACAACCTTCCAAGCTCATCAACACTGAAGGTTTTCTTGATCGGTAGGAAGAGTGAATCCTTTGTGAGTATATTAAGAACAACACAAATTGAATCATTACCACAAAATCTCCACAATTGGAAAACTTCACCAAGCATGCCCCTGATCATTCTAGTGATGCTACCAGCATGATTTTCCTTTAACTGGGTGAATTTGAACACAACTAAGGTCTTATTAGCAACCTCATAACAAAGAATAGTCGAACCCCAATCGAACTCATCAAAACTGATCATGTAATATTTCATCAATATACATTGATTAATTTCAAATAACACCCACCTCAAACTAGTAGAGTGTTCAAATTGGTTTACTTGAACTATAAAAGAGGAAAAGGAAGGATAATGAGTTAAACTATCACTAGATAAATTATCTCTGAAACACCAGCCTGTTTCAATAGGACACAACACATTCTCCCAAGGAACTATGTGTCCACAATGAAACCATTCAATGAATTACATACCTATCTCTCGACGACGCTCCCTTTTATAATCATCAACTTATCATTAAAAAGGGTTATTCCATAGCACGAGTAAAGAGAAAAAATAGATCTATCCCACTAAAATCATTAAACCTTTTCAAAGCATCACATATGTGCCCAAATATAAGTCTGATATAACCTCAGATTCATCAAAAAAGATTCAAATGAACTCACCAAGGTGGTCCATACTCCCCGTTACAAGCGAGACTTTGCTACAAGGCCAAAATTCCACATAAGAATACCGAATGAACCCAGAGTGGCATCCGCCTAGAGGGAAAGTCAAGCAAAGTAGCAGGCATCCAAATTCTATCCAAGGAATTATTACAAGGAAACACAAGGTATAACTCAGGATTAACTAATCCTTATTTAAAACCATGCATCCAACACACATCATTGAAAAAGCTTATGAACTAGCCCAACAACATTAAACTATAGAACAACGTATAATCAACGCTCTCTTAGTGAATCCAGGATGATGTCAAGATAGGATACATGATCGTCTCTCAAGTAATATCACACTAAGAGGTTCTCAAAGATTACTAGAAAAAGATAGTCGAACCACTACTGGTCGACCTTCTAAAAGAAACTCGACTTCACTTGCCGACACATCATCGTTTAACTGATGACAATGCCTTTATCCCAAGTCATTTCTGTGATAGATCACGATTAATCACCGAGGTCCATCTATGATAATCAGTTCCTCATAAGGGTTTCACAAACATAAAGAAAAAAACTTCATGCTACCAAGAAATCATCAACATGAAACAAGACTCGCAAGTCTCAAAGGAATTCAACTAGCATCGACCATTTCCGACTAGTCCTTGATTGTTCTCCTTATACCTAGAAGGACACATTTAAACTAAACCGACATGATGCTCCCCACCAAGGAGTGTCTTATAAATTGATAAAAAGGACCACCCACTTTCAATGTGATAGTTTAGAACTAACATAAACGCACGTGTGTCATTCCACGAACTACGATCACCACATCTTATCACTTGGCATAAAAGATGAAATTAATCTGACTAGCATGTCCAAAAACCAGTGTCCTAGAATGTCCTCTCGAGTAGTGGGACGAACTTGGTTCTATAACTCTTAGGTTACTATATTAAATAGATAACCTGAGAACATACACAATAGATCAAAGCTCAACGATTTAACTGAACTCAACAACTCATTTCAATGTTTAACACTCAACGATTACCGCGTATGTCAACATACAACTACCTCGAGTTTACAAGAGAAAATGACAAATTCTAAGTACTATTAATAGGCTGTCCACCCTATGCATCCTAGTACCAGATAGATAATTCAGGAACTGGATCAAAATCACATCATCTACACAACCATTTACACAGATGATGATGTACTAAGTCACCCACCACTTAAGGAAAGAGAGGTTCACATGACCTCCTAAGTAGCTATCCATGCCTGAGGCATGTCTAACCTACTGAACTGAGAATTCCTCAATGAAAGTTCACATATCAAGGTTCAAGATTCAACAAAGCTCGTAGCTCAAAAAAAAAATGAAAACATGACAGGTCATCACCTTCCTCTAAACACTCACCCATCTGCCTGCCCAATGGGTTAGGTCTAGGTGTAAAAAAAAGAGAGATACTACGAAAATCCAACTAAAAGGTCCAGTTTGATCAATTAAAACACTAAGAGGCATCCTACTTGGTATCCTTTAGGAAAACATGAGTGAATGCATCCTATATGGGATCCTAAGCTAAAAAGTTAAGGGATGAATCCTACATAGGATCCTCGAACTATAAACAACAGAGTCATCCTACAACAAAGATCCTCGAAAATGGTATTTAGGACAAGGATCATACAAGGGAATCCCTAGAACAACATAGGTTAAGAGATACAGCTCACAACTCATATCAAATCAAATGTTTCTACTAGGTTGGTTTGAAAACCCAACCAATCATCCATGCCAAATCTCACTCTTAGGCGACAAATGGAAACGATAATTGGAGGAAAAACCTCTCCATTTAGATAAAAGCTCCAAACCACCCATTAGAAGCCCTCAGAACGCTCCATAGGTTTCACCATCGCAATATACATGGAAACTACTCAAAAATTACTACTCGTAAGTCTAAAACTATCAAGGGAGATAAAATAGGAAAAGACCCCCAAAGGTTACGAAAAGAGTAGTACACAGTGTGTAGAAACCATACATGACATATACCCTCAATTTATCACATTTTCGTTTACTACCACCAGCCTAGGTGTGTAAACACCCCATGTACATGATGTGTAGGAATGATACATGGCATGTACACAAGTCTTCCATCCTGCTGATGTTATTTTACACGACCATATTCACATGGGGTCTGTTTGGGTAATACTACATGGTGTGTACCAAATGTACACGACCGTGTACTTTTCCCAGACCATTATTCCATGTTCTTATTTACACGACTGGACACATGGTCACTTTAAACACGGTGTGTACACATAGTACATGATGTGTACTTAAAAAAGATCTTTTCTTCCTGAACAAAAGAACACATGGAGTGTGTTCATGGACCCACATGCTGTGTTGTCTGAGTTTCCAGACAGTAAGCCTCTGAAACTTCCCTAGAACCCCTGTTTCTGAAAAGTAAAGAAACAGTGTGCCAAATTCCAACATGTGGGGACCCATAATCCCTATGAATCAACATTTGGCATCACATATAGCACATAATATCACAATTTCAGCTCACATATGAAACATGATCCACCAAATTCTGATCCAAGAGGGCCCATAAACCTCAGGGATCAAAGATTTTCATTCATCCAATTCGAACCATTACACATACCAATGCACCTATCACAACAGAAATAATATCTATCATGGTATCTATCACAACAACATGCAATATGTAATGGTATCTAAATGGCATGGTAGGAATGCATGGAATGTGATTTATAACAAGTGGCTATATGATGCATGATATGGAATACCCTTATCTCATCAGGTTACAACAAAATAGAACCACACTATTATCAATAATAATAGCACAATAAAAGCAAATCACCCAATAGTGAAATCAAATCAATTTTAATAACTCAAAATCCAAAAATCACAATTCAATTTGAGGAAATTTGGATTTTCCCTGTACATGAGGTAGCTACTCCTAGGCACATTTTATTTCCAAATCCCATTGAGTTTCTATATATTTCTATTACCCGCAAATAATAAATCAAAATAGAAAAGAATATCCCCTGATACCACTTTGTAACATCATGGATCCAGAAGCAACTCAAAGGATCCCCATACTCGGTTGGCCACATGCCCTCAAGCACATTTCCTCAAATGCCAGAGGCTGCCGACTAGAAGCGAGGGCCTGAGTTTGATAGTGGGGAAACTATTCCCTCAGTGAAAGAGTGTAACACAATAGAATAAAATAATATAAAGATAGAGTAAGTAGTAATACCATACAACAAAAGTAAACAATGGAAGAGTGATGAGATAAACAACAAATCATCATTCCATACAAAAGATGGTGAAACATTATATGTTCGTAGAAAATAACCAAAACATGATACACTATAGTAATACATGATACAAGTACCAAAAGTAAAAAACAGAACAAAAGTAACTCATAAGAATCACAAGCCTCGACTTGGTCCCATGCTATCCTACTCCTAAACAACATATCAAGTACATATAGAAGGGTTCTTACACTTATCAACACCTACAATAATATAATATATTTGAGCCCAAAATCATGACCCAAACAGGGTGTGAGAATAAATATCAATAGTAAACAAACCAAGGTCTATTCCTATCTATCATTGAATATATATAATAGGAAGTGTACAATAGGGAAAGCAGTAAACAAGGAAATACTCAAAAGTAAACAATCCTACAAGTATTGGTTTTCCATTTACATTCATTTCATGTTCATTAATTAATTCAATTACATTGAATTATATAATTCCCAGGATCCATCCTAGGCCCAACGATCCCCATAAAAAAGCATTCCCATCAAATTTCTCAAAAGAACACCTAAAAAACTATAAGTAAAGACCAAATCCAAGATTGTGCTTTGTCATGGAAGATGCGTCATATATCATTCCATTTCATTATTCTGTTCAAAGAGAGATTGAGCCCATCCATTACATCATGACTCGCTCATGACATATTAACAGTAAGTGAACCCTCACCCCCAGGCATAGAAAAACCCCACCCTCAGGCATAGAAAAACCTCTCCCTCAGGCATAGAAAAACCTCTCCCTCAGGCATAACATAACCTTACCCACATGCATAGAAAAACCAAACCAAAGGCATCCAATA
Source organism: Viscum album (assembly GCA_963277665.1). NCBI lineage: Eukaryota > Viridiplantae > Streptophyta > Magnoliopsida > Santalales > Viscaceae > Viscum > Viscum album. Next base: position 2,091,410,938 of record OY728120.1, read on the forward strand.
TAAACAATAAAGGACCAAAATCATAAGGCTTGGCCCTTGAAATACTCACATGGGTTATATTTATAACAAGAAACATGTAAATTAAACTATTACATGGATTACACAATAATAACTCACATGGGAATATATCATAATAAGAAACACATGTAATTTAGACTATTACATGGTTTAATAATAATGAACTCACATGTAACGTATAATATAATAATCCTATCAAGTAATCTAAACCATTACAAGGATTAAACATTTATATACTCACATGGGTAGTTTAATAGTTGGAGAAAAACATTCCAAAGGTGTTAAACCAAGCATGAGAATAACCAAGGTCAAGGGAAAAAACAACCACCCAAGTCATTAAATAATTCAATTACAATTAAATGACTTGTAATTTATTACCAACATCAATCCATTTTGAAAAAACCATAAAAATGAAAAAAAGGTTTTCCCATAGTCATCCTAGGACAAATGACCATAAAAGGCCATTCTAAAGGAAATTCACCCATGGGGTGGCCCTTAATCAAGGATAAAAATCTCAAACATGCATTAAATCATTTAATCAATTACTTAATCAACATTAGGAAACATCATAGGTCAATTATAATCAATGAGATTCCCTAAAAAAAGGGAATGCGGCACTCCAACATATATATTCAACTCGATAATAATAGAAATGCACAATACCACCTACCTTGTACTCATAAGAGTATCATTTTCCATCATCAACCTATAATTAAAGTTAGAATGAAGTAGATCTATAAAATGAGGTAAAACGATCAAGGTTCGATAACTTCATCAAGAGAAAAAATAATGAAGAAAGGATCAAGGGGAATCGAGAGCTTGCTGATTGGGTTTAAACACCTCTAACGACGATCAAATTGGAGTTCAGATGGATATTTGGGAGGATAATTTAAGTCTAGAATTTCTAGTTTATGAGATGGGTGATCCCTTCTATCCAAATGACAAAAGATGATGCTACTGCCTAACTTAATGAATAAAAATAAAATTACACAATGTGTACTAGAAACTACATACTGTGTTCGTATAGATCATGTCCAGACCATGACATAGTGTGTACTGAGAGGTACATGGTGTGTACCCATATTACACAACATGTTCTTGAAAATAAACAGAGTGTAAAACCCAGTTATTTCATGTAATAAGCCTGTATTCAGCCCTTGATCTATTTTCCTTCTTTATCCCAAGTATAAATCAGATAGATAAGATCCAGACCTTAAAGGAAGAACCGGGTTCTTATAGGATGTGTTCCAATTAAGAGGTAGGTGGAGATTACCTATGGGTCCCGATATCTGAGACCCTAGGAGAAAAACTATGCAACCCATGATCTTGAGATGGTAGAAGTGGTATTCTCCCTGAATATGTAGTGAAACTATCTTATGAGTGAGTGGTTTATTGTCTATTTTGACCATAATAGTCTCAAGTATATATTTTTATAAAAATATCTTCACTCATGATAGAGGAAGTGGCCATAGTTCCTCTAGGATAATGAATTCAAGATAGTCAATACTTCTAAAAAGGGGAACACAACAACATATTCTCTTAGTAGGATATCTTATTTGTCTGAATGGACTGAAGGCCGTATTTTTTTTCTTAATTTTTGAAAATCCCCCTTTATGGGTTGAAGGGTAAACCTTACATGGCCCTTATGCTTTGTGACATTATAGGACCCATAGGTATTAATGGAAATCATTATAGATTATGACTTCTTGAAAATGCCCCTCCCTAGCATCTACATCATGATTAGATCTCCACCATTGCATGGATGTTCAGATAGATGTTCTATGTAGAGGTGCACAGTTCTGGTACCAATGAAAAATTCCATACCCTCTCATTCTTCTAGCCCTAATATAGTGAATTCTCCTTGCTCTAAATCCTCTTTTGGAGCTTGTTCCATATAGAATCTATCTGGGTTGCATCTGTATATCAGGTGGCCTGAAGTCCTTGAGGTGGCTCAAAGGCCTTAAGGTGGTTCAAAATCCTTACTAACCTGATGGCCTGGGTGGCCCAAAGCCCTTAAGGACTCGAGGCCCAAACTGGTGGCCTAAAGGTAAATAGTTCCAACTACTACAGTACTGAATAATACATACTACAGAACCTACAACAGTACCAGCTACAGTACCTACTACAGTTCGGGCTACAGTACCTACTACAGTAACATGTAATTATTCCTCTACCCAGAATCGAATCTAGGTCTCATGGATGTACTTAGAGAGTCCTCACCAACCGGGATGAGGCTCATGTGCAGGATATCTTATTTGTAGTTTTTTAGTGTGGCATCACAGAATTTGGTCTTATTCCAGTTGTCCTTAATGGACGATGATGTTTAATCCTACCCAAAATAGATGGTTGTTACCCCTCAGCTTGTTTATCATTTTAGGTAGGATTATCTTAGAGATATTTATTATGAGACTTTATGTGTTCAGATATCTTTTGGACATGCTCCTGATGGATTTTCTGAAGGTGGGGATCGCATAAAACTTTTCCAAGGGAAGATGATGGTAATAGTGACACCTTGAGAGGAGGTACTGATGAAGTTTCATACCTCTACCTTATCAGAACATACAAGAGTTTAAAAAATTAACCATGAACCTCGACGTCAGTTCTAGTGGATAGTGATAAAGAGGTGCATAAACGATTTTATCTCTCAATGCCTCACTTGTCAACAAATAAATGATGATCACTAGTTTCTAGTGGGTTTTCCTCAACGCCTTGAGGTTATAGAGTAGAATTGGAATGATATATCCATGGATTTAATAATGAGACTTCCATGATCAATGAGAGGTCATGATTCTATCTAGGTGATTAAAGATCAACTTACAATGCTGTCCCACTACCTAGACATCCAAATTCTAAGTTCAACAGAGAGTTTGGGATACCTTTATGTGTAAGATATAGTTCAACTTCATGGTGTTCGCTCAATAACCATTTTAGTTTGTGATGCTTGATTCAAATCAAGATTATGGAGAGGATTGTAGGAGGCCTTTGGGACTCAGTTATGGTTGACCATAACATTCCACCCCTAGACAGATGGTCATACTAAGCAAACCATTCAGGTTCTAGTGGGAATTATTTGGTCTTGCATGTCATACTTTGTCCATAGTTGGGAGGATCAACTACCCTTGGTGGATTTCATGTATAAAAACAGTTACCAATCCACCATCGGTATGACACCATTTGAGGCCTTGTAAGGTAGACCCAGTTGATCACCACAATGCTAGACTAATCCAGGAGAGTCCACACTCATGGGGATAGAATTGGTGAGAGTGATTATAGAGAATATGTTTATCATCCAGGGGTGGATGAGGACTGCCCAGATCCATAAAAATTCTTACATGGATTGACGATGATGTCCTTTAGAGTTTTATGAGAATGAACACATGTTCTGGAAGGTCTAACCTTGATGAGGATCAGAGAGATTTATCTAGGGTGATAATTTATCTCCTAAATTCATTAGAACATTCTAGATTCTTCATAGGGTTAGTGATGTGGTGTACTGCTTAGATCGACCACCATAGTTAGATCAGGTACACGATGTCTTCCACATGTCGCATTTGAGAAGCTATGTACACGACCTAGCACATGTTATAGATTGGTGTGAGCTAGACATTAAAGATGGTGATACATTTATGAAGTACCAAATAGAGATCAAGGATCATTATGAGAGGAACCTTCATAGATGATAGATTCACTTGATGCATGTTCTATGGCATCATGAGAATCATCAGGATAGAACCTCGGAGTTGGAGACCTAGAATCAATCTCAGTACCCTCACCTGCTTGAGTATGTTTTTTCATTTTGGGGAAAAAATCTCTAAGTTGGGGATAATGTAACAACTATATTTTTTATTTAAAAAAATTAGAATATTTTAAAGAATATTTTGAGGATAGTTACCATGTTAGTGTGTGATTATGGGGCCTGAGGAGCCTCAATGTTGATATAATTGAAATATTAGATATATTATATCATGCACATGTAGTTTTTTTAAATAATTAATAACTTAAAAAAAGAGTCCTGAATGGGAAATCCAATTCCTCAATTAAATTTGGAATGTGGGCTTTACCCTAGGAGTGATATAAATTTTTTGTGCATCGAGTGTTTGGTTTATCGGTGGTTATGGGAGAATTAGTAAATTAGTAAATTAATAAATAAATAAATAAATTTATTATTTATTAAATAGATAGACCTAATACTAATATATATAATCATAATTATAGAAAAACCTTATGGTTATCGACATAACTCTAGTGACTTTTAAAGGAGCTGTGTAGGAGAAAATTTGATACATGATGATGGTATCATGATCATAGATCGATTTATTGAGGAATTAATCTTCAAAAAAGGTGTTCTTGGATCTCACCAATGAAAATAATAAAAAATAATTATTCATAAGCGATTGATCCAAACTTAAGGTATGTTTTTTTGGATTTAATCCCCATTTGATTATTCTATGCTGAAAACAAATCAATATTTCTATCAAATTGATTCACAGGTCAATCGTTGATTCATGGGTATTGATTTATCTTCCAAGAATTAGGAATTGATATTGTTTATTGCTATTTTTTTATTCTTATGGGATAATAATTTTCTCTATTAATGGATCAAGGTTAACCTGAACAATGTTTGATGACCATTTATCACCCTTTTGTTCTATTCTTTTCTTCCCCTCATTCTTCATGTATTCATAAACAATGTTTCATTTGACCAACGGTTCGACAATACCCAGAAACTGATCATTATGTAATCAATATTTGGTGAAACAGATCATTTACATGGGTTCAAGATTAGGGTAAAGAGAAATTTTGAGGGAATTATTGAGGTGCAGTGATGATTATGGATGATTGAGGAGCATATCAGGAGTCTTTAACCGTATTTTGGTGATATGGCAGTACAATGCAACAAGAAGAATTTATTGAGTGTTGGGGTGGATGGAATACATACAAAAGTGATGATTAAGTATTGGTAAAAATTATATAAAAGTTACTTGGTGGATTTCATAGCTGGATCATAGGTGGTGGTGGTGTGGGTGAAGATGTGTGAGAGATTTGGGAGTTTTAGGAAAATCCTGACATACACGACAATTACTTCAGAATAACACGCACGGTGTAGTCCCTTTTTATGGTGAATAGGGTTCCATGAAAAGTTAAATATCACCCAACATGTGGGTTTTCCACATGCCATGTGACCTGATGCTGGAGACTTGAAATGTATCCTAGAGGTACACGTGCACATACATGATTAGGTATATCAACCTAACCAGGGTACATAGGCACAAACATGACCAGAGTAACCAGACACGACCAGAGTACCCAGACATAAAAAAATCACATAGACATGGCTATAGTACATGGGAACATACATGAATATAGTACCCATATATGGATAGAGTACCCAGACATGACTAGAGCACTCAGGCATGACCGGAGTACATGAGCACGACCACTATACACAAGCACAACCAGAGTAAACGAGCACAAAATAGAGTACATGAGCATAGGCTGGAGGACACAAGTATACCTAGGGTATCTAATATATAACATTTATATCCTGTAAATTCCATGTAACTTTTTATAGGGTAGGTTTTAGTATAAATGAGTGTCTATTGGGAGAATCCCCTTACTCCATCCCTAAGAGGGTATATGAGGCATACCTTCCTGAGCATAGTATGAGTGATACCCTCTATGGGTTAGTCTTGGATAGAGTCAGGTATCCTTATGTATGACTTGGAGTGTGATCCTCTATCATTCCTTTCTAGGTTGGGTCAGGAACATTGTTACCAACTTCTAGGGTATGTGATCCCCATACTAGTGGTTTACTCTAGGTAGGGTTAGGAATTACCTATAGGCCCTGGGTGAGATACCCTATTTATGTATCTATATCTTATGAGTTCCAATGATAAATTCTTCATGGAAAGGCCCAGTGAGCATGAAATCGTAGATGATAACCATCAGTGTTACCATACCCAAAGAGAAAGTTCTTTCATATGTACATTACCATGATGTCTCGAACGAAATTCTAGGCTAGAAGTATGACCATGACCTTACTTTGAGACTTGGTGTCTATCTCAAGTATATCCAGGTTATTATTATTATTTTTCTATATTTTTGTTGACCTACCTTAATTATGATGAGCTTACCTCTCCCTCTTTGATGATTTTTGTTTTGTGATTTCAGGGTTTCCTACTGGGAATGTTATACTCGCCCCTACATGGGCTCTTCCTGCACATGTCATGACTTATACAGATGATAGGACTTATAATGGATTCCTAGGTTGACCAATAATAGGTTAATAATATTTTATCTTAATAGACCATAGTTGGTTCTAGGATTTTAATTTAATAACAGTCCCCTCCTTATTAGTAGGCTGGACTCTTTTACAGTTTTGGTGGGCTTGTATTTAGCCCTTTTAATTTCCCGTACTTATGTCGTACTCTGATGTGGGATCTAGTTGTATGCATGCATCTTGGTATCAATTGTATCTTTACTTTACACATTATTTTGGTGATTAGAGATATGTGCATTCTTAAAAGTACCTTTGGATAAGACCTCCTATATGTTTAATATGTCTACTACATGATTTTTTTCAGATCATTGTCCTATTAGAGGTGGGCTTGGGGTGACACACTTAGCATGCCACTGGACATGTGGTCCCTTAAGGTTCGGGTCATGACAGAAAGTCCATGTCCAAATTTATATAAAAAACAATAGGATCCATTGGAGTTATATTCACAAGGATTTTAAAAAATAAATATAATTTCAATTAAGAGAGGTCACATGGATATTGCGCCCGCATGATCACACATGTTTTACATACTAGAAAACTAGAACATACCTTAGGGAGATGTTTTGTACCACCTACCTCAAAAGTAATAGGAATAATCCCAAGATAAAACATCTAGATCAATTCATAACACCATGATTACCTATGGAAAATGATAACCTCATCCCTTTAAGGTTGAAAGAATAAGATTGGTGAAGAAAAGGAAGAAGAATTCACCAATTTCAAGTAATACTTACCAATCCAAGATGTCAATATTGAACCAAGGATCAAGGAACCAAGAGAAAAAGTTGGAGAAGAAAAATAATCCCAAGATAACTCTTATAATTAATTAACCTTGATTTAGGGTCAAAGGAGGGGTAATTAGAAGTTAAATAGGGTTTTCATGGGGTAGAAATAATATTATTACCCTCATCATCCCAGCCTAGATTGGAACCACCGGTTATCCACTAAATACCATCAATTGTCTGGTGGTGGTAGGAGAAATTTCTATGTTCCTTGGAACCACACTTGATGGTTGGTGGGTTTCCTATAGGAATCCCATTCTACTAGGGCTCTACAAGCTGGTCGGTGGGCCTCATGTATGTTTTGTGAGAAACTACCCATTCCACTGGCTAACCAGTGGCACTGCAACATCTCCATTACTATATTCCACTAACAACCTTTGTTAGTTCTCCTCCCATGTTCCTTTGATAAACTTTTAAACACCATTTTAAACTAGGAACATGGATCATTTAAAAACTTTAAAATGGTTCAAAAAAAATTAAATAGAGAAATTACCTGGGTAAAAGACAAGGTCTTATAACCCCCCAACTATAAAATAAACAATCCTCAAGCTGTTCTCCCATGAATCACTAAGAGGTTTCGAAAAACAACTTGGCCCACTATGCCCATCAATCTAACTCCCTATCCTAGGTATCCTCTATTACACACCCATGCTACCACTACACTCACACTAGGGTAACAATATTTTCTTATAGATTCCCCTCATTGTGGTCTATAATATATATAAAATGTTTCTCAAAGGACACATCATCATAAATCTCAAAATCATAAACATATATCATGGTATAAGGATTTGAGTGATATCATCAAAGATGTGACACATGAAAAAAATCATTTCTAACACTATAATGCTACCAAAGATCCAATCAATATGCTATTAGACCGATCCACTTCGTTATCTAAAATTGCCTGAAAAACCTGGGCACTAGCTCCCCTTGCTTCTAGATATAGTGTTTACCTATCCTAGTCTACACCCAAAGAAAAACCTAGTGACCATCCTAAAATTCCAAAGTTCACATCTGAAGGTCAAAATATATTTTTTCCTAATATGTGAGGTTTCCAACTTATCTTAGATCAAATATATCTAATCAGACAACTCCTACATGAGACTAGCTCAAAAATTGACTAAATCACTCACCTCAAACCAACATAAAGGATAACGAAAAGAAATTACATAAAAATCCTTTAAAGTATCCATTTGGATCAATTCCTAGAATATATTATTATAATAAAATTCCATGAGTGCCAAATACTACTCCCAAGAACCACCAAAGTTCATAGTACAAGATCACAACATGTACTACAGAATCTAAATCATCCATTTAGTTTTGTTTTTAGTTTATGGATTATAGGTTATTCTTAGAAGAAAATAAAAACCCAATTCATTTTGAAGATCCTATCAGAACCATGACATAAATCATGGATACTAATTAGAAACTATAATATACATAAAACCATGAAACTGAAATATATTCCACACATAGAGGTTACCCATATCATCAATGGTCAAGGTCTCCCTGATAGAAAATAAATGGGATGCATTAATCAGTCGATCTATGGTCACTCACATTGAATCATTTTTCTAAGGTATCTTGGGTAATACTATCACAAATTCCATAGTGATATCATCCCACTTCTATCCTAGAATGGGAAAAGGATGTAACAACCTAGTAGGCCAATGACACCCAACCTTCAACTATAGATAAGTGAGGCATCAATACATGAATATTTTTATATATTTATTTATTGTTTTCCACAAATACCTCCTTTTGAGGTCATGATATATATTCATCAATGCAAGATGTACCGCGCATTTTCTAGCATGTATTTCCCTCATTATCTCCTCATGCATTCCCATAGGAACCTAGATGCTCCCATAGACATGAAGAACCTCATTTACATCAAGGAACCAACCAAATGGTGGATCCCCACCATATATGATGTCCCTCTTGGATAAAACCTCTAAAATATATAACTTACTCTTCTTAATCTAATCTAGAAGCATGAAAACAATAGATATCGATGTTAGAGTTTCTCTTCCTTGAGACTCCTGTACATCCATATGAAATTCCACAAATAGTCTCATCATATACCATTCATTAAAATATTCTTTCATATCCTATATCTTTATTATCCTACTCAAAGAATAAAAAAATACATTTCCCTTTACAGGAGTATATGCTAACTGAAAGTTGAAAGACTATATATACTCAACCCACCTCCTATGATGAAGGTTCAAATCCCATTGTGAAAAGATTCACTTAAACCATTTATAGTCCCTGTACACAAAAAATATCTCTCCCAACATATAATGTCACTAAGATCTCATGGTTTTTACCAATGAAACAAACTCTAAATCATGAGAAGGATAATTATCCTCATGTAACCTCAACTTCTAGGAGCCATAAGAAACCACTCAATCCTATTGCACAAAAACTGCTCCAATACCAACTCTTGATGCACCATAATACAAAATATATTTCTTACTAAAATTAGGTAAGGTTTCAATTAGTACTATGGTAAAACTTCTCTTAAATTCTTGGAAATCCTGCTCACAATCATCATACCAAACAAACATCACCCCTTTCTTATTTAGATTGGGAATTGTAACTTCTATACGAGAGAAGTCTCGGATGAAACACTGATAATATCCTAACAAACCCAAGAATCTCTAAATATTAAATAAATTCTTAGGTAGCTCCCAATACACCCTGACTATCACCTTCTCTCAATCCATTGACACTCTATCCTATAAGAAAACATGACTTAAGAAGTCCACCTTTTCAATCCAAAAAATGGAATTTAGATAGATTTATGTATAGTTAATGATCTCTCAACATATCTAAGATGATGATAAGCGGTTGAGAATGATTATATCTAGACTGGGATTACACTAACCTATATTTGATGAAAACCATCTCAAATTGATCCAAATATAGATGGGATATATGATTCATTAAGTACATGAATACTACCGGTGCATTCTTCAGGACAAAAAGAATCACCATAAACCTTTAGAATCCATAACTTCTCATAAAATAAGTATAAGGTATATCATATAGTCTCAAACTCAACTGATAGTACTTAGACCTCAAGTTAATCTTAGAGAATATCAGAGTACCTCTTATCCGATCAAAGAGTTTATCAATGCATAGAAGGGGATATTAGTTCTTAACTGTTATCTAGTTTAGTCTCCAATAACCCACACATAAGTGCAAGGTTCCATCTTCCTTCTTGGATAATAACATGGGGGAACCCCATGGTGATGTAATGGGCCTTATGTATCCTTTTTTATAAAGATATTATAACTTCACTTTCAACTCCTAAAGCTATATTGGCGCCATCCTATAAAGTGGGATAAAAAGAGGCTCGACTCATGGCACTAACTCGATAGTGAACTCAATCTCCCACTTGGGTGGTAAGAAGGAGAAGTCTTATATAAAGACATCCTATAAGTAGAACACTACTAAAGGAAAGTTACTATATAATGACTCACCATTATATAGAATAGGGATTACTACCTAGTCTATGATATAATCCAATTTTCATTGAATTTATCTTATATGATAATCCTGGATATCCCATTCACCATGATGGATATAGCTGGACCCTTATGGAGATAGAAAAGTCATTATCCTTTGATAATAATAAATATGATCCTGGTAAAAAATTATTCAATACATACCTAGAATAAAATTAAACCAGGCCATTCCCATCACAAACAATTCATAGAGAAAATGGTAACCACCAATTTTGAGAGAACACTCTTTACAATACTTGATACCCTTCAATCACACCCCTAATGACGTATCTATGGTCATCACTCCATCCACTATTTACATAGAAAAACCTAATACATTGATGAATTGATAGTATATTAATGAATGTGATGCTCCTATATCAAACAATACACAAGAAAGGGTAGATTCCACAAGAATTGTACCTATTACAGTAGAAGGACCTGTATCCATATTGGTAAGAGTAGACTACATAGTGTGTATCTAAATCACCCATCTACTCTGAGATTCATCTTGACTCCCCTATGATGTTCCCTATTACTAATACAATCACTCCTGCATCGGGGTACCATGACCCTACCTTGTTCTAAGCATATAGTGGAACTCCAGCTACATGTCTACTGATGGGTATCTGAGTCCCTTCCAAACTCTAGTGTCTACCTTAACCCTCTTCCACTGCTATACTACTCAATATTCTTGAAAAACCATTATAGGAGGACCATATTACTGAAAGATCGACACTCCAATATAGAGAATGGCCATTAAATGTGCTTGTGACCAGCCCTACCACACTAAAATAACCACCCCTATCCATGGTCCTGGGATGACTTCTTGCTCCCCTATCTACCGTACCCACTACAACCTTGATGTAAATTCTCATAATAGTGTTTATTTCCACCTAAAGAAGAAATCCCTGATGGTCCTACTGAAACTGCCTTCCCACCACATAGGGATTCTTTTAGGTTCCCTTTAGTGATGAGATCCTAATTTATCATGTTAAATAAGTTGTTCAAGTTGAATACATTCACCGGTGACTTGATCTCATACCATAAACCATACTGTAAATGCTTCACCATAACTATCTCATATATTTCCAATTATGGAGAAAAATGATGGAGGCCTATAAAAAATCCAACTTAGTCCATCATATACATGGTTCTATATGTCAGGTGTATGAACTCCTGAGGCCTTTTGTCCCTCAGTGTCTCTAGATTTAAGTGAATCATGAAATTCTCCTCGAATCCTTTCTAAGTCATCTCCTCATGTAGTCCATCCTATACTATGATGTCGCACCAGCGCTTGGATGGTTCTCATAGTATATAGGTAGCAAGATTCACCCACCTCTCCATGGGTTTATTTAGGGGACTAAATATCATATGTATTTAATTTATCCATAAATATTCTTCCTAAGGGACTCCCTCCCCAATGAATATGGATGAGTACTATAGCTAGAACTCTATTATCAGGTAGGACATCAAAGGATTGCTGCGACCAGTCTCCCTCTCCTTGGACTAAACGACCCACAAGAAATTATCATGGAGTTGATCATCCATTATATTTCCTAGGTCTTCAGGATGTTCTTGTATTTCTATATGAGGTGTGTGTTTGTTACCACTCTCCTAACATTCAACTAGAGTAAGACGCAAATACATTTCTCTTCAAGGGTCAATACACTCCTTAGATGACACAATTCAACACAAGATCAACTCATAAGAACAAATAGATAAAAAATAACTATAAATAAAAGGACACTTTATTTATTATCTTAATAATTAAATTATTCATACTTCAACAAATTAAATTTTTATTCTTTTTTATCAGGTATGTCATGAAATTTCATGTATAACAAATGAATCCCTAACACAAAAAAATCATGATAACATACTTTACTATGTTCCTACTATGATGTATGCATATTCACCTTATGTTGAATTAGACCTTGATTATAATCTCATAAAATGGTAACATTACACAACAATTACATCACCAAAGGTGAAATAACATCGCAACTATAACAAGAGAATCCTCATGAATAAAAATACCATCTTTGGGAACATGGGTTTTCTGTACCACCCCAAGGTTTTAAAAATAAATTGAAATAAATGAAACACAAATTCTATACATAATGAAACATTTTTTAAGTATATAGTTATAAACTATCCATGAAACATAATTTTTCCACTTCCATGTTTTGAATTTTGAAAAAATGGACATCTATGGTTGTGATCAGTATATTATTTGGAGTCTGATAGAACCAACTTGTTTTTTTGGTGAATAGTAACCTACACTTAAGAAATGTAATATGAGTAGTAATATGACCTTTATGAATAGAAAATAATAATAATATTTTATTTTCTTATGGTTATAAGATAATGAGATCTTGATTAATTTTTCAAGGTGATATAAAATGAGTTACAATTTTAAAATTGTTATTTTTCAAATAAATTATGATTTTATTTAAAAATTAAATTAATCATACTTAGAAAATTATTTTCAAAAAATGGAGTTCATTTTTGAATTATAAACATCAATAAATGGTCAGGGTTTTTTTTGGTATTTTTATGAGATAGTTGAATTTTCAGTGAATAGTAAAAATACAGTTTTAAGTTTTCAAGTGTTTAATGACATCATAATGATGTAATAATTATGGTAAAGTCTTGAGGATTAAAATATGAAATTAAGTGTCCAAATATTCCAATAACATGGGAAAAAACCATGGAAAAGCCCATGGTTTTTCAAATACCACTAATGATGTGTCCTTTGAAATTAATTTAAAACTCCCTCACTTTCACTATAAATACCACCCTCACCCCCTCTTCCTATCACAACTATCAAGCTTTTATCATTGTATAAATTCTAAAAAATACCCTTAAAAAGGGTATTATCCACATACAAGACCTTTTGGTCTCACCAAAAGGCCAAAACTAAAGGCATTAAGGAGGATCTCAAGGAGAATAGATTAAGAGGTAAAGATCCTCTTTCATTTTCTTAGGTTTTATTTTCAATTATTTTCTTTTCATATAATATCTTCACCTACCCTTATAAAAGAGGAATTAAAGATCCAGTATTATATATATTCTGGATTTTTATCATGTTTGTGGAGAAATTCATCATCATTCTTCTTCTACTCTTCCTCTTATTCTAAAAATAAAAACACTGTCCGTGATGTGTCGATTTACCGACATCGTGGATGATGTGTCTTAAATTTTCTTTAGTTTCTTAAAATCTGGTTTTAAAACCATTTTAATGGTTCAAAAAGTTTTTTAAGTGTATTATATTACCTCTCTTATGTTCTGTAATTAACTTATATGAATAATATTAAAGGTATATGACAAAACAAGTTCGTGATTATCAAAGAACCACCAAAATGATCTAAACAAATATCACAAATGATTCATCTAATGATTAATACTCATACAATATAAACAAAATAATTTATGGCACAATTTAATATTATGGAAACATATTAATACCATTTCATTCCACTTCTAGAGTTTCTCTTCCATTCTAAAATAAAATCCTTTATTAACTAACCATGGAAACCATCAAAAGAACGCACCCGAAACAATGAAAATAACAAAATATTATTAATAAATGAGTCAAATGATGTTATAAAATGATCATATTATGTGTTATAAAAATTATTATGATTTTTTAAAATATTAATAACACCATTTTAACCATTATAAAGGAGGTTTAAACAAGTTTTAAGTAAGACAAACCCGAGGTAAGGGAATTTTTATCCCAATTTACATTCTTTGGGTTAACCTTATATTTCATTAATTATATGGTACTAAGATGATTTGGGTAATGAATTTAGTTCATATTATGTTTTATTATATGTATTAACAATTTATACACATATTTTTTTTCGATCAATTATCACTTCAATTATATGATATTTGTAAGGGAATGTTCTTTAAAAATTCTCTTTTTAAATTCTCTTTTACAAAATTGAAAAGAAATGTTTTTATGAAATTATTCATGTTTTATGATTATGTTATGGTTTTTGGGAATTGTTTATGATGAAGGGTGGGACTTATTTCTCCCTAAAATTAATTTTTTATGTGTAAGTTTGAGGTTGTCCAAATGATTACTTCAAGTGTAACTGTGATAGTTACACCATAAGGTAGCCGCGAGGGTTACACTATAAGGTAGCAGTGAGGGTTAAAAATCATAAGGTAGGCACAATGGTTACAATATAAGTAATTAATTCCTCAATATAACTTTATTTTTATATATTTATTCCTTATTTTTTTATGGAAATTTCATGTTTCACAAAGTAAGTATATATGGGTGAGAAGTATGTTTTTGTGAAATGATTTCATATGTTCATAAGTACTCATGGAAAAATGGTTTATTTCATTATTTTTATATACCTTACTGAGACTTTTATGCTCATTACATGTTTTTAATTTTTTTCATAGGTTATAAGGACGTGCAAGAGAAATAAGGAAGTCAAGTTAAATGTTATGAAGATTTTTCAAAGAAATCATGTTGTTGTTTTAAAAATTCTATGTTTTGGAAGAAATGGATACAGTTTTAATGGTACCCACTTTTTATGCTTGTGGGTTGATATGTATGAGTTATGTCTTGACTTTATAAAACTCTAAACCATAAAGATGTTTGGTAATGTAAAGAAGTGAAATCTAGTTTAAATAGCTAGATTATGTAATGTTTAAGGCTGAGTCCTTATAGATTTTATCAAAGAACAATTTATATATATTTAGGAGTTAATATGATGTTAAGAGAATACAATAAATTATTTTTAACTTATATTTATATTAAAATGGTATAACATTTAAATATTACCATGTTTCTTCATCAAAGATATGTCTGTTCATAATGGTTTTCCATAGAAGAAACAAAGAAGTTGAAGTTAGAAGGAACCGAGAGGCCGACATCTTTTCGAATCCAAAATCAGGAATGGTAGGAATTGGAACCAAGTAGTTTGTGATAGTAAAGGATCATATGATATAGGAAATAATTGGTAGTGGCATATATACAAGAGAACAAAAGCTACCACAAAGGAACAACATGATAGTGGAACATTTTATGAGGCAACACCATCATACTTTTAGTGGATCTTCTGACTAGTAGAGGATGAAGGGTGGATTAAATACCTTGAAAAGATATTAGATTTTATGGGATTTTCAGATAATTAAAAGGATAGTCTTTCTATTTATCATTTTGAAGGTGAATCTGATTAGTGGTGGTAAATGGTCAAGAATATCAGCGATATAGAGGAGATTGATGCCTTGGAGTGGGATAAATTTAAAGGTATTTTTCTTGAAAATCATTTTCTTAAGGTGGTTTGACTTAGGATGGAGAATAAATTCATTGAATTAAGGTAGAAGGAGAAATATTCAGTGGCTATGTATGAATAAAAATTCACCCAAATGGAAAGGTACGCTTCAAATCTTATTTGGGATCTTAGTAGAAAAATCAATCGCTTTTACTCAGGATTGAAACCAAGATACTAAAGGGAATTAACCTCCCAAGAATTAAAAAGTTATGAGAAACGTGTCTTATGTACTGAGAGGGTAGAAATGGAGTTTGTTGATGATCAATTTTACTTTCAAAATAAATAGAAGAAGAGGTCCAGATGGTAAGCGATGAGTAAGAATCAATCAAAGAAATATGGTGGTAATAAAGTTAAGTTTCCAATTTGTGAAAAGTGTGGTAAAAAACACCCCAGAGAATGTCTTACCAAAACCAATAAGTGTTTTTGATGTGTTATGTTTGGAAATATGGCCTAATATTGTAATGAAAATGATATTAAGATCAATTATGATAAGAAAACTATAATGTTTTTTAAATGTAGTGAGATGGGTCTTTATGAAAATTCCTTCCCAAAGAATGATCTAAGTGATAGAAAGAAGACAGAATATAAGTAGAAATGTGTAGTGAGATCCTTTGCAACTACGTCATTAAATATTGGGACATCAAATTAAGTGGTATCAAGTACTTTTTTATTTACTTAGATTTTTCAAAAGTATTGTTTGATACGGGGTCTACACATTCCTTTATTTATGAGAAATTTTCTAGTAAATTGGAAATATCACCTCAAAAAATGATACCGGGACTTATTTTTAAAACACTAGGGGGAAATATTACAAAAAATATGAATTATTAGAATCTTTCTATTGTTATCTATGGAAATAAAATACCTAAAAACATCATTGTTTTTCATTAGTAGAGTTTGATGTCATTATGGGTATGGATTGGATTTCTATTTATCCTGATAAGATTTATTATAGAGATAAAGAATTTTTTTTAGAAAGATTTTTAGTTTTTATAAAAGAATGAACCCATACAATTGATAACATATCGGGAAGGTGAGAAACTATTGAAAGATGGAAATGAATGTCATCTTTCTCATATTATTAAAAATAAGGGAACTATTCAGATTAATGATGTGCCATTGGTAAATGAATATCTTGATGTTTTTCCTGATGGGTTACCCGGTGTTATACCTAATCGGGAAGTTGAATTCACAATCAACTTAGTTCTGGATTCTAATCCAATTTCAAATCCCTCTTATTGAATGACTCAAATAGAACTTATTGAATTGAAAAATCAGTAGTAAGAGTTTCTTGATAAAGGCTTCATTCATCCTAGCACTTCACCATAGGGATATCCTATTTTTTTCGTTAAAAATAATGATGGTTCCATGATACTTTTCATTGATTATATAGCTTTTAATAAAATTACTATTAAGAATAATTATCCTTTACCTCACATCAATGACTTGTTTTATCAGCTCTAGGGAGCTCTATATTTTTCCAAGATTGAATTGAGATCCAAGTACCATCAGATAAAGGTGAAGGAGGATGAAATTACAAAAAATAGATTTTTGAACTAGATATGGTCATTATGAATTTTTTTTATATTTTTTGTGTTAACTAATGAACCTATTTTATTCATGGATCTTATGAATAGAATATTTCCTGAGTTCTGGGATAAGTATGTGGTAGCTTTCATTGATGAAATTTTGGTATATTCTAGAGGTAAAGAGGATCATGAAAAATATATTAGGGTTGTTTTGAAAACCTTAAATGAAAAGAAACTATATGAAAAATTCAGAAAGTGTGAATTTTGGTTGCAAAAAATTTCTTTCCTTGGTCGCATTGTTTCTAAAGATAGCATAACTATTGATCATGCTAAAATGAATGTTTTTGAAGAATGGTAAATACCCTCAAATATAACTATGATTTATAGTTTTCTTGGTTTGGTAGGCTATTACTAGAGGTTTGTTAAAAACTTTGTGTGGTTATCTAGTCCACTGAATAAGTTAACACGAAAAGGAGTTAAATTCATCTGGACAAAAGAATTTATTGATTGTTTTCAAGAATTGAAAATAAGACTGGTGAATGATCTAGTTCTAAAACTACCTTCTAGAAATGTCAAGTTTTTCATCTACAATGATGCTTTAATAAAGGAACTTGGTTATGTTCTGATGTAGAATGATCAGGTAATTTCTTATAATTCAATACAACTAAAACATCATGAGTTAAATTATCCCACACATGATTTGGAATTAGTAACTCTGGTTTTCACTTTAAAAAATTGGAGGCATCATTTATGTGGATCCAAATGTTAAATATATACTGACCATAAAATCCTGTAGTATATATTCACTCAAAAGGAATTAAACATGAGGTAGAAAAGATGGCTTGAATTGATAAAATATTATTATTGCATGATCAATTACCATCTTGTAAAAGCAAAAAAAGTGGAAGATGCCTTGAGTCGAAAAAATCATTCACCATAAACTATGTTACAGCTGGAAAAAGACCCTTTGATTAATGATTTGATGAATTTTGTCTTGGAAGTTATTGGTGTAGGAAATTACTCTATTTTGTTTCAGGTTTTAGTGAAATCATCTTTGTTAGACAGAATTAAGAAAGAACAGAAGAAAGATGTGGAGTTATAGAAAAAGGTAAAATTAGTTAAAATGGGTAAGTTTCCAGAATTTAACACTGATAAAAATTGTGTTCTAAGATTTGGAAAGAGATTATGTGTGCCTTGTGATTCTCAGATGAAGAAATAATTGTTGTGTGAAGCTCATAGTTATCCTTTTTCAGTTCATCCTGGTAGCATAAATATTTACAGAGAGTTTTAGGAGTATTAATGATGGGATGGTATTAAAAGAGATATTTTAGATTTTACCATGAAATATTTAACATGTCAATAGGTTAAAGTAGAGTGGTAGTTACTGAGGGGGATGCTTCAGCCTTTACCAGTGACAAAGTGGAAATGGGAAAATATATTCATGGACTTCATTGTGGGATTACCAAAGACTTATAAAGGTTACGATGTAATATTGGTTATTGTTGATCGATTGACTAAATATGACCATTTCATTCCTATTTGAGATACTATGTCTTTGGATCAAATTTCTCGACTTTACCTCAAAGATATTTTTAGGTTACATGGTGTTTCTCTTTCCATTGTATCTTACCATGTTCCAAGGTTCACTTATATCTTTTGGAAAGGACTTCAGAAGTCATTGGGAACAAAATTAAATTTTAGTACAACTTTTCATCCTCAATCAGATGGGCAGTCAGAACGGATGATTTGGACTTTGGAGGATATGCTTCGAGCTTGTTCAATGGATTACCAGGGAAGTTGAGATCACCATATTACTTTAGCTGAGTTTTTTTATAATAAAAATTATCATTCCAATATATATATATATCATCCCTCCTTTTTATAACATAAACTTTCATTACATTACACAAAACTGAGGATCTTTAAGGTTTAGTGTCTTGGAAACCAGGAACTTAAAACATGAAAACATAAAACATTATTCTTAAACACTTTAAAGGATTCTCCTCATGTTCATCCTAGGTTCATTAATGCATCTCATAACATGGGGACATACATCAAAATAAATGGTGAGCAGAAGGCCCAGTAAGGGAAACAAGAGAAACATTTTACATGTGAACTTGAGATACTTCAATAAGTCCATGAAAAGAACTTGAAGGCTTGAGAAAGAAATCATAAGATATATCATAATAAAAATAACATTTTTCATAACTTGAAGATATGTCTACAACATTTAATATCGACAATCATTTCATTTCACCAAGGTCCATCCCCAAGGTGTCATTAAAAATTACCAAGGTTATTCACCAAGGTATCAGTCTAAAAGGTCATCTCTAGAGATTAAGTCTTTACCCAATGCATTGGAGCGCTATCTGGGAAAACCCTTGACATGTATTTATTATAATGTGATCCACATATATCATCATCAATAATTTCATAAACAACCCATATAGCATAAAAGAAATGGGTTTCATTTCATAATCATAATGTTTTAAAAACTGCTTTAAAGACATGATCTTTATGTCACTTTAAACCCACGAAAAGGGAAAGCGGGTTTCATGTATGTAAATCCCAGAATTTAAAATAGAACATTTTGATATATATGTGAATACCCATATAGAAGAGAGAGATTTTATTATTCACTTAATAAAATAAAATAACTTTAGAAAAATAGAGAGACATTTTGAGACGAGAATTCTGCAGCATAATGGCTATGTTACAGGGTTTTAGAAAACATTGAAAAGAGAGGGGACATGTGTCAAACATTCATAAATGACCCATAAAACAGAATAGGGACAGAATATAAGGGATTTAAGAACATGGTAATTAAATTTGAAAATATACCATATGAAATGAAGAACATGAAAGGAAGACAAAAATAAGATTTCTCTTATGAAAATTCGGTAGCCTAACGGCGTCACATAAACTTCAACCAAAAATGAATTGATGAGATCAAATAGGTTCTGTCATCATATGATCATAAAAGATCAGTATGATAGATATAGAGATAATACTCCAACATAATAAAAAGGAACTTTCAAGACTTGACATGGAATTAGAACATTGAAAAAGGAGAAAGGTGAAAGGACCACTTAAAAATTCGGTAGCCTAACGGTGCCACTTAAAACTTCAAAATACTGAATTGAAGAGATCAAATGGGGTCTCTCATCATATGGTCATAAAAGATCAGTATGATAGATATAGAGATCATAACCCAACATAATAAAAAGTAACTTTAAAGACTTTACATGAAAGTAGAACTTGAAAACGAGAAGGGTGAAAGAACCACTTAAAAATTCGGCAGCCTAACGGTGCCACTTAAAACTAAAAAATACTGAATTGAAGAGATCAAATGGGTTCTCACATCATATGATCATAAAATATCAGTATGATAAATATAGATATCATACCCCAACATGATAAAAAGGAATTTGAAAGACTTTACATGAAAATAGATCTTGAAAAATGAGAAGGGAGAAAGAATCCGTTACAAAAATTTCGACAGCCTAACAACGCCACTTAAACATTCATAAAAAAAAATAATGAGAGTAAGAGGGGCCTCTCATAATATGAACATGAAAAGGGCAGTAAGATTAATATAAAATAAAATCCTCTAACATAATAGCATGGAGCATAAAAGAAATGACATAAAAGAGATTACTTGAAAAGAAAGAGAGAGGTCAGATCCCTTACCTTAAAACGAAACTCTTAAAACTCAAACGTTGGGACCTTGAGGGCTTGGGGGAACCTTGGGAGGACTCCTTGGGAGGTAATGAGACCAGAACTTAGTTGGGGGAGAGTGGGGAGTCGAAATGGATAATAGGATGGCTTGGTATTTATTGGGAAAGTGAGGGGACAAGGCATTAATGGCCAAGGGACACCTCACAAGTGGTTTTCTCAAAACCATGTGCTCTCCCATGATATTTCCCATGGAGTTAGGCCACATGGGGCCCCAAATACAATAATTCATCACCTTTGGTCGTCCAACCCATAAAATATCTCATGACATCATCATGACACAATTATGATGTCATTAAACATACCGAAACCCTAAAACTGTATTTTTACTATTTACTGAAAATTCAACTTTCTCAGAAAAATCCCAAAATTTCACCTTAACCAAATATTAATTCCTTGATTTTAAAAATGAACTCAATTTTATAAAAATAATTTTCTAAATAATTTTAATTTATTTTTTAAATAAATACACTATTCACCGAAAATTCATTTTTTCAGAAAAATCCCCAAAAATTACCTTAACATAATATCGATGCTCTGAGTTCAAAAATGAAATCCATTTTATAAAAATAATTTTCTAAATAATTTTAATTTAATTTTTAATTAAAAAACACTATTTACCCGAAAAAACTAATACTTGAATAATAATTTATGAAACCGTTATTTAACCATTTTATTGAATCACATTACTTAATCAAGGTGCCTAGATTATATTAATACTTTCTTTAAGTGAGATTACGAATCCATTTGGTCACATTACTAATCCTAAACATAAAATAACTATTCATAATTTACTATTCATCAAAAATTAAGTTGATCTCATTAGACTCTAAATTTCGCACTGAACATAATTGTAGAAGACCATTTTTTGAAAATCATTACACATTTTTAATTATTTAAGGTTTACATAAACATTTAAAAAAAAATCCTTTCTATAAAATTCACCAAAAATATGCATACTATATTTATCCGGACATTTGAAAAGTCATAAACATCATTATAAGAAGAAATCCCAATTTTTATTTAAAACAAAGGATTACACAAGGCAGTTACGGTCTACTAACATAGACCCTTATCACACCAGCATAAGACCTAAGTGTAAGGTGTGCTAAGGTGAGAGAATCCGAGGGAGGCTCGGCCAACATCGCACGAGTATTAATTTCTTTCAGTTTTAACTTCTCGTGAATGCGATTCCGTTCTAGCTTAACACGATGAAGTTCAGCTTGGGTTTGGTCTACAACAAAGCCCAGTGGTGCTACCTCCTTCCCAAGTTCTGTTAGATGGGCTTCAATCGGTCCAAGACTACTGGTTGAGGCCATCAAATATTCTTTCTATAATAATTAACCAAGATTACTTGTATTTAGAGACAATAATCGAAACGTTTAGTTTCCAGCGGTCATATTGACCAATGGTCATATAACAGTCAAAACCCAATGGTCTCATTTTAATTATACCCATGTTATCAAATGAAACATTTTTGTTGAGTATAAAAATAAAATAAAATAACACATAAAATTAGGAAACAAGATTTATTCAAAATTCCGGGTCATTAAAATATAGATGGCACCTTTTGAGGTATTATATGGAAAGCAGTGTCAAACTCTAGATTTTGGGATGAAGTTGGGGAAAGGAAATTTATGGGATTAGAATTAGAAGAGGAAGTGGATAATAAAGCGAATATGATCCAGCAACACATGACTATAGCTTAGAGTAGGAAAAAAAGTTATTCAAATAATAGGAGGAAAGAATTTTCTTTTTAGGTAGGTGATCATGTTTTTCTTAGAATCTCACCATGGAAAATTGTTATGTGTTTTGGTAAGAAATGGAAGCTATGTCCACAGTTCATTGGACATTATGAAATCTTAGAGAAATATGGGCCAGTTTCCTACTGAGTATCTTTTCCTTTGAGTTTATCTTAGGTGCACAATGTTTTTCATGTTTTGATGTTAAGAAATTATGTACCAGATATATCTAATTTTTTGAGCCCAGAAATAGTTCTGCAGGAGGAGAACCTTTCTTATAAAGAGAAACTTGTTTAGATTCTTGATCAAAGACAACAAGTATTGTGGAATAAGGTAATCCACCAGATAAAGTTTTTTTTGGAGAAACCACATAGTTGAAGAAGCAACATGGGAATATTAAAATACTGAGGGAAAGGTACCCTCACTTGTTTAATAAGTAAATAAAATTGCAACGATGCAATTTCTAGAAGTTGGGGAGAATTGTACACCCCAAGGTTTTAAAAATAAATTTAAATGCATGAAACAATGATTCTCAACATAATGAAACTTTTATTTAAGTATATAGTTATAAACTAGCTGGTAAACATAATTTTTCTGCTTTTATGTTTTGAATTTTGAAAAACGGACATCTACAGTTGTGATCAGTAAGTTATTTTTAGTTTGATATAAACAACTTTTTTTGGTGAATAGTAATATACCCTTATGAATATTAATATGAAACTTATGAATATTAAATCATATTATTACAATATTTTCTTGGTTTTATAAGATAATTATATCTTGATTAACTTTTCAAGGTGATATAAAATGAGTTATAGTTTTAAAATTGTTATTTTTTGAATAAATTATTATTTTATTTAAAAATTAAATAATCATATTTAGAAAATTATTTTCAAAAAATAGAGTTCATTTTTGAATTCTACACATTGAAAAATGGTCCGGGTGTTTTTTTGGTATTTTTATGAGATAGTTGAATTTGTGGTGAATAGTAAAAATACAGTTTTAAGTTTTGTGGTGTTTAATGAAATCATAATTATGTAACCATTATGGTCAAATATTGAGGATTAGAGGTGTCCCAAGTGGCGAATACCATGGGAAAAAACCATGGTCAAGCCCATGGGTTTTCAAATACCACTAATGATGTTTCCTTTGAAATTAATTAAAAACTCCCTCACTTTCACTATAAATACCACCCTCACCCCTTCCTCTCACACCTCTCAAGATTTTATAACTGTCTAAATTATGTCCAATATACTTCCCAAGGATCTTAAACATTTCCAAGACCATTTGGTCTCACTAAAATGATAAAACCAAAGTCCTTAAGGAGGATATCAAGGAGAAGAGATCAAGAGGTAAAGATCCTATTTCATTTTCTTATGTTTTCTTTTCAATTATTTTATTTTATTATACTATCTTCATATACCATTATCCAAGAGGCATTAAAAATCAATTATTATATATATTATATATTTTTATCATGTTTATGGAAAAATTCATCATCATTCTTCATCTCCTCTTCCTCTTATTCTAAAAATAAAAACACCATCTATGATGTGTCGATTTACTGACATCGTAGACGATGTGTCTTCAATTTACATTAATTCCTTAAAATATGGTTTTAAAACCATTTAAATGGTTATTTTTTTTTAAATTTCATTATATGACCTCTATTATGTTCTATAATTAACTTAAATGCATAATATTAAAGGTATATGATGAAACAAGTTCATGATTATCGAATAACCCCCAAAATGATGTATATGAATATCACTAATGATTCATCCTCATACCATATAAACAAAACGATTTATGGAATAATTTAATATTATGGAAACATATTAACACCATTTTGTTCAAATTATGTATTTTCTCTTTCATTTGACAAAAAAATCATTTACGAACTGACCATGGAAATCATATAAAGCACGCACCCGAAATAATAGAAATAACAAAATATTATTAATAAATGGGTCAAATGATGTTATAAAATGATCATATAAGGTGTTATAAACATTATTATGGTTCTTTAAAATATTAATAATACCATTTTAACCATTATACAAGAGGTTTAAACAAGGTTTAAGTAAGAAGAACCTGAGTTAAGGGAATTCTTAACCCAATTTCCATTCTTTGGGTTAACCTTCTATTTCATTAATTATATGGTAATATGATGATTTGGGTAATGGATTTAATTCATATTATGTTTTATTATGTGTATTTACAATGTATACACATATTAATTTCATTATATCAATTCTCACTTCAATTATATGATATTTGAAAGGGTATTTTCTTTAAAAATTCTCTTTTTAAATTTTATTTTACAAAATTCAAAAGAAATGTTTTTATGAAATTATTTATATTTTATGATTATGTTTTGGTTCTTGAGAATATTTTATGATAATTGGTGGGACCTATATCTACCTCCAATTTATTGGGTATGTGTAATTTGGAGGTTGGATATTTGTTTACTCCAAGTGTAACCGCGATAGTTACACCATAAGGTAGCTGTGAGGGTTACATTATATGATAACTATGAGGGTTACAAATAATAAGGTAGCCGCGAGGGTTAAAATATAATTAAGTAATTATCCAAGATACCTTTATGGTTTTATATACATTTTCCATAATGTTTTATGGAAATTTCACTGTTCACAAAGTAAGTATATATGGGTGAGAAGTATGTCTTTGTGAAATGATTTCATATATTTATAAGTACTCATAGACTAATGGTTTCTTTACTTATTTTTATATCCCTTTATTATAATTTTATTCTCATCCCATGTTTTTAAAAAATTTTCCCAGGTTATAAGGATGTGTAAGATAAATAAGAAAGTTAAGTTAAATGTTATGAAGATTTGGAAACGAAATCATGTTGTTGTTTTAAAAATTTAATGTTTTGGAAGAAATTGATACTGTTGTAATGGTACCTACTTTGTATGCTTGGGGGTCGATATGTATGATTTATGTTTTAAATTTATAAAACTCTAAACTAGAAATATACTTGGGAATGTAAAGAATTGAAATCTAGTTGAAATAGCTAGATTATGTAACGTTTAAGGTTGAGTGCTTATATTTTCACCCACACATGGATTATTTACTTGCATACACAAGTTCATTACCAAGACCTGAAAAATCATATTCTCATATATACCTTTCCAAAATAGTATTAAAAAATAATATACCTCATTTGATATCACTTTTTAATATCCTTGACCAGATTCTCTCTCATGTGATCGAGACAAGTCATTATGTGACCTCAAATATGCCTCCCCATATTCCATAGGCTACTGATTAGAAGCAGAGGTTTAATAATTATAGTGGGGGAACTATAACCTATGGTATATAATAATAAAAATAGTAGAACAATGATAAATAAATCAATATAAATCAACTCCAATAGATAAATAAGAAAAATCCCAACCAAATCAATATAATCAAACCATGCCATGTCACACTGTATGCTAAAATAAATGTCATACTGAAAGGAAAATAAGAAAAAAATAAAAGATAGAATCAAATAAAGACTCCAAACACTAGTCTTGAACCTCATTATTGATACCATATTTAAGCTATAGTCCCATCTAGAAAATAAAACAAACAAGCATAAGGCCCCTTTCCCTTATCCATATCTGCATCCATGAATTCTTTTTTCGGTACCAAATGGTGGCCCATACAGGGTGTGAGTAAAAATCAATAGGACACCACAAAAATGTATAAAAAAAAATATGATTTGATTAATAGTTCATGAAATAATATGATATACAGATGCATTTATCAATATTTAAATGTGGCAGAATAAAATAACCCATCAACCCTCAAGCTCAAGGTTGACACCTAGGGTCAGCCAAACCTACTTTAACATGATACCATATGTCTCTATCTATTATCATCAATAAATATAGATATATTCCCATACCAAGTACTAATATCACATTAATATCCAACCAAATTAATATTCTCATTCCTAACATGAATTTCAGTTTCCACATGTTAATGGAATCTTTGTGAATTTCCATGGCAAAACTGCTTACATGTTCCCAAGGCACATTTCCATGAAAAGTGAGAATTATAAATCAATATAACCAGTGAGAATTCCAATTATCGATCCACTTACACGATTAAAGGAAATTATAGCCTATGCTAATTCCCATGTTAGGGCTGATTTTACATTTCATGTATAAAAAAACAAGATCCAATGCATACCAAATCATCAAACATGCCAACATGTTAGCATATGACATATTGGTTAATTCATGCCAATTAAAAATTATATTTACAATTTCAATTACATGCTTTTATTCCTTTAATCCAAATACCAGTTTTATTCTAATATTCCCATTCTCATAACAATTGTGAAAAATTTGATTAACACTCTAATTATTCCAAATTATCATTTCACATTCCAATCCAAGTCCCAATTTATAATTTTAACCCATAGAGTGACAAGTTTCACAAGGGTTAAATCCAGAGATAAAAACATGATTTATAAATCAATTATGAGGCATTAGGTTCACAAATTCCATGTTCTAAACCAAGTTTAAGGGTAGGTACACATCTCGGGTGTCTAAAAGTCCAAGTATCAATCACCATCAAAGACAACAGGATCTGTGGGAGTTCTATGCGTGAGGATTTAAGATAATATATGGAATTATAATTAAAAGAGGTCACAAACATGGTCTGTAGGAGTGATCACACATGTTTCACATACCAAAAAACTAAATAAGAACTTATTTAGATGTTTCAGACCACCTACCTCAAAAGTAAGAAGAAGAATCCCAAGATCAAATGTTTAGATCAATGTGAAACACTATGATTAACTATGGATAGTGATAACAAAATTCCATTAAAGTTTTAATAAGAAGACATAATAATAAAAATATAGGAATTCACTAATTACAAGAAATAATTATCGATTCAAGATGTCTGGATCCAACCAAGGATCAAGGAACCAAGAGAATACATTATAGAAGCCAAATAAGACCTATATAACCATTCCAATTCATTAACCTCGATTTAGGTTTTAAGTAGGGGTAATTATAAATTAAATGGGGGGGGGGGGGTTCTAGAGGGTAGAAATACAATTATTCCACTCATTATCCCAACTTGGCTTGGTGCCACCGACTAATCAGTGGTGCCATGAAACGTGCCTTTTCCCCCAAGAACCCGACTGTATAGCCAGTGGGTTTCTTATAGGAATCCCATTATTCTAGGGCTCCATAATCTTGTTGGGGGAACTACAATATCTCCATTTATACAAGACTCTACTATCCTTCACTAGTATACCTCCTCTGAGCCCTTGAACACCGCCAAAACAACATTTTAAACCAGGAACAAGGCTCATTTATATATTTTAAAATGGTTAAACAAAAACTTAAATAAAGAAATTAATTGGGTACAATATAGGGTCTTACAATATGAGATGTCATGGTATAGGTATCTACATCCTTATGTTTCATTATTAGTTCTCCATAAATAATTGGTATTCCAATGCAACGAACAATTAAATCATCCCCACATACCACCAAAATGCCTCCTTATTTCCTTCACTTGTGTTGTGAGGTGGCTAAATAAGTATAAGGTATTCCAACACATAATATAAATTTTTATATTGTCATTTAGTGTATAAATGCTTCTAATACCCTTGGAAATATGTGCCAGTGAGGACAATTTTTTTATCCAAATGATCAATTTTTTTCAATGATCTCTCTTTCCATATTCAACATTAATTGAAATTAGATTTTAATTTTATCCTGATTATTAAAATATATTATGTAATAAATTTTATTTATTATTTTATTAGTCTCCAACCATTTTATCAAAACCCAATGGCCATCACCATTGGTTTTGGAATACACCTCAGCATGGATATTCTAGTGGTAAGGATCCAAATGCCACTTACCATAACCCAATAAAAGGCTAGGTCAATTACTCAAAGGTATTTAGTTAAGAAGGTCATTTACAATTTCATTACAAATCCTCAGTACATTGAGTGGGATCCTTACTACAGATATCATGTGTTCATATTTTCTTAACATTTGCCTCCAAATTTACACCAAGTATAGAAAAGTCTACTCCTCTTGATGTATATTTGGTTAAGTAAAACAAAAACCTTATTCAAAACTCCTTGTTAAATGGTAGATTCCCAGCTAGGGTTGGATCAAATACTATTATCTAGTGCCTGGAATCCAAATCAAGGAATGGAAGGATATACTGGATTAATTTTAGATTTGGAGGATATATCTTTTATGTGTAAAATTTCCATTTTATCTTATTACATGTATGTTAATATTAAGTGAATTTTACTTAAGTTATTATTCATGTCTTGATAAAACTAAAAAAGTTTAGTTTTATTTTAATTATATCTTTCATGATTGTTATTTAATTATTTTTATATGATCGTGTAAACATACAAAACCATAAATAAATAACCATGTAACTGAAAAAAATAAAATAAATAAAGAGGAATGATCATGAGATTTATCTAATGGTTAATTTATTGAGTGGATAATAAATAAACCATTTGACCATAGGGGGAACCACTTGAACTTTCACTAGTTCGAGTTACAACATCTCTCATTGGATCTTATGCATTACCATGGATGGTTTCACTTCAACTCCAGACTAGGGCTGCCTCCACTCGCCTGGGAGCTCTTTTATTACATATAAATTTACTCACACACATGTGAGGAGAATCCAATGATGGGTTAAGGGGGGTACATTAAATAAAACATGAACACATATGTTCATACATAATAAAGAGGACAGGATGATTCACATGCCATAATTTCAATTTAATAATAATAATTACAAAACCCACAAAATAAATTAAATTAAAAGAAACAAAAAATACATATGTTAGTTTAAGATCATGATCATCCACAACATGGAATACATAAATATTTTAATACTAGATAGAAATCATTTCAATTTTTATTATTTATTATGGAAAAATTATCCTAATTAATTTAATTCATTATCTTATCAATTAATTATTTTTTTATCTTAATAGTTCATCCCATATGTAACACCTCGGGATTTTGTGAATTATTATTATTATTATTATTATTATTATTATTATTATTATTTCCAATTTAATTCAATATTTTTGATATTTTTAACTTTATGTAATAGTGAATATAAATTTTCATTATTATATAAAAGCACTAAATTTGGATTACTTTAAACACCACACCAAGTTAATCTTGTACTATATGCAACACCAACTTGGATTGCGTTACACATAACACTGAGTTTTTGTGAAACAACACTTTACAATTATAATTATTTAAATGAGATATTTATAACCCATCCATTAAACATAATAATATGAATAATAATTACTAATTTTTAAAAGTTTTCATATAAATAAAACAAATTTATAATTAAATGTATAATTTTTGGTAAAATCTTTATATGTTTAGAAATATTATTTTCTTAAAAGAACATCTTCTTATGTCATTTTGTGAACAATAATAAAATTAATTCTAAACAATATGATAATTTGAATTTGGAAAAAGAAACATCATTTTTTAATATTTAATGTCAAAATTAATTTTTTGTGAGTTTTTATTATTTTTCTGAGAAGTTTCATTTTTTGATGAATAGTGAAAATACTACATTTTAGTTAAAAATTGCATTTTTCATTTAAATAATTATTATATTTTAAATTAATTTTAAAGTCATAATAGATAAATTATACATATATTAATCCAATTTAGGCCATTGGAATCATTTATATATTAAAATTATATATAAAAACAAATTGAACTTTTGAACATTCTTTTTACCGCCTTCTCGCTAAATCTTTGGGATTAACATTAAACTTAATTTTTTCACTTCTGTGAAATAAATTTTGAAATATATATATACATTTTTTAATCATTATGATATTTATATTATAATATGATCAACTTAATTTTTGGTTAATAGTAACTTTAGTATTTTTTTACCACAATTAAGGGTAAATCGGGTAATTAAAGGTAAAAATAATATAATAATATTATAAAATTACCATAACACTTGTCCTAATTTCATTAGATGAGTGAGTTTAAAAAAAAAATTAGTCTGAAATTATAACCTTTTAAGTCACTTAGATAAGAATATTATATTTATTATATTTTATTTAAAGATCAGTTAAAAGTGTCGTATTCATAATTTTAATAAGTAAAAAATTTTAATATAGGGTTATATAGAAGATAAATTTGATTATAAATACTCATTTGAAAGGTAATAAATTTTTTATTTATCATGGTAATTATTTTGATTTTTTAGATAAGAAATAATTTAATTTAAGGCTTTCACAATGGTGCTGGAAAAATTATTTAATTAAAGAAAATAAAAAATAAATGATTTTAAAAATATTAAAATAAATAAAATGGGACATAATTAATGGCATAAAAAAATTTATAGATAAATATAAAATATTATTGAGATATTATAAGTTTTGGTTTTAAGTTATCATGTTAATATGATATTTCTAAAAAGACAAATAATAAATAATATCAAAATTGACATAAATGATACTTTAAAATAAATAATATTTTATCAAATGATATAAAATTCATAAAAATATATAATTCAACTAAATAAATATAATAAGGTTAAATATTTCATAAATGATATATTGGGGGTTCTTTTTTCATTTTATAGTAACTATATTAACCCTAAAAATTAAAAATAAAAGTTGTCATGGTAAAAGTTAAAGGTTTTAACTAAGGGTTAAAGGAAAAATAAAAGGTTAATATTATGACCTAAACATGTGTAAAAATTATTGGTTAAGAGGATATAGAACCATAATTATTTTATATTATAAATAAATCACTTTTTATCTATTATAAATCGAAAATCAATTTATATTAATTTAATATTTTGAGAGTTCCCTAAAGTGTTGCTCCCCTCTCTTATAAAAGGGATCCTCGTACCTCACTTCTTCACATCACTTTGAGCCATCAAGATCGACCAAACCTTGAAAAGTTCCCTTATAAACTTATATAGTAACATTATATAGGTTATTTTCTTCTCAAAATACCAACTCTAGTGTCCCTAAGAGGAGATCTAGAGGTAGATCGTCGAAGAAGAGGTAATCTTCTTATCGACTCTATCAAAATTGTTTCTTATTTTACTTCCTATTCACATGTTTATTACATTATAAATTAATAACTCCAATATAACCTATATACTGAGATGTTATTATTATT
Source organism: Viscum album (assembly GCA_963277665.1). Lineage (NCBI taxonomy): Eukaryota > Viridiplantae > Streptophyta > Magnoliopsida > Santalales > Viscaceae > Viscum > Viscum album. The sequence continues at coordinate 2,091,443,045 of OY728120.1, forward strand.
ATGGAACAACTATATTCCATATTTTATTAATCTTATGAAAAACCTTTTATTAATCTTATGAAAAATGAAAGTATCACGCGTGCGTACATATGGATTACCATCTCCATGACGTGGTGTTATATTTTTTTCATCACTAATTTATTTGAATGGGTATAATGGTGTATATAATGGATATAAATAAAAAATATCACATAATATTTATTCTTTATAATTAGTATACCATCTAATTCCTCACCCTTTTACCATTAATAGGATGACATTTTCAATCGTACGTACGTACGACCTACCGTCTCTACGACGCGATGGGATTTATCTTCCATGGTAACCATTTCAAGAATGATGATAAAAATTTATAAAATGAATAAATATGAAATATATGACATAATAATTCTAATGGAATAATATATATATACAAATATGTCATTTACCTTCTTCCATTTAGTATGATAAGAAAAAAAGAAACAATATTCATGCGTATGTATGACTTACCGTCTCCATGAATGGTGTATTCCATTTAATATACCTATCTTATATATATATTTATATACTAAATATATATTATATATAAATCATGTTTTACATTATGTAAGTAAGAAAATCATTATCTAAGTATTAGGATCAAGAATAACAAGTCAAAACACGTACGATAAAAAAATTAGTTATTATCCAAAACGTTGCTTTAACTTGGAATTGTTAATAAAATAGTAATATAAAATCATAAATGAATCATATATGATATAATAAATTTTATTATAATTATTTTATAAATTAATAATATATTTAAAACCACTATAAAGGAGTTTTGGACACGTATAGTGGGAATCAGACCTAAGGTAAGGGATTTTGTCTCACATTTACTTCTGTGAGACACATGCCTCATACACTACATAAATGGTATATATACTTCCCATGAATGTATTTTATAAATATTAACCATAATATTATGGTATTTTCATATCCATATAATTTTATATCTTTCATGGGGAATATTATTCTACTGATTATAAAGTTGTAAGTGTTAATTCCACGATCTCATTATTATTGGGATTTTTTATATGCAAGTATCTACTGGGAAATAATTATCTTCCATGTCCATGTTTCTTAAAAATATTTTCCAAAGTATTTTTAATATTCTTCTAAAATTTTTTAAATTCATTTTTACCCATGTACTACTTTTTATTAAACATTTTGAAAGGAATCTTTCAGCGTTTTCCTAACAAGGTACTTTTTGACTTTTTTTAGAAAAAGTATGAGAAAAATGGTTTTTTAACTTATACAATATGGATATATTTTTATGATTTCATAAAGCCTTATTACCTTGAATCTTCCATTAAAATATTAAAAGTTTATTTTGGTATATATTTTTCTATTAAAATCATGTGAAATTTTATGAAAAGAAAATGATTGTAATGAAGATATGATATTTTCCTCAAGAATTGTTTTAAATTATTTTTCATGATTCATTTATATGTTTTTAAATTGGTTCCAAGGAAAAGGGTTTTTGAAAAATATTTATGTTTTAAAAATTTATTTTTAAGGAAAATTCATGTTCTAAGTGATATTTAAAAATCCTTCCAATCTAAGATGACATACCTTGTTATAGTTCAAGAATACCATTAATATTATTTCTATGAATGGTTTATGTTTTGATGACATGATGTTTAAGAAACCCACTTATTTTCATGGGTTATTATTTTTATGAAATGATTATGAAACATGAATATTTTCCATAGGTTACGATATGATTACATTTTTATGATACCCATTTCATTTCATGGGTTATGATATGATTGTTTATGATATTGTAGCATAAGTATATATGATTTAATTATAATATGGATGGGACCTATATCTACATCAAATGCATTGGGTAAAGATTTATATATCATAATATAGACTAATATGGTATTGGTAGTGAACCATGACTACCAAAATGTCCATTAGAGTGAACCATGACTACCAAGATGGTTATGGAAGTGAACTATGACTGCCAAGAAAAACCATGACTACTAAGATGGGTATGTAAGTGAACCATAAATACCAAGATGGTATGGGGAGTGAACCCATACTACTAATATGGAATTAGAATTAATGTGTTGACTACTATGGAAATCATTATTATATTCTTATGTGTATGTTACAAATTCTATTTCTTATTCCTATGATGTGATTTTATGAATTATATTATTTATTTCCTTATGATTCATGTCTTATACAATTCCAATATCTTCATTACATGTTTCATGATTATATTCTTTGATATGTATTGTATGATATTCTATTATTTTGATCATATTATCATACCATTATTCTCATTTTATACTTATTTTTCTCTTTTGTTTACCCTTACTTAGCATTCGAGGTCACCCCTTTTAATGTTTCCTTTCCCTGGGTTATAGGGAATGGTTTTAAGTAGGAGTACTAAAGGGAATGATATTTTTGGGAAACTTTGAAGATCTTCCACTAGAATATAATTTTTTGTTACAAGTTTCCAAATGAATTAAAATAATACAATCTTGGGAATTTTTTTATGTAATGTATTAAGTATTCCATAAAAGTAATGTAATTTCCATGTATGATAAGAGTTGGTATATATAATTGGTATCTGAGAAAAATTTTAGTTAACCTTTAGAAACTAGGATGAGAAAAATTTAGTGAGATCCCTAGGTATATTTCTAAGGATATGTCTAGGGATGTATCTAAGGATAAGTTTAAGGATGAGGAGAAGTATAGGAAAATTTACTCAAATTTTGTTAAAGGATAGAGTGAGTGGTTTCCTGGAATTCCATCCCATTGAATACTATAAGTGGATGTGGCTCTGACATAGATGCACCTAGGGGTAATAACCTTTACAAGGTGTATTAGGCTTGAATCAATCATAACTAGGTACATGACAATGGTCCTTACTGCACACCTGGTTTGACACTCCCAAGGGATATGCTTTGGAAATTCACAAACTCTTTACAAACCATCATGAATGATTTAAATAGAATATGACTATGAATAACCTAGGATAAAACAAAGGTTTCATTGATTAAAAAGCAGGTGTAATGATCTTTACATCCTATAAGTAAATTTTCATGATTATATGGTTTTCTTCTATGATAATTGTTTCTCATAATATGATTTCTGGTTTTAATCAATAGTGGGAAGTAGAAGGAACTTGGTTAAAATTGAATGTTTCTGATTTTTAAAGTATGAGAAATATAAAAATAGATTTCTTAAGTGGAAATCTCATGAAGTGAATCAAGAAGGTAGTACAAGTATTGGTTATACTACTAAGGATAAAGAGACTGAAAAAGACATGTGAAAGGTATGGGATGTTCTAGAGTTATTTTTTTGCATTAAACCTAAGAAGATTGGTTAGATTAATGTTGAGGAACATTAATACATGATTCATATTTCAAAAAAGAATGATATGATGGATACTGAGTAATGGTTTAAGAATAAATTTGGATGATTGAGGTGTATATGTTTTTGGAATTTAAATATTATGTTATAAAGATCATAAAATATATAAGTATTTTCATTATAATATTTCTTTAAGGATTGTAAAAGATATGTTGAATAGTTCTAAAGAACTATAAAAGTCATTGAGGTGGTAAGGAGATATTTTTTGAAAACACATGATTAAGGGAATGATAACACTTAATATGCACGTGATGTTAGGATAATTAGATAAAGAGATTTTATATTATAAATGGGATAATATTGATGAACTTGGGACTAATACAATGAAAATATAGTTTATGATATCATGTATAGAGTTATAATTTTTTTGGATATATGGTATGAGGAAATAGTTAATTTTTGAAATCATGCAGGTTTTCACTAAGGTATTATGGTAATTTAGGTTATTACTATGTTTTAAGAGAATAAATGATTAAGGTATCTAGATGTTTTTAATGTGACAATGAATACCTACCTTGTGATATATGGGATATAAATTTTAATCTTATTTAGTGCACCTATTTCGAATGTTTTGGATTTTCAGCTTTTGGAAGGATTGTAAGCTTATCCATTTATGGAATGTATAAGTTAAACTTCCGATGAAGTTTTTAGATTAAATTATTATCAAACTATAGGTGAACTTATTCATATTTGATAACTTTTTCTAACCTTTTTGTTGTGATAAAGATAGATGGAATGAACTATCATTCTATTTATGGATCTCATGATTTGATATTGCTCCAGGAGTGATAAATTCAAATTTATTTATTGGAATAAGAAATGAATCAGAAATTAATTAAGGCATGAAAAATGGTGATATAATGTTGAAATCAAGTAAGTATATATTTTTAAAAAAATTATTTAACTTTATGAAAAAGGATCTTGATACCAAAAATGTTATCGTAGAACCTTCATTTTCGATGAATCAAATGGCCCCTTAGATCATTATAGATTTAATTCCTTGTGATTGTTAAATTTATATTAATAATTTTCCCTATTATTCTTCACTATAACATTATAGTTAGATTTCTCTTCCATGTACATGTTCTCACTTTCCACCTATGTTCTCCTATGCGGAAACTGAGTTATGAGTTACTCTGAGTAACCATTAAGTTTTAAAATTTTCATTTTTAAAATTATGTTTTAATATTTGTTTTTAAGATGTGGGATTATATGAAAGGAAATTTAAAGTATTAAAACATTGATAACCAGGATTAATTTTGAGGGATAAATTCATTTTAAGGGGGGTAGAATGTAACACCCTGAGATTTTTAGAATTATTATTATTATTATTTCCAATTTAATTTAATCTTTTTGATATTTTCACTTCTTATAGAACTGAATATATATTTTTATTATCATATGAAATAACTATGTTTGGATTATGTTATACTAAACACCAAGTTAATCTTTCACTACACGCAACACCGACTTTTCTCATGTTACATGCAATAATGAGTTTCTACGAAACAACACTTTACTATTATAATTATTTAAATGAGATAGATATAAAATATCCATTAAACATAGAAATATGAATATTTTAGCTAAATTTTAAAAGTTTTCACACAAATAAAACATATTTATAATTAAATGTATAATTTTTGGAAGAATATTTATATGTTTAGAAATACTATTTTCTTAAAGGAACTTCTTTTTATGTCCTTTTGTGAAAAATAATAAAATTAATTTTAGACACTATTATAAATTTAATTTGATAAAATAAACATAATTTTTCAATCAATAATTTCAAAATTAACTCAGTGTGAATTTTTAGTATTTTTCAAAGAAGTTTCATTTTTTAATTGTAACACCCCAAGATTTCATAGTGCGTTATTTCTTCAAAATAATTCACTAACTTGCACTACACGCAACACTGAGTTCAAGCGCACCACGACTGACCAAACTGGCCGTTAAAAAGCGGTTATGAATAGTATTAACTGAATTATGAACTTTATATAATCATTATAATTTTAGAATCCATATTATGAGTTTCTTAGACATAATGTAAGAACAAATTCAATTTTTAGATAAAAGAAGTATTTTTCAAAATATGCACTTTTACCGATTTTTAATGGAGAAACCTTTTTAAATCCAATATTTGAAACTTTTATATATTAAATTTGACAAAATAAACTTCTTCTTTAGATTCAGGACATAATAATTTAGTTTTAATAAATTTTTGGTGTTTTTATGATAACTATCATATTTGAGTGAATAGTGAAAATTACTAAATTTTAATTAAAAACAAAATTTTTAATCAAAATAATTAATTGTGATAAATTATGAATTTGAGTGATTTTAAAGTATAATTATATTATGTTTTTACCATTTAATCCAATGTTTTTCATTGGACATAATTTCACATTTAAACTGGACATAGGCAAGTGTCAATCTTTTGATAGTTATTATTTCTTAAAAACATGCTTTTGGTTTTGACAATGGGAATTAATTAATAAATGAAACTTCTATGTTTTTAATTCGGTAAAATAGACATCATTTTTGGATTCGTAATATCGAAATTATCTTAGGGTGAATTTTTGGTATTTTTCTGACAACTTTCAATTTTTAATGAATAGTGAAAAATACTAAGTTATAGTTGAAAACCGAATTTTTATTTAAATAATTATCTATTTTATTTAAATTTATTTTAGGTCAAAATAGACACATAATACCTATATAAGTTCAATGTAATTAATTGGAGTCAATTTATAATAATTTTAGACATATAAAAATTTCTTAGAACTTTTCACCGTCTTTTACCCATCTCCCAAGAGAATTTGCAAATTCACATAAAACATAATTTTACGGCTTCTGTGAATGGAATTTCAAAAATCCTAGAGAAACAGTTGATATCAGTAAGTAATATTTGGTTCAATGATATGGAAATAATTTTTGGTGAATAGTAACTTTTTACTTTTATTTACCACGGGTAAAAGTAAATAGGGTAATTAAGGGTAAAAATGATATTAATATTACCCTAACAGATGTCCTAATTCTATTGGACAAGTGTATATTGACCCAAAACAACCTTAGGAGTAAAATACTATCATTTAGGCCACTTGGTTCAGATTAAGACATTTATTATTATTTAATTCAATGAAGAGTTAAAAGAGTTAAAATCAAAGTTTAATTAGTAAACATTTTTAATATAGGGTTATACATAAGATAAATTCGATTATAAATATTAATTAGAAAGATAAAAATATTTCTTACATAGTGGTATTTTGTTTATAATTTTTAGACATTAAATAATTCAATTTATTTATGACACAATGGTGATAAAGTAATTACCTAATTAATGAAATATTAAAATAATTGATAATATAAATATCCAAATAAATGTAATTTGAGACTTTTTATGAATTACACTAATTTTATAGGTTAATATGAAATATTATTATTGATTATATGATTTTTTTCTGAATTAATAATGCTGTTATGAATTTATCCAAAACAAAATACCCAAGAGTGTCAAAATTGACATAAAAGAGTATTTAAAACAAATATTATATTATTAATTGATATTCTATTCCTAAAAATCTAAGGATCTGAAAAAGGAAATATATTACGATAGATGTATCATTAATGGACCACTTGGGGGTCTCTTGGAATTTTATAGTAAGTTTATTAACTATATAATATAAAAATACAAAGAGACATGGTAAATGTAAAACTAATTAACTAAGGGTTAAAACTAAAAGATAATGTTAATAAAGTGACCCAAACCTATCTAAAACATATTTTATGAGTGGTTTTCGACCTATCCCCACCTTAAACTTTAAATAATACACTTTGGAGCCATTAGAAACTGAATATGAATTTATTATAAAATAATATTTCTATCTTTTCCTAAGGTGCCCCTCACCCCTCTTATAAAAGGGCACTACCCCTTCTCACTAATTCACACCTTCAAAGTCTATTTCCTCAGCCAAACTCTGCCCAAATATCCTCTTAACTTTCCTAAATTCAATTTAGAGGCCTTAGTTTGATCAGAAAGCCAACCTAAGGAACCCTTTTGATCAAATCAAAAGGAAGAACCCGAAGAAGAGGTAATGTTTTCACCACCCTCTTTCAAATTCCTTTCTTCTTCAACTTTTTCTTTCCTTGTTATTTACACTCTAAAATAATAAATCCAGTATCTTATATATAATTTTATGTTATTATAAATCTGGTACAACCATATTCAGTATTTTATCCATCCTTTGAATGACATGTCAATATACGTGCATACGTACGGCTTACCGTCTCCACGTCGTGGTGTAATTGTTATTCAAAACATTATTATTGGGATGGTTATGATAATTATGTGTAACTGATTTAAATAATAAATATAACATGATAATGATTCTGTATATATGATATACCATCCAATTATATATTATTTTAATATCATAAGAATAATATTGTCACTCATGCGTACGTACGGACTACCGTCTCCACGAATGCGATGATATTCATTCCCCATCGTATCCATTCAAGTATAATTTTCATTTGATGATTAAAAATAATCTTTAAGGAATTGATATCATTATGGATATGAATAATATACAACCTATCCATAATAAACACGGCTTATGTAACAAAACATATAAAAGAAAATGAGTTAGTTAATACCTGAAACGACGATAATACTAAGATATTATTAACAAAGCAATGTTAAAAGATCATATATGATATAATATTATTGTATATGATTCTTTTATAATTTAATAAAAATTATTTCAACATTATACAGGAGGTTAATCTACCCTTGACCAAGGAAAAGTATAAGGTAATGGTTTTTCCATCAATCTCATTATTATCCCAGATTGTTCATCTATAAGTATTTTCTGGGGCATAATTATCATAGATACCCATATTTCATAAAAATGTTTTCAAATGGAATATTTTAAGGTTTAATGGGAGGGTCTATTTAACTAGATCATCATTTTAAATGTTTTAAAGACTTATATTTTTAAACCCTTTTAATTAAAGTCCATATTTTCAAAATGATTTTAAGGATTTATTTATATGGACATTAATGCTTTGAAATGTTAATTATTTTAAAAAGTTTCAAAGTGGTATGGGACACTTTGATTCAAAAATTTCTTTAAATTTCTTCCCTTCTAAATTTTATAAATTTTAAATGTTTTCATGAAAAGCCATATTTCTCTCGAAGAGTTCTACAAATCATTTTCATCTATGTCAGCATCCTTTGATGAATTTTTATCTTGTTTGAAGTTGATTTGTTATAAAACAATCTTCCATATTGTATTGAATGAGTTTTGATATGTTTGACCGTGGATGTTCTATTTTTATACCATTCACGGTTTATGGTTAAAGTATTGACATTTCGTATGCTAGTTTTAATACGATTGTTTATGTTATGTTTCAACCTTTTCTTATGAGAAATGTATTGGACATAGTAAGTGACGGGTGAAGCCTACTATAGCTCCTCGATGCATCAGTAGATCTCATGAGACAACTAGACATGGAATTGGCTGAGGCCCTTTCCCAATTTGATATATGGTTTTGGCCGAGGCCTTAATCATTTTTAGACGTCTTGGCCGAGGCATTGAATTTTTTTTTTCAGAATGTCCGACATTATACATTCCCTCATTATGGAAATCATATTGATGATTCACGTGGTCATTCGACTAGTAGAATACCCATGATTATGTTTTATTATGGCATTATTTACACATCTCATATTCTTTCCAAAAAATTATTCATCTTTATTATTGGTAAAGTCATGTGGTTTCAATTATTCAACATGCTTAATATTTATTTCATTTTCTGCTGTATTACATACCCTTACTGAGCGTTTGAGCTCACCCCTTTCTTATGTTTCATTTTCCCAGGATATAAAGAAGTTAGTTATGAGTGACATGCATGCACAATCTAGGTGTCTTGGATGTTTCTAATCAAATATATTTGTGTTGTATTTGTCTTCAAGCTGTAAAGTTGAACTTATGTATGAATCTTGTTTCCAAGGCTATTAAACTAATCGGTATTTCGAGACTTGATCTTTTATGATCATGCTAATGTTATGTAATAATGCAACGACTTTGGGTAACTGGGGTCGGGGCGTTACAGTTGGTATCAGAGGAAGTTTAGTACAAACCTTGGAAGATAGATTTAGATAAACTCTGATTAGAGCACATAGACCTAAGATGGACATTGAGGATTAGTATAGAAGAACTTCCTAGAATTTTGGTATTGTAGAGATTTTATGAGTTTTCTGAGCAATACATACCTTTCTGGATACAAGTAGGTAGAGGCGGATCGGGCACAGATTTACCTAGGGGTAAAACCCGAAAACACCACTTTGAGCTAGACTCGAACGGGAACTGGTGCACGACAATGGGCCATTCTGCACTCTTAGTTACGGTATTTCCAGGGGATATGCTTAGGATACTTCTCATCTTCTTTACAAACCATAATGAAGGGTTTATGAGTATATACTTCCTCAGAGAAAACACTTTTATGATTATGGATTATATCCACAAACTGTTCAATCTACGTTAGGTATTTTACAAGTTTGGAATTATTCATTGCAATTCATAAACTGACCTAGTGTATTCCATTGTATAGAAATGGAACCCAGTAAAAGGAATGTTAACTCCAACAATATGTATGATCCAAAGAGTAAGAAGGATCATATCATTCACGATATTAAGACAACATTTAGAAGGGAAATAGTCTCCCATGTATTCTTAACATATGAAGAAATAGTATCATGTGTTAATAAGATAAGTAACAAATTCTCTGAGTCCTATGGATTTGAAGGGAAGCAAGAGAAGAAAAGGATGAAAGAGAGAAAGATGGATAAAGAGAAGAGGGAAAAGTAAAATTTTCCCATATGTGATAACTGTGGGAAGAAACACCCAGGAAAGTTCCTGAAGGGAATGTGAGTTTGTTATAAGTGTTAAGAAAAAGGACACCAAGTACGTGACTACAAGGGTCAGAAAAAGGTTTCAAATGTACAATGCTTCATCTGCAAGGAGTTGGGACACTACACAAACCAATGCCCAAATCATCATATTATTCCCCAAATGATGCTATTGGATAATAATCAAGTTATGATACTACCACAGATAAGGAGGAATGATTAGATTTCTTATGTTGTTATTAAAGAATTATGTCATTTGAGTGTTGTATCAACGATGTACTGGTTACAATAATTATGAAGTATATAAGGATTGTACTGCAGTACTATTTCATTAAGGAATTGAGATTGTGGGGAACCAAGAAAAGTGAATCAATAACAGTTTAAATTTTTGGAAAAAATATGGTTGAGAGAAAGATAAACCATAGTATGGTTCTGATACCGAGGTAGTGATTTTAGAATAATAAATGATTGATTTGGATAAATTATATTGGATATTCTTGACTACCTTGAAACTGATTAATGATTTGTATATTCCATCATGGTTGGAGTTTACAACATTTTTGGATAGAAGGAGTATATCCAACATTCTATAAGGAATAAGGGATCATGATTGTAATCAATAAGGTTTTATGGTAATTCAGGATGTTGCAGTGTTTTAAAAGAATACATGATGAAGGTGTTCACATGTTATTATGCGGAAAAAAGGATCTTTATTGTGTTTACCTTCTTTTTAAATTTTAGACTATAAGTTTGGACAGAATTATTTTGGATAATTCTAGTTTGGGATTATTTTTGGATTGCCATAAAAGGACAACCCGGAGGTTGGGCGGCAACCCATCGCGTCCGGCAAGGCCGCAAGACTTGAACCCAAAACCAAAGGGCGACAAGGGTGTATCACATACCACTGGCCCATGTGATATCCTGGATTGAATAATGTATTTTTTAAAGGTCCTGATTGGGGATTTATAAATTCATTATTTTTGGAACCCTATACGATTAGGATAAATAGAATATTTTTTTTAAATCTTGTGGAGTAAAAGATGAGTTTGTGGTAGGAACTAGTTGAAGGATGAGACTCAACTTGTCAAGTATATATATATATATATAAATTTTCCCTCTTATTCTATGGGTAAATTAATTCTTAAAATTTAGGGAGGGGATCTTAAAACCAAAAATGTGTTATCCTAATACCTTATGTTTTTTTGAACCGATGGTATTTCAAATCATCATAGATTGATGAATTTAAGGACCTCAATTTTACATTTGTTTGTGATTGATGACCTCAATAACTACCTATAAATATTTAAGTTTTTCCTCCAATTATACATCTCTAATTTCCACCAATGTTCTCTTAATTGAGATCATAATTTGGTGGTGACCCTTTCATTTCTCTTTTCCTCTTATTAAGACTAAATTTTATTAACCCAATTTCCGATGTGGGTTTTCCCACAAAGATATTTTCTATTTTAAACCTTTATTTTCTAAGAACAATTTCAAATTGAGAGGATGAAATATATTGAAGGAGGGAAGAATGTAAACCCCAAGATTTCCTAGTGCGTTATTTCTTCAAAATAATTCAATAACTTGCACTACACGCAACACTGAGTTCAAGCACATCACGACTGACCAAACTAGCTGTTCAAAACCGGTTATGAATAGTATTAACTAAATTTTGAACTTTATATAATCCTTATAATTTTATAATCCATATTATGAGTTTCTTAGACAAAATTTAAGAACAAATTCTTTTTTTTTCAGATAAAAGAAGTATTTTTCAAAAAATGCACTTTTACTGACTTTTAATGGTGAAACCTTTTTAAATCCCATATTTGAAACTTTTATATATTCAATTTAACAAAATAAAATTCTTCTTTATAATCGGGACATAAGAATTTAGTTTCAATAAATATTTGGTGTTTTTTTGATAACTTTCATATTTGGGTGAATAGTGAAAATTACTAAATTTTAATTAAAAACAACTTTTTTAATCGAAATAATTAATAGTGATAAATTATGAATTTGAGTGATTTTAAAGTCTAATTAAATTATATTTTTACTATTTAATCCAATGTTTGTCATTGGACATAATTTCACACTTAAACTGGACATAAGCTAGTGTCAATCTTTTGATAGTTATTATTTCTTAAAAACACGCTTTTTTGTTTTGACAACAAGAATTAATTAATAAATGAAACTTCTATGTTTTGAATTTGGTAAAATAGACATCATTTTTGGATTTGTAATATCTATATTAGCTTAGGGTGAATTTTTGGTATTTTTTTGAAAATGTTCAATTTTTAATGAATAATGAAAAACACTAAGTTATAGTTTAAAACAGAATTTTTATTTAAATAATTATTTATTTTATTTAAATTTATTTTAGGTAAAAATAGACACATAATACCTATATAAGTTCAATTTAATTCATTGGAGTCAATTTATAATAATTTTAGATATATAAATATTTCTTAGAACTTTTCACCGTCTTTTACCCATCTCCCAGGAGAATTTGAAAATTCACATAAAACTTAATTTTACCGCTTCTGTGAATGGAATTTCAAAAATCCGAGAGACACGGTCGATATCATTAAGTAAAATGTGGTTCAATGAGATGAAAATAATTTTTGGTGAATAGTAACTTTTTACTTTTATTTACCACGGTTAAAAGTAAATAGGGTAATTAAGGGTAAAAATGATATTAATATTACCCTAACACATGCCCTAATTCTATTGGACAAGTGTATCTTGACCAGAAAAACCTTAGGAATAAAATATTATCATTTAGGTCCACTTGGTTTAGATTAGGACATTTATTATTATTTAATTCAAAGAAGAGTTAAAAGAGTTAAAATCAAAGTTTAATTAGTAGACATTTTTAATATAGAGTTATACATAAGATAAATTATATTATAAATATTCATTAGAAAAATAAAAAGATTTCCTACATAATGGTATTTTATTTATAATTTTTAGACATTAAATAATTTAATTTATTTATGACACAATGGTGATAAAGTAATTACCTAATTAATGAAATATTAAAATAATTGATAATATAAATATCCAAATAAATGTAATTTGAGACTTTTTATGAATTAAACTAATTTTATAGGTTAATATTACATATTATTATTGATTATAGGAATTTTTTCTGAATTAATAATGTTTTTATGAATTTATCAAAAACAAAATACCCAATAGTGTCAAAATTGGCATAAAATATTTTTTAAAACAAATATTATATTATTAATTGATATTATATTCCTAAAAATCTAAGGATCAGACAAAGTACTTATATAGTGATAGGTGTATCATTAATGGACCACTTGGGGGTCTCTTGGAAGTTTATAGTAAGTTTATTAACCATATAATATAAAAATACAAAGAGACATGGTAAATGTCAAACTAATTTACTAAGGGTTAAAACTAAAAGATAAGGTTAATAAAGTGACCCAAACCTATCTAAAACCTATTGGATGAGTGGTTTTCGACCTATCCCCACCTTAAAATTTAAATAATCCACTTTGGAGCCATTAGAAACCGAATATGAATTTATTATAAAATAATATTTCTATCTTTTCCTAAGGTGCCCCTGACCCCTCTTATAAAAGGGCACTCCCCCTTCTCACTAATTCACACCTTCAAAGCCTTTTTCCTCGGCCAACCTCTGCCCAAATATCCTCCCAACTTCCCTCACTTCAACCTAGAGTCCTTAATTTTATCATAAATCCAACTTATAGAACCCATTTGATCAAATCAAAAGGAAGAACCCGAAGAAGAGGTAATGTTTTTGCCACCTTCTTGCAAGTTCCTTCCTTATTCAACTTATTCTTTCTTAGTTATTTAAACCCTAAAATAATAAATCCAGTATATTCTATATACTGTGATGTTATTATAAATATGGTAAAACCATATTCAGTATTCTATCCATCCTTTGAATGACATGTCACCATACGCACAAACGTACGACTTACCGTCTCCACATCGTGGTGTAATTGTTATTCAAAACATTATTATTTGGATGGGTATGATAATGATTTTTAATTGATTTAAATAGTAATTATAACATGATAATGATTCTGTATATATGATATACCATCCAATTATATATTATTTTAACATCAAAATAATGATATTGTTGCTTGTGTGTACGTACGGACTACCGTCTCCACGAACGCGATGAGATTCATTCCCCATCGTATCCATTAAAGTATAATTATCATTTTATGATTAAAAATAATGTTTAAGGACTTGATATAATTATGGATATGAATAATATACAACCTATCCATAACAAACACATCTTATGTAACAAACCATATAAAAGAAAACGAGTAAGTTAACACCCGAAACGACGATAATACTAAGATATTATTAACAAAGTAATGTTAAAAGATCATATATGATATCATATTAATGTATATGATTCTTGTATAATTTAATAACAATTATTTCACCATTATAAAGGAGGTTAATCTACCCTCGACCAAGGAAAAGTACAAGGAAATGTTTTTTTCCTCAATATCATTATTATCCGAGATTGTTCATGTGTAAGTATTTTCTGGGACATAATTATCACAGATACCCATATTTCATAAAACTATTTTCAAAAGGAATATTTTAAGGTTTAATGGGAGGTTATATTTAACTATATCATCATTTTAAATGTTTTAATGATTTATCTTTCTAAACCCTTTTAATTAATGTCCATATTTTCAAAACGATTTTAAGGATTTATTTATATAGACATGAATGTTTTTAAATTATAATTATTTTCAAAAGTTTCAAAGTGGTATGGGACACTTTGATTCAAAAATGTATTTAAATTTCTTCCTTTCTAAATTGTGTGACTTTTAAATGTTTTCATGAAAATGGATATTTCTCTCAAAGAGTTTTACAAATCATTTTCATCTATGTCAACATCCTTTGATGGATTTTTATCTTGTTTGAAGTTGATTAGTTATAAAACAATCTTCTATATTGTATTGAATAAGTTATGATATGTTTGACTGTGGATGTTCTATTTTTATACCATTCATGGTTTATGGTTAAATTATTGACATTTTATATGCTAGTTTTAATATGAAAGTTTATGTTATGTTTCAAGCTTTTCATATGAGTAATGTATTGGATATAGTAAGTGACGGGTGGAGACCGCTATAGCTCCTCGATGCATCGGTAGGTCTTATGAGACAACTAGAAATGGAATTGGCTGAGACCCTTTCCCAATTTGATATATGGTTTTGGCCGAGGCCTTAATCATTTTTAGACGTCTTGGTCGAGGCCTTGACAAAATGTTTCAGAATGTCCGACATTATACATTCCCTCATTATGGAAATAATATTGATGGTTTGTGTGGTCATTCGACTAGTAGAATACCCATGATTATGTTTTATTATGGAATTATTTACACAACTCATATTCTTTCCATAAAATTATTCATGTTTATTTTTGGTAAAGGCATGTGGTTTCAATTATTCACCATGATTAATATTTATGTCATTGTACACTATATTACATACCCTTACTGAGCATTTGAGCTCACCCCTTTCTTATGTTTCATTTTCCCAGGATATGAAGAAGTTAGTTATGAGTGACCTACAGGAACAATCTAGGAGGCTTTGATGTTTCTAATGAAATATATTTGTGTTGTTTTTCTCTTCAAGCTGTAAAGTTGAACTAATGTATGAATCTTATTTCCAAGGCTACTAAACTAATTGGTCTTTCAAGACTTGATCTTTTATGATCATGCCAATGTTATGTAATAATGCACCGACTCTGGGTAACTGGGGTCAGGGCGTTACATTAATGAATAGTGAAAAATACTACATTGTCATTAAAAATTGCATTTTTGTTTAAATAATTATTATATTTTAAATTTATTTTAAAGTCACAATAGATAAAATTGTACATATATTAAACCAATTTATCCAATTAGAATCATTTTTAAATTGAAATTAGAAATAAAAACTTATTGAACTTTTGAACGTTCTTTTTAGCACCTTCTTACTATTTCTACATGACTAGCATTAAAATTAATTTTTTCACTTCTATGAATTGAATTTAAAAAAATGGAACTAAAAATTTGTAATAATTATGATATTTAAAGTCTAATAGGATCATATTATTTTTTTATTAGTAACTTTAGTATTTTTATACAACAGTTAAGGGCAAATAGTATAATTAAATGTAAAAATAATATTATAATATTATAAAATTACCCTAAAACTTTTCATAAATTTCACTGTATGAGTTGGTTTTGACTAAAATAATACTTATTCAGAAATTATAACCTTTTAATCCACTTGCATAAGAATATGTCATTTATTATATTTTATTTAATGATAAATTAAAAATGTCATACTCATAATTTTAATAAGTAAATCATTTTTAATATAGTGTTATACAGAAGATAAATTAGACTATAAATATTAATCTTAAATATAATAAATTTTTCTTCATCATGAAAATTTATCTTTAATTTTTAGAGAGTACATAATTTAATTTAGGTCTTCCACAATGATGATGCCATAATTGTTTAATTAAAATAAATATAACATAAACGATATTAAATATGTTAAATTAAATAAAAAGTTACATAATTAATGAAATAATTTTTTTTATAGATACCTATGAAGTATTATTGAGGTATTATTGGTGCTGTTTTGAAGTTATCATGTAAATATGATATTTATAAAAAGGTAAATAATTAATAGTATCAAAATTGACATAAATGATACTTTAAAATATCTAATATTCTATTAAATGATATAAAATTCCAAATAATATATAATTATAAAAAATAACAATAATAATGTTAAAAATTTCATCAATGATACATTTGGGGTTATTTTGTAATTTTATAGTAACTATGTTAACCCTAAAGAGTAAAAATACAAGTTGTTACGATAAAAGTTAAAGGGTTTAACTAAGGGTTAAAGCCAAAATATAAGGTTAATATTATGACCTAAAGATGTCTAAAAATAATTTTTTGAGAGAATTTATACCCAAACTCATATTATATTTGAAATAAATTACTTTTTATCTATTAGAAATATAAAATCAATTTATATTAATTTAATATTTTGAGAGTTCTCTAAAGTGACCCTCCCCTCTCTTATAAAAGGGAACCTCCTCCCTCACTTATTCACATCACTTTGATCCATAAAGATAAAAAACCCCCCTAAATTTCCCTTTAAAATTATCTAGTAACATTATATAGGTTTTGGTCTTCTCAAAATACCAACTCTAGTGTCCCTAAGAGGAGATCTAGAGTGAGATTGTCGAAGAAGAGGTAATCTCCTTACCGACTATTTCAAAATTGTTTGATCTTTTACTTCCTATTCATATGTCAATTCCATTATAAAGTAATAAATATAGTATCAAATATATTATGACATGTTATTATTATTATGGAACAACCATATTTCACCTTTTATTCATCTTATAAAAAATGAAAGTACCACACGTGGGTATATACGACTTACCGTCTCCACACAGTGGTGTAATATGTTTTTCATCACTAATTTATTTGGATGGGTATAATTATGGATATAATGGATATAAATTAAAAAATATCACATGATATTGATTATTTATAATTATTATACCATATAATTACTCACCCTTTTACCATTAATAGAATGATATCGTCGCCCTTATGTATATAAGGCCTACCGTCTCCACGACATGATGAAAATCATCTTCCATGCTAACTATTTCAAGAATGATCATAAAAATATATATAATGAATAAATATGAGATATATGACATAATAATTCTAGTTTAATTATATATATACATATATTTCATTTACCTTCTTCCATTTAACACAATAAGAAAACGAAAATAGCGTTCTTGTGTACCTATGGATTACTGTCTCCATGAATGGTGTATTCAATTTCACATATATATATATATATATCTTATATATATATATATTTATATACTAAATATATATTATATATAAATCATTTTTACATCATGGAAGTAATAAAATCATGATATAAGAAATAGGATCAAGAATAACAAGTCAAGACACGTACGATAAACAAAGTGTTTATTACCCGAAATGTTTCTTCAACTTGGAATTGTTAATAAATAGGTAATATAAAGTAATAAATGAATCATACATGGTATCATAAATATTATTATGAATCTATTATAAGTTAATAATATATTTAAAAGAACTATACAAGAGTTTTAAACATGTATGGAGGGAATCAGACCCAAGGTAAGAGATTTTGTCACAACTTTAATTATTTGAGACACATGCCTCACACACTACTTACGTGGTGTATATATTTCACAGGAATGTATTTTATGATTATAAACTATAATTTTATGGTATTTTAATATCCATATAATTTTATTTCTTTCATGGTGCATATTATTCTATTGATTATAAAGTTGTAAGGGTTAATTCCACAATCTCATTATTTTTGGGATTGTTTATACGTAAGTATCTAATGGGAAATATTTATCTTCAATGTCCATGTTTCTTAAAAATGATTTCCAAAGTATTTTTAATATTATTATAATTTTTTTAAATTCATTTTTACCCATGTATTAATTTTTATTAAATAATTTTAAAGGAATATTTCCGTGTTTTCCCAACAAGGTACTTTTTTAACTTTTCTGAAAAAAGTATGAGAAGAATGTTTTTTTAAACTTATAAGACATAAATAGATTTTTATTCTTTAATGATACCTTATTACCTTGAATATTACCTAAAAATATAAAAATTTTGTTTTCAAATAATTTTTTTTATTTTAATATTGTGTGGAAATTTAAGAAAAAAAATAATTGCAATGAAGAAAGGATATTTCCCTCAAGAACTGTTTTAAATGATTTTTCATGATTCCATTATATGTTCTAAAATTGGTTTCAAATAAAAGGGATTAAATTTTTTAAAAGGTTATTTTTAATGAAAATTCATTTTCCAAGTGATCTTTAAAAATCCTTCCCTATTTGAGATGACATACCTTTTTATAGTTCAATAATACCATTCATATTCTTTCTCTAAATGGTTTACGTTTTTATGGAATGATGTTTAAGTAACCCACTTCTTTTTACGAGTTATACTTTTGATGAAATTATTATGAAACCTTCATCTTTTCCAGAGGTTATGATATGATTACATGTTTATGATATCCATTTCATTTCATAGGTTATGATATGATTGTTTATGATCTCATGGAACATGTATGTATGATTTAATTATAAGATAGGTGGGACCTATATCTCCCTCCAATGAATTGAGTAAAGATTTATATCTCATAAGATAGACTAATATGGTCTTTGGAGTGATCCTTTAATACTAATATTGACATGGGAGTGAACCATGTCTACCAAGATGGTTATGGAAGTGAACCATGACTACCAAGATGAACCATGACTACCGAGATGGTTATAGAAGTGAACCATGACTAACAAGATAGTACAAGGAGTGAAACCATACTACTATGATGGACTTGGTAGTTATTCCTTGAGTACTATGGAAATCATTATTATATTCTTGCGTGTTTTCCACAAATTATATGTCTTATTACTATGTTGTGCTTTTATGGCTTATGTTCTTTATTTCCTTATGATTCATGTCTTATAAAATGATGATATATTTATTCCATGTCTCATGATTATGATATTTGATATGTAGGATATGATATTCTATTATTTTGATTATCTTCACATACCCTTATTCTCATGTTATGGTTTTGTATCTCTTTTGTTTATCCTTATTGAGCATTTGAGCCCACCCATTTTTATGTTTCCTTTCCCCAAGTTATATGGAAAGGTTTTAAGTAGGATTACTAAAGGGAATGATATTTGTGGGAAAATTTGAAGATCATCCACCAGACTAGAAGTTTATGTTCCATGTTTCTAAAGGCACTAAACTAATATGATCTTTGAAAATTTGTTTGTGTAATGTATTAAGTATTACGAAAAAGTTATGTAATTTCTATGTATGAAAAGATAGGGTTGCTATATGATATATCATGGAAGAGCATTTACTTTTATTAAGTACCTGATATTTACTTGTAAGTAACACAAAATATTGTTCTTAATTTAAAATTGAATTAATTATGCATTAAGTATTATCTAATCCATTTCCATACAATGTGTATAATAGTTTAATACCATAATTAATTTTATTTCAACATAAATAAATTAATTAAACCATGTGTATTGAACACCCTGTGAGTGTATTAAGAATACACTACATGTGAATTAATTACAATGTGTGTGAATTAATTAAACAACATGAGAATTAATTAATTACATTATGTGTGAATTAAATACAGCATGGGTAAATTAATCACATGCGAATTAATTACATAAATTTCATGAATTAATTACACACCACATGTAAATTAATTATATATTTCATGTGAATTAATTACATGTAATGTGCATTACACTGTATGTGAATTAATTAAATGACCAAAGTATCATTTTTATTAAATACAATTTGTGTGTATTAATTACACAACCACTGAATGATGTGCATTAAATACACTATGTATATATGAATTATACAACCACCACATAATGTGCATTAATTACCATTTTTTTCAACTGTTAGTCCTATGATATGTGTAATAAACACATGACACATCTTTGACCACATGGATTCTATGATTTATGTTGTGAAAACTCGCAAACTACACAATGTGTATGCCAACTACATACCATGTATTCTGAAAATTTGTACCGTTGTTTGACTAGTCAAAACATGATATGTAATAAATACACCATGTGTTGATTCTGTGTGGTGAGTTGTACATCCCAAATCTTGTCCAAATTCAGTGGATTTTACTTTACAATGCATAATCCATGTCAACCAACCAAAAATTCATCACCTCCCAATGCATTATGTCGACTTGTTCTTCATCAAACTTTAATATGTTCTTGGTTACATGAATGTGATGAACATAATATGCAATCTGTGTTAATAAAAAATAAATCAGAACTGAGAACAAACATCAAATGTGTATAGAAAATGAAAACATAAATAATTATAAATAATTATATGATTTCTCTGATACCACTTGATGGTTATGGAGGGTGCAACAAAATTTTCTCAGGTCTATGCCCAATGAAATTTTCATTAACTTCTTCCAGAATTACCCGAAGAATGAGATTAATGGGAACCAAAATTTCTAGAGAGGGGATATTTTCACATATTATTAATAAATAATTTATAAGAGAAAAGTATTATCAGTTTTGTAATTATTTCTTAATTTTAAAATTTGTAGAACCCTTCTTGGCGTTTGATCATTGCGTTAGTGGAATCAATGGTAGATTCCCTCTAGCTCTGATCCACACATGTTCCACAAACCTCTGTTCATTTCCATATAATTCTCTAGGTTCTATCATAAATGGTTTTAATGATTCCATACGTTTGATGTTGATTACATAAGAATCCATCTACGTAAGAAGGAATCAAACCAGTGGAGGATGATTATTTCTTAGTGTTCTTCAGAGCATTCTAGGGGGGAGATCTATAGGGATTTAGTGAGTCCACTCTACAAATTATTTTCTAAAATTATTTGAATGTGGTTTAGGTTTCATAAAATTTCATAACTAGGTTTAAATAGAGATAGGATTAGAAAATAATAATTTTACAAGAGCCCTTATTATTTTCTTAATTTATGGTTTTCCACATGTTTAAGTAATAATAGAATTATTATTATTTACAAGATATTTTATAAACTCATGTATAAAATAATTAGTATTTCCTTGAATAAATAATTTCTTTTTCAAATAATATTTAATGTGACATTTATTTGAGAACCATTAAAATGGGTCCACTAATCCTCTTCAATATTTATCAAACCTTGAATAATCACTATTTATTTAAATGAATAAATACCACCACATTAACCAATAATAAAAAAATAAATATTATATTCACAAAACTAGTGAATAAATATTTATTAAATAATCATTTAACCAATTAAATATTTTTTACGTTGAAAAAAAACAGAATAAATAAATATTATATATTCATGTAATTAATAATTACCTGAAAAATAATAATTATTTAATATTCACATAACCAAATAAATAAATACATGTTTTCTTATGAAAAAACCATAATAAATATATATTTATATATTCACATGATTAATAATTACCTAGAGTATAAATATTTATTTAATATTCAAGTAACATAATATTATCTCAAATATTTAGGGATTGAATATGTGTGATTAACTTAATAAGAATAATTTTTAAACAATATACATGAATAATATTTATTCAATATGATAAATTCATATATAATTTAACTGATGTTTCAAATACACTTAGTATGGGACCCTCTGAGCCCCTTTCTTAGTTTCATTAGTCTTCACTACCTAAAATGAAAGGTTAACGTCTAAAAACACACCAAGGCTCTCATAGAGAAATAAGTTAATGTTGAAATGATATGTAACATCCGATAAACATATACTGTGAAATATAATATCATTATCTGAGTACATGTAATAAATAATGTTTCATACTGGTGTCATCAACCTATATGAATGATGTCTCTTTCATTGACACTCCAAAAATAAACTTTCCAATAGAATTCCAAGACCATGGACTTAATTAGGAAGTCCCATTCACATCAACGGGTATGAGATATCAACTTATATTAAAGAATAGAAAGGAAAAATACTTTCTATCAATATTCATTAATGCAATATCACTCGTGATGCACCCAATGTACCATAATTTCTGCAAACATATAATGTCACCGTTTTTGTTATTACTTCAAAGTATGCGAGTCATGATATGAATTAATAATAATTTTAAAGTCTAAGGATCTTTACAGACATCCAAAAATAGAAATAACCAATGAAATATATAAATGTGGATTTCTTACTAGCAGATCATGTTCTCATAATCTTATTCTCAGAAGATTACCAAGGGTGTACACAATGATAAAGTGTCTCAAAATCTACGAGTCTCCACCCCTAATAGCTTGTATCATTTTTTGTTCTAACAAATGATGTGATCCAGATTTAGAACATATATTTAATAATACTATTGTGGAACTTCTAGGTTCTCATTATAACAATCAACTATTATAAAATTCTATTGCATTAGTTAACCTAAGGACAACATAACATACCATGTCATATAGAAGAACAATCATGATTTGATAAGAACTTTGTTAATATTCAAAACAATGAATACAAGTCTTCATAATATATAAAGAAGTTAGTTATAGGGAACCAACTCCAACAACCTGCACTACCCTCACTCATTCTCTCTTAACTCTCTAAGTAGTAACCACTCCAGCAAATGATTTTACATACAAAAATATTTCCATAAATGTTATTTAACCAGTTTGATAAATAAAGCGCATTAAATAAATAATTAATGAAAAAAATTTCAATTTCATAATGAGTTGATAATTATTAACAATTATTATTTTTTTTAAATTTTAATATCATAAAGGTTACAAACAAATTGAATACTTCATAATTAATATTTACTAAATAATAAATAATAAATAATAAATAACAATTAGTAAATAATTAATAATAATTAATAACAATTAACAAGTAATTAAATTTATTATTTATTATTATTATTAATTAACAACAAACAATATTTATTAATTAAAAATAAATTTACTAATCAATAGTAACTATTAATTAAAAATTCATTATTAATAAATAATAAATAATAATTAACATATAATTAAAATTTTAAATGATATTTTATTAAAAATTATAATTAATTGATAATTGATAATTGATAATGAATGATTATTAATTGATAAATAATAAATAATAATAACTATTTAACAGTTAATGATTAATAATTAGTAATTAATAAATAATAAATAATAAATAGTAAATAATTAATAATTAATAAATATAAGTAATAAGTAATTATTAATTATTAAACAATTTAGTTTTAAATAATTTATAACTAATAATTATAAAAAAAAATAATTAAAAATTAAAAAATAATTAAAATTTTTGATAAAAAATGAGAAATAATTTTAACTAATAAGTAATTATTATTAAAAAATTAAAAAATAATAACTAATAATAAATTTAAATCTTAATAAATTAATAATAATTATAATAATAATACTAATAAATAAATAAATAAATAAATAAATAAATTATTATTAATTTTGTGGCGGTTTTTAAGAAAATTATCGCTAGAATTAAATAAAAAAATAAATTTTCATATTGAGTGATAGTTTTGACCATTGGCGAATGATGAACTTTTTTTAATAATCTATCTTGATTTATCATTGGTTTTCAAAAATCACTGATAAAAAACTCCAAAAGTGAGTAACAATTTTGGAAACTACCACTAAATACCATTTTTCTAATAGTGTTGGCTTCATGTGATCGAGTTCTTGCAATATAAGGTGCTTTTCTCATTCATTTATTTTATTCATTATTATTCCTTATTCCTCAAGGAGTTATATTAATGTTATTGTTTAATTTTTCTAATGTTTTAGTGAAGATTTGATGGGGGATTGATGTGTTATAGGTTTGGTAGAAGATCCTTACAAGTTTATTGAAGCTTGATCATTGTATTATTCTCTTTTCAGTGTTGTGTTGCTCAGGCTTTGCTTGAGGTTGGTGATTATTATTCTCCCATGTTTATTATTTTGTTAATATGGAATTATCATGATTTAGTTTTTTGGGTAAGGAGTTCAAATTGGCATAATAAAGATAATAAATTTGACTAAATAAAAGAGGAATCAAATCATCTATATTTACATGATTCTCTTTTTATTATTTATGTTGCTGATTGTTTTTATATTGATGATGTGTATTGATTTAGAGATATTGTTAATATATGAAATAATGTTAGATTTTGGTTATTTGTGAAGGTTTTAGGTGTTTTCCTTCTCCCAATTCATTAATTTTAATGATAATAAACATTCTTAAAGTATTTATTTTTATTATTTTAATAATTAAAAATATTATTGTTTTTATTTATATTAATAATTTTGTTAAATTTTATTATTTTTTAATTATTTATTCTTTTTATTATTATTATTATTATTCTATATAATTTTTTAATTAATTTTAGTGAAAAATTAATTTTATAAAGTATATTTTTACCCTTATATAAGCCTTGTTTTTTTTTTCTATTACCCTTACATAGATTTGTTTTACCTTTACTCATGTTTTTTTATCTTTGAGGTACCCTTAAAAAACTATATTTTTACCTTTATGCATGATTTATTATCTTTGAAGTACCCTTATGTAACTATCTTTTTACCCTTACACATGCTTTGTTATTTTTTTAATATTTCACGAGTTGTCAAAACTTTAAGATACCCTTATAAAATATTGTTCTTTACCCTTAAACTCCCTATTATTATTTATATTACACTCACACAGCTCTCTAACCTACCCTTATGTAGTGCATGGTGAGTTTAACTTGCCCTTATGTAGGATGTTTAATTTTCTATCTACACCCCCAGGGTGAAACTCAGTGGTAGCTTCCCCTATGGGTCTCAATAAGGTCTTGAGCTTGAGTCTCACCGAGTACATCCTCACATTGTATGTTGCCTGATTTTCTTTGTATAGTTTCCCCTTTCCATGAATAAATTGATGTCTTGACCTCAAATTTATAATTTTCTATCTTCCATTACATATAAATTGAATTTCATTATACATTTATGTGAATATTTTTTCTACCATTATGCATCTTATATAATCTTCATCTTATCCTTACATAGTTCATCTAACCCTTATACAGTGCATGGTTTCACCTATTTACCTTTACACAGTTTACCCTTATGCAAGTTACCTTTCCGCAACACATGTATTTTATTATTACCTTTATGTAACCTATATAATTTTAGTTTTAAATTTACTCATCATGAAATTTAACCATTACATAGGTATGAAAACCTATTTTATCTAGTTTACTCAATTTTCATGACATTATTGATATATTAATTTTTTTATGGTTGTTTCAGCTATTTAATTTGTTTTAATTATTCTATAACTCATATTAATGTTATATATCCCAAGTTATGTTTTTTACAATGTTTAAATGATTTTATAAAAATATTAAATAATATTCTTCATTCTCTCACATATTAATAGGTTACTCAATTCTTAGATTCTATAATTTCATCCAAATCCATGCTTTAATGTATTTTATTTTTTCATTACAGGAGTTATCCACACCACATTCTAGAGGTTACACCACAACTACCTTAATTTTGGAAAAACCATAAAAATTATTCTTTATGACTCCACACTATAGCTCTAAAACCTACACCATAGTTCACACCTCCAAGATACAGTAATACCTTCCAGAATACAAAATGTATTTGATTTTAAATGCATTTAAGATGGAAATTCTTCACAAAACATGGATTTAAATGACTTAGAGACCCTCATGGATTCCATAACGTTTCCAAATGAATTAAAGGATATAAATAGATACATTTGGAGGCTTAGAAAACTAAAATACACCTACAAAATATTTCTCATCTATTCTTCCAACATGATCAAGTACTCTTCAAGCTCTGAAAGATCTCTCTTTCTAAATCCTCTTCTTCCTTCAAAGAGTTTATTGCAAAATTGTAATATCTTTATCACTCTCTATATATTCTCATTCTACCCTAATGTTCATAATATTATTTGGGAGAATTGAGACTAATATAAAAAGAAACTCTTCATGCTCGTTCTTATATAATTATTCTTACTACCATTAAAGTAAGGGAATGAGGTTTTTGTGTATTTGTTTCTATTCAAAAGACAAGGACTATTATTTTTAGGTTTCTAGCATCACTGTTAAAGAGTTTGTGTCTATTGTATTTAGATTATTATTATAACCTAAAAAGAAAGGGATAGTTTTGGTATCTTAGATATCATTAAATTCAAGGGTCTAATACATTAAATACTCAATAGATTGAGGTGGTATACATAGGGATACCCTTAAGTACTATAAAAAAACTTCCTTACCAAATATATTGTATCATTTACCTTGCACATTTTCATTTATATATCAATTTCATTCATTCATTTCATAATTTATTTAATCCTTAAAATTCAATTAATAGTTTTATTTTTCTAATTACACTTAGTTTTATTCTATTTCTTTTATATTTAATTATAATATTACACTTTAAATAATTTTATTCTTTGATTATTTTATAAATAAGTTTTTAAAATTGGATTTTTTCCTTTTTTAAAGGGTAATTCACCCACATATTTCCATTTTATCTCCTATATCTAAACTACATTTAGTATCAAAGGGGTTTTGATTTATTTAATTGATTTTTTTCAAATTCTTTCAATGTTTTTATTTTAAAAATCTTTAATCTTTTTTTGAAATAAAGATCCCTTTTTTAAAATGGAGTTTTCAAACACCCATGGTGGTCCTGAAAGAAATTCTTGGTCCATGCTCGATTTTTTATCAAAGTAATTATGGTTATTGAAAAAATAAGATATATACTTATCCTATATCTATTATAAATCCTATTTATATGATTTTTATACATGTATATACTCTTACAACTGATAAAATAAGATAAATAGAACCTAGATAATATTTATAATTTTGAATTAGTTGGTAAAGTTATAAAGGCCTTGAATTATGGTTTAGATTTTAATGAATTTAATAGAGTTTCTTAATGTAAAAATGCTCATGAAATCTATAAATTATTAGAAGTTACAAATGAAGGTAAAAATAAAGTTAAGATAAAATTATTAACATGTTTATACAAGAATTTGAGAGTTTCTCTATACATCATAGTGAATCTATCACTACTATATTCACTAGAGTTACTGATATTTTTAATATCCAAAAATATCTAGATGATTATATTTTTATAGAAACTTTAGTCAAGAAAATTCATTGGGTTTTACTAAGATGTTTTTATCAAAATTCACCATGATCCAAGAAGCTAAAGATGTAAAAAATATAGTAGTTGAGGAACTCATAGGTTCTCCCATGAAATATGAGATAACTATAAAGATACAAGCTAAAAATGACGATAAGTGGGTCAAGTAGACAAAAAGAACAATTTATTTCAAACAAAACAACAATGAATCATCTGAGAGTGGATCTGAAATTTCTAAATTTACCAAGACGATGGAAAATTACAATAAAAGGAATAGATCCAATTGATACTTCAAAAAGCAAAATCAAGAAATTGAGGTAACTTATTTTGGTTTTAAAAATAAGGTCCACATCAGATAGGATTGTCCCTTGAATAATAAAAACTAAAAAGATAAGAAGTAAGGTAAGAAATATTTGAAAATATTGATTTGGAGCTCAATAGGGGACTTAATTTCTATATATGAATCAAGAGAAAAGAAAGCCCCATGCGTCTCATAAAACATGATGAGTATTTAATTGAGGTTAGTTTCAAAAATTCTTTCTCTCCTTATGATTCCTCTTCTTATTCTTCTACTTCGTCCACCTATTCTTTAACTTGTGAATATATTCTAAACTATAAATATGAACTACAAAATAGTTTTTGTAAAATTATCTTAAAATTAAAATATCTTAAAAAGAAACAAAATATTGTTGATTTTTGAAAAAATCAACTTTCAAAAGAAAAAGAGGATTTTATTTTAAAACTGAATGATCAACCAAATGTTAAAAATTTGGAATTTCATATTAAATATCTTAATATATCTCTTTTTCATTTCACCCAAGTAGAAGAAAATTTATATAAAATTATGGCTTCTCAAAAACCATTTAAAAATTACTATGGTTTTGGT
The DNA here is from genome assembly GCA_963277665.1 of Viscum album. Taxonomy (NCBI): domain Eukaryota; kingdom Viridiplantae; phylum Streptophyta; class Magnoliopsida; order Santalales; family Viscaceae; genus Viscum; species Viscum album. The sequence goes on from OY728120.1 coordinate 2,091,472,091, forward strand.
TTTTAAAAACAATCTAGTTTTCCAAAAAAATCAAAAAACTAATTTTGTGAAGGGAATTTATAATTTTTTTAATTATTTTAAAAAAATTGTTCATTTATTTTATGAATATAACTATAAAAATTCTAGATATGGTATACCTAAAAGAATTTATCTTTTAACTCATATTTCAAATGGAAAATTTTTATCCAAACCATTTTGGATTCTATAATATTTATTATATAACTTAAGTAGACCTAAGACACAGGTTCCAAAATCTATAGTTTATTAATAGTTTATAGAGAAAGAGAAAACACAATATGATATTTGGTATATGGATATCACATGATCAAGACATATGTGTAGTGATCCCTCCAAATTCAATCATCTTGAATATTTAAATGTTGGAAATGTAACCTTTGGTGACAATTCAAAATGAAAAATTGTTTGTATAAGTACAATTGGTTTCTCAAACTCTACTCTAATTAAAGAAGTTTTATTTTTCAAAGTATTGAAACATAATTTACTAAGTATTATTCAATTATTTGTTATTAGTTTTAAAATTACTTTTAAAAATGATTTTTTTTAGTTTTTTAATTCAAATGGAATATTTTATTTACCACATGTTATGTTCAAAATTTTTACATTATTGATTTAAAATATCTAGATATTTAAAATGTTAAGTTTTTAAGTGCACAAGATAATTATTCTTAGTTTTATCATCAATGTATTCGCCATTTTGATATTTATTCTCTTGTAAAACTCAACTATAAGTGACTAATATGATATTTACCAATATTTTATTTTAAAGATAACTTAGTTTGTGAACCTTTACAAATTGGAAAGTATTAAAAGTCTTCCTTTAAAACTAAGAATATTGTTTCATATTTTAAATCCATAAAACCAGTTCACCTTGATATTTTTAGTTAAACTTAAGTTTCCAGTATCAGTGTTAAACATTTCACCTTTGTAATTATCAATGAATTTAATAGATTTATATGGGGTTTTATCTTATATTATAAGAATGAGACTTTTAATTTATTTATCAACTTTCAAGGAAAGTAAAAAATAAAAAATTCTATAAAAAATTTCAAGTTAAAGTTACCCTGATGGATAATTTGATTACAAAGACATTTATGGGTTTTGTGCTTATCAAGGTTATTGTCACTCTTTTCCCTCTCCATAACTCCTTAAAAAATGGAGTTGTCAAAAGACAAAATAGGATCCTCTAAGAAATTTCTAGGAATCTCATTAAAAAGATTTTCCTTCCTCAATAATTCTAGGATAAGGCAGCCAATATTGCATAATTTATCCTTCCCATGTCTTTATAAGACCCATATGAGAAAAAACACATTACGAACATTAGAAAGAAAAAATTAAAAAAGCTATCTTCTTTAGATTATTCAGCTGTAAATTCTTTATCCTTAATTCCAAGGATAATTTAGAAATTTTTTACCCTAAATCCAATGAAGTAATTTTACTTGGGTACTTTAACTCAAGTAAATCCTTCTATGTAATAAATAAGAGGGATAAGACCCTTGAAGATTAATTTCACATCAAATTTGATGAGAATATTCCTAAATCAGATATTTAAAGTTATGATGATGTTGACTGACCTAGTTTTACACTTCCCCAACACAAATCTTATAAAATAATTTAAGATGATATAGAAACACCATCCTTTCCTTTACCCTAGTCTTGGATTCAATTAGAAGAACAATCTCATTAGAATCTTATTAGATAATTACAATTCAAAACTTATACTAGAAGGTCAATATTAAATGAGGATGAACATCAAGATTTTATCACTCACATAGAACCTCATTCCCTTGATGTAACTATTAATTATGAGAATTGGATACATTCCATGCAAGTGGAGTTGAAAAAAATTCAAAGGAACAATGTTTTTAATCACATGTAATGTCTTTATAATTATCATATTACTAGAATAAAGTACGTTTCTTTGAAACAATCTTGATGAATATGGAAATGATTTCCATAAAAGGACTTAAATTATTTCTAAAAGATATGATCAATAATAAATTATTGATTATGGTGAAACCATTTCACCCATTTATCAACTCTAATATATTATAATTTTGTTAGAAATCTCTGATAAATTTAATTTTAAACCTTTTTAAATTGATTTAAAAAATTATTTTAAAATGGTTTTATTTATGGAAATATTTTTATATACCAACAACCAATCATTTTAAATCCATAATTTCTAAATTATGTTTTCAAGTTAACTAAAGCTCTATATAGTTTAAAACAATCCCCTTGGGATTGGTATGAGAGTTTAAACAAATTTATTTTATCAAATGATTTCAAAATGGGAAAATATGATTGCACTATTTTTCTTAAAACCTTTTCAAATGATTTTTTAGATGTTCAATTTGTTTTTTGATTGTTTTATTTTTAGATCAACACAAGAAAATATTTGCAATGAATTTTATGATTTAATGTATAAATATTTTGAAATGAGTTTTATAGGAGAACTTAAATTCTTCATTAGTATTAAATTTCTTTAAAATTATGATGGATTCTTTTAAAAAATAAATAAATACACTGATGAACATCTAAGGAAAGTTTCACATGGATAATTTTAAGAAAATTAGAACACCCATGAGTAGAATTTGTGAGATGAAGTTGGTCAATAGGTCAATAATTAGATTTATCAAAGTATTATTGGAAATCTAAATTACCTTAATAGGACCCATCTATATATCATGTTCACTGTATGATTTTGTGCTCATTTTCAATTAAATACAAATGAATAACATTTAAAATACCTTAAAATAATTTTTTGTTATTTAAAAGGAATTAAAAACCATAGATTATTTTATCCAAAAGAAACATTTTTTGAAATTTATTTTTTTTCTAATGCTTATTTTGGAGGATGCCAACTAGATAGGAAAATTACTAGTGGGACATTTCATATACTAAGAAAATCTATTGTTTCTTGGATTAGTTTTAAGAAACACTCTGTTGCTATTTTTATAATCAAAGAAGAATACATAGCCTTTGAGAGCTGTTTCTCCCAAGCTATATGAATGAAACATACTCTTTTAGAATTTTGGACAAAATATTGTTATGTCCCTATCACGTGTGATAAGAATAATGAAACCAATATTTCTAAAAAACCGAATCAATACTCTAAAACTAAGAATATTGACTTGAGATACCAGTTTCTATGATATCACTTTCAAAAAGGTTATATCATTCTTGACATTTTTTTAAAAAACCTTTAACTTGCTGATATCTTTAATAAAAACCTTCCTCTTGATCATTTTGAATTCATCAAAGGTGAGACTGTATGAATAGTTTTTTATTATCTATTAATATCTTTTCAAGCATTCAAAGTTTTTTATTTTTAATTTTTTTTTCTAAAATTTATTTCAAATTTAATTTTATTAAAAAATTATTTTCCAAAACATTTTCATAATTTTGGAAATGTAATGTGAGTATTATACTCCAAGAAAAAAATTTATATCAAGATATCAATAAGTGGATGTGGTTATGGAGTAGATGTTCCGAGGTATTTATCCTAAAAATATTTGATTGGGTATGTTACCCATTTTTCCATCCCATTCATGTCGTGTGGGCCTTTACTTCCCACCTAGTTTGACATTCCTAAGTAATTTTCTATGATTTATTAATATAATATTTTCTAAATATTAATAATGAAAACAAATTTTCAAAATATTTTTTACTATGTCTTTTATTTCTTTATTTTTGTTTAGTTTAATGGCTATAATCCCTTTAAACCCTCTGAATGCATTAAATGAGGGGAATATAATTTTGTTAATATTGAAATGATCCTAGAAGTGACACTTTCTTTTATAATTTTTTTTTTTAATTTTAAAATTTTGTTTTGTATTTAAAACAATGTTATTTAGCTATTTTTGGAAAAAATATTTTTTTGAAAGTTCTATTTTACCTATTAAACATTATTTTTTTTTAAATTTGTTTTCTTGAAAATCCTTCTACAAAAAAAATTTAATGTTTTAAAATATTTTCAAAACAATAATTTTCATCTCTCTCAAAAAATAATTAATGTTGATAAATATAGATTTTACTTTTATCTATTTATTATCTAACCCTATATATATCTTCTTTTTTGATAATCTCAAAAGGGGAGAAGTTTTAAAATCTTAGCCCAAAGAAGGAGAAGTTATGTTTGTAAGAATTTTTTCCCTTTTCTTTACTGTTGATTAATTTATTTTTTTATTTTAGTGTTTATTATCATAAAAGGGGGATATTTTTGTGCTTCTCACCATTATTTTATTTTAATGTTTAGAAAAATTCTTAATGTGGTCATTTTTTATTATTTTAATAATTATTAATATTATTGTTTTTATTTATAATACTTTTTCTAAATTTTAATGTTTATTAATTATTTCCCCTTTTATTATTATTATTATATATAATTATTTTTAATTATTTTTGTCAAAAATTAATTTTCTAAAGTTTATTTTTACCCTTAAATAAGAGTTTTATTTTTACAATTACCCTTATATATATTTATTTTTCCTTTATGAATACTTTTTTATCTTTAAAGTACCATTATTTAACTATATTTTTACCTTTATGGATGATTTTTTATCTTTGATGTGCCCTTAAATAACGATATTTTTACCCTTATTCTTTTTTATTTTTGTTTTACCCTTACACAAGCTATATAAACTCTAATCCACCCTTACACAATATTGTTATTTAACCTTACACAACTTGTTATTATTTTTGGTTACCATTATATAGCTCTCTAAGCTACCATTAATCATCACATGTAGAGTTTAGTTTACCCTTATGTAGGTTTTTTAATTTTATATCTACCCTTAAGAAATGCTTGAATTTCATTCTAAATTTACATGAAGATATTTTCTACCTTTATGCATATTATATAATATTCATCATACCCTTATGCATCATGAAGCTAACCCTTACAAAACACAAGTCTTCACCTCTTTACCTTTATGAAATCTACCCTTATACAAGTTACCTTTACACTATGCATGTAATTTCTTATTATCTGTATGTGACCTATATAAATTTAGTATCACCTTTAAAAAAATTATATTTAACCCGTATGTAGTTATGAAAACTTGGTTTATATAGTTTACTCAGTTTTCATGATATTCTCGATATATTGATTTGATGCATGTTTGTTTCAAATTTTTAATTTGTTTTAATGATTCTATAAATTTATATTAATGTTATAGATTTGATGAATAGTTTTTATAGTGTTTTAAATGTATTTATATAAATATTAAATGCTATTATTTATTCTTGCACATATTGATAACATATTCAATTCTTAGATACTATAATCTTGGATAGCTCCACACTATAAGGTATTTCAATTTTTCTTTGTAGGAGTTTTCCACACCATTTTCAAGAGGATATGCCACAACTACCTCATTTTTGGAAGAACCAAAAAAAATGCTTCTTTGTGACTCCATGCCTCAAATCTAAATCCTACACTATAATGCACACCTCCAATGCATAGTTCCCCATTCCACAGTGCATAAAGATAAAATTTTAAATGAATTTAAAATGGTAAAGATTCATAGAACTTGGAATTCAAAGACTTAAATACCCTGATGAATTCTAAAACTTTTCCAAAGGAATTTAAGGATATAAATAGTCACATTTTTAGGAATAGAAAATCACAACACATCTACAACAACTTGCTTATCCATTTTTACAACATTCTAAATTGCTCTTCAACATCTCAAAGATCACTATTTCTAAATCCTCTTCTTCCTTAAAAGAGTGTGGGACAAAATTTTAATATCTTTCTCACTCCCTATATTCCTATTCTCACATTTTATTTGTCATATTCTTAGGGAGAATTGAGACTAAGATAAAAATACCATCTTCCCCCAAATTCTTTAATTTTTGTGCTTACAACAATTAAAGTAAGAGATCAATGTTTTATTTTCTTTTTTGCTTTCAAAAGACTAGGGACTATTATTTTTTAGTTTCTAGCCTCATCATTAAATAACTAATATCTATGGTATACATTTTCTTTCTATAACCTAAAAATAAAGGAATAATTTTTGTATCTTTGATACCATTAATTATAAGGGACAAATACATTAAATACTAAAGGGATTAAGGTGGTAGACATAGGGGTGCCCTTGGGTACTATTATCAATCTTCTTTATCAAATATATTGTCTCATTTACTTTCCGAATTTTCTTTTATTTATCACTTTCATTTGTTCACTCCATAATTTGTTTAATCCATCAAACACACTTAATAATTTTATTATTCAAATCACACTTAATTATATTATTCTTATTTTATTTTTAATTATATTATTGTGATTTAAAAACTTCTATTATTTTATTATTTTATAATATGTTTTTGAAATTGGTTTTTTCCTCTTTTAAAAGTCTATTCACTACCATTTTTCCATTTTATCTCCTCTCTATGACCTACAATAGGGTGTGATGGAAGTGTTGGGGTGGTGCCCAGTTTTTATGTTTCATCTGAATCAAAAAATAAATCTAAATTACTATGGAAACATACCCCATAATTTCATATATGATCACACACATTTAATTTATAATTAATTTAAATTAAGAATTACCTCAGTCGCGATATTATTACTTGATAAGAATTTCACCACAACACTTGTTTCGTTGTTCATTGCGATGGATAATCCAAGCTATGATTATAAGGACCCAGCCTTAAACATTACATAATCTTGAGTTTTAGTCAATAATTTACTTTCTTTTACATTAATGAACTTTTTAGGTTTAAAGCTTTATAAAATTAGGTCATAATTTATTAATATAAAATAATAAGCATACAAAGTGTATACTACTAACATAATATCCATTTTTTCATAATAAAAAAGTTTTTAATAGAAAACATGAATTATATTAATGAAAAGTCTTCACAACATTCATCTTAGATTATCTTTTTCTCTTAACCAACCTTAAACTCTATGAAAAATATTTTAAAACTTAGGCTGAGCACAAAAATATTAGTAAGGTATATAAAAATAAGGATAGAAACCTATAGTAATTGAACACTTATGAACATATGAAATTACTTTCACAAAGACATACTTCTCACCAAATATGTATTATATAGTTAATTTTTGAAAATATGATATTTCCATAGATCATAAAAAACATAAATAATTCTATAAAGGTAACTTTGGGAATTAATTACTTAATATTGTAACAATAAAAGATACCATACGATTTTTAACCCTCACGGCTACATTACAATGTAACCCTTATGGAAAACTTTCAATGTAACCCTCACGACTACATTATGGTGTAACCATCATAGTTAGATTTGGAGTAACCATATAGATGAACTATAACTTAAACATACCCAATAAATTGGAGGGAGATATAGGTCCCACCCTTCATTATAAAAAACTCCCAAGAACCATAACATAATTATAAAACATGAACACTTGCATAAAAAATTCATTTTAAATTTTGTAAAACTATAAATTTATACGAGGATTTTTAAAGAGGAGTACCTTACATATACCATATCATTAATAAGAGAATTAATAAAATGAAAGGAATATGTATAATCACTATAAATACAAATAATAAAACATAATATATTACAAATTGATACAAAAAATAATCTTATCATGAAAAAATCAAGGAAGTAGAAGGTTAACCCAAAGAATGGAAATTAGGTTAAGAATTCCCATAACATAGGTTCATCTTAATTAAAAAGTGTTCGAACCTTAGGTATAATGGTTAAAATAGTGTTATTAATATTTTAAAGAAAAATATTCATTTTTATAACACCTTATCTGATCATTTTATAACATAATTCCACCCATTTATTAATAATATATTGCTATTTCTATTATTTTGGGTGCGTTTTTTACATGGTTTCCATGGTCAGTTCGTAAAGGATTTTCTTTTCAAATGGAAGAGAAACTATAGAAGTGAAATGAAGTGACATTAATATATTTTTAAAATATTAAATGATATTATAAATAATTTTTTTAGATATTATTATGAATCATTAGATAAAAAATTAATGATATTTGTTTAGATCATTTTGGAAGTTCTTTGATAATAAAAAATTATTTTCATTATGTAATTTAATATTATGTATATATGTTAATTACAGAACATAAAAAAGGGTACAACATTAAATTTAAAATATTTTTCAACCATTAAAATGGTTTTATTACCATACATTAAGAAAGTAATGGAAATTTAAAATACATCGTCCATGATGTTAGTAAATCGACACATCACATACAATGTTTTTATTTTTAGAATAAAAGGGAGAGGAGAAGAAGTGTGATGATTAATATTTTCCATAAACATGGAAAAATTCCATTATATATAATATACTGGAGTTTTAATGACTCTTGGATAAGGTTAGGTGAATATATTATAAGAAAATAAAAATAATTGAAAAGAAAACAAAATAAAAATGAAAGGGGATTTTTTCCTATTGAATTATCTTCCTTGAGAATCTCATGAAGGCCTTTGGTTTTGTCATTTTGATGAGAAAGGTTTTTCTTGGACATAAGGAAGAGGTTTGGAAATAAACTTGTACATAAATTGGACAAGGATCAAAGCTTTAGAGCTGTGAGGAGAAGAGGGGGTGATTTGTGGTATTTGTAGTGGAGGAGAGGAGAGTTTTTCCATTATTTTAATCATTATTTTATTATTTTTCTTAAGAAAAGAAATAGTGTGGGTTCTTGTGACCAAAAACAATAATTAGTGCACGTGAGTTCAAACCAAGGGTTATTACCTCAATATAACATCATCCATGACTCAATAATTTATGTATTTTTCTTATTTCATAAATTATCGTATCTCACTATTCATAAAAAATTCAAGTATTTTAGAAAAATTCCAAAAATTAACTCTAACAATTTTTCAATATGTAGAAATAAAAAATGAACTCCATTTTTTGAAAATAATTTTATAAATATGATAAATTTTCATTCTAAATATTATCATAATTTATTTTAAAAATAACATTTTGAAAACTATAATTGATTTTATAACACCTTAAAAAACTAATCAAGGTCTCATAAAATTATCTTATAACCATAATAAAAAAATATTAATTTATGATTATATTTTTATGAAAATATAATTTCATTTAAATTATTATATTATTTAGACAATTCAAATTAAACTTTTTGATTCACAAAAATACTAACACTTAATTTATAATTTTCTGAAAAATTATTTACTAATTAAATGATATTAATATATCATATATTCACTTACAGGATAGATAAATTTTATTTATACTTTATTAGGTGAGGTTACTATTAAATTTGATAGATTACTATTCCTAATGGCCATATTACTATTCTTAAGGTCAATTTACTATTCCATCTGTAAACATTCCTTAATTTCTATAAATATAAATTATTTCATCATAAATTTATAATTAATTTAAAATTTTAATTCAAGAATGAATTTTTTTTAAATGTACCTGGGTTGTAACATTATCCCCACCTTCTAAAAATTACATCCTCATAATTTTTATTCACTTATTAAACAAGTGAGGGCACCTTTCCCTTATAACATTTTTTAGATTCCCATGTTTCTTCTTTAACCATGTGGTTTCTCCAAAAAACCTTAACCTGATGGATTAACTTATTCCAAAATACTTTATCTCTATGATCAAGAATATGAATAAGATTATCTTCATTAGAAAGGATCTCTTCTAGCTGAAATACTTCTATGATCAAAACATGATATGAATTTGGAACATACCTTCTCAACATTAAGACATGAAAAAAATTGTGTACCTAAGATAAACTTAGAGGCAAATCTATTCAGTAGGCAACTGGTCTAACTTTATCTAGGATTTAAAAAGGACAAATGAATTATGGACTTAACATTCTTTTCTTACCAAAATACATAACACTTTTGCAAGGAGATATTTTAAGACAAACCTGACCACCTACTTTGAACGAAAGGTCTTTCCTCCTATTATCTGCATAACTTTTTATCGAATCTGAGCTGTCCTCATGTGCTACTGGGTAAACTTCAATTTCTTAGCCACTTCCTCTATTAATTATGGTCCTATCAACTTGGTTTCTCTGAATTTATCCCAAAAATATGGATTTTGACACCACATCCATATAATTTCTCAAAAGGTTCCATCTATATACTGGAATGAAAACTGTTATTATAAGAAAACTCAACTAAAGAAATATAATGATCCCAAATTCCTTGGAAATCCATTTAACAAGATCAAGTCATATCCTCTAAGGTATGTATTGTTTGCTCATTCTGTCCATTAGATTGAGGATGAAAAGCAGTTCTAAATTTTAATTTTGTGCCCAACAACTTTAAAGTCCTTTCCAAAAGTTATAAGTGAACCTAAGATCATGGTTAGATATAATGGGGAGAGAAAGTCCATGAAACCTTGAGAAGTATTTGGTTATCCCACAACAAATCCCAAGGATATATTTTACCATTTGTACTCTGGCACTAACAAAGGTTGAAGTACCCCCTTTGGTAATAAGTGTTCTGGTTTAACCAATTGACAAGTCAAACCTTTCATAGTAAAATCAACAATATATCTTTTCATTCCATCCCACTAGTAATACTATCTAAAGTATCTATAAATCTTTGTGCTTCTAGGATGAAATAAAATAGAGAACTATGAGCTTCACATAACAATTATTTTTTTTCAACTATTAATCAAAATGAACACATATTCTATTTCTAAATATTAAATCACAATCTTTATCAATGTTAAATTATAGAAACTTACCCTTTTTAACCAATTCTATAATTTTATGAAACTCATAGTCTTCCTTCTATGATTTCATAATTCTATCTGATAGAGACAACTGAACTAACACTTGAAAAAAATATAGGAATTTCCTAAACCAATAACTTCCAAGAAAAACACATCAAATAATTAATCAAGGGGACTTATTCCATACGTAAAATGGTTAATGATGCATGATGTCCGACTTAAGGAATCCTCCAATTTGTTTTCTTTTATAGGACGGTAATTGATTGTACAATCACAATCCTTTATCAATTCAAGACATCGTCTCTACATCATGTTTAATTCCTTCTGAGTGAATATATAATTTAGCCTTTTATGGTTAGTATATATTTCATATTTAGCTCCATATAAATGATTCCACAAAATTTTCAAAAAAAACTATAGCTGCTAATTCCACTTTATATGTGGGATAATTTAACTCATGAGGTTTCAATTTTCTTAATGCATAAGAAATTACTCAATCATTCTACATCAGAACACAACCAAGTACCTTCATTGAATCATCACTATAGATGAAAAACTCACCATTTTTAGAAGGCATGACAAAAACTAGAGCATTCCACAATCACTTCATCAGTTTATGAAAACAAAAATTAAATTCTTCTATCAAAATAAATATATCCCCCTTTCATTTTAACTTAGTTATTAGGCTACATAACCATGCTTTTTTAACAAACCATCGGTAATAACCTTCTAATCCAAGAAAAATAAAAATTTCTATAATGTTTATAGGTCTTTTCCATTCATAAACCACTTTTGTTTTGGTAGGATCAGCTGTTATTCCATCCTTATTTACAATTCTCCCAATAAAAGAAATATACTGCAACACAAAATCAAATTTTATAAAATTTCTGAATAACTTATTTTCTTTTAGATTTTTCAATAAAATCCTTATATGTTTTTCACAATCATCATAAATTTTTGAAAATAATAAAATATCATAAAAAACAAAAAAAACTTATCCAAAATATTCATGGAATATTCTATTCATAAGATCCACGAATACATTAGGGGAATTTGTCAAACCAAAGGGAATAACAAAAAACTTATAATTCCCATATCTAGTACAAAAAGTTGTGTTCGAAATGTTATCCTCCTTTATCTTCAACTGATGGTACTCGAACCTCAAGTCAGTTTTGAAAAAATACTGAGCTCCCTAGAGCTGGTAAAAAAAGTCATCGATATGAGGAAAATGATAATTATTATTAATAGTAATGTTATTAGAATCTCTATAATAAATGAAAGGTCTCATGGAACCATATTTATTTTTAACAAAAAAATAGGATCACCCCATTGTGAAGTTTTAGGTTGAATGAAGCCTTTATCAAGAAACTCCTACAACTGATTTTTTTCAATTCAAGAAGATTCACTTGAGCCATTCAATAAGGGGGTTTTAAAATTGGATTAACAACAGGAACTCTGTCAATAGTAAATTCAACTTTCTGATCAGGTATAACACCTGGAAAATTATTTGGTAAAACATCCAAGTATTCATTCACCACTGGAATAACATTAATCTGAACAGTTTCCTTGTTTTCAATTATATGTGCAAGATAAATTTTATTTCCATATTTTAATAGTTTCTTAGCTTCCTGATATGTTATCAATTGTATGGGTTTATTATTGTATAAAAAATTAAACTCTTTCTGAAAAAACTTCTTTATCTCTATAATCTATCTGAGCATGATAAACATAAAGCCAATCCATACCCATAATGAAATCAAATTAAACTAAGTTTAAAAAAAAGTTTATAAGTAATTTCTTTCAACAAACAAGAAGATTCTTATAATGCATTTTTATTGTAATATTTACCCTAGTGTTTTATCCATAAGTTATGGTCTCACTTATTAAGGAGAAATTTCCAATTTACCATAAAATTTCTTAGAAATAAATGAATGTGTAGACCTTGTATTAAACAAGACATTAGAAAAATTCAATTAAACAAACAATGTTCCTGATACCACTTCATTGTATGACCCGACATCTACTGAACAGTCACAAAGGATCTCACTAAACCTTTCTTTTTATAATCCGATTGCTTTCCATCATTTGGATATTTATTTAGGTAAGTATTTTCATAATGACCCATCTTATAACATTTAAAACACTTAATAAATTGCTTATCAGAATTAATCATAAGATATTTTACATTACAATCTCTGGCCAAATGTCCAAACATACCACCCCAAAAACACTTCCTAGTCTTCTTAACACATTCCCTTGGGTTATTTTTACCATAATTTTTCACAAACTGGAAATTTTACTTTCTTACCTTCATATTTCTTTGATTGATTCCGACCCATAGCTTTCCATTTGAACCTCTTCTTATGCTTATTTTCAAATTAAACATAATCATTAGTAAACTCTATTTCAATCCTCTAAAAACATTAGAAAAGTTTCTTATAACTTTTGAATTCAAAATAAGCCAAGGCCCTTTGATATCATTGATTTAGTCCTGAGTAAAAATGATTGATTTTTCTATCAATATCTTGAATAAGATTTAGAGTATACCTTGCCAAACTGTTGAAGTTTTCTTCATACAAGGCCACTAAATCCTCCTAATTTTTCTTCAATTCAAGGAATTTATTTTCCATTATAATTTGAACAACCTTAATGAAATATTTTTCAATCCAAATATTTTTAAATTCATCCCATTACAAGGTATAAATATCCTCACTATCCCTGATTTTCTTGACTATTGAACATCACTAGTCATCTTCACCCTCAAAAAGATAAATGGAAAGAATAACCTTTTGATTATCTGAAAACCCCATGACATAGAATATCTTATCATGGGAATTAATTCACCCTTAAACCACTATTATGTAATAATATCCACTAAAAGTAGGAGGGTGTTACCTCATAAAATATTCCATTATCATCATGTTCCTTTGAGGCTGTTCTAGTTATTATCTTGCATGGATGACACCACCATTTATTACCTTTTTCAACTAATCTATTACTGTTAAAAACTATTTGGTTCCAATTTCCACCATTCCAGGATACAAATCCGGATAGATATCAGCCTCTTGGTTCTTTTCTACTTCAGTTTTCCTTTTTCTTCTACAGAAAACCATTCTGAACAGATATATTTTAGATGAAGAAACATGGTAAAATTAAAATTGTATATAATTTCAACATATAAAAGGTAAAAATAATTTATGGTATTCTATTAACATTATCCTAACCCTTAAATTGATCGAAATCATCCTTTGATACCAACTACAAGGACCCAACCTTAAACAATACATAATCTTGAGTTTTATTCATGAATTTACTTTCCTTCATGTTGAGAATCTTTTCAGGTTTAGATATTTATAAAATCAGGAAATAATTAATACATATCAACCCATAATAATATAAAGTGGATAATACTAAATCAATATCCATTTTTTTACAATTCAAAAGTTTTTAATAGAAAACATGAATTTTATTCATGAAAAGTCTTCACAATATTCCTCTTGGATTCTCCTTTTCTCTTACCCATCCTTAAAATCTATGAAAAAAAATTCAAAAATTGGGATGAGAATAAAAATATTAGTAATGGATATAAAAATAAGGATATAAACCATTAATATATGAACACTTATAAATATATGAAATTATTTTTACAAATACATACTTCTCACCCAATATGTATCATATAGTTACTTTATGAAAACACGAGATTTCCATAGATCAATAAAAAAATAATAACATAATGTTAAATTAGGTAATTAATTACTTAATATTGTAGCCATCATGGCTACCATAGGATTTATAACCCTCATGACTACCTTATAATGCAACCCTCCTGCCTACCTTACAATGTAACCCCCAAAACAACCTTATGGTGTCACCTTCCTAGTTATACTTGGAGTAACCATACGACCAACCTCCAACTTAAACATAACCGATGAATTGGAGGGATATATCGGTCTAAAAATTCATCCTAAACAATTCCCAATAACTATAACATAATAATAAAACATGAACACTTACATAAAAACATTCATGTTAAATTTTGTAAAACTAGAAATTTAAAAGAGGATTTTTAAAGAGGAGTACCTTACATATACCATATCATTGAAGAGAGAATTAATAAAATGAAAAGAACATGTATAATAAATATAAATAGACATAATAAAACATAATATATTTCAAATTCATATCAAAACTAATATTATCATGACAAAATCAAAGAAGTATAAGGTTAACCCAAAGAATGGAAATTGGGTTAAGAATTCCCTTACCTTGGGTTTATATTAATTAAAAAGTGTTTAAACCTCCTGTATAATGGTTAAAAGAGTGTTATTAATATTTTATAGAAACATATTCATTTTTATAACACCTTATATGATCATTTTATAACATCATTCCACCCATTTATTAATAATATATTTTTATTTCTATTATTTCAGGTGTGTTCTTTACATGGTTTCCATAGTCTGTTCGTAAAGGATTTTCTTGTAAAAAGGAAGAGAAACTCAAGAAGTGGAATGAAGTGATATTAATATTTTTCCATAATGTTAAATTATACCATAAATAATTTTGTTTTCAGATATGATGATGAACCATTAGATAAAACATTAATGATATTTGTTTAGATCATTTTAGCAGTTCTTTGATATTCACAAACTAGTTTCATTATATAATTTAATATTATGTATATATGTTAATTCAAGAACATAAAAGAGGTTATATAATAAAATTTAATATCTATTTAAACAATGAAAATAGTTTTATGACCAGCCATGAAGGATTTAATGGAAATTGAAAATGCATCGTCCACGATGTCGGTAAATAGACACATCATGGGCGATGCCTTTATTTTTAGAATAAAGGGAGAGGAGAAGAATTATGGTGATGAATTTTTCCATAAACATGAAATTATTATAGTATATATAAGATAATGGATTTTTATCCCTATCAGATAAGGGGAGGGGAAGATAGTATAAGAAAATAAAAATAATTGAAAAGAAAATAAAAGAAAAATTAAACAAGATTTTTACCTCTTGAATTATCTTCCTTGAGAACCTCTTTAAGGCCTTTAGTCTTGGAATTTTGGTGAGACCAATAGGTCTTGGACATGATGAAGAGTCTTGGGAAGTTTTTTGGATATAAATTTGAAAATAAATAGTGGAGAAGAGGGGATTATGAGTGGTATATATAGTGGAGGAGATGAGGGTTTTCCCATTATTTTAATCATTATTTTATTATTTTGCTCAAGACAAGAAATAGTGTTGGTTATTGTGACAAGAAATAGTAATTAGTGCATGTGAGTTCTAACCAAGGGTTATTACCTCATAAAAACATCATCCGTGACTCAATAATTCATGTATTCTACTTATTTCATAAATCTTCGTATTTTACTATTCACAAAAATTCTAGTATTTTCGAAAAATCCCAAAAAATCACCCTAACCATTTTTTGACATGTAGAATTGAAAAATGAACTCAATTTTTTTTAAAATAGTTGTATAAATATGATAAATTTATTTTTAAAATTAAATCATAATTTATTTGAAAAATGACATTTTAAAAACTACAACTGATTTTATAACACCTTGAAAAATTAATAAAGGTATCATAAAATTATCTTATAACCATAAGAAAATAAAATAATAATTTATGATTCTATTTTTATAAAAATATATTTTCATTTAAATTATTAAATTATTTATAAAATTATAATTAAACCATTACGACTCATAATAATTCCAACACTTAATTTATAATTTTATAAAAAATTATTTTCTTATATATTGATATTAATATATCATATTTTCACTTATAGGGTGGATAAATTTTACTTATACATTATTAGGTGAGGTTACTATTCTATTGTCCATATTAATATTCCTACTGGTCATATTACTATTCCAAATGTCAAGTTACTTTTCCTTCATTAAAAATTCCTTAATTTCTATAAAATCAATTATTTCATTATAAATTTATAATGAATTTAAATATTTTTTTCTGGAATGAAAAAAATTATTTTATAAGTACCTGGGATATTGCAAGGATTCCTCTGGATGTATTTATATGTGATCCATGAATCTCCTAACAATGTTCTTTAAACTTCAGATTCTAGCGCGCATAAAACAGTTGCTTTACGCCTTACATCATTGATCCTAACAAGGACCCCTTGTCCTCCATCTATATTATTGATATGGTGGAATGAAGGATTATTGTCTAGTGATTGATAGAATTATAGAGGACATGTCTTTGTTATATTAACATGTATCAATGAAAAATGATATAATTTAGAGTATATACCTAGGGTTAAATAATAATAATTAAAAAACGCTCTTATATATTATTTAATCGATGTTATTCATCGAGTTAAATAATAATAATAATAATAATAATAATAATAATAATAATAATAATAATGTTATTATATCTCAGGACTTGTGTTTATTATAATACCATTTCTTAAATAAATAAATAAATATTCATTTAAATGATATTAAATAGAATATATCACTTTTATCAGATTATTAAACTAGACCCATACCCCCTATAAAATGTTATATTCACTAAACATGTGAATAAATATTTATTTTACATTTTATAGTAATTTGAATAAATATTTATATTATTTTATTCACTAAATAGGCGAATAAATAAATATTTAGTTATTACAATATGAATAACTAAAAAAGGTAAAAATCAACTCACATATTCCCAACTCAAATAAATTATTATTGAATTTCTAATATAAACATTTACTAGAATAAATATTATTCTTCAGACCAGGGAATAATTTTATTCGTATATTTAAATTCAATATAATTTAATGAGATTCTTAGTACACTTAGTGGGTGATCCACCATGCCTCTTTCTTAAAGGGTAATAGGAAAACTTACCTAAAGTTCAAGATTAATTTTTAGAAACACATCAAGAAAATCATAGTGAATGAAGTTAATGTATCAAACACAATAACCTTCCAATAAACGTTGCTATGTAATATAATCCCTTTTTCAATTGATATATCATTAACCAGGATGCATTCTCATGTCATAACCCTATATGGTCAATTTATCTTTCATTGAATTCCTGAAATGAACTTGTCTATAAAATATCATGGCCATAGATTTTTTCAGCCATTTTTATCTCATTAAAAGGGTATGAGATATCTTGTTCGATTAATATGTAAGGGAACAATAATTTCTTGATTTTTTGAATTAATTCTATATCACTTATGAATCACCCAACATATGATACCTTACCGAAAACATATTTCATCATGGTTTTTATCTATACATTAAAGCACATAATGAATGATACACATTGATAATAATATAAATTCTAAGGACTTATACACATGTTCACATATAGGAATATCCAATGACACATAAACATATAGATTTTCTATTTTAGTGTCTTTTATCATGAACTCCCTTTTAAGAGATCACCAAGTATGAATTCCATGAAAAAGTCTCAATAAATTATGAGGCCTCAACACCTAATAGTCATACAACATATATTCCAATTAGATTAATGTATCTAAAACAAAATACATATTTTTTAAAAAAAAACATCATTACAACATCACTCGGTTCTCATTATAGAGGAAAATTTCTATAAGTTATTAATGTGTTTCAAGGACATTATCGTATTAATTTTACAAAAAAAAAACAATATTTATGTGATAAGATTATATATATAAATATATATTCTAGTAATAAAATGTAAAAATTCAGGTGGATCAAGGGCACCAACACCAACCAACTCCCACTGTCACTAAAGCCAACTACGAACAACATTTAACTCGATAGCTCTCACATGATGTTGTTGGAACTAAGGTGATCCAAGATAGAGTTAGATATTTTGTTATGTTAGTTTTAAATATTTTTTCAATTTGATTTTATTTTTGAAGCTATATTTTTTGAAGGTAATTAAATCCCAAACGAGTAATTTAAATAGTGATGTTTAGTAGTGTTTTCTAATTTTATGGGTAAGAAAATTCAGTTTTTAGGAATGTTTTTCAATACAGTAGGTATAAAGATCACACAGTAGGTATGTGAACTATATGGAAAGTGTGTTAATAGTTTTTATATTTTGTGTCCCATGTTCATGGTTGGTGAACATGTGGGGAGTATGAAGACCGCATGGAAAGATGGTAGTTGGAAAGATACAATTTCTTAGGAACTGTGTGTGAGAATTGATCACGTAAGAAATATATAGTAGAAGAACCATAAAGGAGGTGTATATAAGTGAATCCAAATATGACAGTTCACTTGTTAAGTATGATAATGTGGATGGTTTTTGAGGTAGGTGGACTATAATGTAATTTCATGGTAAGCATGCCATGAAGGGTTGAATAATAATCTCGGTGATTAGCAGGTTTTTTTCGATGAGTTTTTCTATAGATTCCCCATTGATAATGTAATTTAAAGTATAGAATTAGATACTTTATGAGTTTAATTTGAAGGATATTGAAGGAAAATTCATCCATGTATTAGAATTCAATGAGGAAGTGTGTGAGGAGTAGGAATCCACCAAGGAAGTGTGCGAGAAGTAGGGGACCATGAAATAAGTTTAAGATGAGAAAGGTAAACCATATAGTGAGTATATGGAAGATAAGACACTAATGGATTTCTATGAAGTAGGCACATGAAGGTAGCTCACAGAGGAGGTGCAAGACACATGAAGTTGGTGAAAGGGGTATTCATGTAGGTATCACTCAGTGGAGTTTCACACATGGGTTATTCTTGTGGTTAGTTCATGGTGGATGGTAGTTTGTGTAGTAAGTTCATGGTGAATAGTGGTGTGCATAGTACATAGACACATGGAAGTTTTAAGTAGTCTTTTATCGTGAAACATTTTCTAGTGGGTATTATTTAGACCAAAGAGTGTATTGGAGTGTCATAATCAAGCTATCATGATGAAAATAAAATAAAATATTCTTGATTAAATGGAGGAAAACTTAATGTCCTTAAACTAAGGTAGGATCAGCATAAATTATTGCATAGTTGAAGATTCAATGGAAGGGATTTGAGGTAGGTACTATGTTTTCCATTAATTAATTATAAATTAAGTACATTTGGAATAGAGTGACAATGAATAAACAATTAGAATCCATAAATACTAGTGAATCACAATGAATTATTATATAATTGAAACAACATTAACTTATTCTACATTGATTATTCCTTAGCAATGAACCAAGTAAAAATTACTACATTTAGTATTTTATTTTCAATATTTTCATTTTTTGTGGTTGTGTGATTAATAATGACATATTTAATTGGTTCCTACGAATGTAGAGACAAGATCATAAGAACTAAAATAAAATTTTATCACCTCTATTCACCCCTCCCCTCTCAGGATATCTTGAGGTAAATCAAATGTCCATTATTTTTAGAAGATATGGATATAGTATTTAGGCTCACCACAATTTTCTCTACTACTACTACTCTTATTAAAAATTCACCTCTTTTAGTAAAATTATTTAGAGGTGATATCCCAAATAATTTATATTTTTAGATCTATCATAAACTTGAAATCTTAGATAGTACTATTATAATAATATTATATTAATTTATATTATGACAATAATTTACTTTCTTGGTATAATTTTAAAATTTGAAAAAAATTGTTACATAGTTTACACCACTTCTTTAGATTTAGTATAAGTCATAATACACTAAGTATTTTTAGATATGTATATGGATAAATTTAATAAGATTTCCTTATTTATATCCTCAGACATACTATGGTATAAGATCAAATTTATTTGAAGGAATTATTGTTTTTTACCCCATTAATAACTAGAATTCCCACTTCTTAAAGTACCATTAAATTATCATTCATAAATTTTCAAGTTTTTTTGATAGTTCTAAATACTACATTATATAGTTATTTTAGTTTTATTTTATATTTCCCATTATTCTTTATGTATAAAAAATATCAAATCTCTGTACATATCATGGTATACTTGATATATCCCATTGTATAAGTATATAAATTTGTAACCTTGATCAAAATATCCTCTTATGTCTTAAAATATGACTGAAAATTAAAAAAATTTATTTTTAAAATCACTTGTATGGGTAAAGTTTGAACCTACAAAAAATTCAGGTCAACATCGAACATCAAACTATATAAGTGATCAAAATACCATTCCAGAAAAATTTTAAGAGTATTGGAATCATTCAACCTGTATAATCTTCATTTAATTGTGGTTACCTTGATGTTTGGATCATCCTTGATGATATCCTTAAAGTGATAGTGCATATTATTACAAGTATAAATATACTCCTTGAGAATTATTTTCACTTCATTAAATCAGTGTGTCAAAATCCAATCCTATTTTTTGATCTAATAATATTTCTCTTCATTGAGGAAAACTATAAGAACTCTCTAGAATATTCTATTGTAATATTACTATGATTCATTTATAGTGAAATCCTCCTCCTAAATATTTTACACAGAGTTTATAATTTTCTTTAGGAAGTTTTTTCTATCATTTTTCTCCTTTCCCACCCCCTTTAAAACACCATCAATAGGATTTAGTTCCTAAAACATTAAGCCACATTCTTGGTTTAACTTAGAAAGATTTGGTTTGGAAATGTTTTCAGACTCTCCAGTGTCCAATTTTCATTCATACATTTGATCTAAATCATATTTTTTTATTCTTGAAATTCCTATTTCAAATCAACCTCATCACAAATGGCTAGTTCTTAAAACTCAATATTTTCAAGCTCCGTCACTACTCCAAATTTAGGTAGCATCGAGTTCAACATTAACATTGGCTCATTATTTTTTGAAATAATCCCTTTGACCTTACTATAATATCATGTGTCTTAATAAATGATCTTGGAGATATTTATTCCATGTGAAATAGGTTTCAATTTTCTATTAAATTGTTCCATATTTTTTTATTTAAATACCTACTTTAATTCATTTAATAGAGAAATATTTTTTAGCACAATATTAAATATTTAAAAGGCAAATATTATTTTTAAATATGTTATCAATATAGTTTACTTGAAAACCATGGTTATTCCACTAACCTTTTATAAACAATGGGATTAAATTTATTCTTAATATAACCAAACTCTCTTATTATTTAATAAAAATAAATATTCCACGATCTTGATGCCTACTTAAACCCATAAATAGATCTCTATAACTTATTTACCTTATTGTCATTCTTTAGTATCCCAAATATTTTTGATTGTATCATATAGATATCATCTACATAATTTTAATTAAGTAAAATGGTATTGATATCCATTCACTAAATTTCATAATCATGGAAATATCCTATGACATATACAATTCTAATTTATTTCAGTATAGTGATTGGTGAAAAGGTTTTGTGATAATCCATGTCCTAATATTTCTTAAAATATTTAGAATCTAATCATTCCTTATATAATCTAACTTTACTATCTATTTATTATTTCTTCTTGAATATACACCAATGGTATTTATATCAATTTGAAGAACCACTAAAATGTAGAGATGGATTTTGGTAGTTTGAATCTATTTTTGAGTTTATATCAACATTCCAAATTTTTCCTATTGGTATTTTCTATATCCTTGTAGGATACATATTTATTATTCTCAAGGAATAATATAACATCAATCTCAAGTATTATAAAATATAATTTGGTTTTATTAATACTATTTAGTATGTATCTTTGAAACAACTCCTTCCATTTAGTCTCATGTAATTTACATTCCTATACCAACTCATGTGCATATTAAGCCTTAATTTAATTTAATTATACCTTTCTCTCACTATATCAATTAGATATGTGCACCCTTTTATATAAATATAGTCATTTAATTAACTAAAAATATTTTATCTTAAGGATTTATATAATATCTATAGTAACCTTTAAGATAATTAACTAAGATTCACATTATGTTTACTTGATTCAAGTTTATTGATAAAATAATCCATGATAAATGGTTTGTATATAAGAACATGGATTTGTGACATAATTTATTTCATTCATGTTTTAACTTATATGATATATATTTATCATTTTAGTTGGAATATGGTTAGGTTTATCACTATAATTTGTAAATCACGTCTCAAAAGGTGTAACAAAATAATTTTAATAATTTTAAGACTCATTATTGATCCTTCATTTACCAAAACCATGAATCTGATGTTTATAAGTAAATGTGGGTTTGTGAATAAATTTACTCTATATTTTAATGATCAATGAATTCTTGGTAAATAATTTGTTTGGAACACTCATCCAAAGAATCTCTTATGTTTTAACAATCATATTCACTAATTAACTTTTAAATTTATTAAATATCTTAAAAAAATCTCATGTAGTAATTGAATTTACCTCTTACTTATTCTTATAATAGTTTATATTTATATTGTTGAACTAATTATACAATCCTTTTGGAATTATCACCTTTTAAAAGGTTTCTTTTTCATCAAAACTAATAAGTATTTAGGCTAAATAACTATGATTTTTATATCTAAAAAATCTAATCACCCTTTTAATAATTTCCATGACATTTAATTATAGTTTATATTAATAAAGAATTATCTTTCCACAACCAGGTATTATTTTGATTCTTATATTTTATATTCATTATTAACTATTGATATTATACATTTTTGATTCAAGTACAATTAAACTATTAATTATTTATATTAGGTGTTTGGGTTTAAAATTATAATCAAACACACACACACACAAATAAACAAACCTTAAGGGAATAACTGAATCCATAATTCCCCATGGATAGTATATATTAAGGCATAATCTTTATTTATACTATATATATATTTTATAAGGAATCACACCACCCCTTCCTCCGTTTCTTCCACTATTGGTCATGTCCCTTTATGACCCTAGCTATGAAAAACACAACATAACCCATTAAAACCCTATCGTAGGGTGAAGATCCTTCTTACAATAGTTTCTATTGATGCTAGACAACTATGTCCCCCCCACCATCTAGTTCCATATGTAATTCGACCATGGTTGCACGAACCATTTCAATGGTGGCCCGCTTACCATTACACTTTTCCATGATCCATCACGTTAGGACACCAATATGACCATGAGATTCATTTCATTAGAGGTTTACAAGTCCACACACCATCATTATAACCCATACTATCATATGGGGGTCCATCTGAGATAAATGTTTTGGTAATACCCAATAAAAAAAATAATTTTTCAAATACAAGAATCTTTCCACTTGGAAATGTTAAGCTGAGATGTTCAATTATCTAATTTAGGAATCAAGCCTTATCCAATAATTTAATTTTATCCTTAATTATTTTAATAATTCCAATATTCCTTGGTTCCTATATTTTGATACAAATATATGATCCAAATATTGTTTTGAATACATAATAAATGAATTAGAAATATTAAACACAATGATGAATAAACCTGAAGTAGAAGCTACCAATTACTCCTTTTTAAATTAATTATAAGTCCTATTATAGTGTCCTTTATTTCTATACGTGAAGAAAACAACTTCCTATTAAATAAAATCCCTATAAATATTTTTCTTCTATTATGGATATTACAATGGAATAATTGAATATGATCTTTCAATTAGTCTCAACCTTTCCCTTCAAATTGTTCAATATAATAAATGATGAAATTAATTACCACATATCCCTATCAACTTATTAACCCACAGTTAAAATATTTATGAGATGATTCTCTATATGGTTAATTTTATATTTTTTAATGAAGTTGGAAAATCTAGGTGGAAAGGATGATAAAATGATCTTTATAGATAATTTATTATCCACATGGAACCCCACTTTACTAATTGATTAACATAATTCCTAATTTTGAGTATGTGATTACTATATAGGTATCCATATTCTAGTTTACAATTAAAAAGTGTAGTTACAATATTATTAGTCTTTTCCCTCTCTTTATCCTTTTCATGTTCATGGAGATGAGTTAATATAGTGTATGCATCCCTGTACTTATGATCTATCTTTAGCTCTCTGAACATATTTAATAACTTAATGAAATTAACATATGATGAATCCTCCACATTATTCTTATGTTAGTAAGAGTAAAATGGTATATTTGGGGGGGGGGGGTAAATAAATTTTAAAAATTTAAAACAAAAATATGAGATACAATTATGAAATCGAGCAATAAACTAAAACAATCAAATTAGGGACAATACTATTGAAAAGTGTATTTGAAATTCAAAACAATGAGAATAGTATAAATAATATATTAATTAAGTGAGATATTTATTTATAATAATTAATATGTTAAGTTATTCATAGATTAAGTGATTAATTGATTGATTGAAAAAAGTGATTAAAAATATAAAATATGAGGAAATTAAATAAGACACACCATTTATTTAGTAATTTTATAAATAGATCAATTATGAGACCCTAATTATACCACTCTAATGGATTGAGGATTTATGAATATGTATAACTTTAATTTAGTAGTATCCAAGAAATCTAAAAAAACACAAACTGTAAATTTAGCGATAGTCAAGAAACCCAAATAAGAACTTGGTTTTGGCAGTTTTCAAAAAACCCAAAGATAAAGATCTTGGATTTAATAGTTTTAAAAAAACCTATAAAGGGAGATAAAAAGGATATTTTCTTAGATACAAATACTTTTAAGAAAATATATGAATTATCTAGGTTTATAGAGATGATATAATTGATATATTGAGAGATATAGAGAAAAAATTTGAAGATTAATGTGTTTAGAGAAATAAATATAAATTGATATCAAGAGGAAGAAATTTTGTATTCAATAATCATTATAATTTACTATAGATCGATGATTTTATAAATTGTTTGAGATTACTACTTTCTAAGCCTCTCATTGTTGGTATTTATAGCCTCTAGGGGTCTAAGGTTGATTTTGAGTTGTAATGGGGTCAATAGAGTTGCTAAAAACCATAATCAATGTGCCCTTTGACTTGATGACTTGACACCAATGGCTAGCCACCTGATTCCACATGATAACTAGTAAGCATGTTGTAGGCATCCTTATTTCTTGACTCCACCATGCAGCTATTAAATACCACTGAGTAGTAGATATGCTAATTACCAATTTTCTTCTTCTTTCTAGTGCCCAAGGATGGTTGGTGACAATCCAATAGGTAGCTGATGAGATTTTTGTAAGTAGGGTACTTCTATTAATTCCACCAACTAGCCAGTGACACTCCATTAGGTAGCTAGTGGTAGAAAACTTTGTGGGATCCTCTTTTAGTCTTCCTTATTCACTTTGAATCCTATTTTTATTCTATTAACAATCTATATTCATGGTTAAACATAAATACTAAAATACACTCAAGTGAAAATATTATAACACCAAAATGTGTTTAAGACCATGAAAACACATATAAAAGAGTAAGGTACTCGAATCTCCCCTTTTTTGATGATCATAAACATTTGGAATATTCTATAAAAAATTTTAAATAGAATTTCAATATTTCATAATGAAATAAAAAAACATTTTCAATACTCAAGAGTTTAAAACAATTGGATTTTAAATTTATTGAACACAATACATGTTTAAAACAATTTCTAGTTAAAAGATATTTAAAACAAGAAATAAAACCTTAAAACCATAAAGTACCATACCTTTCCCAATTTTGTTTTCCATTTCTACCCCAAATTTTTAAAATATATTAAAATAATGAAAACAATAAATATTATAATGATACCATAAATTTCTCTATCAAAAAGAGATTAAAATAACTAATTCCCCCATTTGTGATTATAAAAAAAGAACAAATAAACAAGGTTAGAGAAATAAAAAAGAAAATGAAAAAATATGTTACACATCATTAATGATCCTTTTAGAGATAAAATAAAAACAAAATTTAATATTTATAAAAAAATAAGAGGCCTTTTAATTTTCAAAAATTATATAATGTGTGAAAACAAACCATTTTAAAATATAGAACAAATTTCAAAGATTTACATTAAAATTAGATAATAAGTATGGTAAAGTTTGAAATAAAAATTTAAAGTATAATTTTTTTAATAAGATCAAATTTTTGATTAAAAAGGGAATATCCTCTAATTTTTTTTCAAAATTAACAAGATTATATCCCCCTTAATAGATGCATTAAAAAATAGAGGGATCTATAAAATAATGAATTTTAAGAGATAAATAAAAATTCATAAAATAATTTAAGATCACGATAATATTTCTAATCCATTATTTTTTTTATAAAGGTTGTGTTAATAATCTAGATCATATTATATGGGAGTGTTAAGAATAGTGTGCAGTAAAGACACACTACTTGTACCCAAGGAGAAGATAAGATTGAAAACCCAACTATCCCTTTTCAAGGTTATAACCGATAAGTGAATCTTTTCTATGAAAACATCCAATTTTTTGATACGTCAAATAATTTATTAACTTATAAGAGTTAACTCACTTTTATTTACTAAAATTAATATTTTATAATGTTTTAAAATATTACCATTTTCAAAAAAAAATTAAGGGATTAAAATATTTAAAACATTTGAAAAATGATCAATATTTACAATGTTAATAAATAAGTTTCACAAGAATACTTTACCTAAATCACCCTTAAAAAATTAGAAATAATATAAAGAAAGGGTCTTTGTAAATATATTGTCCAATTTTAGATTGGTGCTAATGAACTAATGTAACATATCACCTTTTTGGAACTGATATTTCAAAAAGTGGTGTCTAAGGTCTATGTGCACAGTGTGAGGGTGTTGAGTTGGATTTATAGATATACTAATAGCCCTAGTTTTATCAAAATTAATAGGATTTTTTTTTAATTTAGACTATAATATAAGTGAATGTGTTTCATCCAGATAATTTGGGTGCAATAACTCTACATGACTATATATTCTACCTTAACTATAGAATGAGAAATTAAATTTTTATTCTTACGACTCAAAGAGATAAGGAATTTTCTATTTAGGTGACTTGTACCACTTTTTAATTTCTTGTTAATTTTTAATCCCAAAAAATTGTCATTGGAAAAACTTTTATGTTCAAAATGGTGTATTTTGGATAAAACAAACCATGTTTTAGTCCTTTTAAATATCTCAAAAATTATTTTAAGATATTTAAAATGTGGTTATTTAGGATTTTATTGAAAATAAACATATAGGAAAACAATAAACAAGATTTTAAATTGGATCACAATAAGGTAAATAAGGCTCTAAATTATACCCTTTTAAATCTTGTTGTGAAATGGTTTATCAAATTTATCCAATGTTATTTTACAAGATGTACTCAATGATATAATTATTTCTTTTACTTAATCCATACCAAAATAATTTAAAATTTATTTAGTGTATTTTATTTGACTTAGAAAAATTCTTTCTTTATTTTGAGAATTTTAAAACTAATAAAAAACATATGTTCTCCTATAAAAATCCTTTCAAACTATTTTCTCATTAAATTGGAAAAATAATTAAAAATTGATTTTTTTAGTTCTAAAAATATAATATCATTGAAATAAATTTGAATAATTAATTATTCATTTTAAATATATTTTAAAACAAATATAAATTGATTTTTTCCATTTTAAAATCATTTTTTAAAAGAAAACTTTTCAACCATTTATACTAATACTGGGGGGACTATTCTAAACCATAAAGAGTCTTAGTTAATTTAAACACATGATTTGGGAATTTTTAATCTTAAAAACTAATATATATAAACTTTTTTTAAGAAATAAAATAATTCAAAAAATAACTTTAAACATGAATTTGAAAATGATTGAAATTTTAATGAGTGGAGGATGTAAAAAAGATTATAATAGATTCAAGCCTATCGATAGGTGTAAATATTTCACAATTATTAATTAATTTTTCTTTATTAAATAATTTATCTATAAGTCAAGATTTGTTACAAGTGATGTTCTCCTTTTAATATAATTTATTCCAAAAACTCATTTATTACTATTAATGGGATGATCATTGAGTCTTTTAATAAGATTCCAACCATTATTCCTTTAAAATTATTTTAAATCCTCTTACATGAAAAGTACCCATTTTTCATCATTAAGGGAATCATAAATATTTAGGGCTTATAGTTTTGAATCAAAATCACAATGTTTAGCCTCATTTTAAACCAACCTTCTAGTATGAGTATCGACTTAAAAATCATTGATACCATTTTATAAGGGACAATATTTATATTTGAACATGGCTTGGGTAAAGGGATAAATAATGGTTCTTCTATAACTAGAAATTATTTATAAGTACTGGGATTAATTAATGTAAAATTTTATAGGTCAGCCTAAATGAAATTAATTTATGTATAAGATTTAGGAAAATTATCATCAAATTTTTTATGAATTTATTATTCAAAGGTCTTGGTAATTTTATTAAAGAATCAATATGTATTAATTAAGTTAGAGTAACTAAGAAAATACCTTCTTCAAATATGGGTTTAAAATTTCTTAGGTTTTCTTTAGTGTTATGAATATTTTATTTACATGAAAACACTTTAAAAAATATAAATTTAGGGATTTTTTTTCCAAAGATAAAAGGGAAATTTTCATAGAACGGTTTTATGAGAATGAAGTTTAAAGTATAAATGGATGTATTAACCAAATCAACCCAAAACTATAAAGGTATTTTAAATTATTTTAAAATATTTCTTTCATTCTCTTATAGAGTTTGATTCTGTCAATCAACAACCTCATTTTTATGGAGCTCTTATAGCATAAAAATAATGACTATAACCTTGTGATGTAAAATGTTCATCAAAATATATATTATCAAACTCACCCCCATGATAACTTCAAATAGATATGATCTTATATAATTTTTCATTTTTGACCTTATTTGAATATTTAATAAATGATTTAAAAGCCTTATTTTTATGAGATAATAAGAAAAACCATGTAAACCTAATATAATCACTAATAATTAAAATGATTGAACTCAGATTAGTTTCCACACATGTGCCTAAAACACCCTCTATAGCAGTACTGTATATCTCTTTTAGTTTTTTTATTGATACCTTTACTAAAAAATAATTAAGAAAATAAAGATTTTGTCATCCATAATTTGGACCCACTCATGTTATCCAAAATATATCTTAGAATCCATACTTTTTTATCATTTTATTTTCCATAAGAAGTCCTAAAAAAGTATTAGAAGGGAAATTAATTAATTTATTCCAACTAAATTGAGAATTTTTACAATAAAATTCATGAATAATATTCCTAGTTTTATGATAATAATGAAATAATTTCTCTTTTTTCACCCTTTTACAAAATTTATATTTTTAGTGGTTCTAGCTTAATTTTTTTTAAAAAAACCAAAATATTTTTTACATGTCATGAAAACCTTGAATCCTATTTAGATTTTTTTCACCTTTGTTGAATTTAGAAAGAGAGTTATTGAGATCCTTAATAGTTAATTCAAGTTTTTCTACATTAAGTTTCTATTTTAATTTGAATTTTATATCATTATTTTCTTTATAGAGTTGATTATTTTAAAAACAATCTTGACTTTTTTGAGTTCTTTGAAATTTTTGGCGAGTTCACAAAATTAATTTAATAATTATTCATAATGTAATTGGATTTAAGAATAAGAAGTGGTGGAAGAGTTATAAGTGGAAGAATTTAGAGAATTAACTTCATAATATACCACAATTTATGCCATGATTTTTTTGGAACTAAAATCACTTGAGTCAGAAGAGGAGAGGGAGTCATCACTTACAATCCAATTAGATAATTTTATTGATTTCTTACTTTTCTTCTTCTCTTTTTTGATAAAGGATCAATATATATTGATGTGTACCTTTTTATTACAATGATAAAAAGTTAACTTGGACTGTTTCTATTGACTCTCCTTTTTAGTATAGTGAAAGGCTTTCTTAATCATCATATATGTGTTCACTTTCTTGGATAGATGTGCTATCTTATTTTCACTTTTAGAAGTGTTATAATAAATATCATTAAAAGTAATTATATTATTTTCCTTAACATTCATTACATATTTATTTTATTTTAAACTTCATGGTGATCTCATAGGTCATGAGAGAACTGATAATTTCTTCCTCCAATATTTTTTATGTTATTTTTATTCTTGAATCACCATTAACTTAGGAGACCAAGAACTTGGAAAAACACAAATTATATTTTTAAAAATAATTTATATAGAAATATCATCACCAATAGATTTATTACCATTGAAAATGTCAGTGAATTAAGTAAAAAATATAGATATTGATTCATTCGAATGCAAACTAAAACTTTCAAAATATTTTCTAAACATGTAAAGTCTAGTATTTTTAACTTCATTAGTGAATTCATGAGTAACTTCAAGAAATTAACAATTTTCATGGTTAGTTTTACAAGTGGATAAATTATTTAATTCATTTCAATCTAGACATAAATGGATAATATTATTTTCTTTTTTTTCTAGTTCAAAAGAGGAAATGTCATCAGGAGTCAATTTTTCTTCTAATTATTTATTGGGTGTTCAATCATGCATGAAAATTTTCTAAATAGAAAAATTTATGCTTCCTAAAAAATTAAACATGTGATTTTTTCAACAACCTTAGCTATTTTCATCAAAGAAAAGAATGTGGAAAATTGAGTGCCCTTCAATATAACATTGAGTTTTAGAGGTAGAATACATTTTTTAAATATCATTTCATGAAATTAAATAGGTTTTATAAAAATAAAATTTTAAAAATAAGTTTTAAAAATAATTTTGAAAACATTGTTTAAAAAAATATTTGAACACAAGATCTAAAAAAATGTTTCGAAATAATATATCTTTTAATAACAATTTTTTGTTATAGTATAATGGTAAGTGAGTGGGGGGAGGGAATTGAATTTTAAAAATTAAAAACAAAAAGAAGTTATGTAATTATAAAATTAAGAAATAAAATAAAATAATAAAAGAACAATAGTATTAGAAAGTGTATTTGAAATTAAAAAAATAATCATAGTAGAAACAAAATATTAATTAAATGATAGATTGATTTATTATAAGTAAGAGATTAAGTGATTAATAAATTAAGTGAATAATTGATTAATTTAAATACAAATATTAAATAAGATAAAATATGTGGAAAGTAAATAAGGTACAAATTGTTTAGGAATTTTGGTAATAGATCATTTATGAGCCTCTATATCTCCCACCCAAATGGATTAAAGATTTATAAATACATATAACTTAACATTAGAGGTACCTAATAAACCAAAAATAACACAAACATTTGACTTTATAGGTATCCAAGAAACTGAAAAAATAACATTGTTGTAGCAATTTTCTAGGAACTTGAAGAGAAAGATATTGGTTTCAGCTATTTAACAAGAGCCTGAAAAGAGAGAGAAAATGGGGATTTTATTAGGATAAAATTCATTGAATAAAATATCTCCATTATCTAGGAAGATAGATAATATATAATTGAGAGAACAAGAGAGAGAAATATGGTAGATCAAAGTGTTTAGAGATATAAATACAAATAAATCTCTAGGGGAAGAAATATTATAGTCAATACTCATTTCCATTTTCTATAGATTAATGATGTTGACAATGTTTTGAGATTGTTTCTTTTTATGATTACCATAGGTGGTATTTTTAGCCTTTGGGTGTTAAAGGGTCAAGTTGGAGGCATAATGTGGCCAACAAAGCTGTTGAAGACCACAATCAATTAACCCATTGACTTGATAAATCGGTACCACCTTCTAGTCAGCCAATGCTACCTATAGCTGGTAAGTATACTATAAGTATCCTAGATATTTTAGACTCTACCTCATAGCCACTGGATACCACTAGGTAGCTAGTGAACTACCTATATATATTATTCTTTTGTCTAGTTCCACTGACTAACCAATGACCATACACTAGATAGCTGGTGAGCTTCTAGTAGGTAGGGTTCTTCTGCTAGTTCCACCAACTGGCCGGTGACACTCCACCGGGTATCTGGTGGTAACAAACTATGTGGGATACTATTTTTTTCATTCTTCATTTACTTTAAATTCTTTTTTTGTGAATTTTAATCATATATTAATTTCAAAACATAAATATTAAAATACATTTAATTAAAAATTTTAGAACACTAAAAAGTGTTTTTGATCCTTAAAACACATATAATAGAATTAGGAACAAAATATTATAGGCATCCATCTCAAATTCACTCAATACCTAATATATTTGATTAGTAATAGGGGACTCAGAAACATAAACAATATTTTTCTATTGAAGTAAAGTGTGAAACAACTTATACCACTCTTGGAAATTTGTGTTGGTAAGAGAATTTTATTTGTCAAAAAATTATCAAAGTTATTCTATGCTTTTACTCACCATTTTATAAAAAAAAATTAAATTTTAGATTTATTAATTTATCTTGATTTATTATTATGACATAATTAATGATTGAATTAAGTTTACACTATTTTATCGAATCCAAACAACCCTCACCATTGAATAAAAATATCTTGTTACTCAGATATTCTAGTGGAAAGGATCCATATTTCCTTTTAAATAACCTAGATAAAGGCATTATAAAATTATAAAAATATATTTAGGTATACTTTTATCAAAAAATATATTAAGTAATAACTACTTGATATTTTGAGTGGAATACAAAACCTTGAAATCATATGATTATATTTCCTCAACACTTTCCTTTATATTAAACTAAGTCATGCTAAGGCAATAAACCCAAGATCCCAACTTGGTTAAGTTCAACCAATATTTTCATTAGGTATCTTAGATAATTTAATGCATCCTAATGATGGATAAAAAATTTGTGAAGACCATGAACCTAGTATCCTAGAATTCGTGGATACATTATTACATAGGCATAAGATAAAAGTGATTTCATCTCAAAGTACCAAATAGTTTAGTAGTCATTATAAACTAGATACATACTTCAATATTACATTACATTTGAAAACATAAGAATACAATAGAATAAAAGCAAATATTATACATCCTTGAACTCATTCAAAGATTCTATCTTCATATCCTAGGGAAGGGAAATAAAATAAGAGGTTAGATAAAATACTCAATAAGGATTTTGTACGGTGTAATATGTCATCAGTAAATAATTAATAATCAATATGGAAAGTTAGATAACTAAAAACACATTCAATTTAATAAAAAACGTGAGCATAATGAATAATATGGTAGGAATAAATAGTGACCAAATAAATACATATAACTAATCAAATGAACTTGAAACTTATTTACAAAAATCATAAGAATTTAAATAATAATATGGATGTAAATAAATAATCTCATAATGATGGAATACATAATTCTAGACATTATAAACTCACCGTCAAGGCCCTCTTCCAAGACATCATACATAAATAGGTAAGGCCTATTCCAAATACCCAAAATATTCTGTCTTCTGAGACCTACCGATTCATCAAGGAGCTATAGCAGGCCACACCCATTATTACTAATTCTAATGAATTTCACATTTAAAGGGGAGAAAAACAATTCAATACAGAATCAATATAAACATTCATAATAAAAAACTAGAATGCGAAATGTTAATATTTTACCCAATAAAAATAATCACAAACCATATAAAGAAAGTATAAGGATGATATCATTAAAACATATCCCCAAATGTGGTATAAATAAAATAAATGGTTTTTATGTTGATGAACATAAATACCATAAAAGTATCATTAGAACATTGTCGAGGAAAATACCCTTTGAAATTTGAAAATCAATTTTAAAACCAAAAATTTATAAAATATTAAGATTTTTTTTGAAAAAAACCATGGAAACTTGTAAAGGAAACTTCAAAGTATTGAGGGGTCCTGATGGTGGAAAATTCTATTATTTTTGAGTATGTTAAAACAAATATTCTTTTCACATTTCTGATAAAATGTAAAATAGAACCTTGTTCATAAGATGAAAATAATATTACATTCAAACTATTTTTTAAAAATAAAAACATGGGTAAAATTTACTTTAAACAATCATAGTGGAATATTAAAAACATTATTGAAAACTTTTTTAGAAAACACGGACATGAAAGAAAATTATTTCTGAATAAATAGGAAATAAAGTCCATTTTTTCTAAATATTTTTTTAGTATTTTGAGAAATTAAAAGAGGAAAATAATGAGACTTAAATATAATTCCTCAGTGGATAATTAAATATAAATAATCTCATATGATGATGAGGTTGGGAAATAAACCATTATCACTTTGGTAACTTTGGATTAATAATCTTCAAGAAAAAATAACTTCAAATTAATCTTTAAATACTAGGATTATAAAGGGAATAATGATATATCAAATCAAAGGAGCATTAGATATACCTCATAAAATAAAATAGGTGTATGATATAAGATATGACCCAAAGAAGATAATTTGTGATGAAGAACCCCTACATTGTTCATAAGATTAGTGTAAGGATTAATCAATAAATTGATTATGTTTAAAAAATGTAAATAAATATAATAAAAGTGGAAATAAAATATAAATCAATCAAAGTAAATTTCACACAAAATATTGACATAATATAATTAATGAATAAGTGATATAACTCAATGAAAGAAAATTGAGTTATGAAACACTTAACACTTAGTAAATATCATGTAAAATCCCCTTATAGGAAATAATTTGAATTAAAACTTAAAATAACATGAATTATGAAAGATTAATGATATAAAATTTAAAATGGGAAACATATACACCATATAAATGAAATTATGTGTATAAAATTAAAATATTACCTAATTAAATGGAATTGATATGAAATACCTTATAATGATCATACTGTGGAAGTGAGAATTAATAAATGAATTGATTATATGCATCAAATTTAGATAAACATAAAAAAAGATTAAATAAAACTTAAAATCAAAAGAATTTATTACACATATAATCTTAGAATATCAATGATAATAAATTAGTAATAAAACCCAATGGAATGAAATTGAGTTATGAAACCCCTTACCACCTAGTAACTTTTAAGTAAAATCCCATTAGATTATATAATTTTAATTGAAACATAAAATTATATGAAGTATATAGGATTCATGATATATTATTTTAAAGGGAATTATATACAAGATATAAAATTAATTGATGCATAACATTAAAATATGTCTCAATGAAAGGAAGATGAGATGGAATCTCTTACCTCAAGTGAGAATCGTCAAGTGTGTTCTTTATATTCCTAAATAATAAACTTATTTTAAATATTTACATGATTAATAAGACTTTTCATGTTTTTTTATTACTTTTTATTTATTTATTACCATGTTATATTAAATTACATAATTAATAAAGTTCACATTAGAGGTTTTGACAATATTTGGTTTATATATTGAAAATGTCTTTGGTAAGTTGACTATAGAAAAAATAGGTCATTTTTATATAATATAAAAAATAATAATAGATTCATAATAATTATTTTTGTACATAAATTATAATTTTAAAACCATTCATGAAATATGGTTATGAAAGATAAACTATGTTACAATCATGAAGACGGTAGGACGTGCACGTACGCATGAGTAACATTTCCATTTTTCAACCATCACGATGGAAATAAAGTAAATGTTATTTTATCTATCTAGAATTATAATTATAATTATATAAATATAATATATTTATTTAAATATAATTATTTAAGTAGTCATGTGATTTGGTTATAAAAAACGAATCACATTGCTTCGTGGAGGTGGTAATCCACAGGTACTCACGAATAACGTTATTATTTTAAATGAATGGAAAGTTAATAAATTATATGATATATTATCATTAAATAATGATAAATATTTAATTAATATCATATATATATGTATATAGTATATCCATAATTAAAACCATCCATGAGTGATGGTTATGGAAAATGAATTACATTTGTTCGTGAGGAGGTAGTCTGTCGTCCACATGAAGAACAATTTCATTTTCAATTTCTTGGAAGAGGAGATAGATACATGGTATTATATTAACATAAAAATATCTCATTATATGGTTTATATTTGTTATATTATATCATAATGGTTGAATAATATTTTAATGAGTTTTAAGAATAAATAAAAAAATGCAAGGTTAAGAACTATACCTCTTCTTCAGACAACCTCTTTATGATTATACCAAAAGCATTCCCAGGATGGTTTTATTTTTAAAAAATTTAATTTAGGATTCATGGAGGGAATTAATTAAGTTATTTTTTTAATTATTTTTTGAAAAAAGACTCTTTAAGTGTGGATAGGAGAGGACATGAGGTGTCCTATTATAAGTGTGGGAGGGAACCTATAAAGAAATTTCATAAAAGAATTCAAAATAATAAATTAATTATCAAGAAAAGTGATTCCAAATGGACATATATTAGATTTTATGATGTTATAATATATAAATATGACCATATAATATGATTTAGACATGTTTAATTGAAAAAATTACCCTTATATTGTAATTTAACCCCTGGAAAACTCGTTTTAACTTAACCGTGAAAACTAGTTATTACCATTTTAAATATTCATTATGACAAAAAATTAAGTTCAAATTATTAACTTATATTAATTATTATTATTATAAAAATAAAATTAATTTTAAAAAATTTAATTCATATAAGTGGTAGAGTTTAATTTAAAATTAAACTAGCAAACACGATGGGATTTTTTTTAGAAAAATACATTTTTCAAGCAATTGATAATCTTATATTAATTCTATAACTATCATTAATTATTATATGAATTTAAATTAATATAAATATATATATGATATATATATATATATATATATATTTAATTTAAATATTTCTTTATTAGGGGTTATTTTAATTAATTAAAATGGATAAACATTATGCACTTAAAAACATTATTCCGAAAACTGCATTTTTAAGTATAAAAATAAACTTATATCAAAATCATGAAAATTGATGATTAAAATGAAAATAATTATGTTATTCTAAATAACAGTTTTCATATTTCATTTTAAGACCAAATCTAAAATATAATTGAACTTTTAAATTACTTTATATAATGGAAATAAATGATAGTATTTAAAAAGTCGGTAATTTTTACTATTCACTAAAAAAGTTATCATTTTAGAAAAATAAAAAAATTTCACCCTGAATTAATTTTGATATACTAATTAAAAAAACAACATCATTTTTTTAAAATACCAAAAATAAAATTGATAAAAATTAATTGTATTATTTTCTCATAAAAAATAATTAAAACATTTTTGATGAAAAATATATTTTTGAAACATTTAAAAAATTACTAAAAATTAAATACTTTTTATCAATATATTTAGTTAATATAAATATTTATAAATAATTTTAAAAAATTGTTTATTACTATTCATACCATAAATTTTAAGAGCTTGGTTATAACAATCATATTTAAATAATAATATTTCATAGTTTGTTTAGGATTAGTGTTGTGTGTAAAATATTCCATAGAATATAGTTTTGTTTTTAAAATATAAGGGTGTTAAATTCTCACTACTTTAATAAATTTCATCCCCCCAATTTGAAATTGATCTTGATAATCAAAGGTTTGACATTTTAAAGTACCTTTTTTGAAATCCCACATCATAAAAATGGTTAACAAAACTTCCTTTTGAAAAGAGGGAGAAGAAAATACAAAGGTCATATGGAATAACACATAACTAGGTTTCTAAATTGGAGTATATTAGTAGTAAGTGAATATATATACATGGATAAAAAACATAATGTCTAAATAATTATGGGGAGTTATAGAAATAATTGATCATAAGAAAGTGAATGATCAGGAGAATGTTAACGACCAAAAAACCATGAACCAAAGAGGTGTGAAAAGACCATAGATTCGTCAATAAAGAAGGTAATATGATAAAATTTTGGTTTCAAGATCCTTTTCATAGATTTTAAGAATTTATTACCATCCAGAATAAGAACATAAGAAAAATATACCAACATGACAAGTATAATTTCACCATTTAATCAATTTACACTACAAACTTATATTTTTCTCCAAGTGATGAGTATTCAAGATGAAATTTTATACCCAAATCGAAAAAATAATCTTCTAACAGATCACATAATCCAAAAAATAATAACAATATATTCCTCTAGTATTTAATAAAAACAAAATGGTAAGCACAATATAAGATAATATCCAAATTAAATAAACCTTTATATGAATAAATAAAAAATTAATCACTAAAATTAAATAATAAAATGAAAGGTTTAACATAAATAATTAATTAAATAAATTATCCAATATCCCAAATAACTCGAATAACCTCTATATGAAAGAAGGTTTTAACCTCAAATGTTATCTCACACCCTTCAGCATGCATCTCCAACAACACAATAACATTCTTCCAAAATAACCCATTACATTAAACCTAAAGGTTATATAGACCTCAACCCAATAAAATGCCTCCTGAAATATCATTAATCAACTTAAAATAAAAACTAAAAAATATTTTATCTATTAAAATGTTTAGAAAAACCAATTTAATATTTATCCGTCAAACAATTTATGTAAAAACAATTTCATACTAACCAAAACATAATGTAGTCCAACAGTAAGAATTTCACCCTTGTCTCATGTCGGTAGTGGGTTCAAGCCCTGAAGAATTGATGAATGTTATGGGCTGTCACTTAGCACATGGGTTGTCCTTTTTATAAAACTATTCTAATATAATTATAGTAAAATTCTTAAAAAATATGATAAACATCCTAAAAAATAACATTAATCATCAAATCAATTTTTAATCCAATAGTTATCTATATGTTAAAAAATATATTCCCAAATTATAATAACCCATAATTACCGCATCATCAAATATCATATAAACCCTAAAGGTTATCAAAAAATTTAAACTTATGTATATAAAATAAAAATAAATTTTCATCTAATAACTTTTTCACTAAAAAAATACTAAACCAAAGGGTTGTATTCTCTTAAATGCATCTCAAAATATTCTTAATCATGTTAAAATACCATCACAAATAATCTAAAAAGGGGTATCTATTCATTTAAATTTATAATAATCCTTAGACTTATTAACCCATGAAACTTTAGGTTTATCCCATATCACTATGGAATATCATAGTTTTCTATAGGTTCTACTCTCTCTTTCATCATAATGGTTTATATAGAAAATGTAAGATAACCCAAGAATATCCTCAAAGAGGATCAAATTATGTTTAAAATAAGGGAAAAATCACCATTCACCAGAATGATGACCAAGTTATACTCAACCAAGTCTTTTTGGGGTTATAACCCCTTGATTAATTTGTACCAAAACCAACTCCACTTGTATTATCTAGAAATGTATGTATTTCTAGGAAAACCACATAATTTATACCTTACTAAAATTTTAGTATATTATCATGTACTTAGACTTATCCTAAAATGTATACAAAGGGTTATGTTCCTTAATCTATATTTTCATAAATCTTGTTCCAAAGGTTTATACAAAAATTTCTCTAATACCAACAGTAAAGACCCATACCCTAGTAGCCCAGAATCGGTGGTTACTTTATTACATTGGAATAAAATACAATCAATTTTATCCCAAAGAATATAATAGTACAATAGTCTTATTAAAATAAATACATACTTGATTCTCACATTGAATTTGAAAGCATAATAATACAACATAGAAAAATTAAATATTCCACATCATTGAACTCATTAAAAGACTCCATATTCATATCTTGGTGAAAAGAAATAAAATAATGGGTGAGAAAAAATTCTCAGTAAGGATTACATACAACAAAAGATATCCTGAGTAAATAATTAATAAAAAATATGGAAATGTAGATGTCTAAAAACACATTCCATTTAATCAAAAAATTGAGCATGAAGAATAATATGAATGGAATAAATAGTGATAAAATAATTCTATATAACCAATCAAATGAACTTGAAACTTATACATGGATATAATAACTATTCAAATAATCACATGGAATTCGATAAATAATCTCATAATGATGGAATATATAATTTTGAACATCATAAAGTCACCATAAAGGCCTTATTCCACTTCATCATACATAAACAGGTAAGGATGTAGAAAAATACCCAAACTAGATTGTCTCATGAGACCTAAAAATGCATCTAGGGGATATAGCAGGCCTTGCTCATCACTTAGTAAGTCCAATGAATTCATCATATGAAATGGATGAATAAAAAGTCAATACATATTCAACATAAACATTTGTATTGAAAAACTACCATACTAAATGTTAATATTTACCATAATCAAACTAATAATTTGTCCTAAAGAGAAATAATAAGGATTATATAATTAAAAAATATCCATAGTGTGGAATAATTAAGATAAAAGGTTATTGTTTTTGATAAATAAAAATATTCTCGACTAAATAAGAAATAAAGTACGTTTTTTTGAAAATATTTTTTTTGATCTTTTGAGTAGTTAAAATAGGAAAATGAAAGGAAAAATTATTAATTTTTGGAAATTCTAAGAATATATATTGGGTTTAATATAGAAATATCATATAATTCCCCCAATGGAGACTTAAATCTAAACAATCTTTAATAATGATGGGATTGTGAAATTAGTATTTACTGCATTGGTTACTTTTGAATCATAATACCCATGAAATAAATAACATCAAATGAATTTTTAAATAACATGAATTTAAATGTAATAATGATATATGATACCATAAGGTAAGTATATACACCTCATAAAATAATATATGTGTATAACATAACATATTTCAGAGAAAAGAAAATTTGGGATGAAGAACCCTTACAATGATCATAATGTTGAAGTGAGAATTAATCAATGAAGTTATTATGTGTAAAGAAAGTAAATATACTCAAAAAATAGTATAAATAAAATATAAATAAAAAAAATTAAATTTCACAAATAATATTGACATAATATAATCAATGATGAATTGATATAACCCAATGAAAGAAAAATGAGTTATAAAAGACTTAAAACTTGATAAATTTCATGTTAAATACACTTGGATGAAATAATTTGGATTGAAACATAAAATACCATGAAGTATGAATGATTCACGAAATAATATATACAATTTTAAACACATATACCATATAAATTAAATTAGGTGTAAAAATTTAAAATATGCCTCAATGAAAAGAAATTGAGATGAAATCCCTTACAAAGATCATACCGTTGAAGTGAGAATTAATCAATGAATTAATTATATGTATAAAATTTAAATTGAAATAAAACAAGTGTAATTAAATCCAAAAATAATTAAATTTTATTACATACATAATCTTATAATATCAAAGATAATGAAGAAGTTATATAACCCAATGAAAAGAAATTGAGTTATGAAACCCTTTACCACTTGGTAACTTTTGAATTAAATACCCTTAAATTAAATAATTTTAATTGAAACTTAAAATACCATGAATTATTGTGGATTAATGATATAATATGTAAAATGATATATTTACAACATATAATATAAAATTGTGCATGATATTAAAATATGCCTCAATGAAAGGAAATTAAGACAGAATCCCTTACCTCAGGTCTGACTCATCACATATGTTCTTTATCATCTTGAATAATAAACTTTTGTTAATTATTTAATTTATTAATACACTTTTTCAAGTTTACTATTTTTTTATTTTAATTATTACCATATTATAATTAATTATGTAATCAATTAAGTTCAAATGAAACATTTTGATTATATTTGGTTCATAAGTCTAAAATGACTACGGTAAGTTGACTATGGTAAAAGTAGACATTGTTAAATACTATATATAATAGTAATCATATATTAATTTTAATTTTAATACATAAATTATACTTTTAAATTCAAGTATTAAATATGGTTATGAAAAATGAACTGTGTTACAATCATAGATATGGTTATCCGTACATACACATGAGCAATGTTTCTATTTTTCAATGACCCTGATAGAAATAAAGTAAGTGTTATTTTATATTTCCATAATTATAATTATATAAATATCATATATTTATTTAAATATACTTATATATATTATTCATGCGACATGGTTACAAAAAAACGAATCACATCACTTAGTGGAGGTGGTAATCCATACGTACACACAAACAACTTTATTATTTTTAATTGAAGGGAAAGGTAAGAAATTATATGATATATTATAATTAAAAAATGTTAAATATATTATTAATTTCATATATATATATATATATATTATATCAATAATTAAAATAATCCATGAGTAGTAGTGATGGAAATAAAATTACATTGGTTTGCGAGGTGGTAGTCTACCATACACTCAAATAATGGTTTCATTTCTCATTTAATGGTGGAGGAGATGGATATAGGTAATTGCATTTACATAAAAGAATATAAGTATATATTAGATATTTTTTTTTGTGTAATATCATCATGTTTTAATAATATCTGAAGGATGTGGAAAAATAAATAAAAATAAAATACAACGTTAAGAATTATACCTCTTCTTTAGAGAACCTCTTTTGGATTATACCTAAAGTCTTTATAAGATGGTTTTAAAACAAAAAAAGGACTATAAGAAGTTTTGCGGGAATTAATTAAGTTATTTGGGAAATAATTTGATGAATAAAAATTCTCTTGATGTGTGTATAGAAGAGGAGAGGATGTGTATTTTTATAAGTTAAGGAGGGAACCCACTTGAAAATATCAGAAAAGAATACTAAATGATAAACTCATTCTCAAGGAAAATACTTTCAAATGGACATATATTTTATGTTTTGATAGGATAAGTTATAAATATGGTCATAAAATAGGATTTAGGCAATTTTAATTGAAAAAATTACCCATATAATTTTGTTTAACCCCTGGTAAACTCGTTTTAACCTTAATCACAATAATTAACTTTTACAATTTTTACTATTTATTATGACAAAAAATGAAGTTTAAATTATTAAATATTATTAATTATGATGAATAAAAATATTTGATATATTTTAAAAAATTTAATTCACAAAATTGGAAGGATTTAATTTAAAATTAAACCAATAAATGCGATGAAAAATAGTTTTTCTGAAAAATGATTTTTTAAGTAATAAATAATCTTATATTAAATATGCGAATGTCAATAATCATTATATGAATTTAAATTAATATAAATATATATAATATATATATTTTCTTTAAATATTTTTTTTATTATGGGAAATTTTAATGAATTAAAATGGATAAAATTTATGCACTTAAAAATAGTTTTCCAAAAAGCGTGTTTTTAAGCATAAAAAAACCTATACTAAAATCATGAATTTTTTTGATTAAAATGAAATTAATGATATTATGATAAATTAAATGGTTCATATTTAAATTTAAGATAAAATAAAAAATATAATGAGACTTTAAATTTACTTTATTTAATGAAAAAATGATAGTATTTGAAAAATCCATACTTTTCACTATTGCCTGACAAATCAATCATTTCAGAAAAACCCCAAAAGTTCATCCTAAATTTATTTTGATATGATTATTTAAAAAAATATATCCTTTTTATAAAATAACATTACTATATTCTAAGAAATTAATGATATTATTTTCTCACAAAAATCAATAAAAACATTTTTGATGAAAAATATATTTTTGAAGAAAATACATAATTTACTAAAAATTGAGTAATTATTTGACAATATATTTTATTTTTATAAAATATTTATAAATAAATTTCAAAAATTTGGTTATTCCTATTCATACTTCCAATTTTAACGACTAGGTTATAACAGTCATATTTGAATAATAATATTTCATGGTTTGTTTAGGCTTTGTGTTGTGTGTCATATATGCTATCGAACCTAGTTTTAATTTTAAAATACCAGGGTATTACAAAAGTACCTTGAAATATGGTTTTATTATAACTCACATTATGGAATGTGTTTTTGTGAATTAATATTTAGTTGAGATATTTTTTAACTTATGCATACAGTCCTTTAATTTATTTTTCACATGCTTGTTAATTTTACCTGAGACTTACATAATATATAACCACTTATAATAGAATAATTTAAATATATTAATTTTACCAATATAGGTTGTCTTATTTTATCATTTGGAAATTACCTTTTGTGGAACATACACTAGTTTTCAACTATACCTAATAAAATAAACATACACAATTTATTTTATTTTATTTAAACATACCTATTAATTTATTTATATTATGTGATCATGTTTGATTATACAAATAATACATGCATCAAATAAAAAAATAAAAACCTTTCACTGATAAAATAAAATTAATACATGAAATTATCATGTGAT
The DNA here is from genome assembly GCA_963277665.1 of Viscum album. Taxonomy (NCBI): domain Eukaryota; kingdom Viridiplantae; phylum Streptophyta; class Magnoliopsida; order Santalales; family Viscaceae; genus Viscum; species Viscum album. The sequence continues at coordinate 2,091,516,986 of OY728120.1, forward strand.
TTTAGTTTATAGTTTGTTTATCGAATGGTGATAAACCCACCATGACCATTGGTAAATAAATCCTTAAGCTTGAGATTGGATCAAGTTTAGCATCCACCATTCTCCAATGTATCTATTTGATTGGATTCATCTTAGGTTGACAACTAAGCCTTATCATCTAGTTAGTAACTTCATCCATTAAAAATTTATACTCACACACAAGTGTTGCAAACCATAAGTTTAAGGTTACATAAAATGATCCATGGACATATAAGTCTGTATATAATAAAGGAGGGATGAATGATTCAAAATAATAATATTAAATTTAATAATAATTTTCATATAATAAACCATGAAATAAATAACTAAATTTTAAAAAAATCCAACACATACATTGGCTAGTCAAATCCCATTATCATTCAAAACATGAAATGGAAACCAAATTCAGCATTGCTAGTTTTCATTTCAAATCATTATAATTATGATAATTGATTTGAATGAAAAAATTAATAATTAAATTAATAAATTAATTATTTATCGCAAATTGTACCTAATTACTGGTCCTATAGACATTTTGATAATCCCATCAATTATGAAATAAATTTAGTTTAAAAAAATAAATAAGTACATGGTATGTGCTTTAGAGGTCACACAATGTGTATTGAATATGTAGAATTAAATGTAAATCTAGAATTTAATGTACTAAACAATGTATAAATCATTTAGATAATACTATATGAAATTTAATTCCACATAACATGTAATCAAATATTTATCATATTTCTCCAAGTTATCAAACTTCTAAGTATTCATGACATGTGTGACCAAATGACACACCATAAAATGTACATGATGTATACCACTAGAATTAATATAAAGTAAAGAACATGTAATATATGGTTACACAACATATATTGGTAGTAATTATGTGTAATTTATTGAAACCAGGTGTTGACCCACACAAAATTCTAAAAAAACACTCAACATGTACTGAGTGTAGAGTGAAACATGTTACATGTTGTGTACATTCAGCTATACACTAGGCAGTCCATGTCTCACTATGTCTATGAGATAACCATCAAAAATTAGTTTGAAATGAAATCATGTATTGAACCACATGATACAATATTAATTAAATAACATGTAATTCATGTGTGGGTTACATGGTGTGTACATTCCAACTATATGCTAGTTTTTGATAGCTTTCTTTCTCGAAGTAATTTTGAGTCCATGTGAACCTGCTTTCCAAAGTTATATTGTCACTAAGACTTTACTAATGTCATTTTATAAAAAATAATTGGTCTAAAAGATTGGATTTTAGGATCACCATACACTTTAAGGGGGATTATTACCTAATTTTGGACTCAATTATAGATTTATGAAATGTTCATGAAACACTACAAATAATGTTAGTAACACTAGTGGTTACCCTCATGAATGGAGGTAAATTTATTATAGAACGATACTTTAGTTTAAATCATAATTATCAGGGAACTATATGATTTTGTTTCATATAAAGTGGAAATTGGTACCTAATGTTAGGATCAATCCCATTAAATGAGTTTCATATGTACCTTTATAAAGGGAATTATAGCCTATGTAGTTCAATGACACTCAAGAGGACACATAATATCATTAAGTTTATATGAAAAATATTTATCCATGAATTTTAACATCATGTGGAAAAGTTGAATATGTGTAAGGTTCCTAGAAATAGTTTGTGTGGGGTTAAGCATGGGAAAATCTTTCCGATTTTTCTTATTTGGAATATGGAACAATATGATTTGGTTGGTATCTCAAATAACGTGGCTCCATGAGGTTAAATCCCATTGTGAGTATGGATCGATGAGGATGAGAAGATAGAACTCAGAAGGAATATAACGCTTCAGGTAAGGGCATGATTCTATCAACAATATGACCTGGTTATAGGATATTCTATAGGGAACATGGTCATAATGGATGGAATTTTGAGAATCTTGGGAGTATAGTTAGGTGAGGGAAGGTCATCAATGATATCATGAGGGATGTGGACCAATAAGGATGATAATGGTGGTGGTGGTGGTGGTGGTAATGATGTTGGGTTTGAACCTTAGGGAGGAATCCTATGTATCCCATTGTGATAAGAATCAAATACAACATAGTTCGAATGACATAGTTTAAGGTCATGTGATGGGAATGTACCGCACAATTTAACATCATACAGTAAGGATATTGTTGTGTAGTTTAACATAGTATGGATAGGACAAGGTGGTTGTGAAAGGCATGAAAATAGATAATAGAGAGAGGCTTATTAATTAGAGCTACCCTTTTGGATGGATATGGTACTTACATGTTAGGAGGATGACTAAGAAATTTTTGGGGGACATTATGTGATAATATCATGGCGGCACTATAGTACTCATGTGAAATATGGCCATATGGAGAGACAAGATATTAAAATATATTATATATGGATATTGATCCTCAAAATTGAGTCCTACATATCATTCTTATAATATTAATTGGGTAACACATAGTTTACATGGTTTATTAGGAATATGGACCTTTTAGGGAAAGGAAGGTATAATTGGGCATTATAACTAGAAAGAATCCCTATTTGAAAGATGTGTGGTGAAAATGATTTGATTAAATCAGATTTATAAGCCTACATGAGTCATTATTGGTGTGATAAATAAGAGATAAGGGAGGATCATGTTAATTTAATGGGATAATGATATATATTTTAATGGGTCTTACACAATGGGGATTCCCAAAGCTCATTTTCTCTCCTTAACACATTGATGGGTTTTTAATTGATGAAATAATCAATGGGAACCTCTTGGGTGTCATATATGAAGAAATAAATTATCCTCCTATCTTCATCCTTGTTTTTAGGCCAGGATGGGGTACCAAACATATAGGTACGTTGAGAGTGAAACCCAACAAGAATTACTAGGGGATTACTCTAGGAGGGATTCCCTAATATGACTAAACCCATTAAATGAAGAATAAATATAGCATTAATCGAGAGAAACCGATATATTATCTTCCTAATAATGACCCTAATTATCAATGGAATTCATAATTGTGAATTTCAAAAGGGTTTTACACATTTAGGGTGACATCATAGAGCTTCCTTTTATTATGTTAATTCACAATCAAAGGGGTGAGTACTAATCCACATACCCTGATCATGCATTTCAGGTGGCTTTGGAGGAGGATTTAATTTTTCATTTTTAGGGATTTGTACATAGAGAATAAAGGATATGGTGGTATTATAGATAGAAAAAATAGGTGAGATACATATCATTTTAGAAGTCCCCCCTGTATAGGGGTGGGCATATTGCATAAAGGGAGGTTCCTGCATAAGGTATCCATGAAAGGACAACCAAGAAAGGGGTACCACAAAAGGGCGTGATCATATGAAATCATAAGAGATATTCTCATGAAATATTGTTATGTATAGTTACCCTAGATTAACATATATAGATATGAAATCATTTTAGATGAATATTCATTACATTACACAAACAAATTCCTGAGGAATATAATAATTTAGTGCCTTTTGAAACTTGGAAACATAAACATTGGTCTATAAGTGAGCTACATCATCTCACACTAAGTGCTTAATAACTAGAAACCTTCTTAGAAATATCATACATAATACATTTCTTCATTACTGAGTGAAATTAAACATAATAAAGGGTAATCTCAGATGCTCTGTAAGGGTAAACAATGTAGTTACCTAAGTAGAACATGAAAATAAGGGTATGAGAACATGAGCATAACATTTTAAAACCATACCCTTTATATCAGAGATCATAATATTGAGTCATAGAATAAATATGTGTTTTTCATAAGACATTAATCATAAGAAAAAAAACATGATCCATGATATCATAATAATGGCATAATACAAGTAATTTGTGGAATACATATAAGCAAATAAAATCATTTCCATATTATCCAAGGCTCACTTCAAAGACCATCATAGCGGAAAAAGTTTTTTACAAAACTGGGTTCACTCCTTATTCCAGCCTTGTCTTATTGAACTGGGTTCACTCCATATTCCAGCCATGTCTTACTAAACTGGGTTCACTCCCCTTTCCAACCCTATCTAACTTAATCGGGTTTACTCTCCATTCTGGTATTATCCATCTCATGAGGTATAAATATTTACCCAATATATTGGAAAGAGATATAATTTCCACCCATATTTGGTTATATTGTAACCACTATCACATATTTATATTCATACATATGTGTGCCACAATATCATTAAACATTCACCATATCATAACCCATTAAATGAAATGGGATTCATAAACATTTCATAATATCATAAATTATAGAAAAGAGACATCTTTTATTATCATTTCAAAATTTCATCATAAAATAACTTATCAAAATAAGTGAGTTTTATAAGAGTTCTATCATGGTATAACCTATGGTATAGAAATGTGTTTCATAAAAATTTTATCATCATAAACATAAACCATTCATAGAAAGAATAAGAATGGTATCCTTGGTTATTATCCCTAGTAAATCATAAGTTACAATAATAGATATCATCTTATATGGAGAAGTATTATGAAAGATCACATGGAACATTTCTTAAGGAAAATAATCATTATTTTAAAACCACTTTTTAAAACATAATTTTTTTTTAAAATCCTTTTATTTGAAAATAAAATTGAAATGTTATAATGGAATCTTTAAAAATCATTTAAAATATTTCTTGAGGAAAATGTCTTTTCCAATTTGAAAAAAACAATTTTTTAAAACATAAAACATTTTGAAAAAAATATATTTAAAAATAACCTTGAAAAAATATAAATGAATATTCATGGAAAATAATTTTCATGACGATGAGAAGTTTCGTTCAGGACATACAAGTTAAAATAAATATCCCATTCAAATTTTTAGTGAAATAAAAATTGGAATTGTTTTCGAAAATGACATAAAAATTCATTTTCAAACATTTTTTAAAAATTCAAACATGCAATATTTTCTTTTTAAATTATAATTGAGTAATAATTTTTTTTAAAATAGGGTTTCGAAGGAAAAAAAATTTCCAACTGAAGAGATAAATAAAGTTGAATTTTCTTAAAAACATTTTATTAATTATTTTATTTACCAAATAGTGGAAAAATGGCACCATTACATGAATATATCATGAATAAAAATAGGAAAAACAATTCTTGGGAATTAATGAGATATGGATCCTAATATGTTATAATTGAAAACATAATCATAAATAATCATGATAAACAATGAGATTGTAACATGAAATCTTTACCACTTTAGTAAATCCGAATCATAAGACCCATGGAAGAATAACAAAAAATAAAACGTAAAATATAACAAGGATAAATAAATTCATTATATTACTGGTCAAAGGGTCTGTATATACACCTCATGAAGGAATAAAGGTTCATAATATAATGTACATCTCAAAAAAGGAAAATTGAGGCAAAAATACCTTACTGATTTGGCAACGTTTCAAATGTAACCCCATGAAAGAGAGATCCTAGAATGGATATATAAATCAAAATAATTATTATTATAAGAATCATAAAATACATTCAGAAACATTATAAAAACCATAAAAAATAAATAGGTGGTGAATATGGCATGTATCTCACAGAAGTAAAAAGTGAGACAGAAATACATTACCTTAACTCTTGACTTATGAAAAACTCATTCAAACATATGGTATAATAATTATAAGTTTATTATAAATCTATTAAGGAACCATATTATAATTCCCTGACACTAGAATCTTGGAGTCAATGAATTATTTTGTTACATTTCCATTATTACAAGTAAAAAAATCTAGAAGGACTGATCAGTTTATCAATCTTGGAAGGCAATATTACATACATGATACCCATAATACATTGGGAAAACAAAATAAAACATGATACATAATAAATTGAAATAAACTGCATCCTTGAATGCTTATTCAAAGTTCTCTTATTCATAACCTATGGAAATAAATATAATAAGCTTGAGATCAAATTCTTAGTAAGGGTAAATACAACAGAAGAAATACTGAATCAATCTATATGGAAAGGTAAATAACCGAACACACTTTTCATTTACATAATAAGATAAGGCATAATTAATATGGAAAGATAAGAATCTAAAATGCATGCCATAAATAAATAAATTGAGAATGAATTAAATCCCTAGATATATCGACACAAAATATCATGGATAAATAATAACTAATTCTAAATAAGAGAAATGATAATTACTAGACATCATGTCTAAGGAACATGAAAATCTATACTATCGAGACCATTCAGAAGACTATTTAAAACTATGGATAGAAACCCATTTAATTTGGATAAATTATTCATCCCATGAAAACCTATCGATGAATTGGGGGGATATATAATTTTCATTCCCCACTCTCCATTTATAGTAAAAATTATTTCTCATATTGAATAATCAAAATAAATAATATGCCTTATCAAATAACCGTATTGAATGAGAAATATAGATTTATCAATAATTCCCCATTTAATAAAATAACTATCAAAGTAAAAAATTTATTTAATATAGTATATGGTTTAGGAGATAAAAATATCCATCACCCAATAATTAAGGAAATATCAAATGATAAATGATTACAATAAGGTTATTATCTAAAAAGAAAGTTAACAATCACAAAAGAAAGTGAGATTACAAAATAATTTTTACCACTTGGTAATTTTCATGCTAAACCCATTGGGTGAGGAAATTAACAGTGAAAGTTATAATAACATGAAGATAAAATAATTCATGATATAAATTTCAAAATAGGTAGTAGATACACCACAGAAAAGACGTCAGTGATGTAAATGATGTATGAATCACGAAATGAAAAGCGAGACAAGAATCCCTTACCTTATCCATAATTTTTGTTGTGTGGTATTTATTAGCCTTTATAGTGGTTTAAAATATGTTAATAACATATAAAATAACCATAATAATGTTTATAATATCATATATTAACTTATTATAGCATTTTATTACCTGTTGGTTAACACTCTTTCATTATTTTAACTATTTTGGGTGTTAATTGCCTAGTTTTATCAAGAATGTTTTGACTTGTTACTTGTTGTCCCTATTAAATAGATCACAATTTCATCATATCCATAATGTAAACATTGACATAATTATCTTATATATTCAGTACATATGTATTTATAATAGTCTATAATATTTGGAGATAAGAAATGAAGTGCACTGTTCAGGGAGACGGTAGGTCGTACGTACGTATGAACAATACTTTTATTTATTTGTTGAATTTAAAAGAATGAAACATAAATGATAAATATGTATATTATAATTATAGTGTAATATTTTTGTCATATATTTTACATAGTTTTTTTAAAACCATCCTTCATACATTCCATGTATAGCGTGGACGAGTGACATCACTTTGAGGGGGTGATAGTCCACACTTTCACAAATGATGTTATAGTATTTATAGAAAATAGAATGTATAAAGGTATGTGTTATAAATGAATTATCTAATAATAAATACATTATAAATATCATATATATCTTATATAAATATATTTTCCATTATAATGGATAACATGACAGGTGGTAAAGAAAAATGAACAATCATTATTTCGTGAGGCGGTACTTCACCGTACACATAAAAAGTATGTTTATTATCCATTAGAAGGATGCGTGTATAATTTTAGGTCAAAATATTCAAATAAAAACATCCTATTATATTTAGGACACTATTTTTTTACATAATAATATAATAAGTATATTTTAGGATGTGGATAATGGAAATGAAACTAGAGATATTGAGGGAATACATTACCTCTTAATCGGGTAACTTCTTTTAGTCTATACCAAAATGCTTACTTAGATGGATTTATTACCAAGGTTAGTATTCTAGGTTTAGGGGAGAGATGTTTAAAATATATTTGGGGAGATATTGTTCAAGATAAAGTGTACTGAGAGGTGTGAATAATTGGTAGGAGAGGAGGCCTTTTTTATAGTGGGGGAGGAGTGACACTTTTGTAATATTTTGACAATAGAATTACTACCAGGTTTTTCATGTTGAAATAGGATCCAATAATGGAAACAATTCTATCCAAGTGATTATAGGGTATAAATATGTCTATATAATGGATTTTTTACATGTTTATAAGTTATTTGGCTCCTTAATATTGAGGTTTTGTCCCTCATTAAGGTTAATTTTACCTTAATAAATTTAATTAATTTTAATTAATTTCACTTATATTTTTAGTCAAAAAATAAGTTGAAGTTATTATAAATTATAAATCATTCTGATAAAAAATATTAAATCCAAGTTTCTTTGTTCTAGATACATAAGTGGAAGAAATTTAATTATATTTAATCCCACTGATGGGGTGAAAATGCGGATTTTTAAGATAAAAACGTCTAAAAGTTTGCTATGTTTTTATTTTCAATTTCCAAGTAGAATTAATTCCAATGACATAAATTTTATTAATTGATAAAAATAAAATCTAATTAAATGTTTAAAAAAATTTAAAATATAATTTAACCTTATTAATAAATTAGATGAAAAAGCAATTTTTGAATTAAATTTCAGTATTTTCACTATTCATTAAAAAATGAAACATATAAAAAAATACCTAAAATTCAACCTAATCTAATTTTTATGTTAATATTAAAAGTATTTATTTTATTTAGAAATATTATATTTATAAAATTATCAAAAATCATATTTAAAATAGGTTCACCATTAAAAGTCGGCAAAACTAGATTTATAAAAATATAGTATTTTATATATAATATTGAGTTTATTCTTATCTTATGCCATTCTAAAATATAGTAAATGAGTGTAAAAATATTTTATTGGATATATAATTTATAAATTTAATCAATATCACTCACTAATTGTAATTAAATTAATTTATTAGGATAAAATAATTTTGTGAGCATGAAAATGGTTTTCTATGAAAATATTCCCTTTATATTCAATTTGTTCCTATATTCATTTCTAATTAATTTCTGACAAATGAATTCATTTTTTATTTATTTAAACCATATATTTTCATAATTTAGTTAATCCTATTCATAAAAACTAATTTAATGGTTAGGTTAAGTATTATTATATAAAATAATAATATTTTAATAATATATTATTGTTTGGTTAAAACTTGGTCTTGCGTGTAACAAATGCTATTGAACAAGGTCATTAATGTATGGAAGGAATGATAAATTAGTGTTTTCATGCATTTCAATATATATTATATCTCAAATCTATTTAAAATAGTAAATATATCTTTAAATTATCAGGGTATCATATTACCTTCCGTGCTTGGTGTCACTTGTCATACACACTATCAAATGTATAGTTCTTAATTTAGAATTTTGGGGTATTACATTATCCCTAACTTAATTAAATTGAATCCTCACAATTTAATATTTATCTTAGTAATCAAGGGGTTGATATATTAAAAAAACCATTGTTAAAACCCCCCCATCATAATAGGGTTAATAACAAATTTCCTTAATAAGAGATACATAAAAGTAAAATGGCTACATAACTGGGTTCCCTTGTAGGAGAACATAGGTGGGAAATGGAAACATGGATACAAAATAAAAATATAAAAATAAACTTATGATGGATTGTTCTAGATAACTTGTTCAAATAAAATTTTTAGACTACAAAACCATAATCCAAAGGTGTGAATAATGGTCTTTGATATCATAAAAAATGATGATAATATGAAAACATTTTTTATTCAAAACCCCTTTTATAGAGTTTTGGAATTCATTAACTTTATATGAATATAAGTCAATATAAATTTCTATAAAGATAATCTTTTCCTTTTATTATTAGTTGAACTATTTCTTCTTCATCTCTTAGCACATGATGCATCATATGGTTAATTAGTACATTAACCTCTCAAACATTATCCAAAGATCTAATTATATCATTTCATAAATGGTTAAATTTTCAAAAATATTATGATCCATCATTTTTGAAGGATGATCACTAAATTTACAAAATGAAATTATCATTAGCCTTTAATTAACATAAAGAAACTCTAAAATTTCACATTCCAAATATGTGCATAACTTCATCATGAATCCTCTTAAAATATGGTAATAACTCAAATCACCATAAAACCTTTTTAGAAACATTCATTATTCCTTAATAATTATGTAAGACACATGTTTTTGGATATATTAGTTAAATAAAAAAGTTCTATAAACTATATCAATGATAGCATTGACCAATTTTTTAAAATTCATTAATTAGTTACAAGGTAGTAAAAACTTATCCAAATCAATTGTTTCTTCCTCATTATCTCAACATTAGGAAAATATTAAGGGTTTTATTTCCCTGAATTATGTGTTTTCCAAAAAGTTTAAATTTTTAACAAATAACGTTTCTTGGTACCATTCAGCATATGATATCAAATAATTAAAAAAAAATTACTACAGTACAATCCCCATATATTCCATAATTCTTATTACTAGTACATCACTAATAAAATATACATATGGAATAATTATTTAATACTCATATTAATTATTTATCTTCATCCGTATAAGTATCATAATTTGATCATAATACAATATCATAATTTGGGGTATATTACTTTTACACTTGAGACATTGATTTTCATAGTGTTCCATATCCTTTCAGTTGAAGAATTGTACATTGGAAACCTTTTTCTTTCCCATGAAATCACATGCCTGGTGGTCTTTATTTTCATAGTTTTAGAAAACTCCCACTCCTTTTATGCAAGTACCGGGGTGTTTCTTTCAACAATTATAACATGTGTGAAATTCATTTATTACCTTCTTCAATTTAGCCAAAATTTTCTATATCATCATATTCTTCTCTTACTTCCCTTCAAAGTCATAAGACTTGGATAATTATTTACCTATCACGTTAGCACCTGTTACCATTTCCTCATATGATGAGAATACTTGTGAGACTATTTCGCTTTGAAATTTTGTCTTAAGACCATAAAAAATATGATACTTTTAACTATTTGGATCATGTGCAATGGAGGAGTTCGCATTCATTCTACTATGATCCATTAATAAACAATGGAATATACTGTATTAAATCATAACTTAATTTATAATCTAAAAACTAGTGAAATGCTAAACATAAACTGAAAATTTTATGTATATATAATCTTGTAATCATAAATATGGATTCATTGGGGACATATTTACTTCTAAATCCTTCATAATGGTTTACAAAGAAAATTTGAATTATCCTAAGCATATCCCTTGGGATTTTCAAACCAGGTGTGTGATAAGTATCATTTTCATGTACTAGGTTACCATGATTCAATCCTAGGACACCTTGTCGGAGTTTTTACCCCTAGGTACATCTATGCCAGAACCACGCCCACTTTTAGTATCCATAAAGTGATGTATTGCTAGGAATACCCACATAATCACTACCTTACCAAAATTATTATATGTTCTTGTATAAATATCCTCAATGTCAATCATAGGGGTTATCTCCCTAATATATGTTTTCTAAATCTAGTTTCGAAGGTTTCTTCTAAACTTCTTTATATACCAACTATAATTCCCCAACCCCAGAAACACGGAGCCGATACATTATTTTATTACATTATCATGATTACAAGGAATCAAATCCTGAAGTACAAATCAATTTTCAGTCTTTTAAATCCATATTACATACATGATACCCATAACACATTGGTAAAACAAAATAAAACATGATATATAATAATATAAAATAAAATGCATCCTTGAAAGATTATTCAAAGTTCTCTCATTCATAACCTGTGGAAAGAAAAATAATAAGGGTGATCTCAAATTATAAATAAGGGTAAATACAACAGAAGTAATAATTAATCAATCTTTATGTAAATGTAAATAACTGGACAAATATTCCATTTACACAAATAGATAAGGCATAATTAATATGGCATGGTAAGAAAATAAAACATATTCCATAAATCAATAAGCTAAGAATGAATTACATCCATAGATATGTCACCAAAAAAATATCATGGATAGATAATAATAGAATCTAAATGAGGGATATTCCTAATTATTGGATGTCATGTCTAAGACATATGAAAACTTATACTTTCAAGAACTTTCACAAGATGGTTTAAAACCACAGATAGAGACCTATTTAATTTAGACAACTTATTTATCTCATGAGAAAATGTCGATGCATCAATGTGCTATATAAATACTGGTCCCCACCCATCACTTCTAGTCCAAATCATTCCTTATATTGAATAATAAAAATAAATAACATGCCTTAATAAATTACTGTATTGAATAAGAAATATTGATTTATCAACAATTCCACATTTAATCAAATAACTGTCAAAGTAAACACCATATGTAAGATGGTATATGGTTTAAGAAATAGTAATATACATCACCAAATAATTAATGAAATATACAATGATAAATTATTACAATAAATTTATTATCTAAAGAGAAATTTGACAATCAGAAAAGAAAGTGAGATTAAAAAAAATAATTCTTACCACTAGGTAGTTTTCCTGATAAACCCCTTGGGTGAGTAAATTCAAAGTTAAAATTATAATACCATGAAGATAAAAGAATTAATGATATAATATATCAAAATGGGAAGTATATACACCACACAAAAGTGGCAAGTAGTGTAAATGATTCATGCCTCACAGAATGAAAAGTGATACAAGAATCCCTTACCTTATCCTTCCTTTTTTCTGTGTGGTATTTAACATTATTTATAATGGATTAAAATATGTCACTAACTTATACCAAAACCTTAATAATGTTTATAATATCATATATTAACTTATTAAAATATTGTATTACCCATTTTTTAACACTATTTCAATATTTTAACTATTTTGGGTGTTAATTTCTTAGTTTTATCAAGTATGTTTTGACTTTTGACTTGTTGTTTCTATAAATTATATCATTATTTAATCATATAAATAATTTAATCCATGAATTAATTATCTTATATATTCATTAAATATGTATTTTTAGTAGTCTTTAATAATTGGACATAAGAAATGAAGTGCACCGTTCATGGAGACGGTGGGCTGTACATAGGCATGAACGCTACTTTCATTTCTTTATTGTATTTAAAAGAATGAAAAGTAAATGATACATATGTATATTATAATTAAATATTAATATATATGTTATATGTGTGACATAGGTTTATTAAAACCATCCTTTATACATTTCATGTATAGCTTGAATGGGTCACATCACTTTGAGGGGGCGATAATCCACACTTCCACAAACGATGTTATCATATTTATAAAAATTGGAATGTATAGATGTATGTGTTATAAAATAATTAAATAATCATAAATAAATTATAAATATAATATATATAATATATAAATATATTTTACATCATAATGGACACCATGAGAGGAGGTAAATGAAAAATGAACAATCTTCGTTTCATGAGAGGGTAGTTCATCGTAAGAATAAACAATAGGTTCGTTATCCATTAGATGTAAGTGTGTGTAAGTGTAGGTATAAAACTTAAAATAAAAAAATTATAGTATATTTATGATAAAGTTTTTTATATAATCTTTGAATAAATATATTTTAGGGGGTGCATAATGGAAATGAAACTAGAGATCTTGAGAGAAGACGTTACCTCTTAATCGGGTAACTTATTTTGGGTTGTACCAAAAGGATTCCTTGGATGGATTTATTACCAAGGTGAGGATTCTAGGTTTATGGGAGGTATTTTTAGGATATATTTAGTTAGATAACGGTTGATCCAAATTGTCTTGAGATGTTTGAAGAATTGGGAGGATATGATACGTTTTTATAGTGGAGGAGTGCCACTCTTGTAATATTTTGACTGTAAAATTCCTACTCTATTTTTCATGTTGAATGTGGATAAATTAATAGAACCAATTATACTAAATGGATTATGGGGTAGAAAAATGTATATCCAATGACTTTTATATAAGTTTATAAGTCATTTGGGATCTTAATATTGAGGTTTAGTCCCTTATTAAGCTTAATTTTACCTTACTAATTATAATTTAATTTTAATTACTCTCACAAATTGTTTTGGTAAAAAACTAAGATGAACTTATTATACATTATAAATTATTATGATTAAAAATACGGAATCAATTTTTCTAAATTCCAACCATTCAAGTGGTATAAATTAATTTAAATTTAATACTGTAGATGGGACGATAAAGCGAGTTTTTAAGGTAAAAATGTCCAAAAGTTTGCTATGTTTTTATAGTCAATTTCAAAGTGAAATTGATTTCAATGATCTAAATTTTATTAATTGGTAAAAATTTTATCTATTTAAACTTTAAAACTAATTTTAAATATAATTTATCCTTATAAATATATTATATTAAAAAGACATTTTGAATTAAATTTTAGTATTTTCACTATTCATTAAAAAGTGAAACTTCACAGAAAAATACAAGAAATTCATCCTAAGATAATTTTTATGTTTCACATCCAAGGATGAAGTTTATTTTTAAATATTAAATATATAAAAGTTTAAAAAGTGGGATTTAAAATTGGTTCTCTATTAAAAGGTGACAAAACTACCTTTATAAAATTATAGTATTTTATATGTAATATTGGGTTTGTTCTTATCTTATGCCTCTATAAAATATATTATATGGGTGTTGAAATATTTGGTTGTATATTTAATATATACATTTTATAAATATTACCCATTAATTTTAATTAATTTAATTTATTAGGATAAAACAATTTTACGAGCATAAAAATGGGTTTGTATAAAAATATTCACCTTATATTCAATTGGTTCCTATATTCATTTATAATTAACTTTTGACCAATTAATTAATTTTATATCTATTTAAACCATATATTTTCATAAGTTAGTTAGTACTATTAATAACTTCTAATTTAACGGCTAGGTTAAGTCTTATTATATTAAATAATAACATTTTAATAATATATTATTATTCGGTTAAAACATGGCCTTGTATGTAAAGAAAGATTTAGAACACAATTTTTATTTCATGTTAGGAATGATAACTTAGTTATTTCATTCATTGCAAGATATCAAATATATTAAATCTATTTAAAATAGTAAATATATTTTAAATTATTGGGGTATCATATTACCTTACGCGCTTGGTGTCATGTGTCATAAAAGCTATCAAATATAAGGTTTTTATTTCAAAATTTCAGGGTGTTACACATATTAATATATATCATACCATATATGAGTTTCATATGACATTTTATTACCCATTTTTAATGATTTCATGTTAATGTTACATCTCAGGTAATAATCTCTTTGTTTTTCATATATGTTTTGATTCGTTATAATTTTGGTTATATTACTTTGATCATGGTTACATCACCCATAGAATGATAAAAATGATATAAATATCATATAAATTCAGTATATTTTTATTTTTATTAATCTATAAAATTTAGTGATAGGAAATGAAATACATAATTCATGGATACGGTAGGCCACACGTATAGTTGAATGATGTTTTTAATTTTCTTGTTGGGTTGAATGAAAGAAAAGTAAATGATATATTATAATTATAAATAATTTTTATTTCATATATATCAAATATTTTTATTAAACCCATCTTTAATACCTTACATGTAAATAATGAACAAATAAAATTGCTTCGTGAGATGGTTATCTTTCGTACACATGAGCGACGTTATCATATTCCCACAAAATGGAGAGTATGAAGGTATGTGTGATATAAAAAATAAAAAATAATAATAAAATCATAAATATCATAAATATAATATATAAACTATAAATCCATTATTATGTCTAACCTTTATAGGTGGTAATAAAAAAACAAGTGACATTAGTTCACGAGACGATAGTCCACTGTACACATGAACGATGATTTTATAACCCATTTTATGGAAGTGGGAATGGTTGTAGGAAATTACCCTAACATAAAAATATCTCAATATATTAAATATATTGGGGATATTATATAATCATTTTATAAAAATAATTTAATGGGTAGAGTAATAAATAAAACAAAAACACTCGTTAATGAACGTTACCACTTCTTCGGGTATCCTCCTTAGGTTTGAACTAAAAGATTTCCTAGGATAATTTTCCTCCTGAAATAAGGCTTCCAATATTAGGGGAGGGAATTTGGTAAGTGATTTGGGTAGGTCTTGAACAAACCAAAAGGGTTGTAATGTGTTCATCATAGAGAAGAGTGGGTGACATTTTATAAGTAGGGGAGAGGGCACACATGGTATTTTTGAAAATAATTGAGTGATCCCACATTTTTCATATGTGAAATGGGTAAACAATAGACCATTATCGAACCTTATAAGTTTCTTGGTCCAAATATGTCTATAAAATATTTTTTGTAAAAGATTATATGTTATTTTTACCCTTATATTTTTAGTTTAACCTCTCGTAAACCCATTTTTACCTTAATCGTGTTAATTAATTTTTATTACATTCACTATTCATTTTGATAAAAAATTAAGTTGAACTTATTATAAATTATAAATTATGATGTTTTCAAAAATGGAAAACATTTTTCCAAATTCTTTACACATAAGTGGAAAAAATTAATTTAAAATTATTTCCATAGACGTGATGAGAAATAAGGTTTTTAAAGCGAAAATGATCAAAAGTTTACAAAGTTTTCATGTCCAATTTGAGTATAAAATAGAATACAATGACCTAAATTGGATAAATGGATTTATAATTGATCTAATTTAACATTAAAAATAATTTAAAAAATAATTTATCTTTATAAATAAGTTAAATGAAAATACAGTTTTTAATTCAAATTCAGTAATTTTCACCATTCATCAAAAAATGATATTATTTAGAAAAATCTAGAAACTTAAACCTAAGATAATTTAAAAATTATTAATTATGAAATAAATTATATTTTATAAAATTAATTTTCTAAAAGTTTCAAAAATTAATTTTATTATTATTCACAAAAATACATAAAAAACAATTTTTTTTAAGAAAATCATTTTTTTGAAATATATAAAGACTCTACAGAAAAATTATGTATTTTATTTTCAATATGTTTTATTTATATAAAACCATTATACATAATATTTAAAAGTATTTATTACTATTCATATCACTATGTTTAATGTTTAGGTAATAATAGCCGCATTTAAATAACTAAATTAATAATATATCATGGATTTATTAAAACTCAGTGTTTCATATAAAGAAAGCTTAACTTGGTGTTGTGTGTATTATAAGACATCCAAGAAAATTAATTTTATAAAAAAAATATAAATTCTTAAAAATTTGGGGTGTTAAATTCTACTCCCTTAATATTAATTTTTCCATTGAAATTCATCACTATGATACAAAAAAATTAGGATAATTGTGCCTCATCACATCCTCAAGTAAACACATAGATTCTTCAAACTAATGGTTTCAATAATTTTTTTTACTAGGATAGTGGTATTGTTTCATAGATCTTTATCTATACATTTCAAAATATCCACTAGTTGTTCCTTATAAGAAATATATTACTCCAGCATTATGACCTCTGAGTCTAGTACATGTGAAGACGTAGGAATGTACTTCCTCAGGATAGATACATGGAATAAATCATGGACCCAATAGTGGTTCGGTGGAAATTCCAAGTGATAGGATACCATTCAGATATGATCAATAATTTCAAAGGTATTGATATGCCTAGGTATTAGTTTAACTTTCTTCTTGAATCTCATAACCTTATTCCATTAAGAAATTATTAGAAACACCTTATCACCAAATTCAAATTATATATCATGATAGAACATTTCAGCATAACGTTTCTGCCAACTCTGAGCTTCCTTGATATGTTGTTGAATGGTTTTAACCTTTTCTACCATTTATTCAACTATCTTAGGTCCCAATATCTTTATTTCTCTAACTTAATTACAACACATTTTAGATCTACATTTATTTCCTTAGATGGATTCATAAATATTTGTATGAATGCTTGAGTGAAAGCTATTGTTGTAAGAAAACTTAACTAGTGGAAGGATTCAATACCAACCACCTTTGAAATCAAAATAACATGATATCTAAATATCCTATAGGGTTTGAATTGTTTTTTCAAACTGAACATATATCTATAGATGATACATTGTGCTCAAACTCAACTCTGTATCAAGATCTTGTTAAAGACTCCATTGAAACATTGAGGTAAACCTGAGATCTTGATCAGACATAGTGGAATGTGGTACTCCATGAAAAATTAACACATTCTTAATGTTTATCTAGACAAGATGATCCAGAGAGAAGTCTTCTATGATAATGATGAAGTGTGTTGACTTAGTAAGGCAATTTACTAAAGCCCATATAACATTATTCCCTTTAGATATATTGGAGAGTCCAACTACAAAATCTAGCGATATGTTCTCACATTTCCATTCTGGTATGGGTAATGGATGAAACATCCCATTGGAATTTTTTCTTTCATCCTTAACTTGCTAACATATGAGCATCGAGATACAAACTCTATGATATGTATCTTCACGCTTTCCCACCTGAAGTATTCTTTCAAATAATTATACATCTTATCACTTCTTGGATGAATAGAGAATGAAGAAATGTTATCTTCCTCTAACAACTCATTCTTCAAGCATGGTATGGAAGGAACACATACAAAGTTCCTAAACCTTATCATTCCGCCATGATCAAGGTTAAACTTAGGAACATTTCTATCCTTATCTTTCAGATCTACATATTACTTTTTCACCTCATTAATCATCACTTGGATATATGGTTAAACATTCAATTGAGAAAGATAAGATCTTTCCCCTTCCTTTAGGATTTATAGATCAATCCATTGAAAATCTAGAAATATTGGATCTTTTGTGATCCTCATCATGGATAAGCTAGCACGATCCTTTGAACTCAAATCATAGGTCACCTTGTTCAATTTCATAGGATGGTAATGTATTGAGCATTAATAATCTTTAATCTACTCTAACCATCTTTTTTGGAACATATTCAACTCCTTATATATGAATATATGATTCAATTTTTTTGATTAGTATATATATCACAATTTTCTCCATAAATATATTTCCTTCATATATTTAATTCAAAAATTTACATGGGTAACTCCAAATCATGAGTTGGATAATTTTGAACATGAATCTTTAGTTTTCATGAGGAATAAGATATAACCATGTCATTCTATATAAGCACACATATCGATCATTTCTTTCAAGCATCACTATAGATTACCAACCCTTATCCACTATAGGGTAATGTAAGCATAGGTGTAGTGACTAATATTCTCTTTAGTTCCTTGAAATTTTACTCATATTTATCAATCCAGAGGAACTTGGAACCCTTCCAAGTCAACTCGGTCAAATTATTAGATATTTATGAGAAATTATCCACAAACCATTAATAATATCTAGATAAACTAAGAAAAATATGGATCACAATCATTGTGGTTGGTTTTGGCTAATATTCAATAGCCTCCATCTCTGATGGATTTACTAATATACCCTATCTTGATATTATATGACCCAAAAATGATTTTTTTTGTATAAAAAATTTACACTTTGTAGAATTTTCATAAAATTTATACTTCTTTAGGGTCTTTAGTACAATTCTCAAGTGGTCTTAATTCTCTTCATTTCACTTTGAATAGATAAAAATTTCATCTATAAAGATTACTAAAAATTGATCAAGGAAATGTATAATGAATGTATTCATTAAATACATTAAGAAGGAAGAATAATTAGTAAGACCTAATGACATCACTATAAATTCAGAGTTTCCATACCTTGTATGGAATTCCATCTTAGCTATATCCACCTTCTTAACCCTTAATTGATGATATCTAGAATAAAGGTCAATCTTGGAAATGTATTAAACACTACGTAGTTGATCAAATAAGTAATAAATATAGGTAAGTGGATACTTATTCCTAATTGTGATATTTTTTAGATATGGATAATCAATGTAGAGTTTCATTGATCCATATTTTATTTTAACAAAAAGAACAGGTTCACCCCAAGGTGACAAACTTTGTTGAATGAATCCCTTTTCAAGTTATTACTGGATTTACTTATTTAATTCCTAAAAATCAATCAGGTCCATTATATAGGTAGTATTTGAAATTGGTATGGTAGTAGGTATGAGTTCTTTTGAGAACCCAACTTCACATTTTGGTGGAAGACTAGGAAACTCATCTAAAAAGTCATCAAAAAATTTCAGAACAATAAGCATTTCATTGATGTTGATTTTCTCCCCTACCATTTGAGATAAACACTCATTTTGAATGGGAATTAAAACTCATACATTGTATATAATCTTGAAATAAATTTCATACTTATTTTCACATTGATAGATAATCATAGTTTGGTTTTAAATATCAAACACGAATTCCCTTACTCAAAAATTGGTGTAGGATTTATGTAGATAAATCCAATACATGCCTAAGATGACATCAAATTTCACCGGAGGAAGAATAAAAATATTTGTAGGAACCAAATTCCCACAAAATTTAACCAGAGATGAATAAAAAACATGGGATGTTATCATCATAACATTAGGCTTTTCACTAATAATTTCACATCTACTAATTTGGGTGGCATCTTGATACCCTTAGAAAATATTTTAGACATGAAATGATCGGTTGATCCATATTCAAATAAGAAATTAACTATTCTAGAGTTTGTGGTAAGTGTAAATTTCTCCATGTAGTTATCACACCCCCCATCATAAACAGTGATAACATGAGATTTAACCTTATCCCTCATCTTAAGAGGTTCATATTAAGAGGTTACTAATGTCAATCATCATCATTGACCCTCATGTTTGGATTCTGGTTAGCATGATGACCATTCTGATTACAATTGATGTACTGAAGTGAGGGAGGTTTATTTTTTATAGATTTCTATCTATTCGTATCACTAACTAACTTCTTTCCATCACTTAGGAAATAAATTGACCAATGAACTTCCCTTATACACTTAAAACATTTACCGATACCGTTAAGGAAATTTCCCACATGCTTCTTCCCACATGTTGATCATAAAGGAAAGATCATCTTATTCTCTATATGGTTTTTATAAATTCATTTGAACTATATCTTCATTTTCTTGTAAAAACTATAAGATTTATATGTAACTCTAACATCCATTTCCACCTTGATATCACATTGAATAATCTATTCAAAGACACTGAAGTCACTTATGGATAAAAACATTTCAGGGAATTGGTTTTAATACACTAAAAAATTGATCAACCTTATTTTAGGTTAGATAATTATACCAAAAGTGTACCTCGTAAGACTTTTAATATTTTCCTCATAGGTACCAAAAGATTCATCGTCCTCTTGCTTTAGATCAAAGAACTCCTTATCCATATTCATATGGAGAATTCAAGGAAAGAAATTACTGAAAAATATTTTCTTGAACTCATCCCAATCCATGGAGTGAATTTCACCGTATTTCATTGTATTCTTGAGAAGAGTCCACCGTTGATCCACTACACCTTCCAAATGGTAGAAAACAAAAATTACTTGTTATTGTTTTGAACACTAGATAATATTAAATACATTTTTAGTGGTGATGATCCATTGTTCAAAAACTATTGGATGAACAAATACACTAAGGGAAGGTGGATGTTACCTCATGAAAGACTCAATAGAATGTTGTTCCCTCATTTTTTCATTTGTAAGTCCAACATGATTCATAGCTTGAGAAATTTATGTGATCATATCATTGATATTTTTGAATTACATATCTTATAACATTTGGATTCTCAGGAGTAAAATCATTTAATTTTCAATCACACTCAATATTAACATGGTTTCTTCAAGTTCCAACCATTGAATAAAACCAAAAAACATAGTGAAATAAATAATAATCATAGTGGGGAACCACATAATCCTGAAAAATAACTTATAGGAAGTTTAAATCAAGAAACCTTATTGTTTAATCTATGAAACCTTAGGTATATCCTAGGTCATTCAGAGTCATCTTCTATTTAAATCCTTCACGAGTCTTATAAAGAGTTCATGAATTTCTAAATCGTAACCCCCATGATTGTTAAAACAGGTGTATAACAATGCCTGTTGTTGTACAACAATTACCGATCAAGTATATATCAATATGGTGTTTTCGGGGTTGTTACCTATTGTAAAAAAATCCCTTAAAGTTCCATTTTTGGTGTTTTTGGGGAGATTGTGTTTGTTAAAAAAGCTAGATAATAACGAATCAGTATGTTTGGTGTTTCCAATTCGTGGACTGAAAAGTTTAGTTTGCGGACCAAAAATAAGGTATGTGGAATGAAAAAGGAAAATTAATAAAAGAAGATTTCGTCATAGAAGCACTATAAAGACCATGAAGAATTCTATGTAGATTGCGTAGCGAAAAATAGTTCTCAGGAGGGTCGCAGTTCATAGGAAGCTTGCAGTTCACGAGAGACTCATTTTTCTTAGAAGGTTCATCATTTTTAGTTGAAATTTGGTGATTATGGGATCCATAAAGGGGTTCTATTTGTTGAAGAAAATGGACACCAAAAAGGATAAAAGCATTATGCAGACCACATAGTATAGTTTTCGGTGAAGGTTGTACCATATCATGGTTTTGGATAATTTGGATTAGCAGGTTTTTCAGATCTATTTTCCTATATAAATACCCATAATCAGATCATAATTAGAGTGAATTTCATTAGAAAATATCATCACTCTGGGAAGAATTTGATGAAGACCGAAGTAGTTTGTGATGGATAATTCCCTAAAAGAGAAGAGTTTGCGAGGGAGGATTCTGAAAAGGAGGAAGTAGTTCACATGGATCAATTTAGTAAAAGAGTTAGTTCTCGAGAACAGTTCATGAAAGAGTTTTGGGGGATTTTATAGTCCACAAAGTAAAATATACCTCATAGTAGGGTCCGTCCATGAGGCATCATCCATCCACAAAGTAGGGGGTGGTCCGTGAAGAAAAAGGTGCCCTTGAAGCACTCATACCACGTAGTGCAACACAGATCATGAAGGATTCAATTCAGTTCATAGAAAATGCATGATAGTTCATAGAGGGTCTAAAATAGTTCATGAAAGTAATTTCAGTAAGCTAATAGTATGTGGAAGTCTTTAATAGAGAATCTACCTAAAATATAGGATGGATTCATTTTTGATAATAAAGGGACATGAATTTCCATAATATATGAGTAGATCCTTTCTAGAGCAGTTAGTGAATGAAGAGGAAGAATGTGATCATTTCCATCAGTAGTGGTCCAAATAAATAGATTTGGGGAGATACCATTATGAAAGTAGTGATATGACCCAAAACATTGTAAATGTAGTGAGCCAAGGCATAAAAGTGATCTATCTCAAACCTTGTAATTTGGAAGTGATCCTTAGTGGATTTGGTACATCAACACATCATCATTGTATTCTCCTTGAACTTAGACCAGTGAGGGTGAACCAAGTAAAATTGCTATTTCTTGTGCCTAATTTCAATTCTGTTAATACATTTCTATGGGAATAATAGAGAAGTGTTTTTTTGTTTAATGAAGAAACAAGATTCAAAGGGGAATTTGTTTTATTTTGTCACACCCTGATTCATCCCCTCTCAGGGTATTTAACCTAATTAGGATAACATTACCCCTAGGTACATATGTGCCAGAGATACATCCACTTATAGTTTTATACATGGAAACATATTTAGGAAACCATTATTTACAAACTTTTCTAAAATTCAAGGACATTTTCCTATACTTTGAATCATCCTTAGATGTATACTTAGTAATTTACTTCATGATATCAATAAGGTTTTATCATACTGGTTTCTCAAGGATAGATAAACCTATCTTCTTATACCAACTATGGAGACCTAGGATTAATATATATAGATATTACATCATTTTAGATGAATATTCATTACATTACAAAAACACATGCCCGAGTATCTGAATAGTTTAGTACCTTTGTAAACTTGGAAATATAAAAAATGGTCCATAAGTGAGCTACATAATCTCCCACTAAATTCTTCATAACTAGAACATTTCTTATAAATATCATACATAATACATTTATTCATATCATGGGTAAAGTAAACATAAAAAAGAGTGAGCTCAGATTCCTAATAAGGGTAAATAATGGAGATAAATAAGTATAAAATGAATATAAGGTTATGAGAACATGAAAATAATATTTTAAAACCATACCCTTCAAATCAAAGATCATAATTTTTAGTCATGGAATAAATATTAGTAGTTCATAAGACAATAATTATAAGGGAAACAAGGAACATGAGCCATGAGATCATAAAATTGTCATAAGACATGGAATTTGTGGAATACACACAATCATAGAAAATCATTTCCATATTAATCAAGGCTCACTAATTAGACCACCAAGGTGGAAAAATCGATATACTGAAATAGTCTCACTCCCCATTCTATCCCTTTTTAATTGAATCGGGTTCACTCCCCATTCCAACCATGTATTATTGATCTAGGTTCACTACCCATTCCAATCCTATATATCTCATGAGATAAAAATATTTACTCAATGCATTAGAAGGAGATATAGGCCCAAACCATCTTTTTTTAGAACTTAACCACCATCAAATACTAAAAATAATACATATGTGTTCCATAAGATTATAAAACATTCACCATATCATAACCCATGAAATGAAATGGGTTTCATAGACATTTCATCATATCATAACCCATGGAAAAGATACAAGCTTCATAATCACTTCAACATTTCATAAAAGTATAACATATGAAAAGAAGAGGGTTTCATATGAGTTATATCATCATATAAACTATGGAAGATAAACAAATTTAATTTTTATTTTTTCATCATAAACATTAACCATTTAGAGAAAGAATAAGAATGGTATCCTTGGTTCTTATCCCTAATAAAAAAAAGTTACATAAAAGGATGTCATCTTAGATGGAGAAGGATTTTAAAAGATCACATGGAAAATTTCTTGAGGAAAATAAAAACTATTTGAAAATAAAATTTAAAACATAAATGATTTTCAAAATCCATTCATTTGAAAATAACATTAAAAAATATAAAGGAAGCATCAAAATTCATTTAAAAAATTTCTTGAGGAAAATATCCTTTCCACTTTGATTTTTTTAAAACATAAAATATTTTGAAAAAATTATCCTTAAAAATAAACTTTAAAAATTAAAGATTAATATTTAATAAAACAATTTCATGATAATAGTTTTTTTTTATTTTGTACAAGTTAAAACAAAGATTCCTTTCATATTTTTAGTCAAATCCATATGAAAATTGTTTTTCAAAATGAAATGAATATTCATTTTAATTTTTTTTTGTAAAAATTAAAACATGAGTAAAAATTTCTTATTTTAAAAAACATAAGTGAGTGAAAAAATATTTTTTAAAATATTTTTAGAGAACATGGTTTTGGAAGAAAATAGATTTCCGATCAAAGAGAGAAATAAAGCCATATTTTATTAAAAACAAATTATTAAATATTTTAATTACTGTTACATGAATATATCATGAGAAACCACTAGAAAAAAAATAATTATAATTATTGAGATATGGATCATTATATTTTATCATCATAAACATAATCATAAAAAATCTCAATAAAAGATGAGATTTTGACATGAAATCTTTACCACTTTGGTAACATTGAATCATAAGCCCCATGAATTAAAAACAAAAAATGAAACATAAAATATCATTATGATGAATAAATTCATAATACTACATGTTAAATGGTCTACATGTACACCTCATTAAATAATATATGTGCATAACATAACGTACGTCACACAAAAAGAAAATTGAGACAAAACCCCTTACCACTTTGGTAATGTTTTAATCGTAAACCCATGAAAGAGAGATCCTTGAATGTATATGTAAATCAAAATAATTATTTGTATAATAATAATAGAATACACCACATAAAATAAATATTTGGTGAATATAGAATGTGTCTCATAGAAGTAAAAAGGGATATGAAAATCTCTTACCTTAAGTCTTGACTTCTGTCTTACTTGTTCAAAATTCATTTATAATAAATATAATTTTATTATAAATATATATAAAATAATCATATTAATATATATAATACCATATATAATCTTCTTATGACCTTTTATTACCCATTTATTAATGATTTCATGTCAAAGTTATGTCTCAGGTAATAACCGATTTGTTTTTCATATATGTTTTGATTTGTTATAATTTTGGTCATCTTACTTTGATCATGGTTACATCATATAAATAACGATAATCATGATTTAAATATATTATAAATTCAGTATATATTTATTTATAATAGTCTATAAAATTTAGTGATAGGAAATGAAATACACTGTTCTTGGAGACGGTAGGTTGTATATACGCGTAAATGCAGTTTTTCATTTTCTTGTTGTTTTGAATGAAATAAAATTAAATGATATATTATAATTAAATAATAAATTTTATGTCATATATATTAAAATATTTTTATTAAAAATATCATTAATACCTTCCATTTAAAGCGTGATGGAATCACATCGCTTCGTGAGGTAGTTGTCCGCCGTACACACGAGCGACATTATCGTATTCCTACAAAATGGAGAATATGAAGGTATGTGTGATATAATAATTAATGAATATTAATAACAAAATAAATATAACAAATATCATACATAAAAATTAAACCAATAATTATTGACAACCGTGATAGGTGTTAATGGAATAAACGAACGATATCGGTTGGCGAGGCAGTAGTCTGCCATACTCACAAATGATGATTTCATAACCCATTTGATATAAATGTAGATAGTTTAAGGTCATGAAATCTACATAGAAACATATAATTATATTGAATATACTTAGGTTATTATATAATAATGATATAAAAATAATTTAATGGGGTAGAGGGAGAAATAAAACAAAAACACACATTGATGTGTGTTACCTCCTTTTCGGGTATACTCCTTAGGTTTGCACTAAAATAATTAATAGGATGGATTTACACCCAAAATAAGGCCTATAGAATGAGGGTATAAAATTTGGAAAGTTATTTCGGTAGGTATTTACTAAACCAAAATGTTTTAAGGTGTGAAGAAGGGAGGATAGGGGGAGGCCTTTTATAAGTGGGGGAGAGGACACACTTGGTATTTTTGAAAAGAATTGGGTGATCACATGATTTTAATATGATACATGGGTTAGAAAAGAACTATTATAAAAAAATAGAGGTTTAATGGTCTAAATATGACCATGAAATAGTTTTTAGTCAAGTTTATAGGTTATTTTTACCCTTATCTTTTTAATTTAACCCCTAGTAAACCCATTTTACCTTAACTGTGCTAATTAATTTTTACTACATTAATTATTAATTTGAATAAAAAAATAAGTTGAACTTTTTAGAAATTATAAATTATGATTATTCCAAATATGGAATCCTTTTTTTATTAATTCCGTTCACAAAATTATAACAAATTTATTTAAAATTATTCCCCCAGACGTGATGAGACGATATGTTTTTAAAGAGAAAATGATCAAAAGTTTACAAAGTTTTTATAACCCATTTCAATATAAAATTGATTATAATGTAATAAATTGGATTAATTAATGTATTATTTTACTAATTTAACATTAAAAATATTTTAAAAAATTATTTAAATTTATAAATAAATTAAATGAAAAGGTAGTTTTAAATTAAAATTTAATATTTTTCATTATTCATCAAAAAATGAAGCTTTTAAGAAAAATTCAAAAAAATTACCATAAGATAATTTTTAACTTCTTAATTAAAGAATTAATTTTATAAAAGTTTCAAAAATTAATTTTATTATTGTTCACATAAAGACATTAAAAACATTTTTGTTGAGAAAATTTTATTTTTTAGACATATATACTTTAAAGAAAATTATGCATTTTATTATTAATATGTTTTATTTATATAAAACAATTATTCTTAATATTTAATAATTATTTATTACTATTCATATAACTATGTTTAATTTCTAGTTTATAAGGGTCATGTTTAAATAACTAAATTAATAATATATCATGGTTTTGTTAAAACTCAGTGTTTCATATAACAAAATCTTAACATGATGTTACGTGTAATGCAAGCCATAAAATAAATTTAATTTAATCAAAAAAATAAATTCTTAAAAACTATGGGTGTTACATTATGTTTTCAACTCTTATCCATGAATAACACTTGGATCATGAGGACCGTATCATGTGGGATGATTATCATAGGCATATATCATATGATAATTTTATGTGGGAAAGTAAATTCTCTAGAGTTATTATTTATTTTAGGCTCTAGGTTTACCTGTGGAATTTTTTGGATTTTCCAGATCTGGAAGCTCATCCTACTTCTTTCCTCTCTCCTCTCTCTATTTATCTCTATTTCTCCATTAATTTCTCCCTTTATCCCTTTTTTTTGAAAACTGAAACTAAATATTTATATCAAAACCCTGGTAACATGCTGTGTAAAGCTGATAAAAAGCACATAGGATTACCAAAGTTATATATGCTAGTTGTGTAAAAGGGATAACTTGTGCATACAAAAATGATTAAATGATCATGATAGAGGCCCATCATCTAGCTAAAAAATAAAAATCATATCTCACAGCTGCATGAATCTCCTACATAAAATGATGGAATCTCATAGCCATGTAGAGGTCCCACCTCCAATCATCAATATAGAATACATTTATATTATTTGGTTATGTACCTTTTCCTATTAGCCATAGCTTCAAGCCTCACCAGAGAGAGGGCCTCACATGGTGGTGTGATAGTTTCAAGAAACCAATTTCCTATTATCTTAATTATTGATTCTTCCAGTGGATAACATCAATGATAGATTTGAGAATTTTCTAGGTACCTTTATTCTAGAATACAACATATTGGGAGTCACTTTCTGACAAATATGACATCAAAAAATCTCACCCCCTTATAAATTGGGTTTGATTGGCATGAGAGGAACCAATTTTAGAGAATTTTGAAGCTAGAATAAGGTACCTTCGGAACAAGGGTGGTCAACCCAAAAATAATTTGATAGGGGCCCTCATAATCAGCTACAAAAATTCAAATTTCTATATGATATTTGGTATTTTTCATGTGAGATCTCCCATGAAAAATATTTTTTTATTGATTTTCATGAATAAAAACATGTAAGACCAACCATGAAAGAGGAACCATATAAGATGATCCAAATAATACAAACCAAAGAATTAAAACTAGATAATACCAAAGGCAAACTTACAGGATCTCATAGTCATGGAGTTTCATTCATGTGGCGATCATACAAGAACACTTTTTCTCATGTGATAATCATGAAAACCACATGTAGATCACATGATGATACACACTTTACTATTTTCATGCATCTTATAAATATTTTACTTTCAATGTAGAATGAATTCAATACATGGAGGTTAGTTGGCAGTGGTGAGGTAGATGAAGATAGTAAACAATGTGAGCTATAGTTAATACATCCATATTCAATCGACACACATGTTATTTTCCAACCTATTAGGGAGGAATATTTGGGACTACCCACTATCAGATTCGATTCCCCATTATGGATTCATTCTTATAAATAATTCCCTAATTCTAATTCCTTGGAAAGGGAATAAACCTCTTATATTAACTACTAGGCACTGAGAAATGAATCATGCAGATATATCACATTTTTTTCATTTTATTAGGGAATATGAGTATGTTGGTGACTTTTACTTGGGGTAAAATCCATTGAACATTTAAGAAGATCTATGTGGAACTTATCTCTAGACCCATGTCTGTTGAAATATCATCAGGAAATCAATAACTAATCAAAAGTTTGGCTTTTTGTTAAACAATGATTTATGATCAGAAGGAGATGTAGACATGGATTGGGGGATAAATTTCTAGGTCTAAGATACCTGTAATGATTTTTAGGTGGATTTAAAAGAAGTATATATTTATGATTCATTATTAATTTTATAGAATCTTTTTTACTACAATACCTACCTTTTCCCAGACCATATGAGCATACAGAGTCTGAAAACTAATACTTTTTATCTAATTCATAGTGAGGTTGAGGTGAACCTTTGGGATGTAAATATGATCAGTGGAGTTCCAATTTTAAGAGTCATTTTTGATTAATTATCCCCTTTATTATATAAATAGTGTTATTTGGAAAAATCCCCTCTGATCCCCAATGAGTTTCTTGATCTAGAGAGTGAAATCCCAAGAAGATATTTCCATCCAAGGTTTAGCGTCCCTTTTAGAACACAAGTAAACAAATTTATCAAGAATATCAGACATGATCCATGATAAAAGTGGCCCAAAGTTTTACCAACTTACAAATATCATGGATCCATATATTATTACAGGAAAACTATTTAAGAAGGTTGATTCAATAGTTGGGGATGGTAGCTCACCTCTCAAGCTGATTGTCTAGTCTGCTTAGTAGATTTCTTAGTGATGTTTTTAAGAAAGTATATACTCCCGGTTTGAGAATCAAAGACTAGGGTAAGGATAAAATAATTTTTAATAAAAAAATGTAAAATGGTATACATATATGTTTTCAAGGGGTGGTGGACCATCTCATGGGGATAGATGACTTGGAGGATTATTTTCTCACCACTCCTGATGTAGTTGAAGAATCCATGCAGAAGGTTCATATCCCTTGAAGCTTGGATATTCCATTTTTTATTTTTTTATTTTATTTCTAAATTAATTGAATCATATCAAACTTCTTATGTTGATATTGATGGTGGTGGGATTGATGTTCCCAAATTAGTAGTGTTTTCTAGGCTTGTCTCCCTAAAAGAGGATGTGGTTCCTTTAGTGGAAGAGGAAAATGTATTGCCCATAACAATAGTGGTTGGGTATTGGAGCTTAATATAAGAATTAATAAAGGGGGATTAACCATAGTAACAACTCTCAAGGAAGATACTTTTCATTAGATGAGATTAATTATTCACATTTTCATCTTCCAATATTCTCCAATTTCTATTAATAAAATCTTAGTGTTCATTTCAGTGATGCCAATGCAAATCCATGAAATTTAAGGCAATGTTGTCCTGAAATCTCAATTGACCAAGGAAGTAGGGAAATCAATAGATGTAGAGAAATTACTTTGAGGAATTTTTATCTTGGACCCTCATTGAGTGTTTTGGTCTTTAATATATCCCCCCCATCTTTGTATGGATGCAAATTGGACTACAGAGCTCGGAGAATCTTCTGCATAACCCACCATTTTGTTATAAAATATATATAGAGGATAGTCTTAGATACTCCTTTGGAATAATTTCCTTCATAACTCTATAGGAAACAAAATTTATTCACCATGATGGTATATTTTATAGTTTACTATCCGGATGTTCATTATACTATAAAGAAGATAATACAATGGTAGGAACAAGAGAAAAAGTTTCAATATATTCTTATTAGTGAAATGCTATCAACATAGTACACTGATCTTCAAGATATAGTATCTAAAGTGGAATCAAATTATGCTAAAGAGGTTATGGAGAATCAATGCTAGATCAATGAAGAAACCCTTTGGGTGATCTGCCTTTAACATGAGATGGATGCATCCATGGAAAAAATGGTCATGCATTACTTTTTTCTTGAAGTGGTCCATTCTTGAGGAAAGAAGGATGTTTCCATTAATGTGGAAAAATTTCACCTTGTTGGATAGAATGGATTCACCATGCTTTATAGTCTTCCAAATTAAATTTATGAGGCATGAAATTATATCCATAAAATTCCTTATTTTGGATATTCCTCTTATCTTTGATCTAATGAATGAATACAAATTTTGCATCAAAATGTTTTTCAAGCCTTTGATTTCTATCCCAATCTAACCATCATTTAACAATTACCATACAATACTTGAATGATAAGAATCATGATAATATAAGTTAATATGGATTAAAAAACAATGAAAAATATCAATAACTCGACTTTTTTTGGGGTCATATTGGTGGACCCATGGGGTTTTTTCCTTTTTTTTATTTTTTCCTTAACTTTTGTCTAGGATTCATATAAGGGATTCCATGTAGGAAAGAAATTATATTTATATCATGAAATATATATATATTTTCATATTTAAAAGTTATTTTTTGTGTTTTCACTAGAAATTTATGGTCATGTGATTTAGACTATTAATAGCCAGAGTTTAGGTTCATACAATTTATTAAAAAATGCATTTAGTTTTAAGGTCATGATTCTTGGACCAAAGGGGTGTGATGGCCTTACCCAGCTAAAATAGATCAACCCAATATAAATAAAGGACTAAAAACTATAATAGGACCATTTATAAGATATATCTTCTTAGATAGGGTGGGGAACATAGTTTATTATCACTATTCTTGGACTCAAGGATCATTTAGTTCAAGACCATGCGATGAGGGTCAAAATGATTCAGGATGACATCATATTTTTTGTCCCAATAATGAGTATGACACATGGAGATTAACATAAAGGATATAAAAATAATTTTAATAGTTTGATTTTGTGTTGTGTAAATCATATTCCAAATATTTTTGATCCATGGATGATGAAACCGGACATATACCAGGAGGGTGACCACTAATCACATCTGGGTGGTGTGTTCCACTATGATGCTGTTAGGGAAAATTAAGGTTGGAGGTCCTTCCCATTAGAACAATATGTGTAACACACCAGGTAAATAAAGAATGTGAAATTTTCATATTTATCCATATTTGTGAATAAAATATTAATATGACTTTAAAGGGGACACTATGCTCGATTGCGTACCCAACACGCAACAGCGAGTTTCTTGGGAATATTACGTTGCACTCTAATAATAAAATAATATTATTTTAAATGGTAGTTAACATGTAGCCATTGTATTGGCGGGAATGGATATAAATAACTAAAATATGATTATATATGTTTTTAAATGTTTTTCCATTTATCCAATAAAAGATAAAGGCTTAAAATACGGAAAGAATTCAATTTTAGGCGTATATGCCCTAGTTTTCACTAAAGGTTCACTTATCACCTTTTGATGGAGAACCGTCATTAAATATATTTTTTTTTAACTCTTATACATTCTATTTTACCAAATAAAACTTTTCTTTAGAATCGGGACATCAAAATTTACTTTGTGTAAATTTTTGGTATCTTTCCGATAAAGTTCATTTTTTAATGAATAGTGTAAAATGTTGTATTTTAATTCAAAACCTCTTTTTAATATAATTTATTTATGTTATTAGATTATCTTTTGAATTGTTTTTAAAGTGAAATTATAATATATTTTAACCATTAAATCCAATAGTGATTGTTGGAATTAATTTCACTTTGAAATCAGACTTAAACTAGTGTCAATCTTTTGATACTTATTGTTTCATAAAAACACGTTATTTGCTCTGACAGCAAAAATTAATTATTAAATTAATTAATGTGACTTATATGTTTTTAATTTTTTAAAATAGACTTCATTTTGGATTCGGAATATCAAATATAGCTTAGGGTGAATTTTTGGGATTTTTCTGAAAAACTTCAATTTTTGATGAATAGTGAAACCACTTAGTGGTACTTATAAAAACTGATTTTTCGTTTAAATGAAATTTTACCACTTCTGTGTTTTGAATTTCAAAAATACGACATACATGGTTATAATTAAGAAGTAAAATGTGGTTCAATGAGATTAAAATAATTTTTTGGTGAATAGCAACTTTTAAGTTCTTAATCGCGATTAGAAGTAATTAGTGTAGTTTAAGGTAAGAATAATGTTTTAATAAAATGAAATGACCTAGAAACATGTACTACCCTCATTGGATGTGTCATGGAAGACCAAGAAAATCCATGGGTCAACTTGGGGACCCCATGAAGCCACTTTGGTTGGAAAATGACATAAATACCTTTTTATTTAATGTTAAAGTAAAAATGACACAAACATGAAATGTTTTAATAAACCAATTTTTACATGGGGTTATACAAGTCCGATTTTTGACTATAAATAGTAATTGGAAAGATAAAAAGATTTCCTATATCATAGTATTTTTTTTATAATTTTTAGTCGTTAAATAAATTAAATTATTGATGACATCATGATGATGCAGCGATGACCTCATTATTTAACGATTTAAATAAAATGTAAAGATAATGTAATATATAAGACCTACACATGTCCAAAACTTATTGGATGAGTGTATTTAGAACCCTTATCACCTTATAATCTAATTATATCAATGTGGGACCTCTTAAATCAGAATATCATTTTAAAATAAAGTGACTTTTCTTTACTTTCCAAGAGTGCCCCTCCTCTCCTCTTATAAAAGGCCCCCACCTCTACCTCCTTACCCACACTACCAAAGCCTTTGGCTTGGCCAAACCCTACCCATTTTGTCTCTACACTTCCCTATATTACTCCTTGAAGCCTCACTTTGGGCAGAAGGCTTCCCAAGGAAGCCTTTGAGCTCAAACCAAAGGGAGTTACCCGATTTTAAGGTAATGTCTTCACTTGAGTCCTTTTGTTTTATTTTGCCTCTCCAACCCCCTAAAATCTTTTTATTAATTTCTTTTGTAAAAACTACAGTATCTTAAATATACTATTATGTGGTTGTAATAATGATTCGAGCTACACTTACACACAACTACATGTAATGGTTTAAGAAAATACTGTTTCCGTGGATGGTGAATTTCTGCCTCACGAAACGATGATTGTTCAACACTCATATAACACATTCAAAGGTGGCCATTAAGATTTCACTATATTTATATATGATATATAATATGTTTATGTTTTACTTAAGCTTATGTATTTTTCATTTGTGGCTTACCTTTATGGCTTCCATTATGGGTATACGCGATATCTTCATTTTAGGAAGTGCGGACTACCGCCCCTCAAAGTGATGTGATTCGTTAATGCCATACGTGGGACGTATAAAGATTGGATTTAATGTTATTATATATGATTTTATACTGGAATTATAATATACCTGTATATAATTATTATTTATTTCCATTAAAGTATGAGATAGAAATGAAATTAGCATTCATGCGTACGTACGGCTTACCGTCTCCATGAACGGTGCATTTCATTTCTTATCCCCAAATGTAATGTACTATTATAAGTACATGTATATAATGGATATATATGATTAATGATACATCTAAATTATGAATATAATTCTGGAATTAAAATATACATACCTCTCATTTAGTTTTAATTCCATTAATATGACAAAGAAATGAAAGTAGCATTCATGCGTACGTACGGCTTACCATCTCCATGAACGGTGCATTTCATTTCTTAACTCTAAATGATTATGTGATATTATAAATACATGTATATTATATATATATATGATATATATGATATCCAAATCAGGAATTTCATTCTGGATATAAAGAACCTTTGACCACACGAACAACATGTAATTGTAAGAAGTCCACTTTCGACTTAAGAACCAAATATTGACAAAACAAACATTATTAACTTAAATGATTACATAATGTTTATAACATGGAAATAAGTGATATAAAAGGAATAATGAACTTTAAAAAGGTTCTTAAGAAAATATAAATTAACTCAAGTTTATTATTCAGGATGTTAAAGAACGATCGAGTCAAGTTGGACCTGAGGTAAGGGATCCTACTCCTCTCTTTCTTTTTAAGTACACTCTTTTATGTCATTCCTTTTAAAGCTCATATTTCTTGTTATTGGGATGTTATTTTATATTACACTTACTTCAATTTTTATGTTCATATGGTGAGAGACCCTATTCTCTCTCATCAATCCATTTTGGAAGTTTTGAGTGGCGCCGTTAGGCTGCCGAATTTTCGTAAGAGATCTAACCTCCTCTCTTTCTTTTTAAGTACTCTCCTTTATGTCACTTCTTTAAGAACTTCTTTTTTATGTTGGGGGATGTTCTTTTATATTACTCTTTCTGTAAACTTTATGTTAATATGATGAGAGACCCTATTTCATCTCATCAATCCATTTTGGATGTTTTAAGTGGCGCCGTTAGGCTGCCGAGTTTTCGTAAGGGATTTTTTTCATATCACTTTTATTCCCGTGATATTTATGCTACATTTGCCACAATTTACTTTGAGTGGTGTATGTACTGCCCGTTATTTTACTCATTGTGTAATATACTTTCATTTATGAGTATTTACATCAATGTTGTATTGTCCTTCTTTCACGGGGTGCATGTCTCGAAAGATACCCATGTCTGTAAGGGAACCTTTCACACTCCTCTTTTTGTAAAAGACTTCTTTTGTTATGTCTTTTTCACATAATATTATGTTGGGATATGTTCTTATATATCCTTATTGATTTAAATTTTATTTCCAAGTGATGAGATACCCTTTTTATCTCTCATTGACTCATTTTCTGAATTTTGAAGTGACGCCGTTAGGCTGTCAAATTTTTGCAAGGGAACTTCTTAACCCAAATTTGATTCTTTGGGATAAAATTGTACTCCTTGAATATGTAGTTCTATGAATATGTGTGAATAACCTCTGATTGTTTAACACTTAATATCCACTTATATTTGGTGTATTCGTTTGTCTCACATAATTATGTAATTGATTTATCCTTAAACCAAGGATACCGTCTTTGTAAGGGACTTCGTCTCAATCTCCTTTCATTGAGGCATATTTCGTTTTATACACAAATTTATTTTATACGGTGTATAAACCCCTTTGAATTTTACTTTTATACAAAAGGAATCTTTTTCTACGAAGAGTTTTACTAAACGAAAAATAGGAATGTTTATTTTAACGTACGCAGTGACAATGACCTTTTCCGCCGCCGCGAGTATTATTTGATCTTTGGCTTCCTCAACAAGCCGTAATGTTTTTAAAATAAAATAAATACCATATAATCTTTTATGTATTTTGGTATTGAAAATGGTTTTGATAAAGGATTCTATTTTGTCAATATATTTAAATGATATATTGTGATTGAAATGTGGAAATGTTATCTTTCCTTTATATTGGTGTTATGTGTTATAATTTTATAATGGTATTTTGACATTTTACGGGTGGTTACGTGATAAACCATATGACAGGTGGTGCCATGAATTCCAGGACGAGTGGTTACGTTATAACCTCCAATGCATTGGGTATGGAAGTCGGACGTATGGGTATTCCATTAAGTATGTATGGAAGTTGGCCGAATGGCTATTCTATTAAGTGATATGTGTGGAATTAGACCTTATGGTTATTCCACTTAAGTATGTTTATGTCCCAAGTTACCTTTATATGTTATGAGATCTTTATATGGGTTTTATGGTAATATTTTGGTTACAGAAGGGTATGTAATAAACTTTTATTCAGCGAAGAGTTTTTACTACTTCGAAAAGGTGAAAAGTATTACTTTGATAAAGTATACATGGTTTACTTGTTGTTTTGAAAAACTAACAGTTTTCATTCTTTGTGTATCCCTTACTGAGCTTTTTATGCTCATCCCAAGTTTTTGAAATATTTTTCACAGGACTTAGCATGGAATAGGGTAAAGGATGGGATCAAGGGAAAGTCATGCTACCTAAAAAATGGAACTAGACATGTTTCTTTTTAAGAGTTTTTATTTTATGGAAACTGAGTAGAAGTTTATACTTTTTAATCTTTTGAGATGTAATAGTTATGTCCTAATTCTCTAAAACTCTAAACCTGAAAAGATCCTCAATGTGAATTACTCATTTAATTCAATATTAAGTAAGGTTTAAGGCTAGGGCCTTATAGTTGGTATCAAAGGTCGATTTAGATAACTTTAGAGGTTAGGGTATTATTTAAGCATAAGTGACATGACCATAATGGTTAGGATTTCAGAAATTTTTATAGTTTTTAGATAAAGTGAATGAGTAAGTATATCTTCTTCATTAGTACATGATGGTTTTGTTGTTATACTCACACTGACCCTTTTTGGTTTTAGTAAATGGCTGGATCTAGCAGGCACCAAGGTAATAGTGGATGTGAAGGAAACTGTGATAGTTTTCTGAGTGAGAAACTGAATGATATGAGAGCTGCAATGAGAACTCTTGTGTTTATCCTCAACCAACTATCAAGGAGTCATGATCAACCACTTGAACCTTGGTACATTCTATAATTCATCATGTACGAGATGACCAATCGATGTGGAAGTTCAGGTAATAATTATAAAGGTTACCATTAAAGTTTATATGATCCTTTATTTTGAGGTAATTATGGGTTACTCTATGATATGATGGAAAATGAAAGGCATGAGATAAACATGAGGTTAAAATATGTTATGATTTTTTTTGAAGATTTTATCTCATTTTGGGGAATGTTTTAAGAGTTATATAGTTTTGGAAAAATGACAACACGCAGACCGTGTGACAACCCGTCACATCGGACAAAGATACGGGAATCGAACCCACAACCAAAGTGCAACTGGTATTTATCACCTACCACTGGACTACGTGAAGTCCCTGGTTAGTTTAACTGATTCTTTTTAGTTATATGATTTTATGAATTAAGAGTAAGTTGATTTTGGGTTATTTATGAAAATGATTAACCTGCCATGGAGGATATGTGACCAGGTTAATTACTTTTCAATATGAGACTTTAAGAGTAACTGATGTTATTTGGAGATAGATTTTAATTTGTACCTTGGAAGACTATGCGACTAAATCCTTCAAATTTTTGGGTTTCAATATTAGTTTGGTTTACTTTGAAGTATTTTATGGACAAATTGTTTATCAGATGGTCCTCGTTGAACTTTGGGTTTTTTTTGGAAAAATTTTGGAGATTAAGCATAGATTTTCTTTTTAAAGGGTTATCCTTTTATGGATTATCTGATCTTGTACTAACCTTTTTGGTTTTGGTTTTGGTTAAAGCCTAAAGACTTGGGAAGTATATAGTTCTCTTTGGTGGATTAGGTGATTCTCTAGAAGTCGATTATAGTACTCTTAATATGAACAAGTCTTCCAAAATACTCGTCTTTTGGAGAAAATATGAGTTTGTGTAAGGAATCTAATAAAAGTTGAAAGTCAACATGATAAGTGATTATGTTTCCTTATGAATAAATTCCTCAATAAAAAGTAACTTAAAACAAAAATGTTGTCTATTAACTTTTCTTATTGGGGAATCGAATACCGTTTAACCCATCACAAGTTTGTGATTTTCTTATGGTTAACTTTCTCCTAGACATGTTTACTATCACTCTCCCTAAAGAACATGACCCTTTTATTTTTCTTCCATGTCCATGTTTTCCTACATGGAATCCTATTATGGGTTAACTCGGGTGTCCTCTGTAATTATCTTTCTTTATTTTAAAGTGATTGTTTTACCAACTCTTGTTCCGATGTGGTACTTTCAAGGATGTTTCCAAGCTCAATTTTAAAAATTGCGAGGACGCAATTCCAAAAAGGGGGGAAGGATGTAACACCCCAGGTAAATAAAGAATATGAAATTTTCATATTTATCCATATTTGTGAATAAAATATTAATATGACTTTAAAGGGGACGCTATGCTCAATGGCGTACCTAACACGCAACAACGAGTTTCTTGGGAATCTTATGTTGCACTCTAATAATAAAATAATATTATTTTAAATGGTAGTTAACATGTAGCCGTTGTATTGGCGGGAATGGATAGGAATAACTAAAATATGATTATATATGTTTTTAAATGTTTTTACATTTATCCAATAAAAGATAAAGGCTTAAAATACGGAAAGAATTCAATTTTAAGCGTATATGCCCTAGTTTTCACTAAAGGTTCACTTATCGCCTTTTGATGGAGAATCGTCATTAAATATAGTTTTGTTCACTCTTATACATTCTATTGGACCAAATAAAACTCTTCTTTATAATCGGGACATCAAAATTTACTTTGTGTAAATTTTTGGTATCTTTCCGATAAAGTTTATTTTTTAATGAATAGTGTAAAATGTTGTATTTTAAATCAAAACCTCTTTTTAATCAAATTTATTTATATGATTAGATTATCTTTTGAATTGGTTTTAAAGTTAAATTAGAATATATTTTTACCATTAAATCCAATAGTGATCTTTGGAATTAATTTCACTTTGAAATCAGACTTAAACTAGTGTCAATATTTTGATACTTATTGTTTCATAAAAACACGCTATTTGCTCTGACCGTGGGAATTAATTATTAAATTAATTAATGTGGCTTATATGTTTTGAATTTTGTAAAATAGACTTCATTTTTGAATTCGGAATATCAAATATAGCTTAGGGTGAATTTTTGGTATTTTTCTGAAAAACATCAATTATTGATGAATAGTGAAACCACTAAGTGGTACTTATAAAAACTGATTTTTCATTTAAATGAAATTTTACCACTTCTGTGTTTTGAATTTCAAAAATCCGACATACATGGTTGTCATTAAGAAGTAAAATGTGATCCAATGAGATTAAAATAATTTTTTGGTGAATAGTAACTTTTAAGTTCTTAATCGCGATTAGAAGTAATTAGTGTAGTTTAAGGTAAGAATAATGTTTTAATAAAATGAAATGACCTAGAAACATGTACTACCCTAATTTTATGTGTCATGGACGACCAATAAAATCCATGGGTCAACTTGGGGACCCCATGGAGCCACTTTGGTTGGAAAATGACATAAATACCTTTTTATTTAATGTTAAAGTAAAAATGACACAAACATGAGATGTTTTACTAAAACAATATTTACGTGGGGTTATAAAAGTAATATTTTTTACTATAAATAGTCATTGTAAATATTAAAAGATTTCCTACATCATAGTATTTTTTTATAATTTTTAGTCGTTAAATAAATTAAATTATTTATGACATCATAGTGATGCAGCGATGACCTCATTATTTAACGATTTAAATAAAATGTAAAGATAATGTAATATCTAAGACCTAAACATGTAAAAAACTTATTGGATGAGTGTATTTAGAACCCTTATCACCTTATAATCTAATTATATCAAGGTGTGACCTCTTAAATCCGAATATCATTTTAAAATAAAGTGACTTTTCTTTACTTTCCAAGAGTGCCCCTCCTCTCCTCTTATAAAAGGCCCCCACCTCTACCTCCTTACCCACACCCCCAAAGCCTTTGGCTC
Organism: Viscum album; assembly: GCA_963277665.1. NCBI lineage: Eukaryota > Viridiplantae > Streptophyta > Magnoliopsida > Santalales > Viscaceae > Viscum > Viscum album. The sequence goes on from OY728120.1 coordinate 2,091,557,925, forward strand.
GAACAACCCCTGCCCATTTTGTCTCTACACTTCCCTCTATTACTCCTTGAAGCCTCACTTTGGGCAGAAGTCTTCCCAAGGAAGCCTTTGAGCTCAAACCAAAGGGAGTTACCCGATTTTAAGGTAATGTCTTCACTTGAGTCCTTTTGTTTTATTTTGCCTCTCCAACCCCCTAAACTATTTTTATTAATTTATTTTGTAACAACTACAGTATCTTCAATATACTAGGATGTGGTCATAAGAAGAATTCGAGCTAAACTTACACACACCTACATCTAATGGTTAAAGAACATACTGTTTCTGTGGATGGCGAATTTCTGCCTCACGAAACGATGATTGTTCAACACTCATATAACACCTTCAAAGGTGGCCATTAATATTTAACTATATTTATATATGATATATAATATGTTTATGTTTTACTTAAGCTTATGTATTTTTCATTTGTGGCTTACCTTTATGGCTTCCATTATGGGTATACGCGATATCTTCATTTTAAGAAGTGCGGACTACCGCCCCCTCAAAGTGATGTGATTCGTTAATGTCATACGTGGGACGTATAAAGGATGGATTTAATCTTATTATATATGATTTTATACTGGAATTATAATATACCTATATATCATTATTATTTTTTTCCATTAAAATATGAGATATAAATGAAAGTAGTGTTCATGCGTACGTACGGCTTACCGTCTCCATGAACGGTGCATTTCATTTCTTATCCCCAAATGTAATGTACTATTATAAGTACATGTATACAATGGATATATATGATGAATGATACATCTAAATGAGGAATATAATTCTGGAATTAAAATATACATACCTCTCATTTAGTTTTAATTCCATTAATATGACAAAGAAATGAAAGTAGCGTTCATGCGTACGTACGGCTTACCGTCTCCATGAACGGTGCATTTCATTTCTTACCTCTAAATGATTATGTGATATTATAAATAAATGTATATTATAGATATATATGATATATATGATATCCAAATCAGGAATGTCATTCTGGATATAAAGAACCTTTGACCACACGAACAACATGTAATTGTAAGAAGTCCACTTTCGACTGAAGAACCAAATATCGACAAAACAAACATTATTAACTTAAATGATTACATAATGTTTATAACATGGAAATAAGTGATATAAAAGGAATAATTAACTTGAAAAAGGTTCTTAAGAAAATATAAATTAACTCAAGTTTATTATTCAGGACGTTAAAGAACGATCGAGTCAAGTCGGACCCGAGGTAAGGGATCCTACTCTTCTCTTTCTTTTTAAGTACACTCTTTTATGTCATTCCTTTTAAAGCTCATATTTCGTGTTATTGGGATGTTATTTTATAATACTCTTACTGCAATTTTTATGTTAATTTTGTGAGAGACCCTATTCTCTCTCATCAATCCATTTTGGAAGTTTTGAGTGGCGCCGTTAGGATGCCAAATTTTCATAAGAGATCTAACCTTATCTCTTTCTTTTTAAGTACTCTCCTTTATGTCACTTCTTTAAGAACTTATTTTTTATGTTGGGGGATGTTCTTTTATATTCCTCTTTCTGTAAACTTTATGTTAATATGACAAGAGACCCTATTTGATCTCATCAATCCATTTTGGAAGTTTTAAGTGGCGCCGTTAGGCTGCCGAGTTTTCGTAAGAGATTTTTTTCAACTCACTTTTATTCCCGTGAGATTTATGATACATTTTCCACAATTTCTTTTGAGTGGTGTATGTATTGCCCATTATTTTACTCATTGTGTAATATACTTTCATTTATGAGTATTTACATCAATGTTGTATTTTCCTTCTTTCACGGGGTGCATGTCTCGAAAGATACCCATGTCGGTAAGGGAACCTTTCACCCTCCTCTTTTTGTAAAAGACTTATTTTGTTATGTCTTTTTCACATAATATTATGTTGGGATATGTTATTATATATACTTATTGATTTAAATTTTATGTCCAAGTGATGAGATACCCTTTTTATCTCTCATCAACTCATTTTCTGATTTTTGAAGTGACGCCTTTAGGCTGTCAAATTTTTGCAAGGGAACTTCTTAACCCAAATTTGATTCTTTGGGATAAACTTGTACTCCTTGAATATGTCGTTCTATGAATATGTGTTAATAACCTATGATTGTTTAACACTTAATATCCACTTATATTTGGTGTATTCTTTTTTCGCACATAATTATGTAATTGATTTATCCTTAAACCAAGGATACCGTCTTTGTAAGGGACTTCGTCTCAATCTCCTTTCATTGAGGCATATTTCATTTTATACACAACTTTCTTTTATACGGTGTATAAACCCCATTGAATTTTACTTTTATAAAAAAGGAATATTTTTCTATGAAGCGTTTTACTAAACGACAAAAAGGAATGTTTCTTTTAACGTACGCGGTGACAACGACCTTTTCCACCGCCGCGAGTATTATTTGATCTTTGGCTTCCTCAACAGGCCGTAATGTTTTTAAAATAAAATAAATACCATATAATCTTTTATGTATTTTGTTATTGAAATGGTTTTGATAAAGGATTCTATTTTTTCAATATATTTAAATGATATATTGTGATTGAAATGTTGAAATGTTATCTTTCCTTTATATTGGTGTTATGTGTTATAATTTTATAATGGTACTTGGACATTTTATGGGTGGTTACGTAATAAACCATATGACGGGTGGTGCCGTGAATACCAGGATGGGTGGTTACGTTATAACCTCCAATGCATTGGGTATGGAAGTCGGCCATATGGCTATTCCATTAAGTATGTATGGAAGTTGTCCGAATGGCTATTCCATTAAGTGATATGTGTGGAAGTCGACCTTATGGTTATTCCACTTAAGTATGTTTATGTCCCAAGTTACCTTTATATGTTATGAGATCATTGTATGGGTTTTATGGTAATCTTTTGGTTACAGAAGGGTAATTAATGAACTTTTATTCAGCGAAGAGTTTTTACTACTTCGAAAAAGTGAAAAGTATTACTTTGATAAAGTATACATGGTTTACTTGTTGTTTTGAAAAACTAACAGTTTTCATTCTTTGTGTATCCCTTACTGAGCTTTTTATGCTCATCCCAAGTTTTTGAAATGTTTTTCACAGGACTTAGCATGGAATAGGGTCAAGGATGGGATCAAGGGAAAGTCCTGCTACCTAAAAAATGGAACTAGATATGTTTCTTTTTAAGAGTTTTTATTTTATGGAAACTTATTAGAAGTTTCTACTTTGTAATCTTTTGAGATGTAATAGTTATGTCCTAATTCTCTAAAACTATAAACCTGAAAAGATCCTCAATGTGAATTACTCATTTAATTCAATATTAAGTAAGGTTTAAGGCTGGGGCCTTATAATATGACTCTGGTTTCCATACTGAAATGGGGATGCATATGTAAGGCCATATTAAGGGATATATTCATAATCATACAAAATTTTCCAATTAAGTTAGGTAAACTCACTTCCAAAATCAATGGATGGTTTTTAAGATTCAAACACATGGGGAATGAAGATTGTTATATAATAAGGGTTCTTAATAAGGGTTTGTGTACCCTTAATGTTACATCACTACGTACTAAACACATTATTAAGGTTAAATAAATATAAAAATCATCACTCTAACTTCTTTCTAGATTAGTGTATCCAACAAGAAATTATTGGTTTTTTCTAGGGTCATTTGGTGGACCCTACAATCTTTGTTAATTTTTCTACATTCAATCTAAATTTTTCCAAATCCCACAAAATGAGAGTCTTAGTGGGTGGAGACATGAATTTTTCTCATTCCACCCTTTTATGGTTTTTCATCCTGATAAGTTTTAGGTCACTTTCACTAGAAATTTATGGTCATGTGATTTAGGCCATGGTGTGAAAGGAGTGAAAGTTCATAATTTGGATGGGGGGTGGGGATATAAGGAACCAAGGAAACCCCAATATCTCAAGGAAAAGATGTGATAACAATATAATTCATTGAAATAGGTTCTCAAATCTAATATTATGGCATGTTATAGTTACATGAAAGGTGACCACCAATCATATTGGGATGATGGGTTCTTTTGTGATGCTTCCAAGAAATATGAGGATTAGAGGAACCTCCATTTATGATGAGATGATTCAGTTGACATGAGAAAATGGTTGTTCACATATTGAGTCATATTGTGGTATGTATGCATAGTCAAAAAAAGTGTCCCCTGGATTTTGGTATACTTGTTACCGAAATCCATGGAAGTTTATAAAAATATGATAAAATCAAATAATATCCAATAGATATATGGTGAGAGCATTTTAAATTTGAGTTTATCATATCAGAACTACCACTATATTATGAAAATGAGTAGAAATGAATAACAGATTGTGGATGGGTCTAGGATATTTGTTCTAACAATCTCTATATATCCTGAATCAATCAAGAATCACACCACATGAAGTTATAAAATATGAATCCTATAAAAATACCCGACTCATATGTAGGGGGAAGGAATTTATCACTTCGAAAATTATGGATTGGACTAGGATAAAAGATTTAGATATCATTATGTATCCTTAAGAAACATGAATCAAGACACACATAGATCTTTGAGATGTCCTATATATATATATTGATCTCATATGTAGGGAGTGAAGCATTTTTTATTGAAGGGACTTATGACTGTACCTAGTATAGAAATAAAAGTTTTTATTTAAAAATGATAAGAAATATTTTATAAAGGGTTATAAATTATGAAATAATGCCAAAATATAAAATATTTATATTTTAATTATTATATTTCATAATTAATTATTTCAAATAGTTCAAAATTAAAAGGTGACTTATTTAGATATTATTTAATCTGCATATTTTTTTTGATGATTAATATAATGAAGTCTTAAATAATTACTAAGTATATGATATTTATATTATATAAAATTTATACACAATAGAAATTGGATTGTATTTCTTTTAATTCTTATAATATCTTATATTTAAAATTGAAATTCCATATAATGATAAATATGAAAGAGTTCATATTGTAATGAATATAAATTTTTATATTCAATATTATGGAATGTCCACAATGATAAATTTGAAAAACTATAAAACTGTTAGTAATTTTATTTTATTTATCAGTTTTTCTTAATTTTTGATCTCATTTTTAAATATATGATTTTTTTTATTTACGTAAAACTTGTTCCTATTTTATTCATAGTTCTAAAATTTTTATATGATGAAATGTTTATGATTTTGTTTAAAATTTTAAACTACTTCTAGGATAGAGCCTTGTATTTTCATACTAGGAGAGTCTCCATAATAAATTTTATTTTTTATCTACCTTGAACTGAGTTTTTCATTTATTTAAATTTTTTTCCCTATTTTATTCACAGTTCTAAAATTCTTATATGATGAATGATTTAGGATTTAGTTTAATTTTTTTAAATTATTCTAGGATAAAGCCTTGTATTTTCATACTAGGAGAGACTCCATAATAAATTTACTTTTTTATCTACCTTGAACTCAGTTTTTAATTAATTTTATTAGTTTGAATTTAGTAATTGAATATAGTTTATAAATATTAGGCATTAGAGTTATGATGAATTGGATCATATCTTGAGTAAAGTATCCCCTTGTAGAGAGACTTGGGGTTGGAATGAATATATAACCAGAGTCAAATACCTTTTACAGGATAGTGGATGAGTTTGGATATCTATCGATATGGGTTTACTCAAGTAGAGATTGCAAATCTTATATAATTATAAACCTTTACATGAAGTGTTCATTTACTTTATGCATATGATGCTTCTGTATATGTATGAATATGTTTTAATTTTTTTTGGTTAAGTAACAAAAGATTGTGGGGTTTTGAGAGAGTTACATATCAATATAGTTTGAACATATTGATTTGGTGGAGGGAATAAAATTCTAAACTAAATTACTAGGATAATTTATATATAAAATGGAATAACATGATATAAGATGATGATATTAAAATTTAATTAAAATACTAAGTGTGATATTCCTTCCAAAGAGACACTCATCAATACCTCAATCATCCAACTAGGTAGTTTCATTCCAATGATGGGTTCCCCTGGATTATCTTGTGTAAGGTAAACAAGTAATAAGTGACCCTGGATTGTCTTGTTAGGAAATTTCAGTCCAAAGATGGGTACCCTTAGATTTTCCTTGGTTATCTTATTTTTGGCAATTTCATTAGGCAACACTTAGTTGGGAAGTCCTAACCTTTAAGATACTAGAGGAATAGAGTTGAGTTTATCTATATGATATATTAGAAAAAGTGTTGTTCACTCAGCTATCCAAGAATCATATATGATTTAATTGGGATAATTCCTTATCTAAATAATTAAGTGGGGAGATAAATTCTAAATAAGGCTATTTTTAGTGAAATATATATCTTTTCCTACCAATATATATGAGGAATATAAGGGGTCATCATTTTAGTGGGAGTACATTTAATAAAAATACTTATTAAATGGTTAATAATAAATGATACTGATTTAATAAAAACTTATGTCACTAATAATATCTTCATCATAATAAAGATAAATGTTGTGATTAATCCTTGAAATGAGAAGCTTAAAGTAATTTTATCCTAAGTCTAGTAACTTATGAAAAGTTATTAATCTAGATTGGTTATTTAAGAAAATTTATTAAGGAAAATTATATGTGTTAGAGAAATTTATTCCTTAGTAAAAAAGTGTTAAAATTATTCAAATAGTGAATCTAGATGCTTATGGAAGCATAGAGAGATTAATTAAAGGTTTCAAAGGAATTCAATGAAAAATGGATTGTTATGGTTAGAGAATCTATCCAATTGTCATATAGGGAAAATTTTAAACCATATTATTAAATTAAAGACTAGTTTACCTGATATTATCAAAGTGTGAAGAATGGAAGATCTGTGCATATGATTTCAGGATTATTGTATTATAAGGATAATACAAGTGGGTAAAAGCTAAAAAAAGGAGAAGAAAAGTTAGTCAAATTTTTTAACAATGCTTCATCAAGAATTAAAATATGGTCATTTAAAACTATGTTTTTTAGGAAGGAGAAATAATAATTTTATATAATGGGATTATCTAGAATACCTGAAGGATTTTTTGAAACTCCATGGAATGTTCATGTTAGGTATGGATGTTAAAGAATTTAATTCATTAGTTTTGAAAGGTATATGAAACGCAATGTATATTTTAAAAGTGTTGTAAATATACAAGATTTCAAAATTAAAGTAATAATTATGTGATCATATAGTTTACGTTCATGATGAAAATAGTTACTAAATATGAATGTAAATGATTTTATCAAGCTCAAATGAATCTAAGTAGAAGATATATATCTTTATCTCATTTAAATTATGTGATAAGATAATTTTCTTCATAACCAATAGATTTTATAAAGAATTATGATATTATTAAATTTATACACATTGTTTATGATTCATCAATTTCGATAACATGTTATGATAAGAATATTTGTATTAAAGTGTTTATACAGGATAAAAAATATTCATGCAACTATTTATTGAAATACACGTGAATGTGTTCCTTCCACTCATTGATGGTATATTTTAATAAAGTCTTATTTTAAAATTAAAATGTTCCAAACACATATAATACTATATATGATATAGTTTATTTGTTAAATTTCCCTACTAAAAAGAAAATAAATGTTATTTCTTAACACAAAAGGGTTTGTGTATCTTATAAAGATATTATGAAGAGAATATAATTTATATGAGGATGGTGGGAGTATATTTGGACTTAGATAAGTTCAAATTAAAAAAATTATTATACCAGTATACGTTTAATGTGAATTTTACTTAATTTCCTAAGAGAGCTAGGATGTATTGAAAAATAATAATATAAGTAGTTACATTATTTTGAATGAATTGTTTTGGTTAAATAATGTTCAAATAATTATGATGATGAACTTATAAAGCGTTCTAAGTAGACAAAATAATTTAATATAATAAAATTTGATTTTTTAAAATTAAGAAGTTTTAATATGTTCAAGAAGTTGAACAATTACATATTTTATTCCTAAATTTCAATGTTATTTAAAATAGATTTATTAATAGAAGTTTCTCACTAAATATATCATGGTGCTATTTTAATAGATAGTCACACACACACACACACACACATATATATATATATATATGTGATAGGTATTATATATGTTGTAACGTGTTAAAAAAATTCAGATATTTTAGCATTCATATAGCTGATCTTGCAGTTTAACATATATGATAAGTTAAAATGGTTCTTATGTCATGTTTGTCAAAAATTATTAAAGAATTTAAGAATATTAAAATGTATGAAATTTAAATGAAACCTTAATTTAATAATTATTTAACATTTCATACATATATATATATATATATGCATTTCATGAAGTGAAATGATAATTTACATCTCAATGTATGTCTTCGAATTTATCCCTAACTGATGTTTGTTATGGAGTATTATAGGTTATGATGAAATGTTAATGTTAGTATGAGTAATATTTTTGTATATAGACAAAAATATTGTCATTAGGCCCAAGAAAAAGAATAATATTCTTTTCATGTGCTAGATGACCCACTAAGTTTACCACATAGAATGTTATACACTTCTCTTTGGTATACTAGGGGCATATGGATCATATTTCACTCCCTACTACCTAAGGTTGGTGATATATTATAGAAAAAATATTTTAATTATTTTATTCTTAATTTAATTTTTTTAATCCCACCAATGTGTTAATTTAAGGGTATTTTTTACATTTTATGTTTTAGGAGCATTTTTGAGCTTAATTGCTAAAATGGCATATTTTGGATTTTTGATGTTTTAAATTATTTAACTGTTTTGGACATAACTATTTATAAAATGATACAAATTGAACAATTATTTTTTATATGTTCCTATGTTTGATGGGATTCATTTTATCCTTCTAGACCCAATACACAATATATAATTTGAAAGCTCAAATCAAGCTCACAATTCAGGCATCAGAAACTATGAAAAGATTGGATGAATTTTATTTTTGGGAATATATATCATAAATGGACCAACAAAATAATCTGATATTTTATATGGAGAACTAATAAATCCCGAGGAACACGTATAATTAATATGTATGCACATGATTCTTTCATTTTCAAGGTCATTAATGCGTTGTAACTTGACACATTAGAATACAAATAGTCTGTTTGGAAGAATTAAATATTCTGAGTGAATCTGCCCTAACTACTTCATTACATGGAAAATAAATCTGAAATTTCGTGATTAGATAGAGAATAAATAAATAAACAAATTTAAAGAATAAAAAATTCCCAAATTAGATCATATATGATTCCTAACATGGGTAATATTTTGGGGAAGAGTTTTGGAGCCAAATTTTCACCCGCTTTGCCTATAAAAATGTACTTCATCTTAATTCCAAAGGGTTAGAAAAGTAGTGGCCATTTTGTGTAGGTTTATATTTTATTTTATGATGTAGCATATTTTTAAAGTTTTAATTTATATTATACTTATTCTTCTTCATACCTCATTCTTCCATTTTTACTTTTATGTGTTTCTCCCACCATATTCTCTTCTAACTCCGTGAAAATGGAGAACTAACCTCGATGTTTGTTCGAGGGGGAGAACATTGGTTGATTGACTTTCATTGTACTTTAATTTATATCTATTTATATAATTATTAAAATTTTTGTGATGGTTAAATTGATTATGGTGTGAGATTGCCCCATTTTCTCTATCACCTAGTTCTTTTTCCCATTCAACATTCATCCTTCCCTTCACTATCAAAGTCGTGCATAAGATGTATTATGTCTTGGGTAGCGATGGTAAAAAAAAAGAGTTCTCCAAGATAGATTTAGGAATAGTATTTCCCCACATTCAAAGGTCTTGGTGTTGGGGTAATAAAATTTTTAATAGGAGGGTGTAGTGTGATAGATCTTGATCAATACTTTGAATTAATATTGAGAATATTTTAATAAACAATGATATCAACCATTATGATCACCCAAGAACGAATGTCTTCTTTCATTATTTCTAATGTCATTATGTTATCATTGCATATATATATATATATTAATATTTTATGCATCTTTCAAACTCATCTTTATATTATATATTACTTAGAAAATAAATAGTGACAATAGAATTTCGGTGTTGTGTAAGTTGCCTCCTCGAGACCGACCCTAGGAGTGCACTATATTGTATGCTTAGGTAAATATTCTTTTGATCGTAGATCTATGAACAATTCTTGTGCATCAAATGGGAATCATTACCGGGGAGGTGCATCACTTTCCTACACCATTTTTCATAAAAAAACAAAAAAAATCATAAATTTCAAAAACTAAAAAAACTTCTTTGTTCACGATGTATTTCAATGGTGATTATTTTGCATGGACTAACGAATATCAGGTTATAAAAGAAGTTTAAAATGATATTGATGCTAAATATAAAAGGATTAGTGATGTAGTGAAAAAATTAGAGAGCCAATTAGAGTTGATATCTGAATATGTACATGCATTTCAAGAGGAACCCAAGCCGGAACCTAAACCAGAATGAGTGGTGGAAGAGATTTCACCGATCATTTTTTATGTCAAAGAACCTCAGACAGGTGAAAAGGAGATAATAAAGGAGTTAATAATATCATCCTGTACTCAACTATTTCTCTAGGAGGTCCTTGAAGTACACATTTCAGCTAATACACTTATGGGAGATCAACAATTTTTTGGAAGAATCTTGGAATCACTTTGTTGAATATAACCTAAAACTTGATCTTCACATTATTGATATTGAAAAATCAACACCTTTTGACCTCTATATTGCTTTGGAAGATGATAAATAAAATAAACCTGATGAGATATAGTTTCCAATGGTCTTTCCAAAAGAGATCAATTTCCAAGGCGACATACTTTAAAGGGAAGATTTCTTTATTGATTCATCATGTTTTAATCATATTCAAGCTGAATTATTTTCTGACTTTCCCTTTCTAGAAATTTATGACATAGTACAAATAGAGCAGACCATGGACGATAATGAAGATATTACCCATGTGGTGGTGATTGAGGAATATGATTTGGAGAAGATGGTGGTGGTGCGAGAACCTCCTATATAAAAACTTGCATACCTTATGGAGGAGGACACCACGGAAGTTCATAGGGAGAACCCCTATTTTCTTTTCCCTCCCACTCTTGAACTCAAATTCTATCTTTCTTATTTCTTGGGTGTTGGGAATTTTTTTATCATATCTGGGGTTCTCTATTCTTGGTGTTTACTGATGGACACTGGGAAAAGTTTCATGTGGTGTTTTATCTCAAACAAACCACACCCACCTTCTGATTGGGGATAATCCAATGCAACTTGTTGACTACGGGTAGTAAAAACCTAGCACCTACTTGGGGGGTCAAACTAAGAATAATCAATTTTCTATCCCATTCCTCTTTAATTTTCAATATTTTTCTTATGAATTTTCATTTCTTTCTTGTAGTTTTAATATGGTAGAAGCTAGGATCTTAACTCAAGGCTTCCACTGAAAAATAAATCAGGTTTTGTCTTTAATTTTTTTTATTTTATTTTCTACCTAATATAAATTATATGTGAAAATTTCATGATCTTATTTGAGTTAAAAAGAGGTTAGTAAATGGAATAAGTGTGGGAGATAGATTTAAACATGTTTTTAGGAATTTGTTATGTGTTTAATTTTTTTTTCTTGTCTTTTTCTGAACTTTTCATGTTTTCTTTTTTCACTTTTAGTGTGTTTTTAGGATTCTTGAGCTGAATCGAATACTTTGGAAAATTAAAATAGTCTTGGTATTTTTGGAACATTTATTGATTTTAGTATTTTAGGATTTAAATTATTACTAAATTGGTTCAGTTTCTGATTTCCAATATTTTCATTTGAAGAAGTTTGATTGACTGTGAAACTTATGTGCATTAGTACTGTCCAAATTACAAATCTTTCCCAACCTGAGAGGTTTCTAAAACTTTTTGAAAAATTATTTCATTTCTATTTTTATTTAGAGTCTTGAGACATGTTTTGTGATACAAAACTTGATTTTTCCCCTCTTTTTAAAAGATTTTAGAGTTCATGGAATGTGTTAATTATGATTGAGGAATCACTTTGAAAGCCCTTTTGCACTCAACTCTAATTTTGGACTACCTTTTCATCTGACCTTCATTAAGACCCTAAGATCCATGAAATAACTTTTTAGGAATCCACATTACAAGTAATTTATCCCTTTAAAACCTAATAATGAAGTTAACTGCAAGACTATTGTTGATCTCAAGTGTGGGGGAGGGAGAAGATGGGATTTGTTTTGCTTTCCTGAAGAATCTGTTGGAGTTGAATTGAAAGTGTTTCCATATTTATTACTACTTGGGTGAAAGAAATGTAATAATGGGAAGATGTATGGGTTGCTCAAAATATCATTTAAAATATGGTCTTAGTGTTTACCAATTTTTTAAGATCAAAAGTTGCCTCTCTTTTCCTAAAAAACATGATTCTGAAGAGAAATCCAAATCTATATTCTAGCTGAAACATTGTTGCAATTGGGGAAAAGAGGGAAGAAAATCATTGATGCTGAAATTCCAAGTGTTAACTTCCCAAAAGAATATGTGTTTGGAGGTTATTCATTTTTGAGCCGATTGAGGAGAACACCATTCTTGAGAAAAACTGTTTTCATGCATTTACTTCACTTTAGAGCTTAGCCCTCCTCATTTTTCCTCAGATGTTTTTACATTTAAAACCTGCCAATCCACAGGCTCAGAACAACCCATTAAAAATAACTCATGATTGACACATTTTTGACTCTTTGAAGTGGGTATAATCGGAGGATATCATGCCTATAAAGATCACACATGTTCTTGGAAATGAGAAAAACTCCACATTGAAAATCATTGAGTGAAGAGAGAAATATTTTTCTGGGGAGTTTGGTACAAAATTCATGCGAGGATTAACATGAGATTGAATGAATCTTTATTATTTTTGAGGAGTTAGGAAATTTTTATATATGTATGAGGCATGATATTTTCCTTGATACGATAATTGAGTTGCGTTGTCATTTATGCTTTGAGAAGTTTGTTTTGACCATTGTATTAGATAAATGACCAGGAGTGAAATATTTAAGTGTGGGGGAATTGATAGAAAAATTATTTTCAATTATTTTATTATGAATTTAATTTTTTTAATCCCAATATTGTTTTAATTTAAGGCCAGTTGTCACATTTTATGTTTTAGGAGCATTTTTGGGCTTAATTGCTAAAATGGCGTATTTTGGATTTTAACTGTTTTAAATTATTTAAATTTTTTGGCCATATATATTTCTAAACTAATCCAAATTGAAATTTTTTTCTTTTATAGGTTCCTATGTTCTATGGGATTTATTTTACCCTTCAGGACCCAAAGCTCAATAAATCATTTGGAAGCTGAAATCTAGATCACAAATATGGCCTTGAGAACTGTGTATAGATTGGAAAAATTTTATTTTTGGGACCAAATCTCACAAATGGGAGAACCAAATGAGATTAAATTTTACATGGAGAAATAATACATAAGGAGGAAAAAGTTTCATTAATATGGACACACTTTATTATTTCATTTTCAAGGTCATTAATGCGTTGGAACTCGATGCATTGGAATATAGTCTGTTTAGAAGAATTAAATATTCCACGTTAATCTACCATAATTACTTCATTACATGTCCAATAAATCTGATATTTCTTTACCTGATAGAGAAGAAATAGCGCAATAACTTTCAAGAAGAAAATATTCCCAAATTCAATCATTTACGAGTCCTAACATGGGGAAACTTGTGGAGAATATTTTTGGAGCCAAATTTTCACTTCCTTTTCCTATAAAAATATACTTCATATTCATTCTAAAGGGTTGGAAAATTAGTTGCCATTTTGTGTAGGTTTATATTTTATTTTATTATGTAGTATATTTTTAAACTTTTAATTTATATTGGACTTCTTCTCCATACCTCATTCTTCCATTTTTACTTTTATGTGTTTTTCCCACCGTATTATGTTCGAACTCCAGGAGAATGGGGAACTCACCTCGATGTTTGTTTAAGGGGGAGAATGGTTGTTGATTGAGTTTCATTATAATTTAATTTAATTATCTTTATTTAATTCTAATAATTTTTGTGATGGTTAAATTAATTATGATGTGTGATTACCCAATTTTCTATATCACTAAGTTTTTCTTCTCATTAAACATTCATTCTTCCCTTCACTATCTAAGTCATGCATACGATGGAGTTTGACTTGGGTAGTGATGGTTGGAAAAGATATATCCTAGACCGATTTAGGAAGATTATTTCTCCACATGTAGAGATCTTGGTGTTGTGGTAATAACATTTAGAATGGGAGGTTTTAGTGTGATAGATCTTGATCACTACATTGAATTGATATTGAGAATATTTTAATAAACACTGATATCAACCATTATGATCCCCCAAGAACGAATGTCTTCTTTAATTCTATATAACATAATTTTTTTGACATTTCACACATATATATATATATTAATATTTTATTCATCTTTCAAACTCATTTTTATATTATATATTAGTTAGAAAATAAATAGTGACAATAGAATTTCAGTGTTGTGCAAGTTGCCTCCTCGAGACTAACCCTTGGAGTGCACTATATTGCATGCTTAGGTAAATAATGTTTTGATTGGGGATCTATGACAAATTCACACTCATAAATATACCTATCATGGTAACCTTCATAATTTGATACCATACTTACAAAATTCTACATATTGACCTATCTAATACATGGGTGGTTACGTATGTTGTTGATCATATCGTCGGTTGGAGATTAAAAAATATGGGATATTTCCTCTAATATGATGAGTATGAAATAATTACACTAGATCGAGATATATTATGGGAGTGTGAGACCAAACCTAGATATTTTATATTTATCTAGATAAGGGTAATGTGATGTGACTATCCATAAGGATGAATGACATGTGATGTATTTATCAATAGGATAAATCTATAATTTGAGAACAGAGAACATATGACTTGATATGTTCCATGTCCCATGGTCATTATATGTATTAGAAAAAGGGAAAATACGTGAATAAATGTTTTTATATGATTCATACTGGTGGAAATAAGTATATAGATACATGTTCTTAATGGAGATCATGTTAGATTTATTTATAGATTGAGTAGTATTGATATTTTATTAGAGGCAACTCATTTCATACCTATATGGATCCAAAGATTCATATTCGATGTAAATGCTATAAAGGCTCTTGGGGTCACAATTTGTGGTTAAATGAATGGGTATTGAGTCTAACTCAAAATTATATTCTGAAGGTGTTTTATAGTTAATCCAAATATTTTTGGATGGGTACTCACAAGGCACTGCATATTAAGTGATACAAGGTGAAGTTAATGAAAACTTTGCAAAAGTGTTTCGGAAGATATCCGAAAAGTGTTTTTTATAGGTTTCAAAATTTATTGTATATGATTCAATATAAGGTGAAATGGAACAAAGTATATTATGATTTATTTCAAGAGGGTGATTGGAAGTGATATTCCCTAAATACATATTTATATATGATATATTTATGGGTTGTATATTGGCATGAATGAAAATTATTATTTTCATGCATTGGGTATATTATTTTATGTGTATTAGATACCCAAACCATTTCAACCATATAAGATATCATTAAATGAAACCATTTCATATTTATATAAAACTTATAGGGAGTAAATGGATGTAATTAATTCATTTCAACCATGGTATTTATTCATATATTTTATCACATGAATAAATGAGATAGTCCAAGGAGTTTCTTTCATGATTATAAATTATAAATCTATATGATGGATGTAGTGTATTTGATAAACTTTTTAACATCCCAGATCCAAATTCCACTCAACTGGTACCCCATACCTGGTTGGTCACATGGCCTCAAGCACATTTCCCCAAATTTTTGAGGCTTCCGAATAGTAAAAAGGGCCTATGTTGTGATAGTGGGGAAACTATGCCCTCATTGGTATAGTGTAATAGATAGGAATAATAATATATAATTGCAGAAGCAATAAACAACATATAACTAAAATAAATAGTGTAAGACTAATAAGATAAATAAATAAGCACCATTCAATAAAAAAGATGATGCAACATGTGACATGTTCTTGGAAAGTATCCAAAAAAGGTACACTATAGGAATCCAAAATATATATTGCAAAATAAAAAAGAAACAATGGAATCTAAGAAGAATCGCAAGACGCAGCTCAGTCCCATGTTCTCCTTCTCCTAAACAAAATCTCAAGTACCTGTAGAAGGGTGCTTTTCCTCAATAATATAATCTATTTGGGTCCAAAATCATGACCAAAATAGGGCGTGAGAAATAAATCCCTATAGGAAACCACCAAAGATCTTTTCCTATTTGTTAGTGAGTATATGCATTAGGTAGTGTACAAAAAGGAAAAGTTGTAAAATAGGAAGTACCCAAAAGTAAAAAATCCTAAAAGTCCTATTTCCCATTTTTTTCATCATGTTTAATTAAACCATTTAATTATGTTAAATTATATAAGTCTCGAGATCCAACCTAAACCATTCAATCCCCAGTATAAATAATAATCAATAGATACCTTAAAATGCTTTCTAAAAAAATATGGTGAAGAAGAAATCCATGATTGTGCATTGGATTAGTAGATGCATCATAAATCATTCCATTTCAATATTCAAATCAGTATCTTGCTTGTAGGTATAGAAAATCCCTACCCTTAGGCATAACCAAATGCTTTCCCATAGGCATAACAAATCCTTTCCCACAGGCATAAAAAATCCTAACCCACATGTACAACAAATCCTCAACCACTGGCATAACAATCAATCAGGGTCAAGCTCGGTATATCATCATTTCAGTACAATAAACAACACTTGTAAATTGAACCATTTCATGGTTAACATAATCAAAACTCATGTGGGCATCATAATAAACAAGAAAAAAGTGAATTAAACTATCACAAGACTTAAACAACAATTAGAATATCATGTGGAAAAGGGGAAATCACTAATCCCAAACCCTTTAATCAAGTCAATCACAACTGATCACAATTGAAATTCCATTATAAATGTACTCCATACTTAACAACCCAATATGGTAAAACAAGGCATGGTTCATAGGCAACCTCGACCAAAGGACCATAACAATCATTCCAAGGGAACTCACACACGGGGTGTCCCTTAATCAAAAAAATAAGCTCAAACATGCTTAAATTAAATTAATTCATGACTCAATCATCATTAGGAAACAAAAAGGGTCATTTTATATTCAAGGTTACACCCTAAACATGGGATAATGGTAATAAGACACATATAAACAATTCAAAATTGAGCTAAAGGCACAATACCATCTACCTTATCGTAGTATGACTCTCCTCGTCCAGCGTCGGGCATTGATTCACTCTTAAAAAGAGTATATCTACAAAACAGGTATAACTGCTTGACCTTAAATAACTAGATAGAGATAAGAAATTAGAAAGAAAGGATCAAGAGGAATCTAGATCTCACTGATTGGTTTCGAACGCAAATGACGACGAAGGAATCAAGGTTTGGATGATCAATCGGAAAAAATGGCCCTCGACACTACTGTTCACAAACTTGGATGACCCTTACCTATTTAAAAAAAATGACTCTACTGCCCAATTTAATCAAAAAAATTACACAACATGTACTTGAGACTACATGCCGTGTCTGTACAAATTCTGGTCTGACCATTACATGGTCGTGTACCGGGATTACATGGTATGTAGCCTTCCAGACACTGCCTGTACTTATAAGTACATGGTGTGTATTTCCCAGTCATATCGTGTAACCGGCCTAGAGCCATCCCCTGAACCTCTTTCCCCCCATTTTCTTATGTATAAACTAAAAAGGAAATATCCATACCTCAAAAGAAGAAATGGGTTCTTACAAAACTCCCTCTAAAATAATGTCATCCCTGAATTTCCCTTCCAAGGGTGGTGAAGAAATATCTGAGAACAAATTTGGCCACTGTGATCTTACGTCAGCCTCCCTCTCCCAAGTCTTATCCTACACTCAACTGTGCTATTATATCACCCATACCGAAGGAACATACTGGACATAGATAACCTTCATGCTATGATCCACAATATGAATGAGATGCTCCTCAAAGGACACATCTTCCTACAACTCCACTTCCTCAGGATGAAAGGTGTGAGATGGGTCCAAAAAGAAACGTTGCAACTATGAAAAGTGGAAGACTTTGGGCATTTCCCCATTCCTCTAAGGTAACTGCAATCGATAGGCAACTAGACCAACTCTCTCTAGAATCTTAAATGGACTGACGTATCTTGGTGAAATCTTAACATATCTCCTGATTCTATTTTGTCCCGACCTCAACAAAACATGCAAGAAAACTCGATCCCCAACCTCAAACTCCAGATGCCATTTTCAGTGATTGGAATAATATTTTTGATGAGGCTGCGCAATATCCATCCACTTCTGAATCAACTAGACCTACTAAGAAGTCTCCTGCATGAGACATAGTCCCAGTAAAGCTGCCTCACCCGCTTCTAGCTAGCACAGTGGAGATCGGCATGGACTACTGTACAAAGACTCATAAGGTAGAATCTCTATAATATCCTAGAAACTATTATTTTTGTAAAATTCAACCAGGGGAATATGATTCTCCCAAGAGACCATGAAGTCTAGGATTCATGCTCACAACATGTCCTCCAACACCTGTATCGTACACTCTGACTAGCCATCAGTCCGAGGGCGGTATTCTATGTTTAGAAGCACCTGTGTACCTAGATCCCTCTAAAAAATCTTCCAGAAATGAGACATAAAGAGGGAGTATCTATCTAAAATGATAGAACGTGGGACCCCATGAAGTCGTACCACCTCAAGAACATATACCTTCCCATGCTCATCAACATCAAAGGTATCCTTGATCAGCAAGAAGTGAGAGACCTTTGTAAGCCTATCAATGACCAACCACACAACATCATTACCTCTAGGTGAACTCGGTAAACCAATCGTGGAATCCATCACTACATCATCCCATTTTCAATCTGGGATAGGTAACCACTGAAAAAGGTTGGCCAACCACTGATGTTCTGCCTTTACCTGCTGACAGGTGGAACACCTCGTAATAAAACCATCCACCCCTCTCTTCATACCTGGACACCGGTACTAAAGACTCAAGTCATGGTACATCTTGGTAACTCAAGGATGCACTGTCCAAACAGAATCATGAAAATACCACATAAACTCATCACATATGTCCACCATAACCTAGACACATCCAAGGATCTTCAAGATCTCGTCATCACCCACTATCTAACCAGGAGGTGAATCCTCACCTGATACACTTTCCCACTGGACTAGGCCCTCATAATCTGATTGTTGTATCATCCTCACTCCATCCAATAGGGTATAATTCATAGATAAAGAATAAAGGAAGGTCTGTCTTTGACTTTCATGAACCTCCAAATGTATCTCAGAGAACAACGCCATCAGCTGCCACTCGCTACTGTCCTGCGGGACTGCCCGTATTTGAGTCCTTCTGCTCAGTGAATCAGCCAATGAATTTCCTTTACCAAGCATGTAGACAATATGGAATTCAAAATACTAATGGTATTTCACCCACCTTCATTCCCTAAAATTTAGATCACGTTGAGAAAAATATGTACTGGAGACTTTTTTGGTCCATTTATACCACAAAATTCTACCCCAATAAGTAATGCATCCAACATCATAAGGCATGAAAAACCATGTATAACTCAAGATCCACTACTGGAAAACTAACCTATACCAACGGTTTGGAACCGTTGGTATAGGCCTCCAAACTGTTGGTATAGCCTATACCAACGGTTTGGAGAACCGTGGCGAAGTAAGCCGTTGGGATAGGTCTATACCAACGTTTTTCCCAAAACCGTTGGTATAGACCTATCCCAACAGTTTTGAAAACCGTTGGCATAGGTAATATAAAAATCTATTCCAACGGTTATAAAACCGTTGGTATATGTATTTCATAAAAAATACATTCGGTGTGATTTGATCCCTGAACCCCTCGTTTATAATAGAACGACTTATCCACTAACCTAATATGAGTTTTTTAAACATAATTTCATAAATATATATATGTATTATAATAATTATTTAAAATTTAGATTTATATAATGTTCTCGGGAAGTAGACCTGGAAAAAAAAATCGAAGAACCTATCCCAACGGTTCGCAAAACCGTTGGGATAGGTGCATATTTTTTTTCGGGGTGTATGCTGGATTTTGGGGCACCCTTTCCCAACGGTTTGGGAGAACCGTTGGGAAAGGGGTGGGTCTTTCCCAACGTTTCTCCAAAACCGTTGGGAAAGGGGTGTTTTGAGCTCCCTTTCCCAACGGTTTGGGGGAACCGTTGGGAAAGACCCACCCCTTTCCCAACGGTTCTCCCAAACCGTTGGGAAAGGGGTGTTTTGAGCTCCCTTTCCCAACGGTTTGGGAGAACCGTTGGGAAAGACCCAACCCTTTCCCAAAGGTTCTCCCAAACCGTTGGGAAATGGGTTTTTTGAGGTCCCTTTCGCAACGGTTTGGGAGAACCGTTGGGAAAGGGTGCCTATACCAACGGTTTTTACAAACCGTTGGTATAGAAGTGTTGGGAAAGATCCGATTTCCAGTAGTGATCGTGCATCGTATAGTTCCTATAATGTGGCCTCAACTACAAAGACCCATACATAAATACTTGATCCAACTACATAAACATTTCTCCCAACTCAATAACTGATGCATCACAGTACAAAGTATAACTCTTTCCCAACTCTGGAAAAATAAATATTGATGCTGATGTTAATCTTACTTTCAGCTCCTGAAAGGTCTTCTCACAAGAATATGAATATACATTCTTCACACCCTATTTTTCAATCCCTTAATTAGCGTTATTAAGTGTGAGAAGTATTATATGAAACACCAGTAGTAACCATCCATCCTTAGAAAACTCCGCCCCTCAAAGATGTTCTTGGGATGCTCATTGGTAACTATTTATCTCACCTTCTATGGATCCACTGATCCTACTATCTCTAAGATGAAATGACCCAGGACGTGAATTTGATCCATCTAGAAGTTGAACTTTGAGTTCTTAGCATAAAACTGAATCTCACTCAGTGTAGTAAAAATGATCTCAAGATGTGTGGAAAGGTCTTATCGATTATGAGAATATACCAAGATATCATCCACAAAAACCACAACAAAAGAATCAAGATAAGGATATAACACTTGGTTCATTAGATCCATGAAAAACATTGGTGTGTTTGTGAGACTGAATGACATAACCAGATACTCATATAGACCATACCCTCTATGAAACACAGTATGAGGTACGTCTGAAGACCGAACACATACCTGGTGATATCCTGACCTTAAGTCTATTTTCACGAAAACCCAGGCTCCTCAAAGATGATCAAACATGTCATCAATATGTGGCAAGGGATATATATTTTTAATCATCACCTTTTTTCAGTTTACAATAGTCCACATATAGCATTAGGGTACTATTCACCTTCTTCATAAAAAGGACCAGTGAACCCCACATAGAAGTATTGGGTCAAACGAAACCCTTAGCCTCCAAATCCTCTAGCTTCTTCTTGAGCTCTTGTAACTCCTTCATAGACATTCTATAAGGAGGAATGGATACCAGTGCAGCTCCTGGTACTAGCTCGATACAGAAATATACCTCTATTACTAGAGGTAAACCAGAAAAGTCATCTGGGAAAACATCCCTGAAACGATCAACCACTAGAGAGAAATCAATCTGACATGTTCTCTAGTCATCTAGATATAAAATGTAATTCTGTTCTATCATCCCACTCAACCTATGTTTCTCAGGTCCAACTCAGCCTTCCTGGACATCCCACTCTCCCTTGTATAGAAATGATTTTCCTTTTTGTGATGTAAAACTCACCCCCGCGACGATAAAAATCGACGAAGGATTGAAAGGAAACTAGATAATCCATTCCAAGAATGAAATAAAATCCCATCATCTCTAAAATATAGAGATCCCAAAATAAGTGACATCCACCAACCTGAACGGGGCACTCCTTACTCTGACACAAACCTTCCATCCTTATCTCTGTCAGAGTGTCTAGCATCATAACATCATCAGAAGAGAAAAAAAGATCCCAATTATCTCTATAATGGACATATATATAAAATTATATGAATCCCCTATATCAAAGAGAGAAGAAAATAAAATTGAGGTGACTAGAATAGTACCTCTGATAGTAAAAGGTCCAGGATCCTACTCTTGCTGGGTCTGTTTCACTGCATAAGTCTGACCTATACCGTAGCCCTGAGACACTACATGGCTACCCTAAGATGACCCACCCTGCTATCGCTAAGATCCTGGAGTCTGGCTACCATGGCCAAGACCACCACATCAGCCTGAATGGCCTAACATATTCCAATTCCTTAACTGGTGAGAAGCTACTGACCCTACTTCTAAACTTGGAGTCTGTGCAGAACCACTATCACTAGTTGCTGGTAGAAATTCCCTATAGTAGTGCTCTAAACAACCCATCCTGCCACAAGATCGGCACTTGACTAGGTACATCAGGCACTGCAGTCTCATATGCCCAACGTTTTTACACTAATAGCCCCTCTCCTCACCATTGGAAGAAAAATTATAACTTCTTGTATCACTATTAGAAAGCTCCATACGACGCTTCTTTATCCCGATTGAGACAAAACTGGATCTCGGTGCTGAACCGCCCTAGTTCACACATTCATCTTCTGATAGGTTACGCTCGGTAATTAGTTCCTGATTCATGATGACATATATAGAGGGAAACCTAAAAACATTCACCTATGATCAGATGTTGTACTTAAGACCATCCTCGAAACACCTAGCCCTTGATGTATCGTCACCCATCAGAATAGGTGCGAATATCAAAAGCTTAGTGGAATGGGTAGAGTAGTCCATCACTAACATAGAACCCTTCTCTAGATTCATAAACTCCCAGGGTCTATTAGCTCTCAGCGTCACAGGAAAATAGTAGTCATATAAGACCATCTGAAAATCTATCCATTCCATGTCTCAATAACACTCTATTTGAGTGATAAAATCCCACCACCTCTTGGTTGAATCACGAAAAATATAAGTCCCAAGCTTACCCCTCATCTCTGGAGGTGTCTCTAGTTGCTCGAAGATGGTAATCATGGACTTTGGCCATTACTCTACAGCCTGTGTTCCACCATCCCCTGATAACATAGGTGGAAAATGTTGCTGGAATACTCACGTTAGTTCTTCCATAGACATGGCAGGATGTGGTACTCCCTGAAAGGTCTATATAAACCTCATGATGCCTTCACGAAACTATGCATCCACACCTATGTATGGTATAACAGATGGTTCTGCAATAGGTATGATTAGAGGATCCACTGTTATCACTTGGCCTACCACCTCTGGGGTATCCTCATTTCCACTCTCCTAGCATACAACTAGAGGTTATCGTGGTGGAATTTCTATGAAAAGTAGATCACACACCCCATCATAAGATTATTTATCAAGGTATGTAGTTCAAGAGCGCAAAAACTAAACATGAGAAGTAAATCCTCTAATGTTAACAAAATAAGAGTACACGACATGTTGGAATCGTACACGATGTGTACACTTAGGCCCTTACAATGTCATGTACTCGTGCCAACATGGGCGTGTAAACACTCCATATACATGACATGCAGGTACTATAAATGGCATTTCTCCTTAAACTCTCACATGCGTGTGTAACTCTGCCTACCTTGGTCATGTAAATGACCTATGTATATGGCGTTTCAGGCTGACACATGGAGTGTGATCAAGTATTCCCCCCTAGCCATGTACTTTTACATGGCCAGAGCCACATGGGTCTGCCTATGTAAAACTACATGGGGTGTACATAAGGTACACAATGTGATCTGATACAAACTTAACAAACTTTTTTTATCTCACACGACCTGTGAAACGGTCATCCATCACTCGATGTGTACTTGAAAAAGTTGTTTCTTCCCGAACATAAGAACACATGGTGTGTGTTCATAGGTCCACATGCCGTGTTTTCTGGGTTTCTGGATAGTAATCCTAAAAAACATCCCTAGAACCCCTATTTTTGAAAAATGAAGCAACAATGTGACAAATTATGTTCCATGGGGGCCCATACTCCCTGTGAATCAATGCTTCACATCCACATATACCACATAAGAACACAATCTATATCCCATGGATAAAACATGATCCACCAGATTCCGATCCAAGGGGGGCCATACTCCTCAGGGACCAAAGTTTGGCATCCATCCAATTCAACCATAACAAGTACCAATACACCGATCACAATAGCATGCATATCTATCATGATATCTATCACAAAAACATGCATATCTAGAAAAAAATCTATCACAACAACATGAAATCAGTAATTCTCACTAAATAGCATGGCAAGAATGCATGGAATATGATTTCTAGCCTAAGAAGTACCCAAAAGTAAACAATTCTACAAGTCCAAGTTCCCAATTTCATTCATTTTGTTCAGTTTAAACATTTAATTACATTAAATTATATAAGTATTGAGATCCGGCCTAAAACCATCAATCAACCATATAATGATTGATCAAAAAATACATTAGAACGCTATATAAACAAATAAGGTGAATAATGAATCCAAGATTGTGCTTTGGCTTGGAAGACACATCATAAATTGGTCCATTTCAATATTCTACTTAGCATATTTCCCACGAGAAAAAAAAATCCCTGCCCTCAGGCATATCCAAATCCTCTCCCATAGGCATAACAAATATTCACCCATAGGCATAAACAATCTTCACCCACTGCCATAATAGTCAATCAAGGTCAATCCCAGAATATCAACATTTCAGCATAATAAACAACACATGTAAATTAAACTATTACATGGTTAACATAATCACAACTCACGTGGGCATGATATAAAATAATAACCAAGTGAATTAAACTATAAAAAGGCTTAAAAAATTATTAGAATATCTTGGGGAAAATGGAAAATCACTAATCACAACCCTTTAATCAAGTCAATATCAACGGATCACAATTACAATTCCATTATAAATGTACTTTGTACCTAACAATCCAATAAGGTAAAACAAATAATGCCTCATAGGCAACCTCAACTAAACATCCATAATGGTCATTCCAAGGGAACACACCCATGGGGTGGCCCTTATTCAAACCAACAAGCTCAAACATGATTAAATTAAATTAATTCCTGACCTAATCATCATTAAGAAATTACAAGGGTCAATTTCAATTCAAGGTTACACCCTAAACATGGGCGAATGAAAATAAAACACATATAAACAACTCTACATTGAGTGAAAGGCATGAGAACACCTTCCTCATCATAGTACAACTCTCCTCATCTAGTGTCACAATTTTATTCTCCCTAGAATAGAGTAGATCTATAAAATGGGTATAAAGACTTGACCTTAAATAACTAGATTGAGTGAAGAAATTATGAATAAAGGCTCAAGTGGAATCAAGAGCTCACCGATCGAGTTCAAACGAAACTGATGGTGAAAGAATCAGGGTTTATATGGTCAATTGAAAAAACGGCCCTCAGCGCTGCTGTTCGCAAACCTGAATGAGCCCCTTCCTTCTTTCACAAAAACAACGCTAATGCCTGATTGAATCAATAAAAAAAGTACATGGCGTGTACTTGAGACTATATTCCTTGTTCGTAAAATTCTAACCCAACCATTATGTGGCTATGTACCCGGATTACATGGCCTGTAGCCTTCCATACCCATCGGGTACCTATAAGCACACGAGGTGTAGTTCCTAGTCACATTGTATAATAGGCCTGTAGCTAGCCCCTTGACCTCTTTTCCCTCATTTTCTTAAGTAAAATTGAAAAGGAAATATCCATATCTCAAAAGAAGAACCGGTTTCTTACAGCCTTATTATTGGAAAAAACTCCCTAATACCCATAAATCTATTCATCTTCTTTCTTTTCATATTGAGGTACCAACATGATGTGGAGAGAAGATGAGTCTCATCTAAACATCATATGATTCAGATTAGCTCATGGATACATCATGGAAGTAGGATTATTTTTCCATTTATGTGATCTAAATCAAATGCACATGGAGATGAATACATTGTAGTGAATTTTATGGAGTACAGTATGAATGTTTTACAGTTTTCTTTATTTTATTACTTTATGCAGTTTTATATTAACATTCATAGAGATACATAGAAAAGTTTTTGTAATCACTTTCACTATTTCTAATTATTATTATTAGACTCTAAGAAAACCATCCAATTTACACATCCTAATGAGTGATGTCACTAAGGGGTTCCTCCATCCCCTAAATATATGGGAGGTATGAATTATCTTGATCTTGTGAAAGACTACCAAAATGGTTAGAGGTGGTAAGGGGTTTCACATGTGTAATCATTTACCACCTTTGACAAGGTGGTTTTTTTGGATTTCAGGAAGCAAAAACTCTATCAAGAAGCCTCTAGGGTTTGGGGAATTCCATTTCAAGGGTACTCCCTAACCAAGATGATAATGTCCTACCATTGGAGACACCGAGTGGGTGATAATTCCCTCTTAGTAGACGATTCCATTGATTTTCCCACACCTAAGGTGTAAGAATGTGTGTTGGATGATTATTCCATGGTTTTGGATCAAAGAAAGATATGAAATTCTTCCATCCTATATCAAAAACAACAAAAAACAATAACATATATCAGTGAAACAACACAGATAAATATAATATTATTTTAATTAGTATTCTATATAAATTATTATAATTTTCACATTGATTTCACTATTTTTTTCCGATGCATATTTTAATCGAACTGTGAAGTTGAATCTCGATACCATTCTCAAATTTATTATTAATGAATTGAAATTGACCATTGACCATTCATGAGTTTCGATTCATGTCAGGTTCACCATGTTTTGTTTTTAAATGATTTTACTCCCTTAGTAACTTTGAGTCAATGTAGACATATTTTCCCAAGGCTAGTGGTCACTATGGATTTACTAGGGACATCTCATAAAAAAACATTGGTGAATAGGATGGGAGGTAGGGTTCACCACACCCTTTTTAAGGGGATTATTTCCTACTATGAGACTCTATTATAGATTTATGTAGTTTTCCTGAAACATACCTTATAATATTATTAACACTACTTGTTAAACTCATGAATAAAGATCAATTGATTATGATATGAAATTTTCATTCAAATCCTCATTATTAGAGCACTCTAGAATTTAGTGTCATACATGGAGATAATTTTTACTTAATGTTGGGATCATTACCATTAAATGGGAAACCTACATACCCATGTGATGGGAATCAGAGTCCATATAGTTCAAATCCACTCAACAAGGCATGTCATATTTTTTATATTTTCTGAACAGGGACTGATCCATATAGTTTAACATCATGTGGTGAGGATGACTAAGTGGAAGGTGGATACCATTTTTGTGTGTGTGGGAGTTACACATGAGAAACAATTTTTATTTGATATTACATAGAATATAGACCAATGTGATCAGGTTAATATCACAAATGAATATGGCCTTGTGAGGATGAATCCCATCGGGAGTGTAAATCAATGAGGACGAGATGATAAGATCTGGAAGAAATATAACCCTCTAGTCGGGGGAATT
The DNA here is from genome assembly GCA_963277665.1 of Viscum album. Lineage (NCBI taxonomy): Eukaryota > Viridiplantae > Streptophyta > Magnoliopsida > Santalales > Viscaceae > Viscum > Viscum album. The sequence continues at coordinate 2,091,585,604 of OY728120.1, forward strand.
ATTTTATCCACAATATTTCTTGATAAGAGGATAATCCATAGGTAATATGGTCCTAATGGAAAAAAATACATACTCATAGGAGTATTAACATGTGAGAAAAAAAATAGATGATCTTAAGAGGAATATAGCCCAATAAGGATGTTAATGGGGGGGGGGGGGGAGGCATCCTACAAATACCTTAGAGTCTGGAATCAAATCTTACATAGTTCAAATGACATAGTCTAAGGTGATGTGATGGGACTCCGCCATATAGTTTAACATCATGTGGTAAGGATGTTGTGATGTAGTTTAACATTTCCTGACCAGAACATTGTGGAACGAAAGGTAAAAAATGGAGAATAGAATGAGGCTTACAAATTAGAGATACCAATTTGGACGGATATAAGGATTACACCTAAGGAGGAGGGTTAAGACATAATTTGGAGACATTTGGTGATAATATCACGAAGTAATTATGGTCCTCATAGGGAATATGACCACATATAGAGACTAGATATTGAATTATATTGAATATGGAGCTTGATCCTTGAAAATTAATGCTACTTGTCCTACCTATAATATAAATTAAACCCCACATAGTTTAAATGGTTTCTTGGGAATATAGATTTTTTAGGGAATAGAAGGCATGTTCGAGGTTTATACCTAAAAAAGAGGCCCATCTTGAAATATGCATGGTGAAAATGATGTGATAAACTCAAATATATAATTCCTTATGAATAATGATCAGTGTGATAAATAAGATATAATATAGGATTGTGTACATTTCATAGTATAAAAATACTATATTTGAATGGGTCTTATAGATTAGGGATTCCAAAATCTCATCCTATCTCCATAACCTATTGATGGATAATAATTGATGAAATCATAAAGGGGAACCTATTGGGTATCATATTTTAAGAAACACCTTATATTACCATTTTCCTACCAGTTTATAGGATTGGATAGGATATGAAACATAGAGGCATGATGAGAGTGACTCCGAATAAGAAGGATTGGGGGATTACTCGAGGAGGGATGAACTAATCTGACCAAACCCATTAAAAAGAGAATAAATCCATCATGGGATGGGAGAAAATGATTTTATATCTCATATATTGAGACCCTCATTATCCAGGGAATTCCCAATTTTGAGTCCCATAATACTTTTATTGATTTGGGGTGACATTTCGGAGCCTCTTTTTGTCAATGAAATTCATAATTTATGGGGTGATTACTAATACACATACCTTTATTGTTCCCATAAGGTGACTATGGAGGAGGCATCAATTTTTTATTTTTAGGGATTTCACCTTTGAAAATGAAGGCCATGGGGGTGTAAATGACATCTCTAATGGGTGAGATATATATTATTTTAGAAGAACCTATGATGGGGGAGGAAATATCATGTGAAGGGAGGAGCTCACATAAGGTTTCTATGAAATTATAACTTTGAAAGGGGAACCATGAAAGGGTGTGATCAAAAAACTGCTTAAGGTGGATTAACATGTGATCACGTGATGCATATTCCTATTATCAATAAAAGATTCTTGGATCATGTGGATTGTATCATAGGGAATGATTCACTTGGGCTTAGATCACATGGTGGTTTTATATGGAAATGTTAATTCTATGGAGTTATTATTTGTTTTAGGAATTGAGTTTACCTATGGAATCTATTTGAGTTTCTAGATGTAGAAGATTATCCCATGACTTTACTCTCTCATATCTCATTTTCTATCCCTTTCTTTATTAGTTTATCCATGTCTCCCCTTTTTCTAAAAAGGAATCAAAGTATTAATAGTCAAATTCAAGTGACATGGTGTGGGTAGAAGATGAAAGATGTGGTAACCACCAAGAGTTATATCCATGTTACCTATAAAAGGGACAAATTTTTTAACCACAAAATCTAGAACAACTACACGATTGGCCCATAATTATCACAATCCAGCCTAAGTACCCCGGTATCCCGATAATTGAGTTGACACTAACATAGCCCAAAGGGAGTTCCTAATCCCCATAGGTTGGTGGATTAAACCTAACAATATACAAAATTAAAGTGGGAACAATTTCTCCAGAAACACTATAGAAGTAAAGACAAACAAGTCAGTATGAATACAATAAAAACTCCACATTAAGAATTGTAACATATGTCAAACAGGTATAACAACCTAATGTACTATATAAAAGTACATAAAAACAGATAAAACTACCCAAGCCCTAATGGAAACAACTCACTAAGTCTATAGATCAATATCTAGAACCACCATCAAGTGAATTACCCCTGATCTAAACTGAAAGGAGATAATCCATAAACACTTGAAGGCATAAGTAGAGTGTGATTTAAAAGGCCTGTAGGGTCTCAACATGGAATAAAAAAAAGATTACAACATTTAGTTAATGAAATAAATAGACTTCAATTTTAAATAAAATGGTATGTAATTTCAAAATAATATTTAAAAAAATATTTCTTTACATTTAAAATGATGGAAATATTTTTAAATAAATGTCTTAAATAACAATTTCTTATAAAATTGTTTATATAAATTCATAAGGCATGTAAAATAGTTTACAAACATTTTAATATATATATCTCAAATATAAACATGCACAAAACATGGTAATCTACCAAAAGGTTTGATAGATCCAGGTTATAGTATCCTCACACACTCATGTGATAATAACTGCAATATGTAAACATGTCCCTCGAAATTAGAAAGAGAGGAATCATATATGTCACATTGAGGAATAATATGTTCTAAAATAATGTTTTGTTAATGTTGTAGAATGGAAATATGGTGATAGGGAATTCCCATCCTAGAATGTTTTTCTCAAATAATTCACAAACTACCATAGCTTGCATGCGATCTAGTGCAAATCAATGATGAGAAATTTATTTTAAGAAAACTTAAAATACAATTAAATCACATTCTACCATGTTAAAAATTACAATACATTTAAAAACCAAAAGAGTTATTAATCAAAAAATTCCTTTTCCCTAATAAAACCCAACGGTTTCTATCAAAACCATTTTAGGCCATTTTTCCCAAATAATAATTTGAAATAAATACACAATTAAACTTTAAAATTCAATCACAACAATTAAATTTAAAAATTTAATTGAAAAATTTAATTTAATTTCACAATATAAATTCAACAATTTAAATATCCATAATTTTCCATCATTTTCACAATCAAACCCCATTTCAATGGAATTGGGGGTTTTCCCAATTTCATGCCAAAAATTAAATTTCTAAAACCCCCAATTAAAAGTAATTAGGTTTTTAATAAATCAATTGAAATCAATTTCATTTATAATAGAAATTGAATTTAAATAAACAATTGAACTTAAATCAAGCAATTTAGGGTTAATAAAAATTGGGCATCCCAATGAAAAAACCTACCACAGAATCAGTTGATCTCCAAACACTAAACACTAATTGATATTTTCCAGTAAATAATGATGAAAATATAAATTGAGAATCAAACATTAGTTTAAGATACCAAAAAAGAGGGTATTATATCCTCCAATAAATAAGGAGATGTAGGAAACCCAAGGTTAGAAAAGGGAGAGAGTGGGTGATAGAGAATTGGAGGAGGAAACTAACCAGGAGAAGATCAAACCTTATTCTCCTAGATTTGATTCACTTCCCAGAGGGTTCTAAGGAGAAAAGTACTATTAATAGATCCTAGGGAAATAGAAAAAAATCATGGGTCATATAGGTCCATCAAGAAACTTAAAAAAGGTTTTAGGTGTTTTAAAAATTAATTTTCAGATTAAAAAACTAATATGTATGGTTAGCTGGGTAAAACCACACAGTTAGATAAAACCATGAACCCTAACAATGAACCCCTTTTAATGGGATTCATGATTTATCCTAAGAGGTTGCAAGCTTTTTCAAACAGTGTTCCAACCATGAAAAATCCCACTACTTTGGTTTTCATGGTTATAGTGTTCCAACCATGAAAAATCTCACTATGGTTTTCATGGTTTTCTCTAGTAGGGTGCTTGGTTTGGGAAAACCACATGCCTACTCTGCATAACCCCAAAAGTTTCAAAATTTCAAACATTTTCACCCATGAAAACCCCAAATGAAACCCAACCAAGGAATGATTAAAATAAGGGTTTATAAATACCTAAAAATAGTATCAAGATTTTATAACCTCCCCACCATAGAAACTTTTAATCCACATAAAGACTACTTAGATGCTTCCTTGCCAAAACGATGAGGCCACTACTCTCTCATCAGTGCATCCCTCTCCCATGTATTATGATTATTAGAACCATGCTTCCATAGTACTTGAAAAAAGTATCTTTCTACCATGAATTAACATGGATTCATAATCAACTATCCATAATAGATGTTTAGACATGGATTAATTAGGTTCAACTACAATATCACTCCAACTCTGTACATGAGATAGAACAGATAAATAATTTCTCAGCTACGATACATAGAACACATTATGTATCGATGTTAGTTGTGGTGGAAGTTCTAAACAATAAGAAACTTTTCCCTCCTTCTAATCAACCTCAAAATGTTACACAAAATGAGGATCAATTCTCCCTTTCCTCCCAATCTGTCGATGACCCAACAGGGGTGAAACTTTCTAGAACACATGGTCACCAATTGAGAATTAAAGAGGTCTATAACGATGATTATCATAAGACTTATACCTGATATGTGGAATCAAAATTATCTAACAATTAAACTAAATATTTTCCATCATATGTTAGACCACATTCGGTCCAAACAAGGAACTATCACCAATCTTTGAACAATATAATGAAGATCTATAAGGATGACCATACAAGATATAAAAAGGAGCCATTCTGATCAATGATTGGTAATTATTGTTGTAAGAAAAATAAACTATCCCCAAATGATTATATCCAACCCCACCAAGTTCAAGAACACAAACATGGAGAATATATTCATGAATATATATATTGATTTCTATTTGAACATACAATTATGGATGGTATGTCATACTGAAACGAACCTGCGATCCCAGTCCATCATGAAGGCCTCTCAAAAAAATGAGAAGTTAACTGAGGATCCCTTTCAGAAACTATTACAAATGAAAATCTATGAAAATGAAAATATCTTTAATATAGATATTTCCCAACTCTTTAAATTTGGTTGTATAATGAATGGGAATAATTTGATCTGATTTATTCAGCTAATAGATCACAACCCATATAAAATTCTTCTTTATCTAGGTACGTGGAAACCCTACGAAAAAAATTCTATAGTGATCTCATCCCACTTCCAAGTTGGTACTAGAAGTGGTTGAAGCAAACCCAAAGGATTCTGGTGCTATACCTTGACCTATTATCATGTATAGAAATAAGAGAAACATTCATAAATGACCCATCTCACACATGAACACCAGAATCATCACCACATGTCATATAACATCTTCATGGTTCTTGGGTGAATTGACCACCAAGATTTATGGAAATCCTCTATAACATATTTCCTTACTGCTAATGGTAAATCAAAGAGATTATTATAACATAGAATTTTTTATTTGGATAACGACCACTCAACAATAGTATCCCCACAATAACGAGAGTCTCTAATGCTGTGAGACTCATCATAAATATGTTTTTCTTAAAGAATAATATCATGTAGAGAGGATTTCAATTGAACACTAGGAAAAGCAAACTCAACCCCCAGTTCATGTACTCCAATATGTAATTGTGAAAAGCGAGCCATCATGTTCCACTCTTCTGAGGATCCTTTCACTACTTGGGTTTGAAGTTTTCTGCTCAAAGCATATGAAATGATGTTCTCTTTCCCTGGGGTATAGGCGGTGTCGAAATCAAAAGACTATAAGTATTTCACCCAACACATCTGGAAGAGAGTCAAATATTTTTGAGAGAAGATATAACTAAAGATATTGTGATCTGAAAACATGGTAAAACTTTATCTGTAAAGGTAGTGCCACCAACTTCTAAGTTCACATATCACAACTATAAGTTCAAGGTCATGGGTCGGGTAATTATTCTCATTTTTCCTATGTTGATGAGAACCATAAAAAATGTCTTGATAAGCATGCATAAGAATTTATCCCAAACTAGAACCCGATGCATAACATAAGACCACATATCCCTACACGACCTCCAGAAGAGTCAACACTAAAGTAGTAGTTAAAAGAAGTTTTAATTCAAAAAAATAACTCTGACAAAATTCATTACAAGAAAACGTTACTCCCTCCTGAGTTAGAACAGTCATCAGAGAATCTAACCTTGATAATTACTTAATGAAGTGGTGATAATAACTAGCTAAACCCAAAAATATCTATATCTCAAAAACCTTTTTTGGTTGTTATAATGTCATAACAACCATTAACATTGTAATATCAACTAAAATACCATGTTTCAACACCATGTGTCCCCATAATTTCTCTTCTTGAATCCTGAAAACACATTTCAAATGACTAGAATAAATTCGATGATTTCTCAATAATTATAAAACTTCTCTAGGATAACGTACATGATCCTCCTCATACTTAGAGTAAACAAGGATGTAATCGACAAAGACTACCACAAAAGTATCTAGATACTAATGGGAAATCTTGTTCATAAAATCCATGAAAACTAATGGAGCATTGGTTAGGCCAAAGGGCATGAAAATGTACTCATAATGACCGCACCTACTATGAATAGTTTTTTTTGAATGATAGATTCTTTTATCCTCAAATGATCATAAGAAGATCAAAGTTCAATCTTTAATAACCACTTTTCCTATTTCAACTAATCAAAGAGATCATCAATTTGTGTAAACATATATTTTTATTTATCGTGACTCTATTTAGATTTTGGTAATCAACAAAAAGGAGGAGCGAACCATAAATTTTATTATCTAAGAGAACATGCACCACCCATGGTGTCACACTCGAGCGTACACATAATTTTCCTATAGGATCATCCAACCAGGTCTTCACCTCTATCATTTTATATAGTGCCATGTGGTAATAGGGAATAAAAACTGGTTCAGTACCATACACTAAATCAATTGAAAACTCTACCTCCCTTATTGGTGGAAAACTAGAGAAGTCAGAAGAAAACACATTGGGAAACATGATGAAAACTGGATGTTGATAATTACTCAAATATTATCACTCTAGATTAAAAGAGAACACATATATCACTTTTCCTAACTCTGGATAAGAAGGTCTGGCTCTACCCGACCTTGGGTCCCATTCTCCTTAGAAGACATGGAACACACCATCATCTGTAGTGAAGGAGACCCACCGAAGATAAAAATTAATTCAGGATTTATTTTTAATGAGACAATCCATCCCAAAAATTATGTCATGAAGTTTCTTGTTAAGGACCAGAAAACTCCATGACTTGGTGAACAACATCGACTCTCGATAGAACTAGTAGGTGAAAAGAACATTGAAGTCTTTCCACTCTAATACCGAATGCTTCTTCACCATCACCATCATGTACCAAAATCCCTTACTCGGTCCTTCAAGCATGAAGGTTTTACACTTCACCTTGATTTTTTCAGGTGTATCTAGGAATTTGAAAACATGATCAACCTTTCTCAACCATTCCTCAACATATTGATGATTACTGGAGCCTTTTAACACTAGAGGCTTCTAGCGAAGAAAATATTAAGAATGATTCAGGATTTCATATCTTTGAGGTTCCATAGATGTATCCTTAATGAGTATTTTTGAAGGTTCCTATCCTAGAGCTTAGACAGTACACACAATCAACTCAACCGGATTCTGGTCAAAAAGAGGATTTTCTTGCTAAGGTTCAGTAACAGCTTCCTACTAGATCCAATTTTCATGTCTTCAATGAGGCATGGTGCTACAAAACATTAACATACAACAAAGAAGACATCATATTAAAACTAAAATAGATAAATGAGAGAAAATAATCCCAACTTATGGGAAAAGATGACTTGGATTTCACCTATCCAAATAAAAAGTAGGGAAAAGACTAGAACTAATCATCAAGATGTCTTTCCATAACAACCCTTAGTGACTTAAGGTTAATTTCAGTGAGAGCTATCCATAAAATCAATCTCAACTACCTCCTAAGTCTTGACAAGAATACAAAAATGCATACTAACTTAAAGATAAGAACCTCCACTTGCAGCTCTAATACTACTTTTTTATGAACCAACCTGGGTACCCTGGTAACCTAATAACTAAGCTAGAACTGACATAGTCCAAATGGAGTTCTTGATTCCCACAATTTGGTGACTAGAACCCAAAATCCTATAAAATATAAATTGGAAAAATGTTTCCATAAAAATTACATAAGTAAAGAAAAATATGTCTCTATTCATATAAGAAAAACTCCATAGGGAGAAGTGTACTAGAAGTAAAATAGGTATAAGAACCCAAAGTACTAAAAAAATTACTTTAAAATAGATAAAAATACCCAAGTCCCAATGGATGTAACCCACTAAGTCCACAGATAAATAGCCAGAACCACCTCCAAGTGGTGCTTTACCCCTACTCAAACCTGGAAGGAGATAATATATAAACACCTGAAGTCACATGTAGGGTATGAGATAAAATCTGAGTAGGGTCTCACCAAGGATTCCATAATAATATTACAACATTTAATTAACAAGATAAAGAGATTTCAATTTTAAATCAGTAGGTTTGGAATTTGAAAATCATATTTAAATAAATCATGATTTTCATTTCTAATGATGGAAATAATTTTAAAAAAATGTATTAAATAAGAATTTCATATAAATAATTTATATAAATTCGAATGGAATATAAAATAGCTTACAAACATTCACATATATTTATATCTCAAATATAAATAAGCAAAAAACATGGTCATATTCAAAAAGGTACAACAGTTTCAGGTTATGGGATCCTTACATACTCATGTGATAATAACCACAATGTGTACACATGATCCTCGAAAATGGTAAGAGAGGACTCATTTATCACCTAATAAGGAATAATATGTGCTAAAATATTGTTTTTTAGTGTTGTAAAATATCAATTAGGTGATATGTCATTCCTATCCTAGTGTGCTTATCCTAAATAACTCACTAACTTCATTGGATTGCATGTTATCTAGTACAAATTAATGATAGGAAGTTTATTTTAAGAAAACTTAAAATAAAATTAAATCCTATTATCTCCCATAAAATTCCAATTTCACATTTAAAAACGAAAATGGGTTTTTAATCAAAACATGTTTTTTTCCAAGATAAAACCCAAAGGTTTATACCAGAAGCATTTTATGCCATTTTCCCAAATAAGAATTTGAAATCAATTCACAATTAATTTTCATAATTCAATTCTCACAATTAAATTCAACAGTTTAACTAAACAAATTTCCATAAATTTAAAAATTTTAATACAAAAATTTAACTTTTAACAATTTTCCATCAATTTCACAATCACACTCTAATTCAATGGAATTGGGGGGTTTACCAATCTCATGACAAAAATTCAATTTCTAGAAACCCAAAATCAATGGAATTGAGTTTTTAATAAATCAATTGAAATAAATTTCATTTATAACATAAATTGAATTTAAATAAACAAATGAATTTAAATTACGAAATTTAGCATTAATGATAATTAGGAATCACAACAGAACCACCTACCTCAGAATCACTAGATCTCCAAACCCCAAAACCAAATCCGTATTTTCCAATGGCGAACGAAAAAAATGGAAATAAAGAATAAAACCTAAGTTTAAGGTCCTAAATAGAAGGTATTATATCCTTTAATCAACAAGGAGATATAGGAAACCCAAGGGAGGAATGAGGAGAGAGTGGGATATAGAGAATGGGAGGAGGAATCTAACTGGGAGAAGGAAAAACACCATTATCCTAGATTTAGTTCGCTTATAAGAGGGTTTTGAGGGGCCATAGACTACTCTTGGGAGCTCCTAGGGAAGGGGAAAATGATTATGGGTCATACAGGTCCATTGGAAACCTCAAATAGGGGTTTTAGGTGTTTTAAAAATTAATTTTTGAATTACAAACCTCCTATGCATAGTTAGCAGGGTAGGGCTGCACAGTTAGATCAAAATGTGTACCCTAGACATGAACAACTTTTAATTAGCTTAATGGTTTCTCCTAATAGGTCAGATAGATTTTTCAAACTGTGTTCTGACAATGAGAAATCCCAAAACCTTGGTTTGTATGGTTTTATCTAGAAAGGAACACGGTTTGGGAAAACCATATATCAACCATGTATATGCCTAGAATTTTCAAAATATCCAATGTTTTAACCCAAAAAACCCCAAATGATACCCAAAAAAATCATAATTAAAAAAGGGTTTAGGAATACCTAAAAAATTAATATGATGTTACAATTAGTGATCCAAAAAATTATAATCACATCTCAGAACTAGATGAGACTCTTGCCTAAGATGGAAGAATCTTGCATCCACGTGATGGTTCCGCCTTTGAGTCTCCAAAAAAATGGTTTTGATATCATGTTGTTAGGTTCCTTCGTGTGATATACCTAGGTTCAAGATGCATGAGAGGGAGGGTCTCACATGGTCATGCGATTGTTCTGAAGAACCATTATCCTCCTGTGTTCATGATTGATTCTTCTGGTTGATGAATTCAATGACAACTTTCAAAATTTCCAAGTTACCTTTAATCCAATATCTAACATGTTAGGAGTCACTTTCTGAAAAAAGGTTGTATCAACAACTCCATATAGTCCTTTTCAGACTATGTGCCACATTGTTAATCAATACAAGGACTACAATGACACCACATATTCACCCAAATGATACACTAAAAATTATGTGATATGTACCTTATGGGATACAAAACCGATCACATGACACATACTTGTCAGTTACAGGACCCATAACCATGTCATACAACCAATGAACTTGGAACCTCCAAATGATACCTTCAAGTATTCTTCACATGTTTTGACCTATTCTCAGACATATGAACTCAAATTAGCTCTCCATATAGACATTCATACTTAGAATGAAAATATATGCATGAAAACTAGAAAACTAATACATGAAATTAATTAAATAAATTATAAATAATTTTAAATTTCAATGTAAACCCAATGAGTTCACTTAAAGGTTCCTGGGTGAAGTTGATGCATTAGATAAATTCCTAACTTTGTTATTTCATAATCAAAATATAAAACCAAATAACTAGATGAACACACCGCAAAATTTCATAGAGGAACATACACATTTAATTTAAGAATTACCTTATATGAGGTTATCTTCCTTGATACAAATTCCATCACCACTCTTATTTCATTATTCATTACAATGTAGAATCCAATCTAGGATTCATATAGATGTATACACACATGTTCCATGAATATCTAAACAATGTTCATGAAAAAATAGGTTCTATCATAGAAGATACATGTTCTATATACCATTCATCATAGGTTACAATATTGATCTATTGTGCTATCTCGAGATTATTGAGAGGAAATGATGATTTCTCTATAGGACTTTAAATAATTCTAGTTTATGTGTCTCTATTGAATCAACACATATCAATTAAAAATGATTTAATTTAGAACATGTATTTTGGGTTAAATAATGATAATTTCAAAAACTCCATTATCTATTATTTAATACAAGTTATTCCTCAAGTAAAAATATAATAATAAAAATAAAAATATTATATCTCCTAACATGTGTTTATTATAATTTAATTTATTAAATAAATAAATTAATATTTATTTAAATATTATTAAAGAACATATAACATTTTAATCAATTCATTAAACTCAACCCATTTACTCCCATAAAATATTATATTCACTAAACTTGTGAATACATATTTATTTTAAATATTCACATAATTTGAATACATATTTATTTTATTTTATTAACAAATTTGGTGAATAAATAAATATTTATTTATTACCCTTTAAATTATTAAACAATAGATAACATTCTACTAACATATTCCAAACAATAATATCTTGGGATAGAATTTCCATGATGAATATTTACTAGAATAAATATTATTATGCAAACCATGGAATAAATTTATTCATATATTAAAACTCTATATAATTTAGTGAGATCCTATAAACACTCAATTTATGTCCCTATAAGCCTCTTTCTCAAATGATAATAGGTGAAATTACCTAAAATCCAAGATCAATGCCTAGTAACACGTCAAGACACCCATAGATAATGAAGTTAATATAATCCCATTTTCAACTGATATATCATTAACTAGGTTGAATACTTATATCATCACCTTATATGATAAATTTATCTTTCTTTGACTTTTCAAAATGAACTTGCCTATGAAATACTATGACCATGGATTTTTTCATACACATTCATCATAATCAAATAGGTCAAGATATCTTATTTTATGAATATGGAAGGGAAAAATACCTTCTCAAGTTATTCAATTATTATATATCATAAATGATACACCCAACATATTCTACAATATCATGAGCATATGTTATCATAGTTTTCATCCATACATAAAAGTAGAAAATTCATGATACACAGTAATTATAATCTCATGTGTAAGGAATAATACACAGGTTCACAAGTATAAATTTCTAATGACATATGAACATGTGGATTTTCCATTGGCAGGTCTATTCTTATAACCTCCCTTCTTAGAGATTACTTTTGTGAATTGCATGTAAAATAGCCTCAATATCTTTATATCCCCCAAAAATGATAGTCATATTACATCTATATCCCATATGAATAATGTATCTAGACCATATGACATATTTATTTAATAATATCATTATGAAATATCTAAGTTTTTATCATTATAGAGGAGAAATTCTATAACCTATTAATGTGTCAAATATTATAAGGACATTTTCACATTAATATTATGTAGAATAACAAGAATTATGTGATATCATAATATATATATATATATATTGGTAATTAAAATTATTAATTCATTGGTTATATGGTACAAAATTCAACTATTTAATTAAAATATGGTTATGAGATAAGAAAAGTGAAATATCAAATTATTAATTATTTATATTTTTTTACTCATTTTGAAATGATAAACTAATAAACAATAAGAAAAGTAATGGAAAATCACAGTATGTTTCTTTTATTTCTTGTTGTTTTTGTAGAGTTATATTTTTTATTTTCATTTTAGTAGAAGAGAAGAGGAAATGAGATTGTTGTTTTATTTTTTTGTTGATAATTTTATTATTGTCGAGGGAAAGGTACTAAGGATATTGGATCATGTGCACATGGAAGGATGGGATAACCACCGAATTTTTGGAGGGATCTTATATAAATTTATATCATAGAGTGATTATATTGTACATTGAACATGATGATGGATTTTCATAGATGTTGAATACAAATTGAGGTGATGTATATCATTAGATAAATTAGGGTTATTGGTCTATTTATATAGAGGGAGTTATACCCCATTGGTGATGAGAAGTATTCATCAGAGATATGTGGTGATTGGGATGTCACTGAACACAGAAAATGATTCCTAGTATACATGGTGGTGATGTGAGATCATTGGTGAATTAGTGAGGTTTAGGGGGGGAATTTGGTTGCCTCTAGTTTTTTTTTCAGAATGTGGGTACATCATCATACTTGTTGGTCTGAGTGGATACTCAAGAGGGGGGTGAATTGAGTTCCAATTAAAATTTATATTAAAAACATTATGATTAAAATCCCCCAATTGAAAACAGCCCAGTCAATTAAGGCAGTAGAGATATAAATGTTTAATTTCTCAACAAGTTTCTCTAAGGTTTATTCATCCTCATTTGAATCAATGAAATCACTAATTCATCTTTTGAAACAGGTTTACTGAATTAAGAATATATACACACTAACCAAAACTAACTATCAGAGTGAATGTACAAACATTTTTCGGTCTTTGAAAAAAATATAAGCAATGGATAAAATAAAACAGAGTATTTGAGGATTAGCACAACAATGTAAACAAGAGGTTTGGTCTCAAACCAAGACCTAATCCTCTCCACTTGGTGATCTCCTTCCACCAAGTAGTTTGTATAAATAAACTTGATACACAACCTGTATCGGGGTTTACAATAGTTTTTACAAACTTTCTAGGTTCTACAACCTCTACCACATTTCTATGCGGGAAAAAAAGCAACCAAGCCACACAAGGCTTCTTCCATAGTTATGCGTGGGGAACAAGAGTTGAGAGAGTTTTGAGTGGGGAATTTTTGTATCCCCCAATTAAAGCACAAGAGTCAGTGTGTGTAACAAAAACACACTCCTCATAAATGTAAATAAGGAACACAGTAGAGCTAGAGAAATTAGGATTGAGTTTAGAATGCTCTATGATTTTGAAGATCAGATCTGAACTTCTTGAAGTTGAGGAAATGAAGGTTTTGTTCTTCTTTGCAAGTTGCTTCCAAAAACAGAGTGTCGTAACTTTCAAGTACTGGATTCAAGTTACTGAGATGTTAAACTTCTTGGTAAAAGGGTTCTTTTAACCACCTCCATACATCCTTGAATATGTTCTTCAAAAAGATATTTGTGAAGCTCTTGGATTTTCAGAATAACCACTCGAGTGTTCTTATTCTTGTTCTTTTCTTGTTCTTCACTAATTTATTTCTCATGCATTTTACTTCAAGACTTCCTTCTTTTTTCTCTCTTTTCTCCTATATATATATATATATATCTATTCCTCGGTCTTTTTCTCTTTCATATTTGAGGTCTGAATAAAAGAGTAAGTACATCACATGCAATCTTTCTCGTACCTCTTACTGTCAAGATATGGTCTCCTGATATGTCTACAAACAATATTAATTAATATCAGGTGCATGAAATCAATCAAATATAACTGTTATGATAATATTAAGAAAATGGATAAATCATAGAATATGTTATCAGTAGACTAGTAATGGTAGCCTGTTAATCAATAGCATATTCAGCAGAAAGCTTAATCAGCAGTAGAATTCCAATAGTAGGCTTATCCAGTGGTAGATTTGTCTAGTGGTAGACTTAACCAACGATAGACTTGTCCAGCGGTAAACTTCACCAATGGTAGACTTGTCCAGTGGTATAATTCTCCAATGGTAGACTTCTCCAGGGGTAGACTTCACCAATGGTAGACTTCACATAATAAGTATGACAGTGGACTTCTAACAGAAATTATTTGTAACAGAAACCTTGTGACAATAATGACCTATCATATTGACTCAGCATCTGTATGCTTCAGTAAGTATTCCAACGGCAGTATTTACAAAAGTGGCCTTTTACTGGTGACTTCCAATATCAACTTTATAACTGTAGTTCTTATAATCGTAACCTTCATCAGTAAGGTCTTTAATGATGAACTTTTCACCAATGACTTCAAGCGGTTAGGTTTAGCTGTAGGTTTGTCAACGGTGACCGTGACAGTGGCCTAAAACTGTGACCTCTTACTAGTAACATTCAATAGTGACCTTTGACTTAGAGACTTTTTAAACTATAAACTGATTTTAGCTAAGTCATTAGATTAAAATAGATTGAAAAATATTGTCAAATAACTAACCCATTATAGAATTAAACATGATTTGGGATTATCAAAATAGGTGAGTCCAACAATCTCCCCTTTTAAATAATAAAAAATTATTCCATTAAACTTTAGAATAATTATAAGATGACCAGAGATAATGAAAATCAAAGATAAGTTAATAAAATAAATAGGTGTTACAGATAATCCTATCGCACATGTTGTAGTAGAGATTAATGTGATATGGATATTGAATTACTTGTGTTTTATTTTCTCCCCCTTTGTGATTATCAAAAAGAAATACAATAATAGAAAAAAGAGAAAATTTGTATTAATGAAATATTTTTACATGATTCAAAGAGAATTATAAAATCCATATCAAAGGATACAACCATAATCAATCTACATCAGAAATAGGTAATGAATCCATCCCTTTGGAAGAGGAAGAGAGAGGGTCTATAGGTGGAGGTGGAGGCCGAGGGATAGCATCAAGGATGGTAGGAGAAGCATCAATAGAAGATTCAGTGTCTCTGAAGGGAGTGACACTCTAAGGAATCATTGGAGTCAAGCTTCTAATGGCTTGAACAGGAGACATCCTAGGAACAACACTGGCTGAGGCTGAGGTAGTGGAGGCAGACGGTAATGCTGGAGGAACAATGATGGGTGTATAGTCCACATGGAAGAAGGGTAACATAAGATTTCAGGAGTCCATGATGATGCTTCCACCTCTCTCTATGGCTGGTATAAATTTATCCTTATTTTCCATAAATTTTTTCAAGGAAAGAGTCAGCTCTCGAAGCTTTCTCACTTGATCCTTAAATTCCTGAGTGACTGGTGGAATCCTCAAGTTCTCCAACAACAACTTGAAGTGGCCATACATCTGATGCTTAGTGTATACCCTTTTGAAATAAAATTCAACTTGTTCCTTGATGTCCTTGTAATCCTGAGTAGCTTCTCTTAAATAACTTCCCATAAGGGTATGACTTTCCATGGTAATAGAAATGACCTGAGAGTTTGAAGTACTAGCACCAGAGATATTTTACACTTATTCTCTAACAATAGATATGAAAGATTGAATGTAAATTGGAGGAGAGGATGAAGTGGAAGCAGATGCACCAAGAGGTGCCAGAGAGAAAGCTACTGTCTCCTTAAAGGATTTAGTCAGACCACTGATCAACCTCTTCTCATCATTATCTTGGCTCTGCACATGGGTTTTCATGGACTTCTTAAAGTCCTGAAAGACTGTAACCATATGCTGTACTACACCTCTTCCATATTGAATATCCTTTTCCACATGAGCCTTAGAGGTCAGAAGATAATTCAAGCTCAACACCGATTGTTTTAAAAGCTCTACAGACTCTGAAAACTCACTCATTTGACTCTGACACTTCCTTACTTCCTGAAGCAGATTAGAGTGAATACAGGATTGAATTTTGGCTTACTCATATGTTGAATGCTTCTAAACTAGAGAAATAGCCTTTTCCATCTCAGAGGACCTATCCTTAGACATTCTTTTCAGGTCAGATTTCAAGGATTCAAGGTCTTCCTATCTGACATAGTCTTGAGGGAAAGAGTTTTCTGGAGGTATGAAAATGAGGTTTGGCACTGAAGGTCTTCTGTTGGGCCTTTTGTCTTCTAATTCATCATAGTTTAGTCCCAACACCATAAACCCAGGGTCCCTAATCCAACATTCAATGTCATGAACAACATATATTGATCCTTTGGAAATAGGATTCTCCCCCTCATTTGGAGCTACCTCTTGAACAACTATTTCATCTTCTTCCAGTCTTGAAACCTCGACAGCTGTTGTTGCTTGATCAACCGACTCACCAGTAGAGTTTTCCACTGCTTCTATTGAGTCATCCATAATTTCCATAGAAAGGGAAGTAGATACAACTTCTTCTTCCTGTTAACTCACTTCCCTTTCAGTGACTCCTATAAGAGGACTCAAACTGAGTTCCTCTCCTTCACTATCCTTATCAGCAGAAAACTCATATTCCTCATGGCCAGAATGACCAGACTCAGCCACTTCCTCCTCTTTTGAGGTATATATAACCATGATATAAGCCTCATCATACTCTTCCTCACTGGTTTCTTCAACCTCATTGTCCCTTAGGATAAATTCTCTCCTCGGTAACTCTCTTGGGGGATTGGTCTCTCCAAAAGCTATCATTCCAACTAGAGGACTGGCTGGTAGATTAGGATCACTCCTATCATCTGTAGGAGTACCTTCCTTCTCAAGTTCCACAACCTCCTCTACTTATTGATTAGAATATACAGGTTCTGTCTCATCAGACTTCATACCTAGACCCCTATTATCCTTTGGCATAGAAGGATTATTTATAGGGTCAAACTTCTCATAAATCTTCTCTTCATCATTAACCCATTCTCTTCTCCAGGAATTCTTTCTGATCTTTATAAACTTTCAGATTATCTTAGAGATAAAAAAATTGTTCATGGATACAATTGTTTCCTCTTTATCTCTAGCAGTGCCCTTAACCTTCAACGTCACAGAAATCAGTTTGGCATGAAATAGAGCATTTGATTTAGAACTTGGCTTAGTCATGTCTTCCAACCGAGCCATCAACAACCTACATAGGTTGTTCTCATGTACATGCTTCAGTAAATAAAATATGAATATGTCTTGATAATTCAACACAGAAAAGTCCCCTCTCCTGGGACTTATCACATGTTGGATAAACTTGAACAAAAGTCTATCCTCTCCATCCATTTCAGTAGAAATAATCTTCCTTGAGGTCCCATTTCCTGTCAGCTCTTCCAATGCTTTCTCATATCCAAAAATATTACTATCTAGAGGAATAAATCTAGAGTAGTAGTCAAATATACCCTCATGAGTTACCCTTATACATTCATCCCATTCCGCAAATGAAAATCTTATCTTAGTTCCATTTAATCTTGACACCAGTCGGTTCTCATCATCTGACTTCTCGAATTTCAGATAATCATACAATTCTTTAAATAGAATTGGGTAATAAATCACATTATTGTTCGCAAGGAACTCCACCCAACATTGAGTCTCTAGTGCCTCCATCACTAAGGATTTTCTCGAGAGCAACCAATCTTCGCTTAACTCATTTTCAGCCACAATTGTTCTCTTTGACATATGCGGGTTAACAGGCTATGTTGATATATTACTACCACCACTAGACTCGGATCGAGGTCTATTAGGCCTTGGATCATCTCTATAATCATCCAAATGTATTTTCACTCTTTCCATTGAGGTTTATAGTGGTTTTAGGGTTCAACGGAAAGTTAGGTTTTAAGGATTTTGAGAGCAGGGTTTAGAGAGTGAGGAAGAGAGTGGGTCAAAATGTGTTTGAGATCTAATTTAATCATTTAGGGATTGAAACAATAAAAAATTGAGAAAAAGAATACTAATAAAACGGTTCATATTTCTGCATAAAATATGAAGTAACGACAAGGTCCAATAGTGAGGTGCAATGGTGAGTTTCTAACAGTGAGGTGCAACAGTGAGTTTCTAATAGTGAGGTGCAACGGTGAGGTTCTAATAGTGAGGTGCAATGGTGAGGTTCTAACAGGGAGGTTCAATGGTGGGGTTCTAATAGTGAGGTGAAACGGTGAGGTTCTAATAGTGAGGTGCAATAGTGAGGTTCCCTATACTGAAATTTATCATCCCTAATTCATGTTTGATGTAGTTTATCCTCTCAGAATTCAATTGCTTTGTGAATTATCATCCAATTGACATTCAATGCCAATGAATTCAAGTGCGATATCACCTCTTTGATAATGACCTCTCAAGAAGTGATGTATTACATCAATATTATTTGTCTTATCATGAGATACTGGATTTTTCAAAATGTTAATAGCACTTGTATTGTCACAGTTTATAGAGAAATTTTTGAATTGATATCCATAGTCTTGTAAAGTGTGTTTCATCCACAGAATTTGAGTACAACAACTACCAACAGCTATATATTCATCTGTGGTAGTAGATAATGCAATATAATTTTGTTTCATACTACACTATGATACTAGTGACTTTACTAAAAGGTGACATGTTCTAGAGGTGATTTTTCTATCTAAATTGCAACCAACAAAGTCAGCATCAGAATAACTTATCAGATCAAATGATTGTCTTCTTGGATAAAATAGTCCTAAGTTGGGAGTATATATGAGATATTTGAAAATCCTTTTAACAAAATTTAAATGATATTCTTTGGGATTATCTTGAAAGAGAGAACACATGCATACACTGAACATAATGTCAGGTCTTCTAGCTATAAGGTAGAGCAGACTCCCTATCATACCTTTGTAGTTGGTTTGATCCACTGGTTCTCTAGCTTCATCTGCATCCAACTTACAAGTGGTAATCAAAGGTGTATCACTACCTTTACTACCATCTAAAGAAAAACTTTCTAAAATATCCTTAAAATATTTACTTTTATTTAAAACAATACCATATTTATTTTGAAAAATCTGAAATCCAAGGAAAAATTTAAGTTCTCCCATTAAACTTATTTCAAAATCATTTTTCATTATTTTTGAAAAATCAGAACATAAAGAATTTTTAGAAGATCTAAAAATGTTGTCATCTACATAAATTTGTACTATCAAAACATATTTGGGAATTATTTTAATGAAGAGAGTAGGATCAACTATTCCTTTAGAAATTTTTTTTAAATAAGGAAAGAACTAAGTCTATCATACCAAGCCCTTGGAGATTGTTTCAGACCATATAAGGGTTTTGACCATTTAAAAACATGATTTGGAAAATGGGTATTTGTAAAACCAGGGGGTTGTTCAATAAACACATACACAACTATATACCCATTTAGAGAAGCAATTTTAACATCCATTTGATAAATTTTTAAATTTAGATGAGGTGCATAAGAAAGTAGTATCCTAATGGCCTCTAACCTAGATATAAGTGAAAAGGACTCCTCATAGTCTATTCCTTCCTCTTGACTATATCCTTGTGCAACTAACCTAGCTTTATTTCTAACTATATTTCTAGAATCATCAACTTGATTCCTAAATACCCATTTAGTGCCTATTGTCAAAGTGTCCTTAGGTCTTTAAACTAGTTCCTAGACTTTGTTTCTTTCAAATTGATTTAATTCTACTTGCATATACATCACCCAAAATTCATCATTGATAGAATCATTAATATTTTTGGTTTCAAGCTGTGAAAGAAAAGCTTGATGTTCAACCTGGTTTCCAGAGAAGCTCTAGTTTGTGTACGTTTATTTAAATCACCTACTAAAGAATATAAAGGAAGATAATTGAGAGTTTTATTGACTCTAGAAAGGGTCAAACTAGATTCCTCAAGGTTGTATATTGGTTCAGACTCAACAGGTGCAGATTCTGGAAGATTCCCAGAACAAGTTACTTTTATAGGGGGCTCACTATCATTATCATTAAGGTCCAGAATTGACATGTCTTCCTCAAGATATTCAAGAGGGGTTTTGGGTTCATGTGGATTAGTCTCATAAAATTTGACATGAACTGACTCTTCCACACATTTGGATTTCTTATTGAATAATCTATAGGCTTTACTCGAGATTGAGTATCCTAGGAAAATTCCTTCATCACTTTTGGAGGAAAATTTGTCAAGATTGTCCTTAGTGTTAAGAATAAAGACTTTTCAGCCGAAACATCTAAAGTAATTAACCTTAGGATTCATATTATTCCAGATCACATAAGGGGTCTTCTTAAGAACAGGTCTAATTAAGACTCTATTGATGGTATAACAAGGTGTATTTACAGATTCCTCCCAAAAATAAATAGGTAGATTATAATCATTAATCATAGTTCGGGTGATCTCTTGAAGTGTCTTATTTCTTCTTTCTATGACTCCATTTTGTTGAGGTGTTCTAGGAGTAGAGAAATTGAGACTATAGCCATTTAGTGAGAAATAAGACTTAAACTCCTAATTTTCAAACTCACGACCAAGATCACTTCTCGAGGCCTTAATTCTAAGTCCACTAAGATTTTATACAGACTTTGAGTATTTGATAAAATAAGAACAAGCTTCAATTTTGTGACCCAGAAAGTATACCCAAGTGTACCTAGAAAAATCATCTACAAGAACATAAACATAGTGCTTCCCATTTAAACTTGAAAATCTTGATGGTCTAAACCAGTCCATGTGAACCAACTCAAGCAGTTGATAAGTAGAAACTTATTTCTTTAGTTTTAATGAAACTTTGTATTGTTTTCCCTTTTGAAAAGGATTACACACTTTGTTAGGAGTAAATTACAATTTAGTTAAGTCTATAACTAAGCATTTCCTAGTCAGTTTCCTAGGTGATTGCACATTAAAGTGTCCTAATCTTCTGTGACACAACCATGATTCCTTATGAAAAGCATTTAAGTAAGAAAAATTTTGACTGGATATGGAATTTAAATCAACAGCATACAAATTTTCATTTCAACAGGTAGTGAATACTAAATCATTTTTGGAATTAAAAACATTACATGAATCATTTCCAAACATGAAATTAAAACCATCATCACACAACTGATAGATGCTAAGTAAATTGTACTTTAATACATCAATAAAAAGTACTTTGGAAATTAATATTGTTTTAGGGTTACCAATCTAGCCTAAGCTGATGATTTTTCCCTTTGAATTGTGACCAAAAGTTACATTTACACCGTCAAAATTGATTAGACTCTTGAAGAAAAAATAATCTCATGTCATATGTCTTAAAAATACACTATCTAAGTACCACAAGGTCTTACCAGAACTCTTTAGGAAACTTCCCTGCAAAATAGATTAGGCATGGGGTAACTTTGGTACCCATATTTTCTTAGGTCCAGAGAGGTTAACAAGTAAAAATTTGGGAACCCATATTTTCTTTATAGGTTTACTAACATAAACATACATATTCAGAGGCATAAATAATTTTTTAGGTCCTTTAGAAAATTGTCTCTCAAAAGATGGTTTAGAACCGGAACATGCAGTGAACTGTACAGATTTTGGAACTAATTTGGATTTGCTAATTTTTATCTGTCCTGGTTGATATCTTATACCAGTTGTATATTTTGGGACGATCTGTTTTCCTAGAAACTGAGTCAAGGTCTCCCTACTGGTAGTAAAATTCTCAATATATTTTCTTAATTTCTCATTGGATAATTTTAATTCTATATTTTCTTTTAACAACTATGTGAATTTCTCTTTTTCAATGTCTAGATTTTACTTATAATTTTCATTTAAATCATGCTGTCTCTTTAATGATTTATATTTGTCCATGAGCTCATTCAAGGAATCCTAAATAATTTCGTAGTATTCAAATAGTTAATCCTTAGTAATATATTCATCATTACTTGACTCAATCTTATTTCAAGAATAATAGGCATTATGTAAAGGAGAATTAACGTTTAACTCAGATTTTTATGTCATGAAACTTAAGTTGGCATGATTGTTCTGTTCACTATCAGAAGTATCAGATCCACTAAAGCTATCTTCTGAATCACTCTAAGTAGCTCTTATAGAATTTTTATAACCCCTGCCCTTATCTTCATATTTCTTCTTAAATTTCAACTTGGGGCAGTCAGCCTTCACATGACCTTTTCGTTTTCACTCATATCAGATTATTTCATTTTAGTTTTCATTCCATTTTCTATCTTTCTTCCATTGTCCTTTACTATCATACTTTCCCTTTTAATTTGAATTCTTAAAGAATTTTTTCTTTTGATAAATTTTTTTGAACTTTCTAGTATGATGATCCATCTCCTCATCACTCTCTGAATCTGACTGTTCACTAGTGGAACTATGTGCATGAACTTGAACTTTTTCTTTGTCTTTGCTCCTTGAGGTTGAAGTCTTGAATTCTACTGACTTTTTCCTCGGTTCTTCTCCTACTTCTTAATTTAGTTTAAGTTCGTATTCATGCATCAAAAGCATTCCAATTAGTTCCTTCACTGGAAGATTTCCTATGTCACAAGATTCTCAGATAGAAACAGAATTTCCTCTCCATCTGATAGGTAGGCATCAAAGTAGTCTCATAATCTGGTCCTTGTTGTCCACTAATTTTCCAAGCAGACTCATAGTATTAACTATTTTATTGAACCTAAGATACATTTCAGAAATAAGTTCGTCAGGCTTCATTTTTAAATTATCATATTTAATAGTATATGTATTTAATCTTATTGTTTTAACATTAGTTGTTCCCTCATGAGAAATAGCTAAAGTATCCCAAATTTCATATGTAGTTTTGCAAGCAGACATTCTATTGAATTCCTCCTCACCAAAAGAACAATAAAAATCATTCATTACTTTACAGTTATTATTATATATAGCTTTAGTCAACTGAGACCATGTGCACCTAGCAGTAGCAGGCAATACATGTCGTTCTTTAATTGTATCCCAAATTTCAGGTCCCATGCTCTCTAGATACATTTTCATTTTTAATTTCCACTGAGATAGTTATTACCATTAAAGAAAGGTGTCCTATTAGTAGAAGCACCCTCAACTCTAGTTTCCATATTTACTTAGAATTTAAGGAACCGAAAATTTAGATATGACAGAAATTGTAATATCTTTAATATATAACTAAAATCACAGTTGAAAAGAATTTGAACACTTGAAAATAAAATCCTCTGATACCAAATGTTGGTCGGAGTGGATACTCAAGAGGGGGGTGAATTGAGTTCCAATTAAAATTTATATTAAAAAAATTATGATTAAAATACCCCAATTCAAAATATCCCAGTCAATTAAGGAAATAGAAATATAAATGTTTAATTTCTCAACAAGTTTCTGTAAGGTTGATTAGTCCTTATTTGAATCAATGCAATCACTAATTCAACTTTTTAAATCGGTTTACTGAATTAAGCATATATACAAACTAACCAAAACTAACTATTAGAGTGAATGTAAAAACAATTTTCTGTCTTTGAAAAAAATATTAGCAGTGGATAAAATAAAACAGAGTATTTGAGAATTAGCACAATAATATAAACAAGAGGTTCAGTCTCAAGACGAGACCTAATTCTATCCACTTGGTGATCTTTTTCCACCAAGTAGTTTGTATAAATAAACTTGATACATAGCCTGTATTGGGGTTTACAATAGTTTTTACAAACTGCCCAGGTTCTACAACCTATACCATAGTTCTACGTGAAAAAACAAGCAACCAAGCCACCCAAGGCTTCTTCCACAGTTATGCACGAGGAACAAGAGTTGAGAGAGTTTTGAGTGGGGATTTTTAGTATCCCCCAGTTAAAGAATAAGAGATAGTGTTTGTGTAACAAGCACACACTACTCATAAATGTAAATAAGGAATATAGTATAGCCAATGAAATTAGGATTTTTTTAGAATGCTTTATGTGTTTTTAGATTAGATCTAAAATTCTTAGAGTTGATGAAATGGAGGTTTTGTTCTTCTCTACAAGTTTCCTCCAAAAATAGAGTGTTGCAACTTTTAGGTATAAGATTCCAGGTACTGAGATGTTAAACTTCTTGGTACAAGAGTTCTTTTAACCACAACAGTACAGGCTTGAATATGTTCTTTCAAAAGATCTTCATGAAGCTCTTGGATTTTCAGAATAACCACTAGAGTGTTCTTCTTCTTGTTATTTTCTTCTTCTTTAGTAACTTTTTTCTCATGCATTTAACTTTTTGACATCCTTATTTTGTTTTTCTCCATACCCATATATATATATATATATATATCTTCCTCAGTATTTTTCTTTTTCATATTTTAGGTCCTACAAAAAGAGTAAGTACATCACGCACAATCTTTCTCATACCTCAAACTGTCAAGATATGGTCTCCTGATATATCTAAGAAAAATATTAATTAATATTCGATGTAAGAAATAAATCAAATATGACCATTATGATAATATTAAGAAAATGTATAAAGAATAGAATATGTTTTCAATAGACTAGTAGTAGTATCCGGTTAATCGATATCATCTTCAGCAACAAGAATAATCAGCAGTAGACTTCCAACAATAGGATTATCCAATGATAGATTTGTTCAGCGGTAGACTTCACCAATGGTAGACTTGTCCAGCGGTAGACTTCACCAATGGTAGACTTTTCCAATAGTAGACTTCACCAATGGTATACTTGTCCAGTAGTAGACTTCACCAACGGTAGACTTCACGTAATAAGTATGACAGTGGGCTTCTAAAAAAACTCTTTTTAACAGAAACCATGTCAGAATAGTGACCTATCACATTGACTAATCATCTGTATGATTCGGTAAGTGTTCCAACAGTAGGATTTACAACAACGACCTTGTACTAGTGACATTAAACAGTAACTTTATAACTGTAGCTCTTATAATGATAACCTTCATCAGTAAGGTCTTCAACAGTGACATTTTCACCATTGACTTCAAGAGGTAAGGTTTAGCTGTAGGATTGTCAATGGTGACCGTGACAGTGGCCTAAAAATAGTGACCTATTACCAGTAACCTTCAACAGTGACCGTTGAATTAGAGAATTTTTAAACTATCAACTGATTTTAGAAAAATCATGAGGCTAAATAGATTGAAATAGTTTTTCAAATAACTACCCCATTATAGAATTAAACATGATTTAGGATTATCAAAATAGGTGAGTCCAACAATACTCTAATACTTGAAAAATTTGGAAGGTATATTTATATGGGTGATGTTATAATACCCCATGTATCGAGGTATTGATATAATTAATCATTAGTTTCCATTTAATGTTATTCTTAAATCAATATTCCATTGGAGATATTTAATGAACCATTGGTGGGGGATTACAATATTTATAATTACACCCTTCCTAGAAATCTTGATGTACATGATGTTCTCATTTTTTTAATTCTTGTATAGGGTGTAGCCATAAGAAAGATGTTGGAGAAGTCCTGTCATGGGTTATGGTGAGGGTTTTTTTCATGGATGATGTTGAAGATGAAGTTGGGTGGATCCTCAATGTCAATTAATGTGATCTATAGTTCTATTCATTTTTTGTCTAATGTATTATATTAACCCACATTGAGTAATTCTTTGTGGTATTACTTATGGGGTCCTATATTACTTTTAATTTATCAGGACATGTGTTATTTAGTTTCCATTATTTGTTCAAGTTAATTAAAGTGCTAGAAATGGTTGTAGATACATTGAGATGGTGGTGGTTGGGGGGGGGAATTAATGTAGACTTATTTTAACCTAATTACAAATAATCATATAAAATTTTACCCCCTTTTATATTGGAACCTCTTATCCTGCATAATAAAAGTGGTTATTTTTATGACTTATATAACAAACAATACTACATGAAATGAAAGAAATCAATTAAAGAGAATCACATGGTATTTTTACAAGGTTTGAACTCATTTCAGGAAACTTAATACTTTTTATGAATAATTATTAACTCAAATTCACAGATTCCACAATAAATAATAAAAGTAGTTATAGTGAGTATCATCTAAATCCCATAGTACCTCTCTCTCTCACACACACACACGATATCTCACTATGATTCACAATATATAATTATATTTATACTAATACACATAGTCATTAATTTATTGACTAGTAATATAAAGAATCCTTCCCAACCCAATGAAAAAGTTATACCTTGAGCTCCGAGATGTCATTGCATCAAAGTAATCATATATTCTTCCATAGAAGATACTTTGGAATCCTAGAGATGATCTTTTAGACTGCATGAAACTCAGTCTCTATAAACAACCTAGCTCTCATATCTTTCATTTAATTATATCAATGTATTATCTCAACTCATTCTTTAATGATCTTGACCACTAGTAATAATCAAATACTCTGCATTCATTTAAACCATCCTTGAATCCTCCTCATTTTCTTTCTTATTCTTAATCTTTGGATTTTGTAATACTGAGTATCATAGGACCTAGTCTCTAGACCATATTATATTTATTATTCTTTAATTAAATTTGACAAAAAATATTTTATTTATATAAATCTCATTGAATTATTATTCCTCTTTAGATAACTGAAATATTATTTTTCATAGATCAGTATCAGGTACTCCCTTATCAATGTTTTCATTATTTTTTCTTGATATTTATACCTTCTCTTTCTTCTTACCATATTTCATTTCTAGATCACCATGATATATTTTAAATATATAAAATATATAAAATCCATCAAAAAAATCATGGTTCCATGATCCTCCATCCAATTTAACTCAACTTATTTATATGGGTGTACTTCCATGATCATATATTATTACTTATCATTAAACCACTTATCTCTAATAATTTTCCAAGAATATCATTTTTCTCATTTGATATCATTTAAATAAAACTCCTTTTATTTATTCCAAAAAATAATAAATAATTTTATTCTCAAAATAATTCCACATACTCTTAAAATAAACAGTCTCTCCATCTATATGAAAATAATATAATAATAATAATAATAATAATAATATTGTGGAAAGGATTATCTTATCATGGTTATGATAGTCACTAAAATTTTAGTATGATACCTAGATTTCATTTTAATTATCAGAGAACTTAACTTAGAAATCTACTCAATTATCAGTAAGAATCAAAAAACCATTTTTGATAGTTAATTCAATATATAAAGGACTAATAATCATCACATTTGACTTCTAGAATCATTTATTTTGGAATATCTCCATTTTAAATTTATTTAATTTCTCATAATTTCATCCTACTTCAATCTTATTATCCACAGTATAAATATTACCCTCTCAATATCTTTTATTGAATAAAAAAAATATATATTTTGTTTAATCCAATGAAGTTAAATTATAACATTTACTAAATTAAATAATTATTTATTATTCTTTATAATGGAAATCTCATATTTTTGGTAATTGTTGGTTATTACGTCAGAAGTATGGATTATTACATATTAACATGTGAGATAATCCCTTTTATATAATTACAAAATAGATATACCCTGAATAAAATATTATTATTTTAATATATCATATAAGTTTTCATCATTTTCCAATTTTTTACTTCAACTTTATAGAAAATCATCTGTATCAAAGAACCACCAACATATGCACAAAACATGTTATGACCTGAGTTTTTATGAATGATTTGTTTTTGAATAAATTAAATTTATTTGATATCTTATTTTACAAAAAAAACTGAGTTAGTCATGTATTATAAACAACACTAATTTAAGCTTACATTATACACAACACTGAGTTTATCTTGCGTTACACATGACAATGAGTTTTAAAAAAGCCTTGATATATTATTAATATTATTCAAACATGACTATTATAAACTAGTCGATAAACATAGAGATATCAATAGTAATAAATAATTTTTAAATAATAATTATAATGGTTTTATATAAAGAAAACATATTAATAAAATCATTTAATTTATCAATAAATTCTTTATATGTTTTGAAAATTCTATTTTCTCAAAAAAATATTTTTTCTATGAACAATAATAAAATTAAATTTACATAATTTTAGAAATTTTATTTGACAAAATAAATATTATTTTTTAAATAAAAATATCAAAATTATATTAGGGAGAATTTTTTATAATTTTCTAAAAATAGTTTTTTTATGAATAGTAAAAATACTGAATTTTAATTGATAACTGGATTTTAGTTTAAATTATTTATAATAATAAATTATATTTTATAATGTTTTTAAAGTAAAATTAGTTCAATTATACATATATTAATACAAAATAGGTTATTTTAATCAATTTTATATTTAAATTGGATATAAAAAATTTAGAATCTTTTGAACATTTCCTCATTGAAAAACAACTTTCTTATCACATCTGTGGGATTAATTTTAAATTAAAAATTCCCACTTATATGAAATAAATTTGAAAAAAAGGATTACATATTTTTAATCATAATAATTAATATTTTATAATAAGTTCAAGTTAATTTTTTTACCAAAATTAATACTGAAAATAGTAAAAAATAATTACCGTGTTAAAGGTAAAAATGGGTTTACCAAGGGGTTAAACTAAAAGGATAGGAGTTAAAATTACCTAAAAACTTGTCTAATATATATTTTATGACCATATTTAGACCCAATAATGTATAATAATTGATAAGACTCAATTTTAGATCCTTTTTACTTGGAAACACATGGGTACACATTTTTATTTAAAAAAGTTACAAGTCTGCCACTCCCTCACTTATAAATGGTCACCCCCTATACTCTTTTCTTAAAACCTTAAAAACATTTTGGTTCAACCATTAAATACCAAAAACAATTTCCATATTAAATAATATATTCATAAAATACTTGTTTTTGGAAGAAATACAACCTAGGAATTCTTTTGGGGCAATCCTAAGGAGGTTACCCGAAGAAGAGGTAACATTCTTTAACGATTTATTTTATTTTATTTCATCCTCCAAATCATTAAATTATTATTATAAAATTATGATATAATAAATTAAGTATGTTAAATATAATATTATTATTTTATGTTAATTTTACAACCTAAAACCATATTCACTTTCATCAAATGGGTTAAGAAATTATTGTTCATGTGTACGGTGGACTACTGCCTCGTGAATCGATGTCATTAATTTTTACATTACCATATCTAAAATTTGGGTCTAATGATGGATATAATATATATATAAATATGATATTTATAAAATTATTATACCTCTAGATTCATTATATCATATATATATATATATATTACTTTCCATTCCATATGGGATAGAATAACATTGTTAGTGTGTATGGTAGACAACCACTTCGCGAAGCGATGTGATTCATTTGGACTAACATTTTACATGGGAGATAATAAGGATAAAATTAACAAATATATATGATATAAATGAAATAATTACTATTTTACTGAAATATTTATAATTATTAAAATGTAATATATCAATTTCTTTGTTATATTTTCACTCATTGAGATATGATAACATCCTTCGTGTATGTGTGGACTACCTTTTTCATGATGAAATGTGGATCTTTCTTTTCATCACCACACCACATTGTTGATATGTAAAAGTATATTTAAAGAAAAAATATTTTAGTTATGATATTATTATAATTATGTAAAGAAAAAACATTAAATACCTCCTTTCCATAACGATCATTGAAAAATGGAAATGTTACTCATGCGTACGCACGACCTACCATATCCATGATCGTAACATACTTAATTTCTAAAAACCATATTTAATGATTGGAATTAAGAGTATAATTGATTTATAAATATTATAATTATTTCATTATTATTATTATGGTGATAATTTAACCATGATCAATGTAAGAGGACTGAAAATAACAAATCAATATATATATGAAAAACATAGAGATTGTTACCTAAAATATGAATTTAGCATGGAATTGTTAATAAATGGGTAATAAAAGGAAATAATTAAATAATATATGGTATGATATATATAATTATTCTTATTTAATAAATTTATAATAAACTTATATTTTTTATAATGTAGGATATAATGTGTATTAAGGAAGTCGACACTTATGGTAAGGGACTTCTAACTCACTTTTTTACTTCTGTGAGATACATGAAATATTCAACACCTATTTATTTTATGTATTTTATATAATTACCATGAATTTATTTTATGATTCTTATAATATGGGTATTTACATATTCATTTTATGATCTATCTTTCATAGGGCTTACGGTTCATAATTTACCAAAGCGGTATGGTATTTTTTGTCTCAATTTCCTTCCTTGAGACATACCATTATGTTATGTACCTTTCTTATTTTACATGGTGTATATATGACCCCTTTGAATTTTAATATCCTGAATTTATTTAACCTAATAATATTTTAAGTTTCATATAATGATATTCCTTCATGGGTATTATGGTTAAAAGTTACCAAAGTGGTAAATATTTTATGTTATAATCTCATTATTTAGTGGGATTATTTATGAATATGTTTCCGATGATCAAATGTTATGATACATCTCTCAATAAATGAATGAACATTATTATCCAATTTTAATTTCATGATAATAAATCACCCCCCAAAATTTTCCTCTCTTCATATACTCAAGTGTTTAAAATGAATGTTTTTAGTAAAATCATCTTTTAGGTGGAAAACACTTTTTATTCCAAAACAATGTTTTATAAATATGTTTCCAAAAATGTTTTTTAAACTTTTAAAATTATTTATTAAATATATTTTTACCCATTTTTTAATTTTTTAAAAAGGTTTTGAAAGGAATATTCATATCATTTTATAAACAATATTCATTTGGATTTTATAAAAAATGTGAAAGGAAGCTTTGTTTTAATGTGTACGACAAAAACATCATTTCCTGCCATCATGACCATTATTTTCATTGAAGATTCCTAAATATGTTTTCAATTTTAATTTCAAAGAAAATTATTTTCAATTATTTTTATGTTTTAAAAATTGTTTTATTCAAATCATAATGGTTGTTTTACTTAATAAATGTTTTAAATAGTTTTTTAAAGTTTCATTTGTAAGTTTTTCACATTAATTTTCCAAGAAAACTATTTCCAATTTTTTTTAGTTTCAAAATTTCATTTTCAAAGAAAAGTTATATTCCTCAAGAAATGTACCAGGTGATTTATATTTCAAAATAATTCCTTCTGTAAGATGAAATCCTTTGATATAAATTATTCTTTGCTGAGGATACGAACCAAGGATACAGTTCTTTTTATTTATCTAAAGGATTTATGTTTAAAAGATATTTATGGAACCCATTTATATTAAAAAGGTTATACAATGATAAAATTATTATGAAACCCATTTCGTTTTTCCATGGGTTATTATATGATTAAATGTTTAAATTACTATGAAACCTGCGTCTTTTCTATAGGTTAAGATATGATGAAATGTTTATAAAACCCATTTAATTTCATGGGTTGTGATTTAATGAATGTTTTTTGATATTATAGAATAGATATTTATAATTTTCATTATGTGATATATGGGACATATATATCCATCCAATTAATTGGGTAAATATTTATATCGCATGAGATAGAGAGGATGGGAACAGGAAGTGAACCCGGTTTAGTAAGGGACATTGTCTGCTATGATGGTATTAGTAGTGAACCTTGAAAACTATGATGGTTTGGGGAGTGAACTCATTACAATATGATATCCTTGGAAGTGATACTTAACTACTACAAAAATGATTTTATATGTTTCTATGTATGCCACAATTCCATGTATTATGCTAATGTTATGATCTCTTGGATAATGTTCATGGATTTCATTATGATTCAAATATTATAAACTGAAAAAACTTTATGTCTTGACTTAATATTATGATCTTTGATATGTATGTTATAGATTTAAAATATTATTCTCATGATATCATATCCTTATGTTCATGTTATTCTTATTTATCTCCCTTGTTTACCCTTAGGAAGAATCTGAGCTCGCCCTTTCTTATGTTTCATTTCACCAGGTTGTGAAGAAAGGTTTTAAGTAGGGTATGTTTATGAAGAGTACCAAAGGGGAAGATATTTATGGGATATGATTAAAATATTTCACCAAATAAGAATATTTTTTACATAGTATATAAGGACACTAAACTAGTATGGTCCTCAGGCTTGTGTTTGTGTAATGTATTGAATATTCATCTAAATTATGTAATATATATGTATGAAAATCCTAGATCTCTATAGTTGGTATCAAAAGAAATATTTATTTAAAATTTTGAAATTAGGATGAGAATAATGTAGTGATATACCTAGGTATATTTCTAACTATATGTCTCGGGATGCCGCTATGGATAAGTATAAGGATAATTCAAAGTATAGGAAAATGTCCTGGAATTTTGATAAAGGATATAACAAGTGGGTTTCAAGAAATTACATCCCTATATAGATATTAAAAGTTGATGTGGATCTATAAAAATGGTACCTAGGGGTAAAAAATTGGAAAATGGTGTATTGAGATAAACTCGATCATCACCTTGTGCATGAAAGATACCCTTGTTGCACACCTGGTTTGACAATCCATGGGTATATAATTTGGAAGTTCAGTAAGTATTTATAAACCGTCATAAAGGATTTAAATAGATGTTGACTATTAATGACCTAGGATAAACTTAAGGTGTCATAGATTAAAAAGAAGGTTTCCTGATACAAACATCATATAAGTGATTTTTCATGATTATGTAGTTTTCTACTATTATTAGTGTTGTTGAAACTATGCTTTTTATTTTTAGTCAATGGAGGGAACCATAAAGAATCATGTTAACATTTAATGTGATGGAAAATTTTCTAATAATTATCCAAATGGTATGATGATGGGAATGAAGTATATTTTGATTATGCCTAATTAGTTATCTAAATATATGATTAAAAACTTTAACCCTAACCAAATCCCAGAATGATCAAAGAAGATAAGGATGTATTTTTTTGAGAGTTCAGGTAGTGAAGAACATGGAAGAAATATGATTCAGTTTCCTATATATCTAGAATGTGGGAGGAATCACTCAAGGGAATATCTCAGAGGGATAAGAATATATTTTTTGGTGTGTAAAAGAATGACACAAATTAAGTAACTACAAAGGAAAAATTAAAAGTTTAATCAAGAAAATGGATGAGAATAATGGTATCCCTAAGGTATCATCTACTATGGAATGTTTTAAATGTGGAAAGAATGGGAATTATGAAAATCTATGTCCTAAGTGGAAAGATCACAAAGAGAATCAATAAGGTTATATGAGTAATGGTTTTTATAATTGATGATGAAGAGACTACAAATGACATATGAAAGAGAGGACGTATTATGGAATAATATGATGAATACTAATTAATGGTTTAAGAAGGAAGTGGGATTATTTAAGTATTAATGTATTGGAATTGAAGTATTATATTATATGAATTATGAAATATATAAGGATTTTTTAGAATATGTTTTTATTATGGATTTGAAATAATATGTTTAATGGTGAAGATGAACTAGAAAAGTGATTTAATTGAAATGTGATATTTCATGTAAAACATATGATTAAGGGAAATATAACCTTTAATATGATCATAGTGGTCTAATAATGATGTTTAGATAAATATATGATTGATATGGATAAAGAAAATCGGATAATACTGATTACCTTGGAACATATTAATGATTTTCTAACAATTTTGTTTATTCCATCATTGATGGAGTTTATAACATTTTTGAATTCAAGTAATATATAAAATAATATCTTTTTTATTTGAGGAATAAGAGATCATGTATGTTTTCACTAAGGGTTTTTTTTCTAATTTTGGTTATTACCATGTTTCAAGAGAATACATGATGAAGGTATTCACATGTTTGACATGTGAAAATCAAGAGTTACTTTATGATATATAGAGGATCATTGTTAAGATAATTTTGCGAAATTTAGAAATATTCTTTATAAATTTTAAATTTTGGAAGGTTTATAAGGATAAAAATTTATGTTATGCTTTAATTTAGACTTTGGATGAGGTTTTAGAGATTAACGTACTACTTCACCATATGAATATTTATCTATATTAGATAACCAATGATAATTTTTTTTACTAGGGATAGGAGGAATACCTTATAATTATATTATGGATATTATGATCCATTAGTTGTTTAGGAATAAAAAATTAATCTTCATTTTTGGAGTAATTTATGAACTAGAAATTGATTGAAGCACAACCAATGGATGAAATTTTTCTTTTGATAAAAAGTAAAGCTAAAAACTAGGTATATCGACCCCTTTGAGATTCTTAATCGTATTGGGATGTTATCCTATCAATTGGTGATTCTAATAAACCTATATTAGGATCAATATGTGTTCTATCTATATATCATGAGTAAGTACAAACCTGATTGATCACATCTACTGAACTTGGACGTCGTACCACTAGAGCATGATATTCTATATGAGGAACAATAGGTAGAGATTTTGGATCAAATATATATGGTTATATTAAACAAATACCACTTAACTAGAAAAGTTTTGTGGTGAAACCACTAGCTTTAGGAAGATAAATGATATCTTGAGAATTTGATGGGGAAAAAATATCCTCATTTGTTTGTGTTAGAGTGATACATTTTGAGGGAAAAATTCATTTTAAGGGGGTAGAATGTAACACCATGAGTTTTTATGAATTATTATTTTTCAAATAAATTAGATTTATTTTATATCTTTAATTACATGAAATAATTATTTAATATTTCATGAAATGAAACAAAAATTTATCTTGAGTTACATGAAATAATGAGTTTTTCTTATGTTACAAAAGACATCGAGTTTTAACTAAACCAGGATATATTATTAATATTATTCAAAAGGGGCTGTTATTACCTAGAAATTAATGTTAGTGATATGAAAATTAATAAATAATTTTTAAATATTAATTATAATGGTTTTATATACATAAAATATATTGATAAAAAGTACTTAGTGTAGCAATAAATTCATTATCTGTTTTGAAAATACTATTTTATCAAAATATGTTTTTTTATGAACAATAATAAAATTAAATTTTAATATTTTTAGAAAAATTATTTGATAAAATAAAATTAAATATTAAAATATGATATAAAATTTATCTTATAGTGAATTTTTGAGATTTTTTTGAAAATATTAATTTTTTTATGAATAGTGAAAATAATAAATTTTAATTTAAAAATCATTTTTTTAAATTATTTATCAAGTTAAGTTATATTTTAAATTGGTTTTAAAGTAAAATTATTTCAATTATACTTATATTAATCCAATTTATGTAATTTTAATCAATTTTATATTGAAATTGGATATAAAAACATTATAAACTTTTGAACATTTTCTTTTTAAAATCCTACTTTCTCATCGTGTCTATGAGATTAATTATAAATTAAAATTTTCTACTTCTATGAATTGAGTTTGGAAAAATATATTCATGATTTTGAATTATAATAATTTATATTATATAATATGGTCACTTAATTTTTCACCAAATTAAATAGTGAAAATAGAAAAAATAATTTTCGCGTTAAAGGAAACAATGGGTTTACCAGGGGTTAAACTAAAAACATAAGGGTTAAAATGACATATTTTCTTTCAAACATATATTGGATTACCATATTTATACACAATAATATATAAGTCTCAATAATAATCCTTTTATTTCTTTTTTACATCATAAAAACACGGGTACATATTTTTCTTTTTAAAAAATAACTAGTGTGCTACTCACCTCACTTATAAAAGGTCACCCCTCTCCTCTCTTCTTCACACTTTCAAGAACTTTTTTGCCAATAACATCCCAAATAACTACCCAATTCTATCATATCAGGAAATAAACCTTATTTTGTGTAGAATTCATACCTATTAAGTATTTTGGTTAAAACCTAAGGATGTTACCTAAAGAAGAGGTTATGTTCTCTAATGAGTGCTTTTATATTATTTCTTCCTTAATCTAATTAAATTATCATTAAACCATGACGATATAATAAAATTAGTTTTTTATATATACTGATATTTTTTATGATAATGTAATGAACTAAAACCATCTTCACTTCCATCAAATGGGTTACAAAATCATCGTTCATGTGTACGATGAACAACAGCATCACAGACCAATATCATTCATTCTTCCATTACCACCTCTCACGGTTGGGTATAATGATGGATCTAAAGTATATATATGATATTTATAAAATTATTATACTTTAGTATTCATTATATCATATATAATATTTTTAATTTTCATTCCGTAGAGGACACGATAATGTCATTTGTGTATACGGTGAACTACCACCTCATGAAACAATATGATTAGTTTTCATTAATGCTTTACATGAAAGACAATAAGGCTGACTTTAATATATATATATATTTATATATTATATAAATTAAATAATTATGATATTAATGAAATATTTATCATTATGAAAATATAATAAATCATTTTATTTCTTACCTTTTCACTCATTGAGGGGTGATAACATTGTTCGTGTACGTGTGGACTACAACCTTCACGAAGAGACATGACTCTGTATTTCCATCACCACACCACTTGGATGATATGTATAAGTATATTTAAATAAATAATATATTATTTATAATATTGTGATATTATTTAATGATAAAATATTACTTACATTATTTCCATAATTATCATTGAAACATGGAAACTTTATTCATGCGTACTTACAACCTACCGTCTCCATGATCGTAAAATACTTTATATCTCAAAACCATATTTCAAGATTTTTATTAAGAGTATGATTGATGTATAAATATGATAATTATTTCAATATTATTATTTTAGATATAATTTATCCTTGATCAATGTAAGAAGATTAAAAATAAAAAATCAAAACATTTACGAAAAACAAAGAAGTTATTACCTGGAACGTGACTTTAACATGGAAATGTTAATAAATGGGTAATAAAAGGACTAAACTAAATCATATATGATACGATAAATATTATTATGGGTTTTTAATATATTTATAATATGATTATATTTATTATACATGATTTTTTAATATATAAAAATGATGTCAAAACTTAAGGTAAGGGATTTCAGTCACACTTCTTTCTTCTATGAGACACATGCCATATTCACTACCTATTTATTTTATGTAATGTATATAATTACCATTAATTAATTTTATGAAAATTATCCTTAATATTACAGGGATTTATATATTTATTTTATTATCTCTATTTTATAGTGCTTACGGTTCAAAAGTTAACAAAACATAAAGGGATTTTTGTCTCAATTTGCCTTCTTTGAGACATATGGTTATGTTATGCACCTGTAATATTTTATGGGGTGTATATACAGCCCATTTTACCTTTTATATAACTAATTTATTAATAATCATGACATTTTATTATTATTTTAATGATATTCCTTCATGGGTATTACATTTCAAAGATACCAAAGTGGTAAAGATTTTATGTTACAATCTCATCGTTTATCAGGATTGTTTCAGACTATATTTTTGATGATCAAATATTACGATCCATATCACAAGAAACTCATGAATTTTATAATAATATTTTTATTTCATGAGAATAAATTTTCACCTTTAATTTTCCTCTCTTTATGTAATCAAGAGTTCAAAAATAACGTTTTTTTTAAATGGTTCTTTTCGGTCAAAAACACTTTTTCTTACAAAATAATGTTTTCTAAAATTGTTTTCAATTTTTTTAACATTTTTAAAATGATTTATTAAATACATTTTTACCCATGTTTTAAATTTTACAAAAGTATTTGAAAGGAATTATTATTTCATTTTCCAAACAATGTTTATTTGTATTTTATGGAAAATTTGAAAGGAATATTTGTTTTAACCTCTACGGAGTGAATATAATTTCCTACCGTTATAAATATTATTTTCATTGAATATTCCTTTATAAATTTTCATCGATATTTTCAATGAAAATTATTTTCAAAATGTTTTATGCTTTAAAAATTATTTTGTCAAATTGGAACGTTTATTTTTCTCAAGAAATGTTCTAAATTATTTTTAAAGCATCATTTATAAGTTTTTCAAGTATATTTTCAAAGAAAAAGATTTTCAAATTATTTTTATTTTAAAAACATTATTTTAAAATAAAATTTATCATGAGAGAGAAATGGGTGTTCTCATCAATTATAAATCATTATTTAAGTATGGGTAAGGTGGGAAATCATACCCCATCATTATGGATTACACATAAAATGGAATATTATAGAGGACATTCTTGAGAAAAAGTCAAATAAATAAGATCCCTTACCTTAAGTCTGATGGTATTATCCACTTGATATTAATGACCTGAATAATCAAATTTGGTTAAATAATTAATAATTAAATAACTTATTCTATATTTAATATATTTAGTATAACCTTTTTATGTTCATTAATGACCTTTTTGATGAGTTATGTGGTTCAATTTCATTGTTGGGGTTCGTTTATTTTCATGGTTTTTATGATCAGTTTACTTATTTTCATGAATGGATAAATATGTAAGATGAAAGCAGTTGTCTAGAATTGATGTTATATAAAATTAGTTAACATATAGGAGATTACATGGTTATAAAATATATTTGTTTATTTTGGAGTGAAGGTAAATCATTATATAAAACATTAACGATAAATTCTTGAATTAATTTTAGCGATTTTCTTCACAATTAATTTGTTTTGTATTTTACATGATGTGAGAAAAAAGGATTCCAGAAAATCACATAAGATAAAATAAATATTTAATATTCTGTTTCAACCATAAAAATGGTTTCATGAACATAATTAAAGATAGTAATAGAAATTGATAACCCTTCGTCCTTGAATGTGCTAAATTAACACATCTCAGATGGTGTCTTTACTACTAAAATAAAAGAAGAGTAATGGAGAGATTATAATTAATTATTAAATTATCACAACAAAATTATAGAACATGTAAGGTACTGGAGTTTTCATAAAATTTGGATGAGGAGAGGTAAGGATTGAAAAGAAAACAAATGAACTTGATAATAAAAAGAAAGAAAAGAAAAGAGGATTTTACCTCTTGAATAAATCTTCCTTGAGAGCCTCTTAAGGGGAGAGGATTTGGTATTTTGAAGCGACTAGGGGAATTTGGACGTGGGGGAGGAGCTTGGGGAGAGATTAGGGTATAATTTAGGCAAGGAACAAGGATTGTGAGGAGTAAAGAGAAGATGTAAGGAGAGGTGGTATTTAAAGTGGAGGAGAGAAGGGTTTTCATAATATTATAATCATTAGTTTATTATTTTTCCATAAGACAAGAAATAGTGATGATTACATGACCAAGAATATTAATAATTGAATTTAAGTTATATATTTGGGTTCTTACATCACTTATGATGCCAGGAATAGTGGATTTAAATTATAATGTATTTATACAGTAAATTAATGTATTTTACTATTCACTAAAAATTCATGTATTTTAGAAAAATCCCAAAAATTCAACCTAACCATTATTCGACATGTAGAATTCAAAAATGGAATCCATTTTTGAAAATTATTATTCTGAATATGACTAATTTAATATTTAATTAAAATCATAAATTATTCTAAAAAACCAGTTTTAAAACATTTATTTACTTATTCCAAAATATAGGTACATCATACTTTAACTTGAATCATATTTATATACACTCATAGGTAAGGTTACTATTAATTAGTAAATATCACTATTCATAAGGGTAAAATTAATATTAATAAGGGTATGCTACTATTCAACAAAAAATATTCTTGTTTTATCAGACTCCAAATATCTTACTGATCGCAACTGTGAATGTCAGATTTTCAAAATTCCAAACACAAAAGTGTAAAAATTATGTGTAAAGGTAACATAGTACTTATAAGTTCATTGTGTTGTGATTTCATGTGATTACATGAGATAATAATAATAAGGAATTTTCTATTTTAAAACATTGGGTCGTTATATTCTTCCCCATTAAGAAATTCCACCTTCGAAATTTCATTTTACATTTTAGTCCATAAACATGTGTGAGTAATTTTACTTCATTGATTCCTCTAGTTCCCATATTTCCTCTTCAAACTTATGGTTCCTCCATAGTATCTTGACTAGATGAATAGTCTTGTTATGTATAAATTTATCTCTATGATCTATGATCTTCATTGGATGCTCCGTGTAAGAAATATAATCCTGCAACTATACCACCTCTAAAGAGAGTACATGTGAAGGATCTGTTAGGTACTACTTTAAGAGGGATACATGAGAGACATCCTGTACTTTGGACATGGTAGGTGGATGTTCTAGTTGATAGACCACATCTCTAACTTGATCAAGGATCTTGAAGGGACCGATGTACCTGGGACATAACTTTCCTGTCTTACCAAACCTCATGACCTTCTTCTAGGGAATATGCATATAAATACCATGTATCTAACTTTGAACACACGGTATTGTCAATGATTGTCTACATAACTCTTTTATCGAATTTGGGCTACCTTGATGTGCTGCTAAATGGTTTTCACCTTCTCCACCATTTCGTCGACCATTTCAGGTCCTAATAGCTTACGATCACCAACTTCATCCCAACACATCTGTGCTCTACACCTTTTCCTATAAAGGTCCTCATATGGTGCCATTCAAATGGTTGAGTGGAAACTGTTGTTGTAGGAGAATTAAACCAGTGGAAGATGTTGGTCACATTCTCCTTTTAAGTCCATAGAACATAATCTAAACATATCTTCCAATTTATGAATAGTTCGCTCAGATTGGCCTTCTGTTTGAGGATGATAGGCCATACTGAAATTCAATTTAGTGCTTAGAGCATGTTGGAAAATTTTCCAGAACTTTGAGGTGAATCTTTTATCACAATCAGATATAATAAATAGTGGTACTTCATATAGCCTTACCACTTCTTTGATGTAAATCCGTGCAATTTGATCCAATGAGAAGTCCTCTTAAATTGTGATATAGTGAGTTGTCTTCATAAGATGATCCACAATGAACCATATAACATTGTTTCCTCTGGATGTCCTTGGACGTATAGTGACAAAGTCCATGGTAATGTTTTCCCACTTTCATGTTGGTATGATTATTGGTTGCATAATCCCCTTAGACTTATATCTTTCACCCTCCAATTTTTGACAAACAAGACACTTTTATGTATAATAAGCAATCAATTTCTTCATATTGTCCCAAAAAATGTTCTATTGAAGATCTTGATACATCTTTGTGATCCCTGGGTTAGCAGAGAAGGTCGAGTTATAAGCATCATTCAAAATTTCCTTCTTTATCTCTAGATCAGATGATATATATAATCGGGACCCAAATCTTACAAATCATTCCTCATCAGTCATGAACTCAAAGGATTTACCATTTTTAATGGATTCCACCCTTTTTAGAATTTCCACATCTTTTCTTTGAGCATATTTTATTTTCTCCACGAGGGATAGTTGAGAAATCATTTGAGAAAGGACTAATGATGTTCCCCACTTAATTATTCCTATGTACATACTCTGAAAATAGAAGAAGATCAGATCCTTTTCAGTTTTCATCATTAATAATGATACAAGATCCTTTCTACTTAGAGCATCCGCCACTTTATTTTCCTTTCAGGGATGGTAGTGGATTGAGTAGTTATAATCCTTGGTGAGCTATATCCATCTTCACTGGTGTATATTAATATCTTTTTGTCTGAATATATATTTTAGACTCTTGTGGTCAGTATATATCTCACACTTCTCCCCATAGAGATAATGACGCCATATTTTTAACATAAAGATCATTGTCTCCAACTCTAGATCATATGTAGGATAGTTTTTCTATTGTATTTTAAGCTGCCTTGAGGTATAGGCTACCACTTTATAATTTTTCATTAGCACACAACCTAAATACTTCTTTGAAGCTTCACTATACACTACATAGAGTTCTCCACTTGTTTGGAGTTTGAGTACTGGTGCAATGATAAGCCTATTTTTCAAATCCTTGAAACAGTCTTCACATTCCCGAGTCTACACAAATATTACTCCCTTCCATGTCATATTGGTCATTGGGTTTGAAAATCATGAAAAGTTATTCACAAATTGTCGATGATACCCACCTAGACCCAAAAAA
Source organism: Viscum album (assembly GCA_963277665.1). Classification (NCBI taxonomy): domain Eukaryota; kingdom Viridiplantae; phylum Streptophyta; class Magnoliopsida; order Santalales; family Viscaceae; genus Viscum; species Viscum album. The sequence continues at coordinate 2,091,628,479 of OY728120.1, forward strand.
CCGCGGATCTCCATTACATATGTTGGCCTGGGCCACTCTTCAATTTCATTTGTCTTGGAAGGGTCCACGGATATCCCTTTTCTGGTGATAACATGCCCCAAAAATGATACTTCCTCCATCTAGGACTCACATTTACTGTAATTTTCATATAACTTTTCCCATCGCAAAGTCTTTAACATAGTATTCAAATGCTCCTCATGTTCCTCCTTTCTTTTGGAGTATATCAGAATATCGTCAATAAAGACTACCAAAAATTTGTCGTGGTAATCTCTAAAGACTATATTCATTAAATCCATGAAAATTAATGGAGAATTAGTGTTTCTAAAGGGAATAAATATGAAATCATAGTGTCTATACCTCTTTTTAAAGGCAGTATTGGGAATATCTTCCTTCCACACCTTTAATTGGTGATATCCTGGCCGAAGGTCCATCTTAGAGAAATAACTAGCCCCATGAATCTAATCGAACAATACATCTAAATGAGGCAGGGGATTATTGTTCTTTATTCTGATTTTATTGAGCTCACGATAATCAATGCAGAGGTGCATTGATCTGTCCTTCTTTTTGACGAAGAGGACAGGAGCACCCCATGGGGAAGAACTCGACCGTATAAAACACTTATCCAAATTATCATTTAACTACTTATTAAGATCTTACAACTCTACTATGTCCATTCATTAAGATGTCATTGATATAGGAATAGATACAGGAATATGTTCAATTGATAACTCAAACTCTTAGTCAGGAGGAAGACCAGACAACTCTTTAAGAAATACATTAGTGTAATCCCACATGATGGTCATGTCTTAAATCCTGATTCTCTCCTTGGAATCAATCATTTGATCTAGATATGCTTGATCATAAGGCAGAAATATCCACACTTGAGGCGATGATTCTAAAGGATATTCATGTTCCCCCTTACACTCGTATAGAATTGGAGGATACTTTTGGATGTTAAGAGTGATCTCCCTTTCCTAACAGTTCATGTTGGCTTTGTATATAGATATCCATTCCATGCTCAAGATAACATTGAACTCCACTAAATGAAGTATGGACTGATTTACTAGGAGGTTCAATCCACAAATATTAACTAAAGAGGAGTTATAAACCATGGATGCTATAATATTCTGATTTTCTATTCTCACATATAACTTATCCTCAAAATTTTTAGGTGGTGTTTCAATAGTTCTACTAAACTTGAAAGATATGAAATAATACTTAAAACCAAAATCAAATAGTATGTTCTCTATTCTTAAATGAATAACTAGAAAACCTATCACCACATCGTTTTATGGATCCACCTCAATAGTAGTGATAGAATAAGCCCTTTACTATTTCATTTGAGTTTGTTGTTGATTGCCTCTGACAACACTCACCTTAGGAAAATTGTTCGTATAATTCCCATGATCCTTTATGTTATAGCACTGCACTACAGGCTGAGTGTTGATCTGAACAATCTTTTCATCTTCCTCATTAGTGGGATTCTTCATATCACATCATTAGTTTTTATCTATATGTCCCATTAATTCACATTTGAAGCAATTCATGGTTCCCTTTAGATAGATCCCAAGATTATTCTTCCCAAAAATTTTACATGTGGGATAGTTAGGGTTATTTCCATAATAGGATTTTTTTTGAACCACCCATGTTGTTCTCCATTTCCTGCTTCTTGTCACTGGGCTCGTGAGACTACTGAAACTATTCAATATCCATTTCATCCTTGAGAGAACAACATGTAATCTCCTTATAAATGTTGAAGTCTCAATTCGCCAACTATTTTAATAGAATGAGATTTAGTTCAATAAAGAATAAATCCAACTTACATTCAGTGTTTATGAAAAAGCGAGAGGCGTAACTTGAAATCCTTGTAATGTTTTCTTCATATGCCCTGATGGACTCATTTTCCTTCTGCTTGAGTTTGAGGAACTCTTTTTCCATATTGAGATAGTGGGTTTGAGGAAAATATTTATTGTAAAAAATTCTCTTGAAATCCTCCCAATCCATGGAATCAATTTCCTCTTGGGACTTTGTATTCTTGATCAGTGTCCACCACTAATCAGCTTCCCCATCAAAACAATAGACCACTGGTACAACTTTTTCATCTTCCGAGCACTGGAGGAAGGATAATATCTTTTATATAGAGTTAATCCACTATTCCATGAGGAGGGGATTAGAAGATCCACTAAACATGGAAGGCCTTTTCCGCATGAAATATTATATAACAACTTGCTATTTATTTGGAAGAGGAGGGCATTCTACAGGATTCATGTTATTATTTATAACTTGATCTAGCAGAGTAAGTAATTTCATGAAGTTTTGAGCACCCATTCCCATCATATCACAAATATCATTAGGGAAATCTTCACATTCCCTACCATATTTATTGTTGGGATGTGTTCTTAAATTTCCCTCCATTGACTAAAAAAATAATGTACAATTATATGGGCCTGACTACTTAACAATTGAGCATAAAAATGAAACTTTGAACATAAGAGAATAAAATTGTAAAGGGGATGTATATCCTAACTTGTGTTTCCCTATGTTTCAATCTATTTTATCCTAGATCTATTTCTTAACTTATATTCTTATGGGTTTTTTATTCCCTTAACAGTGTTTTGTACGAAGATCATGAATTTACCAAAGCATATCCCATGAGAGTGTCAAACTAAGAGTTCAACAAGGCTTGTTGTCGTGTACCAGGATACCCAGGGTAAGCCTCAAAACTCCTTGTTGAAGTTTTCACTCCTAGGTACATCTGTGCCAAAGCCACCACTACCTATTTGTATCCAAACAGTGATGTATTTTATTGATAAACCACTTACTATATACTTATCAAAATTTAGGGATGTTTTCTTATACTTTGTATCATCCTTAAGGTTATTATTAAATTACTATATTCTTAATATCAAAAAATAACTAGACCATACTTTAATAACAACTATAGATACCCTATCATTTACTCATAACATTTCTTGATTTTAAGAAAAATTATACATCAGTGTACAAGCCAAGGATCATGAAGTCTAGTGTCTTTGAAGACTAGGTACATAGAACTAAAAACATGGGACTAAAAACTCTTCTTTATTTAATCATAAAATTGATATTCTAACTTCCATTGTGCTCAAACATCTTCATATTGTACCTTGTGGAACACATGAATAAAGGGATGAGCTAAATAACCTAGTAAAGGAATAACCATAAGAACAAAGCATTAACACAAGGAATAAAATGCATGACATGATGATATAAAAAGGCATGTAACATATGTAAACATAACATATAAACATGGAATCATATAAAAATGGAGTCATAGAAATGTGACCGCAACATAAAACATGACTTTAGTACGAGTCAAGGATAACCAACTAGATAATTTAACATATTAGCACAAGCTAAGGCTAATTTCCAGGGCCGTCGCACATAATAGCACAAGCCAAGACAAACCTCCAAGAGCATCACGCATAAAATATCATGAGACTCATCAATACCCAATGCATTGGGGTGATATCTGGGCACAACCATCTTAACTTTACATGAATATGTTTTCCACATAATTAATCATACATAATAAATTATATATAAACATAAGGGTTACCCATGAAAAGGATTGGGTACCATAAGTATAACAAATGAGCGTATCATAAAAGTGTCCATGAAAGAAAGAAACTAAAATATACATATAAATTCATAAGGTAAAATAGGCTTGTATCATGGGAAGTGATGTCATGTAGAAGTGACAACATGTATGAAAAGTATTTAATAAATTTTAGCACTAAAACATTTTTGAGAGGTTTTAAGGAAAATACTATAGAGCCTTTAAAATAGAAAAGTGGAAAATACTTTATAAAAAACCCAAAGTGAACCTAGAAGGTTTTCCTAATTAAAATTACTGATTTTATAAATATAATGGTCAATTAAAATATAAGATATAGTGTACTTGAAATTGGGTATGAATTTAGGAAGTTACCTTAAAATATGTTTTCTTATGGGGAAGTATTAAAGAGGGAATCACTTAAAAACATGTATATCCCAAAAAGAGAATGATGGAAGGGTCTTGATAAATGAATTTTTTTACGTGTAAACATAATTTATAAGATTCAAATAAATAGAAAAGATAAATTAATTTTGGTTGAAAGAAAGATAAGGAAACCCGATGGAATAAAGGATATTTCGGTAGAATTCCATACAGATTATCGGCATGGTATCAGATGTACTTAAGAGGGATTCATGAGAGAGAAAGGGGTTTCTCATCACTTATACATAATGAGGGAATTATGGGTAAGGTACTAAATCATACCCCATCATTAGGTATTACACATAAAATGGAATTTCATATAGGAAATTATTTAATAAAAGTGGAATAGCGAAGATCCCTTACCTTAAGTCCAATGGTGTTTTCCACTTGATATTAATGACCTGAATAATAAAATTAGGTTAATTAATTAATAATTAAATAACCTATTATATATTTAAAATATTTATTATAACATTTATAAGTTCATTCATGATCTTTTTGATGAGTAAAGTGGTTCAATTTCATTATTCGGGTCCGTTTGTTTTCTTGGTTTTTATGATCAGTTTACTTATTTTCATGAACAGATAAACATGTAAGATGAAAGTGGTTGTCTAGAATTGAATTTATCTGAAATTAGATAAATTACAGGAGATTAAATGGTTATATAATTCATTTTTTTTATTTGGAGTGAATGTGAATCATTATATAAAACATTAATGATAAACTTTTGAATTAATTTTAGAGATTTTGATCATAATTAATTTGTTTTGTATTATTTTTGTACATCATGTGAGAAAAAGGATTCCAAAAGATCACATAATATAAAATAGATTTTTAATAGTCTATTTAAAAAAAATGGTTTCATGACTAGAATTTAAGATAGTAATAGAAATTGATAACCCGTCGTCCTTGAATGTGTTAAATTAACACATCTTCGACAGTGTATTTACTAATAAAATAAAAGAATACTAAAAAGAGATGATAATAACTTGTTACATTATCAAAAAAACATTCCATTACATTTAGGGTATTATATTTTTCATAAAATTTGGATGATGAGAGGTAAGGATAGAAAAGAAAACAAATGAACATAAAAGAAAAAGAAAGGAAAGAAAATATGAATTTACCTCTTGAATAAATCTTCCTTGACATCCTTTTAATGGGAGAAGATTTGGTATTTTTAATAGACTAGGGGATGTTGGACGTGGGGTAGGATATTGGGGAGATATTTGGGCATAATTTAGGCAAGGAACAAGGCTTTAGAAGAGTGAAGAGAAGAGGTAAGAAGGGGTGGTATTTATAGTAGAGGAGAGGAGGGTTTTCATAATATTATAACCATTAGTTCAATATTTTTATATAAGACAAGAAATAGTAATGATTACATGAACATGAATAGTAATAAGTGCATTTGAGTTCTATATTAGGGTGATTACATCACTTATATTGTCAGGAATAGTGGATTTAAATAGTAAAAAGTGCCCCCCATGTTGAAACACTTGGGCGTATGAAACCTTTATCCAAATTCACCTGTAGTTGTTTCTCTAGATCCTAAAGTTATAAAATAGCCATTCTATATGGAGTCCTGGATAATTGTAATGCACTGGGTATAATATCAATTAAAAATTAAACATCTGGTCTAAGAGGAAGACCACAAAATTCCTTTGGAAACACATCAGTGTATTACCTCACAATGGGCATGTATTCAATGATGATTCTTTCCTCAGAATTAGTCATTTGATCTAGATATGATTTCTCATAGGGTAATAATATCCATGCTTGAGATGATGGTTCTATGGAAGATTCATCCCCCTCCTTTCACTCATACAGAATCAGGGGTCGATTCACAATACAAAGATTTAATTCCTTCTCACGACAATCTATGTTGGCTCTATATAGAGAAATCCAATCCATGCATAGAATTGTATGAAATTCCACAAAAGGAAGTATGACAAGGTATATTGGGAAATTCATCCCACAAAACTTGATAGGGGAGGAGTTATATACTTGGGATAAAATAATTTCCCCATTTTCCCTTTTCACTGACTTCTTCACTTCTATGATTTTTGGAAGTGTTTGAATAGTTCTACTAAACATTTGTGATATAAAGGAATGTGTAGAGCTAGAATCAAAAAGTAAATTCTGTTTTCTTGAATGAATGACTAGAATACCTGTCACCGCTTTGTTGTTAGGATTCACTTCAGTTTTAGCGATGTAAAAATATCACCCTTACTACCTTGAAAATGTTTTTTGTCTCTGAAAACCCATGTCTTAGTGAATTGATTTTCAAAGTGACCTGGTTCCTTATAGTTATAGAATTGAAAAATATACTGAGGGTTTACTAGAACATTCCTTTCCTCTATCATAGTAGTAGGTTTCTTCTGCTGGTAATCACTAGCTAGATTCCCTTCCTTCCCACACCTAAATAATTTCCTCGCCCCCTTCAGGAAATTTAAATGGGGATTATTTCTACACTTTTGGAATGTTGGATGTTAAAATTTCATGGTATCATTAGATCTCTCAATATGACCACCAAAATTGATCTCTAATTTCCGCTTCTTATCCTCGCGATACCCTTGAGATTCCTTGATCTCTATTTTAACTTTGAGGGCACATCAGAAAATTTCCTCATAGCTATCAAAGCCATGAATCGCCAGGGATTTCCATAACCTAGGTTTTATCCCACCAAAGAAGTATTAAAACTTTCAATTAGGGGTAACGAGAAATATGTAGGTGTATCATGAATACCTTGTGAAGTTTTCCTCATACTCTCGGATAGATTCATCATATTTTTTCTTGAGGGAAAGGAAATAACTTTCTATTTTAATATAGATAGTGTGAGGAAAATATTTATCAATTTTTTTTCTGGAAGTCCTTCCACACCATTGCATTGATATATTCCTTAGAAGTTTTATTTTTTATCAATGACCACCACTGACCAACTTCACCTTCCATATCATAAACAGCCAACAAAACCTATTATTGGTAAAAACATTAAAGGATGGATAATATCTCTTTAATGGAGTTGATCCACTTTTCCACAAATAAGGTATTAGATGACCCATTAAAATTAGGAGGAATTTGACACATGATGCTCTTGATTGTATATTGTTATCACTTAGGGTGGTTTGGACACTCCTACTGATCCAGGTTTCTATTCAGAACCTGAGTCAGTTGAGATAGTATTGTTATAAATTATTCAATTTCTGCTCGCATTGGGTTGGGCATCTCTTTGAGGTAAGTCATAAAATTTCTCTTCACATTGATTTTAACATGATTAATCCTATTTCCATCCTTTTTATAGAATAGAAGGAAAATTAATTATGATTATTTATAACTTTTAACCAAATAAATGTGAATTTAATGACATTAAAGGGATAACTTATAACTTACACATATTTTCTTAACCTATGTATTTATAGGATTCAATATTTAATATCCATGATATATTTCCTAAAATTTACTCTTATGGATATTTTTTTACTCTTTAATAATGGTTTTTAATAAACTTATGAATTACCAAATCATATCCCTAGATAGTGTTAAAATTGGTTCACATTAAGGCCCGTTCTTGTGTACTAGGTTACCCCAAGTCAGGTCCGGAACAGTTTGTTGGAGTTATTACTCCAAGATAAATATGTGCTATAATCACATCCACTTATAGTATCCATATAGGGATGTATTTTCTTGATAACCCACATACTCTATACAAACCAAAATTTAAGGATGTTTTCTTATACTTAGTCTTATCCATAAGGATTTAACTAGAGTTTCCTAATCCTAATCCCAAAAATAACTAAAATTTTCCTCTAATATGAACTATAATTACCCTTATCTTTATTATAAATTAAATATTCATTTAATTAAACCCAATTACACTTAATACAACACGAATTATCAATAATTATAGTGAATTTGGGAATTAAATACATTTCATTACAACTTTAACCATGAGTTACAATATATTTATTAAAAACTTCTTTAACGTGATTGAGTTTAAAATAGTATTGGATAACATGGGGAAATACATAATAAAGGGATGAGCCATAAAGCCTAGTAAGAGAATAAACATGGAATAAAATGAAGATAATAATGCATGTAAGATAAGGCATATCAATGAGTCATAATGGAACATGAATAATAAGGCATGATATAACATGGCAATCATAATGTGGGAAATGTGTAAACAAATTAAAACACTACATCATAGGTTATTGATAAACTGTAAATAATTCATAGTGAAAAATGTCCCATAAAATAACTAGGTATAACCATATCCACACATGATTTATCATGATACTAAAAACTACCCAACGCATTGAAGCACTATATAATTTCGTCTGCACTCGTCACCTTCATTTCATTCTCTTACTTAAGTGTGCAACATAGATCATAAAACATGTATTCATTAATCATCATAATTTATTACATGATAAAGGAGTGTGGAATAAATACATGTAAGTACCCAATAAAAATGTATATGTGAATAAAAGTGAACACCCTTGAAAATAAATGGGTATGGTATTCACTATACAATTGGCTTGGCATGTAAAACCGTGGTGAAAATTTGGGATCATAACTGTGTCACATAAAAATTCATAAAATGTAATGATGGGAGAAAAATGGGTCTCTAATAATTTTTAAAAGAAGTGTATAATAATAGGGACATGTAAGGATATTTCCACACAATTCTAATTAGAAAAAGAAAGTATATGATAATAAGTAATCTTGAAGAAAAAAATAAAGGAAAGGATGATTATGAAATCTTGACATGGTAACGAGTGTAAATGAGAGGGATTAATGAGAGATAAATGGGAATATAATCATTTATACATAATAATATAATTATGGTGGAGGTTTTAAATCATACCCCATAATTAGTAATTGAAAATAAAAGGGAATATCAAGATAAAGAAACTTTGATATAGATGAGAAAGGACAGAACCCTCACTTGAGTGTGTGGATCAGAAAGATTGAAAAGGGGACTATTTAGATCTTGGGACACCTTGGGAGGATTATATAGATGGGAGGGAAGAGTAAGAACATGCTCCTAGGATTTTTAGTGAAGAGAAGTGGGAGCTTGGGTGGGTTTATATAGGAAATGATAGGGGTTTCTTTAATATTTAGGTTTTGGACTCTACAAAATAAAATATTCAAAACCAAAAAAACATCCCGCGGTTTCTAAAAAAGGGGATTTTTTTATAATTTTATTTTTAAATGGGCCAAAATTATTAAAATAATTCCCTTGATTATGTGGAGGTGAGTCACACTTTTAAATAAATTAATTTAAAACTCTAAAATATATTAAATGTTTAGGAGGATTCATAAAGGCTTTATAAAATCAATAAAATAAACATAAAATCATTTAATTTTAAATTTAACACATATATTTAGTTGAGGATACACATTATATTATTTATTAATTGATTTTTGGGTCATTATGATGTCTAAGACACACCATATATTTATACAGTATTTAATTTTTACCCAAAAATTTGACTACCTCCTAAAATTATGAAAATTTCACCATAGGATAATTTTAACATTATGATTCCAAATATAATAATTATTATATATAAATAATTTTCTAAATATGTGCATTTTCACTTTTAAAATAAGATTTTATATTTATTGAAAAATACTAGGTTTTGATAATAACAATTTTTGAACCCTTATAAAAAGTACATTTCACTTAATTAAAATTATATGACCATTTATAATTAATAAAACTTATTTAATAATAAAATCTTATTAAAATACTATTTATTTCAGAAATCTATTAATTCATCAAAATGAATCCCTTAATTGAATTTGAATGTTACCTAAAAATATAATTTGTGTTTAACTGAATCAAAATCGAAATCATTTATTACGAAAAAATAAAAATGAAAATAAATTCATTATTATATAAAATATACATATTCATATTCTTATGTTCTTGATACAAATCCCTTTATTACACCTGAGTATTCTCTAAGAGTAAGGCTCCCTTCAGTCAAACTTTCATGGGATCGTTCGCCGAACATGGTTTGGTCCATGATATCGATGAGCTTGAAATTATCTCGTAAATGGTTTATTTGATGGTTATGTTGTTGGATATAATCATTGTATATGTCAAGTGAAAATACCAGAGATTATATCTCCCCTGAAATCTCTGAAAAATGGGATTCATATGGCATAGTTCTACTGGATGAGGACTTCACTTCCTTGGTTTGTTCCAATTGGATTCGTTAAAGCCATATATTTATTTCAATCATGCGATAACTATTTAATAACTATATTATCAACAGTAAAGATTATTAATGGTATTTTGAATGAAATTGAATATAATAAAACAAAACATATGCATGTGTTTTCTATAACCATATTACATAATAAAACATTAAATCATAAGGGAATTTTATTTATAACAGTTTGGGTCATTACATGTTGTACAATTTAAATGTGATGATTAATAATTTAAAATAAATTTAATCTAATTTAGTGAAGGTTGAGTGATGTATAACGATATCTGCACTTGGAGAGTATAGGAAATCCAATACATCTATAACTAAATGAATAAAACTTGTTCAAAATATTGAAGGAAGTTGGCTTGATAGTTTTAGAAAACATCATTGTTTTTATAGGCCTTAAAAGATACTAAAATTTTTTTTTAGAATTATTTGGATGAAGTTTTTAAAATATTGGTTAAATATTGAAATTATTTTTAGTGAATTTATATTATAAATACTTCACCTTGAGTATTTAATATTTTGAAGGTAAAATATAATGGTAATGGTGAAGTCTAAAATTATTTCAAAAATTAATAGAAGTGTTTTTAATATGTTTGAAGAGGTTGAAGAGTCCCTAATATTACTTGAGGAAGTTATGAGATTATTTCACAAATTCAAGAAATTTTTTGTCTAAGTGAGAATTAGGAAAAGACCACACATAGGGGTATCCACATGTAAATAGATTCATGGGATATAATACACTACAAAATCCATCTATATAAATGTATTTAGGAGTCTAAGACTATGCTTATGGATACATGTAAGGATAGAGATCATTGTAATGAGATCTAAATCATTCATGATGATTCATGTAAGGTGATCCACATATAATGGAATCCATATCTCATAATTGAATCCCGAAGTAGTTTATTCTACATAAACGAATCTATATAGGAGATTGATGTAATGGGGTCCACATCATGTATGGGGATCCATGTAAGGATGGAGTTCAACGTAAGAGGATCTAAGAAAGATTACCTAATATAAGGTGATCCAGAATTTCATTTTGATGTAAGGTACTCCACGTAAGGGGGTACACATAAGAGTATTGATCTGTATGTTTTAGAAAAAGTATATGGAATTTCATGATTTATTGATTCTAAAGGAAATAAAATATGGAATAATGTAAAATATATTCTCTCATGTTCAAACCATCACGATGATTTTTCATAGCCATGAGGAAAGATTGATTTTTGAAAAATTAAATGGGAAGAATATAAGGAGGGTAATTTTATTTATCAAATATTAGATTCTAATATGAGAATATTTGAAAATAAATTTTCTGATTAAAATAGGGAAAAAATTAGCTAATGCATGTTGTAGATTTAAACAAATATAAATTTGATCTGTAACATTGTGATTTGTATTAAATTGGAATAAGAAAAAGGTTCTAAGATTATAATTATTTTCTAAATGTCTATGTTGAATATGTACTTGTTTTAATGTATGTTCTCACATTTTAGGATAAGGAACCATGTCACAAGTGTGGCTACTATACATCTTGTACAACTATGAAATACGTTTTCTTACTCTCGTTGGTGGAATATTGTTTGAGGAAAATTACTTGATCCTACTGGATGATATATAGAGTCTTGTTTGGTCAATAAGGATAATGATAATGAAATAATAATAGGTTATTTTCAAAATACTAATGGATAAACCCATGTATTATTGAATGGAAAAGACTATGGAGATCATGGTAGAAGAAAAGTGGGTTAGGTATTGTGAAAGTGTTTTGGATTTCCTTGTACAAAATGTATTAAATATTTATATTTATGTGATATGAAAATGACTTGAAATAAAAGTGTCCACCAATTAAGTGATATCAAAAATAGAAGAATAAAATATAATTGAAGTGTTTTGTATTCCTGAGTGTGCTGTAACTGAGTGATTTAAGATAGATCGAATGATATCAAATAAGAAGAAGAGTGTAAATCATTTGTGGGAAATAATATCATCTTTGTATCAAAGATGGAAAGAAGAAAACAATATTACAAGACATAGATGGTAAAATTATAAGAAGATTAATGAGGAGGGGGAGGAGGAAGAGATGTACTAGTCCTGTGAGATTATACTAGAATTGAGTATTAAAAGAAACGAGTTTCAATGTTTTAATATTGAGGAAATAATATAGAGTTGTTTTGATAATTTTATACTCACAAGATAAGATTTAATTGGGATTTTTTCATAAATAATGAGTTTAGGGGAGTGACCAAAATATTCAGAAAAAGAACATGAAGTTTTCTATAAAATAGATATTGTGTTTTATGATTTTTAATTGAAGATATCAATAGGAATTTAAAGGCTCTATGATTGAAAAAATATAATTTTTTGATGCTATGTAATTATAGAGTGCTTTTATATTTACTTTAAGATATTTTAAGTGTTGTGGAGAAAATTGGGGGGGATGCTATTTTAAAAACCCACTAGAGAGAATTTTATTCACATGTATAATATTATGAATATTTACCAATGTAATATGGTGAACCTAGTTTTAGGTTGATCCTTGCTTAACCAACTGTACTTTGATGGTATAATTTGTAGTATATAAAATGGGACTTGGACCTCCCGAGCACAGTAAGGAGTGGGATTCTAAGGAGGGGCTAAACCTTTTACCCAAGAAAAATAGTTTTTTGGTTTTATATTTTTCATTCAGGTGTATTTATATTAAATTAAAAATTATATATCTATATTAATTAAAAATATAAGATAAAATTATCTAGGTGTTACAAGGTAACACTATGAAATAAGAATTTGGAAAATGTTAACCACACCCAATTCACCCCTACTCTAGTTTGTCTTCACCTACTCAATGGGAGTATCAATTGGTATCATATCCTGGGTTCCCTATAGTTGGATATATTTTGAAGGCCTAATTTTTTTTACTTCTAACATATGAATTTCATATTTGATGAGTGATTTGATGTTCATGTGGTGGAAAAATAAAATTATATACCAGTGTAAAAAATCTAGAAGTTTTAGATAAGATCTTGGGAAATAGGAAGGGAAGATATGCTAAGAAGAAATTAAAAAACTCAACAATATTGGAGGAATTAACATTTTATAAATGTTTATGTATGGTAATAGTTCACTAAGAAAAATTATTGATTTTTAATCCTCTTATGAATCAAGTGTAATCCATGAAGAATTTGATTTCAATTAATCACTAATTGCTTTTTATTTTAAAATTAATTATTACTTGAATAAAATATCAATTTTAGTTTTCACATACTTATTTTCATACATAAATGGTATATAAGTTATGAATTTATAACTAGAAAAATAAATTGATGCTATGGAGGAAATACTCGTAAATAAGGTAAGAAGTTACAACACACTGACAAGGCTTATGAAAGATAAAGAATAAATTTTCACACACTGAAATAAAATATATTGTAATTATATTAATGAATTGAAACGATTCATTTTTTGGTAAATAATTTTTTTAAAAGGTTTTTAAATAACTGATCTATGGTTTAGAAAAATTCTATAAAGTGTTAATAAATGTAAATGTTTCATAACAGGAGCTTAAATCTAATTAATTAGAGAGTTGTGTAATTCTATTATAAATAAAACTCAAGACTATGAGGGTCATATGAGTAAGGTGAAGAAATATTGTGAAAAGAGGGTAAAATAAAATTAGGCTGAAAAATCCATTCTAAATATGAAATTTCTAGATTTGGTTCTAAAGATGAAGAATATGGAAATCCTCTATATTGATTTCTCATAATTTTCTATAAGGAATAAAAGTGATACAAAAAAAGTTTCAAAGAAGTCTATCATCAAATAAGACATTAAATTGTGGACGAATTTTTATGAAGCATATCATGATAAATATATACCCATGTCATGGAATAAGGTATCCAAAAAATATTAAATAATTCTTGTAATAAATCTATTTCAACTAAATGCATTGGGATAAATTTAGAAATTGTAAAAATATATATAGAGATAAATACTAATAAGTTCATCAAATCATGAAGGGTGAATATTTGGATGTATAAGAAGATTTTTTTTCTAAACCAATTCCAAAAATAACAATGAAATCACCTAAAAATATAATGGTTTTAATTCTAAGAAGATAACAACTAAGGTGAAAATAAGGAGTTTTATATGCGTTTTTTATCTTTTAAGGGTTTTAAAAATATGAATATTGATTTTTGATTTTTTATCAACATATACACATAAAAGAAGGCCTAATTCATGGATGATAAAAGTTAAATAAAGAAAGGGATCTATTATTTTGAAATAAATTAGACTAAATGGGAAAAATACTTTATTTAGAAACATATCTGAATTTTCAGAGAACATATATGATTTTGCAACATATATGGTCACTGTTATAAATATTGTTATTATATACCACCAAAATAGAACTCTTATTCCAATGAAAGAAGGTGGAAATGATATTATGTCAAGAGAAAATGAAAAAACAAGCTCTACATTGTACATAATCAAAAGAAGAATTCAGGAAAAAATCCCAAAAATAATATTCAAAAGGAAATCTAATCACATGGAATGAAATTATTCTACTATGGTAAGAGAGGAAACATCATAGAACATTATATTATATCTATTAATCTCAATATATAAGTTAAAACATGGAATTTAATAGGTAATCAATACAAGAGAGATATAATAATATTTTTTGGTAGTTGATGGTATTCCAAATAATGAATACAAATATTTTTAGGGGTTTTCAATGATGGACATCCAAACAATTACTAAAGAATTTTGTGGAAGTTGAAAGGAGGTTAGGAACATTGAAACTAAGTTCATTAAATTTCATCCAAATATCAAAAATATGGATAAAGAAAGAGATAAATAATCTATTAACACAAGTGCTAAATGTTAATCTAGTAGAAAATAATCCACCTCATGGAAAAGATTTAGAATGGGATAAAACATTGATTAATAATTGGATTGCTTAATAAGAAATGATTATTAATATGGTATAATATATGGGAAATTAAACTGGAATAATTTATAAAATAAATAATACTATTTTAAATAAAATTAATGTTGAAAAAAAGAAGACATAAAAGCTTCCTGAATGTGAAAAAATTTGAAAATTCAAGAGTTGAATAAGCATGAAGAGCTCCAAACACTTTAGAGCCTCATATAATGGAATTTTCAGGTTCAGAGAAAAGAATCAACATTATTTCTATAACTAATGGGATGGTGTAATTTTACATTATTCTCACATGTTAGTGGTTGTATATCCTAAACAAGGGAATTAAAGAAGAAGGCTAATGAGGTGATAAATGATGTAAGCTATAATTTCCAGATAACTCATAGGATTATCCATTAGTAAATAACTCAACAGTTATTCATATGTTAGTTGGAATAAAATTTAAAAATTTGTATCATAATTTTTTTGAAATATTCATGGTGTGGATTTTTGGGGAGTATTAATTGAGGGGGAGATATCATAAGGGTCTAAATTTTTATATTATTATAATTTTTTCATAATATTCAATTTTAGAAAACACCTAAAAATAGTTTGAAATATGGTTTTCCTTCTCTCAATGTTATTATAACGTATATTTTAAATTTTTATCAAGGGTAATATACTATTTAAACAACTAGGAAAACAATTACCTGAATATGAAATGTAATGATGTGTTTTCTAAAGTTGAGTGATAATTTTTAAAATTTCATGAAAATAAGTCTATAAAGACCCTAGAGAAGAAATTTTTTGAATTTGTATCACATTATAATAATTTTATTGAGAAAATTATTATCTAAACTCAATTTTTTTTAAAACTAGGTTAGACCATGTATACTTAAATTTGGTTATTTTATCAACCATTTCTAATAGAAAAATAGTTATCACCCTTCTCTGATGGAATACATAGAGAATATGTAAATCAATAAAATAAAATAGGATAATATGTTACTTTGTGATGAGAATACATTCCATTATAATCATTGATATAAATAAGGGGTATAAAAGAATTTTATTCATTCCCTATATTGTCCATGGGGGAGAATGACATTCCTACCTATGTACTTTTTTTCAATATGGGGGATAGAAATAGTGAACTACCAAATCCATGTTAATATGCATCTATTATTTTTGGAAGTTCAATGTATTGATAATAAATCCAAATAAGGATATATAAGTCACATTTGGTTTTTTATTTTGTTTATTAAAAATTATCATGTGAATATTTTTATTTTATAACATGGGTGATAGAATGAATATTCACCAAATGAACATGAAGGATTTTTTTATGATACTCTTATGGGTAATGGAAAAATGAAAAATAATTATTCCCCTAGTAAGTTGGATAGAATAGTGTGGGAATCCTTGAAACCTGATGATTATATAATTGAAACTCAAGTAAAATAAAATTATGGAATAGAATCTAAGGATCACAATTAAAAATTTAAGGAAGATTGATGTGAAGATTTGGAAGCTACTGAACTATACGAGACATTCTATATAGACACACAGAAAATAATAAAACAATTTAAAAGACTTTATATAATTATCTATGATTGTTAGAGAAACCATTCTATGGTTTTTTGAGCATGGAGGATGCTGAAATCAGTGTTAAAAATTATATGGACAAATTTTTTTTATTCTAGGTCGATCATTAAAATGAAGAGTAGTGAAGCTACATTAAAAATAATCTATCTTTTGTATTTAATATACTAAAATACCATGGTAATGGTATTGGGTAAGTGAAATATGATTTAAAAAATTCAAATAAGTGTTTGATATTGATTTTAAGAGATTTATAAAGACCTAGGATTACTTGAGGATGTTATAAGCTTATGTGATGAATTTTGGAAGTGTTATACCTAGATGAGAATTAGGTTAAGTCCAAAAATTAAAAGATCCACACATAAAGAGATTCACATGAGTGAATCCACAATAAATTTCATCTATGTAATGGGATTTAAGAGTTTGGTACTATATACATGGATGCATTTAAGGATATTACTTGATTTTATTGGATGAATATCATGTATAATAATTGATAAGAGGATATACTCACATAAAGGGATCCACGTTTTCTAAGAGAATACTTAAGCATATCCATTTATGTAAATAGATCCAGAACTGAGATTATAGCAAGGGGATCCAGATCACATATACAGATTCACTTAAATAGGGAGATCGATGTAAGAGGATCCACACTAGAGTTACCAATGTAGGTTTATACAAAATTTGATATCTACATTAGGTTCTCCACATAAGGTATCCAATTAATGGGTTTTATCATTACATTCATGCTAAAAATTTATAATTTCACAATTCAATGATTTCGAAGGAATTAATAAATTAGATGATGCTGGAGCCATTCATTCATGTTTAAAACATCCAAATGATTTGAGGATCCCTAATCCAAGATTGATTTAAGAATGATTCAATGATAATGTGATTATTAGGATCATAGTTTTATCAATTCTTGGATTTTCAAATGAGGGTATTTGAAAATTGGTTTGGTGAAAAAATGGTGATTGAATCAGTTGATGAATGGGATAGAATTTTATGATTTAAAAAAACACGAGACATTATGATTATGGATGAATTATAATAATAGATAAATGATGATATGATAACTATTTTTACAGATTCAATATGGATATATACTATTTTTCTAGAATCTATCTTGTTATATGTTGAGGAGTCATGCCATAGGTGATGTTAGTTTGATTCTTATCCAATCATGAATTGTGTTTATTTGTGGTTGTTAGAGGATTATTTTGTGAAGGGAAAAATCTTGACCCTTTTAGAAGATAATAAGAGAATTATTTATATGATAGGAATAATGGGAAAGAATTGCTAATTTTTTATTCTCATAATACTCCGTGAGACACCCATGTACTACAAAAAAAGAAATGATCAAGGAGATCAGGGTTAAAGAAAAGTGGGGTAAAACATTTAAATATAGTTTCTTTTTTATAAAATTTACTATATTAAACAATTCCATGTATGGAATATGTAAATTATATGAAATATTTCTGTCTTCCTGTAGAGAGATGTCAAAAAAGATAAAAAAATAGAATTTATTTTTTTGTATGAGTGAGCATGCTACAAGTGATTGATCCAAGAGAGAACCGATTTCCTTGATGATGATGAAGAAGTGATGATCTTATATATAAAATAATATCATTTTGGTAATGAATATTCAATGATGATGAATAATCTGATAATACCTTGTTGATTGAATTAATGGAAGAAGTTGGATGGAGAAAGGTAGTGGACCTTTGAGAGATTAAGAGATATGAGCAAGAATTGTCCTAACATTCCTTGTTTTAAACACCAGGGAAAAAATATAGTTTTTTTATATTTCTTATTCTCATAATTTAAAATTTTATGATAATGTTTTCTTAAAGAATGAGTTTATAGAAGCTAATAATATATTCTAAAGAAGAACTAGAAGATATGAAGAAAAAAATAATGAGTTTCATTTTTTTTATTGATGATATCTAAAGGAATTCAAAGATTAGATGATTGATTAAGTAGATATATCTTACAAAGGATATATATCCTAGGTTTTTGGGATATCTACATAAAAATGTTTGACGTTTTTTGAACAAAACTGGTGGGAAGACAACATAAATAACCCATGAGAGAAAATTTCTTTCACAAGTGTAATATTATGAAATGTATCCTACGTAATATGGTAAACCTAGTTTAAAAATGATCCTTTTCTAAGAAAATATACTTTTATGATAACATTTATAGTGTATAATCTACAACTAATACATATCAATTATAATAAGAATTAAGATTATTGAGTGGGGATGACCATTGTGAAAACACATGTGCCAGACATTAGTTTTTTGATACATTTTTTAGGTTTTTTTCTAAGTTGGAAAAAATGATAATTTTTATTAACAAAAAATATATCTTTAATATATGTCAGAACCCAGATCTTCTTTTTAGGTATGTTTTCCTTTTCTGGTCATTTTTTGAGAAAAAGGGGAGTTTATAGAAATTTTTGAAGTGCATGCCGTGTACTTTATGAGTGCAAACTGTGTACTCGGTTACCGCGGGGGGCCGTGTGATGGCTGTATAGTGGCCTTGCACACGACTATGTATGGTGACATAGAGGCCACCTAAAGCGGATATCAGTAAGGGAAAGTACACGTAGTGTACTTTATTTTTTCGTTAAATGGATAGGGGTCACGTCTTATAGATAGAAATATCTTCTTCTTCGTCTTCTTGGTCCGAGAGAACCTGTATGACCGCGAATCTTCTTTGAGCCCCTGAGCAAGCATCCGTTCTCCGAATTGAACTTTGTCATTTGTGTTGGAATCACATCAGTGAGTTCCCTCTTCTTCTTGAGCACCATCTTCTGATTTCTCCTCTCTTGTGAGATATCATGGGATGAAAGTTTTAGAGATTTTTCTAGATCTACCATGTTCTAGGTGGATCCAAGGGCTGATGTTGGAGTATAACGATCCTAAAATGCCGAGGTATGTGGTTTGTGCCTTTATGTGGTAATTATTTGAGTTATATGTGATGTTTTGTCCAATACCTTTGAATGAGGTGTTGCGTGTTTACCATTTTAACCCCGTTAGTTGCCTTATATGCTGGTATGCATGAGTAGAGGTTAATTGGATGCGAATAGGGTTGATTACTATGATATGGATGTGTTTACCCATGCATGTTCTATTTATTACTGTTTAGTCCTGTTTATCCTATTAGGTTTCCTTGATACTTTACCATGCCTAGTACTATAGGATGGAGTGAATATTGTATCTGACATGCTTGATATGATGTGGAATGTTATCCAAGTAGTTCTTGATGTTTACTTTGGCCGTATTGAATTTCTTTGATTTTTTGACTTACACAGGGCCCTGAGAACTTGGAGTAGTAGACTATAAGGGGAATTGACCATGTGAGCCTCCTTAGAGAGTATTTGACCACTTTTGACTATATGGGGAATTGACCATGTGATCTTCCTCAAAGAGTCTCTATCATTTTTTATTATAAGGGGAATTGACCGTGTCAGCTTCCTCAGAGAGTCTTTAATGATTTAGACTATAAGGGGAATTTAATAAGGGAGATTCCTCAGAGAGTCTTGGTTATCCTTATAACTGAACCAAAGGAGTAGACTGTGTGTGCTTCCCAGAGGGTTGCTTGTGTTTCTAGGTAGGACCAAAGGGGATAGGCTATGAGTACTTCTTAGAGGGTTACATGTTTGTGTTTTCCTACTTGATTAGATTTTTACTTGATATATGAAACTGAATGCTTTGAAACTTTAGGATTGGTTACTACTAAGTACTTCCTTGTTTACTGTCTTATTTTGTGTATTAACTGACATATATTCATTTACTGGTTGACATAGATCTTGTGGTGGTTACCTACTGGGATTTATTCTCACACCCTATTTGGGCCATGCTTTGGGGCCCAAACAGATTATATTTCTACAGGTATAGATAAGGGAAAGTGACCTTCTACTTCAGGTAGTTGAGTGTTGTGGAGCTGGAGAGCATTGGACCAAGCTGAGGCTTGCGATGCTGTGGAGTTGTTATCTATTTTTCTTTTTTAATTTAGTTTAGTACTGTTTGTATTCCAACATTTTGGTTTGTTTGGATGATTTCTTAGACATATGTACCATGAATCATTATATATATATATATATATATATATATATATATATATATATATTCTCTAGTTGATTCTCACTTTCAGTCTTCCGCTGTTTATTATTTTATGGCATGTTTACTGCTTCTTCTATTGTATATCTATTTATTACTTCCTCTGTGTGCTCTGCCAATGAGGGTACAGTTTCCCCACTATCACACCCAAGTCCCTCACTACTAGTCGGCATCCTCTAGCATTTGGGGAAATGCGCTTGAGGCCATGTGACCAACTGGGTACGGGGCGCCTCTGGGAGGCTCCCAGAACAAGGACGTTACAAAGTGGTATCAGAGGATTCTTTTCTTCTTGACTTGAAGTTTAGAGCCTATATCTCGGGATAAGATGGAATATGTTCTTCGTAATAAGTTGTGCCCAGAAGTAGCTAACCCGTGTATAGGGAAAATCCAATCTACCTCATTTGTTGCAATTTTTCTGGTCTTGAAATTTTACAGTTGATTTGATTTCACCATTGGGTGATTCACATGTTTTGTGTTGTTATTGTTGATGATATTGAGGTTCTATTTCTATTACAACCTGATGAGATGAGGATATTCCATCTTATTCATCATATTGACACTTGCTAAAAATCACATGTCATGCATTCTTGCCATTCCATTTAGGGTGAATTAGTGATTGCATGTTGTTGTGATAGGTGTTATGCTAGATATGCATGCTGTTGTGATAGATTCCTTGATAGAATACCTTCTTTTGATAGGGTATTGCTTTGTGTAAGTATTTATTTTAATGAACACCAATATTTGGTTCCTAAGGTATTATGGGCCCTCATGGACCAGAATTTGGTGGATCATTGGCTTGTTTTAATTGTATATGACATGTATAAGATACCAAGATTCGATTCGTGGGGAGTATGGACCCTCACGAATCAGAATTTGGCACTTTAAATGTTATTTTCAGTGTTTTTCTGGGATTTAGAGTATTTTATGAGGATTACTGTCTAGAAAAACCTAGAATACACATCTTGTAGTTTTGAATACATGCCATTTGTTCTTCTGTTTGGGAATAAACCATTTTTCTTAAGTACATGCCGTGTACCTCATGTACACGCCATGCAGCCTCTAACCGTGTCTCAGACTGTGTGGGTGGGGACACGAGGTTTACAAATCTTTGGTAGGACACACCATGTACCAGATGTACACGCCGTGTTGTAGACCATGTAAACCGGCTATGTCACTAACAACACGAGTCGGCTGAGTCTCCTTTAGAACACACTATTTCCATTTGGAACACGCCGTGTAGTGTGAGCCGTGTATCCGGCCGTGTCACTAACAACACGGGTCGGTGAAGCTCATTTAGTACACGTCGTGTCTGGAGATAACACACCATGTAGTCCTATACTAGGAGAACTATGTAGCTTTGTCATGTAGAAGGACTCGGGTAGGGGAAGAGAAGTCAAGTGCACGCTATGTTTTTGGAAAACACGTCGTGTGTATGGGGTGTTACATGACCTGGGTTGGAAGAAGTACACGCCCATGTGAATGGCTTAAGGTAACACGCCATGTAGGATTTATACACATCATGTATCCATGTTTTGTAAAACTTGAACGATTTATTTCTCTTGTTCCCTTATTACACTTCTAGGTTTTAGTCCTAGTCAATCTTGATCTAAGGTGTGCACTTGACCTAGCAGAGTCATGCCACCGAGACGTCCTTTGGTTGTATGCTAGTTACAGGTTAGTGATCAAACACCAGACATGGCTGATCAGGGACTGCCTGCAGATCCTCCAGTTGTTCCAATCTTGTAACCATCAGTTATACCTGACACAGGTGCCGATGTGAAGTTCAGGGAGGGATTTTTGAGGATGATGCAGACCTTCTAGGGAGTGCCACCTCCTACCCCGTCGATGGTAGAATTGATCTGGGTCTTTCAACAACAACATCCTACCACTTTCTCAGGGGATGGAGGACCCCATACTATAGAGTCATGTCTATAATCCATGTTGACTATCTTCAAGAATCTAGATACGCCTCCAGAGAGGAGGTTGAAACTGGTTATGTACATGCTTCGAGACTCCGAAAAGAGGTTGTGGGATGTGATCTCACAGGTGGGAAGCCAGAAAAATATGGATTGAGATGAGTTTCACCGCACCTTCTATGACTACTTCTATCCAAAGACCTTGAGGGATGATCGAGCCCAAGAGTTCATGAGTCTGGACCAGGGTACTCTTTCTGTTATGGAGTATTCCTCTCACTTCACCGAGATACAGTGATTTACACCCTTTTTAGGGGGAGATGAGTTGTTCCTTGCATGGAGGTTTGAGGATGGTCTCAGGTAGGATATTCAGGCTCAGGTGAACATCTTCAGGTTGACTTCAATATCTTCTATAGTCAACCAGTCACTAATCACCGAGCACAATCTAAGGGATTCTAGAGCTGTGAGCCAGGGCGGTTCAACATCAAGGGTTAGTGTTTCCCTGGTTGATAGCAGGAAGCACTGTAGGGAGACTGCATGAGGAGATCAGAGTAGGCGAAATGCATCTTCTAGTAGCCAGGTGGCATGCTACCAGTGCCAGAAGAGCAAGAATATGAGGAAACATCGCCCGAGGGACCCAGTGGAGTGCCAATATTGTGGAAAGATGGGTCATCTTCAGTGCTTCTATCATATCTTCTCACCAGCAACTGTTGACATGGGTTCTTCTGTGACTCTGCATTCAGGATCAGCACCACCAGTTACTCCTCGGTCTGGGAACTGGAGTTATTTCGGTCGTTTGGGCCGAGGTGGAGGTTGTGGTCGTGGTAGTCAGTCGCCAGGATTTCTGTGACAGTAGGGTGGATCAGCTCAGATTGGTCAGGCAGGGTCACAGGGTTGTGGTGAAGATCAAACTTTTGTAGTGTTGAAGACCCAGTAATATCAGGATCCCAAACCCTCTATAGTTCGAGGTACGATCCTAGTTTCCTCGGTTATATTGTATGCTCTTTTGGATACATGGTCTTCGCATAGCTTTATTTCTATTGATGTTGTAGAGAGACTTGGGCTCTGCATCTTTTCTTCTGCTGATATCTTGACGCTAGACACTCCTTTGAAGACTATAACAACTAGTGTACATTAGTGAAAAGAGTTCCCTCTTGAGGTTGGTGGGTGTCACTTCTTATGGGACCTCTATGTCCTAGAGATGACGGGCTTTGACGTCATTCTCATAATGGACTGGTTAGTTCCCTTCTAGGAAGTCTTCAATTGCTATCTCCGTAGGGTGAGTTTTACATCACCAGATGGTGGGTCATTTCTTCATAAGGGTGAATGAGATGTCCAGGTGAGCAGAGTGGGACCAGAGCATCATGGGTAGGGAGTAGTTACAACCTAGTTTGCTAGTCTGTATCTGGATGACCAGGGGACATCACAGATGGACTTTCTTCTAGTGGTGGATCATTTCAAAGACGTCTTTCTAGGGGACTTTTTAGGTTTTCCTCCAAAGAGAGAGGTGAAATTTACTATATATCTTATGATAGGAGCGACACCGGTGTCCATTACTCCTTATAGGATAGCTACACCAGAGTTACTGGAACTCAAGAAGCAGTTCGGGGAGTTATAGGAAAAGAGATTCATCTTACCCTGTACTTCTCCTTAGGGTTCGCCTGTCCTATTTGTGAAAAAGGCGGACGGTACCCTCAGACTTTGTGTGGATTATCGGAAGTTGACCTAGTTGACCATCAAGAACTGATATCCCCGGTCAAGGATTGATGATTTCTTTGATTAGCTTCAAGGAGCCTGAGTGTTCTCACAGATTGACTTGAGATCTGGTTATCATCAGTTGCGTGTTAGACCATCAGATATACCTCTGACAGCCTTTCGAAGTAGGTATGGTCTATACGAGTGTGTTGTTATGCCGTTCAGTCTCACGAACATGCCTGTAGTTTTCATGAAACTGATGAACCAAGTGTTCCATCCATATTTGGATTCTTTCATGGTGGTCTTTGTGGATGATATTTTGGTGTACTCTCACATTAGACATGACCATGCCACATATCATGAGATCGTTTTGAGTATACTGAGAGAGAATCAGTTATATGTTAAGCTCTCAAAATGAAACTTTTGTATTTAACAGATTCACTTCTTAGGTCATGTTATCTCAGAGATATGAGTATAAGTAGATCTAGAGAAAGCGAGAGCATTAGTTTCTTAGGAGCATCCAAAGAATGTCTTTGAGGTACGAAGTTTTCTAGGGAAGGCTAGTTACTACAGACGTTTCATATAGGACTTTTCATGCTTAGCAGTGCCACTGACGGGCCAGAATAAGAAGGGTGTGATCTACTTGTTGTCAGAATCATGAGAGTCAGCCTTTTAGAAGCTTAAATGGATGTTGACTTCAACACTGATACTAGTTTTTCCAGAGCCATGCAAGAGCTACACTATTTATTGTGATGCATCAATTATCGGGATCAGAGCAGTGAATATATAGGGAGAAGGGGTCATTGCGTACGGGTCTCAGTAGTTGAGGCTACATGAGAGAAATTATTCGACACATGATCTTGAGTTAGATATAGCTTCTCATGTTGTACGCTATTGGAGACACTACCTATTGCGAGAGAATTTTGTGATTTTCACCGAGCAAATAAATCTCAATTATATCCTCACTCAACATGACATGAATTTGAGATAGCGAAGGTGGGTTGAGTACCTTCAGTCTTTTGACTTTGAGCTTTCCTACATGCCCAGGAAGGGAAATACAATGACTGATGCATTGATCAAGAGGACTCTGGTACATGCTGTTAAGGAGGCCAACAGTGAGTGACAACTTTTGACTCTATTCTCTGAAACGCATTTGGAGGTGCACGACAGACAGGGGTTGAAGTTTCTATCTTCTGTAGTTGTTACCTCTACTCTTCTTGATCAAGTGCGAATGAGGCATCTATTAGATTCAGAAGGCCTAGTCCTACGGGAGAGTGTGTCAGGAGAGGACCCCATTCGTGAATGGACAATAGGTGAGGATGAGATCTTTCATTTTCATGGACACGTGTGGGTGCCAACATTCATACATAAGGAGATGATGTGAGACTTTCATTCCTCAGTTTGGGTAGTTCATCCTTGTGTCGCCAAGATGTATCGAGATCCACACTGTCAGTATTGGTGGCCAAGTATGAGGAAAGATGTTGCAAATTTTTTCTTGAGGTTTTCCACCTATCAGCAGGTGAAGGAAGAGCATCATCAATCAACAGAGATTTTGTAGCAGTTACCCATTCCCGAGTGGAAATGGAATGATGTCTCAATGGATTTCGTGATAGGTTGTCCAAGGGCGCCTCGAAGGAATAATGCAGTTTGGGTTGTCATTGACAAACTCATAAAGGTTGCTCACTTCTTGACGATCTAGGAGACCTTCAATGTTGATGAGCTAGGATGGTTTTACATCCAAGAGATTGTACATCTACATGGGGTAACACACTCCATTGTTTCAGACAGGGACACCCGTTTTACTTCTTGGGTCTGGTAGGGACTTCAAAGGGTTTTGGGTACACATGTACTTATGAGTATAACATAACATCCCTAGATAGATGGCCAGTCTGAGCGTAATATTTAGGTGCTAGAGGACATGCTTCGAGCATACGTCCTGGATTTTTGAGGTTCTTGGGAGAAGTACATACCTATTGTGGATTTTTCCTACACTAATAGTTTTCAAGAAACTATTCAGATGGAACCTTATGAGGACTTGTACAGTAGGCCATGCTGATCACCCTAATGCTGGATGGAGGTAGGAGAGGCAGTTATGTTGTGACCTCATCTTGTCCAGGAGACCTCAGAGCAGATAGAGTTGATTTAGAAGAGTATGGTTACTACACAGTCACGATAGAAGTCTTATGTTGATCGACGATGATGACCTATGGAGTTAGAGTTTAGAGATTAGGTTTTCCTGTGTGTCACACTGAGGTTGGGACATGGGAGTATTAGGAGACAAGGTATGCTTTCACCAAGGTACATCGGGCCGTTTGAGGTGTTGGAGAGAGTTGGGCCTGTTGCATATCTGTTGCAGTTACCTCAGAGGTACTGGGCTATGCACGATGACTTTCACACTTCTCAGATTCGGTGTTACTTCTTAGACCCATCTCATGTTTTTCAAACTGAAGAGGTTGAGTTATTGGTGGACACCTCATTCGAGGAGCACCCTCTATGGATTTTTAATCGAAGTGTGAAGGTTATTTGAGGCCGGTTTGTTCCTCTGGTACAAGTTCTATGGCAGCACAAGAGAGTGCATGATGAGACTTGGGGGAGGGAGGCTGACGTACGATCATAGTGGACAGAGCTACTCGAGGATTTTTCTTCTACGCCGCCCTAGTAGGGATATTTTGGGATGAATTTTTTTAAGGGGGAAAGTTTCTAAGAACATGGATGTTTTTTAGGTATTTTTCCTTTTCTGGTCATTTTTGAGAAAAAGAGGAGTTTTTGGAAATTTTTGAAGTACACGTTGTGTACATTATGAGTACACACCGTGTACTCAGTTACCACAGGTAGCCGTCTGTTGGCTATGTAGCAGCCTTGCACACGACTATGTGTGGGGGCCTAGAGGTTGCCTAAAGTGGGACTCAGTAAGGGAAAGTACATGCCGTGTACTTCAAAGGTACATGTCGTGTAATTTTTTTTCATTAAATGGACTGGGGTCGTGTCTTATCGATAGAAACGTATTCTTCTTCTACTTATTAATCCGAGAGAACCTATACGGATGAAAATCTACTCCGATCACCCGAGCGAGTGTCCGTTCTCCAAATAGAACTCTATCAATTACATTAGAATCACATCGGTGAGTTCTCTCTTCTTCTTGAGCACAATCTTCTGATTTCTCCTCTCTCGTGAGATATCGGGGGTTGAATGTTTTAGAAATTTTTGTAGATCAACTGCATTCTAGGTCGATCTATGTGACAATTATAGAGTATAACGATCCTACAATGTCGAGGTAGGTGGTTTGTGCCTTTCCGTTAAATGTTTTTGAGTTATATGTGCAATTTTGTCCAATACCCTTGAACGAGGTGTTTTGGGTTTACTGTTTTAACCCTGTTAGTTTCCTGCAATGATGGTATATGTGATTAGAGGTTAATTGGATGCGAATAGGCTCGATTGATATGCTTTGGAAGTGTTTTACCATGCATGTTCTATTTATGATTGTTTGGTCCTGTTTAGCCCGTTAGGCTTCCTTGATGTTTTCCTAATCCTAGTATTGTACGATGGAGTGAATATTTTATCTGACATGCTTGATATGCTATAGAATTTTAGAAAAGTAGTTCATGAGGTTTACTTTGGACGTATTGCATTTCTATGCTTGTTTGACTTACACAGGGCCGTGAGAACTTGGTGTAGTAGACTATAAGTGGAATTGGCCATGTCATCTTCCTCAAAGAGTCTTTGACCATTTTTGACTGTATAGGAAATTGGCCATGAAATCTTCCTCAGAGAGTCTTTATAACTTTTGACTATAAGGGTAATAGACCATGTGAACTTCCTCAGAGAGTCTTCATCGCTTTAGACAAAGAGTCTTTGTTATCCTTGTAATTAATCCAGAGGAGTAGACTGTGTGTGATTCCGAGAGGGTTGCTTGTGTTTCTAGGTAGGACCAGAGGGGATATGCCCTGAGTACTTCCCAGAGGGTTACCTGTTTGTGTTTTCCTGCTTGATTAGATGTTTACTTGATACATGAAACTAAATGCTTTGAAACCGTAGGATTGGTTACTACGGAGTACTTCCTTGTTTACTGACTTCTTTTGTGAATTACCTGCCATATATTCACTGACAGTTTGGAACTGATCATGTGGTGGTTGCCTATTGGGATTTATTCTCACACCCTTTTTCGGCCATGCTTTTGGGCCCAACCAGATTATATTGCTGCAGGTATAGACAAGGGAAAGTTCCCTTCTACATTAGGTACTTGAGTGTTGTGGAGCTGGAGAGCATGGGACCAAGCTGAGGCTTGCGATGCTATTGAGCTTTTATCTATTTTTCTATTGTACTTTAGTTTAGTACTATTTGTATTCTAGAATTGTGGTTTTTTTTGGATTCTTTCTTAGACATATGTATCATGCATCATTATATATATATATATATATATGTTCCAGTTTCTTCTCACCTTCAGTCTTCCGCTATTTACTATTGTATGGTGTGTTTACTACTTTTGCTATTGTATATATTTTTATTAATTTCACTGTGTGCTCTACCAATGAGGGAATATTTTCCCCTCTATCACACCCAAGGCCCTCGTAGCTAGTCGGTGTCCTCTGACATTCGAGAAAATGTGCTTGAGGCCGTGTGATCAACCAGGCACGGGGCACCTCTAGGTAGCTCCCGGAACCGGGACATTATAATATACAAATGGGTTAAAAGGATAAAATTTTAAATTGTAATTTGTTAATAGTTTCACACACCTTATTTAACCTCCTCTCATGTGTTTTTTAGAGGTTGACTTTTATTATTAATAACAATTATTAAATTATTATTATTATTATTTGGTATTATTATTATTTAATAGTTTGTGATGGGGGTAGGAAAGATTGTTCCAACTATATAAATTAAGTGAATGTATATATAACACCCAATGATTTTATAATATGAATATCATATTTGATATCGTGTTTGACAAAAAATGACAAACATAGAAAGAATAAAACATCCCAAGACATTATGATGTATTTAATATTTTAAATAAATTAAATATACTCAATATATTTCAATGAATGTAATTCTGATTTATCTTTCATTACAATTAAGAAAGAATTTATTTGATAGCTTGTATTGAACAAAAGGTCATGTTTTACTAAACAATAATAAATTATTAATGATATTATTTAATATGATAGTTATCACCTAGACCTTGTAATGACTAGTAAGAATTGGTTTAATTAAATGATGAAAATATATAGTTTACATACAATTATTATTGATATATTGATTATAAATAACAATAAGAATCATTTAAAATAAATAGAAATCTTTTTCGTAGTTGGGGCTTCCCCAAGTGGTAAAGGCTACCCATAATCCTACATGAGACTTAGGTTCAAATCTGAGTGGGAGCCAATTTATATAGGAAAGTAGTGACATGTTCATGATATAGGTTGTTAGTGATGCAAGCCTAATGATTCAAGCAGTTTGATGTTGGCATGATGTTGCACTAGGACCTTAGGCCAGTTTGTGAGCCTTTGGGCCATGTAATGTACTTTATGCCAACTGGTCCTTGAGGCCATGTACTGAATAAATAACGATTGATGGGTGGACTATCCCTATGGGGGTCAATAGACTACATTTAATGATTGTGTGTGTGGTCTATGTGTGTTTAATGTAATTTTACCCCTAAGAGCCTTACATATATATACATAAATGTTTTCAATAAAACAATATTTTTTCTAAAAGGTGAATTAATCATGCTTGAGACACATAATTTTAAATAGATTTTTTAACAATTAAATAAAATTTATATGAAAAAATAAACCTCATTTTGAATGTGGAATAACAAAATTATCTTAGGGGATTTTTTTAAAATTTTTCTAAAATGATACATTTTTAGGAATAATGAAAAATAAAGGATTTTAATTGAAAACTTACTTTTCATTTAAATAATTTATAGTGTTAATTTATATTTTGAATTATTTTTAATGTAATAATACTTAAATTATAAATATATTAATGTAATTAATATCATTTTAATCATTTTCATATTGAATTTAGATATAAAATCTTTTTAACCTTTTAAACATTTTCATTTTAGAAACCTGTTTTATCATTGCATCTACGACATTAATATTAAATTAATTTTTCCAATCATGAGGACTCAATATTTAAAAATGGAATGTTTTTTATATTTTTAGGGACACTTGTCCCTAAAATTGACCTATATATATGTTAGATAAAGAAAAATAAAGAAAGGATCCTTCCTTGCATTTAATATCTATAAATCTTTGGGATAGGGACCAAAACCACATTAGTTTAGGTGTATATAAATATTTTAGTTTGGATAATATATTATGTTTTTTTATCATTATAATTTATATTTATTTTTAGAGATGAATTAGTTAATTAAAATTATTTAGAAATACCGAAGGTGAAATTATTTAGATAATAATTAAATTATATAAATGATAAAAAAATATTAAATGTGAATAAAATTTAATTAATAATTGTGTTACATTATTTTAGTAGATTAATATTTATTTTTACTCATGTTTGAACTTAAAATATTCAAATTCCATTATTTTCATCATATTTTTTAATTCAAATTAAATTAATAATGTCAAAATCGACACTAATGTTATTTTTCAATAAATGGTATTTTACTAACTGATTGAAAATTTCTAAAAAAAATATTCATTAAATTTATTTTTTAAATATTAATATATATCAAATATTTTATATTCATTAACCTATTTTTTTTATTATAATGACTATTTTGACCATCAGGATATCATGGTTATGGTATAAATTGTATTCTTACATATTACTTACGCTTGTGTCAAAATTAATTTGCAAAAAAAAGATAGGTTTCATATTTTATGAAATATATATCATATCTAGAATCATTGGGTAAAAAATAGATAGTAAGGATAATTTTATTTTATTCTTAAAGGATAAATTACTTAGGCTATAATAATAGTTAGCATATTGAAAAACCACAATGGTAAAATAAGGAAACTTACGATTTATGGGAAAAAATGTTTAAGACACGTGTTATATTTTTTTGAGGTCTGACTCGATAATATCATCCCTCATATCCATAAATTATCCAAATTTGTGTCACATGAGGTAATATTGACCTCCTTATAGTGAATACTTTTGAGTATTTACAAGAATTCCACTCCTCAACTATAAAATTACACTCACTCCCCTCACTACATCACAACTCTTAAGCAATTTAGATCATCAAAAAATACCTAAAACACATAAAAAAATCCTTAAAATCATTATTGAATCCTTATTTTGGGAATAAATCCAACCATGTATGGTTTTATCACAAAACTATGGAGGATATCATAAGAATAGGCAATGTTTTTCAAAAAGCATTTTTATTTTATTTATTTCTTTACATTAATAAATAAATATTTTTCCATGATTATATAATAGAATAATTTTCTTATGTAAAAGTAAATTTTTTATGTCAAGGGTACAACTTTAGATGCCACAAAATTCCATCAAATGGGTTTTGAAATCATCATTCGTGTGTATAGAAGACTACCACCTCATGTACTAATGTCATTTGTTTTTCCATTACTACTTTTCATAGTTGGGAATAATGATGAATTTATTATTTATATATAATAAACTCGATATTTAATATCATATTATTTTTTTAATTAGTATATTTCACATATACCTTCATTATTTCTATCTTTTTTGAATACGATACCGTCGCTCGTGTGTACGGTGCACTACTACCTCACGAAGTGATGTGATTCGTTCACACTGTATATGGAATGTATTAAGGATGAGTTTAATAACAATATGTGATATATATGAAATAAAAATGATACTATAATCATAATATATATATATATAGTTTAATTTTATTTATTTCAATATGGAAAGAAAATGGAAACATCGTTCATCCATACATACAAACTACTGTCTCGTTGAATAGTGTATTTCATTCTCTATCACCAAATTGTTTTGATTATTTTAAGTGTATATATATACTGAAAATATATGATATTTAAATTTTTCTTCATGTTATTTTATGTTTCAATTTTAATTATTTCATTTATGGTAATTTTAAATAAAAGTTACCAAGTGGTAAAGAATTTCATAACTCAATTCCTTTTTATTGGGTTATATTACTTCCTCATTGTTCTTAATATTATAGGATTTTTTTATAATTAATTTTCAATATAAATTGTTTTATTTAAAAATGTTTTTTATTTATAGTTGATACACATAACTGATTCATTGGTTAATTTTTACTTCAACTTTATGATCATTTTAAGGGTTTATTTCACAATCACATTGTAATCAAGATTATTTATTCTCGAATTCCCATAAAAAGAAATTATATGACACATATTTAATAAACCCTTTTAGTTTATTATAATATATTTATTCATGATGTTTTTCAAGTGAAAATACCATTTTTCTAATTATTTTGGGCATTTAATGTTTTATAAAACGTTTTAATAAAATCATACTTTATTTTTATCTTCATTCGGAAATCCATTTTATTATAAAACCATGTTTTATAAAAAAAATTGGAAAGTATTTTCTTAAGAATTTTCATGATGATTTATTAAAATAAATTTTTATCAATTTCCCTTGTTATATATTTTTTTCAAAGGACTATTCTTGTAAACTTTTGAAAATGGAACTTTTCTAATATTTTTAGTGTGCAAAAGGAATGTTCTTTATAGAATGTAAAAAATTACCCGTTGACATGACCATAATTGATTGAACGATTATTTGAAATATTATGAGGTTATTTATAAATATTTTTTTTTGATTTTTTTTTCAAATAAAATTATTATCATAGAGTTTTTCAAAATGATAATTTTATTTTTCCTAAATAATGTTTTAATTATATTTTTATGGTATTTATATTTAACAATGACTACAACCCTTTTTTATTAATACAATTGGTATTTATTAATACCATATTTATTATATTTCTAGATATTCCATGATTTCTAAACCAAGGATAGTATTTACATTTACTTCCTTTATTAAATTTTTTATTCATTAAATTCTCCTTTAAATATTCACTTCCCTATTTTCAGTAGACATTTAATTTCTCAAAAATATCCATATCTTTTTTCATGGATATGATTATTTCTTAAACTATATATCATTTATACATATAGTGTTTTAATTTGAATGTTACTTGATTAACTAGTGAAATATTGATAAATATATATATTTTACGTAAAACAGATATCTGATGATAAGAAACAATGATTTTGAATTAAATAGATTATTCAATATATGAGGAATGATTTATACATATATGGAAGGGTGGGGCTTGGACATTATATAGCACCTTCATGCATCGACATGTGTAATTTGAAAAATTAGTTTGTGAAATTAAATATGGTTCTGCCTTTAGTTTCAAACTGTTCATAGGATAAATATTCACATTAGAGGCTTTCATGTTCCTGAGGCATGACATTCAATAATTAATATTTATCTTCATTCAGAATTTAGTTATAACTATCCATGAGATTTATTCTATGTTATTATCACTAGATTCATTTGATTCTCAATTTATTGATTAAATGGATGGTGTTTTTAGTTCTTTACCTTTCTATAATGATTATGCATTATCTATTTATTTAAATTGAATGTGTGTTTAGTTATTTACCTTTCCATATTGATTATTATTTTTAGTTCATGATTGATTCCACTATACATAACACTTATTGTGAATTTGAGGTCACCCTTATTTTGTTTATTTTCCCCTAGATTACATGAATATTATAATGTTTTATATGACAGTATATTATAGAGGGAATAATGTTATTCATGAGTGAAAAAAATATGTTGTAATATTTATATTCAATTGTAACTCAAGACTCATATCCATATCTTATTTACCAATACTAATAAACTATTCAATCCTTCAGGTTGAAATTAAATGTATCTTCATCCAATGTAATGGTCCTAGTTATTGGCTTCGAGATACTAGGATTGGGTCACTATATGTGGTATCTAAATAAGTTTAGTAGAAACCTTGGGAACTAGAATTAGGATAAAATTTATTAGGGAACATAACCCTATAATATAATTTGAACATAAGAATAGACGAACATAATATTGATTTGATTAGGTAGAGATTATGTGGATTTTAGTGATTTACATCCATGTATAGATACTAAAATTGGATGTGGTTTATGCATTTATGTTATTAGGTTTAGTGACTCTTAAAAGGTTACACTGGGCTTGACTTGAGCATAACCTTATACAAAATAATGGGCCTTACCTTCCACCTTTTTTGAAACTATTGGGGGATATTAATAGGATATTTCATATTATATTAATAAAAAATTATGAAAGATTTGAGTAGATGATGATAATTAATGACCTAGGTTAAACCATAGAACAAGGAAGAGAATACATTTAATTGAAACAGATGGTGTATTTATGTTTTGGGATTCAAAAAATAAATTGTATAAATTTTTATAACAATGGTTTTTTGGTGGTAATAATTATGAAACATATAAGTATTGTGTAAAATTTTATAATCACATGTATCTGAATTAACTTAATATTTATGAACACAATCATGGTTATGATCATAAGGTTGTTTTTATGCTCAATGTATTAATAGACCCTTCAAAAATATGTGTGGTTGGAGAAATTTATGGAATGTATATGTTTTAGTGTAAAAGTTATTGGAGAAATAATGCATTTACATTTTATAGACATAAGTTTAAAAGTATTGATAACCTTTAGGGATGATATGATCATTAATGAAATTTAAATAATAATATTATTAGACTTTGTAAAAAACAAGTTGTATTAATGACATTAGTAAAAATGTTATTTAATGATTAACTTTATTTCAAGTATGTACTTCATATTTATGGGAAATTTATAGAAATTGTACTAATTTAAAAAGGAAAACCCTCATGAATGGTGACATCCCATCGCATCTGATAATTCGATGGGGTTTGAACCCATGGCTTAAGGATGATAAGGGTTTTATACCTACCACTATCCTATATGATGTCTTAGTTATTTTGTCATTGTTTTCAGTTGAAAAATTAGATGAAAAAATATTCATAATGAACTAGTAATATTAGTTTTGAGGATTCAATATTAAAGTATTAACTACATTGGTTATGGAAAATATTTAGAGAAACATTCAAATACATTTAATTATTTTATATACCTTATGATCCGTTAAACATTACTTTTAGTGCTTTAGGAATAAAAAATTCCTTTACAAATATTAATTTTTGGAGTAAGTGGTGAATTTTAAATTTATCTAAGCACAACCAAAGGATGAATTTTTTATTATAAAATAGAAAATTATTAAGTAATTAGATTTCCGTATACTCATAGATAGTAAAATAATTCCTCTAAATTAGGAAAAAGGGTCTTGAAACAAAAATGTTAACCTATTACATTAATATCTGATGAATCAGACAGTCATTCAAATCATTAAAGATTTATAGTATTGAGACCCATTACATTCCATTGATCACTCAATTACTTATGACCAATGATCTAAATAAATATTTATAAATATTTATTCTTTTCCATCTATGTACATACCATCACTTTCCACCAATTTTCTTCTACTTAGAAACATATTTATATTTTATTCCATGTGACATTATACATATCATTCTCTATTATTAATAGGATATTTTATTAACCCTTTTATGATGTGGGTCTTTCAAAAATGATATTTGTAAATGTAAAAACTTTTACTTCTAAGATAATATTTAAATTTCAAGGATGAAATTTAATTATGGTGTGGAGAATATAAAACCTCGATATTTTAAAATATGAACATCATATTCAATAGTTTTTATAAAACACAATAGAAAGAATATAAAGGAATATAACATCTTGAAACTTTATGATATATTTAGTAGTTTAAAAAAATTGATTATGTAGATTGAGATGCACATAATATTGAGTAATATTTTGTGACAAGCAACAATGAGTTTCTTTGATAGCCTGTGTTACATGCAAGAATAGGTTAAATTGTACAATAATTTATTATTAATATTATTATTTTATATGATTGTTATCACATAGATGTATGATTGGGGATAATAATAGTATTAAATAAATTATTAAAATATATATTTCAAAATAATTTATTTTTTATATATTGATTAATAATAATAATAATAATATAAAAGAAAATGAAAAGTTTTCAGAAAAACTATTATTTTCTAAATGACGGATTAATCAAGCTTGGCGCAGATAATTTAAAAATAATTTTTACCACATTTATAAAATTTGTATGAAAAAATAAAATTTATTTTTTTAATTGGAATACCAAAATTATATTATTGTAAATTTTTAGTATTTTTATGGAATGTTTCATTTTTTGATTAATAGTGATAAATAATGGCTTTTAACTAAAAACAACATTTTCATATAAATAATTTATAAAATTTAATTATATTTTGAATTGGTTTTAAAGTCATAATAGTTCAATTATACAAGTATTTATCTAATATATTTCATTGTAATCATTTTCAAATTGAGTTTAGATATAAAAATTTGTACATGTTTGAACATTTTTACTTTAAAAGTCTGCTTTCACATCATTTATGTGGGATTAGTATTAAATTATTTTTCTCCACTTATGTGGATTTAATTTAGAAAAATATATTTTTTTGTTTTCTATATTAACAATTTATAATTTAAATAAGTTCAAATAATATTTTGACCAAAATGTATTGTGAAAAAAATTAAATATATTAGAGGGATTAAGGTATAAACGAGTTTACTTAGTGGTTAAACATACAATATAAGGGTTAAAATGACCTATGCCTATATCTAACAACCATTTTATTGACATATTTAGAATATTATGACATTTGGTTCCATTTTATTTGTTTTTGGGAAAACTTTCCATGAAATTGACCTATATAATAAGTTACATAACAAAAACGACATAAAGTGGACCTTCTTTTCTTTTAATATCTACAAGGATTTGGGAGATGGAAAAACCACATTGGTTAGGTTATATACATTATTTTTAAATATAAATTACTTTTGTTTTATTAATAATTTATCTTTAATTTTTATAGATTAATTAGTTACTTAATGTTCATAATAAATGCCAAATCATTAATTATTTTATTAATAATAAAATAAAATAAATGGTACTAAAAACATTGAAAGTGAATAGAAATGAATGAAGTATTATGTTACATTATTTTTTAGATTAATATGTAATCTTAAATAGAACTAAAATTAAAATATTAATATTCCATTGTCTTCTTGATATATTTAAATTCAAATTAAATGAATAATGTCAAAATTGATATTAATGTTATTTTATAATAAATAGAATATTATTAATTGATTTAAAATTAATAAAAATAATATCATATGAAAATGTTTTTTAAAATATTAATAAATATAAATTATGTTCCATTAATAAAAAAATATTTATATTAAAATGACTATATTGACCATTAAATTGTAAAAAAAAATCCAGTTACTGTGGTTACTACTAAAGCGGTATTTTTACACGTTACATGCCCATGTGTTAAAATAAACATCTAAAACAAACTAGATTTTTATTTTATATATTTGATATAATTTTTAGAATCATTTGGTTAAAATTTATCTAATATGGATTATTTTACTATATTCTGAATGGATAAATTACATTGGTTTGAAAACTAGTTACCATAATAAAAAGCCAAAATGGTAAAATAAGGACACTTAGGTGTTAAGGAAAAAAATGTCCAAAACACGTGTTATATTGTGTGGTTGAGGTGTGTATAAAATATATCATCCCATAAAACCATTAAATATCGACCATGGATCCACTTGAGGAAGTATTAACTGCCCAATAGTGAATACTTTTTATTATTTATAGGAAATCCACTCCTCCTCAACTATAAAATGGTACACACCCACATCACATTTTTACAACACTCAATACATTTGGATTTAATAAACTTTTAAAAATCAATTAAAAACTTGCATCCCCTAATTATAAAGGAATTATTTTGAACATAAGTCCAACAAATAAAGGTTTTAGTGCAAACCTAAGGAGGACACCGAAAGAAGTGGTAATGTTCTTATAAAAGCGTTTGTATTTTAATTCCTTCTCAACATCCTTGAATTACTATTTTACAATGATTATATAATAAAATAAGTATTTTTCATATAATAATATGTTTTTATGCTAAGGATAAAACCTACAACATCAAAAAATTCAATTAAATTACTTATGAAATAATTGTTCATGTGTACAGAAGACTACTGCCTCACGAATTGATGTCATTCATCTTTCCATTACCACATTTTATGGTTGGGAATAATGATGGATTTATAGTTTATATATAATATATATGATATTTATGATGTTATTATGATATTTTAATTATTATATATCACACATTATAGTATCCATTTTGTCGGAATATGATATCCTCGTTTCTGTGTAAGGCATACTACTGCCCCTGTAGCGACGTGATTCCTTCACCTTTTTTATAGAATGTATTAAGGAAGAGTATAATAAAAATATGTGATATATGAAATAAAAATTATACCTAATATATATATATGATTATAATTTACATTTATTTATTTTAATACGTCAGGAAAATATAAACAACGTTTATATGTACATAGGACCTACCATCTCCATGAATGGTGTATTTCATTTCCTATCACCAAATTTCATGGATTAAATTAAATACATATATAATGAATATATATGATATTTAAATCATGGTTTATATTCAATATGTGATGAAACCATGATCAAATTAATAGGAACAAAAATAAATAATGTCAAAATATACTTAAAAAACAAGGCAATTAACACCTGAAACAAAGAAAATAATGAATGATTATTAACAACTGGGTGCTAAGATGTTATTAAACGATCATATATGATTTTATAAATAATAATTTGGTTCTATTATAAGTTTCTAAAATTATTAAAACCGTTGTACAATATTTTAGAGAGTGATCAACCAAAATGAAGTGTAAGGTAACAAATTTCATCAAAATTTAATTTCATTGTGGAATATTGAATATTATGCACATAATTACTTTTATATGGGGTATATACTACAAAATGACATGTAATATCATGAATAATTTATTACTCATGGTATTTTATGTTTTAATTTGAATTATTTCATTTAAGGGGCTTTGAATTAAAAGTCACCAAGTGGTAATGAATTTCATAATATAATTCCTTTTTCATTTGAGTATATTACTTCTTTGTCATCACTAATATTATTTGATTATGAGTAAAATTAATTTTGACTATATATTTTTTTATTTCAACTTTTTTTAGTTGGATTTTAAATTGATACCCATAATAGACTCATTGATTAATTTTCACTTCAAGGTTATAATTATTTTAAGGGTTTATTTCCCAATTTCATACTAATCGAGACTATTTAATGTTGAATTTACATTAAATTAAATTATATGACCATTTTTTAATGAACCCTTTAATTTTATTCA
Source organism: Viscum album (assembly GCA_963277665.1). Lineage (NCBI taxonomy): Eukaryota > Viridiplantae > Streptophyta > Magnoliopsida > Santalales > Viscaceae > Viscum > Viscum album. The sequence goes on from OY728120.1 coordinate 2,091,668,459, forward strand.
CCTATGGGTATTCATGATCTTTTCCTAGTGATAATACAATTTTCCCACAATTTGTTACTTATTAATTTTGGAAAGTGTTTTATTAAAACCGCACTTCAATTTTCCATTCTGTCGGTTATCCATTTTCTTAAGAAATATTTTTCTATAAAAATGGGTTCAATATTTTATTTAAACATTTCAAAATGATTTATTAAAATAAAATTTTCCACATTTTTTCTTTTTACAAAATTTATTCAAGGGAATATTCCTATCTCCCTCTGAAGAGGGTACACCTATAACTTTTTAACCAAGCAAAAAGAATTTTATTATTGGTATATGTAGAATTATGATCCTGAATGTAATAGACCAGACCTCTATAGTCCATTACTTTGTTAATTCCAATGCATTAGGTGATATGAGAGGCAATAATAGCTCATTTTCAGAGTTTTGTAAATTTCTAGTTTTCCAATCAGTGAGTCAGTCCTCAGTATGTCGAGGAATCTATAGGTTGAGGGTATTGGTAGGTTGAGGCATCAGTAGGATGATATCATCCATGAGTTAGGGTGTTGGTGTGTCAGGGAGTTAGTGAGTCAAGGCATCAATGAGTCAGGGCATTGGTGAGTTAGAAGTCGGTAGGTCATGTCAATGGCTCATCATCAGTAGATCAATGTTAGTGACTCAGTGTTGGGGACTCATTGTAATTGGGTTGCTTTCAGTGACTCATCCATCATTGACTCATTGTCGGTGGCTTACTGTTGGTGACTCACCCATTAGTGACTCATTTCCATTTTTTCCTAGTTTTTCCAGTTTCGTACCTCTTGAATTTTATTTGACGTAAATAATGTTTAAAGACGTATTTAGGAATTTATAATGGAATTTCAAAGGATATTAATTATATCATTAATATCATAATGCTCAAGGTGCTTTGAGATAATCAAACCATGTCATCTTGGCCTCGATCTGACTTTAATGACCTTGGGACCATTTCCTTCCATTGATATAGGATCTGAATTTTTCTAAATCGGAGGTCATATATTATCTTTTCTCTTAGTACACCATGATGTTTTTATCCTATACATGTTGTGATCCTATTCTATATCCTCCTCTTTGGGGTTCCTTGGAGTCTCCTTCTCACATGACCCCTCTATTTTGGAACAAGGAAGAGTTTTCATCACCTATTTTCCAGGTATAGATTCCCCTATCTCTCTTTAATTGTGTATCATGTGGGGTGGGAATAGTAAGGTTATTTTGTAAGAACATGTTGAATCCAACCTTTAAAAAATATAAATTCTAATGATAAAATACAGACATGATAAAGGGTTGTGAGGGAATTAATGATGATCATTTTTTTATTTGTTATCTTTATTTATGATATGATTTTTTGTGTCCATGTGGACTTTGAAAATCATGGTTATTGGTGTTGTTTTATTTCACAAGGGTGATTATTTATAACTATTGCTGTTTCCTTGTGAATAATTGTTCTAAATATGAATCTAATCAATCGTGTACACTTAGTTAAATAAATGGATGCCTCAGGATGAAAACCCTTGTGTGATCACCCTTTATTATCAAAGTGGAATTTAAAGAAAATTGTTTCCCAAATCTAAACACACCCTACATGATAGGTATGGTTGTGTTATATGTTATTTTAGAGTTTGTACCATGTGTGGGTTTTGGTGGTGGTAGCTTTGTGATTGTGTTTATGGGGCAGTTTTATGGTATCCTAGGTTGAGAGATTGATTGATTTTGGAATTGATATACTTGTTATGTAGTGGGACTGCATCTGGGTAGTGGATGGGAAGCCGGGTTGTAGGACGGTTGTGTCATGATTTCATGTTTATAGGTGGGTTGGGTGTGGTATTGTTGTGCATCAGGGCTTCGGAGTTTAGTTGTGAGAGGATGATTGTGAAGGATAACTTTTAATAATGACAGTTGGAAGTGGTAGAATAGGTGTTCAGTAAAGGGGAGTGTGCAATGGGTTATTTTACCTTGTTCCTTCTTCCTTCTGTGTCATGGATGACTCTGTGGCTATTGCTTGTGATATGTTTGTTATTTTCCCTAGTACTGATGGAAATAAATAAATAATGGAAATTATAATGCATAATGGAAACTGGTTAAATGAAAGGGATGGGTTGATGTTTTGGTTGTGACTATTATGTGGATTTTCATGCAGGGTTAGTAGTACAGACAATTTTTATGTGTGGGATGGTTGTTTGTTTCAAAACCCATAGGTTGGGATGAGTGTTTGTTTACCTATATGTATTAAATTGTATTTCCTTATGTTTTAAATATTCAACCACACATGTTGGGAACTATGTGCCGAACACCCCCATTGTTACGGGGGATGGTTTCTTTCCCAACATCCTGGTGAGAGGATTGATGGCTGGTTACTAACTTTACCCTACTATATCTTCTAGGCATTTATATCCCAATAAATTTTGGGAAGGTTGTAATGGCTTGAGGTTTATTACCAGATTTATGGTATTGGATATGTGATAGTTTCTTTGTTTCCTAGATGTCTTTGAGATGAGGCCTAGGTTTTTTTTGGGTAGGGTGTGGTGTGTGTGAGGCCTAAGTGTCTGTGGGCAGAATTGTGGTGTGTTTTGTTTCCCTGGTGTGTACAGGCAGGTTGTGACAGTGGGGATTGTGGAAGAGAAGGGTAGTGTCAGGACATTCTCTATTAGGGATGAGTAGATAACCAGTGGGAAGTGGTGTAGGGTACCCAAATATTGATGTGATTATTATATTACATTACTTTATTTTCATTACTAGGTGATCATTCCTTGGTGAGGTTGGGCAGTTAATATTACTTGATAGTTGTTGTTGGTTTCTGATGTTTTCTCACAATGACATTAGTATGCTTCTCTCACTAGTTCATGGGTGCGTTTTATTTTCCCTAATGATTATACTTGTATGGTCATTCTATTTAAATAAAACTATTTTCAAGTTTCCAGGGAGATTACTTGGACTGTGTTGGACCTTACAAGCTTAGACATTGTGGTTGGTTGTTGTGTTACTACTTAGATTTTCTATAGGTATTTAATTTTGTGTTTTCCTTATATTTTTAGTAGTTTTACTTTAAACATGAATGTGGGATAGATTTTTGTTTCATTATATATATCTGTATTGGGGTCGTTTGAGGTTAATACTTGTTATCTATAAATCATGGTTACTATAAAAGGGTAATTCCTCCCATTTTTGTAATATTACTATAACCTTGGTGTTGGTCGCCAACCAAGGGTCTATTCGAGGTGGGACATGGGGGGTCATTATCTCACCATAATCTTGAGGAAGGAAGGCCTCAACATCTTGTTATCCCTTCCCTTATCTTGAAGAAGGTGTGTTATGATATAATGGTATCAATGGTGATGGTTGAGAGATATGATGGAGTTTTAAGTTACACACAGTGAGGATTGAATGGGTTGGTAGGGAAATGGTGTTATGTGTTCTTGGTGCATGATATATGCCAAGGAATACTGGCTAGGACATGGGATTTTAGGTCCCCCCGTGATCCGATGCAAGGACTCTAAGCTTACCGAACGACCAAGTGAGGCTACACCGATCGCAGGGTAGAGACCCTAGGAAAGGTATATGCATCAAAATGACTTGTTTCATTGTTTATTTTGGTAGTTTTTTGGAAATTAAAATAAACAATGATTTATTATAAATCCTAAATAAATTCAATAGGCTGACCCGATTGACAGGTGGAGGGTTAATCCAATGGAGGAGGATGATTAGTGGCAGAAGACACTTCATGATTTCTAGTGGACGACTCTGGGGATGTAGGAGGAAAATGTATTAGACATGGATATAGAGAGTTGGATTGAGGAGATAGTGATCAATTTTAGCTTGATCCAGGCTCTGACAGAGTACTAGGTTCTTCTGGCAGTGAGCCTGATGAGGGGAGAATCAATTCAGTGGTGGATGCTTTACCTTAGGGAGAGGAAGGAGGCTGATGTTTTGTGGGCCGACATTGAGAAGTAGTTCTAGAAAGAATTCCATTCTCCCAAAATGAAAGCTGAGAAGATCCAAGAGCTACTCTCCCACTAGTAGGGGAGTATGTCAGTGAGTGAACTGGGGATCATGTTCAAGGTTATCCTATGTTTTTCTCTAGATTTCATTCCAAATGAAGAGTCTCAGGTGATGTCTTTGGTAGAGGCACTTCATTCTTCCCCCCAGTATGCGGTTACTCCCGTCACTCTACTAACATACTTAGAGATTCCAAAGGAGGATAAAGTGGTGCAAAGGATTCACTCATGAATTGGTATACCATGAGAGGGATTACAAAATAGTTCTTTAAGCGATAATTCCATCAAAAACATGTTTCTGGCATAAGGGCCATCCATGTTTCGACCAATGGGGAGATGACCCCAACAGTTTTAGTTATGGACCTATATTCATTGCCCTTTTCCAACAGGCCAAGGTTGAGGTGTTTTTCTTGCGGAGGCTATGGGGACCTCAAAGGATAGTTCCTGACTCAAGATCGTTATGGTGGAGGTGGACAGGTTCAGTTCCTGCCTCAACAGCAATTTCTAGAAAGGCCTTTCCATAAATAGTGATTGCAGGCCCCTGCTCCACCAATGGTGGATGGTGTAGGAGGAGGCCAACCTCGGGTTCCTCAGGGACCTTGATCAGGGTATTGTAAAGGAGGTGCTTGAAAGTTGAGGGGTATTAGATCTAGGTGTGGTTAGTTAAACACTACAAAGGCATCAATTCCAGCAGGTCTGGTTATCGTTCGAGGTATGATAAATTTGTTTAGTATGCTTGCTTCTGCCTTGTTTGATTCAGGAGCATCGAACTCTTTCATTACACCCAGTCTAGCCCATTCCTTGTGACTGTACATAAATAGAATTTGCGTTCCCTTGATGTTGAGTGCACTAGTTAGAGGTCAAAACAACTTGTTTGATGTTTTCTGGGGATGTAGACTGATGTTGAGGCCACATTAGTCCTGTGAGGACCTCTATATGATACAGATGAAACCATAAAATGTTATCCATGGCATTGAATGGCTGTAATCTGTTTGTACTCTTATCGACTAAATCTGGAGAAGAGTTGTGTTTTCAGACATGAAATTATAGCATATACCTTTTTTGGGGAGAAAATCTATTAGGTGTGGCACAGACATTTGGATCCTATTCTTTTCTTGTTAGATGAGAAGTTAGTGGGGTCAACGGATGCTAATATGGGGGAGGTTCCATGAGTTGTCAAAGTCTTCCTTAATATTTTCCCTAAGGATTTTTTGATTCTGCCCCACTCAATGTGATGTTGAGTTCGGAATAGACTTACAACCCGGTGCTAGTATGATTTTGATGGATCCTCATCAGATGGAACCTTATGAGTTATGGGAGTTATAGATTCATATTGACTACATGATAAAGAAGGGGTTCATCTATCCCAGCATGTCCCCATGGGGTGATCTGATCTTTTTTTCAAAGAAGGTAGACTGTGGTCTGAGGCTGTGCATAGACTTCTGGAGACTCAATCAGGTAACGGTAAAGTATCATTACCATCTCCAAATAATAGATGATCTTATAGACCATATGAGAGCAGGTAGTTGGCTTTCCAAGAATGATTTGTGGTCTAGATATCAATAATTGAGTGTGAAGGAGTGTGACATCTTGAAGACTGCTTTCAGGTGTAGGTATACACACATTGAGTTTGTGGTTACACCATTCTGTGTTATGAATGTACTAGTCATGTTAATTATGCTTATGAAATTTTTTGTTCATGATTTCTTGGACTAGTTCTTTATCCTATTCATTGATGAAATAATGATCAACTTGAATTCATAAGAGGAGCATATCGAGCATGTCAAGATTTCCTTTGAGGTCCATCATCACCACCAGCTCTACAGAAAGCTATCCAATTGCATGTTTTGGACACGGGAGGTCCACTTCCATAGACATGTGGTGTCTCAATAGGGTGTGGAAGTGGACCCATCGAAGGTTGATTTATTCATTTCATGGGTAGCACCCAAGAATGTGGTAGAGGATTGCAATTTTCTCAGTTCAGTAGGGTACTACTAGAGATTCATACCTAATTTCTCCCAAGAAGCCGCTTCATTAATGGATCTGACAAGAAAAGGCCAAGATTTTGTGTGGGGAGAGAAGTGACAAGTAGAATTCGGAAATCTTATGGGGAAATTGGTCAGTGCTCCAGTTCTCAGGCTACCAAATGAAGGGATGACATTCGAGGTGTTTTGTGATGCTTCCTATCTATTCTTGGGGTGTGTACTGATGCAGCAACAAGGAGTGATATATTATGGTTGTAGGCTGTTTTTCCCCATGAATGTAAATATTATTCCCATGATATAGAACTTGAAATAGTTGTGTTTCAACTAAATATGTGATGACATTACCTCATTGGGGAGAACTTTGTGGTCTTCGTGGATCATAAGAGATAGAGGTATATCTTTTCCTAGTGAGACCTAAACTTGTGACAACAGAAGTGGATGGAGTTTCTATAGGATTACAGTTTTTAGATCTCCTACACCTTAGGAAAATGAAATGTTTTGGCCGATTCTTTGAGCAAGAAGTCACAAAAGGAAGTGGTTTGGAAATCTACAGAGTCTTGGAGGTTGATGGAGGAGTTTACAACATTACACATAGATGTAAGAATGGATGGTGAAAGAGGCCATTTATTTTATATGATGGTATAGTCATATTTGAGGCATATGGTGGAAGAGTCTCATTGGGGAGAGTCAGAGGCAGAGGTGATTTGTGACCGCATTGGCCCAAGTGATTCTATGGAGGGATGGTAAGAGGATGGTTAGGATCTTAAGTTATTCCATGGTAATCTGTGTGTTCTAGTGGAAATGCACGAGGAAATTATCTGTGAGTTTTATAAATCACCCCTATAGGTACACCCAAGAGTTTACAAAATGTACCAGGGATTGGGGGAATAGTTCTGGTGGCCCGGGATGAAGTGGGCAGTGGATGAGTTTGTGGTAATGTGCTTAGTGTACCAGCAAGTGAAGGTTGAGTGTTGTGTTCCTGATGGTTTGTTACATCAACTAGATGTACCCGAGTCGAAGTGATGACATCTCGATGGATTTTTTCAAGATATTACCTAGGGATTAGGTAGAATGAAGTTCTATTTGGGTATTAATAGACCAGTTGATGAAATTATCTCCCTTCTTAGCGATCAAGTAGTCAAGCATAACAGATGCATTAGCATGGAGGTATATAGATGAGGTGGTGCAGATACATGGAGTCCCCATATCAATCTTCTCATATTGGGATACAAATTTTTCTTCACAATTATGGATGGGATTACAACATGATTTTGGCAATCAGTTACGCCATAGCACACACTTCCTTTTACCATCAGACAGATGGGAAAGGAGAGCACACCATCAATATGTTGGAGGTAATGATGCAAGAATTCATCCTAGATTTCATTTAGTCTTGGGAGTGACATTTTACCTTGTTATATTTTTATTTCAATAATATATATCACTATTCCTTTGGAATGGCTCTATTTGAGGCCTTGTACGGAAGACTGGGTCGTTCACCGTTGTGCTGGATGGATGTTGGGGAGGCATATATTCATGGTCTAGATGTGGTGAAGAGTATGACAGAGAAGGTGCAACTTGTCCATGAGAGGATGAAGGTAGAACAATACTGGCAGAAGTTGTATGCCAATCGGAGGAGAAGGCCATTGGAGTTCAATGTTTGGGATCACATATTCTTGAAGGTTTTCTCTCGACATGGGAATATGAGGTTCGGTAGAGGACGTAAGATTTCTCCCAGGTTCATTATCACTTTTGAGGTGTTGGTATGAGTTATGGAGGTGGAATATAACATGGAATTTCCACCTCATTTGGGGAGGGTCAACGATGTCTTTCATGTCTCCCAGGTTCTTCAGTATATTCACGATGACTCACATGTCATTGATTGGGGAGAGTTAGATATAGGGGATGAAGAAATGTTCATGGAGAAACCAGTGGAGATCCAGGATCATTGGGAGAAGGTGTTGTGTGGATAGACCATTCCATTGTTTTGCATATTGTGGAGGTATGGTGGTCTGGTAGAGATTACTTGGTAGCGAGATATACTAATGCGTTTGTAATAATTAGAGTTGTTTTGAGTTTTTCCTGTGTTTTTTATATGTTATGTAATTCTTGAACCGTGTTTTCTATGAGATGAGTTGTTTCGATGTTATGTGATGTACGATAAATTCCAAACATGTGAAAAGGGGGAGACCTTATTATTAATCAAGATGCATTAATATGGAAGAAATTAAACCCATGTGGGTGAGTCAGTTTCGCCAAGAGTGGATAGTATCTTGACATGGAGGAAGGAATTCCCTAATTATTTTGTCGGGATACTTGGGGCTTGTGTGGGGTTTGTTGTGAATTTTTGGGTTAGCAGATGTGGGAGGAGTTATTCTTGGATTTCTAGGTTTCACTCCATTGATGTGGTTTATCCTTGAGAGGTATCTTACAGGGTGGTTGTTAGGACCCCTCTTTCTTTGGGGGTTGGTTTTAAACCCTTGAGGGAGAGAATAATTTGAGATTTATCAGATGTATTGGACCAGACCTCTGTGGTCCATTACATTTTCAAATCCAGTGTTTAGGGTGTCCTAGGAGGTAAAAATCGCTAATTTTTAGAGTTTTCAAAATTTATAGTTTTTCCATCGGTGAGTCAGGCATCGGTGGGTCGAGGCATCGGTATGTCAATGGCGTCAATTGGGTAAGGTGTCGGTAGGTTGATGGTGTCATTGATTCATGGAATCAGTGATTCAAGCATTAGTAGGTCACTTTAGTGGCTCAAATTTAGTAGATCTACATCGGTGACTCACCTTCGGTGGCTTGCTCTTAGTGACTCACCCATCGGTGACTCGTTGTTGGTGGCTTGCTATCGGTGACTCATCCATCAATGACTCATTTCTAGTTTTTCCCAATTTTCCCAATTTCTCCCCTCTTACATTTTATTTGATGTAAATCATGTTAAAGCCTTGTTTGGGTGTTTATAAAGGAATTTCAAAGGATATTAATTATTTATTTAACATCCTAATGCTCGGGGGACATTGAGATAGTCAAACTGCATGATCTTGGCCACGATTCAACTTTAATGGCCTTGGAACTATTTCCTTCCATTGATATATAATATTTCTCTTTCAAAAGCTGATGTCATCTCTTCTCTTTTTTATTGGTATGTCGAGAAAATTTCTTCCTAGATAAGCTATGCGCCTATCCTTTATCCCCCTATTTGGTTTTCCAGGGAGTCTCTTACTCGTGAAAACCCTCTATTTTGGTTCAAGGAGGAGTTTTGGTCAGCTATTGTTCTAGGTAGTGATTCCACTGTCTCTATTTAATTCTATATTATGTAGGGTAGTTATAGTAAGGTTATTTCATGAAAAACTACCAAATCCAACATTTAATAAAGATAAATGTTAATGAAAAAATACAGACTAGACAATGGGTTGGGATTGGATTGATGTTGATCATTTGTTTTATTTGTTATCTTTTTTTATGATGTTATCTGTTGTGGCAGTGTGGCCTCTAAAAATCACGAGATTTGGTGGTTTTTCACACACATGGGTGATGCTTTATAATCGTTGATTTTTTACAAACAATAATTATTTTAAATATCAATCTAATCAATCACGTACTCTTAGTTAAATAAATGAATGACCCATGATTAAAACCCTTGTGTGATCACCCCTACTTATCAAAGTGTAATTTAAAGAAAAGTTTTGGAAAAATCTGATTACAGCCTATTTGATAGGTGTGGTTGTGTGCAGTGTTCTTTTGGGTTTTGTGCCTTGTGTGGGTTTTGGTGGTGGTTGATGTGTGATTGTGTTTATGGGATGGTGTGATGGTATCTCAGGTTGAGAGATTGACTAATTGTTAAATGGATGGAATTTTTATTCAAAAGGACTTCATCTGGATAGTGGTTGGGTAGCAGGGCTGCAAAACAATTGTGTCATGATTTCATGTTTATGGGTGTGTTGGGTGTAGTGTTGTTGTATAGAGGGGATGGTGGGTTTATTTTTGAGAGGATTATTGAGTTGGGTAGCATTGAATAATGACTATTGGAGGTGGTTTAATTTGTGTTAATGAATGTAGAGTGCGTATCAGTTTGTTTTATCTAGGTCCTTCTTTTTAGCATGTCATGGCTGACTGTGCGGCTATTTCTTGTGTTGTGTCTAGTAGTTTCCCGAGTAGGGATGGAAATAAATAAATAAATGAAATTTTAATGCCGAATGACAACTGGTTAAAAGAAATTGGTGGGTTGATGTTTTGGTTGTGGTTGTTGTGTGTTTTTTCATGCACTGTTAGTAGTAAGGGCAGTTTTAATGTGTGGGCTGGTTGTTTGTTTCAAAACCCAAAGGTTGGGCTGAGTGTTTTTTACATATATGTATAAACTTACAGTTCCATATGTTTTCTATATGCATCCCACTAATGTAGAGAACTACGTGCTGAACACATCCATTGTAATGCAGGAGGTTGTGTTTCCTAACATCCCATTGGGAGAACGGATGGCTGTTTACTAACTTTACCCTTCTCCCACTTCTAGGAATTTACCACCCAAGACTTTTCAGGAAGGATATAATGGATGAGGTTTATTATGAGATTTTGGGTATTAGCTATGTGAGAGGTAGTATTTTTCCTAGGTGTCTTCGGGATGAGGCCCAAGTGTTTTTTGGTAGGGTGTGGTTTGTGTGAGGCCCATGTGTCTGCGGCCAAGATTGCGGTGTGGTTTCTGGACTAGGTTTGTGAAAGTAGGTTGTGATAGTGGGGCTTGAAGAATAATGTAGTAGCATGAGGACGTTCACCATTAGGGATGAGTAGTTAACTAGTGGGAAGTGGTGTAGGGTACCCAAATATCGATGTTCTTATTATTTTACATTACTTTATTTTCATTACTTGGTGAGTGTGTCTTCATGAGGTTGGGTGGTTAGTATTATTTGATAGGTTCTGTTGGTTTCTTCTATTTTCTCATATGGGCATTAGTATGCTTCTCTCACTTGTGCACATGTGACTCTGGTTTCTTCTATTGAGTATAATTTTATGCTCACCCTATGTATTTAAAAATATTTTCAGTTTTATAGGGAGATTACAAGGACCGTGCTAGACCTAAATAGCTCAGACATTGGAGGAAGTTGCTGTGTTGCTGCTTAGATTTTCTATTAGTATTTAATTTTGAGTTTTCCTTTTATTTCTAGCAATTTTACATTAAACATGGATATAGGAAGGATTTTTGTTTTTTTATAAATATATCTTTCATGAGGTTGTTTTAGGTTTATACATATTATATCCCAATATTTGTCCCTATAAAAGGGTAATTCCTCCCTTTTTTTTTGATATTTCTATACACTTGGTGTTGGTCGCCAACTCAGGTCCTATTGGAGGTAGGACTCGGGGGGTCATTATCTCTCCTTCATCTTGAGGAAATAAGGTCTCAATATCTTTCTATCCCTTCCCTCATATTGAAGAAGGCAGGTCGTGACATGACATGACCATAATTTATTTGAATATTCCTTTGAAACATTACAAGGTTATTTTTAACTAATATTTTTTTAAAAGTTATTTTTAATGTAAAGGATTATCAAAATAAATTTCAAAATGAAAAGGATATTTTCCCCAATAATATTTTCAAATAGCTTTTCTGGTATTTCACTTCAAAAATGAAAAAAAACCATTATGATTACTCCAATGAGTATATATTGATACCGTCCTTATTTTTACTCTAGATGGTCCATGATTTATTAACCATGGATGGTATTGAAACACACTTCCTAGATTAATTCTTGTAGTAATTATCTTCCCCTTGAAATATCAATTTCACTATAATAAGTAGACACTGAATATCCTCTAAATATCCATATAATTTATCATGGATATGATTATTTATTATGTCGTATCTCATTTCTACATATGGTGTTTTACTTTGAAATTTATTTGATTAACTTGGAAAATATTGATAAATCATTATGCTTTAGTCAATATAGATATTTGATGATAAGACTCATTGTTTATAAATTAAATTGATTATTAGATATATGAGGAATGCTTCAAAAATAATGTGAATGGTCGGGACTGGGCATTATATATCCCCTAGATGTGTCAAAAAGTCTCCTAAGACAAATCAGTTGGACAAAATAAATGGGATTCTACCTATATTTTTAAACCATCTGGAGGATATATATTGATAGTAGATGCTTTCATGTTCTTGAGGCATGATGTCCAATAATTAAATATTTCCTACTCTCCTAATTTTGTTATTATTATCCATGATACTTTTTCTATGATATTATCTATAGATGCATTTAATTATCATTTTATTGATTAAATGGAAGTTTTTTTAATTATTTACCTTTCCATATTTATTATTCATTATTCAATTATTTAAAAGTCATGCATGCTCAATAATTTAGCTCAAAGTATTAATTATGCATATTTATACATGATTGATTCCACTATATTTAATCCTTTCTGAGCGTTTGTGCTCACCCTTATTTTTTTTATTTCCCCATAATTACATGAATAATACTTTGTGTAATATCAAAGGATATTCTAGAGGTAATAATGATATTCTTGAAAGAAAAAATATGTTGTAATCTGTGTATTTAATTATAATACATGGCTCATGTATGTACTTAATTTATAAAGACTACTAAACTATTTGATCTCACAGAATGAAATTTCATGTATCTTATGACAATGTAATGGTAGCAGGAAATGACTCTGGGATTATGGGGTTGGGTGTCAATTGAATATATATATGTATATATATATATCAGTGAGTCTGTGTATCATTATGTTAAAAAACTAAAAAATTGACTATATATGGAAAATAACGTGAAAATATCATTATATAGGATTAAAATATATAACATATATTTAAAGGAGATATATTAGTCTTCCATTTGGCTAAAATAATTTATGATTTACTTATTCAATTTTTTAATATAATTATATATAATTTTTTATTTAAAAAATTAAAATTATTAAATATTTATGTGACCCATTAGTAGTTGAAATAAAAATTCTTTATAGATTAATAGTATGAAAATTTATTAAACTCATTAAATATTTATATCTATTAATTAATCATAAAATGATTTTTTTAAATATACTACTATTGAATGATGTAAACATTAAATTTTCAATTTATTCTATTACCTTGAGCAGTTTTATCATAAACTATCATTTTTCTACAGGATGGAATTATTATATCAATATTTAGGAATATATATTTTTTAGTGAGAGTTTTGTAATTGGTATATAAAATGAATTTGGAGCGACTATAGTGGATATATTGATTATAAGGTATTTACACTGGATGATTAGTATCTAAGATCTTTTTAAACTCACTGAATGATATGAAAATAAGATATTTATGAAATTATGTTTATTTTGTATGGTGGTGAGTTTATTTAATTATTTTATTGATAGATCAACCGTTCTAGACATCTCAAATTTTATTGATACCTAATGATGATTTGGTATGTTAAATTTTGTACCTATAGAAGATATATGGTTGTTATGATTATATTCTCCAATGGCCCAAAGGCCTTTATTTTTTTATTGATTTTGATAATCCACATTTCAAGGGGTAAGTTGGAACCCTTACAAGGCCCATAGGTGTATGTATTACATGGACTATAGGCATTAGAGGAATTCATTTCCCATAGGCTTCAAACATTATATACAACCCAGACAAACTACTTGGAATTGATCCTCCCCCGCATCTTCATCGTGAAATCAGCTCTCCACCTTCACATGGTTGTTCAGCTAGGCTTTCCTTTGCAATCACAGTGTTATCCCGATGGCAGGTTTTATACCCTCTCATTCTTTCCATCTGTTTAGATTTTTCTATGGTGAAATATTCTTACTCCTCCTCCTTCTAAGGAATCTTCCTTGTTGGTTGTTTGTTTTACATCTATACTTAAGGTGGCCCAAAGGCCTTTAGGTGGCCAGAAGGCCTTACTGACCCGAAGGCCTGGGTGGCCAAAAGGCCTTAAAGGACTCGGGGGCCAAATCAGTGGCCCGAAGGTCCAAACGGGGGAATATTCCTGGCTGATACAGTGCCAAATAGTACCTGCTACAGTTCTTCACAGTTCCTACTACAGTTCCTACTATTGTACCTGCTACAACACCTTCTATAATATCAGAAATTAGCCTCCACCTAGATTTGATCCCGGGTCTCCTGGATGCACTTAAGGAGTCCTCACCAACTGGGCTGAGGCTCATGTGCTTATTATTATATTCATATTTTCATTACTCTAGTTGATTTATTGTTATTATTGTTGTAGGAATATAATGGTTATATATATATATTATTTATATTGTTTTAGATATATATGAATTGTTTTTGGGACCAATTATAGTTTTAATTAAATAATTATTAGATATTATAGTGACTTAGTATGTGTAGAAATGATATTATAATACTAGAATAAAGTTCCATTATTTTTATATGTCATGTGGTTTGGGGGGGGGGGGTGTGGCTGATATGACCTATAGGGTATACATAGTGATGTGAACCCACTCTATAGTGGATATTTATTCCTTATTAAATACCCCTTTATGGATGCATTAGTATGGATTATTCACACTAATACATGATATTCTAGGAGAGGAACCAATCATGTGAGTTCATTCCGAACCCTACATTATATATGTTCTCTACATATTTTTAGTATTATTCAATAGGATTTTCTGGTAAAATTACCATAGGAATGAGAAGTATTATTAGATATTAGATTTGGTGTGTTGGATTTTAGTTTCATTTTTAGGTATAATGATCCTTTTTTATTCTTTTTTCATTTTTTTCATGTAGCATGACACACATTTTTTTAATTAAATATTTATTTCTATTGTTTGGAATGAATTTATTTATCCATTATATTTAATATTTAGTTTTTATTTAAATTGGTGATATGGAGTTTTCTTTTGTGTAATTCCCCCAATTTTATGTAATTGTTCAATTGATTCTAGCCACCAACTCCTACCCAATTAGAGTCGGGATTGGGGGTCACTCTCAGTCTCATAATTATGTATTGTTCATAAAAGATTTTGGATTATAGTGTTTTTATTCATGATGATTAGATGACAGTCTATGAATCTTCCAAATTAAAGACTCGTGAATTGAATAATATTGTCAGATCTCGACCATTTATAACGATGTACCATCCTTTTTTTCAGGAAACATTTTTGATTGTTTGGAGTATATCTTGTATGGATTTTAAATTGGGATATTTTAGGTGAAATTTGGGTTTTTGGAGGGAGTTTTTTTAGTCATGGTTGGCAGACAATTTTCCCAATCCATGTGCCCTTCCCCTACAAAAAGTACAACCCCAGGCGGAGGGGGTTTCACAGTTGGCATTTGGTTTTTCAAACCATTCACTCTCTTAGTATTAACCATGACCCCCAAGAGGAGGAGCATGGATGGGAACATGGTTATGTGAAACCTTGCTCCAAGTGCATGAAACTATGTACACAAAAATTTAAGCCCCACAAAAAATAAAATTAAATCTCAAACCCCCTATATTAATGCCAAATCACCTACAATTAGAACTAAAACTTTTCCTAAGAATTTTATTGTCTCCCAGTTTAATTTCAAGGAATTACAACATCCATTCTAGATTAATCAAAGAGAATATTGAAGAATATTCACCACCCTGGAAAGAGTTCTTGTCCCAATTGGTATCCACTCTCCATCTCGTATTTCTCTCATCTTTTGAAGGGAAATTTCTCTATCTTGGTAATAGAACTAGATATAGGAACTGAAAAATCTAATCTGTTTGATAATGGGTCATGTTTTTATTTTTTGATATTGTTTTTCATAAAGATCTTGGATGTTTTGCTTCAATTGGGGATTTCTGTTGGTGAGCGTCCATCTACGATCACGAGGTAGGTTGTCTAAATTCAACACCCATATTCATTAATTCTAATTGTGTGAATTAATTATGATATTTCAATTAGAAAATTTAGAAATTGAACCTTTAATTGAATTAATTAATTTATTAGTTTATTTATGGAATTATGGAATTGGATCATTGATTTTCAATGTGATTTTGAAATGAGTTGAACATGGGAAAATTGAGTTTTTTAGTATTCATTATGAAATTAGTTAACAACAGGACATTAAATTAGATGATTAATTGGTATAAAATGGATGCTTGGAATAACATTGAATTGTTAATGAATTATATAGTTAAATGTTGTTTAATGGTTAAATAGTGAATCATTTATATTATTACATGTAATTTAACTACGGTTTTATAATTATTGTGATAAATTAAAATTTTACACTTGAATGATCATTCTTGATAAGAAGTTTAATGATGCAAATCCATTTTGTATATGGTATCATCAATTTTAAGATATTGTGAAATTTTTGATATGAGTGATAAATGAGGGCGGGTCAGGGACTGATGCTACAAATACCCATGTGTGATAAATGAGTGTGGGACAAGGAATGAGGTTCTGAATACCTATATGTTATTGAAACTGTGGGATAGGGACTGAGACTCCAAATACCCATGTGACTTGGATGGTGGGATAGGGACATAGGCTCTAAATACCCATGAGGTTCTAGACATGACATTATATGCCCAGATATTGGCATTGGACTATGGTCCCATGCGGTCGTGATATGAATAGTAATTAAATGGATAATTAAATCCCATGTGTTATAATGAATTTTTAATTGAATATGTGATATAGTTCACATTCTAGCATGAGACGAAGTATGTATTGATGATGTGGGTGACCTCGGGAACCCAAAGGTTTATGCAGTTAATTAATGAATAATAAATTATGATTAAAATTTATTTTATGCATCATAAATTATTCTTTATACAACTGAATATATTGTTACTGACTAGATATTTTTTAGGAATAGTTGGTGCTGACATACCATGTTGTACTCGCACCCTACCCAGGATGCCCGATCGTTACCTGAATAGACTACATTGTTGTAGGGAGGTATAAAGAAAGAGATCTATGTTAGATGATTGAGTCATAATGGATCATGGATGAGTGAATCAGAAATGGTGTCGGGACTAACATAAGAGTTTCCATGTGTCATTATTTTGGTTTTTCAATTAGAACATAACATGTACTTGGAATGACATATCAATTGTCTTGGTTGGGATAATGGATTCTTGTTTTGGTTATCATATGATATTGTTTTTTTATTGGTTATAGAATTGGTTTATTCTTGTTTTATTTACCCTATTGTATTACTATGATAAATAGGGTATATTATCCCTATGATTTATATTAAACCCTCGATGTTAGTCGGAAGCCTATGGCATACAAAGAAGAACTCTCTACATCATGTAACTGACCGACTAAAGGCACCACTGTGCAGAACCCATGAATATATGTTACAAAATGGTATATGAGGGTATAGTGTCCCCATGTTTTATATTAGACAGTCACTACTAGTTTTTAGCATATTTTTTGAGGAGGCATGATCGATGTCATGAAACTAATCAGCTTGAGGCACTGGTGCATGGAACCCAAGTTTGGATGTTACATAGTGGGATCATAGACCAGTTTTATTTTCATTTATTTTGTATTACTTTTTAGGAATGGTAGATTGGATAAAAGGAAGATTTAGGGATTGTTCATGGGATCATAAATGGGAGTATCAAAACCATT
The DNA here is from genome assembly GCA_963277665.1 of Viscum album. Classification (NCBI taxonomy): domain Eukaryota; kingdom Viridiplantae; phylum Streptophyta; class Magnoliopsida; order Santalales; family Viscaceae; genus Viscum; species Viscum album. The sequence continues at coordinate 2,091,686,061 of OY728120.1, forward strand.
TACTTGGGAAAACCCAATTACCCAGGGTGGAATTTTTTTATTGATGCTTGTTGTTATAGTTGTATATTATTTCACCTCGAGTGATGCACTTGTTGGGTGATGTGATTGTTGATTCTTAAATTTTCTTAGATTTTAATCCTCTCCTAGTATGGAATGAGATTTTATTATTCATGCATCATTCTAGGAACTCAGTAACTATTTTTACATGCATCATTTTTAGGAACACACAAGAAAAAGTATTTTGGGTAATGTGGTTGAAATTATTTTATTTCCTCTCTTATGTAATTAAACTCAAAATGGTTCCTGATATGGAATTGATAGTTTTATAATGATGAAAAATGTGAATAATTAGGTGTGTAATTAAAAAATAAAAATGATAATGTGTTTACTTTTTTTAATAATGACCTAGATGTAGGATGGTTAAGGGCAGAGATTGTGCCATGGTTTTAACCATGTGGTTGAAAAGGGGGAATGACTTGTTATGTATTTATGGGAATAACTATTGTTAACTATGTTAATGTGTTGTAATGTTTCCAAGCATGATTTTTTATTATTGTATATATATTTCTATATGAAAATCTTTCTTTATTGGATGATATGAGGATATGCCTTGAAATGATTCTCTAGTATTATATCTTAAGGCACTGATAGTGTCAGGTGAAGGATATGGAGAGAAATTCCATGAGAAATTTTCTCAATTCATGTAGTTTATGGAGAGATATCCCAAGAGGGTTTTTAAGAGTATGTCTAACCTGATATGATAGTTTTAGTTACAACACCCTTCAACTTTAACCAAAGTGGGTGGACCCGAGGTAGCAGATTTCTTGATTGAATCCATAGAGACCACATATAACCATTTAGAGGCTCAAACTGAGAAGTGGGTCATGTTGGTAGTATATATGTTATGAGGATTAGTGATGTACTGGTGGGATGTTCATGCTCAGATGGATAGGCAGATGATACGGTATGTATAGAATTATAAGATACATTTCTGGAGGACTTTTATCGAGAGACACAGACATGGGAGAGGGTGGCTAAGTTCATGTGGTGTCCCTAAGGGAGTATGTATGTGATAGAATATGCTGGTCACATAACTGACTCATAGTAAGTTTCTATGGTGATGTTATTGGATGATACATTTATGATAAGGTGTTTCTAAGAATGACTTAAATTTCAGATTAAGTCCCAAGATTAAATAATTTAGTATAAGAAGTTTGTTGAGTTAGTGGATCAGGAAATCGTATCTTAGGGGAATCTGAAATATGATTCTAGTGGAGGAAAAGTGGTGTTTGATGTACAACCAATAGGTATTTTTTTTGAGTTTAGGATGTGTATTTATGATAATGTTGACCAGATACTTATAAATAAGAGTATAAGGGGAGGATAATTTTCTCGTGATCTTACTCTAGTGCTTTTCCATTGGTGTGAGTGGCTAGGCCACTTTCGTTGACAATTTCCCTGACCACCCGTTGAGTGATGAACATGAGGCTGGATGGGCCTTCAACAAAGGTTATATAGGACCCCATGATAGATGGGAAATGATGGGGAAGCTATGAAGAATTAGGGTACTGGAAGGGGGTCTTCTACCTCATATTATTTTGGTAGTTGGAGTTCTACTATCCATGGTGGTAGTGGTAGTGGAAATGGTGATTCAGAGAGAGATTTTTTGAATCAGTAGTGTGGTGTGGCTTAGGGGACTTAGACATCATCACAGGGAAGAGGGTTGGGACAGTTTCATGAAGTCCATCCTACAATTGTGGATAGTGAGGCTGGAACGTATACCATTATAGATACTATTGTTATAGATCTATTCTTCCTTGTGCCTTATTTTATATTGGTGCCTATAATTCTTTTATATCTTCACAACATGTGAATGGGTTGAAGTTAAAAGTGGAGTTTGTGAGAGGGGTGATAACAATCGATACATAGATGGGAATATAATCGAGGGACATGATTTTATGCAAGGGGTGTTCTCTCATGGGTTGGGAGTATCATTTTACATGAGATATTTACATTCGGGAAATGTTGGAATTTGAACAAATTATGGGCATAGAATGGTTTGTGTCATACCAAGACCACATATATTTTTAACATAGGTGAGTGAATTTTATGTCCCCAATAGGTGAAAATTATATTCAACTTAGAGAGTGGGATATCCAGGCTAGCCATACATGGACAGTTCATCGACAACTGGGGGAGATCAGTGATTATATTTCTAGACTATTTATGGGGATGAAAAACATGATGTCTTTCCACCCATAGGGGAAAAGTTATAGGATTTGTTTCATGAGGATTTCCCAGAAATATATAACTTGAATGAGATATAGAATTTATAATTAACCTCATTCTTAGAGATGAGCCAATTTTTATTTTACCTCATTGAATGAAACCATTAGAGGTTCAAGAGTTCATGACCTAGATGTATTATTTAATAGATAAGGGGATTATCTCTTTGAGTATTTCATGATGGGGATCCCCATTTTGGTTTTCAAAGAAAACTGATGGGACATTGTGCTTATGTGTTGATTAACAGAAGTTGAATCAGATGACTGTGAAGAACCGGTATCCTCTTTTTCATATTGATGATCTTTTTGACCAATTGAGGGTAGATTGTGTCTTCTGCAAGATTGTATTGAGATAAGGGTATCATCAGTGGTGAGTTATTTCTTCTGATATACAACATAGTATAGTAAAAAATAGGTATGACCTATATGAATTTATTGTGATTCCATTCGGGTAGATGAACACACAGGCAATATTTATGAACTAGATGAACAAAACCTTCCACCCATACCTAGATCAGTTTTTTGTTGTGTTTTCTGATGAAATATTAGTGTACTATAAGTCGAAATATGATCATTCCCAAAATCTTGACATCTTCTAGAGTAATCTGAGAGAGCATCAAACATATTCCAAGTTATACATGTTTCAATTATGGATTGATCATGTACACTTGTTAGGTTAGATCATATCAGAGGATGGTGTGTTAGTGGACACAAAGAAGGTTCAGGTAGTTTTATCTTGTGATAATCCCAAAAACATCAGTGATATCCATATTTTTCTTGAGATAGAGGTGGTTCATCCATGAATTTTCTTTCCCATCAGCAACACCTTCTGGAATGAACAATAATGGAAATAATTTTAAATTATCTAGAGAATGCGAGGATTACTTTTTGGAGTTGATGATGCAAATGAAAATAGCACAAATCATGATCATACCCAATCCATTGTAGCAGTATACGGTGTTCTGAGAAACTTATGGTATTAGGAGTAGAGTGGTTTTAATGAAATGAGATCGATTTTTGGAATATTGGTTTAATATATTATGGTTACATGAAAGGAATTACCCTACACATGAACTAAAATCAACTTCCATGGTTTATTCATTGATGTGTGTGTGGAATTATCTATTGGGAGAATAGTTTACTATGTATACCAATCATAAGAGATTAAATTACTTGTTTATTAAATGGTATTTAAATCTACGATAGTGGATACGAGTTGAGTATATATACTCTTTTTAATTTTGAGATAGAATATACGACCTATAAGGGAAGAAGTCTTACAGACACTCTAACAAGGAAGACTGAGACTCAAGTAGTTCAAGACTCTAGTTTTGAGTAAATGATAATGAATTATCTAGATGTGATGCATATTTTGGTTCCAGAGGTCCATGAAAATATGACCATCATATCAGTTTTAGTGGAACCCACAATTTCAGGATGGATTTGGGAAATACAGTATGATGATCTGGAGTGTTTGTCCTTCTGGGAAGGCCTAGAAGCTGGGGATTCCCCTTACAATTGGATGATAGATGAGGATGAGATCATCTATGTCAGGAATAGGGTTGTTGTTCCTAAAAGTATACCCAAGGAGTTGATGCATGAATTGCACACATCAAAGTGGGTCGTACATCCAGGTTTGATCAAAATTCAACGTGACCTATGATGATAGTATTCGTGTTTAGGATTGAAAAATGAGATTTTAGGGTTCACAACACGATGTCAAACCATTCAATAGGGGAATGCTGAACATTAACAACCTGCTATATTACTACCGCCATTTCCCATTATATAATGTAAGTGGGATGATGTTACTAAGGAATTTTTTGTAGATCTACTAAGGATTCTAGGAATGAATGTTGATATATGTTTGTTTTGGATTGAATTGTGAAATTAGATTTTTTTCTTACCTATATGGAGGACTTTCTCAGTGGATCAGTTGGGAGACATATAACTTGTGGATATATTCCATCTATGTTGGGTGACATGGAGTATAGTTTCATATCATGACTCATGCTTTTCATCATGATTATGAATGGTATTTAAGAAGGAACTTGGTGCATAGGTATTATTTACAATATTATTCCACCCTCAAACAAATGGGCACTGATAACGTACTATAGAGGTGATTGAGAATATTCTTCGAGAGCATGTTTTAGACATTGATAGTTAAATAGAGAATCACCTAGAACATGTGGAGTTTTCCTAATATAATAGTTATCTGGAAACTATAAATATGTCTCCATATGAGGATTTTGATGGTAGGAAATACAGATCACCTCTATTGTAGACAGAGGAAGTCGAGTTCAAGTTGTTGGGACCTAGTAGGGTGTATGAGATATCAGAATAGGTTTTATTGATTTAGAATCATTTTGATAGGTCACACAGTTGGAAGATTTTTTTTATTGATAGATGTTTATGGCCTCAAGAGTTTACAGAGGGAGGCCATGTAATCCTTTGGGTGTCTCCCAGATTGGGTCCCCATAGGATTCAGGGTTTGATCATGTTGGTAGCTAGGTTTTCTGGAATGTTTGAGGTTGTGAAGAGAAGTCGGTAAGTGGGAAATTGATTGGATCTTCCAAAAATATATAGTTCTTTTCAGGTTTTTTTTTCATGTGTCATAAATTTGGTGGTGTCACTCTGACCCTTCTCAAGTGATTGATGTGGATGATGTTGATATTGAGACTGATTCTTCCTTTAAGGAGTATCTGATAAGTGTATTAGATCATAGTGAGAATGTATTGTGGGGAAAGAACATGTTGATAGTTCAAGTATTGTAACTAAATGGTTGTGTTCAGAAGGAAAATTTTTAGAGAGAAGTGGATTTGTGGGCTCATGGATCAATCTTTTTACCTCATTATCTTGAGATTCTTGGGAGTATAACTTGAGGATGAGTTTTTATATGGTGTGTAGATTTTATTATCCCATACTTTTCTAGAGATGTCTTGATCTTTTTTATGTACTATTTTTTCCTTTCACGATAATATCATATTTTGGTTTTATCTTTTCAATGTTTGGGTGAAATTTGGATGCTTTATGGGGGGTTTTGGGTAGTGCATAGTTGGAACACAGTTTTCCCAAACTGTGTTCCCAACTACAGAAAACCATGCAACACCAAGTAGAGGGATATTGGAATGTCGAAACATGGTTTTAGAAAATATGTTCCATTTTAATATTGACCATGTCATCCCCTTGGAGAAGGCATATGGTTAGGAACATTGTTAGGGAAAACCATGCACCCCATGTAGGAAACCATGCATATAAAAAAATCTAAACACCTGAAAAATTAAAAAAAAACCCCAAACCCCCTGAACTAATCCCAAATCACCCACAGTCAAACCTAAACTAATTAAAATAAAATTTTATGGAACCAAGAGGAGTTACAATATATTCTTACCTCGATTCATGAAGAATTGAAGACTTGATTTAAGAATATCCACCTCCCTGGGTAAGAGATCTCATCTTGATTAGTTTCCTCTCTCCATACCTTCTTTCTCTCGTATTTTTAGGGGATTCTGTCCTTTAATTTTAATGGATCTAGATCTAGGCTTTGATAGATATAATCTATTGGATCTTGGATCTAGGTTTTGGATATAGACCACATTCATTTTCATGATCTTAGTTATTCTTCTTCAATTGGGGATTTCCATTGGGGAGTGTCCATCAAAAATATTGAGGTTGATGGTCAATATTAAATTACCAAAGTCTTGAATTATAATTATGTGTATGAATTGTGAGATTTTAGTTAGAAAGTTTAGCAATTGAATCTATAATTGAAAAAATTAATTGATTAAATAATTTATGGAATTATGGAGTTGGTTAATTGATTTTTCATGTGATTGAAAAATGTGTTGAATAAGGGAAAATTGAGTTTGGTAGTATTTGTTATGCAATTTTAGAATAATGGGACATTAAATTAGTTGATTAATGGGAATAAAGTGAATTTTTTCTTAACCCCATAGGGTAAATTAATTATATGGTTAAATGCTATCAAGAAATTTAATTGTGAATTGTTCATATTATTACATGTAATTGAAATAATGAATTATCATTGTTGAGATAAATTGAAAATGTTCCTTTAAATGATATTTTTTATAAGAAGTTTAATGTTACATAACCCTAGTGTATTAATCAAGATTTTTTTTGATATTGTCATATTTTCCATATCAGTGATAAATGAGTGTGGGAGAGGGATTGAGACTCCAAATACCCATGTGTGATAAATGTGTGTGGGATAGGGACTGAGGATCCAAATAACAATGTGACATTGAAGTGTGGGAGAGGGATAGAGGCCAAAAATACCCACGAGTTTCTAGTCATGATGATCTACACCCTTGAGAGTATAATTGGACTATAGTTCTAAGAGGCCCTTATATGAATTGTAATGAAATGGATAATGAAATACCATGTGTTATAATGAATTGTGAATTGAATATGTGATATGTTTCAATCTATGGCACAATTAGAAGTAGGTATTGATGGTGTGGGTGTCCATGGGAACCCATAGGTCTATGTGGTTAATTAATGAATAATAAAATGTGATGACTATTTATTTTATGCATTGTTTTTTATTCTTTATACAACTTTATATACTGTTATTGACTAGATATTGTTTTTGATGTCATTGGCGGTGGCATACTGAGTTGTACTCACACCCTACTCATGCTTCCTAATCAGTACCTGAATAGATATCATGGTTATAGTGTTGGATAAGGGAAGGATCCCTATGTTAGATAGATTAGTTGGGATAAATAATGGGTGAGGGAACTATACATGTTTCTGGGAATCGCATGGCAATGTCAATGTGTCATTCTTTTAGTTTTTTTCACTTATCACTTGATATTTACTTGAAATGAAAAATCAACTATCTTGGGTTGGATATTGTATTTTTATTTTAGTCATAATTTGATAGTTATTTTTATAGTTATTAGTTATATTATTTGGTTATTCTTATTCTATTTCGGCTATTGTATTACTCCTATAAAGTGGGTATAATATAGTGGTGTTTTATATTAGAAACTCCCTACTAGTTAGAAAACTCTAGTTTATGGGGAGGTGATCTTGAGGTCATGTAACTAACCGACTCATGGAACTAGTGTGTGGAACCTAGGTTAGGATGTTATAGATATCACATAGGACATAGAGCCATTTATGGTGATATTTTCTCTAAATACATGGTGAAATTTAATTTCTTAGGAAATATATGAAAAAAAAATAGATTACATGTTGACATAGAAATTTAAAAATATGAGGGAGAGTTGTTGGGTAGAGTATATTAAATATTATTATTACACCATATATTTCCACCCAAAAATGGAGACAAGGGTGTTATATTTACTAAGATAAAAAATCACGAAGTAACCTTGGGATGCCAACAAACTTGTACCCAAGTGGTAAAGGCTCCAGCTTGGCATCCAAAAAGACCCAGGATTGAATTCTGGTAGCGATGAATTTCCGGGAACTATAGGAACACTATAACAACATTTTAGCAGTACTGTAGTAGCGGAAGAACTGTAGCAACAATGGCACTATCGAGGAGGAGTCACTGTAGTAGGGCTGTAGCAGCAGTGGTACTGTAGAAGACAGTGTACTATAGTATTACTATTCACTAAAGGGCCCTTTGGGACAAAAAATGGGTTTTTGGGCTTTGTATTCAGACCACTTGGTTTTGGGCCTTCAGGTTATGTAATGGGTCTCCCTTTTCTCAGTTTGAAAGAGGTATTTACTTTAAATAATAAAATAGGCTATAGCCGCAAACTTAAAAAAACCTTGGGATGATAAATATTGAAAGAGTTTAATTTATTAAACCCCTCAAAAATATGTACATTGAATTCAAATGTGAAGGATAACCTTCATGCATAACCCAAATTATTACCCAATAAAAATTATTAATGAATATTGAAGAATCTAAAAAGGATAAAACTTTACTATAAAAGAAGATTAAAGGAGTGAAGTATTGTTTTTAGTTTGAAATTTTATTGATATGGTGTGTTAAGGTTCATTAAAAAGATATGCTTACCATAATTTCAATTTTCATAATAAATAATTACTAGATAAAGTACATAGATATTTATTAATATTACTAATTGGGAGTGCTGAATTGTATTGATATCTACAAACACATTATCATTTTTATATACTGACGTAAAGATTACTAAAAATATAACAAGGTTACTAGTATGATAATAAGTCAAGTTAGATAAAAAATGTATAAAAAAGGGATTAAATCACTATCTATACTATTTTAGAAGTGGAATAATATTACTATGGATTTTTTGTTTGTCATCCATGGAATCCATGGGAAATAATGTCATTTTGGTTATTTTTAAAAGTCTAAATAAGTATTTCCATTCTGTATATGTATTTTAGGATGTATCCCTCAATCATATTAACTATATTTTTATCAAAGGAGCGGACATGCTTCATGGTGCGATGCTATTGATCATATAAGACCTTGATCCAAGGTTTACATACATGTTTTGGATGAATATATTTATATTTAATTAAACACAATGTGAAATCTTATCACTACTTATAAGGCCCCAGCCTTAAACCTTACTTAATATTGAATTAAATGAATAATTCACGTCGAGGATCTTTTCAGGTTTAGAGTTTTAGAGAATTAGAACAGAACCATTACATCTCAAAAGATTACAAAGTAGTCACTTCTAATAAGTTTCCATAATAAAAAAAAACTCTTAAAAATAAACGTGTCTAGTTCCATGTTTTATATAGCATGACATTCCCTTGATCCCATCCTTGACCCTATTCCACATTAAGTCCTTTGAAAAACATTTCAAAAAAAACTTGGGGTGAGCATAAGAAGCTCAGTAAGGGACACACAAAGAATGAAAATTGTTAGTTTATCAAAACAACAAGTAAACCATGTATACTTTATCAAAGTAATACTTTTCACCTTTATGAAGTAATAAAAACTCTTCACTGAATAAAGTATCATTACATACCTTTTTGTAACCAAAGGATTACCATAAAACCCATATAAATAACACATAACATATATAAAGGTAACTTGGGACATAAACATACTTAAGTGGAGTAACCATACGGTCGACTTCCACACATATCACTTAATGGAATAGCCATACGGCCAATTTCCATACATACTTAATGGAATAGCCATACGGCCGACTTCCATACCCAATGCATTGGAGGTTATAACGTAACCACCCGTCTTGGTATTCAAGACACCACCCGTCATATGGTTTATAACGTAACCACCCGTTAAAATGTCCAAGTACCAATATAAAATCATAAAACATAAAACCAATATAAAGGAATGATAACATTTCCACATTTCAATCACAATATATCATAAATATATTGACATAATAGAATCATTTATCAAAACCATTTTCAATACCAAAATACATAAAAGAGTATATGATATTTATTTTATTTTAAAAACATTACGGCTTGTTGAGGAAGCCAAAGATCAAATAATACTCGCGGCGGCAGAAAAAGGTCATTGTCACCACGTACGTTAAACAAAATTCCTTTTTGTCGTTTAGTAAAACGCTTCGTAGAAAAAGATTCCTTTTGTATAAAAGTAAAAGTAAAAGGGTTTATACACCGTATAAAAGAAAGTTGTGTATAAAACGAAATATGCCTCAATGAAAAGAGATTGAGACGAAGTCCCTTACCTTGGGTCCGACTTGACTCGATCGTTCTTTAACGTCCTGAATAATAAACTTGAGTTAATTTATACTTGATTAAGAACCTTTTTAAAGTTCATTATTCTTTTTATATCACTTATTGCCATGTTATAAACATTATGTAACCATTTAAGTTAATAATGTTTGTTTTGTCAATATTTGGTTCTTAAGTCGAAAGTTGAATTCTTACAATTACATGTTGTTCATGTGGTCAAAAGTTCTTTATATCCAGAATGAAATTCCTGATTTGGATATCATATATATCATATATATCCAGAATATACATGTATTTATAATATTACATAATCATTTAGAGGTAAGAAATGAAATGCACCGTTCATTGAGACGGTAAGCCGTACGTACGCATGAACGCTACTTTCATTTCTTTGTCATATTAGTGGAATTAAAACTAAATGAGAGGTATGTATATTTTAATTACAGAATTATATTCATCATTTAGATATATCATTAATTATATATATACATTATATACATGTAATTTTAATAGTACATTACATTTGGGGATAAGAAATGAAATGCACCGTTCATGGAGACGGTAAGCCGTACGTACGCATGAACGCTACTTTCATTTCTATCTCATAATTTAATGGAAAGAAATAATAATGATATAGAGGTATATTATAATTCCAGTATAACATCATATATAATAACTTTAAATCCATCCTTTACACGTCCCACATATGGCATTAACGAATCACATCACTTTTAGGGGGCGGTAGTCCGCACTTCCATAAATGAAGATATCGTGTTTACCCATAATGGAAACCATAAAGGTATGCCAAAAATAAAAAATACATAAGCTTAAAGAAAACATAAAAATATTATATATCATATAAAAAAATAGTGACATCATAATGTCCACCCTTGAAGGTGTTAAATGAGTATTGAACAATCATCGTTTCGGGAGGCAGAATTTCTCCATCCACGGAAACCGTATGTTCTTTAACCATTTGATGTAGTTGTGTGAGAGTTTAGCTCAAATAAATATTATAACAACATCCTAGTATATTGAAGATACTGGTGTTGTTACAAAAGAAGTAAATAAAAAGAGTTTAGAGGGTTGGAGAAGCAAAATAAAACAAATGAACAAGAGAGAATGAATTACCTTTAAAAGTGTAACTCCCTTTTGATTTGAGACTAAAGGCTTCCTTTGAAAGGATTATGCCCAAAGTGAATCCTCTAGGATGAGGAGAGGGATGTGGAGAGAGTAATTGGGCAGGGGTTGGCCGAGCCAAAGGCTTGAGGAGTGTGTGAAATGAGGTAGAGGTGGGGGCCTTTTGTAAGAGGAGAGGAGGGGCACTTTTGGAAAGTAAAGAAATATTACTTTATTTGAAAATGTTTTTCGGTTTTAAAAGGTCCAACATTGATATAATTCGTGGATAAGGTGATAAGGGTTCGAAATCCACTCATCCGATTGGTTTTGGACATGTGTAGGTTTTAAATTTTTCATTATCTTTCCATTTTATTTAAATCGTCAAATAATGAGGTCATCGCTGCATCATTATTATGTCATATATAATTTAATTTATTTAATGTCTATAAATTATAAAAAAAATACTATGATGTAGGAAATCTTGTTATCTTTCCAATTAATATTTATAATCAAAATTTGGACTTGTATAACCCCACTTAAAAATTGTTTTAGTAAAACAATTTATGTTAGTGTCATTTTCACTTTAACATTAAATAAAAATATATTAATGTCATTTTCCAACTAAAGTGGCTCCATGGGGTCCGCAAGTTGGCCCATGTCTTGTCTTGGTCGGCCATGACTCACCCAATAGGTGTAGGACAAGTGTCATGGTGTTTTCACATTCTTATAATACCATTTTTACCTTAAACTACACTAATTACCTCTAATCGCGATTAATGAAAAAAAGTTACTATTCACCAAAAAATTATTTTAATCTCATTGAACCACATTTTACTTCTTAATGACAACCATGTATGTCGGATTTTCAAAATTCAATACACATTAGTGGTAAACTTTCATTTAACTGAAAAATCAGTTTGCTTGATTACCACTTAGTGGTTTCACTATTCATCAAAAATTGAAGTTTTTCAGAAAATTACCAAAAATTCACCCTAAGCTATATTTGATATTAAGAATTCAAAAATGAAGTCTATTTTACAAAATTCAAATCATATAAGTCACATTAATTAATTTAATAATAAATTCCTGCTGTCAGAGCAAATAGCTTGTTTTTATAAAACAATAAGTATCAAAAGATTGACACTAGTTTAAGTCCGATTTCAAAGTGAAATTAATTCCAACGACCACTATTGGATTTAATTGTAAAAATATTTTCTAATTTCACTTTAAAAACAATTAAAAAGATAATCTAATCATATAAATAAATTAGATCAAAAAGAGGTTTTGAATTAAAATATAACATTTTACACTATTCATTAAAAAATGAACTTTATCAGAAAGGTAAAAAAAATTTACACAAAGTAAATTTTGATGTCCCGATTCTAAAGAAGAGTTATATTTGATCCAAAATAAAGTATAAGAGTGATCAAAACTATATTTAATGACGGTTCACCATTAAAAGGTGATAAGTGAACCTTTAGTGAAAATTAGAGTATATATGCCCTAAAATTGAACTCTTTCCGTATTTTAAGCCTTTATCTTTTATTGGGTAAATGCATAAACATTTAAAAACATATCCAATCATATTTTAGTTATTTCTATCCATTCCCGCCATTACAATGGCTACTTGTTAACTAACATTTAAAATAATATTATTTTATTACTAGTGTGCTACGTAAGTTTCAAAGAAACTCATCGTTGCGTATCGGGTACGCTATCGAACATTGCAACCCCTTTAAAATAAAATTAATATTTAATTCATAAATATTAATAAATATGAAAATTCTTTATTCTTTATTTACCTGGGATGTTACATCCTTCCCCCCTTTTGGGAATTGCGTCCTCGCAATTTTATTCACTTATCAAAATAAGTGGGGGTATTTATCCCTCATAGCATTTTCAGATTCCCATGTTGCCTCTTCAATCACATGGTTTTTCCACAAAACCTTTACCTGATGAATAACCTTATTCCATAACACCTACTCCCTGTGGTCAAGAATCTGGACCGGTTGTTCCTCATAAGATAGGTTCTCTTCCAGTTGAACTACCTCTGGAATCAAAACATGAGATGGATCTGGCATATACTTTCTCAACATTGAAACATGAAAAACATTGTGTACCTGAGATAAACTCAGAGGTAAAGCCACCCGGTATGCAACTGATCCAACTCTCTCCAGAATTTCATATGGTCTAATAAACCTTGGACCCAGCTTTCCTTTCTTACCAAATATCATCACACTTTTCCAATGAGAAACCTTGAGAAAAACATGATCACCTACCTCGAAAGATAGATCCTTCCTCCGGTTATCCGCATAACTCTTCTGCCTGCTCTGAGCTGTTCTCATGTGCTTCTGAATCAACTGATCTTTTTCCTCCATCTCTTCTACCAATTTTGGTCCCATCAGCTTCCTTTCACCCACTTAATTCCAAAATGATGGAGTTCGACACCGCTTCCCATATAATGCCTCAAATGGTGCCATCTGTATACTGGAATTAAAACTGTTATTATAAGAAAACTCAACCAATGAAAGATGTTGGTCCCAACTTCCCTGATAATCCATATAACAAGCTCGTAGCATATCCTCCAATGTCTGGATTGTTTTTTCTGACTGCCCATCTGATTGAGGATGAAAAGCTGTACTAAAATTTAATTCCGTACCCAACAACTTCTGAAGGCCTTTCCAAAAGTTAGATGTGAACCTAGGATCACGATCAGATACAATGAGAGAGGAACTCCATGTAACCTGACTATCTCTTTAAGATACAAACGGGAAAGTTGATCAAGAGAGAAAGTATCTCGTATAGAAAGGAAATGAGAAGATTTGATCAAGCGATCAAAAATAACCCAGATTGCATTATTACCTCGATATGTCCTCGGTAATCCCACAACAAAGTCCTTGGATATGTTTTCCCATTTCCACTCTGGCACTGGTAAAGGCTGAAGCATCCCTTTAGGTAACTGCCGCTCTGATTTAACCTGTTGACATGTCAAACACTTCACAGTAAAATCCGCAATATCTCTTTTCATTCCATCCCACCAGTAATACTCCCGCAGATCTCTGTACATCATAGTACTGCCAGGATGAACTGAAAACGGGGAACTATGAGCCTCACATAACAACTCATTCTTCAACTGCGAATCACAAGGCACACATAACCTCTTCCCAAACCTCAAAACACAAACACAAAATTATCCAAGAACTCATGGAAAATTTTATTCATAAGGTCCATGAATATAGTAGGTGCATTGGTTAACCAGAAAGGCATAACTACAAATTCATAATGGCCATATCTAGTACGGAACGCAGTCTTCGAAACGTCTGCTTCTTTTACTTTCAACTGATGGTACCCCCGACCTCAAGTCAATCTTCGAAAAATACTGAGCTCCCTAGAGCTGATACCACTTCATTCGATGGCCCAACATCTGCTGAAGTTGTTGCAAATGATTTTACCACCCCTTTCTGCTTGTAGTCTAGCTGCATTCCCCCAGTTGATTTCTTCGCTGGACACTCGTTTGCATAATGACCCATTTCATTACACTTAAAACATCTTACCGTTGGCTTTTCATTTCCTACTTGATCATCTTCCTTACAGTTACGAGCAATATGACCAGACTTACCACACAGAAAGCACTTTCCAGACTTGGATAAACATTCTCCAGGATGCATTTTACCACACTTCTCACAGGATGGATATTTGGTTTTCTTACCTCCTTGCTTCTTTGATGAATTCTTCCCCTTTGCCTGCCAACTAGACCTCTTATTCTGTTGTTTGTCATAGAACACCTGATCATCGGAAAACTCCATTTCCACCTTCTCCGCACATCGAACAAGTTTTTCATAACTTTTGAACTCACGAGAAGCTAAATCCCTTTCGATACTTTGGCTTTAACCCTGAGTAAAAACGGTTTATTTTACTATCAAGATCTCGTATGAAGTTTGGGGAATACCTTGCAAATCGAGTGAACTCTTCTTCATAAGCAGCCACTGAATCATCCTCCAGCCTCAATTCTAGGAACTTCTTTTCCATCCTAAGACGAACCACCTTAGGAAAATATTTCTCAGGAAACATACCTTTGAATTCGTCCCAGTGAAGATCCTCAATCTCATCACTATCCCTTATATTTTTCACCATCGACCACCACTGATCAGCTTCACCTTCAAAAAGGTAAACAGCAAGACTAACCTTTTGATGTTCTGAACACCCCATGACGTCAAAAATCTTCTCCAGTGCTTTAATCCACCCTTCAGCTTGCACAGGGTCAGATGATCCTCTGAATGAAGGGGGATGTTGCCTCATGAATTGTTCCACCACTGACAAGTTCCTCTGCAGTTGATCTAGCTGATCTCGTGCATGGATACCACCACCATTTATAGCCTGAGTCAACTGTGCCATCACTGCAACAAACTATTCAGTTCCGATTCCGACCATCTCAGGTTGCTGATTTGGAAGGTTATCTTCCTCATGATGTCGTCCCAACATAGCTGCTTTGTTTCCTCTGCGGAAAACCATTCTGAACACAGAAATATCTTAGGTGAAGCAACATGGTAATCCGTAAATGCTATATCATTTCAATCATATTATAATTTAACACTTTTCTAACTCCTAAAGTTGTCTAAACTGACCTCTGATACCAACTATAAGGCCCCAGCCTTAAACCTTACTTAATATTGAATTAAATGAATAATTCATGTCGAGGATCTTTTCAGGTTTAGAGTTTTAGAGAATTAGAACAGAACTATTACATCTCAAAAGATTACAAAGTAGTCACTTCTACTAAGTTTCCATAATAAAAAAAAACTCTTAAAAATAAACGTGTCTAGTTCCATGTTTTATATGACATGACATTCCCTTGATCCCATCCTTGACCCTATTCCACATTAAGTCCTGTGAAAAACATTTCAAAAAAAACTTGGGGTGAGCATAAGAAGCTCAGTAAGGGACACACAAAGAATGAAAATTGTTAGTTTATCAAAACAACAAGTAAACCATGTATACTTTATCAAATTAATACTTTTCACCTTTATGAAGTAATAAAAACTCTTCACTGAATAAAGTATCATTACTTACCTTTTTGTAACCAAAGGATTACCATAAAACCCATATAAAGAACACATAACATATATAAAGGTAACTTGGGACATAAACATACTTAAGTGGAGTAACCATACGGTCGACTTCCACACATATCACTTAATGGAATAGACATACGGCTAATTTCCATACATACTTAATGGAATAGCCATACGGCCGACTTCCATACCCAATGCATTGGAGGTTATAACGTAACCACCCGTCCTGGTATTCACGGCACCACCCGTCATATGGTTTATAACGTAACCACCCGTTAAAATGTCCAAGTACCAATATAAAATCATAAAACATAAAACCAATATAAAGGAATGATAACATTTCCACATTTCAATCACAATATATCATAAATATATTGACATAATAGAATCATTTATCAAAACCATTTTCAATACCAAAATACATAAAAGAGTATATGATATTTATTGTATTTTAAAAACATTACGGCTTGTTGAGGAAGCCAAAGATCAAATAATACTCGCGGCGGCGGAAAAAGGTCATTGTCACCGCGTACGTTAAAAAACATTCCTTTTTGTCGTTTAGTAAAACGCTTCGTAGAAAAAGATTCCTTTTGTATAAAAGTAAAAGTCAAAGGGTTTATACACCGTATAAAAGAAAGTTGTGTATAAAACGAAATATGCCTCAATGAAAGGAGATTGAGACGAAGTCCCTTACCTTGGGTCCGACTTGACTCGATCGTTCTTTAACGTCCTGAATAATAAACTTGAGTTAATTTATACTTGATTAAGAACCTTTTTAAAGTTAATTATTCTTTTTATATCACTTATTGCCATGTTATAAACATTATGTAACCATTTAAGTTAATAATGTTTGTTTTGTCAATATTTGTTTCTTAAGTCGAAAGTTAACTTCTTACAATTACATGTTGTTAATGTGGTCAAAAGTTCTTTATATCCAGAATGAAATTCCTGATTTGGATATAATATATATCATATATATCCAGAATATACATGTATTTATAATATTACATAATCATTTAGAGGTAAGAAATGAAATGCACCGTTCATGGAGACGGTAAGCTGTACGTACGCATGAACGCTACTTTCATTTCTTTGTCATATTAGTGGAATTAAAACTAAATGAGAGGTATGTATATTTTAATTACATAATTATATTCATCATTTAGATATATCATTAATTATATATATACATTATATACATGTAATTTTAATAGTACATTACATTTGGGGATAAGAAATGAAATGCACCGTTCATGGAGACGGTAAGCCGTACGTATGCATGAACGCTACTTTCATTTCTATCTCATAATTTAATGGAAAGAAATAATAATGATATAGAGGTATATTATAATTCCAGTATAACATCATATATAATAACTTTAAATCCATCCTTTACACGTCCCACATATGGCATTAACGAATCACATCACTTTTAGGGGGTGGTAGTCCGCACTTCCATAAATGAAGATATCGTGTTTACCCATAATGGAAACCATAAAGGTATGCCAAAAATAAAAAATACAGAAGCTTAAAGAAAACATAAAAATATTATATATCATATAAAAAAATAGTGACATCATAATGTCCACCCTTGAAGGTGTTAAATGAGTATTGAACAATCATCGTTTCGGGAGGCAGAATTTCTCCATCCACGGAAACCGTATGTTCTTTAACCATTTGATGTAGTTGTGTGAGAGTGTAGCTCAAATAAATATTATAACAACATCCTAGTATATTGAAGATACTGTTGTTGTTACAAAATAAGTAAATAAAAAGAGTTTAGAGGGTTGGAGAAGCAAAATAAAACAAATGAACAAGAGAGAATGAATTACCTTTAAAAGTGTAACTCCCTTTTGATTTGAGACTAAAGGCTTCCTTTGAAAGGATTCTGCCCAAAGTGAATCCTCTAGGATGAGGAGAGGGATGTGGAGAGAGTAATTGGGTAGGGGTTGGCCGAGCCAAAGGCTTGAGGAGTGTGTGAAATGAGGTAGAGGTGGGGGCCTTTTGTAAGAGGAGAGGAGGGGCACTTTTGGAAAGTAAAGAAATATTACTTTATTTGAAAATGTGTTTCGGTTTTAAAAGGTCCCAAATTGATATAATTCGTGGATAAGGTGATAAGGGTTCGAAATCCACTCATCCAATTGGTTTTTGACATGTGTAGGTTTTAGATTTTTCATTATCTTTCCATTTTATTTAAATCGTCAAATAGTGATGTCATCGCTCCATCATTATTATGTCAAATATAATTTAATTTATTTAATGTCTAAAAATTATAAAAAAATACTATGATGTAGGAAATCTTTCTATCTTTCCAATGACTATTTATAATCAAAATTTGGACTTGTATAACCCCACTTAAAAATTGTTTTAGTAAAACAATTTATGTTAGTGTCATTTTCACTTTAACATTAAATAAAAATATATTAATGTCATTTTCCAACTAAAGTGGCTCCATGGGGTCCCCAAGTTGGCCCATGGCTTGTCTTGGTCGGCCATGACTCACCCAATAGGTGTAGGACAAGTGTCATGGTGTTTTCACATTCTTATAATACCATTTTTACCTTAAACTACACTAATTATCTCTAATCGCGATTAATGAAAAAAAGTTACTATTCACCAAAAAATTATTTTAATCTCATTGAACCACATTTTACTTCTTAATGACAACCATGTATGTCGGATTTTCAAAATTCAATACACATTAGTGGTAAACTTTCATTTAACTGAAAAATCAGTTTGCTTGATTACCACTTAGTGGTTTCACTATTCATCAAAAATTGAAGTTTTTCAGAAAATTACCAAAAATTCACCCTAAGCTATATTTGATATTCCGAATTCAAAAATGAAGTCTATTTTACAAAATTCAAATCATATAAGTCACATTAATTAATTTAATAATAAATTCCTGCTGTCAGAGCAAATAGCGTGTTTTTATGAAACAATAAGTATCAAAAGATTGACACTAGTTTAAGTCCGATTTCAAAGTGAAATTAATTCCAACGACCACTATTGGATTTAATGGTAAAAATATTTTATAATTTCACTTTAAAACCAATTAAAAAGATAATCTAATCATATAAATAAATTAGATTAAAAAGAGGTTTTGAATTAAAATATAACATTTTACACTATTCATTAAAAAAATGAACTTTATCAGAAAGGTACCAAAAATTTACACAAAGTAAATTTTGATGTCCCGATTCTAAAGAAGAGTTATATTTGATCCAAAATAAAGTATAAGAGTGATCAAAACTATATTTAATGACGGTTCACCATTAAAAGGTGATAAGTGAACCTTTAGTGAAAATTAGAGTATATATGCCCTAAAATTGAACTCTTTCCGTATTTTAAGCCTTTATCTTTTATTGGGTAAATGCATAAACATTTAAAAACATATCCAATCATATTTTAGTTATTTCTATCCATTCTCACCATTACAATGGCTACTTGTTAACTAACATTTAAAATAATATTATTTTATTACTAGTGTGCTACGTAAGTTTCAAAGAAACTCATCGTTGCGTATCGGGTACACTATCGAACATAGCAACCCCTTTAAAATAAAATTAATATTTAATTCGTAAATATTAATAAATATGAAATTTCTTTATTCTTTATTTACCTGGGATGTTACATCCTTCCCCCCTTTTGGGAATTGCGTCCTCGCAATTTTATTCACTTATCAAAATAAGTGGGGGTATTTATCCCTCATAGCATTTTCAGATTCCCATGTTGCCTCTTCAATCACATGGTTTTTCCACAAAACCTTTACCTGATGAATAACCTTATTCCATAACACCTACTCCCTGTGGTCAAGAATCTGGACCGGTTGTTCCTCATAAGATAGGTTTTCTTCCAGTTGAACTACCTCTGGAATCAAAACATGAGATGGATCTGGCATATACTTTCTCAACATTGAAACATGAAAAACATTGTGTACCTGAGATAAACTCAGAGTTAAAGCCACCCGGTATGCAACTGATCCAACTCTCTCCAGAATTTCATATGGTCCAATAAACCTTGGACTCAGCTTTCCTTTCTTACCAAATCTCATCACACTTTTCCAATGAGAAACCTTGAGAAAAACATGATCACCTACCTCGAAAGATAGATCCTTCCTCCGGTTATCCGCATAACTCTTCTGCCTGCTCTGAGCTGTTCTCATGTGCTTCTGAATCAACTGATCTTTTTCCTCCATCTCTTCTACCAATTTTGGTCCCATCAGCTTCCTTTCACCCACTTAATTCCAAAATGATGGAGTTCGACACCGCTTCCCATATAATGCCTCAAATGGTGCCATCTGTATACTGGAATGAAAACTGTTATTATAAGAAAACTCAACCAATGAAAGATGTTGGTCCCAACTTCCCTGATAATCCATAGAACAAGCTCGTAGCATATCCTCCAATGTCTGGATTGTTTTTTCTGACTGCCCATCTGATTGAGGATGAAAAGCTGTACTAAAATTTAATTCCGTACCCAACAACTTCTGAAGGCCTTTCCAAAAGTTAGATGTGAACCTAGGATCACGATCAAATACAATGGAGAGAGGAACTCCATGTAACCTGACTATCTCTTTAAGATACAAACGGGAAAGTTGATCAAGAGAGAAAGTATCTCGTATAGAAAGGAAATGAGCAGATTTGATCAAGCGATCAAAAATAACCCAGATTGCATTATTACCTCGATATGTCCTCGGTAATCCCACAACAAAGTCCTTGGATATGTTTTCCCATTTCCACTCTGGCACTGGTAAAGGCTGAAGCATCCCTTTAGGTAACTGCCGCTCTGCTTTAACCTGTTGACATGTCAAACAATTCACAGTAAAATCCGCAATATCTCTTTTCATTCCATCCCACCAGTAATACTCCCGCAGATCTCTGTACATCATAGTACTGCCAGGATGAACTGAAAACGGGGAACTATGAGCCTCACATAACAACTCATTCTTCAACTGCGAATCACAAGGCACACATAACCTCTTCCCAAACCTCAAAACACAAACACAAACTTATCCAAGAACTCATGGAAAATTTTATTCATAAGGTCCATGAATATAGTAGGTGCATTGGTTAACCCAAAAGGCATAACTACAAATTCATAATGGCCATATCTAGTACGGAACGAAGTCTTCGGAACGTCTGCTTCTTTTACTTTCAACTGATGGTACCCCGACCTCAAGTCAATCTTCGAAAAATACTGAGCTCCCTAGAGCTGATACCACTTCATTCGATGGCCCAACTTCTGCTGAAGTTGTTGCAAATGATTTTACCACCCCTTTCTGCTTGTAGTCTAGCTGCATTCCCCCAGTTGAGTTCTTCGCTGGACACTCGTTTGCATAATGAACCATTTCATTACACTTAAAACATCTTACCGTTGGCTTTTCATTTCCTACTTGATCATCTTCCTTACAGTTACGAGCAATATGACCAGACTTACCACACAGAAAGCACTTTCCAGACTTGGATAAACATTCTCCAGGATGCATTTTACCACACTTCTCACAGGATGGATATTTGGTTTTCTTACCTCCTTGCTTCTTTGATGAATTCTTCCCCTTTGCCTGCCAACTAGACCTCTTATTCTGTTGTTTGTCATAGAATACCTGATCATCGGCAAACTCCATTTCCACCTTCTCCGCACATCGAACAAGTTTTTCATAACTTTTGAACTCACGAGAAGCTAAAGCCCTTTCGATACTTTGGATTTAACCCTGAGTAAAAACGGTTTATTTTACTATCAAGATCTCGTATGAAGTTTGGGGCATACCTTGCCAATCGAGTGAACTCTTCTTCATAAGCAGCCACTGAATCATCCTCCTGCCTCAATTCTAGGAACTTCTTTTCCATCCTAAGACGAACCACCTTAGGAAAATATTTCTCAAGAAACATACCTTTGAATTCGTCCCAGTGAAGATCCTCAATCTCATCACTATCCCTTATATTTTTCACCATCGACCACCACTGATCAGCTTCACCTTCAAAAAGGTAAACAGCAAGACTAACCTTTTGATGTTCTGAACACCCCATGACGTCAAAAAAATTCTCCAGTGCTTTAATCCACCCTTCAGCTTGCACAGGGTCAGATGATCCTCTGAATGAAGGGGGATGTTGCCTCATGAATTGTTCCACCACTGACATGTTCCTCTGCAGTTGATCTGGCTGATCTCGTGCATGGATACCACCACCATTTGTAGCCTGAGTCAACTGTGCCATTACTGCAACAAACTATTCAGTTCCGATTCCGACCATCTCAGGTTGCTGATTTGGAAGGTTATCTTCCTCCTGATGTCGTCCCAACATAGCTGCTTTGTTTCCTCTACAGAAAACCATTCTGAACACAGAAATATCTTAGGCGAAGCAACATGGTAATCCGTAAATGCTATATCATTTCAATCATATTATAATTTAACACTTTTCTAACTCCTAAAGTTGTCTAAACTGACCTCTGATACCAACTATAAGGCCCCAGCTTTAAACCTTACTTAATATTGAATTAAATGAATAATTCATGTCGAGGATCTTTTCAGGTTTAGAGTTTTAGAGAATTAGAACAGAACTATTACATCTCAAAAGATTACAAAGTAGTCACTTCTACTATGTTTCCATAATAAAAAAAAACTCTTAAAAATAAACGTGTCTAGTTCCATGTTTTATATAACATGACATTCCCTTGATCCCATCCTTGACCCTATTCCACATTAAGTCCTGTGAAAAACATTTCAAAAAAAAACTTGGGGTGAGCATAAGAAGCTCAATAAGGGACACACAAAGAATGAAAATTGTTAGTTTATCAAAACAACAAGTAAACCATGTATACTTTATCAAATTAATACTTTTCACCTTTATGAAGTAATAAAAACTCTTCACTGAATAAAGTATCATTACTTACCTTTTTGTAACCAAAGAATTACCATAAAACCCATATAAAGAACACATAACATATATAAAGGTAACTTGGGACATAAACATACTTAAGTGGAGTAACCATACGGTCGACTTCCACACATATCACTTAATGGAATAGACATACGGCCAATTTCCATACATACTTAATGGAATAGCCATACGGCCGACTTCCATACCCAATGCATTGGAGGTTATAACGTAACCACCCATCCTGGTATTCACGGCACCACCCGTCATATGGTTTATAACGTAACCACCCGTTAAAATGTCCAAGTACCAATATAAAATCATAAAACATAAAACCAATATAAAGGAATGATAACATTTCCACATTTCAATCACAATATATCATAAATATATTGACATAATAGAATCATTTATCAAAACCATTTTCAATACCAAAATACATAAAAGAGTATATGATATTTATTTTATTTTAAAAACATTACGGCTTGTTGAGGAAGCCAAAGATCAAATAATACTCGCGGCGGCAGAAAAGGGTCATTGTCACCGCGTACGTTAAAAAACATTCCTTTTTGTCGTTTAGTAAAATGCTTCGTAGAAAAAGATTCCTTTTGTATAAAAGTAAAAGTCAAAGGGTTTATACACCGTAAAAAAGAAAGTTGTGTATAAAACGAAATATGCCTCAATGAAAGGAGATTGAGACGAAGTCCCTTACCTTGGGTCCGACTTGACTCGATCGTTCTTTAACGTCCTGAATAATAAACTTGAGTTAATTTATACTTGATTAAGAACCTTTTAAAGTTCATTATTCTTTTTATATCACTTATTGCCATGTTATAAACATTATGTAACCATTTAAGTTAATAATGTTTGTTTTGTCAATATTTGGTTCTTAAGTCGAAAGTTAACTTCTTACAATTACATGTTGTTCATGTGGTCAAAAGTTCTTTATATCCAGAATGAAATTCCTGATTTGGATATCATATATATCATATATATCCAGAATATACATGTATTTATAATATTACATAATCATTTAGAGGTAAGAAATGAAATGCACCGTTCATGGAGACGGTAAGCCGTACGTACGCATGAACGCTACTTTCATTTCTTTGTCATATTAGTGGAATTAAAACTAAATGAGAGGTATGTATATTTTAATTACAGAATTATATTCATCATTTAGATATATCATTAATTATATATATACATTATATACATGTAATTTTAATAGTACATTACATTTGGGGATAAGAAATGAAATGCACCGTTCATGGACACGGTAAGCCGTACGTACGCATGAACGCTACTTTCATTTCTATCTCATAATTTAATGGAAAGAAATAATAATGATATAGAGGTATATTATAATTCCAGTATAACATCATATATAATAACTTTAAATCCATCCTTTACACGTCCCACATATGGCATTAACGAATCACATCACTTTTAGGGGGCAGTAGTCCGCACTTCCATAAATGAAGATATCGTGTTTACCCATAATGGAAACCATAAAGGTATGCCAAAAATAAAAAATACAGAAGCTTAAAGAAAACATAAAAATATTATATATCATATAAAAAAATAGTGACATCATAATGTCCACCCTTGAAGGTGTTAAATGAGTATTGAACAATCATCGTTTCGGGAGGCAGAATTTCGCCATCCACGGAAACCGTATGTTCTTTAACCATTTGATGTAGTTGTGTGAGACTGTAGCTCAAATAAATATTATAACAACATCCTAGTATATTTAAGATACTGGTTTTGTTACAAAAGAAGTAAATAAAAAGAGTTTAGAGGGTTGGAGAAGCAAAATAAAACAAATGAACAAGAGAGAATGAATTACCTTTAAAAGTGTAACTCCCTTTTGATTTGAGACTAAAGGCTTCCTTTGAAAGGATTCCGCCCAAAGGGAATCCTCTAGGATGAGGAGAGGGATGTGGAGAGAGTAATTGGGCAGGGGTTGGCTGAGCCAAAGGCTTGAGGAGTGTGTGAAATGAGGTAGAGGTGGGGGCCTTTTATAAGAGGAGAGGAGGGGCACTTTTGGAAAGTAAAGAAATATTACTTTATTTGAAAATGTGTTTCGGTTTTAAAAGGTCCCACATTGATATAATTCGTGGATAAGGTGATAAGGGTTCGAAATACACTCATCCAATTGGTTTTGGACATGTGTAGGTTTTAGATTTTTCATTATCTTTCCATTTTATTTAAATTGTCAAATAATGATGTCATCGCTGCATCATTATTATGTCATATATAATTTAATTTATTTAATGTCTACAAATTATAAAAAAAACTACTATGATGTAGGAAATCTTGTTAGATTTCCAATGACTATTTATAATCAAAATATGGACTTTTATAACCCCACTTAAAAATTATTTTAGTAAAACAATTTATGTTAGTGTCATTTTCACTTTAACCTTAAATAAAAATATATTAATGTCATTTTCCAACTAAAGTGGCTCCATGGGGTCCCCAAGTTGTCCCATGGCTTGTCTTGGTCGGCCATGACTCACCCAATAGGTGTAGGACAAGTGTCATGATGTTTTCACATTCTTATAATACAATTTTTACCTTAAACTACACTAATTAACTCTAATCGCGATTAATGAAAAAAAGTTACTATTCACCAAAAAATTATTTTAATCTCATTGAACCACATTTTAATTCTTAATGACAACCATGTATGTTGGATTTTCAAAATTCAATACACATTAGTGGTAAACTTTCATTTAACTGAAAAATCAGTTTGCTTGATTACCACTTAGTGGTTTCACTATTCATCAAAAATTGATGTTTTTCAGAAAATTACCAAAAATTCACCCTAAGCTATATTTGATATTCCGAATTCAAAAATGAAGTCTATTTTACAAAATTCAAATCATATAAGTCACATTAATTAATTTAATAATTAATTCCCGCTATCAGAGCAAATAGCGTGTTTTTATGAAACAATAAGTATCAAAAGATTGACACTAGTTTAAGTCCGATTTCAAAGTGAAATTAATTCCAACGACCACTTTTGGATTTAATGGTAAAAATATTTTCTAATTTCACTTTAAAACCAATTCAAAAGATAATCTAATCATATAAATTAATTAGATTAAAAAGAGGTTTTGAATTAAAATACAACATTTTACACTATTCATTAAAAAAATGAACTTTATCAGAAAGGTACCAAAAATTTACACAAAGTAAATTTTGATGTCCCGATTCTAAAGAAGATTTATATTTGATCCAAAATAAAGTATAAGAGTGATCAAAACTATATTTAATGACGGTTCACCATTAAAAGGTGATAAGTGAACCTTTAGTGAAAATTAGAGTATATATGCCCTAAAATTGAACTCTTTCCGTATTTTAAGCCTTTATCTTTTATTGGGTAAATGTATAAACATTTAAAAACATATCCAATCATATTTTAGTTATTTCTATCCATTCCCGCCATTACAATGGCTACTTGTTAACTAACATTTAAAATAATATTATTTTATTACTAGTGTGCTACGTAAGTTTCAAATAAACTCATCGTTGCGTATCGGGTACGCTATCGAACATAGCAACCCCTTTAAAATAAAATTAATATTTAATTCGTAAATATTAATAAATATGAAAATTATTTATTCTTTATTTACCTGGGATGTTACACTACTTACATTCATAAAAACCATGGCTCATCTGAAATGAGTATCGAAATTTTAGATAACATGTTAATGGTTTTTTAACATAATTTTTAAGAAGGATAAACTAATATATTTTACTGGTGGAATTATAGTATAAAAATAGTATATACAAAATAATACAGATGAGTCCATATAAATATCATTATGGAAAAATATATTATGAATAATGGGATGAATTTAGGGAAATAAAAATAATGGGAATACACCTTATATGGGAAACTACTAAAAAATACAGATTATTTAAAAGAACATTGAAAAATAATAGTACTAAAAATAGTTTTGTAGATAATCAATGAAATTATTTATAATTACATGTTGGGATTATCTCATCCACAAGACATCACCATAGAAAGGATTCATGAGATTTTGAGGGAATGTGAACTTTTATAGAACATATATTTCTCAATTCAAAATACTGGAACATATAAGACATTTTTCATATTAATTTTCACAGAAAACTAACATTTAAAATGTATAAGGGATATTTTATGTCCAAATAATATGAATGTATTTTTCATAATAAGAACATAAACATTGCAGTGAAAGAGTTTAGCTGGATCCAGATATTCATATAAATGTTAGCATATACAAATCCAAAACAAAAAAGAGTGTGTACTACAAAACTATATAAATTATCTAATTATGTTATTCTAGAGAAACTATATGTACAAATAAGAACCATGGGAACCATAATAGGATATGTTGTAAAAATATATGTATCTAATTACATTTTTCCAAAATGAAAACTTCAGGGGACTTATTTTTTGTGAGGAGATAGTAATGTGATAACTGATACTATTCTATGAAATATATATTGTATATTACATGTTGAGAAATAATTATCATTTGATGTCTTATTTATATAATATTAAATATTAATGATATATATAAAAAATTATAAAATAAAATAAGTAAATGAGTAAAAATAAATCGGGTAGGATAAAATTATATTATCTCATATTCACTACTGAAAATTAAATATATTAGTAAAATGAAACATATAAAAAATAATAAATATCATGGAATAAATTTTTTGGTGAACATAATTATACATGATAATGAAAAGTGATATTATAATTGAGAATAATTATTGGAAGACATAAGAGGTTATTTTTTTACATGACCATTGTAACAAGGGAGATTATTTATTATATAAAAATTGGTGATGTATTTGTAATAAGTTTCCATGAGAGGCATCATTTATAAATAAATGTAAATGAATTTAGAGTTTTTTTAGAAGGGGATAATTTTTTATTTGACTCGTAGGATCTTTCAAAATTAAGTAATGTTTTCTAAGTTAGGAAGTGTGTAGTATCACTAGGTTTTGTTCAGGACTAAACCCATGATAAAATCTAAGGGATGAATCTTAAACCACCACATTAAAGAGACACTATTTCCCACATTACCCTATGGTTATATTCCAAGATAATATGTGGTGATGTATCGAGAAACTGTGGTGTTAATTTTTAGTAAGCTATTTTATTAATGAATTTTTTCCAATATACTATTTTTAAAATTTAGCATTCTTAATTAAATTGAATTTTTTTTATAATTAAAAGATAAAATTGATAAAATAGATCTAAAATTAGGAATCATTACATCAAAATAAATTAATGGAAAAATTTCGTTAAATATAAGAAATAAAATATTTTTCCCAAATATTAAAAAATGTTATATGTATAAGGTATACTATATGAACGTTTTTTAAATGTTTTTTAAATTTGTTTTATATTTTCTATTTTATAGAATATGTTTTTTATGATATTGAAATCCAATTATCATGGTATAACCCTAAACCATAATATAATATATAAAATATAAAATATATTTTATTATAAAAAAAATTATTTAATGATTACATAAAATATATAAACTCTTATCAATAATTTATTTCATTTTTTCCTTTAAATTAAATTAATACATATATTTTTAAATTAATTACCATCGATGATAATAAAAAACTTGGAGCATAAAAACATATGTTCAGTTATACATGAACATGTTTTGTAACTACTATTTGAATGGATAAACCAATAATTATTAAACTATTATACAAGCTTCACTATAAATGGAACACACCCAATCAATTCATTTTAACTCAAAATATCTAAATTATGAGATTCTCCTTTTATATATGTTAAATCACTCTTAATGAAATAATTATGTATTCAATGGAATCATTCTCATGCTCTCGAAAAATATATGAAATAGAAGGGTTTTCTTATTCTCACTCTATTTCTTTGACTATTATTATTTGTAAGAAAGTCTTTGGAATTTAATTTTTTCATTTTATTATGCTATAATTTATAATTTAGTTTTTTAAATTTATTATTTATTCATGGGAGATCTTATTCCCCCATATAAAAAGTATTTAGCATGTTATTAACATAATTTTTCCTTTATATAGTTAATCTATATATATATATATATCATGTATCTATGTTATTTTCGAAATATAATTTTATAGAGGGGGATATATTCATTGAGACAAAAAATATATCTAGTTCAACCTCAACTTGGTCCTTTTGGAAATTTACTTTCATTTACACAAGAGAACATTCAATATAGATACTGACAAACATAGAGGTTATTTATGTGCTTTATATCACAATAGTGAATAAGATATTTAGGTTACATACTCTTCATTTTAATGTTCATTTGATTTGTAACCATATTTGTAAAGACCTGTAAATTTCATGGAATTTTTTTTTCTTAAATTATTTGGAATTTTTCGAGTACATAGTTTCTGACGGCACCTGATTCCGAGGCCCGGTCTGCCCAGAATAAATTTCCAATGCTTTGTTCTGGTACATCCAGTAAACATACGTGCGGGTTTTTCCATCTTTTGAACCAATGCTCGGAATTGAAACCCAAGGGCACCGATGAACTCGCAACACAGATATTCGCTTAAGGGAACCATTACCGCAGTTGCGTTTTATGCAGGTTGAATGTTAATAATTGGGAAGCTAAAATAAAATAAATAAAATTGGTAGTACACAATTTTATTTATATCTTTGGTAGTTATATCCTACAAAGGAGAGTTAAGGGTGGGACCCACAACCACCTAACTTCCCATGTGTGGATATATGTGAGGTGGAGCCCACCTGATCCCCAACCTTTCATCTTCCCTACTCTCCCTTAAACCCCCCTTCTTTAATTCTTGAAAACCCCCCTTAATTAAAAAGAACTCTTCCTCTACCTCTCTCTCTCTTTATTATTTTCCATCACACCATATTTAATGAAAACAACCTCTTCAATTAATTAATTGAGTGTTTGAATTTTGAATGTGATGTGTTAATAAAATATTAGCCAAGCCTAATATTTTATTTTTTGGGGGAGGGAATTTGTTGTGTTAAGGAGAGTTGGGAGAGAGATCTTGAGAAAAGAGAGAAAGGTATTCCTATCCTCAATGAAGAACAATTTTCTTCTCCGACGAGGAACACCCACCTTCAATGAAGAACGACTCGGCGAAGAATGCTCCACGTTTCTCCAGTCCTTTTCTTCCTCCGCATCAAGGGAGGAGACACCGGCACGTGGAAATCACCAACGACGATGGTTCTTTCTCTGATGTTGATGGAGCGACATCGCTTTCCACATCTATGACGAACAAATATTATTCGAGTTAGGGGTTTGTTCATTTTGAATTGAATATTTTCATACCCCGTTCTTCGTTGGAAATCATAGTTTATTTCCGGCCAACTGCTACCACCTAATGCGGAGGGCGCAGGCTGAACGCACACAGCCCGACGACCCTCCGTAGTTTATTTTGATTGCGATGGAAATCATGTCAAAACGGTGGCGATGAATGGGAGTGGCGGCCGTGCGCCAGCTGCATGCGGAAGGACCGTGGCCCGAAACCTTAGGCCGCTCGACCGATGAAGAACCGGCCGACCATAGCCCGCTGGGCCAAAGGGAGGAACCACGGTGCCCCACAGCGCCACGTTGCGGAAGACCGTGGACTGCGTTCCACGGGATGCTTCGGCAGAAGAACCGGCCGGGCAGAGGACAGCAGCGATTCCCAGAGGGCACCGCGCCGGACGAACTTTGGCGCCAGTAGGGCACCGCGCTGGATGAACCGCGGCTCGCCCGAGCGGGCCGCTTGCACCAAGAGGTCGACTGTATTTTGTCGGAAGGTTGGGCGGTGCTACTTGGTGCCGCCGGTTCAGGCAGCCGGGGGCCCCTGCCCCCCGCCTCGGACCGCTCGGCCTGCTGGCCGAGCCAGCGGGGCCGCGCCCAGCAAGGTCGCGCCCAGCCGGGCCGCGCCGCGCCGCGCCCTGCCTGTCCGGGCCGGGTCACACCCCTTCGGGCTGGACCGCACCCCTCGGGCCAAGCCGCATGTTTCTTCGGGCCGGTCCGACACCCCTACCGGGTCAGACCTGCCAAAAGGGG
Source organism: Viscum album (assembly GCA_963277665.1). Classification (NCBI taxonomy): domain Eukaryota; kingdom Viridiplantae; phylum Streptophyta; class Magnoliopsida; order Santalales; family Viscaceae; genus Viscum; species Viscum album. The sequence continues at coordinate 2,091,717,155 of OY728120.1, forward strand.
TTAACCTAACCCGTCGGCCCACTAGACTTAATGGATCTGGCCCGTTTTCACTTAAAGGTGAATATCATGAAGACCGCACGTCCGAACAACGCGCCGTCTGCGGAACTATGAACCTTTCGACGAGGCAGTCCTTTTGCGATACTCTAAGTGAGTTCTGGACAAATTTGAAAAACGGCCGGGTTTGGAACAAGCATATTTCCAACCGGGCCCCTGGAACAGAAAAGCCAATATCTCACAGAACGGGCGTCCGATTGACGCGCCGTCTGTCACGTTGGGTTCCTTTTGATGAGACAGAACATCAGGATACATCAACTCAGGACTTCGAGCTAGTTGATGTATCGACCCCCCTTGAATCGAGCAGCAGACCCTCCAGGAATCGAGCGTACTATGTGCGGGAACCCTAGAGCTGGCTGCGACTACGACGACTACTGCGCTAGGATCCTCCATGGGTTCGACAATGATGACGACTGTACTTGGATCCTCCATGGTTTCGGCAGGGAGGACAACTGTACTTGGATCCTCCATGGGTTCGACAACGACGAGGACTGTGCTTGGATCCTACGTGGGTTCGGCAGTGACGACGACTGTACTTGGATCCTACGTGGGTTTGGCAGTGACGACTTTTGTACTAGGATCCTACGTGGGTTCGATAGAGGAGATGATTCAGAGGCTACATCTAATCATCTCCACCCTTCTTCGTGAGTAGTATACCTTTGTGAGCTGAATCTTGACTTCAAATCATTATCATTGATGTGATTGTCTAATCTTTGTTGTGTGGACTGGGTTGTGCATGAGCTCGAGAGTTAGAGAAGAACTGAGATTGATAACTTAGGTATATTTATGGGCATATACATAAGTAGGGTTGATGATTATTTGTGATTGTATCTTTCCTTTGTGGTTTATTATTCGTATATTCTGGGAGACCTTCGGGTGTCTCTGGGTCCCTACTGAGTATCGTATACTCACCCCTGCACGGGATATGCCCGCACTACGTTGTGTTGGATGTAGACGACAGTCAACACTGAGCGTGGAGGAGTCTTGTGGAGCTGGAAGGTACCCAGAGGTGGACCACCTGACGGGATGTACACGAGGCGAACGGCCGGAACCGAGGAGCTGAGGAGATCACCTGTACCCACCTTTCAGGTGGGATGTCCAGAGGATGACTCAGTGGTTGCTGCTTACTTTACTACTATTGTACTTTCTTTTCAGTTGTACTGTACTTTCAGTTGGGTTTGTATTCTGGTTCATTTACTTTTCAGCACTTAATTTTGTACTCAGTTTTACTTAGTACTTACTTCAATAGCGTACTCTATTGTGTTTGTTACTTCTATAAGGGAAATTCCTTCCCATTTATCAGGATTTACACCTTTGGTGCTATTCTCCAGCCCCAGGTCTATGGAAGACGGGCTTGGGGTAGTCACGACACATGCCCTGAGGACGGGTCGTGACAAATTGGTATCAGAGGAGTCGGTTCTACCAGAAAACTCATGACTCTGATTATTTCTTCTCTGTAAAGCAATAGTGTTAAGAGTATTGAGTGTGGTTATCAGTCTAGGGAGTCCAGTGTTGGTGCGATGACCGACGTATCCATAAACCAGGACCATGAACTCTGATTTCTGACTCAGTGAATGAAAACACTAATTTCATGTGTGTTTCAAAAGTTTTCTTTGTGATTACTTTGTGTCAGCTCACCAGGTATACTAATTGACCATGGCACACCTATTTATTTTTTAGGATGGCCCCACGAAGGTAGCCAGCTAGGGTTACAAGTCTCGATGGCAGACCACCGAGCGATGAGGCCTCAGTGTAGGGCCCCATCACAATGGAGGCACCAGCGGTAGCACTACCCGCTGAGCCACTGATACTACTAGCCCCAACAGCAGAGGGTGCACGCCGACTGAGCGCGTTGCATGGGTTTCAGGGAAAGAGGCCACCCAGGTTCCGCAAAGATACAGACCCTCAGGCAGCCGAAGATTGGCTAGAGGCTATCGTCAGAGTCTTCAGATTAGTAGGGACACCAGCTCATGTTATGGTGAACTTTGCTGTGAGTCTCTTGCACGCAGCAGCATGCAGATGGTTGAGTTTGATGCTCTAGGTGCACGGCGAGGCATATCTTATATGGATGGACTTTGAGAGTCTTTTTCTCTTGGAGTTTGTTCCAGCCACCGTTCGTGTGGTGGGGATCCAGGAGTTACTTCAGCTGAAGAAGGGAGGAATGACAGTAGCTCAGTAATCAACGAGGTTTACTGACCTCTCACGCTATTCCACAGAAATAGTACAGGACCCGTTCTTCATGGGCCGGACCTTTGAGCAGGGACTGAGGCACAAGATTAGAGCTTTGTTGATTCCTATCAGCATCCTGACACATGCAGGAGTGATAGAGCGAGCCCTTCTAGTGGAGAGATTTCTCGCTGAACAAACTTCAGTACCAAGACCCACCGTAGGGCAACACGTACCATAATCTTTTGAAGCCGGTAGCAGATAGATGTCGCATAGGTCCAAGTGGACCAAGCCATCTGGAGGGAGACCCAAAGATACTAGTTCAGAGGTGCGGGTTACACAAAACAGAGCCATCCATTCGAGGGGAAGTAAGTGCTATGCATGCGACAGGCAAGGTCACATGGCTCGGGACTTCCCGACCCGCCATGCAGACAAGCAGCAGAGAGTAGAGGGACCTCCCAGGCAGAGGTAGATGTTCGACCGTGGCAGTCCGCCAGGAGAAGGAGGACGAGGCAAAGGAGATGGCTGAGCAGTGGGTGGTGGGAGATGCGTCAAGGCTCTACCACCACCACCACCACCACTAGGAGGTCCACCCAGACCATAGGGAGCGGATGGATAGAGGCGGGCTCAGCTTCAGGCAGTCGAGGATTATGACCACGGCGCACCTGAGATAATTCGAGGTACTATCTGGGTCTACTCCACCCATGCTGCAGTACTTATAGACACAAGTGCGAGTCATTCTTTTATTTCCACTACCCTTGTTCAGAGCTCGGAGATTCCGATGGAGCCGTTGGCTCAATCCTTACGGCTAGAGACTCATATGGGAGCAAACTCGACGATTATGCACTGGTGCCGACAGTGTGAGCTTACTCTAGGAGGCGAGAGCTTCGGCTGGGATCTTTTTGAAGTGGCATCGAGGCCTTACGAATTCATCTTGGGTATGGGCTGGTTATCTACAGTCCATACCCAAATAGACTATATTAGGTGCAAAGTAAGGTGTGTCCGCACGGATAGGACCAGGTTCACCTTCACCAGCGAGAAGGGAGCCCTTGTAGAGCAGGATGGACTTACGCAGAGGAGAGGTTAGCCGATCACACATCAGTTGACAAGTCTCATCCTAGGAGCGGTTGATGTGCGGAGTCCAAGTTTTCCTGTTATAGTGGATCAGTATGCAGATGTTTTTCCTGACGACGTTCTAGGACTACCTCCTCACAAAGAGGTAGAATTATACATATACCTATACCCCGGGACAACACCGATATCTACTCCAGCATATCAGATGGCTCCCACTGAGCTTTTTGAGCTTCCGGTACTGCTGGAGGACTTGCAGGGAAAGAGATTTATCCGACCTAGTGTTTCACCCTGGGCCTCCCTGATTTTTTTCGCCAAGAAGGCGTATGTGAGATTACGACTGTGTGTCGACTACCTTCTCCTGAATCAGGTGACCGTGAAGAAAAAGAACCCACTCCCAGGGATTGATTACCTCTTTGATCAACTCAAGAGAGCAAGATGGTTCTCTATGATAGAACTCAGGTCAGGCTATCACCAGCTCAGAGTTCGAGACGAGGATGTGCAGTAGACGGCCTTCAGGTGTCGGTATGGCCATTACATGTTCTTGGTTATGCCCTTAGGCATAACCAATGCTCCATCAGTGTTGATGAGTCTCATGAACAGGATCTTCCAGCCTTACCCCGATTGATTGGTTGCAGTCTTCATCGATGACATATTGATTTACTCAAATACTGAGGAGGAGCACACCGACCACTTATGGGTAGTACTAGATACACTCCGAGAGCACTAGATTTATTGTAAGCTATCGAAGTGTCAGTTCTAGATTTGAGAGGTTAAATTCTTGGGGTACACCATCTCAGAGGTGGGAGTTGCAGTGGATCCAGTGAAGATTGAGACAATGCTTGCTTGGGAGCCACTAAGGAGTGTGATGGGGGTTTGGAGTTTACTGGGTCTGGCTGGATATTATCGGAGATTTGTTCCAGACTTATCCATAGTTATAGCACCACTTTCATCTTTGACAAAGAAGGGGAAACCCTTCATATGGTCAGATAGATGTCATGAGAGCTTTCAAGAGCTGAGGCAGAGATTGATCAGTGCACCCATCTTGAGGCTTCCAGAGGAGGATATTGAGTACGTAGTTTACTATGACACATCAGAGACCGGACTCGGGTGTGTCCTGATCCAGGAGCGATCAGTGATCGCCTATGGTTCCTGGAAGGTAAGGAAGCACAAGAAAAACTACGCTACCCATGACATGGAGTTAGCAGGAGTGGTCTTCTACTTCAAGATGTGGCGACACTATCTTATGGGTGAGCGCTTTACAGTCTACTCTGAACACCAGAGTCTCAGGTATATCTTCTCACAGAAGGACCTGAACCAGAGTCAGTAGCGATGGCTTGAGATCCTCCAGGATTATGACTTTGAGATAGTCTATACTCCTGGGAAGTGGAACGTTGTAGTAGATGCTCTGAGCAGGAGATCGAGCATTCAACTACTAGGAGAGGCGACCGAGCAGATAGCAGCATTGCAGATATCCTTTGTGGATAGATACGGAGCAACCATTCTTTAGTTACTCACAGTCACTCCTCCACTCCTTCAGCGGGTCAAAGAGGAATAGTGTGGGGATGTAGACTGTGAGACACAATGTTCTTAGATATCCTTAGGGCAGGCCCCTGATGGATTTTCTGAAGGAGGGGAGCACGTCATCCTCTTCAGGGGATTTACTATGGTACAAGTTTCATTACAGGAGGAGGTTCTGAGGGAGTTTCACACTTACCCTCGAGCGGTACATCCGGGAGTGGAGAAGATGTACCGGGATCTCAGAAGATAGAACTGGTGGCCGGGCATAAAGAAGGTTGCAGCAGAGTTCATTTCACGAAGCCTCACTTTTCAGAAAGTGAAGGCGGAGCAGCAGGTACCAGCAGGCTTGGTACAACCCTTAGAGGTCCCGAAGTGGAAGTGGGACGAGATATCCATGGATTTCATGATGGGGATTCCACGTACATCCAGGGGACACAACCCTATCTAGGTGATTGTCGATCGACTAACCAAGTCGGCCCACTTCCAACCGATCAGAGAGCATGGATCAGTAGAGAGATTCAGATGCCTCTACATTCAAGAGATATTACGGCTTCAGGGTGTGCCATCGACTATTGTATCAGATCGAGATGCTTGCTTTACTTCCCGGATTTGGAAGGGGGTATATGAGGCTTTTGGGTCACAACTACGTCTGAGAACCGCCTTCCATCCTCATGCAGATGGCCAGATGGAGAGGACCATTCAGATACTCAAGGACATGCACCATGTATGTGTCCTTGACTCTAGTCACAGCTGGAAGGATCAACTACCCTTGGTGGAGTTTGTGTACAACAACAACTACCAATCCACAATTGGGATGGAACCTTATGAGGCACTGTACGACCGACCAAGCAGATCACCTCTGTGCTAGACTGACCCTGGGGAGTCAACACTTGTAGAACCAGAGATGGTTTGGGCTATGACAGAGAAGGTGTAGATCATCCAGGAGCAGATGAGGACTGCACAGAGTAGACAAAAGTCCTATGCTAATAGGAGATGGAGACCACTGGAGTTCGAGGATGGTGACCATGTTTTCTTACGGGTCTCACCTAGATGAGGTTTACGAAGATTTTCCCAGGGCAAAAAGTTATCTCTATGCTTTATCGGATCATTCAAGGTCCTCATCAGGGTAGGCGAGGTGGCCTACCACCTGGCCCTTCCACCTCAGTTGCACCGGGTGCACGACGTCTTCCTCGTATCTCAGCTGAGGAGATAGGTGAACGGCCCATAACACATCATCGAACAAGGGGAGATGGAAATCGATAATGGGGCGACATTCATGGAGGTCCCGATAGAGATCGAGGATCGACAGAAGCAGGTCCTATGTGGACGATTGATTCTTATGGTGCGCATTCGTTGGCAGCACAGGAACCTCCAGGAGTGCACATGGGAGCGGGAGGCTCATATGTGAGCTCAATATCCCCATTTGTGTTCCTAGTGAGCATTGTAGCTTTATAGGGATGTAAATCCCTGAGGTGGGAGTAATTTAAAGACCCAGAAATTTCATGGATTTTTTTTTCTTAAATTATTTGGATTTTTTTGAGTATACAGTTTTTGATGACACCTGATTCCGAGGCCCAATGTCCTCGGAATCAATTTCTGAAGTTTTTTTGGGTACGTTCAGTAAAAGTATGTGCGGGGTTTTCTTTATTTTGAACCGGTGCTCGGAATTGAAATACGAGGGCACCGATGAACTCACAACACCGATATTTGCATAAGGGGACCTTTACTGCAGTTGCATTTTATGCAGGTTAAATGTTAATAATTGGGAATTTAGAATAAAATAAATAAAATTGGCAGTACACAATTTTATTTATATCTATGGTAGTTATATCCTACAAAGGGGAGTTAAGGGTGGGACCCACAACCACCTAACATTCCATGTGTGGATATATGTGAGGTGGGGCTCACACGATCCCCAACCTTTCATCTTCCCCAAACTCCCTTAAACCCTCCTTCTTTAATTCATGTCAACCCCCCTTAAATAAATAGAACTCTTCCTCTCCCTCTCTCCCTATTTATTATTTTCCAACACACCTTATTTAATGAAAACAACCTCTTCAATTAATTAATTTACTGTTTGAATTTTGAATTTGATGTATTAATAAAATATTATCCAAGCCTAATATTTTATTTTTTGGGGGAGGGAATTCATTGTGTTAAGGAGAGTTGGGAGAGATCTCTTGAGAAATGAGAGAAAGGTATTCCTCTCCTCAACGAAGAACGATTTTCTTCTCCGACGAAGAACACCCACCTTCAACGAAGAACGACTCGGCGAAGAACGCTCCACATTTCTCCAATCATTTTCCTCCTCTACGTCAAGGGAGGAGACACCGACGCGGGGAACTCGCCAACGACGATGGTTCTTTCTCCGACATTAACAGGGCAACATCACTTTCCGCGTCTATGAAGAACAAAGCTTATTCGAGGTAGGGGTTTGTTCATTTTAAAGTGAATATTTTCATACCCCATTATTCGTGGGAAATTTTATTTTATTTCCAGCCAACTTCTACCACCTAACGTGGAGGAAGTGGGCCGAACGCACACAACCCGACAACCCTCCTTAGTTTATTCTAATAGCGATGGAAATCATGTCAAGAAGGTGGCAATGAATGGGAGTGGCGGCCATGCGCCGACAGCGTGTGGAAGGACTGCGGCCCGCAACTGCAGGCCGCTCGACCGATAAAGAACCGGCCGGACGTAGCCGGCTGGGCTGAATGGAGGAACCGAGGCGCCCCACGACGCCACACTACGGAAGATCGGGGCCCGCGTTCCACGGGCCGCTTCAGCAGAAGAACCGGCCGGCCCATCGGCCAGCCAGGCGGAGGAGAGCCGCGACGCCAGGGAGGGAGCTACACCGGATGAACCGCGGCCCACCTGAGGGGGCCGCTTGCGCCAAGAGGCCGACTGGATTTTGCCGGCCGGTAGGGAGGGCGGCGCTGCCGGTTCGGGTAGTCGGGGGGCCATGCCCCCGCTTGGGACTGCTCGGCCAGCGGGCCGAGCCAGTGAGGCCGCGCCCCGCCGGGCCGCGCCCCTTCAGGCCGAGCCGCATGTTTCTTCAGGCCGGTCCGACACCCCTGACCGGTCGGACCCACAAAATTGGGTTAACCCGACCCATCGGCCCCCTGGGCTTAACGGGCCGGGCCCATTTCCACTTAAAGGTGAATATCTTGAAGACCGCGCGTCCGAACGACATGCCTTCTGCGACACTGGGACCCTTTCGACAAGGTGGTCCTTTTGCGATACTCTAAGTGAGTTTTAAAAAACTCTGGAAAATGGTCGGGTTTGGAACACGCGTATTTCCAAATCGGGCCCCTGGAACGGAAAATCCAATATCTCACAGACCGGGCATCCGATTGATGCGCCATCTATCGCGTCGTGTTCCTTTTGACGAGGAAGAACTTAGGGATACATCAACTCAGGACTTAAAGCTAGTTGATGTATCGACCCCCCTTGACTCGAGGAGAGGACCCTCCCGGAATTGAGTGTGCTGTGTGTGGGAACCCTAGAGATGGCTGCGACTACGACGACTACCGTGCTAGGATCCTCCGTGGGTTCGACGATGATGACGACTGTACTTGGATCCTTCGTGGGTTCGGCAGTGAGGACGACTGTACTTGGATCCTCTGTGGGTTCGGCAATGACGACGACTGTACTTGGATCCTACATGGGTTCGGCAGCGACGATGACTATACATGGATCCTACGTGGGTTCGGCAACGACGAATTCTATACTAGGATCCTACGTGGGTTTGGCAGAGGAGATGATTCAGAGGCTACATATAATCATCTCCACCCTTCTTCGTGAGTAGTATACCTGTGTGAGATGAATCTTGACTTTCAATCATTATCATTGTTGTGATTGACTATTCTTTCCTGTGTGGACTAGGTTGTGCTCGAGATCGAGAGTTGGAGCCGAACTGAGATTGATAACTTAGGTATATATATGGGCATATACCTAAGTAGGGATGGTTGATTCTTTGTGATTGTATCTTTCCTTTTTGGTTTATCCTTTATAGATTCCAGGAGACCTTCAGGGGTCTCGGGGTCCCTACTAAGTATCGTATACTCACCCCTGCATGGGCTATGCCCGCACTACGTTGTGTTGGATGCAGACGACAGACATCACTGAGCGTGGAGGAGTCTTTTGGAGCTGGACGGTACCCGGAGGTGGACCACCTACACGAGGCGGACAGCAGGACCCGAGGAGCTAAGGAGATCATTTGTACCCACCATTCAGGTGGGATGTCTGGGGGACGACTCAGTGGTTGCTGCTTAATTTACTACTGTTGTACATTCTTTTCACTTGTACTGTACTTTCAGTTGGGTTTGTATTCTGGCCCATTTACTTTGCTGCACTTACTTTTGTACTCAGTTTACTTAGTGCTTACTTCACTAGCGTACTCTGTTGTGTTTGTTACTTCTATAAAGGCAATGCCTTCCCATTTATCGGGATTTATGCCTTTGGTGCTAGTCGCCAGCCCCTGGCCTATGAATGACAGGCTTGAGGTAGTCACGTCATGGGCCCTGAGGACGGGTCGTGACAACAATCCCTTAAAAATAAAAAATAATTCATGAGTATTTTTCCAATACTTTTTACATCAATATAATTGTTCATAGTAACATTGCTAGGCCTTTCACAAATATCCTCTAAACTACTACCCTTATATTTTGATGTCTATGTCAAAAAATTATTTCCTAATAAAAACCTATTGACGAAAGGGTAATATTTTATATATAATTCCATTATTATATTAGGTATTTAAAAAACTAATACCCAGCTCCCTTTTTTTGGGCAACCTTTAAGGATTTTTCATGTGTTATGAATGTTTTTCATCATGTTTTCTTGTATTTAATTTCACTTAAGTATTTAATTAATTCCTTCAAAATTTATTTCAGGGGGGGAACCAAAATTATATATTCAATCAATACATTGGTTAATTATTAAAATATATAGATTATATAAACGATGTTTTTTAGGTAGTCTGACCTACTATTACATGAAGTATTTATAGTTTAATATGATTACTTGATTCCATATTAGAAAGCCTTGGTAATATGTTTATAATGTCGATATCAATTAATTTTAAAAGTTTTATGATTATTCCTGCATTACTTTTGTATTATTCTTAAAATTTATACGAATCATTATTTATTACTAGTTTAAGATATTTATTATGATAGACAGATCTGTCTTCCTAAATATGCCACTTTGTTTTTTCATAACCCTTATATATATTTTATTATCACTAATGATTGTTTCTTATAAACTCTTATGTAATTAATCCTTTTACGAGTTTTAGGATTATTTTAGATCATTTTATTTATTTAAAATATATTTGAATAATATTTACATTTTTTTTCATTTTTACTTTAATAATATTCAAAATTAAAAAAAAATAATGCACTAATGTTTTTAGGAATCAAATAATATTATTATTGTAATGAATTGTAAATTATTATAGTACATGATCTAAATACATGTGTCTAGAGAATTTCAAAACTCCTCTTGCAATGATGTTGAGAGGGAAATTTTTTACCTTTATCATTTCTAGGTAACATCTTATTATAAATATACTGAGAGGGTAATATATCAAATCTAGCCATCTTTTCCAAATACAAAACTTTATGGTCTTACCACCCTTGAATCATATAATGATTATTTGAAACCATTTAGAATTCATGAAAAGAAGTTATTTTACAATAATCCATATGAAAACATAAATTTAACTGATCTATTATCTCTACATATAAATATAGAATAAAAAAATCCAAAAAATATGTTTTTATTAATTTGAAACCAGAATAAAATCCATAAAAATGTACATAAATTATTATCCTTTTAAAAATTTCTAAGTAATTTATATAAATAAAAACTAATTATTTTTCTAGTATTAGTGACCAAAACATAAACAAAAGAAAAATTTATCCTAATATCTAAAATAATAAAAACATAAATTACTCATTAGACCACCAAAAAACAATTTGACTCATGTGGAACCTTAAATTAATTCTTATGATTCTATATTATAATTCATGTTGAATTTTAGGAATCAGTACATTTACTTTTGGTAGTTTGTATCAAGTTCAAAAACACAAATAATAATATCTCACCTTCCATACATGAAATCTAAAATAGTATTTAGGTTTGAACTATATAATATAATTATTAAATCCATTGTGAGGACATCTTACACTAATTTCAAGTGAAAGGTTAGGATTACTTCATCCCTCAAATATAATTGAATACCTTCGAGGTTAGTATTAATGTTGAGAGTGAACCTTAATGCCCACCTACAATAGGTCATAGTTGGGAGACCAACGTCAAGGTGATATAATATAAAATTGGGAAGCATTTTTCTCTTTAATCAAAGGAATTTAAGTAAAACCACCAATCATTTCTAAACACCACTCATGCAATTAACCCAATATTCAAACAATAATATGAGAATACTAAAATGAAATAAAACCCAAAAAACTCAAACAATTGATAAAAAAATAAAAACATATAAAAAAGAAGATAATCCTACAATTAATTTTATCCACCATGTTAAGGCCTAGTAAGGTTCAACTAGATCTATAACATCATCCTGAAAATATTTAAAAAAATACACAAATATATGTGTGAGCATAAAAGTTTAGTCAATAGGCTACACCCTAGAAGATATCATGTATATGTGATGGAAGAATAATAAATATTTAGTGAATAAATAGTGAAACATTGTCATGCCCCATACAAGGTCATCGAAAGCCAATCTCTCCATAGGCTACCTCTTTAAATTCAAATAAAATAAAAGCATAGTAAGTTAAAAAATTTATAGAAACTGAGGTACCAAACATCCACTTTCACACTGATCCGGTCACCATCCACTATGCAAAAATAGGCATTTAGCAGCAGTTTAAATTGATGTTAAATCATTTTACGACTGTTTTGAAAATCCACCGCCAAATCGCGTGTCAACATTTATTTAGCGGCCGTTTTCAAAATCATCACAAAATGATTTAATGGTTGTTTTTTTTAAAATTAATAATTTCTTTTATGTTTATTATTTTTATTATATATTTATTATATACTTATTAAATATTATATTATATTATATATATATATATATTATATTATATATTTACTATTTATTTCATTATTTATTAATTATTTTGTTATTTATTTATATAATTATTATATTATTAATTTATTATTAATTTATTATTAATTTATTATTATTTTATTATTATTCTCAAAATTATTTTATTACTACTATTATTATTTATTTATTTATTATTTATTTTTATATTTATTTATTATTTATATTTTATTATTCATATTTTATTATTATAAATTTATTATTATTCTAGAAGTGATTTTTTTTTTATTATTATGATTTTAATATGATTTTAGTATGATTTTATTATTATTATATTATTATTGTATTACTGTGGTATTAATATTTAATTTTATTTATTAATTTTTGGATTCTACTAATTAATTAATTTATTATTTATTACAATGCACATGAACATGTGTAAGCCATATATAGAAATTCTGGGTTTTGTGTGATTTGGACCCCTTACTTATTGTAGATTCTTCAAACACTTTACCACTCCAGTAGAATCTTCATATGGAGAATAAATAGAATTAAATACACTTATATATATATATATTGAGGAATAATGAATAAAATATGAATAAATAAATATGTAAATAATAAATAAATAATAAAAAAATAAATGAAAATAAATAAATAATAAATAAGACATTACTAAATAATTAATAATAAAATAATTTTTAATTAATAACAAAATAATAAATTAAATATAAATAATATATAAATAATATATAAATAATATATAAATAATATATAAATAATATATAAATAATAATATAATAAAATAATAATAAAAAATAAATAACTAAAAGATAAAGAATAAAGAATAAGGAATAAAGAATAAAGAATAAAAATTTAATAATTAATAATAGCTAACAACTTAGAATTGATAATTAAAAATAAATAATAAATAATAAACAATAAATAATAAATAATAAATAATAAATAATAAATAATAAATAATAAATAATAAATAATAAATAATAAATAATTTATATTTAAAAATTAATAAATAATCTATCAATAATTAATCAATAATTAATAGTGAGTAAATAAATAAATATTCAATAAGTAAATAATAAATAAATAAATAAATATTAAATTAATACAAAACTAATAATAAATAAATAAAAAATAAAAAATAAAAAATAAAAAATAAAAAATAAAAAATAATAATTAAATAATTAATGAATTAATGAATGAATAAATATTTAAATAAATAATAAGTAATTAATAAATAATAAATAATATCTAATATCTAATAACTAATAATTAATAATGGATAATAGATAACTAATAATTAATACTTCATAATTAGTAATTAATAATTAACAATTAATAATTAAAGTTTAATATATAATAAATGATTAAAAAATAAAAAATAAAAAATAAATAAAAAATAAGTAAATAAATAAAAAAAATTAATTAATTAATTATAACTAAATAATTAATAATTAATTAATAAATTTAAAATAAATTAATAACTAATGTGTACACAATAACTAAATAATAAATAAATAAATAAATAAACAAATAAATAAATAAATAATAGATAAATAATAATATATAAATAATAATATAATAAAAATAACGATGAAAAATAAATAAATAATAGATAAATAAATACAAAATAAACAAACAAACAAACAAACAAACAAATAAACAAATAAACAAATAAATAATTTATTAAAAATATAAATAAAAAATAAAAAATAAAAAATAAAAAATAAAAAATAAGTAATGATTAATAAATAATAAATAATAAATAATAAATAAAATAAATAAATAAATAATAAATAAATATTAAATTTTAAATAAAAAATAATAATATTTTTATTAAATAATAAATAATAAATAATAAATAAAAGATAATATATAAATATATAAATAAATAATAAATAAATATTGAATAAATAATAAATAAATGTTTAATAAATAATTACTAAATATTGAATAAATTAATGATAAATAAATATTAATTAAATAATAATTAAATTATCAAACTCTAAAACGTTAATAAACTCTAAAAACCCTAAAAACACAGAAATGACCATAAAATCTAATCTAGGAGTCCTTTTTTAGCTCCAAAACTAGTCAAATCAAAGATCATAAAATGAGCTTCGATATTATATGTGGTATAGGTCGAACATATATCTAGATCAAAAGTTATTTGTGTTTGAATTTTAAGAAATCAAGGTCAGTGACTAAAAATTCTGTTTCGGAATCCTTTTAGGCCTTTCTATAGCGGATGGTGGAAATGCACAAAGAGATATTACCAGACCTACATGGCATTGAGCTCATCACATGCTTTAATTTTATATGTGGTAGAGCCCAAACATACACCCAGATCAAAAGTTATGACCGTTTGAAGCTCGTGTTTGATTTTCCACCTTTTTAAAAATTTAATACATATTTTCCCTTTTCTTATCACACGATTTAAATCTAATGTGGTTATAGACCATTTCATTAGCTTTTATTTTATTGGTTGTTTAACTAAAATGGATTCTCAGATCATATGTTATGGTTGTTTTGACGTTGAAGTCTACTTTTAATTCTTTTATTGATTTATTTTATGTTTCAAATTATTATTAACTAATAATTAAAACTAATTATTAATTAAAACATTATAATTAATTAAAACTATAAATAATAAACAATATATGAGAGTAAATAATAAATAATAAATAATAACTCACAAATAATTTTAATTTTTTTTCTTTTAATTTAGCGGTGGTTTTAAAAAAACACAGTTATTTCCCGTTTTCTTTCAAAAAACCACTGTGAAAAACCATTATTTTTCCTTGGACAAAAAATTTAAAAAATAAAAATAATTTATCAATGGTTATAGGAACCACCACTCAATGTCATTAGGGAATACATTTATTGGCAGTTTTCAAGACTCCCGTGAAAAATTCGCTAATAAATGACATTTTTTTCCAGTGCTCAAATCCCAATAGAACAAGTTCTAGGGCTTGCATCCATTTCCATATCCACATAAAACAACCTCAAACCAAAATGAAAAAATATACCCAAATATAGAAAACTCAAACCACAATGACATACCAAAACTAGATAATTTAGCCATGTTTAACACATACAAAAACTATAACTTCCATGAAAAAAATGAAGAGTGGGAAAGGGAGGGGAAGTCAAAAATATGTATCCATAGAATCCAAGATCTTGGGGGTTCACCGAAAACTCAAAACACATATGGATTTCATTTTGGTTATCGAACTCAAATGGAAGAATTAAAGAAATAACAATACATTCAATGATATATAATAACCACAATCTCATCCAATGATCTAGATCTGATCAAGTCACATTTATTAATCTATAAAATTTCTAACATTTTTATGACCAAAAAATAATTAATTCCACCTTGAAACATATAAAAAATCAATATATCAACAAATCAATTCAAATAATAATTTACCACAACATTATACCCCTTTGATAAACTGTTAAAAATTATTGATAATTCATCACTAACCTCTTCAAAATTCTTTAACATATCCATTCTTCTAGTTATTATTAATTTATTAATTACCACATATTTTAATCATCCCATTAATAATTTACTTCCAAATCTTGTTTTTCAATACATGTCCCATCCCATTCCACTTCATTAATTTAACAATTATTTCATTCCATGTCCATATCCAAGATAATATATCTTTATTAACATAGCCTATATTCATTTTATTTTAACATTGTTAATAAATATCAATATTATACTGAAATAAAAAGAAAATAATCTAAAAATGTATTAAAAATATTAAGTAAAACTGGGGTTTTGAGTCACTAAACTTAATCATAATCTTTAATATTTACATAACCAAAAGGATAATGTTCAATTCTAAAAACCACATGTTCTCCAAAAGATTATATAGTAAACTTATAAGAAACAAACATCATAGAAATCCCCTGCTATTACAACACAATGAAAAATATAAATTATCCCTTGATAATTAAGAATAGATTAAAGGAGAGAGAAATAAGTGAATGAGTAAGTTTAGATAGTGATTATTTTATTTATTGATAATGGGAACTTAAGGATCCACTAAGGAACTCAATGAAACCCACCAAGGCATATAACTTTATCATCTAAGGTCAACAAAAGTAATTACACATCGAATGAGAGGAAGTGGTACATTAATTTATATTTATATTTTGGGTACAGAAAACCCCATCAAGATTATTTAATCCAGATCATCATTTGGGTTAGTCTATCCTAAACTAAAAACAAATATTATTTAAAATTGATGTTATTGAAATATCACATACCATTTTCTTTCCAATTTCACACACATGATCAAAAACCAAGATGTTGACAATGAAATTACTCATATTTGTCTTGAATCCCCCTTCAAACCTCAATACGACACTTCAATGGTTTCTCTTCATCCATATTTTTTTACTATGATGTGTTTTTATACCATTCCAGGTAGATATTCCACCAAAATTAATCTCTAAACCATGATATAATAAATATCCATTTTAATTATAACATGTCATAGAAAAAAACAATGACATAATTCAATCCACATAATGTCCAATGACGAATCTAATGATTTTCCATCAAAACCATGACTTCACACCGTGACAATGTCCACAAGCCTAGATGAGAATAAGAACCCACTATTTAATGAAGAACCAACCATGGTATGGTTATCTCCAAAAATCAATTTTCCTCTTAACATTCATACATTACCATTATGATCCTGAATTTTTTGTTTAACATGTGGATTCCCATATAGTTGAGGACCAATAATTTTTGAGGCTCTAAATTAAATACCTCTCATATGGTTCTCATCTTCAAGAATAAAAAAACATTGGATGAAAAAACCTAAAAACATAAATAACATGTGAGATACCAATTAAATAAGAATCTATCCATTGAAAAGGATATAAAATATGATAGAAAAAATGGAAAATATTAAATCATTTCAATTTAGAATCAATCATCCACATAAATATATTAATAAATCTTCCGAAATATATTAGACGCTGATCCAACATCTTTAGATGTTGTGCCTATATAAATTTCCCAAAAATCACATTGCCTCCATAAAACAAGCAATAAAGAGAGGACTTACCCTTGAAACAATTTCTCCTCATAGTCCCAAATTTCCCTTGGTCACACAATGAATGTCATATCCTCTTCATTATACAACAAAACTTAACTAATTCTTTGAGAGTCCCCATTATGTTATTTCTAATGTTATGATACATTAATAACATTTTGAATATGATCTATATAAGGTGGAATTACTACATTATATGTCATTTTGTCAATCCACTTCATTATCATGAATGTTTCAATGAACGAATGAGTAATATTACTTCCACAAACAATCATTTGTTTTCTATGATGAGGTGAATGCTTTATGAAAGCATAATCATTGACCATAAACCAAAATTGACCCCATTTATTAACACAAGGCTTATGAAGACCCTAAGAAAGCTTCATCCTTTCTTGAATAAATTTGAAATTTCCAATAATAGTTAGTACTAAATTAATTATTCTAATCACATACACTCTATGATTTTTATAGAACACTGGTGATATATATGGACCCTCATTCAATTCCATAATAATTTTCCATCTAATGTAATAGTGATAGATATTATTATAATAAAAGAAAACCGAAGTCAAACACTTCACCCATGAGTCACCAAAATCAAGAAAAAATTCATGTAACATGTCCTCTAATGTTTGAATCATTCAATTTGTTTTCCCATATATATCTAATGATGGTATATCATGCTGAGGTATGAATAGGATCCAAAATAATTTTATAACCCATTATATATTAATGAAATAATTAGTGTTTCTGAATTATAGATAATTATCCTGAAAAATCACCACTAATTCCACATAATTTCTTTCCATCACATCCACAGCACTTCAATCCTTAATCACTAATAAATTTGACCCACCCAAAATTTTAAATTCCATATTATTTTAACTATTTATTTGTGTTTTTTCCTTTCCTTGAGTTCCATTTCAATCATGAACAAAATTTAAAATTTTTAAGGTTTTAGGATATGCACATGGTTAGTAATAATCCATATGGATAACCATGAAAAGTATTTAATTCATTAACATAATTTTTTTTATATAGTTAGAAAATTGTTTCCTAAATAATGTGTCCCAAATATATGGTTTTCTTGGTGAGACCAATGGAGGGAACATGGTTTGGTAAACCATTTTTCTTACCTAGTTATCTTAAAATTTAAAATTCATAAACAATACTTGTGGTTTTAAAACCCCAAATCCATTCCTCCATATAATAATCCATGTTTCATGAAGCGGGATCCTTAGGAAAACTCCATTTACACCACCTGATATTTGGGTATTCTTCTCTTGATATCTTGGTGATTCCTCCAGGGCCTAGCTTATCCTTCTTCACAACTTCCTTATTTTCATGTTTTATCTATTTTTCATACCTTATCACTCTCTATTGGACAAAACCTATAGGGTTGTAGTTAATTTTCGATTTCATTCATATTTTAATTGGGTGTTAATGTCATTTCTTCAATCATCCCCTTCCCGTATTCAATGAGTTTCTTTATTCCCAATCTATTTGAGGTTGGTGGTTCCTTGCCTTTTCCTATTTATTGCACACCATGGATTCATGAACTTTCTAAAATTTGTTTTCCTAAAATTATGGATATTTAATGGTTTATAATGCATTTATAAATAAATTGTTAAAGAATATGAATTTTCTAATCGATTTTGAAGGTAAAAGGAATATTATATATGTTTGATAAAATACCAAAAGGGGTTTTTTGTTTTTTAATCAATAACTTATAGTTAGGTTTTTTATTCTTCTATATTTTTTTTAATTTATTGTTTTATCATTTTTCTTAGTTATATATTTCATGATAATTTAAGTGGGTTTATCTTGTGAAATCATTGTTTTGATGAATGTACTGAAGTATATACCTTGTGGATTCCCTTGGCACATCCTATGAATATCAATACATATGTGCCTATGGAAAATCACTTATATATTTGTGAATATGAATTAATATATATGTTTATAGATGTATATATATGGGATTTTATATGATGAATTTTTTAAGATCACTTTTCAAAATAATCACCTAGTTTTCAAAATATTTTCAAAAAGGGTTTTTAAAAGATTTCTTCTAAAGCATAATCTAGAGGTCCACATGACACCTTAAAATTATTTTTCAAATGATTTTGAATTATTAAGATATTTTAAAGGAAATTGGAAAATGAACTTCATGTTATAAAATATAAAGCCTAATTGGAACCTTCCTATTATTTTAACTAATGATATGGACCCATTTGGAAACCCTAAAGTGTTCATGAAATTATGATGAATTGAATTCAGAGGGGATTCACATCATTTGGTGTATTTAGGTGGTGTAGAGTTATAAAATTGTGATATGATGATTATTATTTACATTTGATTAATGTACTTCAACTTATATCACTAATATTATTCATTTTTATCCTAGGATTATTAGTGATAGATGAGATATGGTTACTAATTACTACCAATTAGATGGACTAAATTGAATATTTTTTGGAGATCTCATTGGGTATTTCCACTAGTGGGGATATTTGAGGTCATCCAGTCATTTATTATCTTAGGTGTACTTCGATGTTCCTCTACATGGTTCCAACCTAAGTATGTCTAGGGCCGCCTCATGGTATTTTTAATAATTTCCCATTATTATCCATCCATTACTACATTTTGTTTAGTATATTTAACTATATTACTATTTCACTATGTTATGGATATGTTTTGACAATATTCACCAGTTTCATTTTTATATTACGTTCCTACTTCAATTGAATTGGATTATTCATTGGTTTTTGTTTCTATTGTGGTTATTTTTGGATTATTCTATACGGTTTACATGAATTTTTAAAATATAAATAAAAATGGTGTCTTAAAAATTATCATTTAACAAAGATTTCACAGTGTTCTTTAAAATTTATTTTGAATTTGAAATATGATTTTTTGGGGAATGTTGTGGGTTTTTTTCTTAAAATAAAACAAATGTATCTTCTAGTTGTATTTTGAAGCATATGTTATAGTCTATTTTATATGTGTAAATGCATGTAATGTCCGATGATTTACCTTTCAAAGCTATTATATTATCACACCAAAACTGTGTCACTTAGTGTCAATAACCTTGATTATATTTTTTGGTTTAGGTTCATTCATGGTCTCTCATAGAGGGAGTAGTTATAATGGATAGATGGTGACCAATTGTTCATATAGAGTGGTTTTTAAGTGGTTGGTTTTCCTTTTTTGTGTTCTGGGTTTTTTAGCCATGATGAATTTCTATATCCAGGATATTGTATCTTTTCCATTGCAGTTATTTATTTTATCTTGGGATATTTATTTATTCATGATATGAAATGTTTGGTTTAGTTTATTTTTTGCATCTTCTTATTCATATTGTGAATGTATTATGATATAATGTGATCATGTCATACTTCTAGGTGTAATATCTATGTAAAATATTATTTATCTTGGTGAGATCATAACCATGCACTAATAATAGATTCCATTTTTCATTTCAGAAGCTCAGGGAGATCAGGAACACACCAAAAATTTATCACATTCCTGATCAAGTGCCTGGTTTAGGGGTGACCTAGATTTGGTTTTGGAAAAGTATTTATGAGATCCTAGATTTTTTGGTAAATATATATTTTCATAGAACCCTCATTTATTTAGGGTGTCTAGTATATTTGATATTAGGATGGTCATAACTCATGATGTAGGTGTTGTAAGTGTTTTGAGAGCTCTTAATTGTCATGATCCTCATGTTTCCATGGGATTATGGGTTGTGTTCCCAAAATTTGTAGTTTTACTTATGGATTTATACTTTATTTTTATTTAGGATTATGAAATTATGAATTATATTAGTTATTTTTGAGTGTTTTAGTGATTTTATATACATTGGAGGAGAAGGGGGGGGGGGTGAAACATGGTGTATGGTTTTCTTGAATTGTATAGAATACTAGGTGGATCCCTTCCAATTGAATATGTATACTCTCAGTGATATTCTACATATTTGAAAAATAGTACACTAGAATATGCATCCAAAAGGTTCATAGAAATTATCCCCAATTAAAATTTCATTCTGATCTCCTTTTGATAAAAATTTCATTTGGGTTACGTGTTGATGCTAATGGGTCCATTTAGATGATATTTTAACACTTTATTGATTTAAATTGGTTTTATTTTAAGAATATTATAAATTGAGAGTTGATTTTTTTAAAACATAAAAGTTATTTTTGAAACTATAAAGCATGTTTATTGAAATAAAATGTAAATAATATATGTATGAGGAAATATAAATGTTTTAATGAAATGATTTATATAATTTTGAAACATTTCAAATGAGGAATTAATCCTTTTAATTAAGGTGTGGGGTTTGAAATGGTTTTAAATTGATGTTTTTTGTTTTTGAAACCAAAATGTGATGTCAAAAAAAGTATTATGACAATAATTTTTTAAATATTAAAATTAATTTCAATAAATTATTTTGGGGTGTTTTTTATAGTTGAGATTTTTTTCTTTATTTTTTTTATTTGAGTTTGTATTTTTATCAATTACGCTCCATTTTTTTCAATAGTATGACTCTATGAAAAGTTCCAAATAATCTTAGGGGTTTGCGTTTGTCCTTGTATGTTAATTTAACCACCCAAACATCATATAGATAGGTTCAACCAATTTATTCTTAGGTTATATATATATATATATATTAGGGTGATCATGGTTCTCTAGTGATTTTTGAGTATCTCAAGATAATTGAGTAAGTCTGTAAATCATTGATAACTCTTGAATCCTTGAGAGAGAGAGAGAGAGTAATTCTGGATTTTTTTGAAGTTCAAAGTTAGTATCAGTGGAAGTTGGTGATATAGAATATGCTTCAAGATGGAATTTCATGGGAATAATTTAGGACCATGTTCATTCAGTGGTTTACTCCTGAAGAAGTTAATGTGTTGAATGTGGTAGTGCTCCTGAGTGAGTAGTATAGTCAATGGATGGTAAGGGATCATGTTCACCATCTCAATGAGATGATTAAATTTTACCTTGAGATGGTTTTCAGTGATTACCTAAAAGCTCATTAATTTTTGAAGGGTAATGTTTTGGTTCTCAGTTCTCAAGTTACTTTATCTATTTTAATCCAGTTTAAAGACCTAGAAAAATAATCTTATCAGATAGAATTAGTTTTTATATAGAAAACAATCATGTGTGGAATCCTTGTATCCTTCAGAGCTAGTGATGTTTACCCATATAGTGATAATGAAGGGATAATAAATATTATCATAGTAGATTACTCCTCTTCAACTAATGATACCTTAAAGTAGAATCAATCTATTATATGCTTCCATTATGATCAGTTCAAGAAATCTAATCTCACTTTTCCAGATGTTCCAAATACTTTTCATCATTTAGAAATTTGTATACCTTAAAATGTTCTTTAAGTCAAGGAATAACCATGGGAAAAATTATTATAATCATTTGATTCTCGATAGAGATTCCTAAATCTTTTACGGTCTCTCATTTTCCCCTTTCCCTTACATTTATTTATATTTCTCTTTTATTTTTTTGAAATTGTGAAACTTTTCTTGAAATTAGATATGTATGATGTTCTATTATCATGTTGAGGATGTGTGGTTTACTTTAGGGATTTATGAATATTCCTTCATCTTGTTTGGTTTCTTTTGTCTCCTTGGTTAGCAGTTTCAGACATGTCTCCTTGTTGTTTTGTTGATCCTCAATATTAGTGAATTTCTAAATTGTTGGGAGACCCAATGTGGATATCCAGATTATATTATCATCATTTTGGATTTTGGGTGTGATTTTATTTTAGATATATTAATTTATGATGTACTTAGATGTTTTAGTTGAATTTGGAGATCTAATTATGGGTGCCTCTATTTTCCAGCATGAGACATCGGTATGTTTTTCATATTATCTTTAACTCTATGAATTTATAGTGGAAGAAAGTTACATGGTGAGGATAATTGCCACACCTCAAATTTTAATTTCTTTTTATGTGAGCTATTTTTTTGGGTTTTTGTTTTATACTTGTTTTTTAGTTCAATCTAGTGTGTAATTTGAAGTTTTGAGGTTTTACCACAGAACACTATTATTACAACCCATGCGACTAACCAAGAAAAGTATAAAAATCCTCAAAATACATGTGTTTCATGATTATCAAATGTTTTCATAGACCATAAAAACAAACCATATGATTTTACATGTGATACTATTGATAGGCTCACAATTGGTTCATGGTTTTGTAATCCATTTTTCTAAACCATGTTACTTACACAATTTTATTAAAAAACTGAAATTCATAAATTAGCCTTATGATTTTAAGTACCGAAATTCCTTCCTCCTCTACTTATACATTCATGGATAACAAAGGTGGATTCCTAGGTGCTCCCCACTAACCCCTTGTTTTTTGTGGAATTTACTCTTGATTTATTTGTGATTTCTGTAAGGTAATGATTTTTCTTCTTTTGAACATCATTTTTTATATTTTACCCCTTTCTATTACCTTGTCTCTAACTTGGTATTACCCTATATGTTGGGTGGTTGATGGTATCTTGTCATTATTTTTGGTTATTGGTGTATATGTCATTCTTTGGGAGCCCCATCATGTATTCTATGTTTTTTTGTCCACACTCCATTAGAATTAGGTTGATATGTGTATTTTCTTATTTATTAAAGACCATGTATGCTATAAATTTGTAATTGTCCCCCAATATTTAAGGTGGTATGATGGAATATAAGGGATTTTTAAAAAAACTAATAAGGAGTATGTTTTTCCAAATTATTTTTAAAGATAATAGGATATGAAAATTGTACAAATAAAATGAAAAAGTGGTTTTATATGGTTTTGAATGTTTAATTTATTTTTTATAATTTTGATGGTTTTGTATGATTTTGTTAAGGGATTGAGTTATTTTTTTAATTGGATGTCTCTATATTTTTAATTATTGTAGGTTATTCTTGTTAAATCATTTTTTATGAGTGCCATGAAAGGTGACTCCTCATTGTTTCCCTTGTAATGTTCTATGAATATCAATACATATATATCTATTGAAATTAAAATGAATATTTATATGTATGAAAACATATATATGTGTATAGTTTTATATATTTGGTATTTCATCGTAATCCTCAACTTACGTTTAGTTTTCAAACTTTTATTTTGGTTTTCATAACATTTAAAAAAAGGATTTAATATATTATTCCAAAATAATCATCTAGAGGCCTGCTTGGCACATTAACGGAGTTTTCAAATGAAAATAAATTATAATGTAATTTCAAATGAATTTTGAAAAGGTAAAATTAGTTATTAAATATAAATCCCTTTTAGAACCTTTAGAATGTATTCACAAGTGAACTTATTTCTAGTAGAAACCCTAATAATTTTATGTGATTATAAAGGATTGAATTTAGGGTGGCTTCACATTGGTATTTCTATAAAGGATGGATGGCGTAATAGTTTTACAATATTTTTATAATTCATAGAATTTGATTGATGTAACTCACATATTATCACTAGTATTATCTATAAGGATCCATTATGTGTTAGTGATGGATGATAGATAGTTACTTCCTACTACCAATTATATGGACTAAATCCACTATGTTACGGAAAATCCACTAGGGAGTGCCACCAAAGAGGCTAGTTGAGGGAAGATGGTTGGTTATATACATAATAATGTATATATAGACATAAATATTGTTCCAAACTAAGTTTTTCTATGGGATACACATGGAATACATAATAATTTTTTTTGATTACCTACTGTTTATAGTTTCATGCTTACCATATTTGGAAATATTACTACATAACTTTGTTGTGGCTATGTTATGATATGATTCTATGGATTAATTTTCATACAATCTTGAAAATTACATTTAATTGGTTTATTTATTATTCAATGTATAAATAGTTGTTGTTTTGTGTTTTTAGGTGTGGTTTAAAGGATTGTATAAAATAGGATTAAAAGGGCATTTAAAAATGATCATTTATAAAGTTTTGAAAATGTTTCATTAAAATGTATTCTGAGTTTGGGTGATGGGTTTTTTAAAGATCATGGTTGGATTTTATTAAAAATAATAAAATTAATCTTCTATATATATTTGAAACTAAAACTTATTCCCTATTTTAGAAAAGTAAATACATGGAATCTTGGGTGATTTATTACTAAACTATTATATTCTCACACCCAACTTATGAAATGTGATATCGGTAGACCCAAGTAACTTTTTCATGTTCTGTTTCATCCATGTTTTCTCATTTATAAAGTTGGTTGTATGAATATAAGGTGACCATGATGTTACACATAGAGGTTGATAAGTTTCCAGGATTCAATTTTTTTTATAGGTTTGTATCTTCACTGATGATATTTTTCATTTTGAATGTTATATCATTTCCATTATAGTTGTTTATTTTATCAAAATGAATTTAATTATTTTGAAAAGATTTCATTTTCAGAAATTTATTTTTTTATATTATTATTCATTTTGTTCAAGGAATAAGATATATGGTAATCATGTCATAATTTTAGGTGGAACAACCATGTTAAATATTTTTTTTTAAAAAATCATTCCCCTAAGATCACATTAGATTACATGGAACTTTTTACCAATACATATTGATCTATAATTTACCTTGGGTTTGTTATAGGATGGATCTATTGTTGAGTTTAGGGGTTCCATAAGGTTGGTTCATTCCAAATGACCCAAAATTATTAATAAATACATAAAATTATAGCATTATATCCTCCCAAAGCTAATGGTAATCCTATTATGAAATCCCAAGAAATATCATCCCATTTCAACTAAGGAGTATCCAAAGGCTATAAAAGATTAGGTTAGACTTGAAGAACATATTTAACCTATAATCAAATAATGTGTCGAAAAAAATGATCAAAATACTCATTCATAATAGGATAAATAAATTATTTCATTTAGATGTGATACATGTTTTCAATACCAAGATACAATGATAGTGGTGCGCTATAGAACCCATGAAGAATTACCTCAAGCATCATTCAAGGAATCATAAACTACATAAAAAATAGCACTTGATGCTTATTATATTCTATCCATAAATATAATTCATATCCTGGAATATCATGACCTCTCTAAACATCCACCCCAAGAAATATGTGATTTGATTACTCTGCAAATTTATATAAATAATATTCCAATATTATATATTATAAAAAACTCCACCACTGACATATTTGATATCTATATTAAGATATATATTCTCCTTTTCCAGCCTCTACTTGTCAACAAAATCACAAGAAATATCACCATACATATTCTTACTCAATGCATTATCTATCATAATACCATTACTTAGTGAATAATATGTCATGAAGTCATGAATCTAAAATAACAATTCCTTAAAATATTGGTGAACATTTAAATCTTATCCGATGAATATATTTTATAGGTTTTTGTGATCTCTAGAAAACAAAAATTAATCATTTTTTGGTAATGTCTATAAAACTTCATTGAAAAATAAACTGGAATAAGTGCAACAACATGCATGGTGTTTTTTTATCCATGTGGGCATAACTATTGAGACATATTAGATATTTTTTCTTGATCATGAAATAGAACACAACCCAAACCATGGTGGGAAGTTTTATAATTTAATTTAAACATGACACGTTCCTCTAAAATTAAAATAGTTTTTTCCTAAAAATTCTTCTTCTTTTGATAATAAAAAATCATCTAATAATAATTGGTCCACAAAAAACCTGAAACATTATAGTAAAAAAATTTATAGGTATCACAGTGTGAGAGAAATAATACATGAAAACCATGAAGTAACCCACCAGGAAAATAATTATGTTCAACTCCACAATACTATTAGGTGATTATAATACATGAAACCCTAAATATTCTAAGGATTAACAACTATATCTCATTGATATATGACATTACCATGTAGATACGCCAAATATGTCCATAATTTAATCTTAGAGAAAGTTCCATACTACTGATGATGTCAAACTATCTCTTAGAAATATAAAACTCTTTGTATAATCTTCCCATATCCACCATGATTTCAATAGAAAACACCTCCATGAACCTAAAATCATCTCTATAAAAACAGAAGTTTTCATCCTTATAAGTAATATCAATGCATTGATAACTCCAATGGTAATAAATATTGATTTTAATTTTTCATAATTACAATTGATGGAAGGATTAAAAATATATTCCACCTTCACCTATATAAAATGTATGTATACCATATAATAATCTTCAAGAACTATCTTGATTATATCAATTAATTAATTAATGAAGTCATTATTACTTAGGATTAGATGACACATTTACAATGTTACATAGTTTAATAACTAGAAATCCATAGAAAGATTCCATCCATCATCTACCACCATTGAAAATAATAGTAAATATTCCCAAGGAGACATTCTATGTTAGGTGAATCCCTTCTACCAAATAAAATTAATTTAAATTATAAACTCCCAAAAATATGAAGAAGGAATCCTATAAGGGTTCATAGTAATAGGTTAAATAGGTTGTAACTCAGTCATTGACAAAACTTTACATAAAAGGTGAAGTGTCATAACCCCTCCTGGAAACAATTATAGGAACACCATGAAAACTCTTATAAATTCATTCACATGTATGTTTTCCTAAATTATCATCAATATTTCAATTTTTTTTGTCATACGATCAAAATATATATAATCTATCTAATGATATTTCTATATCTAATAAAAATAAAACATTCAGTTTCCATGTTGGATAAATCACCCATTTTCAATATCAGTTAATGTTGGATTTCAAAAATCATAACCTGTCTATGTAGAGGATTGAATCATATATTTGTATCTATAATAAGAAGGACTCTGCAATTAACCATTATCATACTATCATATAATCAAATATTTGATATACGTCTCCTAATTGTGCTTATCCCTCAATAAATGTATATAATACCCAGGGTCTTGAAGTCCAGATGTTTTAAGAACAAACACCTAAACTAAGGTAGGTGAAATAAAGGAGTCATGAACTCACATTCCCATTATTGAATAAATAATATGTAATAATAATTTATGGTACCTAAATTGATCAATATTTCTCCTAATACTAGAAATTCCATGGAATTAAACTATCGACATTCTTCACCTCTACCTCATCCCCATGATTTCATATTTCACCACTTCCATTCCCAAATATAGGATTTAAAGGGAGGGGAATATTCTTTAGTTATTCTATCCCAACTCTTTCACATGTTTGTGGTTAAATGGAATCATATAGTAGATACTAATAATTTTTTAAGGTGGAAACTATTATTGAAATAGGTATGGTCCATCCATTACCACAACTATAAATATATTTTGATTAATTAGGAATGTTAGACACATATATTGAAGACATCCTCAGCCAAAATAAAAACATAATACCACACCATTTCTCTTAGTATAAGTCTATAAAATAAAAACTCTATTGAAATGATAGAAAATGTATTTTGGGTGACTCATTGAAAATTAAACCCCTGAATACCCTGAAAAGTAAGAGATACTATCTACAGATACACTCCATGAGATTTTTTGAGTAATTATATCTTAAATTAAAATTTTCATTGTTAAATTCATCTTGATCACATCATCATTTATTAGCACCATTTTATGAGTTTGTAATTTAAAAGGACGAACTTGTTGATGTGTCTCTAGATATAAGGCATACACAAAATGTATTTATATCACCTCCACATCATGTGTATGATTATGTGTATAGATTATGTGATCCATAAACCTCACTAAAAACTCTTTCACACCCAAGATCGTTTTTAAAATTAGATAAATCTCATACCAACACACTGAAATTAATATTGAGGATAAAAAATACATGTGAAACTCACTAAAGTTATTATCCCATATAATATATGATATTTTATAATCACTTTGTTAAAAAATTTACCACTTATGATCTATACCTTGAATGAAACTAATTACAAAATAGATAAAATTCATTTCCCAGACGTGAATCAATCTAAAATCAATATCTATATCCTCCATCCACCTCTCTATCTCTAGACTAGAAATAGATCCTCAATACCTAGATAGTTACTTCCATGGGAACTCATGGAAGGTCGTGCTTCATAAATCATACTCACTATGGTTAACACTTTTTTATCATCTAATGAATCCGGATGCACCTATCTTACCACAACTATATGAGTTCATAATAAAATTTTCATGTATATGAGTGTACAAAAACAAATCCTAATCACTAGTTGTGAGATCACTTTAATATATTTTACATAATTTAATTTTACAATCGCTATAATATCCTAAAATTCAAAAATAAATGAAAAGGTATGTTATATGTACCATACTTTAGGGACAAACATAAAATCACTACAATCTTTTATAATAATATTAATTAAAATATCCGGGTCCTTACACCATATCATAATGGTCCTTTACATATTATTCTATTAACCTATCATATACAAAATGCAAAAATAAAATCATACAGTTTCTATAACAAAAAAATATAGTTCCCTCCAGTTCGTAATCTAAACAATATCCTAAAAGGAAATAATATATATAGTACTAAAATATTATAAAATGACTCCAATATAGCTTCTCTTGGGCTTGAATTGAAGTCAATAGAGACCCTTTAATCCTACCTTTAATTTTTAGGGGTTGAAGACTATTATAAAGGGTATATAATAATTAAATGATGGTCAATACCATCTTTCATTAAAGTAAGGTAAATAAAACACCATGAAATAAAAAATAGAATAGATATAATAACTCAATATCCTAAAAATAACATCCAAGTGTATTAAATGTCATATAACAAAACAACAATAAGAGTAAATACCAAATGAAATAACTTCTACGAAGGTAATGACTTATACAGTTCGAATCATTAACGAGGTCATGATCTATTATGGTCTAAAATAATCTATTATATTGTATAATAAATATATAAAAATAGAATATTGATATATGAAAAAGCATAAAAATAATAATTCATTTCTCCAAAGAAACTCATATTTCAATGTGGAAGAATCATATTAATGATTTCATGAATAAACAATGAAACTAAATTGTGTCCCATACTAGGTTACTTAAAACTCATCTCATGATAGGATTAATCTCCAAGTCTATATACATTATAATCTAAGTAATTCCTGAAAAATTCTAATGATGGTACCCCACACTTGATTATTCACAAATTTAGCCTCCCTCATGTCTCAATGACATATTTACAACTATATTCTCCCATGTTTTTATATCATAGTCTTATACCATAATATAAAATAATATCCACATACCACAACCACATTTCATAGTTATGTACCAAAACAACATTCCTCATCCAAGTCAACTATATAACAATACAACCACCACTACCTTGGAAAAAAAGAGCATGAGTGGGAGATTTTTAAACATCTACACCCACCTTATCTTTGATATTGGGTATTCACCTTGTACCTAATAACTCACATGTTAGTGTGGTTATCTGAGTTGGGTTGTGGTATATCTGAATTATAAAAGCATACAATGTTATATTATAACTCACAATCATTTTTTAAGGTCCACATAATAGAAAGTAACCTTTATAAATGTATCCAATGAAATATATTTTATATATATAAAAACCATCACTAAAACCTTCAATCACATAATAGTTCAACACATAACCCACATAAATTAAAAATTTACCACATCCTTCATCTCATTTCATAATTCCATAACAATTCACAATAATTCAATGTTAACCTCTTAATTATTTATTATTCTTATTAATTTTTCCACATTATCTCTATTTAACTATTACCTTATATATTAATGATTAAAGTAATCATTTACTTCCACATTTATATTTTTTAATACATTTTTAACAAATGACTTATCCCATTTCTCTTCATTAGTCAATTTATTCATTTATTCAACATCCATATCCTGGGGAATCTATCCACAATAAAATATCCATACCAACACCACCACATTAACGAGAAAAATATTCTAGAGAAATTTATTACATTATCTTGAAAATATAACAATACTATATCAACACTATTATCATCTATCATTATAGCACATAAAATAACAATCATAAAAAATATAACTAATAAAATCACATAAACTACAAAATCTTCATTCCCCACTGAAATTTAGTTTCTTTTAATATAATTAATCAATATAAAAAATAAATCCAAATAAAAAGAAATCATGTTAATCCCATATTAACAAAACTTATGAGAATACAATTTTTAAGTCACCTCTCTCATAATGAATCTCAAATCATTGTGTCTTTAAAAGAATTAATTTCAAGTATGAAACTCCCATGTTTATACAAGTATTCTCCAGAAGACCTATAATTCTCTAAAAATTCATCAACAAAACACTATACCAATACATCAAACATTATTAATTATCCCATATAATAGATTAATAAATGAAAGGCTAATGAAGCAATAAAAGAAGTACATTCAGATATTAAGGAATCAATTTCATAGGAATATGAGTATTTAGATACAGAAATCCAAAAAAATCAACAAATGGAGATATATTTTCCTTCCATGGAAACAAAAAAGGATAATTGAATGAATGTGTGTAATATAAATTCAAATATATATTTAAATGTTTAGCGGAAAAACTAAAAAATGATTCCATAAACCACATTATGGTATGGATTTGTCAATGATGTTTTGAAAACCTTGTTAACATAAAGTTTCAATACTGGAAAAGAAGGTTATACCAACGGTTAAAAACCATTGGTATAGGCTGGAAAATCGTTGGTATACCCTATACCAACGGTTTTCCAAACCGTTGGCTAGTAAGCCGTGAGGAAAGCCTTATACCAACGATTTGATCCAAACCGTTGGTATATGGGTTATATAAATTTAATCCACTATATACCAATGGTTTATAACCGTTGGTAATGAATTTGAGGAAGTCTTATACCAACGGTTTAAAACCGTTGGTAATGTAATTTTCAGGAAAACCTATACCAACGGTTTAGAACCGTTGGTATTGGTTTTCCAGCAACACCTATACCAACGGTTATAAACCGTTGGTATTGGATTTCGAAAAATCTAGACACCTATACCAACGGTTTAAAACTGTTCGTATAATGTTTTTCCAAAATCCCGGCACCCTTATACCAACGGTTTATAACCGTTGCTATAGAGTTTTTCCAGATCTGCACACACCAGCCCCCTCCCTCCAATAGCCCCTCCACTGTACACCTGCATACAGACTTGAAACAGACTTGAAAATGGATTTTTCAGCTCATGTAAATGAAAAATCCATTTTCATGAAAACCCATTACAAAACCATCTCATGTTATGCAATTACATGAATGCAAAATAATTTTAAAACCAAAATGAACATGGTGTATTATCAATGCAAACTAATTTTAAAACCCAACTCACTAAAATAAATGACAATGTAGAAACACACAAGATCCAATATCTTATCACCTCAATAATACTCCTTGGCATGAAATATTATATAAAATAATTTTAATGTAATATTAACAAGTAATGATATATTGAATGTAAACAACTAATTGATACAAGAAATAAAATTTGGAACAAATAATTTACACATTATTAAAGATATTAACCTTCAGTTGAGGTGTAATGAGAAAATCTATAATCAAATGCATTATGAAGCTGAATAAAACCTGAATGTGCGAATATTATAATGCGATACTGAATAAAACATGATAAAAAATCGTTAGTTAGAGATTCCAAGCCAAATAATGACCAAAAAGAGGGAATAAACAAATTTGGCTTGCTTCAGATCTATCATTGATCCGTTACATGGGGCCAATGAAAAATAAGGCTTTATTAAGATCGTAATGTGATATTAGACCACTAGATTGAAGAAATCAATGATTTTGGTGCTTAGTTGAGATAAAAACAAGATCTATGGTGTGATAATCAAACTGTAAGAACCCAATTCCCCATTTCCATGCATGGATTTTGTATTCGGGTTGCTTTGAGGATAATGTAACATTTATGTCCTTTCCAGACCATGTATAGGTCGTGTCTCAGCCATGTACCAAGTAATGTTGTGTCGTGGTCGTGCCTCTTAAGGTGAGGCCCAGTAAAAGCTTATACACAGTGTGTATTGTTAAAGGAAATGTCGTGTATTTTATTTTTTATTTAATATAAGGGAGAGGGGTCATGTCTCATTTACAAAATTAACTTCTTTTGACCTTGGTTCATCCATGTTCGTCCATGAGTGACAATTATTCTCTGAGCCACTGATTCTCCTATCAATGTCCAATCAGAACTCTGGAAGGTGCATTGGGATCCCACCAATGAGTTCTCCCTTCACCTTAATCCTATCCTCCTGATTCCTCTCCTCATTTTATAGATATAGATTTGATAATTATAAATCTTTTGTGGATTCTCAATGATCTAGGATGAATCAAGATCCGATATTCAACAATATTGTTCTCACGACTACGAGGTAGGTGGGTTGTGCCTATATGTTGTTTTATCATGAATTATATGTGCCTAAAACTCATATACCCATGTTTTTGGTATACATGACGTGGAATTACATTGTGATTATCATATGATATTGGTTGATTAGGTTATTAAGGTTATTTCTTTGATATGGGGAACCACAGGGTTGTGTTTCCCTTGATTAATTTGTTAGAGCTATTGGCCCATGACGCCTTAGATGCATACTACTTTCCATGACTTTTTTTGTTTAGGATGGATTATTGATTATTAAAAAGCGATGTGATAATAATATTACATTAGGTGATTTGATTATTATTATGCCATGTAATAGTTAGATTAGATGAGGTGTGTTGATAATTGTCTATGATGTAATAATTTAAATTAAATGAGGTACTTATTTTTACCTGTTAATAGATTAATTACATATGATACATGTGGGTGAGATTGTGATATGTCTGAGGGAGAGACTGTGATGCCTGAGGGAGAGGATGTGTTTTTTTCCTGAGGTCAAGACAGTGACATGCGTTTAGGAAAGATATTGATGTCTCTAAGGAAAGTTTTAGCTATTCTTTACTTCAATATTTAATGTTTGTTGATTTCTTTATACTATTTTTACCTTTGTAATTTGTTTTTATACATGTATATTCACTAAAATTTGGGCACAAAACATGTGGTGGATGCCTACTGGTATTATGTCTCACAACCTGTTTGGTTCATGCTTTGGGACCAAGAAGATTACACTGAAAAATACATTTTCATTTTCATGTAAATGAAAAATACATTTTCATTTGTGACTCGTGCACGTCACAAATTACCCATGGATCGTTTTCATAAAGTTTCAACAGAATCCGAATGCGTTTGGTCGGTTTTCCGTATGCGGGTAGTTGTTTTCACTTAAAATCAGCTCCATTTCAAATAAAAGTAAGACCGTTTGAGTGGTACCGGACACACCGTGCCTCAGATTGAGGTGGGGTTGAATCGTACACGACAAAAATGACCCATGGATTCTTGTCCTAAAGTATCAACAGAATCCGAATGCGTTTGGTCTGTTTCCCGTATGCCAGTTGTTGTTTTTACTTAAACTGTTGTCCATTTCAAAGAAAAGTGAGACACTTTGAGTGGTGTCGGCCACACCGCGCCTCAGATTGAGGCAGGGTTGACTCGTACACGTCACAAATGACCCATGGATCGTTTTCATAATGTATCAACACAATCCGAATGCTTTTGGTCTGTTTTACGTATGTCGTTTATTTTAATTAAAAGCGCATTCATTTAAAAAAAAGAAAGACACTTTTAGTGGTACTGGCCACACTGGCCCTCGGATTGAGACGAGGTTGACTTGTACGCGTCACAAATGACCCATGGATCATTTTCTTAATGTTTCAACAGAATCCAAATGCGTTTGGTCAGTTTTCCGTATGCCGGTAGTGGTTTTCACTTAAAATCTTGTCCATTTCAAATAAAAGTGAGACAGTTTGAGTGGTACCGGCCACACCGTGCCTCATATTGAGGCGAGGTTGACTCTTACACGACACAAATGACGCATAGATAATTTTCCTAAAGTATGAATAGAATCTGAATGTGTTTGTTCCATTTCCTGTATGTTAGTTGTTGTTTTTACTTAAACTGTTGTCCATTTCAAAGAAAAGTGAGACACTTTGAGTGGTTTGGCCACACCAGCCCTTGTATTGAGGGGGGTTTGACTCATACATGTCACAAATGACCCATGGATCGTTTTCCTAAAGTTTCAACAAAATCCGAATGCGTTTGGTCGGTTTTACGTATGTCGTTTATTTTAATTAAAAGCGCATCCATTTTAAACAAAAGAAAGAAATTTTTAGTGGTACCGGCCACACCGGCACTCGGATTGAGCTGGGGTTGACTCGTACACGTCAAAAATGACCCATGTATCGTTTTCCTAAAGTTTCAATAGAATCCTAATGCGTTTGGTTGGTTTTCTGTATGCCGGTAGTTGTTTTAACTTAAAATCCTGTCCATTTCAAATAAAAGTGAGACAATTTGTGTGGTACCGGCCACACCGTGCCTCAGATTGAGGCGGGGTTGACTCTTACACGACAAAAATGACCCATGTATACTTCTCCTAATGTATCAATAGAATCCGAATGCGTTTGGTCTATTTCCAGTATGTCAGTTGTTGTTTTTACTTAAACTATTGTCCATTTCAATGAAAAGTGAGACACTTTGAGTGGTGCCGGCCACACCACGCCTCAGATTGGGGCAGGGTTGACTCGTAAACGTCACAAATGACCCATGGATCGTTTTCCTAATGTTTCAAAGACCCAGTCTCACATTACGCACGTCGGATGAAAATTTCGGATATCGAGCATCAAATCGCTGCCATGCAAATACATCTACAGGGTGAACCAACTCTTCATTATTCTTTTTTCTCTCGTTGTCATGCCATAACATTTTTTCAGATATTTCATCAGAAATGAAAAGGTTCTGTAATCTGGTTATCAATGGAAAGTTCCACATTACTTTTTGTGGCACACAAGATGGTGATCCATCATCTTTTGGCTTCCATTGGGAGGTTCCACATTTGATACAATCATTTCTTTCGGCAGTTTCCTCCCAAAATAAGCTGCAATCATTCAAGCAAGCATGATTTTTTTTTTGAGAATTCATTTTCATCATTTAACTTCCATGCCATATAGTGGTTTGAGGGAATATCTGCATCATCTGGAAGTAAGTCCTTCAAGAAGGTAAGAATGTAATTAATTGCAGTATATGAAATCCCATAAATTGTTTTACCATGAAACAATCAGATTAAGAATTCCAACTTTTTCATTTTACCACATTACAGATATACTGGAGTCGTCGTAGCATCATTCAATTTTTTTTACCCTATCAACATCATCATTTTCATTGGACGCATCATGTGTGCTTGTATCGAAATCTTGTTGGCTGGACATCCTTTCCTTCTCATGATACTGAATAAATGGAAACCGATCATATATCAAATTCTCCAATTCAGTCTTATCATTTGGATCATCAACATTTTGAGATTCCATTTTCTCTCCATTGTGATAGCACACATAATAGTTTGTTTGGAAACCATATTTGGTTATATGATAGCTAACTTCATCATGACTCAACCAAGGTCTTCCAACACAATTAAAACATGGGCAGTGTATGCGACCACTATCTGAAGCCTTGTCAAATGCAAAATCTAGAAAGCTGTTCAAATTATTTTGAAAATCGGTTGAAATCCGATCAGTTTTGTACACCCAACTTCTGTCCATTTTGTAAAAAAACTAAAATAATTCATTTCAAAGCAATTAAATAATATTGAAGTATAATAAAAAAATATTTAGGTAAAAGACAATTGTTTACCATATATAAAAGCATAACTGACACATTACTCTATATGAGAATCATATTAAGAAATAAAAAAAAATACAGTGTATATTAGAAAATAAGATACATAATTTCTAATGCCTATATTCAAGGATTTCCCAGTAAGGGGTGCGGGGTGTCTAGGGGGGTGGGGCCCTCCAGGGGGTCGTAGGTGTCCAGGGGGTCGAGGGGTGTCTAGGGGGGTCGGGGTGTCCAGGTGGGCGGGCTATCCGCGGGGGTGGTCAGGATGTCCAATGGGGTAGGGGGAGTCCAGGGGGGTGGGTGGGCTGTCCAAGGAGGTGAGCGGGGTGTCCAGGGGTTGGGTGGGGCTGTCTGGGGGGGTACAGGGTGTCCAGGGGGTGGGCTGTCCAAGGAGGTGAGCGGGATGTCCGGGGGGGGGGGGTACAGGGTGTCCAAGGGGGGTGCGGGGTGTCCAGGGGGTGGGAGGGCAGTCCAAGGAGGTGAGCGGGTTGTCCAGGGGGTGGGTGGGGCTGTCCAAGGAGGTGAGAGGGGTGTCCAGGGGGTGGGATGTCCAAGGAGGTGAGCAGGCTGTCCGGGGGGGGGGGGGGGGGGGCTGTCCAAGGAGGTGAGCGGGCTGTCTGGGAGGGTACAGGGTGTCCAAGGGGGGTACGCGGTGTCCAGGGGGTGGGCGGGCTGTCCAAGGAGGGTTCGGGGTGTCCAGGGGGTGGGCGGGCTCTCCAAGGAGGTGAGAGGGGTGTCCAAGGGGTGGGTGGGGCTGTTCGGGGGGGGGGGGGGTGTACAGGGTGTCTAGGGGGTGGGCTGTCCAAGGAGGTGAGCGGCTGTCCGGGGGTGGGCGGGCTGTCCAAAGAGGTGAGCGGGCTGTCCGGGGGCGGTACAGGGTGTCCAAGGGGGGTGCGGGGTGTCCAGGGAGGGTGCGGGGTGTCTAGGGGTGGTGGGGCCGTCCGGGGGTTGGAGGTGTCCAGGGGGTGTCTAGGGGGTTCGGGGTGTCCAGGTGGGCGGGCTGTCCGCAGGGGTGGTCAGGCTGTCCAATTGGGTAGGGGGAGTCCAGGGGGGTGGGCGGGGTGTCCAAGGAGGTGCGCGGTGTGTCCAGGGGGTGGGGTCCCATTTAAATATAAATTTAGTGAAATATTAGTAGAAACATTTAAAATTAATTGTGAAATATGATTTAAAGTGTATAAGTTAAAATGAAATATCATATAAAAAAAAATTGAATTTGAATATTGAATGTTTAAATTAAGTCTCAACCCAGATTAATAGTTTTTGTGGGAAAAAAGAAGTGTCCCTAGTTGTTTTTATGATTATATTTCATTACATCTCTAGTTTTAGGAGATGTTTGTGTTTAATGACCTGGTTTAAAGTGTGAATGAAATGTCCTATAATTTTGAGATACGAATTATGATATTTTTCACCAACGCACATTTTTTATGAGATATTGTGAGAGAGACACTTTAAGGTAAGTCATTGAAATGTTGTATGATCCATGGATGACGTGTTAATATTGACCTATAATACTGAAATTATGAAGCAGGCACTATTTATATATTAGAAGCTGAGGGAGGTCATGGGTGAATAAGATAGAATTATAGACTATTGAACTAGTATACCGACATCATGTGGTAGGATTTTTTTGGGGATTCCTATAAGATGAGTAACGATCATGATTGAAGTACTGGTTTCTCAGTTTTCCTACAACAGTGTGGAAGAGGGGGCTTTAAGAACATTTAATGTGATCATGACCCAATAGAGTCTCAACAATGTGGAAGGATAGTCATCATGAAGTGTTTCTGCTGGACCATCCCTCTAGCAGTGACTTGTGATAGACATATTCGAAAACAAGATTTTGGAATTGTTTTAATAGCTCAATATCATAAATGAAGATATATAAGTGATGTTTGATCATGTTGTTGATGTGGTGGTTGTGGTTGTTTCATCCATGTCATAATTAGACTGAGAAATCAGTGTGTTACTATTCCAAACAATGAGGTTTTATTACATGTCCATGGTTCATGAAATATCAATTATGTAAAACCTACCCAGATGGATAAGGGTGGCATACGATCTAGAGTGAGAGGTAAGATCAAAGTAGCCTCTACTAGTAACTCCTCTCATTTTGATACTGATGCATCACATGGATTCATATCCTCACATGTGGTGAAAATCCTATGTCTCATTATACTGTCTTCAATGAGTGTAATGATTCTAGAAATCTAAAAACTGAAATATTAGATAAAGAAGAAGAGGAACCTAAAGGAGGTCGAAGATCCAAACTGGTCCGGCAGAAGGAGCACCAAAATCGCCAAAATCGGCTGCTGCTGCTGCCATTTAGGGTTCTGTCTTCGAATGGGGGAGAGGACGCACGACTAGGAATTTGGGGGAAACTTGTGCCAATGGTTTTTAAAAACCGTTGGTATATGGCTCCCCAAACACACCTATACCAACGGTTTAATAAACCGTTGGTAAAAACCTCCCCACCCACATTTTTCCAACGGTTCTCATTGAACCGTTGGTAAAAATAACCTTAAACACATCATTACCAACGGTTCA
This sequence comes from Viscum album, assembly GCA_963277665.1. NCBI lineage: Eukaryota > Viridiplantae > Streptophyta > Magnoliopsida > Santalales > Viscaceae > Viscum > Viscum album. The sequence goes on from OY728120.1 coordinate 2,091,756,468, forward strand.
CTATAACCATTGGTAAAACCTTCTGTAAACTATCCTTTACCAATGGTTCTATGAAACTTTTGGTATGTAAGTGTGGGGAAAACCCACATTCCAGTAGTGTTTAGACATCTAAAATCATGATAATAATATATTTCCAACATAAAATTCTTAACCAATACCATTATGTCACCAATAATACTCATCATAATTTATTTAAATCCCACTTTAGGACATTTAATGAAACTCTAACAGTATCCCCTATAATAATTAAATTTTTGAATCATGATGATGAAAAAAGATGTTATTTATTCCCATTTTATATAAATAATATTTTAATGTAAACCTCCAACCTATGCCATAAAAAAGTAATTATAATCAAACCCCATCACATCAAAGACAACCATGACATATTTCTCATCCCATAAATGCCAATTACAACTCAATAAACATTTCCTAAAAACTATGGAAACACACTATAATGAAGTTTTAAAACCATGATGAAAATAAAATATTTTCACATAAATTTGACCTAACCATGACATGGTTATCTATAAAAATAAATTTTTATCTAATATTATATAATTTTACTTTAATATAACTTTTTTATTCTCTAACACCCTGATTATCATAAAATAGTAGGATATAAATTTTTGGACCACCTTAATGCTTTATAACAATTTAAAAATATGAAAAAGGATGGTTTTAGATCCAAAATTTTAAAATAAAAAATATAAAAGAAAAGTGTTAGGTAATACCTTATCCATAATGATTGGATCCAAACATACTAGATGTATCAAGAATTAATTAAGTGAAGGGAATATGGTGTAAGGGATGTGTTTGGGCAGTTAAGAGAAATTAATGACGGGAAGACCCTTGCATATATACCCAATTAAGGAATTAATTGAGTTTAATTTTTTAGTGAAAAAATTTATTTATATCACAGAAATTCCACTTCTTTAATAATATAATGACCAAAATTTATAAATAATATTATATAACATCTCTACATAAAAAAATAATAAGATGTAAAAAAATAACCTAAAACTGAAATTTCCTATGTCATTAGTGATTATATTCATAATAAAAATACAAATATAAAAACGTATTTGTTCTATAGACATATTCATCCTATAATTCATTACACTCTACCTACTACATCTAAACCTATAAGGTTATATTTTAGAAATAATGGATGAGAAAACTACCTAGTAATGTGAAAATACGAAGGAATACAAGAAGAGAAAATTAAATTTGTGATGTAATGAAATTGTAGAGTACATCAGGAGACCATGTAATATGATAAAAAATAATCACCATACAAGATAATACAATAGTAATGTTGAATAGTCTAAATTATGTTAGAAGAAGCCTAATCCAAAGAATAATTATAATATGTTATAATATTGGGTTCCATAATCATAGTATATGAATGATAAAAATAATATTATGATATATAATCATTATCAATGCATTGTGGGGATAAATAATTCTAGGAACAGACTTCACAATAAAAAATGTTCATACATTTTTGTGATATATAGAAATAAATTTAAATAAATTGATTATATATCAATCCTAGATAAGTAACATGAAAACATAGGAAAATAAAATGGGAAACATTTTTACATCATCAAGTATAATTTGAAATTCCTTGACCTAGGCTTACCTATCCAAATATAGAGATAATAAAAAACTCATGCTCACCTCCCCAAATGCCAACAACTACAGGAATGTGATGATGACCTTTCCCTACCCTTTGGGAGACTATATATTTGGTTTATAAATTACAGCTATGATATATTAGGATTTAATTAAAATTTTACATGAAATATGTTTATATATATTATATCAAATAAAACATAACTGACAAATTTTTTTTTTAATCCCAAATATTCTTTAGGATAACATATAATATTTACATGGGTACTTATAAAACATTTCCCCTATCATTAGACAATGTAATTATAGGATAGTTATTTACTTATTCTTAGGAGTAAACATAAACTAAAACATGTAAAAAATATTAACAAAATATTCTAAATACATGTAACTAGTTTCCAATATCATTTATAAATAGATGAAATGAAAGTAAATAAAGAAGTCTCCTATAAATAAGACACAACTAAAATGATATATAAATTTCTTATGGACCTTTATAAAATAATGCATGTTTATAGACCAATACTTATAACAATTCTCAGTATAATCCATATGCTACCACCATGTGTCACAACATGAACCTACATTCCTCATAGAGAAAATATTTTTATATATTCATACTAGAAACCACACAATTTTCTCAGGTAATGAGTGAGTATTACATCCTAGTTTCATTCCCAATTTGTTTTTAATATTTTCTTAGAGATTATGATAATAGTTTATGAATGTGTAATGTTTTTAATGAGTGACTCACAACCCAACCAAAAATATCGTCATAATAATGAAGATAACATAAAATAAAAAAAATGAAACAACATAGAAGAAAATAATTACAAAATAATAAATGAAAAAACCATATCCAATCCCATTAATCAACAAAAATAAATATTATCCAAACCTCTTTGATTTCTCAAACCCACTATAAGGATAGCAATACAAGACATACTTTATTAGATTATACTTATCCTCATTAAATAAAACTACTTGTGATATATCAAACAGGATACTAATTATATTTCTCTCACATCAAAATATCAAGATACATTTATAAGGATATACCTTTATGAAAATCCAATCATCAAAATGGAACTTTTAATTTGATTTTGGTTTCCTATTTAGATCTTCTACATTATTTGTGATTATTTGATATGTTTCTATATAGACTTTATTTCATATATGGATTAGTTAATCAATTCGGGCCTTAGAAATTTCCTATTTCCAACTTTATCCAAACATGATATATTTTGAGATTTATTCCCATACAGATATTAACAAGGTACCATATGTATAATTAAATGTAAACTACATTTATAAGATAATTACACAACGGGTTGGTCTCATTTTTTATAGAAATTGAATGAGAATGATCTTAGCATATTATATATCCTATTGAGAGTCTTGTTAGATTATCCATTATCCCAAGGGTGGAAAGAAATTCTCAAATATTTCACTATATGAGATAGACAAAGAACTCCATACATAAATATTACTTCATTTTAGATGAATATTTCATATAACACATAATAATAAAAACTATATAACACTAATGGTTGAGTGTATTTGGAGACTAGATACATTATCTAGTAATTTCATGAAATATATTCAATATATCCCATAAGTTTCTTCATACATATTAAACTTCTAAAAAAATATCCTACTTAATATCTATCTTCATAACATAGGGAAATATAAACATAAAAATGGGTGATCTCATATTATCTATAACGGTAAACAGGGGAGACATCAATTGAATATCATACATGAGTATAAGATAAGAATAACAGTATGAGATCTTGATAGTAAATTAAAAAATTCAATCACAATCATTAATAAATAGTTCATCATGAGTAATGTTAAAAAGATTATCAACATAAAATACATCAGTGATAAGAATGTGGAATAATCAATAATAATTCATGAGTCTTGAGAGAAAATCATAAGAATAAGAACATCTTATATGAATGTGGAACAATCATTACCATATAAAAAAATTTCCTTAGTCAAGGGAACCTACTAAGACCAACATAACAAAGTTTACCAAGTACCATAGTGGATTGGGTTCATTCCTTATACACATTTAATTCATAGTTGAACGAGTCCATCTAGAATTATATTCACTGCCCATTCCTTTTCAAAATATCTGATGAGATTGCTATTTTTACCAAATTCATTATATGGTTATATAATTAAATTACCACATTTTTCATAATGAAAACCATACATATGTGTTACACAATATCATAAAAGAATTCACCATTACATTATAGATTAATTAACTCATGGGAATGAAATGGGATTTATGAAAATATCCATAAAACCATATCATCATAATACATACATAGGAGGGATGTGGATTGTATCATACTATAATACCCCTAGTGAAGCATAAATATTCCTAAAATATGTTAAAATAGATGAAAAATACTTATATTAAAGCCTTATAAACATTATTTGAAAAACAAAAGAAAATATCCTTCTCTATTGGTAAATTTTGTAAAACACATTCATAGAAAATTTTGGATAGTATACTTTTTTAAAACAATTTGAAATATGTAAAAGAGTAATCATGATTATGAAATTAAAATATAGTGGAAAATACATTCATGTTCTATATTTGTATGAAAAACATTCTATTAATACATTTTTAAAATAATTCAAAAATGATTCATACGGAAGATGTTTGAAAATATTCATTTTAATAATTCATAAATAAATTAAAATATTATAGAAATTAAATTATTAAAATTTTATATATTGATAAATAAACCATTAATATTTCTGGTTATCTTGGATATAGAAGAAAATTATTCCCTTCCATAAAAAAATAAATAGGGTAGGATTTTCCTAAAATCATTATTTTATTCTTTTTGAGCACCAAAGTGGGTCAAATTTGAAGGAATATCTTAGAAAATCATAAATTCATATATGAAAAAGAAAATATATGAGGCTTAAAAGAGATAAAATAATGATTTTCCAAATGGAAATTGAAGTATGAACAATCATGAATGAAATTATGATTGTAACATAAACACTTACCTCAATTCTCGACTTGCATCACACATGATCTAAAAACCTATATAATAAATTTATATTTATTATATATATATATAGAATAAATATATTCATTCTTATATTAAAAAATATTATTCAATTATAATTTCCAATCACCTATTTAATATTATTTATGCACTAAAATAAATATTATGTGTGTCAATTGTTTCATTTTTCATGATTTTTTCTATTTTAAGGTTCTGATAAATTTACCTTTTTCATTGTTTCATCATATAAATAATAATAATACTTTTATAAATACTATATTTTGTCATTAAATAATCTTTTATTAAAATCTATGTATGGAGGAGATGTAAAATGAATTACATCACTTTATGGAGGTGGTAGTCTACACATACACACGAGTGATGCTTTCTTTTAAAAATCAATTAAAATAAAGGAATATAATAATTTATCTTTATAGAATAATAATTATATCACACACACACATATATAATATATATTCATTAAATCCATCAATATAACCATCCTCTTGAGGTTGTGATGAAAAATTAAACACATCACTCTATGGAGTCAATAGTTTGTACATATGATTGAGTAATAGTTCGATTTTCCATTTGATGTAAAGGAGATATATAATAGTTCTACCATTAACATAAATTTTTACTATATTAAATATATTGTGGTAATTGTATTAATATATTTATTGGAATATTTTTAGAGATTATATTCGTAAGAACTTTGAAGTAGATCGGTAAAGCAAATTACATATTCTTTGAGTATCATCTATTTTCTAAAATATTAAGAAATGTTAGGATGGTATTTAGGTGAAAAAAATACCTATAGGATTTTGGAAGGATATATGGGATGCTATTTTAGATGATATTGGTAGATTTAATGTGATTAATAGTGGTATATAAGTTACAAGATGAGGTCACCTTTTATAAGTGATTGGAGTGGAACACTTGTTTGTATTTTATGTTTTAAAATAAAATATATTCATATTCATAGTCATGTAAGAAAAGAATTTTTTTAATATAGAATTAATATTTTTTTAATACACTAAAAAACTAAGATTTAGAAAAGATTTAGTGATATTGGAAGCCTTATATCTTACTTTATCCCCATTTTTAACCCTTTTCACCCCTATAATAGTGAAACATTTTTTACCACAATAATGATTTTTTATGGATATAGAATAATTTTACCATATGAAAAAATATTTATTATTATTATTATTAGAAATATCTAATCCATTTTACAAAATTCAATTCTTATAGGTGAAAAAAATTAATTCTAATATCATATCACAGAAAACAAAAAAAACATTTTTTTTGAAAAAATTAATTTTTATGAATAAAAATGAATTTTTTTCTAATTTTATGACTTCTAACAAATATAATATTAATGTTGATTTATTTTATTGAATATATTATATGAATATTTCATCAAAACAATTCATCAATAGTTATCAATTTAATTTCTTAGTATAAAATTCCATTGGGTGCATAAAAATAGTTCTATGAAAAACATACATTTTCCCATTAATTATTTTTATCTTTATTTTTAACCATTTGATATGATATCAATGAATTCTCACTCAATTTTATATATTTTTAAATAGTAATTTAACAAATTTTTTTTCAAAATAAAAGAAAATAACTTTTAAATAAAACATAAATTTAAAGTAGAGTTTATAAAATAAACATTTATGTAAGCAAATAATTATTAAACAAACAGTCCTTATCAATTTCAACTCTTTAATGAATGTTATTAACTGATTTTATAACATGATTTTTATCAATTTTATTTAAATATCTATTAATTTATTTCATATTAATTTATCAAAAGCTACTTATCACATCAAATTTATTAAAGAGATATATTTTTCTAAAATCATGATGTGTTACATTATACCCCCTTATAAGAATTTATCCTAATAAATTAAATTACATTGAAGTAAATAAATGAGGATACTTATGACTTATTATATCATTGAGATCCTACATATCATCCATGAATTTATTATTCCTCCATAGAAACTTAACTTGATGATAATTATTTTTCCATATCACTTTATGTCTATAAACCTATATTTCTATCGACTGTCCTCATGAAAATGATCATGCACAGTGGTAAAACCTTAAAGTTATTTAAGTGTAAAGGATTTGTTTTCTACGTTCTAAAAATAGACACATAGAACAGATCATGAATATGTTAAAGGTTTAGTGAAATCTCCAAATAATAACCTACTATCCTCAAATGATCATGAATCTCATAGAGACTGATATATCTATAGCTCAGCTTCCGTTTCTTTATAAATCTCATAACAGTCATTCGAGGAGATATCCATAAGAATGTATTCTCATGAAAATAAAAATATTGACACCATCTATGGTTATTGATATAAATCATCAATAAACTTTAATAAACCGTTATTTGTGATAAAAAAATCATTTTAGGCATTTTTTATAAAGTTGTAATAATTTTCAATTCACCATTTTTAGAGGATATTGTGTTTTAATCACATTTTTAGCTCTATAAATGATATATAGACTAATTGAAAAATGGATTAAAATATATTTTTTAATTATTTATCATCTATTTGAGGAAAACTAGAATAAGTAATATTCTTAATTTTCAGATGTTTTAATGATTATTTTAGGAGATTCGACGTTTCTTTAAGGAAATAAAAAATTTATTTAAAATATGGGATGTTTTAGAAGAACTATAGGAATATGACTGAAAAAAAACATCCCAAACCAAACATATTACATAGTCCCCAACTGATCACAATAATGAATTTTACTAAATTCACTAATAACCCACCTTGATTCAACAAAAAAATCATATAGTCGATCCATACACCATAATATAGATTCTAACATATCATGTGAAATGATTGATCGCAAGAGGAAAATATCCGAAATTCTAAAGATTCTAGAATAAGAAATTTGACAGACTAGATGGAATAAATATACAACTTAATGAAATCCCAATCTTTCACATATTGAATAACATAATCGAATATCCCTATTCCATAGCGACAAAACAACCATCCAATCGACCATGTGTAAAACCTGTCATGTGGTCACTCATCTTATACGTGATCTTTCATCTTTGTTTTGGTCACTCAAAAATTATGGTTTTATTATATTTGTTCCACCTCACAGTCAACCCATCACTTTTTTAAAAATAAACTTTTGTTGATTAAGAAATGTTCACATACAGGCTATTAATAATTCATTTAGACATCAAGTCAAATATTAGAGTCCAAAATATCAATACTCACACAGTTATTTAAAGTATACCACATAGATCCTTATGATATATAATATTTTTGTCATAATAAATAAGGAAAACATGGGGATCCCTGGAATACTAAAACAAATATGAGGAGGATATTGTAAAGGTTCTACCAGGAAAATAAGAATTGGGGTTCCCACATTGTAATAAGGAACCACTACATATAAATAAGGTTGAGATATGCGTAGGAGGAGGTAATTTTTTATGATTCTTGGATTGTGAACTTATTAAAGATAATTGTTTATTCTATTTATTTTCCATTTTTATATTCGTTTCATAATTACCTTTCCATACTCTTTATTATATTTGTATCCTAAAATAGATGGATAACATCTGAATTTATTAGGGAAGAGAAGGATTTCTCTTTATCAGCTGAGTGATTTTTCATTATTGAATAAAACTATTTTATTATTGGTTGATTTTTGTTCTCTGTGGCTATATAAAACCTTTAATGTTATTTTTTAAGGTTTCATCCTAGTTTTTTTGTTTCTAATTTGATTGGTAATTAATAATCTTCCTCCACCAAGCACAATTTTCCTTGATTGAGAAGGTTGTATTAATAGATGAGTATGTAGTGACTACTGGATTATTTATGAGGGGTGAAATTTTTTTCCTTGGTACACCAACACTATATTAGGTTTTTACTCTATAATTTATGAAATATTTTTCTTAATTTCATAAACACTGGAAGCTATATTGACCACGAAGTAATAATTGAGAGTCACATCTCCACAATATCCATCAATCTATGGTTTTGGGAAAAATTAACTTAAGTATCACACATTAAAGAATTGAATAAGGGAGAAGTAAAATAATTTTAGTATAAAGAGAGTATCACATGTAGAAATATAACCCCATATTAATCAATATTTCATCATCTATTCCAAATAAATATCACTATTTTATTTAATATATAAAAAATCCAAATCAAACACCCTTTCCAATAATCACTTTAAAAAGGAAAATAGACTTTTGTTTCCAATCCTCCCTATGATACAACCTAGTTTAACAACAATACCTACATTTAACTAGTAAATAAATAAATTTTTTACACCTAATAAGAATTTTCATTCTTAAAATGGTCATATATTTTGGGGAAATAGTTCCACAAAAGTGATAAAATCAAAAAACTAATTTTAACTTCACATATCATGAATTTATAATTATCCAATAATTTATTTTAATCCTAAAATTTAAATAACATTGAATAAATTAAGAAACCTAAAATAAAAAAATGTATTTGAGAAAATTTCTTATACAAACATAGGTGAAGATATTAGTGTTTACATAGAGTCTGACATAATGTGTGGTAATAAAAACAAAACCCTCAAGATTTTTGTGCACCCTAATTTTCATTCTAATATAAAAATATTTTATTTCATGAATAGGAAAGATACATCAAATTAAAAAATTTCTCAATCCAATTATTTCCCATATTTCTTGTAATTTTTGGGGAAGGAATCAACATACACTTAAAAGAATTCACACATGTATTATCTATCTCAAAACAAGAGGAGTGGCTATGGAGAAACTAGTTTGGAGGGAATTTACATTATAACCTAAATGAGTTACCAAATAATAGTCGTACGAATTACAACCAAGTAAATTCTATTATTGGTATGATCATGAAATATTTCTCATGCAAGGATTGTTCCATAAATTCAAGAGTATAATAATCAAAATTTATATTTACACCATTATTTAGGTATTTCAAGAGACTCTCTAAGAGAACTTGAAGAGGTTCAAGAAGTAATGTGATAAATTCCCATATAGAGTAGTATAAGAAATTCAATTTCTTATTTTCTTATTCCAATTACTACTAATAAATTATGGAGATATAAAGTATGCCACATCTAGAGGATCCTTCATGAAATATATCTCAAAAAAGAAAAAGGTCAAATTAGAAAGATTTATCAAAACTCAAAACAATACAAGAGATAGATACACAAAAGGTATTCATGAAGAAATAAATTTTGATTCATCACCTTTATTATAAACTAAACTTGAAGGCATAAATAGTTTGGAGAGACAAATAGTTATAAATAAATTTTTTCAATAATAAATTCTGACTAAGGTATGCGGTATTTTCCCAATACCTAGTTATTTTACTGATCATTATGATGAATTGTAGAACTTGGCGAATTGTGCAGTACCCATTCATCCAAGGAAAATTTATCTACATTACTAGGGATGGATGGTGTCTAACCATATCTAATATGTATTTTTCAATCATAATAACCTAACGAGACCACACTACCAATACCAGCACTAAAAACACCCCCTTACCAATAACAAAACTATCAATTACAACTCCCACTACCCTTCAAGAAAAATTAAATGAAACCCTATCACCAACCCACATAGAAAACATAATATTCACTAAAATAATCCCTATGATAATCTATATACTAGTGAAAACCCCCATTATATAAGTATTAATAACCGATACTCAAAATTCAGAATAATGATATGGTGGAACTGAATAATCAGTTTTGTAGTTTGATGAAGTTTTTTGTCCAATGACTAAGATAAATTGACAACCCAAATATTCCCTAACCTAAATGAGAATGTATGTATGAATAAAAGACAAGTGTAATGGAAATCCACCCATTGAACCCAAAATATCTTGAGACAACCAATCAAGAAGTGAAGAAGAAGATTCTATTTTGACAAGAGATGAACAAGTACAGTATGATCATAAATAACATTCTAAAAAAGAAGTTGAACAATATTTGGAAGAAAAATTTGTTGAATCACCAATCCAAAAGTAAAAGTGGAGAAAAAGGTATGTAATTTGGGGTAAGAGATCAATAATGGAAGACATTACTAGAGGAACCATGATAATGATAGAAAATGGATAATAATGATCTCCCACTTCAATTCCCATAGTGAATAACTTATTGTAAAACTATCTATCAAGAATAAATATAATGAAAAATTATCGAACAATTATTAAAAATTAGGATTAATATTCACCTACTTGAGTCCCTATGATAGATCACACAATATGATAAAATATCAAATAATATTTTTAAAAAATAAGAGGCATCAATGTAAAGAAAAATTTATTTTTAGAATAAGTGTATTAGTAATAATCACATCACAATTACTCAAAAAATTCATAATCCAGAGACATTTTACATCCCTTGCATGATTTAATATATATCATTTTTAGATTATAATTTTAATTTGGATGATTATTTAAATATAATTATCCAATATTTTTTGGTATCATTAAATAGAGAAGACTTGAATCCAACTAGATCGGTGGTAAAACTGGGAAACTGATCTATTTTATTATCCGCAGGATTATTGGAGGATTCCCAAGTGAATGTATAGGTTCTAATATTCCCATCATAATTATATTTCTTGAACATGTAGGAGGATAAAAAACTAGGATAATCACTTATTTTCTTGATGATACTATTACTATAAATTTCAAGAAAATAATTTGTTTTCATGAAGGAAAACTCACCATGGAGTTTGAATATAACACAATATACTTTAGTATCTCGTACTCCTTAAGGATCCCTTTGGTTGGCCACTCTCTTTATACTATTTCTCACACTGATGAAGAAAAAATGACTATATATCTAGGTATTTTTGATGACTTAATATCCTAATGAGAACATGTTTTGATTGAAAATTCCATAGATGATAAGGATTTCTAGAAATTTGAAAATTCTAATTTCAGTATGGAAGAAGAGGTAATTTCTACAGATTTTGGTAAATATGATGATTTATTTTTATAAGAATATTTTTAAATAATACCTATTTTTATGTATGTTCATGAAATATATTTGATAATAACCAATCTTATCTCATTCCTTGAATAACTAAAAAATATGGAATTAAATCAATTTCCCATAGTTTTAATGTTAGAGTACCAAATTAAGGGAGATAAAATAATATTTATCATTTCAAATAAATTGTACCTAAACATTGAAAATAATTTAATTATTATTTTTAAGGAGAATTTTAAATCCATTGGATGGATTCTAGGGGATATTATAGGAATATGTCCAAAAATATATAATATAAAATTATTACTAAATTAGACTCCAAAATAGTTAGGGATCTCCAAAGGATACTAAATGCCCCCATCACATAGGTAGTAATAAATATATAGAGGTTTACTATAGAATAAGTAATTTAACCCATTAGTGAATCACAATTGGTCTTATAATTCCATGTATTTCTCAGGAAAACTTGCCTAACCATTGCAAGAAATGACCAAAATTATCCAATCCCTATGATAATTTAGAATAGTTAGAGAGGATGTATAGATTACAGGCTGATAAAAAAATTAATGAGAAAATTTGACATAACCTTTTAATTAATATATCATATACTATGTAATTGGTTTGTAAAATACAATATTTCTTTTCTAATATTTTTTATGATATATTCAAGGACCCATTACTCCATAGTAATATGAGAAGAATAATTTTACCTACCCCTATGGAACCCATTCTTATAGGAACATTACTTTTAGGCTCTAAAATAACCCAAATAAATTTCATTGGTGCATGTTAAGTATATTTTAATACCACATTAAGGACTTCATAGATGTTTTATTGTATTATTTCACTATTTTTTGTATTCTTTTGAAAATTGTCCCAAAATAATATCAATGGAGTTTTAGAGAAGACTTTAAACAAATTATTAAAAACTAGAGTGAATGTTTAGAATACACCATATGAGATTAGAGGATAGTTTATAATATACCCATTGTAATGATACCTTGCAATAAAAATTAATGGGAAACCAAATTTTCTACCTATAGATCTATACCACAAAGTCAATTGGGAGGTAAGAGAGATGAATATAAACTTAGAAAAATATTGATAATAAATAAGATTTTTTATATAAGAACTAGTGGAAATATGAATAGAACCCATTGAAAACTCAAAAATCTATAAATAAAGGAAATGAGTTGCTCCTAAAATGTTGATTTAATAAAAGAAAACCCATACTAGATATGAAGTGTTGTTATTCATATTAAGGATGAAGCTAATTATAGGTAAAATTTATTTCAAATTGGAAAAACTATTTCATAGTTATTAATTTTAACCATGTTGGTGTTGTGAATATTGTTAAAAAAGGAACCCAAAATCAATTCACTATCAATATATACATGATAATGATATTATATGGGAATCTACCCCAATATCTAGTGGAGGAGATCAAACTCTTTCACCTTATATATTAACGAAAACCCACAAAAATGTACCTGTCTTAAACATTTGATTGCATGCTGTGACTTTATTTAAAATCTAAATGAATTAAAAATTATTTTCAATTCATTTGGGTCACTATATTATTTATGTTATGGGGAATAAATCTTATAATTTAGTCCTTTTAAATGATTTTTTAAATTTTTTTTAAAGAAAATGTGAATTTTTTATTTGATTTTTTGTGTTTTTTGAAACTAGTGATCTTAACTAGAATAACATTACCAAATATTAACCCATTATAATATTGTTAAACTATAATAACCCTTTAATTCACCTTTTATGAATATTTAATTGAAATTATTTTTAAAATACAAGTGAATTAATTTCATAAAAAACTCAATAATTTTTGAAACTCATTCTATGGTATACTATCATATATTTTTGATCATGTATGTTTAATGATTATAAAACCATTTAAACATTTTTTAAAATTCCCTATTTCCCAAGATACACATGAAATAACAGATTAATTAGAACAAGATGATTAATATAATCAAAACCTTAGAGTACCCAAAGAAATTATATTTATTTTTTGGTGTAAATTTGTTGGATTTAAATATTATTTTATAATGATATCAGTTTTAAATACTTTATCAATATTTATCCTTTTAAACCTTAGTATTGATGAATTAATATGATATTAAGTCAATTTATAATAAAAATATTCCATCTCTATTTCTTTAAATATTGTCTTATGATCTATATTGAATTTAAGTGTGCGTAAGGAATAGAAAAAGTGGTGAATAAAATGTTGATGAAATCCAATAGAAATTTATTGAAAACTTGAAATTAACATTTTTATCTATTTTATTAGTAAAATCATGATTTTTAGAGTTGGAAAATTTCATATATTTAATTCAATGTTGGCCATGAGATCTTCCTACTATTACAAAGAAAAAAGTCCCTCTCTTTCCCTAAAAATATGATTGTGAAGAGATATCCATATTTGAAAAAATTACAAAACAATTAAATTGGGAAGTAAGGAATAAATTTATGATGATTTTAAATTTATAATGGGGGTAACCTAATCAAAGAGTGAGAGAAGGCCCCGCACCTACCATAGAATTTTCAAACTCCCTCACTACATTCATGATCAAAACCAAAGATGATTTGTTTTTGAAATTCCTACTAGAGGAAGCACAATCTTGAATGATTACTACCTCCAAATTTATAAAAGGTTTGGTATATCCATGGAGAATTCAATTAATAAAAATTTATTTATGGAATAAGAGGTTTAATAGGTATCCATTGTTAGATGAAACTTAATTTCATGCATTAATATTTATCTTAGTGTCAATTCCTCTCATTCTTCCTCATCAATTTTTGTTTGACCACTATTTTCTACATGTTTTCATTATAAAAATTACTCTAGTGGTTCTCATATTTTCATTTATCTTATTTTTGTTTTTATTTAATATAATTTGAAGTATCAATGATAATTCATTTAAAGTATTTAGTGTGTTTTTGAAGTATATTTTCATATTATAATTGACTTGAAGATCCCATGGAAGGAATTTATAAAATCAATATACGTCCATATAAGTATTCAATGAAGAAACTTATTGATGTTGGATTCCATATGAGACATCGTCTAGTTGGTTTATTTCTATTGGCTAGTGGAAAATATGGATAATATCTCTTACTTTCAGCAGGAATCCACTGGTTAGCTGGAGTAGGTGCACCGTCCAACTGGTGGAAGAAGGCAGAGCCTAGAATATATCTAGGATCATACTATCTTGTCAGTGGAATCAAGAGGCTAGATCGGGGTGGCAATTCTTCTTATCAATTTTTCTTAAGTTTCAAGGTACCCACTCCTCTTAATGGGTCGTCATAAAACCCCAAACTTTTAGGCATTGTTATTTTTTGTTGAATTAAATTTTATTTTTATCTTTCATTAAATGTAACATAATTTCAAGATTTCATTACACACAACCATGTATTATCTTTCACAACATGCAACACTCTGTTAGCTCAAGTGACACCCAACACTGAGTTTTAACAAATCCATGATCTATTATTAATTTTTTTAAACAAGATTGTTATAACCTAGACATTAAAAATAGATATATTAATAGTTATAAATACTATATAAATATTTTTTATAATGTTTTTATATCCTAAAACATGTTGATAATAAAATATATAATTTTCAATAAAGTATTTATATGTTTCAAGAATACTATTTTCTCAAAAAAATGTTTCACATATTTTGTGAAAAATAAAAAAATTAGTTTTTGAAACATTAAAATAATGTATATTATAAAATAGAATTCATTTTTGAATTGATAAGGTCAATATTATCTTGTTTATAATTTTTTATATTTTTCTAAAAAGATTCATTTTGGATGAATAGTGAAAAATTCTGAAATTCAATTGAAAATAGGATTTTTTTCATAATTAATTTATAGTGATAAATTATATTTTTTATTTGTTTTAATGTAAATTTATTTCAATTTTTTATAGATTTATCCAATTTAGGTTATTTTAATCAATTTAATTTTTAATTTATAAAAAAAACATTTCAATCATTTGAACATCTTCTCTTCAAAACCATACTTTCTCATTGTGTCTCTAAGATTAATTTTATATTAAGTTATTTATAATTCTGAAAATTGAATTGGGAAAAATAAATTCCATATTTTGAATCAAAATAATTAATTATATATAATAATTTCATCATAAATTTTTACCAAAATGAATAGAGAATGCAGTAAAAATTAACTACAACAGTTAAGGTAAAACTGGGATTATGAGTGGGATTAAACTAAAAAGATAAGGGAAGAAATAAACTATAATATTTTATAAAATACTTTTAGGGAAATAGTTTTACCATTAAACCTATAAGGTTTTATATTAGACTAATTTGGACCCTTTTGACATATGAAAACATGAGAGTAGTTATTTCTTCTCAAAAAATACAAAGCGTGTCCTCTCCCCCCACTTGTAAATAGCCACTGCATATCCTATCTTATTAAAACAAGGAAATATATTTGTATCATACAATATATACCCAAATTACTCTCTAAATTCCCCCCATAATAAAGGCCTTATTCTATATAGAAAGGAAACCAAGAAATGCCTTAGTGAAAACCAATAAAGGATACCCGAAGAATATGTAAAATTCATCAACAATCTATTATGTTTTATTTCTTACTAAAACCCAAAAAATTATTTTTATATACTAAATATATATTAAAATAATTACATTACATATAATTATATGATTTTATGATATGTTAATTACATACAATCATATTGAATTCCACCAAATAAGTTACAAAATCACCATTCATGTGTATCACAAACTACCGCCTCATGAACCAATGTTGTCATTTTTCCATTACCACCTATCAAGGATAGTTATAAGAAATGATTTATTTTTTATAAATTATATATTCTTTTTATTATTTTATTGTGATTCTTTAATTTTTATATCATAAATACCTTCATGATTTTCATATTGTAGGAATATGATAATGTTGTTCATGTGTACGGTGGTCTACCACCTCACAAAGTGATGTGATTCATTAACTAATTAGATTGAATGTATTAATGATGGGTTTAACAAAAAACATGATATATAAGTAAGAAAAATTATTATATGATGATAATATATCAATTAAATTTATTTTTTTCAATCTGATAAGAAAATGGAATCAAGATTCATGCATGCGTACTACCTACCATCTCCATGAGTGGTGCATTTCTTTACTTATTTCTATCTTTTATAGATTATTATAAATACATATATACTAAATATATATGATATATAAATAATTTTTATCATTAATGAGATGATTAAATCATGATCAAAGTATGAGAACCAAAAACAAAAAATATATAAATATTTACAAAAAACAAATGCGGTTATTACCAAAAACATAACTTTACCATGAAATCATTAAAAAGTGGGTAATAAATGGTACTAAAAAGATAATATATGGTATGAAATATATAAATATTATTATTTAATATATTTATAATAAATTTTTATTTATTATGAATTATGTTTGAATGAGTATGACAGAACTCAGGACTTAATGTAAGGGATTTTCGTCTCACTTTGTTTTTATGTGAGACACAAGCCACATTCACAACCTATTTATTTTATGTCGCATGTATGATGACAACGAATGTATTTGATAATTATTAAACTAATAATTATTGGGATTTATATATCCAATTTATGATATCTCTCTTCCATGGAGTTTATGTTTAAAATATTTCCACACTGGTAAGGGTTTTTGTCTAAATTTTCCATCTTTTAGACATACATTATGTTATAAACTATATTCCCTCATGAGGTGTATATAAATTCCCTTTAACATGTAATATAATTCATTTAATTATACTCATCATATTTTATGTTACATTTTATGTTACTCCTTCATGGTTCTAATGATTCAATGTTACTAAATTGGTAAAGATTTTAGGTTACAATGTCATCATTTATCAGGATCAATTTTGATTAAGTATAAAATTTTGAAATATGATTCTCTGAAACTAAATAATTCTCATGAAACTTATTATCAACTGGTTATTCATTATATATTCAAGTAACTTTTACCATTATTCTACTTATTTGTATGAAGATTGTTTTTAGAAAAAATGATTTATTTCCCTATTCAAATGGAATTTTTTAATCAAAAACCATGTTTTTTAAATATGTATTCAATTTTTTTATTAATATGTTTTGATTTCTAAAATACACTTGTCCCTAGCTTTGATCTTTTTAAACAATTTCTTGAAATTAATCTTCATGTGGTTTTTCAAACAATGTTTGTTTGGATTTTCCTAGAAAATGTGAAAGGAATAATCCTCATCAATAATAATTGCTTCAAATAATCATTTATAAGGTTTGAAGATTGTTTTAAAAGATAAATATTTCCAAAATATTTAAAATTTTAATTTTTTTTTCAAAGTGTAAAAGAAACGTTCCTCAATAAATTTGTTAAAATATATTTCAAAATTATTGTCCATTTAATAATGCATATGTTGGTGTTATCTATGCCCTACTGGGGATAAAATTCAAGGATACCATTCATATTATTTATTTGGATGGATTATGTTTGGATGGAATGTTTTTAATGAAATATTTTTCCCTTTCATGGGTTATATCATGATACAAGGCCTTCGAAACTCACTTCTTTTAATGGGTTATACTATGATCAAATTGTTATTAAACAAGTATCCTTTGCACATGTTTTGATAGGATGAAATGTTTTTGATACCCATTTCATTTAATGAGTTGCAATATTATTAAGGTTTATAATATTGCGTCACAAATATTTATGGTTTCATTTTGTGATGGGTGGGACCTATATATCCCTCCAATGCAATGGGTAATGAGATATATATCATGAGATAGACAAGGATGGAACTGTGTGTGAAATTTGATTTGTAAGATATGGATGGAATAGGATGTGAACCTAGTTTAGTAATACATGGATGAAATATGTCATGAACCTGGTTTAGTAATAAAGGCCTAGAATGGTGAGTCAACCCATTTAATAAATGAATTTTTCAATTATTATGGTCATGCATGTTAGCCTTTCCAAACATGTAAATAAATTTTCTGCTCATCTGTATGCCAAAAATTCCATGTCTTATTCTCTCATGGATAATGTTCTTTCATTCCATTACGCCTCATGTATTTTGAATTACCAATCATTATGTTATGAATTATGATTATGATCATTGATATGTAGGGCATTGTTTTCAAATGTCATGTTCAAGTTCTCATACCCTCCTTCAAGAACGCATGATCTTCAGATTAACCTCTTTGCAGGTTAATCAGTGTTTATAATTTAGTATAAGAATGGGTAAGAACTTCAGAATAAAACAAGCCCCTACCTTGTTGACATTTGTTTCCATATCGCTTCTTCTTCAAGGTTCTAAGAGGTAAATGGAGTTCTTCGTTCTTTGATGTACATCAAAGTCGATGATGTCCCGCTGACATTCTTCGTTCTTCATTGGGGAGGAAATCTGTCAGAGGTTCATCAGAGAATACTCACATTTTAATCCTTATTACACTATCACATCAAAATTTTAAAAAGAAAACATGTTGCCACATTTATGTTATGCTGTGATGTCCCATCATTACGCTGTTTCATTTATGAAATAGTGACTCTGTTACATGTCATTAAAGCGTTATTACGATGCGTGTTAATGCGACATTAATGAGCTCCATTAATGTGTATCATTGATTCCTCGTTACTACACCACAGTGTCGCCGTGTCATCTCTCATTGGTGAGAAAAGAAATAAAATAACATTTTCAGTTAATTTTTTTCTCTCGAAAAGTATGAAAATTAACTTTTTAGTTTGGTCCTTTCCGGCCAAATTTATATACTTTCTAGGAAAGTCATTGATTTCTAAGTTCAATGGTGACCCTCGATTTTTGATCTGAGAACCGACTCAAAATTTAGAAAAACCCGCTCGCAAGTTTACTGAAAGTACCTAAAAAAATGTTCAAAATTCCATTCTGGGCTCACTAGGCCTTGTAATCACATGATGTCAGAGCATATAGTCTTTAAATAATTCCATATAATTTCAAAAAACATTACAAGAAAATTATAAGACGTTTCATTCTCCCCGCCTTAGGGATTTAGGTCCTTGAAAGCCAAAACTAGGGATTATCAAACAAATGGTGGTATTAAGAACAAATATGAGCCTCTCTCTCCCATGTACTCTCCTAGATATCCCATTCTACTATAGAACATGCACCAGGGGAATCGTTCATCCTTGTAGGAGCTTTTAATATTGATCCTATATATCCACCAGGAACTCTAGAAACATCGCCCCGATGCCATTGTCCAATTTTCCCCATTTGATGATGTGCGATGGATCATGCACGTATCTCCCCAGCTGCAACATGTGGAAAACATCATATACATAGTGCATCAATGGTGGAAGAGTAAGTTAGTACACCACCTTTCCAACTTTACATAGGATTTGAAAAGGTTTGATGAACCTCAGAGATAGCTTTCTGCCCTGGCCCAATCTTCGCAATCCTTCTCAGGGTGAGACCCGAAGGAACACATGGTCTCACTCCTAGAACTCCAAGGGTCTCCATTACCTATCTGCATAAGACATTATTCTACTCTATGCACTACTAGTCCACTCCAGGATGACATTCACCTTCTCAGTGGTTGCCCATAACAACTCTTAACCAATGAGTGCTGACTCCCCTGGGTCTATCTAGTACATAGGTGATTTTCACGGTTTTTCATACAAGGCCTCGAACAGTGTCATTAAAATGGTGGAGTGATAGCTATTATTTTATTCAAACTCCACATGTGGTAGGTGGTCCTCCCAACTATGACCAAAATCCAAGACGTATGCACGAAGCATGTCATCCAAGGTCTATATGCTCTACTCTCTCAAACCATCCGTTTGGGGATGAAAAGATATGCTCAAGTGTAGCTAAGTACCGAACAACACCTATATTACCTTCCACAACTGGGATGTAAAGTGTGAATCATGGTCTAAGACGATTATTGAAGGAACCCCGTGATGCCTCACTATCTCCTAGATGTAGAGGTATCCCAAGACCTCTACTGGTCCCTACTCCCAAATTGGTAGGAAGTGAGCTAACTTGGTAAGTCGGTCAACGATCACCCAAAAAGAATCATGGACTATGGATGTATGTGGTAACCCAGTAACAATGACCATTGAAATACAATCCATTTCCACTCCGACACCTCAAGTGGCTGAGCCAAGCCTGCTGGAACATGATGATCGGCCTTCACTTGCTGACAAGTGGGGCATCGTGAGATGAACATGGCCACTAATTTCATCATTCCTCTCCACCATTATTGACATCGGAGGTCCTGGTACAACTTCACCACTATAGGATGTACCACCAAAGGGGATGTATGGATCCCCCTCGACACCTCCTCCCGCAATACCATTAGTACTATGGTGCACCCTCTTAAAAGGATGACATGCTTCCCACCTATCAAAAATCCATCAATATAAGGACCCATACTTTACATACATTGTTAATACTTCAAAATTGAAGCACACTTATTACAACATATGACAAAACCACAAAGGACCGTATAGGTATAGTGTCTTTAGAAACTGGGAAACATAAACAACCGGTTCATAAATCTTCTATAGTGTCTCCCATTTATTTCATCATATCTAGGGTCCCTTTTAGCATATTCTACTTAATATCTATCTTCCTGACCTGGGGAAAATAAAACATAAAAGGGTGAGCTCAAATGCTCAGCAAGGGCAAATAAATGAAATAAAAATCATATCATATCTTTTTGAAAATCAAAACCTGCAAAAGAGATCATAATATCTTAACATGGAATAAATCATAGAAGTGAAAATGAGATCCCCATAATCATAACATAAAACTTGAAACTTTGTGGTATGCACACCTAATCATGGAAAATCATTTCTTGTTAGTCATGACTCATCGCCAAGACTATCTTAGTGGACAAAGTCCCTTTCTGAACCGAGTTCACTCCTCGTTTCAGTCCTGTATCACTGAACCGAAATAACCTTCCGTTCCAGCCATGTCTATCTCATGAGATATAAAATATTTACCCAATGCATTGGAGGGAGATATAGGTCCCACCCATCTTATAATGAATCCTTTCTTATGTGTGCCCCATAATCATAAAACATACATCATCACATAACACATGTAACAAAAATGGGATTCTTGAAACATCATGACATCATAAATAAATTCATATAAGATAAAGGAATTCATAAAAATAATTCCATCACAACATGATCAAATCAATGTAATAATAGGGATAAAAACATAACCCTTTATTATCTTAGATGGAAAATAATTTTGATAAAACACTTGAACTCCATTCTTGAGGAAAATATCCTTTCTTTTTCAAAAAAACATTTTTCCTTTCATAACATGTCATACGACTTTAAAATTAAAGAAGTTGATTAAAAATAAACTTGAAAACTTGTAAAGGAATCTTCTTGGAAATAATGTTTTAGAAATCCATTCATGCATTATAAGTTAAAAAAAACATTCTTCGTACTTTTTTCGGAAAAGTCAAAAAGTACCTCGTATGAAAAAAACGTCAAAAGATTCCTTTCATATCTTTTACAAAAAAACTCACCGAAGGGTAAAAAATGGATTTAAAAAATTGTAGGTGGATGGAAATAATATTACATATTGATGAAACATGGATGTGAATGATAAAATACACCCCAGTAAATACTTACGAATAAACAATCTCGGATAAAAATGAGATTGTGATATTTCCCTTACCTTAGGTCCAATTTGCTTTGTACGTGTTCGAAGCTCCTCTATAATGGTTTAAATAATGTTATTGACTTATTCCAGAATCATACATATTGATATGATATCATATATGGTCATATTCTTAGCTTCTTGATAGTAATATTTCATGGTTACTTGTTACTCGGGTCTTTATTGCCTTTTGTTCTTATGCGTGTTTTGCCGAATACATTCTTATTCTTCTTTTAAGGTTATAGATACCTTATATCCAGAATGGTATTAGTGTAACATATATCATATTTATTCATTCAATTAATTTATATAATTACTATGTAATGATGATCATGTAGAACGAGTCGCGTCACATCGTGGAGACGGTATTCCGTACGTACGCACGAGTGATGATATCGTTCCTATGATCGTGGAACTGTATTGGAGTATATATATATTATTTCAGTATCAATATTACTTTATAATAATCATAAATAGTTACTCATTACACCATTATACCCATCCTTGTGAAGTGATGGTGGAAAAATAGATTACACCACGGCGTGGAGACGGTATTCCGTACGTACGCACGCGCGGTGATTTCTTTTTCCGTAGGATGGATAGATGGTGAAATAGGTTTGTTTCATACTTATAATAACATATCAGTATATGAGTGATACTGATGTTATTACTTCATAATGAAACAACCTAAGAAGAATAAGTGGAAGAAGAAATAAAGATGAAAGAATTGGTAACGGTAATTACCTCTTCTTCGAAGCGCCTCTTTGAGACCTCCTCTTAGGGCACTAAAATTGGTCTTTGAGGAAGACCAAAACCTCTAGGATTATTCTAGGGAAGTGGAGAGGAGAAAATGACAGGGGTTGGCCGAGCTTGAGTGCTCAAATTGGTGTGAGGAGGAGGGGGAGGAGGTGTCCTTTTATAAGGGAGGAGAGGGGCACCTTAGGAATATCTCAGAATATTATTTTATATTAAAGTCAAAATCGGTTTATAATGGTTCCAAAGGGTCTTATTTCAAAGCTAAAGTGGGGATGGGTCGAAAGCCTATCAACCAATAAGATTTCGACATGTTTAGGGTATTATTTTAACCTTATCAATTAGATTTAACTCTAAGTTAAATAATTTAACTTTTACCATGTCTTTTTGTTTTCTTTCACTATATGGTTAATACACTTACTATAACTTGCCAAACGAACCCCAAATTGTTTATTATTAATATATATATCCTTATCTAAGTCATTTGGCCGAACCTTAGATTTTTAGGAATAAAATAACAATTACTAATATAATATTTTATTTAAAAACTATTTTGTGTCAATTTTGACATTATTTGATATATGATTTTTGTAAAAGTCATAACAGAATTATATGTTCGAACCAAGTTGACTAAATCAACGCTAATATATCATAGTAACCTAGAAAATTAGTGGAATTCATAAAAAGTCTCAAATTACATTTATTTTGGTGTTTATAACATCAATTATGTCAATATTTCATTAATAAGATAATTACTGCATCATCATTGTGTCATAAATAAATTAAATTATTTAATGTCTAAAAATTACAAATAAAATACCATTATGTAGGAAATATTTTTAGCTTTCTAATGAATATTTATAGTCGAATTTATCTTATGTATAACCCCATATTAAAAATGATTTACTTATTAAACTTTGATTTTAACTATTTTAACCCTTCTTTAAATAAATTAATAATAAATGTCCTAATCTAATCCAAGTGGGCCTAAATGGTCATATTTTATTCCTAAGTTTGTTTTTGGTTGAATTACACTTGTCCAATAGAATTAGGACATGTGTTAGGGTAATATTGATATCATATTTACCCTTAGTTACCCTATTTACTATTAACGGCGGTAAAAAAAATAAAAAGTTACTATTCACCAAAAAATTATTTTCATCTCATTGAACCACATTTTAGTCCTTGATATTAACCGTGTCTCTCGGATTTTCGAAATTCCATTCACAGAAGCGGTAAAATTAAGTTTTATGCAAAATTCTGTTTTTTAACCTACCACTTAGTGGTTTTACTATTCATCAAAAATTGAAAGTTTTCAGAAAAATACCAAAATTTCACCCTTGGCTAATTTCGATATTCTGAGTCCAAAAATGAAGTCCATTTTGAAAAATAAAATTTATAAAATTTCAAAAAGTGGTTATTACTATTCATAACGGCTAGTTTTAATAGCATATTGTTGTTTAGTGAAACTCGGTATTGCGTACGACGCAAGCTATCGAGGAAGGTCGCGATTGCGTGTAAAGCAAGCCAAGCAAGTGTTGTGTAGAAAAAGATTCCTTTGATGATTTATATAACATAAAAGTCTCGGGTGTTACATTCTACCCCCCTTAAAAAGAATTTCGCCCTCGAAATTCGTCACTTTGTAACAAACAGATGAGGATACTTCTCCCTCATCATAACCTCAAGCTCCCATGTAGCTTCTTCAAGTTGGTGGTTCCTCCATAAAACTTTCACCAATCGAGTGGTCTTGTTTCGTAGGACTTTTTCGCTACGATCTAGAATCTCTATCGGGTGTTCTTCATAAGAAAGATCTTGCTCCAGCGGTACTACTTCTGAGCTGAGTACATGTGAAGGATCTGGTATGTACTTTCCCAGGAGAGATACGTGGAACACATCGTGAACTTGAGAGAGATTCGGTGGAAGCGCCAATCGGTAAGCTACCTTCCCAACACGATCCAGTATTTCGAAAGGACCGATATATCTAGGGCTCAACTTCCCCTTCTTTCCATATCTCATAACCCTCTTCCAGGGAGATATTCTTAAGAACACTTTATCACCCACTTCAAACTCTAGGTCTTTTCTTTGGTTGTCGGCATAACTTTTCTGTCGACTCTGAGCTACTCTTATGTGTTGTTGAATAGATCTGACCTTTTCTGCCATTTCATCAACGAGATCAGGTCCTAATAGCTTTCTTTCCCCAACTTCATCCCAGCAAGTTGGAGTCCTGCATTTCTTTCCATAGAGAGCTTCATAAGGAGCCATCTGAATACTGGAGTGAAAGCTATTATTATAAGAAAATTCCACCAAAGGTAGGTGTTGATCCCAACCTCCTTTGAAATCCATAGAGCAAGCTCTCAACATATCTTCTAGGGTTTGAATTGTTCTATCAGACTGACCGTCTGTCTGGGGATGATAAGCAGTGCTGAAACTCAACTCTGTATCCAGAGTATGCTGAAGACTTCGCCAGAACTTCGAGGTAAATCTCGAATCCCGATCAGATATAATAGAAAGTGGTACTCCATGCAATCTTACCACTTCCTTTACATATATCCTGGAAAGATGATCTAGAGAGAAATCCTCTCTAATAGGAATGAAGTGTGCAGACTTTGTAAGACGATCAACTATGACCCAGATAGCATTATTGCCTTTGGATGTTTTAGGAAGTCCTGTGACAAAGTCCATAGTGATGTTTTCCCATTTCCATTCGGGTATGGGTAATGGTTGTAACATCCCCTTAGACTTTTGTCTCTCAGCTTTAACTTGTTGACAAACCAAGCATCGAGAGACATATTCAGCAACATCTCTTTTCATGCCATCCCACCAGAAGTACTCTTTCAGGTCCCTATAAATCTTCGTGCTTCCAGGATGAATAGAGAATGAAGAACTATGAGCCTCATCCAGCAACTCCTTCTTTAATTCAGGGATGGGAGGAACACAAACCCGATTCCTGAACTTTATTATCCCATCACAATCAAGGTTGAATTCAGGAACATTTCTCACCTTCTTTTGTAACTCGACATCTTCTTTCTGTGCCTCTTTAATCTTCACATGTATAGATGGTTGAACATTCATTTGAGAAAGATAAGATTTTTCCCCTTCCATTATAATTCCAAGATCCATCCTTTGTAAATCCATAAATATTGGATCCTTTGTGATCCTCATCATGGATAAACTAGCATGGTCTTGTCGACTTAATGCATCTGCCACCTTGTTTGCTTTTCCAGGGTGGTAATGGATTGAGCAGTCATAATCCTTAATCAGCTCCAACCATATTCTTTGACGCATATTCAGCTCCTTTTGTGTGAAAATATACTTTAAACTTTTATGATCAGTATAAATATCACACCTTTCACCATAAAGGTAATGCCTCCAAATCTTTAATGCAAAGATTACCGCAGCCAACTCCAAATCATGTGTTGGGTAATTTTTCTCATGGATTTTCAACTGTCGTGAGGCATAAGCTATCACCATATCATTTTGCATAAGAACACACCCCAATCCCTTCATGGATGCATCACTGTAGATCACAAACCTTTCTCCACTACAAGGCAGTGTGAGCACAGGTGCACTGGATAACCTTCTTTACAACTCCTTTAAATTCTCTTCACATTCCTCTGTCCAGACAAACTTAACTCCTTTCCGAGTCAACTTGGTGAGTGGATTAGATAATCGTGAAAAATCTTTTACAAAACGTCGATAATATCCAGCCAAACCCAGAAAACTTCGAATCTCAGTTACTGTTGTTGGTCTCGACCATCTTTCGATAACCTCTGTTTTTGCTGGATCCACAGATATCCCCTCTTTTGAGATTATGTGACCCAAAAATGCAACTTTTTGAAGCCAAAATTCACACTTGGTAAATTTGGCATAAAGCTTCTCCTTTCTCAGGGTCTTCAATATAATTCTCAAGTGATCTTCATGCTCTTCCTTGCTCTTTGAATAGACAAGAATATCGTCTATAAAGACTACCACAAATTGATCAAGATAGTCTCTAAAGACTCTATTCATTAGATCCATGAAGATAGCAGGGGCATTAGTAAGACCAAATGGCATCACTATAAATTCATAGTGTCCATACCTTGTACGGAAAGCCGTCTTTGGTATATCCTCCCTTTTGACCCTTAATTGATGATACCCTGAACGAAGATCAATCTTGGAAAAGTATTGAGCTCCGCGTAGTTGGTCAAATAAGTCATCAATGCGTGGGAGAGGATATTTGTTCTTGATAGTGATCTTGTTAAGTTCTCGATAATCAATGCAGAGTCTCATTGATCCATCTTTCTTCTTAACAAATAGAACAGGTGCTCCCCAAGGTGACGCACTAGGGCGTATGAATCCCTTATCAAGATTCTCTTGGAGTTGCTTCTTCAATTCCTGAAACTCAATTGGGGCCATTCTATAAGGTGTCTTTGAAATAGGCAAAGCACCCGGTACGAGTTCTATTGAAAACTCAACTTCACGATTTGGTGGAAGACCCGGCAATTCCTCCGGAAAGACATCATCAAACTCCCGTACAATGGGAATATTCTTAATCGTGAGTTTCTCACCAACCATTTGAGATAAATAACCTTCATTTAGTGGAATCAATACCCATAAGATGGAAGAAATTTCCACTGGAAGGTTATGTTCATCCTTGCATTGGTATACGATCGTAGATTGATCTGGAGTATGAAATGTGACTTCCCTTCTTTGGCAATTGATATGAGCTCCATGTAGAGAAAGCCAATCCATGCCAAGAATCACATCAAATTCCACTAAAGGAAGGATCACAAGATTTGCAGGAAGCACTTTCCCACAAACTTCGATCGGAGAAGAATTATAAACTTTTGATGCGACTGTTGTGCCATTAGGTGTTGTCACAGCTAACTCAACATCTAATTGTTGAGGTAATACGGTGATACCCTTAGAAAATTCTTTAGAAATAAAAGAGTGGGTGGATCCAGAATCAAATAAAACATTTTCTACTTTAGAGTGGATGGTAAGTGTACCTTTCACCACTTCGTTATCATACTCCACATCACTGATAGAAATTGCATGCGACTTTCCTTTGTCTTTAGCCTTAAGATTTTGTTGACGTCGACCATCATCATCAACCCTTGGATTTGGGCATTGATTTGCATAATGCCCCATCTCCTTGCACTTGAAACATTGAAGTGTAGTAGGTTCATTCTGTGTATCCCTTCCTTTGTTTACATCATTAGACATCTTCTTCCCATTATCGCGGCATTCAAATGCCCAATGACCTTCCTTTCCACATTTAAAACATTTACTTGTCCCTTTAAGACAACTCCCTCCATGTCTCTTTCCACACTTTGAGCATAAGGGAAAGTTCATCTTCTTTTCAGTGTGCTCTTTAGATTTTTCTTTGAATTCCATCTTCCTCTTCTTATCAAACCCATGTGACTGATGGGTTACTCCAATCTCCATCTCGACTTTGAGAGCACATCGAACGATTTCCTCGTAGCTATTGAAGTCTCTTATGGCTAACGCCCTTCGAAGACTTGGTTTTAAGCCACTAAAGAATCGATCGATCTTACTCTCAGGTTGG
This sequence comes from Viscum album, assembly GCA_963277665.1. Lineage (NCBI taxonomy): Eukaryota > Viridiplantae > Streptophyta > Magnoliopsida > Santalales > Viscaceae > Viscum > Viscum album. Next base: position 2,091,785,199 of record OY728120.1, read on the forward strand.
ATAATAATACCAGAAGCGTACCTTGCAAGTCTTGTAAAATTTGGTTCATAGGTACTAACAGATTCATCATCCCTTTGCTTCAGTTCAAGGAACTCTTTCTCCATCTTTGTTCAGAGAATACGAGGGAAGTACTTATTGAAAAATAAGTTCTTGAACTCGTCCCATTCCATAGACTCAATTTCATCCCTTTGCCTCGTATTCTTAATAAGATTCCACCATTGATCAGCATCTCCTTCCAAACGATACACTGCTAGGATGACTTTATCATGTTCAGAACATTGAAGAACTGAAAATATCTTTTCAGTAGTACTAATCCATTGTTCAGCAACTAATGGATCAGTAGACCCACTGAAAGAAGGTGGACGCTGCCTCATGAAGGATTCAACAGAATGTTGCTCCTTCCTTTGCTCGTTTGGAAGTCCTGCATGATTCATAGCTTGAGAAAGTTGTGTGAGCATGGCTACAAGATTTTGCATTCCTGCTCCCATATCGTTTGGTTGCTCAGGGGGACAATCATTGCATTGCCCATCGCATTCCGCATTAACACGGTTCCTTCGGGTTCCAGCCATTGACTAAAACCAAGAAGAATAGTGTGAGCAACACTAATTATAATAGGAAAACCACATAATTCAAGAATAAAATTTTCATGCTTAAGGTCTTATCCTAGGTTATTCAAGGACATTTCTAAAACACTAAGACTGTGTTCTATGCTTAGACTTATCCTTAGGGTTCTTACTAAGGCTTTCACATCCTAGTTTCCAAAGGTTGACTATACCATTCCTTTGATACCAACTATAACGACCCATACTTTACATACATTGTTAATACTTCAAAATTGAAGCACACTTATTACAACATATGACAAAACCACAAAGAACCGTATAGGTATAGTGTCTTTAGAAACTGGGAAACATAAACAACCGGTTCATAAATCTTCTACAGTGTCTCCCATTTATTTCATCATATCTAGGGTCCCTTTTAGCATATTCTACTTAATATCCATCTTCCTGACCTGGGGAAAAGAAAACATAAAAGGGTGAGCTCAAATGCTCTGCAAGGGCAAATAAAGGAAATAAAAATCATATCATATCTTTTTGAAAATCAAAACCTGCAAAAGAGATCATAATATCTTAACATGGAATAAATCATAGAAGTGAAAATGAGATCCCCATAATCATAACATAAAACTTGAAACTTTGTGGTATGCACACATAATCATGGAAAATCATTTCTTGTTAGTCATGACTCATCGCCAAGACTATCTTAGTGGAAAAAGTCCCTTTCTGAACTGAGTTCACTCCTCGTTTCAGTCCTGTATCACTGAACCGAAATAACCTTCCGTTCCAGCCATGTCTATCTCATGAGATATAAAATCTTTACCCAATGCATTGGAGGGAGATATAGGTCCCACCCATCTTATAATGAATCCTTTCTGATGTGTGCCACATAATCATAAAACATACATCATCACATAACACATGTAACAAAAATGGGATTCTTGAAACATCATGACATCATAAATAAATTCATATAAGATAAAGGAATTCATAAAAATAATTCCATCACAACATGATCAAATCAATGTAATAATAGGGATAAAAACAGAACCCTTTATTATCTTAGATGGAAAATAATTTTGATAAAACACTTGAACTCTATTCTTGAGGAAAATATCCTTTCTTCTTCAAAAAAACATTTTTCCTTTCATAACATGTCATACGAATTTAAAATTAAAGAAGTTGGTTAAAAATAAACTTGAAAACTTGTAAAGGAATCTTCTTGTAAATAAGGTTTTAGAAATCCATTCATGCCTTATAAGTTAAAAAAAACATTCTTCGTACTTTTGTCGGAAAAGTCAAAAAGTACCTCGTATGAAAAAAACGTCAAAAGATTCCTTTCATATCTTTTACAAAAAAACTCACCGAATGGTAAAAAATGGATTTAAACAATTGTAGGTGGATGGAAATAATATTACATATTGATGAAACATGGATGTGAATGATAAAATACACCCCAGTAAATACTTACGAATAAACAATATCGGATAAAAATGAGATTGTGATATTTCCCTTACCTTAGGTCCAATTTGCTTTGTACGTGTCTGAAGCTCCTGTATAATGGTTTAAATAATGTTATTGACTTATTCCAGAATCATACATATTGATATGATATCATATATGGTCATATTCTTAGCTTCTTGATAGTAATATTTCATGGTTACTTGTTACTCGGGTCTTTATTGCCTTTTGTTCTTATGCGTGTTTTGCCGAATACATTCTTATTCTTCTTTTAAGGTTATAGATACCTTATATCCAGAATAGTATTAGTTTAACATATATCATATTTATTCATTCAATTCATTTATATAATTACTATGTAATGATGATCATGTAGAACGAGTCACATCACATCGTGGAGACGGTATTCCGTACGTACGCACGAGTGATGCTATCGTTCCTATGATCGTGGAACTGTATTGGAGTATATATATATTATTTCAGTATCAATATTACTTTATAATAATCATAAATAGTTACTCATTACACCATTATACCCATCCTTGTAATGTGATGGTGGAAAAATAGATTACACCATGGCGTGGAGACGGTATTCCGTACGTACGCACGCGCGGTGATTTCTTTTTCCGTAGGATGGATAGATGGTGAAATAGGTTTGTTTCATACTTATAATAACATATCAGTATATGAGTGATACTGATGTTATTACTTCATAGTGAAACAACCTAAGAAGAAGAAGTGGAAGAAGAAATAAAGATGAAAGAATTGGTAACGGTAATTACCTCTTCTTTGAAGCGCCTCTTTGAGACCTCCACTTAGGGCACTAAACTTGGTCTTTGAGGAAGACCAGAACCTCTAGGATTATTCTAGGGAAGTGGAGAGGAGAAAATGGCAGGGGTTGGCCGAGCTTGAGTGCTCAAATTGGTGTGAGGAGGAGGGGGAGGAGGTGTCCTTTTATAAGGGAGGAGAGGGGCACCTTAGGAATATCTCAAAATATTATTTTATATTAAAGTCAAAATCGGTTTATAATGGTTCCAAAGGGTCTTATTTCGAAGCTAAAGTGGGGATGGGTCGAAATCCTATCAACCAATAAGATTTAGACAAGTTTAGGGTATTATTTTAACCTTATCAATTAGATTTAACTCTAAGTTAAATAATTTAACTTTTACCATGTCTTTTTGTTTTCTTTCACTATATGGTTAATACACTTACTATAACATGCCAAAAGAACCCCAAATTGTTTATTATTAATATATATATCCTTATCTAAGTCATTTGGCCGAACCTTAGATTTTTAGGAATAAAATAACAATTAATAATATAATATTTGATTTAAAAACTATTTTGTGTCAATTTTGACATTATTTGATATATGATTTTTGTAAAAGTCATAACAGAATTATATGTTTGAACCAAGTTGACTAAATCAACAATAATATATCATAGTAACCTAGAAAATTAGTGGAATTCATAAAAAGTCTCAAATTACATTTATTTTGGTGTTTATAACATCAATTATGTCAATATTTCATTAATAAGATAATTACTGCATCATCATTGTGTCATAAATAAATTAAATTATTTAATGTCTAAAAATTACAAATAAAATACCATTATGTAGGAAATCTTTTTAGATTTCTAATGAATATTTATAGTCGAATTTATCTTATGTATAACCCCATATTAAAAATGATTTACTTATTAAACTTTGATTTTAACTATTTTAACCCTTCTTTAAATAAATTAATAATAAATGTCCTAATCTAATCCAAGTGGGCCTAAATGGTCATATTTTATTCCTAAGTTTGTTTTTGGTCGAATTACACTTGTCCAATAGAATTAGGACATGTGTTAGGGTAATATTGATATCATATTTACCCTTAGTTACCCTACTTACTATTAACGGCGGTAAAAAAAATAAAAAGTTACTATTCACCAAAAAATTATTTTCATCTCATTGAACCACATTTTAGTCCTTGATATTAACCGTGTCTCTCGGATTTTCGAAATTCCATTCACAAAAGCGGTAAAATTAAGTTTTATGCAAAATTCTGTTTTTTAACCTACCACTTAGTGGTTTCACTATTCATCAAAAATTGAATGTTTTCAGAAAAATACCAAAATTTCACCCTTGGCTAATTTCGATATTCTGAGTCCAAAAATGAAGTCCATTTTGAAAAATAAAATTTATAAAATTTCAAAAAGTGGTTATTACTATTCATAACAGCTAGTTTTAATAGCATATTGTTGTTTAGTGAAACTCGGTATTGCGTACGACGCAAGCTATCGAGGAAGGTCGCGATTGCGTGTAAAGCAAGCCAAGCAAGTGTTGTGTAGAAAAAGATTCCTTTGATGATTTATATAACATAAAAGTCTCAGGTGTTACAATCAAGAGAATGTCCTAAGGATAACTGAGCATGTTGGGCCTCACAGTAAATATCTTCTAGCTGTGCCTCCCTGACTCACCGTAAGAATGGGGGAGTAACAATTATCGAATTAAGGTAAGCTGCTCTGTCTCCTCACTCAGCAGCTGCAAACCGTTCCTCCTAATAAGAATGTATACTACCACATTCCCCTTCCTAAGAGTATAGAATATATTAAAGTCATAGTGCTGGATGAACTCTAGCCATCACCGCTATCTCAGGTTTAGGTGCTTCTAGGAGAAGATATACCTGGACACTTTTGGTTTGAGTAGATGGTAAACCATTCACCCATCATGTAGTGCCGCCAAATTTTCTAGGCAAAGACCACTACTGTTAACTCAAGGTCATGGGTCACGTAGTTTTGCTCATATTGCCTTAACTACTGTGAGTTGTAGGAGATCACCGCCCTCTCTTGCATTAGGACACAACCCGGTCCAGTCCCTGATGTATTGCAAAAGACTACATACCCAACAGCCTCCTCTGGTAGTCTAAAGATAGGGGCACTTGTCAGTCTTTGTCTCAACTCTTGGAAACTCTGCTATCACATTTATGTCTACAAAAAGGGTTTTACCTTATTTTCCAATGTTAACAAGGGTGATGCTACTCTAGAAAAGTCAGGTACAATCCTCAGGTAGTATCTATCTAACCCCACGAAACTTCGCACCTCAGTCACGCTTTTGGGTGTCTCCTAAGGAAGTAGTGACTCTATCTTCTCCAAATCCACTACAATTATAGACTCATAGATGATGTGTCCCAAAAGGTGGCCGTCCCAAATCTAGAATGTTGGTGTTCTCTGAGTATATCTAGGACTATCCGCAGGTGTGTAGCGTGATCCTTCTCCGATTCTAAGTACACCAAGATGTTGTCAATGAAGAGTACCACTAAAATATCGAGGTAAAGCTAGAAGACCATGTTCATGAGTCCCATGAATAATTATATGGAATTGGCCATGACGAAGGACATTACCATGAATATTTAGTGGTTGTACCGACACCTGGAGGTTGTCTTCAGTACGTCCTCATCCCATACTCAAAGCTAGGGATAGCCTGATCTGAGGCCGATATTTAAGAACCTCCTTGATCCCTTCAGCTAATTGAAGAGATCATCAACTCTCGACAGTGTATAATTGTTTTTCATGGTCCCCGGGTTCAGGCACTAGAAGTCCTTGCATATCCTCACGCTCCCATCTTCCTTTTGGGCAAACAACACCGGGGCTTCCCATAGAGAAATGCTGGGCCTTACGAACCCCTTCTCTCTACATGTCCTCTAACTATACCCTCATCTCGCGAAGCTCCAAGAGAGATATTTGATATGTTAGTGTGGATATCGGGGATATCCTGAGGTACATGTTGATGCAAAAGTCTACCTCTCTTTGAGGAGGTAATCCCAAAACATTCTTAGGAAAAACATCCCTGTACACATCCACCAATATTGGAAAGCTTTGAATCCTCTCTCCCACTGTACTGAGGGTGAGACTAGACAACTGATGAGTGATCAAATACACCCTCCTCTGAGAAAGTCCATCCTATTCTGCAATGGTTACTTTCTCTCGGGTGAAGGAAAACCTGGTCCCATCCTCATGGACACACCGCACTTGGCGCCTAAAATAGTTGATATGAGCATGGAATGTAGATAAACAGTCCATACCCAGGATGATGCCATATGTCCTCGACACTGCTACTAGAAGTTCCCAGTATAAGATCTTTCCTTCTAGAGTAAGCTCACATTTCTGGAACTAGTGTCTAATCGTTGAATCCCATCATGTAGTAATCTCTAGCTGTAAGGATCAAGCCAATGGATCCACTAGAATCTCCGAGAATTAAATGAGTTCCATGACAAGGAAAGTGTGGCTGGATTTGGTGTCTATTAGAACTGAAGATAGGGTGGATAATACACATATCATGCCTCGAATAAACTTTGGAGAGCCATGGTCATAAGCCTCCGATACTTGAAGTTGATCATGCTCCTATCTGCCTGATCCCTAAGGTCAGGGTGGACCACCTGGAGGTGGGAGTGGTAGTACCTCGAACCGTCGCCCACTACAAACTCCTCATCCATCTCCCCTACCACATCCACCAGCCTTCATCCCTCCTCACTCGAACCTCTAACTTTATCTTGGTGGTCCCTTGATCATCTACTAATCATCCATACGGTGGGTCGGGCAGTCACGAGCCATGTGTCTCGGCCCGCTGCACGAGTATCACACCCAGCTCCTCTTTTGTCTCCCGCTATCCTGGCGGCCTCACACCACCGATCAGGAGTCTTGGGATCATCCACTAGATGATCTATCCCACTTGGACTATTGCACTATATTTTGGAAACCTACCACAGATTTCTCGGCTATCTGTCACCAGGTGGTGGCCCCCACTATCGATGCTTGCTCTGCGAGGAAGCTCTCTACTAGTAGAGTTTTCTCTATCACTCCATCCTACATGGGGATGATGAGAGACAACACAAACACCCTAATTTCCTACCCGAGTCCCTACCCAAAGAATCAAACCCCGATGAAGGGGTCTTGAACCATGTCTGTAGAGTACCGAGAATGCTTGGTGAACCTTGATGAGTACTCAACTATCATCATGTTTCCATGGTAAAGGAAATGTATCTCTTGAATACGCACCGAGCATAAAGTAAGAGAGAAGAACTCCTCATGAAAAAGCTTCTTGATGTTGTCTACTTGAGGGTCACATCATCATGCATCTGGATTGTCAGACTCCACCATCTCCCAGCTGATCCCTAAACAAGGCTTGTAGTTAAGATCACCATATAGTCAAGCCATTTCCTCACTAAGCAGAAGACCCACATCATTTACTCCCGCCAATCTTCAGAAACCTAGAAAAAACTCTCTCCCTGGAACCTAGGAGGTCTCAGTCTATGAAACTTGTGTAAGGAGATAGGTCTACACATGTCCTCTACCAGTACCACTGGTTATAGATATTGACCAATGGGTGGTGGTAGCACTGGTGCACCTCCTGGTGGGGCCATCTCAAAGCTGGTCCATGAACGGATGCCTCATCACTAAGAGAGCTATCGTACCGACCACATATCAGAATCCTTGCTAGTTTTCCCCATGGAGGAATCGTGAAATAAATCAAGATGGTCAATGATCAAAAGATTATACCCGGTGAGTAGAATCTTATACAAAATAACATTATGAGAAACTTTCGCAACCACTGTTTTTATGAATTGTGTCGAAAAGCATAATTCAAGGTCTTGGTGTATGGGTACATCGACCACCACACCGACACTGGAATCTCCGAATCTGAAAATCGGAATGAAAACATTTAGCACTTTTCCCCCAAAACAGAAACAAAAAACTCTCAATGTATGAGGTAGAACCGACCACACTTGATACCACTTTGTAATGACCCCTCCCCTGGGGCCAATTCCATGACATACCCCAAGATAACCACCTGAAGGCCATGGGTTGGAGACTAGAACTGAATGCATAAACCTACAAGTGAGAGGCATTTTCCTAAGTACCTGTATACACACACATGCCCAACCACATCCCAAAAACTAAAAGGTGAAAAAAAGTATACTGAAACAAGTGATGCGTACAAGTACAACTGAAAAATAGTGGGCTAGAATACAAACCCAAAAAAAAAGAAGTAAACATAGAAAAGTAAAAAGGGACTCTGGTAGCCATCTGCTAAAAACCCCACCTGATGGTGAGAGTAGTGTAGCTGCTGGAAGCCAATGTAGTATGTCTCATCCGCCTAATCCTACTAAGCCCAGCCTGCTCCTAGGTCACCAAGTCCTCTGTCAAAACGTCCATCGTCTACACAAGATACAACACATGCGGGAGAAGCCTGTGCAGGGGTGAGTAACACAATACTAAGTAGGGAACCATCATCTACTAAGGATAAATACCACAAAGTAACCACAAGAAAAATCCAAAAATTAAGGAAAACTTACACCAGGTACAATATAAATCACAGGAAAAAGTTTCATCAGCTATAGTGATGAAGGTTTCATACTGTTTTTGAACTTATCCCTGATGAATCATTGCGTGTCTTCCTATACACTAAGGATCCACGCGATTGATGCTCGTTTGTTGGGCTCCTAAGGATCCACAAAGCTAGTCCTTGTCTGCTGGGCCACTAAGGATCCACACAGCTACTGCTCGTCTATTGGGCCACTATGTATCTACACAGCTACTACTCAAGACATTAGTCATACCTCAACCACCATGAAGTCCCACATAGGATAACCCAATGGCTCGTCTCTTCATAAGGGTTTTAATAGAAAGGATGACATGTCGAAAGGAAGACTGGTATGTAAGATATGTGAATTTTAGTAATAAGGGGTTGGTTATGTCTGGGATCGGTCTGAACTGGTCAGAAAGACCCGACCAACCCGGCCCGGGGGTCCAACATAACCCGATTTAATTGGAATGGACCGACCTGGCCCTATTCTGGTCAAGGTAGGTCCGGTCTAGCCTAGCTAGTAGGCCATGCCAAATGGGCCTTGCTGTGTCCTGCCTAGTTTGGCTGGGGGTCTAGCCCACTGGGTCACCCAACAACCTGGTCTCATCCATCCCAGCTCGAAGGGTGTGGGTCTGGTCTGTCGGTGTGGGTCTGGCCTGCTGGCTAGGGGCGCGACTGGCCAGCTAGAGCCCAATCCACTAGGGGAAGACCAGTGGTGTGTGCCCGAGATGCGGCAACCACTACTGAATCCCCTCCATTTCCAAACGCTGACTACATAGAGAAGATCACTCCTCCAAGGTGGTGCCTTCTTAGCACTATGTCTAGCGCCTTCTTTATGTGACGGTTTGCAGTCTCCCCTCCATCGCGATTGAGTGACTGCGGCTCACAAGGTCACCCGGTCAGAATAGACGTGGGTCGTTGCCTCCACATGGTGATAGTCGGTGCCACTACTCCATGCCACCACGATAAACTGACCGGTGCGCTATCGCGAGCCACTGACCGTTCCTTATGTGGGCCACCAAAGTTGGTCCAGTGGTCCGTTTCTCGATTTGTCTGAGTCTACGGGCCTCTTGGGTCGCCACCATCCCTGCCTTGGCCTAAAATTCATCTTTCCACTGATTTGAGGATACAACCAAAAAGAAAGCACATGCGGAGGGACCCGATCCTTGTTCCTGTCGGAATGTTCCCTCCAATTTAGTGGTATAAAACAAATAAAAGTCTAAGGATTACAATTCATTCAATTAATAAAAAATTAACCCCGAATAGAAAACCTGAGAACAGAACCCTCCCGCAAAAGAGCATGATCCCAAAATTAACCTATTCATGGGTTAATCCACATTCTTGGTCTAGAATAAGAACATGGAGGAACTTCATATTAAAATATACCCCTACCTCATTGATTTTTTACTGTAGCACTTCATCCTCAAGGGTCTAATAGGTCGATGTCGTTCATCATTCTTCGAGATACGTTGAAGTCGATGATGCCTCGCTTACATTCATCATTCTTCAATGGGGACAAAATCCATTGGAGGTTCATCAGAGAATAATCACAGTTTAATCCCTATTCCACCAATGAGTCAAACTATTAAAAATAAAACAAGCCGCAACGTTTCTGTTACATTTTGACGTCGCGTTGTTACGCTGTTTCATTTGTGAAACAATGTCGTTTTTACTCGTTATTAAAGTGTCGTTATTCAATGTGTTAACAATCCATTAAGGATATCCATTAATGTGTCTCATTGCAACTCCATCACTGCACCACATCATCGCTGTGTCATCACTCGTTGGTGAGAAAAGAAATAAAATAACTTTTTTAGTTATTTTATTATTTTTCATGAAAAGTCCAAAAATTAACTTTTCCATTTTCCCTTGCTGACCGAAGTTAAGTCCATTTTAAGAAAATACCACCATTTTGAGTTCAACAGTTCCCTTAAATTTTTCATCCAAGCATCAATTAAAATGTTAGAAAAACCCACCGGCACATTTACTGAACGTACCATAAAAAAAGTTCAAAATTTCATTCTAGGATCCCCAGGCCTCAGAATCACATGCTGTCAGAGCGTGTAGTCTTGAAATAATTCCATATAATTTAAAAAAAATTACATGGAAATTATAAGATGTTATAGGATAACTACATAATTTTCCTATAATTATTTCAAATAAATAAAATATATAGGTAGTGACCAATGCGCTATTATTTATCATTACTGGTTATGAAACTTCAAACTATTGACGTATATAATTCAAATGTACTGTAAAATTACATGATATAAATTATTGGTTTGGACCTTAATCAAATAATTTTTATTCCATTCATGAGTAGATATATATAATTCCCATGAGAAAATCACAAATCTATTCCTTATTATCTATTAATGTTAGATATATGTGAACAATAATGATTAACATTTCAAGGATGTTAACTACATTCTTAAAACCTATTATTTAGAAATTTGTTATTATAATTCTCAAACTAATTAAAATTTATGAATCAATCCATGGGTGGGACATTTATATAGATCTTGTTTCCATATTTTGGCCCCCATTATTGATGAAAGGGAATCCTTAATGACATTATTAGGATTGATGTGTACACTTCCCCCCAATGAATAATTTTTTTATTCCTTGTAGAAAATTTATTTACTAACTCCTTCCATATATATAAATGGTGGTATATTGATATTATTCCATTGAGGCTATTTATAAATTGATCATATAGAATGGTGACCCCTTTTTTTATTCCCATCAATTAATCCATAAGAAATAATGTGTATTTAGGAACTCTATTCCCTCATTCTTATCATAACAATTGAATTCCTTATATCCATCAAACTCTCGAATGCCCAGATCATTACACATACCCAACATTAATCTACTTTAAAATTAGTATATCATACTTTTTGGATTATTAAAATGCTTTAATATAGTTCTTACCAAAGTAGTAAACACATATTCATATGATATGATTGATCTATCCTCATTTTTATTAATATATAAGAATTATTGATTCATATTAATCTACATTGTGTGAGGAAATTATTTTTCAAGGACTAACTTCTTTGAGTGAACCTATAACATATATTCAAAATTTTATTAGTTTTTTATTTTCTTTATTTATATATACTGTTGAGAAGATTATCCTAGTATGAGATAAACGTAATACAAAAACTTCTTATATGTTGAGTATTCAACTATAGTGAAGATATACTCTAATGAAGGTATCCATCCTTAAAATATAATTATATTAATTGAACAAATATATGATGAAGGTATCTTCCTCATTATTTAATAAATAATTGTGGTTAGAGGAAATAGTGAAATATGACACTCTGTATGAATCATTTTATTGAACATTTTCATAATGTTTTCAAAATTGACACCCAAGATATTTGATTAAACATTGGGATTATTGTCATGTTAATAATTGTATATACATCGTGTGTTTAATCAATGAACCTAATTACTCGCTACATAATAATAAAAAAATGGAAAATAATTAAGATAAATTTGTTATCTTATATAATAAAACCCATCATAAATAGAGTTTAAATTTATAAATATTCATATATGAAAATGCTTATGATAATATTTGATTTCTCCAAAGGGTTTCGATCATAATTACCAAAAAAAATTAAACAATAATCTCAAACGATTTATAATATCCTAAACCCATAGTAATAGATTTAATATTAAAATATTTAAACATACATTACATAACATAAATTTTATTACATAAAAATGATTCTAAAAATTATTATGTTTAGTGTCATTTGGATGTAATAAATAATAAATAAGAAATAATACATAAAAATCATTTAAAAAATATTATAATAATATCAATGAATCCATAAACCATCTATAAATTACAATAATATTACATTTATATTTATTTTTTATTAAAATAAAAGGGTGATCTAAATATCCCAATATCAGTGCCAATAATTATGGACATGTGTTATGGAAAATGTATCTATATAATATGATATAAATCATGGAATAATGATTAAAATGGTAATTAACATGAAATATATAAAATATACAATACAAATTTGGTAAATTATAATGAAAAAATCCTAAAAATGTTGTCTAAATACCTTTTAAAAAAATTATTGATTCCAAAGTCATAGTATCATTATGGTGGTTCTAACAATGACACCCACCAATGCTAAAATATTACTATAAAAAAATAAATTCTATCTATAGTAATGAAATATTTACTAGTGAATTGGTAGAATGTATAATTGTGGGCCCACCCATATCATAACATGTGTGAAAATGAATTTAATTCATACTTCAGATGAGAACATAAAATATTCCAAAAATATAATAAATTAAAGTTAAACTTCAGAATATGGATATATGTATTAAGATAATAAAACTCTAATTAAATGATGATAATTTAATCAAGATTAATAATAGTAAAATTGAATATATAATTATAGGATATTTATATTATATATTATATGATAATATAATCTCTTCAAATTGATCTTATATTGAATTGGTTATAAGGAAGGATTATAAAGGTATCAATTGAATATATCACAATAGAAAAGGAAGCTGAGGATAGTAACAATTAAAAAGGTACCAGTATAAAATGTATAAGATGTGTTATATTTCCTTGGAAACATATATTTGATTATTTTATCCCCACTTACCTAAAATTACATTTTTGGATCTATACCCTTACATCCATCTATAAAGAGATATAGAGATTGTGATAATCAAAGGTTTATTTTATAAACAATGTTTTTTGAAAAATAATAGGTAACACATGGACATAATAATTTAAATGGAAATTAACAATATATATATAAAATTTTAATTTTAATATTAAATAAAATGGACCATTACAATGTAATTATAAATAAGAAAGGAAGGGATGGAGGGGGGAAGGAAACTTTAGCTTTATGCAGTTCTTTTCTTTAAACAGAATCCTTTGAGACTTATAAATTTATCTAAACGGTATAATTAAATAAATAAGATAGATAGTGATAGAGAAATTAATGATGGAATATGATTTTGTGTGATGATAATTCATTTAAGAGTAAGATATTTATAGGATTGATTTGAGGGACATTTGAATGGATTGTGGGATTAGTGAATGTTCTCAGAACACGGGGATAATGATAAGGATAAAATTCTATTTTCCCATTGAGTGATGGGTGGTAAATATTATATTATAAAAATTTTGGATTAAATTTTCCTATAATAATGAATCTATAATATTTATTTATAAAAAACCAATCCATTTTCATCCTTGAAAAATACTATATACAATGACTAGATATTACTATTTACTGGCCTATTTATCTACTCATAAAAAATTAAAAACATCACACATTAATGTTTTTAACATCAAAGATAAAAATTTAAAGTATAATTTTTTCAACTAATTATCTAATTACAATAAAATTTAATTATTAAATAAAACCACTGAGGTACATAAAATTTCCTTTTTTAGATAATTTGGTATTTATATTTATGATAATTAAACATATTATATACATAATAGTTTTATATTAATGAATCATTTAAAAAAATATAAAATTTATTATTTATAGTTTTCATAATGTATTTTTAAAGGTTACATTATTTTTATTTATAATGATAAAGAAACGACCATGTAATAGTTAAAGAATATTTAGATTTTAGTGGTCAGATTCTAGTAAATATATTTCCCTCCTTAATTTATAAAAAATTAATTTATTCTAATACCTAAATAATAAATGTCATTTACTCAATAGATTATAACTATTATAATTGAACATTTAGTGTTTTTCTCAATAGTTTTCATTTTTCTTCTATTTGTGATATTCTAGGAAGATTTTAAGCTAGAATAATTCTAACATGTAGTACATATCCTTCTCTGTATTTATCTCTTGATTATAATTTTTTTATTTTTGAATTGAATAAAGATTTACTTTATCAGTAATTTTTTATTATGATGATATAAAACAATATTTATTTCAAAGTGTTGTGAAATATTTTTCATTTATTATATTTTTATTTCAATATATATATATATAAATATTATATAATTAAAGACAATTATAATTAAGGATGAAATATATATGTGAAATTGTTTAAACTCTTCGTTCTTACATCATTTTTTGAGAACTAGGAATCACCCACTTAACAATAAATACTGACTCAACTCGCTCTCATATATGATCCAATAATACGAAATATAAGAGTTATCTCCATATATAAAAATCAATAATTACACACTCCTACTAAATAATAATCTATAAGAACACGATATTTTAGAAGAATATTTTTCATAATAGATTTCAGAACGTGGAACACCGAGAATTAAGTGAATTATGTTATACTATAAGTATATAATAATTGAAATGATTCCATTATAACATACCCACTAAATTGAAAGGTATGAATACAAATAAAAATATTATGATTTTTTTTATAAATTTTTTATATAATAAAAATATATTGGTTAATTCATAACAAATAAACAATCAAATTTTTTGTAATAACATTTTAACTTTTAAATAAATATTTTTCCATTTTTTATTACATTAAATGAGAAAATATTATAATTAATTAATTCCACTTTTAAAAAATTTAATTTATAAAATTAAATTGTTTTTTTAATATAATCTTATCAAAATTATTTTTGGTGAAATATTTGAGATTTTTTTGAAAATGATTTTTCAATAAATTGTAAAAAATATAGATTTTTAAAAAAATATCATTTCCTTTCATTAAAAATTATCATTCGTTATTAATTTCCTTTTAATGCAAAATAATCCTTATTTAATTACTGTCAAATTAATTAATTACATTTGAGTCATCTTTATACCTTATTTTCATATGATTTTATTTTTTTGGCATAAAACACAATTTTCTATTAAATGTTTTTTATTTGATTCATGGTTTTTATTTTATTTTATTTTCTCACTTATAAAAATTGAATCATGAAAAATTTACTCAATATTTTATATTTCTAGTTTTTGTAAAATATATCCCTTCTTTCTCATTAGAAATAGTAACTATGGTAAAAAAAAAAATTCACCTTAGTAAGTGTAAAATGTGTAAAACATGGTTTAAAAAATGAGATATGACAAAAAAATCAACCCAAAAATTTACTTTATTTAATTATATGAGATTAATTAGATCATATAAAATCTAAATTTGAATACGTTGATATTTTTCTCATTTTATTTTGATAATGAAATTTCGATTATTTTATGTAAAAAAAATTCAAAATATCCTTCTCTATCATTTAATTTATCTTCTATGTTCACATTGAGATAAAAAGATGTTATGGATGAATCTAAATGTATATTTTGAAAAAATTAATTTATTTTTATGTTGGTAATTTTTTAATTTTTTTATTGATGGTATAATTATCTTAAATTCTTACACAACACTAACACAATGCTTGTGCATGGATTGGAAAAATAAAAGTAAATGATTTTAAAAAAATAAAAAGTTATATTTTTAGAGGATTCATGGTATAAAAATAATTATATGGTTAATAATAATATATAATACAAGTTTAATTTGATTATATTTGGACTATATACCAACATTTTTGTTTTTAAAGTTAAAATATATGAATAGTCCATGAAATTAAATTAATGATACTTTATGTTATATAATAATTTATTTAATAATTTAAAAATCTTAAAAATATTTCATGTGGAGAAGTGGAATGGGAACTGGTATAAAATTTTATCTGCGAACCATTTTTGGTACAATTATTACATTATTTTTAAAATTTATATCCCTTAATTATTGAAAAATTATATTACTGTGGTTGAGGAAAAAAAGTGTCAACGAGGGGTTAAACTAAATAGACACTAGTTAAAATAACCTAAAAAATTTATAATTCATATTTTAAGAATTTATGTTAAACCTAACATATATTTAAATAAATATTAACACAAATTTGAACCACTTTTATCAGAATTTTACTTTGTAACACATTAATGTTTTTGAAAATTACATGAGTGCCCCTCCCCTCACTAATAAAAGGGTACATCATCTCCTCACTTCCTTGAACCATTCTAACAGTATATCTTGGAAATTACTAACCCAAATACCTTCTTATGATATCTTATAAAACCCAATACTGATTATTTTAGTAATAATACCATCCTTATAGGGATTAAGGTGTAATGAAATGGAAGCTGTCTGAAGAAGAAGTATAGATTTTGATTTAATGTTTTAGTTTTATTCATTATTATAACTCCTTAAAAAAACTTTTAATAATTTTGACATAATATCATTAGTATCTATTATATAATGAGATGTTTTTATGATGATTTATGGACGTCAATCAATGTCAATCATTATCTAATGGGAAACAAAACCATAATTTATGTGTATAATTTAATACTACCTCATGTAACGATGAAATTTGTCTTCCATCACTACCTCTCATGGATACTTATAATCATGTATTTACCATATATATATATATATATATATATAATACATCCATAAAATAATTATAATTTTGGAAAGATAAAATTATACTTACATTATTTTACCCATGTTCGTTGAAAAATAGAAACGTTACTCATTACTATATACAACATAATGTCTCCTTAGTTGCAATGTACAAAATTTTTCATCACTGCATTATGTAGTGTAACACCCCAAGATTTACAATATATTTATTTTAGAATATATTTAATCTCATTGATCACTTTTTATGCACAAAAAATGGATTTAAATGATTATAATCTATTTAAATATCATTTATACATGAACATTGTAACCTATACATTAAGTCAGTGGGTATGA
Organism: Viscum album; assembly: GCA_963277665.1. Lineage (NCBI taxonomy): Eukaryota > Viridiplantae > Streptophyta > Magnoliopsida > Santalales > Viscaceae > Viscum > Viscum album. The sequence goes on from OY728120.1 coordinate 2,091,802,344, forward strand.
ATAGTACTGACTATGTTTTAAAAAGAATGGATATATATTGATTAGGAATAAAATTATAACCATTTAAAAAAAGATTTTTTTTTGAAGAAATTATGTTTTTCTAAAAGATGGTTTAGTAACACTTCACATACATAATTATAAAAAAAATACACTTTTAGAAAATTTATCAGGGAAAATTAACATAATTTTTGAAATCATCATATCCAAATTATCTCAGGGTTAATGTTATGGAAGTTTCTGAAATGTTTCATTTTTCATTAAATAGTGACAAATACTGAATTTAAATTGAAATCCACATTTTCATTTAAATTATTTATAAAGATAAATTATATTTTTCATTAATTATAAAATAAAATTAGTTCAATTATATACCATTTAATAAAATTTCAGTTATTATAATATGTTTCATAGTTAATGTTGATATAAAATAATTACAATCTTTTGAACATTTTCTATTTGAGAGCGCACCTTCTCATCATATATTTGGGATTAATTATAAATTATAATTTTCCACTAATATGAATGTAATTTAGAAAAAAGGATTAAATATTTGGATTTAGAATAATTTATATTATCTAAAAATTTCAACTTAATTTTTTTACATAATGAATTTAAAACACTGTAAAAAATATTTATCATGATTAAGGTAATTATTATTTTATCATGGGTTAAAAAATAGATAATGGTTAAAATTACATAAAAAAATATCTAAAATTTATTTTATTGGAATATTTAGAAATTTTATATCTTATAATTAAAAAAATCAATTTTTTTCTTTTTTATGTTAAAATTCTAGGTACACAATTTTCATTTAAAAATTAAAATTGTGCCACTCACCTCACTTATAAAACGACACCTTTCTCATCTCTTCTTCATACCTTTAAAGCATTTTGTTTTTGAAAATACATGACATGATAACTTCCCAAATTCCATAACCTCATCATGGAATCATTATTTTGGGAATAAATCCATTCTAGAAAGGATTATGGTGCAAACCTAAGGAGCTTACCCAAACAAGAGGTAATGTTCTTCAACGAGAATTTTTATTTTATTTATTCCTCCAATTTCTTAAATTTTTATTAATAAATGATAACATAATAAACTATTTATATTATGTATAATAATATTTCATTATGGTAATGGAATGATCTAAAATCAACCCCACTTCTATAAAACAAGTTATAAAATCAGCATTCGTGGGTAAGGTGGAGTATTGCCTCGCAAACTGATGTCATTTTTTCCACTACCACCTATCATGATTTGGTATGATTGTGGATATAAAGTATATATATGATATTTATAAATTTATTATACCTATTAAATAATTATATTATATATATCATATTTAATTTACATTATTTAAGGTATATGATAATGTGACTCATGTTTATGGTAGATTACTACCTCACGAAGTGATGTGATGTGTCTTTCAATAACGCTTTATAGGGAAGGTGATAAGGATAATGTTAATTAATATATGTGATATGGTTACATAATTATGTTATTCATGAAATATATATAATTCATAAAATATAATACATAATTTTATTTCTTACCTTTTCAGTCCCTGAAAGATGATAACATCGTTCCTGTACATGTGGATGAACTCCTTCACAAAGTGATGTGACTCTTTTTTAATAACCACACCACATAGATGATAAATATATAAGTATATTTAAATAAGTGATATTCATTTTGTGATATTATTATAATTTTTTGGAGTTAAAATATTACTTTTCTTCTTTCCATAATGATTGTTGAGAAATGGAATTGTTACTCATGTGTACGTACGGCCTACCATCTCCATGATCCTAACATACCTCATTTATCATAACCATCGTTCATTATTGGTTTTAAAAATATAATTAACGTATTGATATGATAATTAGTTCTTCATTAGTTTTTTTGATATGTTTAAATAATGACCTCTTTGACAATAGTTAACATGTCAAAATCTTTTTAACATATAATCTAAATATTACCAAAACATCTCAGGTAAAAATAATTGATTATGTAATCATATATAACATGGTAATAAGTAAAGTAAAATATGTAATAAACTTGAAAAATATTCTTGTTTAAGTAAATATGTATCATAAGTTTATTATTTGTGAGTATAAAGAACAAACATGATGAGTCAGACTCAAGTTGAGGGACATTATCTAAATTTACCTTTATTGAGACATATTGTAGTGGTATGAACCTAATTTATTTTATAAGGTGAATATACTACCCCATTGACATGTAATGCCATAATTCATTTATACTTAATGGTATTTAATGTTTCAATATAAATTAGTGAATCCAATGATATTTTACATAAAAATTACCTTGTGGTAATAGTTATTGTACACTCTCACTTTCTTTTATGATTATTAACCTTATATTAAAGTAGATAGTTTCTTGTGACCATTTATCATTTAAAATTATCTTTCTATTGAATACAGATACAATGTTGTTATGGATATGGTTATTTTTAATACTTTATACCATTTTTCCATATGGATAATAATTTTAATTTCATTTGATTAACTAGGGAAAATATTGATAAATCTACATCCTTTACTAAATGTAGAAATTTTTTTATAAGAAATATTATTCATAAATTAAATTGATTATTCGATACATATATATAAGAAATTCTTTGGTCATACTGTGAATATTTGGGCCTATAATTATAGAGTCCCTCGATGCATGGACATGTCTTATGAGACAATCTAGTTGGCCAAATTATATGGTTTTTTACTTATGGTTTTAATCTTCCTCACCAAAGGTCTTAATGGTAGAGGTATCATGAGGAATGAGATCATAAGTCCAATAATTAAGGAATTAATTCATTGAGAATTCAATTATTTTTATTATCCCTAATATTTTCACAATGATATTATCTATGGATGAATCTAATTCTAACATTTTTGATTAATTGAAACATTTGTTCTATTATTTACCTTTCCATATTGATTATGAATCATATTATCATATTATTCAAGTTACTTAGATATAATGTTTGTTAAATTATTTACCTTACCATGTTGATTATGATTATTGATTCATGATAGCTTTCATTATACTTAATACTTTCTAGGAATTTGAGCTCACCATTATTTTGTTTCCTTTCCCTAGGATATGAATAAGAACTCTTTGAATGTGTTCAAAGATGAAAAATTTATTCAATTTATATTCTATTCATTTTATATCCCTATGTAAAATGGAAATCATGAATGTATTTGGTTCTCAAGAATTATTAAAATGACCAGTCCTTCTATATTTGACCACTTGTGTCTATGCCAATGTAATAAAAGAGACACCATCCCAGGGCTACTAGGGTTTGGATCATTACAGTTGGTATTAGATGATGTTTAGAAGAATCATTTGAAATTATATTAATGAAATCTTATATTAGGAAATATATCCCTATTTTACAATTTTTGTATAAGTATAGAAGAACATCCAAACATTTTATTAAGGAGGTCATGATGTGGGTTTTCCTAAAAATATATACTTTTCTAGAAAATAAATGTCAATTTGGTTCTATTGTATAGGTTTCCAGGGGTAATTACTCTAATAAGGGTGGATTGGGATCGACTTGATCATCACCAAGTGCACAGAAAATGGCCTTACATCAGACCTCCTTCGAAACTCTTGGGGGATATTTATATCATAATCCATATTTTTATTTATAACCTATTATGAATGATTTTCAAATAATGATATCTGTTGAGATTTTTTTAATATTTAATATAAAAAATGCATAAATTTCAATTTCAGATACATGTTATAACATTTATGGAACAATGCATTATGAGTTAAAATCAATAAGTTAATGAGCTAACCCAGTATTTTATATTGTTTAGAAATGGATCTTGAAAGGAAGAAGGGTACCAATCCTCATAGCCAATCTAGAGATTTCCCTATTAAGGAATCCAATACTGCATTTATTAGAACTATAGAAATTATAGCTATAATAATAAAACTTAATCATTTTATAAAAAATAAGTTTTCTTGGATGGAGTAAACAATTCCATAAAGTGATTCTCCTTTATTGGATACCTTTTGTGATAGAATCCCTATAATTAGGTGGAAATAACAATATAATGGAATATGGGTAATATATTAAGTCTGTCGTGATGATATTTATTGAATTGAGATGTGGGGAAAAATAAAAGGTTACACTTGTAGTGTATTTTCTCAAAGGTGATGCATATTAATGGTGGACATTGTTATATAATAATAAGGAGGAAGAGGAAATAGAACTCATGGAATGAAAATATTTTAATGATACATTCATTGATAAATATTTTTCTCATGGGAAACACAACTAAATTGATTATATATCTCCTAATATTAATTCAAAATGAAGAAGAATGTATTTTTGAGTATAAAGAATTCCTTAGAATGTGAGATATGTATTATAAGGATTACATATTCAAAACAGGGTGTAAGAATTCCCATTTCATTAAAGTGATTTATCTATGTCTCCAAAGGGTTCTCATCTCTTGCACTTTTTCATAATTTTATGAAATAGTATTATGTTCCATTAAAATGAAGAAGTGATTCTCTAAATTTTACATATTAAATGGAAATAAAGTGAAGAATAGGTCATCCAAACACCATGAAAATGGAAATGCATCAATGAAGAAGAAGATAATGTAGTGCTTTTAACCTTATGAAAACTATGGAAATAATCTCCCTTTAAAATGATTAAAGGGATTGGAAGTTTTTTATAAGTGTGGAGAATATGGTCGCCATAAAAAATAATGTAAAGGGAAGAGATAAAACAATAATATTTAGTGTTACAACTATAGGGTGATTGTGAACTATGCAATCAAATTCCCCAAGCATCAGGGGAATCAACCACAAAAAAGGCCAAGGGTAGAAGGAAAATCTTATGTGATCACTACATATGAGGTTGAAGCACCACATGATGTGGTGGAGGGTACAATAATACTATATTAAAATATAGCTAATGACTCATTTTATTTTGTATCCTTTAACTCTTTTATATCTACATAGTTTTCTAAGAAAATAATTCCTTCACATTTTACATTAAGAAGGGAGTTGTTAGTCAAAACTCATAGTGGAAGTATCACTATAATAGGGATGTGTTAAGAAGTACCCATTAGGACACATAAACATTCTCTATTTTATTAACTTATTATTATACATATTGTTGCCTTTGATATAATCCTTTATATAGATTGGAATTGAACATATGATTAATAAATTTATTGTAAGAAGAAGAATATTGGGATTTGTGGGGAAGATGTATAATTCCTTATATTTAGAGCATAGAATTCATCATCCGAGTCATATTCGGATCCACCCCATTAGATATATTGATTTATATTCGAAGGGAGGAATAGAAAAAAATCTATGGAGGGGGGATGTAATATAAAAAGTGAGGATGCACCTATTTTACATGAATACATTGATGTATTTTTTCGAGAATAACCTAGATATCCCTGAGAGCATGAAATTGAGTTTCCCATTGATTTAACCTCTAATGAATGACCAATATCAATAAATCCCTATTGAAATACAAGTTTTGGATTATAGTTGTTGATTAAAAAACTATATGATTTGGTAGATAAGGGATTTATTCAACCCAGTCTTTCCCCATGTGGATAAAATGTTATCTTTTTTAAGAGGAAATATGGATCCATGAGACTGTGTATTGATTATAGAGAAATAAATGTTATTATGATAAATAACAATCATCATCTTCCTCACATTGATGACTTATTCGATCAAATTATTGGATACCAATATTTCTCCATGATTGAATATTGTTTTGGGTATCATAATTTGAATGTAATGAAAGAATACATTCTATAGATAACTTTTTGAGTGAGGTATATAAATTACAAATTTATAGTAATTAAATATGGATTAACTAATGAAACCTCTATTTTTATGGATCTAATGACCATTTTATCCAAGGAATATAATGATGATTTTTAGTGGTATTCATTTATGATATTTTGGTGTATTCTAAAAGATATAAAGAACATGAGAATTACTAGTGGATCACTCATGAGTCTCTTAAAAATAAATTGTTATATGGGATATTTAGTAAGTGTGATTTCAATTATCTATAATTATATTTTATTTTATCAATGTATGGAATATAAGTTGATTTTGTGATTAAAAAGGAAGTCAGATAACATCATATACCAACGAACTTAATTGTGGTATGTTATTTTCTTAGTTTGAAAGGTTACTATTGATGATTCATTTAGAATTTTTCCCGATTAGATAACCTATTATGAAATATTACATATAATGGTGTTATGTTTGTCCATATAAAGAAATGTGTAGAATGTTTTGATTAATTAAAGGGAAGAATTTTTAATTCCCTGATTTTGGATCAACCATAAAGAAAGATGGGTTGGTGATATATTGTGATGCATTGAAGAAGGGACTTGGTAGTGTTTTAATGAAAAGTGATATTTTTTTGCACGTGAACAAAGGAAATTAAAGGCTTATGAATAGAACTACCAAATACATGATCTTGAGTTTATAACTATAATATTTTTATTTAGGATATGGAGATATTATATCTTTAGTGAAATATGCGAGATTAGAACAGAACATAAGAGCCAAAAATACACCTTTTCATATAAATATCCTAATATGAGTATAAGGAAATGGCATAAAATACTCAATGATTACTATTACACTATACCCTACCACCTAGGGAATTAGATTAAGTTAGTGGATGCATTGCATTGGAAAGATCATGGAATTTTAACCCAAATGAGGTTTGAGAATGTTCATATGTTCATAGAATTAGTTAATATTAATATGGTATTTATTAAGGAAGGGGGGACATCACTATTTATTAAATTTATTATGAAAAAAATATTTATTGGAAAGAGAAAATGTTTTCAATTCAATGATGATAACTTTTAGAAAAAAATTAATTCTTGGAATGAGTGGAAATTAACCAATTTCATTTGTGAAGATGGTGTTCTGAAATCTTTGAAGGGATTATGTGGTCCATCTATAGATGATCTAAATAGGAAATTTTTGGATGATGTGAATAGATAAAATTACTATATAAATTATAGTGTCACAAAGATGTATTGGGATTTGTGGTACCATTTTTAGTTAAATAACATGAAGAGGTAAATTGAGGTTTATGTGTCTAGATGTCTAGCTTTTTAATAACATAAGGCTCTCATATAGCATCCTAGAGGATTCTTGAAACCTCACCAAATTTTTTTGTGTAATTGGTTTGACCTTACCATTTACATTATTTTAGGACCACCGAAGAATCTTAGAAATAATGATTCAATATGGGTTATCTTTGGTCACCCAAAAGAAATCTAGACATTTCCTTACTATAATAGAATATCTATGTAATGCCCTAATCTAAGAAGCCCAGATTCGGTGCATTAATTTATTAAATTATCATGATTACAAGGAATAAAATCTAGAAGGAATATGTAATTTAGCAGTATTGGAAGTCTAGATTACATACATGATATCCAAAACACTTTGGGAAATAGAAAATACAACATGATACATAGTAAAAAGAAATAAAATGTGTCCTTGAATGCTTATTCAATGATTTCCTCTTCATAATATAGGGAAATAAAAAATAATAAAGGGTTGATCAAATGATCAGAAAGGGTAAGTGAAGGAAAATAAATAATGAAACATTAAGAATAAATCAACATGTCAAGGTAAATAAATGATAACACATTCCACTCAAATAACTAGATATGGTAAATTGAATATTTCTAGGTAAGAATCTAAAACACATTCCATAAAATCAATAAACTATGAATATAATACATCCATAGATATTCTAATGAAAAATCATAGGGATAATAAATAACTGAAATTTTTATGAAGGAAATTCAGAAATGTGGATATTTATAACATTCCACCGATACTTCATGACAAGGATCTATTACTTTCAAGGCTGCATGCCAAGAATCTAATACATTTGAAGCTTAATGAAAAGAATCTAATAATTTCAATGATTCATGCAAGATTATAATACCTACAAGGATTAATTCCAAGGATCTAATACTGAAAACACTTCATTTTAGAATCTAAAATTTTAGATATTTATTCCATGAATCTAATACTCCCAAGGCTATAAGCCCCGAATCTAATACATTTAAAGTGTTCTACATATGAAAAATGGTATATGGTTTAGGAAATAATAATATCCATGAAAAATCATATGGATATTTATGTAAGCATCCAATTAAAATTTATTAAAATAAATTTATTGTTTCAATAAAATGTTTTACAACCACAAAATGAAGTGAGATTTCAATGATAACTATTAAGAACATTCTTGAGGAGAATAATCCTTAAACATTCAAAAGTGTCCCTTACCAATTTGAAACATTTTAATCATAATCTATAGAAAGTTATGATATTAAATAAAACATATAATATCATGAGAATAATAGGATTCACGATATAACATTTAAATGGTAATATATACACCACATAAAATTCAATTTGAACATAATAACTTACAAGTCTCAATGGAATGTAGATTGAGACAGAATTCCATTAAAACTATGGTAACATATGAATCAAAAGACCCAAAAGTAATAATATTTAAATGATGAATTAAAACAACATGAAGATAAAATAATTCATGATATTTTATATCAAAAGGGGATGTAGGTACACCACACAAAATAATTAAGTAGTGTTAATGGCGTAAGCCTCAAAGAAAGAAAGGCCAGACAAGAATCCCTAACCATAACCTTACTTTTGTTATGTGGTCTTTATCACCCTATATAGTGGATTAAAATAAGTTACTAACTTATACCAAAACCATAATAAAATTCATAATATCATAAAATAACTTCATATAATATCCTATTACCAATTTTTTAAAAGTCATTCATTATTTTGACTATTTTGGGTGTTAATTTCCTAGTTTTCTCAAGTACATTTTGACTTGTTATTTGTTGTTAGTATTAAATATATCACGATTTAATCATCTATATAATGTAAAAAATGATTTATATATAATATATATATTTTATATAAGTATTTTTATTAGTCTATAATATTTGGAGATTATAAATGAAGTTCACTGTTCATGGATGCGGTATGTTGTACGTATGCATGAATGCTACTTTCATTTATTTGTTGAATTAATAGTATGAAAAAATGAAAAATATATATTTAGTATAATTCCAGTATCATATATATTTTATATATGTTAAGTAGGTTTATTAAAATCCATCCATTATATGTTCCATGTATGGAATGAACGAGTCATATCACTTTGAAGGGGCAGTTGTCCACACTTCCCCAAAAACAATTATCATATATAATCAAGATGGAAGCATAAATTTATGTTATAAATAAAAATAATAGTGGCATAAAAACATTATAAATAACATATATATCATATATAAACATATTTGACATCATAATGGCCACCATGAGAGGTTGTAAAGTAAAATTGAACAATCATCATTTCGTGAGGCAATAGTTTTCCGAACATAGAAATAGTATGCTCATTACCCATTAGATGGTGGTTTGTGTATGTTTAGGTCAATAAATTATCATAAAAATCCTATTATATTTAGGAAATAGGTTTTTCTATGAAATCATGTAATAATAAGGGTATTGGGAGTTGAGAAAATAAATGAAACTAAAAAACATGAGAAAAGGAATTACCTCTTAAATGAGTAACTTCTTTTGTTTCATAGAAAAAGGCTTCCATAGAAGTCTTTCATCCCTAACTGAAACATCAATATATAGGAGAGGGATGTTTGGAGACTATTTGGGATGAGTTGGGACAAGCCAATATAGATTGAGAGGAGTGAGGAAAGTGTAGAGTGCTTGCTTTTTTATAGTGGAGGGCGAGTGGCACTCTTATAAATACCAAACAGTATTCATTAATGGATGGTCTACCTTAGGTAAAGTGCCTCCATAATGAAAAAATAATAGATTAAATGGGAATTATGTTCTATCCAATCCTCTTATAGACAAAAATATGTTCATTTTAACACTTTGGTTCCTTAACATATAAGATTATCCAAATTTATCATTTTGGTTTTTATTAAAGCATCTTGTTTTCTAATCTTATTATAAGGAACTGAACTTAAAACATTACATAATACTGAATAAAATGAATAATTCACATTGAGGATCATTTCAGGTTTAGAGTTTTAGTGAATTAGACAATAACTATTACATAACAAATTGAATATTACAGGTATACACTACTACTCAGTATCCATTTTTTCATAAAATAAAAACTCTTAGAAAGAAACATGTCTAGTTCCATGTTTTAGAAAGAATGAATTATCCTTGATCCCATCCTTGTCCCTATTCATCTTTAAATCATGTGGAAAACATTTCCAAAACTTGGGATGAGCATAAAAAGCTCAGTAAGTGTTATAAAATAAGGAAGGAAAACATAATCCCATCAATAAAAAAAAAGAAATGAAACCATACTTTTCAATCATAACATACCTTATGAAATCATAATATTTATGAATAACAAACACAAATCATAAATCTTAAAGGATACTTATGGAATACATATCAAACATACATTGTACCTATCACAGCTACATAGGGAGTTACACTTGGAATACCCATCATAGTATATTCCCTAAATCTCTTAGGAGAAACATCACGTTTACCTCCGTCACGTAACCCAATGCATTGGAGAGCTATCTCGGGCTCACCTGCCCTAGGTTTATCACAGAACCACCCATATATGTAAAAAATGCCCAATAACCATACCATATTAATAACACATTATACAAGAATAAATGAAAGATAACATTTACACATTCCAATCACAATATATCAAATCAAGATATTGAAACAAACAATTCTTTATCAAATCATTTTCAAAACCATTTTGAAAGAGATTTTTGAATCAAAGTGTCCCATACCACTTTGAAGATTTTAAATGGATTATCATTTGAAAATATTAATGTCCATATAAATAAATCCTAAAATCGATTTTGAAAACATGTACATTAATGATAAATATTTAGAAGAATAAATCATTAAAACATTTAAAAGTACCTTTTAGTTAAAGAGTTTTTTTAAAAAAAGGAGAGACACTTGAATATGAATAATTGAGGAATAAAATTTAATCATAACTTTATAATATAATGAGAAAAAAGGTATTCATGATATAATATGTCAAAGGATAGTATATACACCATATAAGAGTGAATTGGTGCATAACAACAATGAATTCTCAATGGAAATGTAAATTGAGATGAAATCCATTATAAAGATGGTATCATTAAATTAAGGATAAATCAATCACATAATTATGTTTGAAAAATATAAATACATCCAATATAAGTGGATATTATGTGTAAAACAATCATATGTAATTCACACATATTTATAGGATAACATATTCAAGAAGTACAAGTTGAACCCAAACAATTGAAATTGAGTTTAGAAGTTCCCTTGCAAAAATTCGACAGCCTAAAAACGCCAATTTAAAATTCAGAAAATTAGTTGACGAGATAAAAAGGGTATATCATAACTTGGAAATAAATTTTACATCAATAAAGATATATAAGAAAACATCCCAACATAATAAGATGTAAATTAAAAGACATAACAAAAAAAAGTTTTTTTAAAAGAGGAGGGTGAAAGATTCCCTAACTGATTTGGTAACTTACAAAACATACACCACATGAAAGAAGGATCATAAAATAAAGATTAAAATAATAATAAATGAAAGTATATTACAAAAAGAGTAAAATCATATACAGTATATATGCCACACAAAAGGAAATAGTGGCCAATATTGCATGAATCTCCTGGGAATAAAAAGTTAGATCATAAACCCTTACTTCATTGTATTCAAATTGAGTCCTATGAACAGAATTTAATAACCACAAAATGAATCATATAATAACATGAATATAAATCTAATCATGATAATATATATCAATGTAATTACACATTACACCACATGCAATTAATAAGTGGTGAACAATGTAAATCTCATAGAATTAAAAGTGATATAAGAAAATCCCTTACCTCTTTTCCGACTTGACTCGATCGTTCTTTAATACTCTAATTAATAAACTAAAGTTAATTTATACATTATTAAGAACCATTTTTCAAGTTTATTATTCATTTTATATCACTTATTACCATGTTATAAATATTATGTAATCATTTAAGTTAATAACGTCCATTTTGTCAATATTTGGTACTTGAGTCAAAAACTGACACCTTATATTTACAAGTTGTCCATGTGGTCAATAGTAAATTATATATAGAATGATATTCATTATTTAGATATCATATATATCATATATATCCAGTATATACATGTATTTATAACAGTACATAACATTTGGATGTAATAAATGAAATGCACCGTTCATGGAGACGGCAAGCCGTACGTACGCATGAACGCTACTTTCATTTCTATTTCATATTTAATGGAATTAAAACATAATGATTAATAGTAGTATTTTAATACCAGTATTTTATCATATATAATATCATTAAATCTATCCTTTATACATACCAAATATGGTATGAACTAGTCATATCACTTTGAGGGGGCGGTAGTCCGCACTTCCTCTAATGAGATTATCGTGTTTAACCATAACAGAAACCAAAAAGTCATGATATAAATGGAAAATACATAATCATAAAGAAAAAATAAACATAATATATATCATATATAAATACATTTCCATCATAATGGCCACCATGAGAGGCGGTTGGAGATATTTTAACAATCACCATTTCGTGAGGCGTTAGTTTTCCATCCACAAAACATTATGTTATTCATCAATTAGATGTAGGTGTGTGTAAGTTTAGTTATAATACTTCTCATAAAAACATCCTAGTATATTTAGGATACTGGTTTTGTTACAAAATAAAGTAATAAAAAATATTTTAGGAGTTGGAGAAGTAAAATAAAAGAAAACAAATTAAGAGAAATTGTTACCTTTAATTTGGGTAACTCCATTTGGTTTAAACCAAATGACTTCTTGAAGTGCCTTATGCATAAGGTAAGGCTTCTAGGAGGAGTAGAGGGATGTAGGGAGATTAGTTGGGCAGATTTTGGACCAGAAAATGGCTTTAGTGGTGGGAGGAATTGGTTATAAGTGATCTCCTTTTATAAGGGAGAGGAGGGGCTCTTTAGTAAAGTGTGAACATATTATTTTATAATATAATTATATTCGGTTTCAAAAGGTAAAAAAATCATTATAGTCGAAGATAAGATGACTCATGGTAGAAATATAATCATACAATAGGAATTGGACAGGTTTTGGATAATATTTTAATCATTATAATCTTATTTATTTAAATGATTTATTAATGATGTAAATACTACATCATTACTGTGTCATGAATAATTTAATTTATTCGATGTGTAAAAATTATAAAAAAAATAAAATCATGTAGTAAATCGTTTTATTTTTACAATGAATATTTATTGACAAAAATATTTCTTATATAACACCATATAAAAATTAATTTACTAAAAGAGTTTTGTTTATGTCATTTTTGCATTTACAATAAATTAATTAATCTAAAGTGTCATTATCATTCATAAGTGGCTCCATGGGGTCCCCAAATCGACCCAAGGATGAAAATGGTCATCCATTACCCATAAAATATGGTTAATACAAGTTTTAAAGAAATTTTGAATTATTATAATATTCTTTCTACCTTAAATCGCCCTATTTACCTTTAACCGCGGTAAAAAAGTCAAAAGTTACTATTCACCAAAAATTATTTTCATCTTATTGAACCACATTTTACTAACTAATAAAAACTATGTATGTCGGATTTTTTAAATTCAATTTACAGAAGTGGTAAAATTGCATATAAATGAAAAATTCAGTTTTTTAACTACTACTAAGTGGTTTCACTATTCATCAAAAATTGAAGTTTTTCAGAAAAATACCAAAAATTCCGCCTAAGCTATATATGATATTAAAAATTCAAAAATTATTTCTATTTTACAAAATTAAAAACATAAAAGTTTCATTAATTAATTTTAAAATTAATTCCCGTTGTTAAAACAAATAGCCTGTTTTTAAGAAACAATAACTATCAAAAGATTGACACTTGTTTATGTCCAATTTCAATGTGAAATTAATTCCAATGACCAAAATTGGATTAAATGTTAAACATATATTATAATTAAACTTTAAAACAAATTAAAAATATAATCTAACCACATAAATAAATTATATTATAACATAGTTATGAATTAAAATACAATATTTACACTATTCATTAAAAAAAATGAACTTTATCCGAAAAATTCGAAAAATTACACATAGTAAATTTTGATGTCCCCACTCTAAATAAGGATTTTATTTGGTAAAATATAATGTATTAAAGTGAACAAAACTATATTTAAATAGGGTTCTCCATTAAAAGGCGGTAAATTGACCTTTTAATGTAAATTATGCTTAAAATTAGATTCATTCACATTTTAAGCCTCTAAAATTTATTGGATAAATGTAAATAAATTTAACAAACATGTATAATCATATTGTTGTTATTTTTGTTAATTACTTTCAACACAATTACTAGGAGTTAACAACCATTTAAAATGATAATATTATATTATTAGTGTGCAACATAAGATTTCAAAGAAACATGTTTTTGCGTATCGGGTACGCTATCGAACATAGCATCCCCTTTAATGTAAAATTAATATTTAATTTACAAATATTAATAAAAATGAAAAGTGTCTTATTCCTTACTTATCTGGGATGTTACTTCCTTCCCCCCTTTTGGGAATTGCATCCTCAAAATTTTAAATCTGGGCTTGGAAACTTCATTAAAAGTACCACATCAGAAAAGAGTCAATAAAACTATCACTTTAAAATAATTGAAGATAAATAAAAAGGTCACCTAAGATAACCCATACTAGGATTCCATGTAGGAAAACATGGATATGAAAGAGAGAACAAACAGTCAAGTTCTGATGGAGAGTGATAGAAAACATGATTAGGAGAAAGTCAACCATCAGTAAATCACAAACATGTGATGGGTTCAACGGTTCTTGATTCCCCAATAGGAAAAGTCAACAGACAAAGTTTTTGTTTTAAGTTACTTTTCATTGAGGAATATATTTATGAGCTTAACTAAAAACATAAGAAAAAACAATTACTTTTCATGTATACTTTTATCCTTTACTATATTTCTATCACAAACACATATTTCCTCCAAACGATGAGTATTCAGGATGGCTTGTTTACATTAAAAGTGCTATAATCAACTTCAAGAGAATCAAATAATCCACAAAAGATGAACTATATATTTCCCTTATCTTTAGAAATTAACTAGAACCAAAACTTTTTGTACAAGATCAGATAATCCCCAAAAGGATAAACTTTTACATAAAGAATACCTACTCTTAATCTCCAAAATTTGTCTAAAAAACCCAAAGTTCAACAAATACCATTCAATAAACAATTGTCCCAAAAATTCCTCAAATGTAATACAAACTGTGATTGTAACCCAAATCTTATAAGGATTTAATTACATAGACTTCCAAGATACATCTTAACATTTATCTATATGTAACACCAATTACTCATAAAGTCTCGTATTGAAATGTAATTAACCTAATCACATATTCTCCATGAAAGGTCAATCATTTTCATAAATAAATCAAATCATCGTGTGTCCATAATAAAAACATAGATTCTTCCAAACTAAAATTTCAAACATTATTCCCCAATTGAAATCCCGTTGTATTCTATCTTTTTTAGGCATATAGAGTTTCCTCAAAAGAGAGAACATATTCCACAAAAACCTTTTATCACTTAATCACTAAATCATTTTTTATACTATGTATATAGATTTTATAAAATAGAAGTTCCAAAAATAAACTTATTCTTGTTCCATAAAATCAATTTACTAAAATAATAAGTCATACTAACCAGGGACTTCAAGTAGGATAGTGGTAGGATATGCACCCTTATCACCCTTCGGTTGTGGGTTCGATTCCTACAGCCTTGCCGGATGCGATGAGTTGTCACCCATCCTACGGGTTGTCCTTTTTATAAAACTTAAAAATAACCCTAACATGTTTTAACCTCAATGGTTTCCTTATACCTCTCATTTTCATACAAATTCAATATGATCTCAACATCTTAATTCTTTAAGTCTTATTTCACCACCATATGATAAAATAAAATGATCCCCAAAATGAAGAACATCATACCTTGATCATGGTGTCCATTTGGTTTCTTCGTCATCTTGTTCACGTAGGTAGAAGTTCCATGCATTGAAAAAATGATTTACAGATCCTTCAAAATCATTTTCTCCCTCAATCCAAATACAACTTGTACAACATGGGTCATATGGATGTTCATAGAAAAACAGTTTTGGAAAATAATCATGTATGACATATAATTTCAAAACATCTGATAAAACATGATTTCTATAAAACTGTCGAACCGAATTTGAGTTAAAACATTCAATTAATGGTCCTTTTAAAATACCATAAGTATGTGCTGAGAGACTATATTTTAAAATCAAATATAAATAAGTTGCACAAGGTTCTCCTTCTTCAGTACCTTTTTTAAAATCATAATATGGTTCAAAATATTGTGATAGGGTAAAATATTTGAAAATGCCTTGATAATATTTACCTTTCTTGAAAATATGAGAATATTGTGAAAATAGGATTTTTCTAAATACAACCCATGATCCACGATGATAACGAGGTATAGTGGAGGTGTATGATATCTCAAACAACTTCTTTCAAGTGAGTTTTATACTAGAAAAAGTTTAACAGTCATCCGAATATGACTTTGCAATAATTATTGCAAGCATGTCATCAGGAAGAGATAGGAATGTCATTTGAGATCATCCTCCATCCATTTATAACTGACAATCATTTATCTGAACAAGTTATAAAATAAGGATTTAACTGAAATAATAGATATGGACTCACCATATGTCTAACGAAAATTCGTAATCCCTAAAGTTGTCCAAACCGACCTCTGATAACAACTTTAAGGACCTGACCTTAAAACATTACATAATATTGAATTAAATGAATAATTCACATTGAGGATATTTTTAGGTTTAGAGTTTTAGAGAATTAGGCAATAACTATTACAAAAAAATTGAATATTACATGTAGACTCTACTACTCATTATCCATTTTTTTAATAAAATAAAAACTCTTAAAAAGAAACATGTCTAGTTCCATGTTTTAGACACCATGAATTATCCTTGATCCCATCCTTGACCCTATTCATATTTATGTCATGTGGAAAACATTTCAAAAACTTGGGATGAGCATAAAAATCTCAGTAAGGTTTATAAAATAATGAAGGAAAACATTATCCCATCAATAAAAACAAAGCAATGAAACCATACTTTTCATTCATAACATACCTTATGAAATCCTATGATTTATGAATAACACACACATATCATAAATCATAAAGGCTAGTTGTGGAATCCATATCAAAAATACATTGTAGATATCATATCTATGTAGGGATTTACACTTGGAATAACCATCACAATATATTCCCTAAATCTCTTAGGAGAAACATTACGTTTACCTCTATCACGTTACCCAATGCATTGGAGAACTATCTCGGGCTCACCTGCCCTAGGTTTATCACAGAACCACCCGTATACGTAAATAATGCCCAATAACCATAACATATTCATAACACATAATACAAGAATAAATTAAAGATAACATTTCCACATTCTAATCACAATATATAAAAGTAAGATATTTAAATAACAATGCTTTATCAAATCATTTTCAAAACCATTTAAAAAGATATTTTTGAATCAAAGTGACCCATACCACTTTAAAGATTTTAAATGAATTATCATTTGAAAACATTAATGTCCATATAAATAAATCATAAAAACCATTTTGAATACATGGAAATTAATGATAAATATTTAGAAGAATAAATCATTAAAACATTTAAAATGATCATTTAGTTAATGAGTTTTTTTAACAAAAAGGAGAGACGCTTGAATATAAATAATTGTGAAATAAAATTTTATCAGAACTTTATAATATCATGAGAATAAAAAGATTCATGGTATAATATGTCAAAGGACAGTATATACACCATATAAGAGTGAATTGGTGCATAAAAACAATGAATTCTCAATGGAAATGTAAATTGAGATGAAATCCATTATAAAGATGGTATCATTAAATTGAGGATAAATCAATCACATAATTATGTGTGAAAAATATAAATACACCAAATATAAGTGGATATTAAGTGTAAAACAATCATAGGTCATTCACACATTATGTATTCTAGAATTACAAGTTGAACCCAAAGAATTGAAATTGGGTTAAGAAGTTCCCTTGCAAAAATTTGACAGCCTAACGACGTCAATTTAAAATTCAGAAAATTAGTTGTTGAGATAAAAAGGTTATCTCATCACTTGTATATAAACCTTACATCAATAAGGATATATAAGAATATATCCCAACATAATAAGATGTAAATTAAAATACATAACAAAAATAAATCTTTTTTAAAAGAGGAGGGTGAAAGATTCCCTTACCAATTTGGCAACTTACAAAACATACACCACATGAAAGAAGGATCATTCAATGAAGATTTAAATACTCAAAAATGAAAGTATATTACGCAAAGAGTACAATCATGGACTATATATATGCCACACAAAAGTAAATAGTTTCCAATATATCATTAATCTCACAGGAATAAAAAGTGAGATGAAAAACCCTTACATCATTGTATTCAAATTGAGTCGTATGAACAAAAGTTAATAACCACAAAATGAATCACATAATACCATGAATATAAATCTAATAATGATAATATATATCAATTGCAGTACACATTACACAACATGCAAGGAATAAGTGGAGAACAATGGAAATCTCACATAATTAAAAGTGAGATAAGAAAATCCCTTACCTCGTGTCCGACTTGACACGATCGTTCTTTAATATCCTGAATAATAAACTAAAGTTAATCTATACTTGATTAAGAACCCTTTTAATTTTTATTATTCCTTTAATATCACTTATTACCATTTTATAAATATTATGTAATCATTTATGTTAATAACGTCTATTTTGTCAATATTTTGTACTTGAGTAAAAAATGGACACATTATATTTACAAGTTGTCCATGTGGTCAATATTCCATTATATCAAGAATGATATTCATTATTTAGATATCATATATATCATATATATCCAGTATATACATTTATTTAAAATAGTACATAACATTTTGAGGTAAGAAATGAAATGCACCGTTCATGGAGACGGTAAGTTGTACATACACATGAACACTACTTTCATTTATATTTAATATTTAATGGAATTAAAACATAAATTTACATATTAGTATTATAATACCAGTATTTTATAATATATAATATCATTAAATCTATCCTTTATATGTACCACATAAGGTATGAACGAGTCATATCACTTTGAGGGGGTGGTAGTCCGCACTTCCTCTAATGAGATTATCGTGTTTACCCATAATGGGTACCATAAAGGCATGCTATAAATGGAAAATGCATAAGCATAAAGAAAACATAAACATAATATATATCATATATAAATACAGTTCCATCATAATGGCCACCATGAGAGGCGGTTGGAGATATTTGAACAATTATCGTTTTGCGAGGCATTAGTTTTCCATCCACAGAAACATTATGTTCTTCATCCATTAGATGGAGGTGTGTGTAAGTGTAGTTCTAATACATCCCATAAAAACATTATAGTATATTGAGGATACTGGTGTTGTTACAAAATAAAGGAATAAGAAAGATTTTAGGAGTTGGAGAAGTAAAATAAAATAAAACAAATCAAGAGAAATTGTTATCTTTAATTTGGGTAACCCCCTTTGGTTTGAACCAAAGGACTTCTTGAAGTAACTTATGCCTAAGGTAAGTCTCAAAGATGGAGTATTGGGATGTAGGGATCTTAGTTGGGTAGAGTTTGGACGATCCAAATTGCTTGAGTGGTGTGAGGAATTGGTTATAAGTGATCTCCTTTTATAAGAAAGAGGAGGGTCTCCTTAGGAATGGGTGAAAATATTATTTTATAATATAATGATATTCAGTTTCTAAAGGTCAAAATATCCATATAGTAAAATATAAGATGACTCAAGGTCTAAATATGATCATCCAATATGAATTGGATAGGTTTTGGATAATATTTTAATCATTATAATCTTATTTATTTAAATCATTTATTAATGAGGTAAATACTGCATGATTATTGTGTGATGAATAATTTAATTTATTCGATGTCTAAAAATTATAAAAAATACTATCATGTATGAAATAGTTTTATATTTCCAATGAATATTTATAGACAAAAATATTCTTTCTATAACACCATATAAAAATTAATTTACTAAAAGAGTTTTGTTTATGTCATTTTCGCCTTTACATTAAATTAATTAATCTAAATTGTCATTATCATTCATAAGTGGCTCCATGGGGTCCCAAAATCGACCTCAGGATGGCCCTGGTCGGCCATTACTAATCCAATAAGGTTAGGACAAGTGTTAAGGTAATTTTGAATTTTTATAATATTCATTTTACCTTGAATTACCCAATTTACCTTTAACCGCGGTAAAAAAAGTCAAAAGTTACTATTCACCAAAACTTATTTTCATCTTATTGAACCACATTTTACTAACTAATGACAA
This sequence comes from Viscum album, assembly GCA_963277665.1. Taxonomy (NCBI): domain Eukaryota; kingdom Viridiplantae; phylum Streptophyta; class Magnoliopsida; order Santalales; family Viscaceae; genus Viscum; species Viscum album. The sequence goes on from OY728120.1 coordinate 2,091,823,017, forward strand.
CCATGTATGTCAGAGTTTTTAAATTCAATTCACAGAAGTGGTAAAATTTCTTTTAAATAAAAAATTCAGTTTTTTAACTACTACTAAGTTGTTTAACTATTAATCAAAAATTGATGTTTTTCAGAAACATTCCAAAAATTCAGCCTAAGATATATTTGATATTCCAAATTCAAAAATGATATCTATTTTACCAAATTCGAAACATAAAAGTGTTAATAATTAATTTTAAAATTAATTCCCGTTGTTAAAACAAATAGCGTGTTTTTAAGAAACAATAACTATCAAAAGATTAAAACTTGTTTATGCCCAATTTTAAAGTGAAATTAATTCCAATGACCAACATTGGATTAAATGGTAAAAATATATTAAAATTAAAATTTAAACCAATTAAAAAGATAATATAACCATAAAAATAAATTAGATTATAACGTAGTTTTGAATTAAAATACAATATTTACACTATTCATTAAAAAAATGGACTTTATCAGAAAAATTACAAAAATTTACACAAAGTAAATTTTGATGTCCCCACTCTAATGAAGGATTATATTTGGTCAAATAGAATGTATTGAAGTGACCAAAACTTTATTTAAAGAGGGTTCGCCATTAAAAGGCGTTAAATTGACCTTTTAATGTAAATTATGCTTAAAATTTGATTCATTCAAATTTTAAGCATTTGAAATTTATTGGATAAATGTAAATACATTTATGAAACATGTATAATCATATTTTAGTTAGTTTTGTTCATTCTTGCCAATACAATGACTAGGAGTTAATGACCATTTAAAATAATAATATTATATTATTAGTGTGGAACATAAGATTTCAAAGAAACATGTTGTTGCGTATCTGGTACGCTATCGAACATAGCATCCCCTTTAATGTAAAATTAATATTTAATTCACATATATTAATAAATATGAAAAGTGTCTTATTCTTTATTTATCTGGGATGTTACACTAATTAATTTAAACATTAAGACTAAAATGAAGATAGATTTATTTGAAAATATAGAGAAACCAAATTAATAATTTTTATAGAATTTTCAAAATAAGATTCACATGTGTTTTGGATATTAATATTAAACCAAGTGCATGTGTTGTGATAACACAATAGTTAAACATGGACCGTGTAAACAATGTTTTTACAATATATGGGACAATATGTTGATTATAAAAGACCAATTTGTCCAATAATAGACAATATTTAATATTTATTAAACCTTATAATTCCCTTGGTAGGATATATGATTTTTATTAATTTCAAATCATTTAATAAATATTCATTTATTATAAAATAACAATATTGTCTATTTTGGAATTATTTATTTAAAGTTAATTTTAAAATATCAATATAATATGGGAATTAAAATATACAACATTTCCATATGTGAATAATGATATATTCATCTAAAAAATAAATAAAGGGAATAATTCAATCAATTAACTTCACTTTTAATATTTATATTATCAGTTATTTTAGTTTATTATTATCTAAATAATCACTACATTGGTGTTTTGTAAGAATTTTATGTATATAAAGTATATCAAAATATTATTCATAGATTATTATGAAACAAATAACCCATATATATTTCAAAATAACATCTATAACCAAAAATATGTTTTTTTGCATGTCTCAATGTTATATAAATGTTAAAGTTAATGAAAGTTCCCTTTTTGTCTTTTTTCCTTACTTAACCTTTTATATAAGTCACTCCCATTAAATAATCTCTTAATAACCCATAAATTTAGAACAAAGTGGTAATATGGCCGAATTATGGGTATAAAATGGATTTTTGACAAGTTTCTATGCGATTTCGGTCTTTAATATTAAGGTTTAGTCCCTTATTAAGCTTAATTTTACCTTAATCACCATAATTAATTTTAATAACTTGCACTAAGATTTGTGGTAAAAAAATTAAGTTGATATTATTAGGAAAAAATATTATAATGATTTCAAACATGTATATTATATTTTATAAATTCAAATTACTGAATTTTGAAATATAAGATTAATTCCAATCTCGAAAACGAGATGAAATAGAGAATTTTAAAGTAGGAAAATGGTCAAAATATTGTTACGTTTTTATATTCAATATCAAAGTTAAATATTTCATAATGAACAAAATTGTGTTGATATATGTATATATGATCTAATATGATTTTAAAACATATTTAAAATACAACTTAACATTAATAATTATTTAAACAAAAAGATGGGTTTTTAACTAAAATGCATTAATTTTTAATATTCATGAAAAACTGATGTTTCTCAAAAAAATCACAAAAACACAACATAAGATAATTTCAAAATTTTAAATTAAATTAAATTGTTTATTTTTAAAAATAAAATTTATTAAAGTTTCAAAATTTATTTTTAAAATAGTTTCTCCACTAAAAGGAAGAAAAACCTGATCTTGCGTGTAGCATTAGTTAATTCGGTGTTGTTTGTAGCATAAGCCTAAAAATGTGTATAAGACATTATAATTTATTTTATTTATTCTAGAAGTAAAATATTTTAATTTATTAGGGTATTACAGTTTACCTATTGCCACAAACCAACCCGGGTAAACCCTGAAAAAGTACCTGAGCCTATCCGCAGCATGGACCAATGAGCATTCCTGATCCCAACAGGATGGAAACTAGTTTCGAGAATCAAAACATACAAGTGGGAATGATTTAAGCCAAGAGGAAAATAATCAGGACCAAAAAAATAAATAGAAAAACATAAAATTCATCAAAACTACCAACTGAATCTGAAATAAATAAACAGTTGATTCAGTTACAAGATACAACTAAACAAACATAAATCTAAATCAAGAAAAACTAAACCACTTCCACAGGATCTCCATGTATCCTCATGGTTACAACCAACCTCAAGACCAACTATGCTCCAACAATGAGTAGATGAACCAGGAACCTAGATGAGAAACAGAACATGTAACTACAAATATATGATATAGATGAGCCCTGATATGCTTAGTAAGGATCCTAAAGATAAAACACTAGATCCAAGTGTTTCTTTTCCCATAATAGACCATTAAAATTAGTTTGAAATACAATTATCAAAATATAATTTTCACCTTTTGTTAAACCACATCATTTTTCAATTTAAAAATCCAACACACAACACATACCATTTCAAAAACAAATTTCCATTTTATAATTTAAATCCATAACAAGGATGACCATGGATATACTAAAAAGAAATAGAGAAATAGTGAAATATGGGAATAGTTATAAAAGAAAGTAAACAATCAATACAAATAATCACCATGGGAGATCCGCAACATCCCTTGAAGACCCATGGACATACTCAGTTCATAACCACATGTTGGAACATGGTGAATCCCCTAGGTAAATAACCATATAACAGCTCTATCCTAGCCCCACTAGTGGTGCATCCCACCTAGAATGTATATAACTCTTGGAGGGTACCTACCCATCTAATCGGGTATGGTAAGAAACTGTCACTCGATCATCTAAAAGACTCCCAGGATCCCATGGTTGTAATAATAGTACTATGTAAGTAGGAGGCCAATGCACACGTGACACATCTTACATATCACCTTCTCACTTACCATCCCTAAACATGAACACAAATATATGATAGACCATAAAGGGAAATACCTCCTATAAAGGTTCCCCATATATATACATATACATTTTTTACCATTTGAAGGTGCTAATTGGGATGATACATCATATAAACTCTTAAATAATTAAAAAAACGTTTCACGTTGCCAACCGGGCATACAAATTCTCCAAACCAAAATCCTTTAAAAGTTTAACACATATCATAATGTTTGAGTTGGAAGTTCCAAATGGGACTTTATCATGACTTAACCAAACACCTTTATAAAAAAATCTTGTGAAAACTGATTTTATAATTACATTTCCAAATGGCCCCTTAAGCCACAGGTTCAACAAACACACACCAAGATCCAATCTTGTATACACTCTGAGATTCCATTTTAAACCATTTTTATAATCCACAAAAAGGACCCAGCACCATTTAGAATAGAAGAACCACTTATGAAACCAAGGATTCAAGAGAGATATCAATTCAAAACACCATATTCATTTGAAGAAACTTCCATATGTGCACCTAGTGCACCCATGGATGTGCCAACATCCTATGGAACAACAAAAATCCAATGAGACACTCAAAAACCATTTCCAAAAAAATACCAATGGCCTTAAAACCATATCCAACCACCCACCTTATTTAGATCTCATAAAACAACCCCCTTAAAACCATAAAAACATTTCAATTTTTTCTAACACATTTAACTTGATATATCATTACCAAAACATACATACCAAACAAGTTCAAAAACATGCAAGTACTATAACAAAATAGACAAGGCTAAAAATTTCATTGACACACCCAATTCCACTTTAAAAGAAATACAGAATTTCAAACCACAACCTAGGTTTCATAAATCTAGACATATAACATAAATCTCGTTTAAAACCAATTTTTAGAAAACCGAATCAATTCAAAAATTCTATAATAATTTTACCAAGGGTTCCATAGAGGTAAGAGTCAACATTATAAATTTATATAAAATACCCACCATTGAAGGAAATGAATTAGGAAAGAAATACATAGAAATTCCTGCCTCAACCTTGTGTGTATGGAACAAAACATCAATGAAAAGAATACTAGGGAATTGTGGGAAATTCACATGCCCTAAATCAAAATAAAAATGAACCAAGCACAAACCCCTTCCATTAGGATTATTCATATATAATAAACCACAAATGAAAACTAATAAAATAATAGGGGAAGATAAATAGGAGGGAAAATGACCCAATAACACTAAAAACATACATTAAATATGAAGGAGGAGTGGCCCCAGATGATTGGATGTAAAGGATGAGGGTATAAATGGCCCCCTTGGCATGTAAAAACGAGTGTGAGGAGAGGAGGGATCGGGTTAGGTAAAAATAGGGGCAGAGAGAAAGGAGGGAAGCTTGTTTTTAATGACTCAGCATGTTTGTATAGTTTGGCCCCATGGTTTTCCAAACCATTTGGAAACTGAGTGGACCTCTCTACCTAAAGAAGATAAATTTCATAGTCACCTAGGACCTACCACACTGTCGTATGCTAGCAGTGTGGCCAATTCTGTTTAACCTACACCTCCCACACAATCGGGCCACAGAGTTACTACTAACCATGCGATAACCATGCTCCACCTAGAAAACCACCCAAATACTCTAGAAATTTTTTTTGGCCGGGAATCAAACTCGAACCTCAACCAAGATACCCAATAATAATAAAAGGATAAAATAACAGAGTATTATAGGTTGGGGTGTGATAATTATCCCCACCACATACACTTTCATCAGCTATAAAGTCACCAACCTGAAAGCTGACCAAAATTCAAGCCCATGCCCAGGAAAAATTGAGGAAAACCATGAATATCAGGATGAACGTACTATCCCATGGTCACACTAGAACAATTCAATAAAAAACTAGATCTCATATTCATCGGGAAGACACAATAGTGTTCTCCCCACTAAAAGAACTCAACTAGAATGAAAAAACTCAAAATTCCAACACACCATCCTGGGGGGGACATAAGAACTCCCAACCCAAACTCAACCAACATCTCACACTAACCCAACAACAGCCTTATCACAACAGGGAAAAAATGAACACTTAACATAAACTAAAGCAACTCCATTATCATGATTAAGATGACCCCTCGACAGTGACTCAAGATAATAACCTACCACACAACAACCCGACACACCAAAATGTTGGCACGGGGAACCTCCCTATAATGAAAAACAACCCTCCGCACAAGGGAAAAAATATCTATCAAAACAAAAATTTTCTCACCCTAAATAAGACTCCCCACACTAGTGAAAATCAATGGAAATAATTATGCCTAAAACCAAACGGAAACCTGAAACCACCAAAACCCATCCTCTTCACAAAGCCCAAACATCTACCCAGACGAGTAAAACAAGAACCAAAACTAAAACCAAAATGAACCCATTTATCCTCAAATAAGAACCAATTAAACAGACTGCACAAGAGACATACACCCCTAAATAAGGAGAGTGACTCCAAAAGACACACTCAAATGAATAGAATTGCTTAGATTCGAATTGGATAAGTCCATCAAACCCTTACAATGAAATGATGAACATACCCCCACTGAGAAACAAAAGCAATGAAAATTAATATTTTTCCATCCCAACTATGAAAAACTAAACCAGGATGAGATCCCACATGCCCTCGATGACCCCATACTGTGCACAAGCCTCACCACGAGACCTGTGGCCAGGGATCTGATGAAAAAAGAATATTATACCTCATAGTAACGCACTAACATCCCTCGATCACAACTAATTCTTCAAGAAATGATTCCCATAGGTCTTCTCTCAGTGACTTGAATGACCCCAAATAGAGAATGACATTAGAGCGATGCGACAAGACATCTTTGAATGTACAAACCAGCCATACCGATGGCACACCAGAAACTGGTCCGATGAACTAGATGTCAGAACTGTAAATGATATATTATTATAGATAGATTCCTCTAATAGATGCTCCTCACCAGATGGAGAACCCTCACCGAAGCCGACCACCACCAAATACACCCCAAATTCCTACAACGATGAGACATCCAACCTCCACTAATCTAGAATTGGACCCTCAATAAAACATAAATAGAATGAACATTAACAACCTTGGGATTTCTAAAAAACTCAAAGACATTCCCTTATTCCATAAAACCACTCCACTTTCTATAACAAACCACTATCACCTCAAAGGATGAAAAAACCCTGAAAGAAGCAGAAATTGGGCATGAATCATTAGAAACATTAGGGAACTTTTTGGGTGGCATACTCCAAACACCATGAGGAATATAATCCAAGATATAAATCAAGCCAATATACAATAAAAAATAATAACCTGAGCCAAGACAATATACTCGGAATCCAAACAAGTACCAACACAACAAAAATCATCTTTTTCAAAATTCCCATTTCCATTTCAATTTCCAAACCACCCTATTCCAAGGCTATTTACCAAACATTGAAGAAATTTTTTTCAAAAATGAAAAACACTTCCCAATGAAAACCTAATTTCCAAAAATCAACTCCTTATTCAAATAAATTTTAAAAAAACTAAGAGAGGCCTTTTCTATTTTTAAAAACTCACATATGGCATCCTATGAACCGTCACATGTGTGTCCATACACTAACATACATCGATACCAAAATTCACATCCCACACACAGATTCACACACATGAAAATATCTGTACCGAATACCAAGGGTCTCACCCAATCCACTTCCTTATAAAATCCAGACTCTCCCCAAATTCAAAAAACCCATAACACTCTAAATTTTAAAACCCACTTATCCAATTTAAACCCATTTGAAGAAAAACACCTATATTTTAAATCCATTTTCCATTTCAAACCCATTTCCATTTTAAAATTAATGCTTACACTAACTGAATCCAAAATGAAAAACAACAAAAAAATGAGCTATGAGAATGAGGGAATAATGCCTATTCCTAACCCAGAGACATGGTAGTGATCCATAACCCATGTAATGATTAACACTATGAGGAGATTAAACCATGTACCCAGACTCCACATGGCTCACTAATCCATGTAAAATATCAACAAAACCCCAGCTTTCCCCCATCGTCATCCCTAAATCCAAAACAAAGACAACAACTCAACACCAAAAGAGCCCCTATAAACTCATGTCCCATCATGAGTGGTGGTGATTAGGCATAATCCCTTGACCTACAACATGAGCCTTGAAAATCCTAATCTCCAACTACCAAACACCCAAAAATGAAGAACCTGCTCTGATACCATTTTGTCACAAACCATCATGGGATGACCCTGAAATTGTCATCCGAGTAGGTCTATGACACGACTTGAAGGGAATTTATGATCCCTAGGTGATGGAAATTGGTGCTATGCATTAAAATATACAAGTGGTAATGATTTAATCCTAGAGGAAAATAAAAAGGACTAGATAAATAAATTAAACAAACAGAAATTGTTGCAAAACTAACAATTGAATCTAAAATAAATAAATTGCTAATTCAGTTACAAGATACAACTAAACATACTGAAAAATAAAACATGAAAAAATAAACCGCTTCCACATGATCTCTATGTGAACTATTTTTCAACACCAACCACAAAGCTGCCTATGATCCAACAATGAGCCTCTGAACTAGGAACATGGATGAGAAATATACCCTACAATAGAAAATATAGGATAGGCATGGGCTCCGAGATGCTCAGTAGGTATACCAAAGATAAAACACTGATTCCATGTGTTTATTTTCCCAAAACATTCTAACAACAATTTGAAATAAAGATATAAAATATTTTTCACCTTTTTTAAACTGCACCATTTTCCCATTTAAAAATCCAACAAACACCACATACTATTTCTAAAGCCAATTTCAATTTTATATTTAAAATACATAATAAGGAAAACTAGGGATGTTCTAAGAAGAAATAGAGAAACATTTCAAGCTAGAAATATGTATAGCATAATGTAAAAAAGCAATACAAATAATAACTATGTGGGATCATAAAAATCCCTAGAAGACCCCTTTATGTACTAAGTTTAGAACCCCTTTCCGGTGTATGGTGAATCCCCAAGTCCAATAACCAACTACCCATGCTATCCAAGCCTCACAAGTGGAACATACTACCTGGCATGTCTACAATTCCAGGAGGGTACCAACCCATCTAATCAGGGCTGCAAAGAAACCATCCCTCGATCATCTAAAATATACCTAAGAACCCATGGTGGTAATAATAATATTGTGTAAGTTGGAATCTCATTCATGTGTGACTTATCTTACATGCCACCACTGAACTTAACTTCCCCAAACACATACATCAATTTACAGTAACCCTTGAAGGTAAATCCCTCCTATAAAGGTTCACCATATACAAACATATAAATTTTCTTCCTTTTAAGGAGACAAATAGTCCACCACAAAATACAAGAACTTAAGTCATTTAAAAACACATTTTGGGATGCCAACTGGGCAAACACTTTCTCCAAACCACAATCCTTACCATGTTCAATAAAAAACATTGTTTTTGAGTTGGAAGTACCAATAGTTACTTTTTCTTGAAATAACTTAATTCCTTTACAAAACAATCAAGAAAACACTGATTATATAATTACAATGGAAAATGTCCCCTTAAGGCACATGTTCACCAAACAAACCCCAAGATCCAATAGTTAAAACACTCTACGATTCCATTTAAACCCATTTTTAGAAACCACAGAAGGACCCAACACCATTTAGAATGAATGAACCACTCAAGAAACCAAGTATTCAAGAGATATATCAATTCTTAACCCCATATCTATTTGAAGACACATCCATGTGTGCACCTAGTATACCCATCAATGTGCCAACATCCAATAGAACAAAAAACATCAAAATAGACACTCAAAAACCATTTCAAAAAAAAATTCAATTTCATAAAAACCATACCCAACCACCCACCTTATTTTGAGAACATAAAACAATATCATTAAAACCATAAAAACCATTCTAAAACCTTTTAATAAATTTAACCAGCTATAACATTACCAAATCATGCACAACAAACCATGTTCAAAAACAAATAATTACCTTCATGACATAGACAAGGATAAAAATTTCATAGAGATCCCAAATTCCACATTAATAGAACTATGGTATTTAAAACAAAAACCAAGGTTACCTAAACCTAGATAATTCAAATAAATATCATATAAAACGTATTTTTAACAAACCAAAAAAATTCCAAAATTTTATAACATGTTTAGAAATGGATTCATAGATTCTAGAATCAAATTTATAAATTAATTTAAAATACAAAGAATTAAATTAAATACAATTGGAATTAAATACAAGGAAATGGCTACCTCAACCTAATGTGGATGGAATGAAACTTCCACAAGAAGATAATTGGGGCCTTGAGGACGATCTTCATGCCCTAAATAAAAAAAATGAACCAAACACAAACCATAGCCATTAGGGTTAAACATAGGGAAGTATCCCTAAGGGAAAACTAAGAAAATAATAAGGGAAGATAAAGAGGAGGGAAAATAACCCAAAAAACCAAAAAGAAAACCATAAATCCTAAGGAGGAGCCACCCTGGATGATTGGAAGAAAAGAAAGGGGGTATCCACGACGACCATGGCATGCCGAAACGAGATAGAGGAGAGGGGTATTGGGGTAAGGAAAAATATGGGGAGAGAGATATGGGAATCGTGTTATTAATGACTTGTCTTATCTTAATGGTTTGGCCACACAATTTTCCAAACCGTGTGGTAATCGTCTAGACCTCTCTTCCCAAATAAGAAAAAGCGCATGATAAACTGAGACCTACCACATGACCATGCACTAGCCATGTATTCAGTTCTATCCAACCTACTACTGCCACATGGCTAGGCTGCATGGTTACTAATAACTGTGTGGTAACTATTCTCCACCTCTAAAACAACATGAAAACTTCAAAAACAAATTTTTTTGAATGTGACTCAAAATCGAACCTCAACAAAGGGACCAAAGACTACTAAAAGGATAAAATAAAGGAGTATATGAGGTCGAGGAGTGAAACCTTTTAATATCCTCACAAGGGTCTAGATTAATGAAATTATAAGACTTTATGGAGAACCTTTTTCAATTGTGTCTCATTGAGATCCTTGGTTTGATTATATATTTTGGAACAATATTTAGAAGGCTCTTGATTCAAGGCTTCATTTGAGCATTGTCTACCTTCCAAAAAAATATGGACGGTCTTAAAGGACTATTCATAAAATGTAATACATGTTGATTTCATTCCCTTTTTTACTTTCAAGGTATATGGGATCAATATTTTCTATTGGTATATTTTTCCAATAACAAAAGATTCCATTCATATAGTCAAATTACACCATATGAAGAAGTCTATAGAAATATATATCATAATCCAACATATTTTATTGAATATGGTGGAAGGAAAAACATAGGCCAATAACCTATTGAAGTCACAAAAACTTAGATAAAGGCTATTCCAGATCACATTAAAGCATCTTAATGTAAGAAAAATAGTTATACCATCAACCAGATGAATGTTTTAGAACTTCAAGTGGGAGATCATGTTTCTTTAAATTATATACATGGAAAGATTTAATATAGTTTAGTAAGAAAGTTATATTGTGCCCTAGGTATATCAGACCCTTTTAAAATTTATAAATACTTGGAGTAGGTGCTTTTTGTTTTGGAATCCCATCAAATCGCTCAAAACTACATGACGTGTTTCATATATCATTGTTAAAGAAATTACTTCCTAGACCCAATAAATGTGACAACCTTTGAAGAAATAGGATTGAAACATGATATATCTTACTATGAATAACCCATCCAAATTATTGGTAGTATAGAGAATGTATTGAGGAATCAAACGACTCATCCGGTAAAGGCACATTGGATAAATCATAGAATGGAGGAAGAAATGTGGGAACTAGAATATATTATGATGAAAAATTACCCACATATATTTAGAAGGTAATACCGAAGAAATTTTAGGTACACATTTTTTGTTGGAGGGAATAATGTATCACCCAAATACATTATAATATATTACTTTTATAATAAATGCAATCTCTTTGATAGCTTGCGATGAATGAAACACCAGGTTAAAACAAAAAATACTCTATTAAAATATTATTTAAAAATGACCAGTAGAACCTATCCATTATTTTTTCAGGAATAAATAGTACCAAATATGTTATAAAAATTATTGGTTTATATTTATTAAAAAAATGGGTTTCATTTAAAACAAAAAATAAATGTTTTCTAAGAAATGCACTTTTTCTAAAATATGGTTTACTCACGCCTCAAAAAGACAATTTAAAATTATTTTTTTCCAATTGTGGAATTTATTTTGATAAAAGTATTTTACCTTTTTAAGTAATCATATAAAAATTAGCTTTGGGTGAAACTTTTGTTGTTTAATGAAATGTTTCACTATTTTATGAATAGTGTAAAATAATGAATGTTAATTGAAAACATAATTTTATTTTAAATTATTTATAATGCTAAAATATTTTATTAATTGGAATTAAAGTTATAATATTAAAAGAATACATATACTAATAAAATTTACATTATTTTAATACTTTTCATATGGAATTTTCATATAAAAACATTATAAAATTATGATCATTTTCACCTTCAAAACCCACTTTCACATCGCGTCTGATGGATTAATTAAAAAATAAAAATTTACCAATTATATGAATTGAATTAGGTATAATGAATTACATATTTGAAATATACATAATATATATTATCGTATAATGTAATTTTTTTACCACAATGAATATTAAAAATGATAAATATTATCTACCACATTTATGGTAAAAACTAGTTTATTGAAGGGTAAAACAAAAAGTATAAATGTTAAAATAACCATAAAAATTGTATAAAATAAATATTTTGGACATATATATACCTTATATTTTCTAATCATAGATAATAATCCATTTCTGACCCCTATGGAATGTGAAAAATTTGGGGATGAATTTTTCTTTTCAAAAGGTTCAAGTGTGCCACTTACCTCACATATAAAAGGCCAGTAACTATACTCTCTTATTCACCCCTTTAAACCATTTTGATTCATCCGATACCAACCCAAATAACATTCCAAATTACATACCATTATCTTGGTGGCCTTATTTTTGGATGAATTCTAACCTAAGAAGGCATTTGGTGAAAACCTAAGGAGGGTACATGAAGAAGAGTTATCATTATTCAACAAGTATTTTTTTATTTCTTCCTCCAACTACTTCAATTATCATTAAAAAGTGATGATATAGTCACCTAAAAAACATAAAATTTTCTAGATGTTTTTATGTTAATGGAAATACATACAACCATACCAACTTCAATCAAATGGGTTACGAAATTATTATTCGTTTGTACAACGAAATACAACCCCATGAATTGATGTGATTAGTTTTTCCATTACCACCTCTCATGGTTGAGTATGATGATGAATATAAAGAATATATATTATATTTATATCATTATTATACCTTTTTATTCATTAAATGATATATAAATATTTTACTTTCCATTCCATAGGGGAAACAATAATGTCTCTCTTGTGTATGGTGGTATACCACCTCACAAAGAGATGTGATTATTTATTCAATAATGCTTTACATGGAAGGTGATATGGGTATTTTTAATGAATATATGTGATATAAATGAAACAATTATGATATTAATGTCATAGTTACCTTTCATTAAATATAATATATCATTTTATTTTTCACCCTTTCACTCCCTGAATGATGCGAGCGTCGTTCGTGTATGCGTGGACAACCGCTGTCATGAAGCGATGTTACTCTCTTTTCATAAACACACTACCAGGATTATATATATAATTATATTTAAATAATTAATTTGTTATTTATTATATTATGATCAGTCTTTAAAGTAAATTTTTTTCATACCTCCTTTCAATAATGATCCTTGAGAAATTGAATTGTCTCTCATAAGTATGTATGGCATATCATCTACCTTTTTATAATGTAAATAATTTATTTTAACCATATATTATTAATGGTTTCTGAAATATAATTTATGTATAAATATGATTATTATGTCAAGATTAATTTTTTTTAGATTTTTAAACAATGACTTATTTGAAAATAGTCATCCTACCAAAGTAATTTTTGACATATAATCCAAATATCATTGAAACAGAAGACATTAAAATAATTTAAAAGTAACCATATATAACATGGTAATATGGTAAATAGAATGGGTTGAATTATTCCTACGGTAAAAAAAAAACAATCATATATAATACATTAAAAGGTTTCAATGGTGAGATAAAAAACTATAAGGGAAATCAAAATTAATTTATAGGATAAACACTTGGAATACACTTATATTATGGTGGAGACAAGGAATTAAAGATAAATTAACATTTCCAATGAATCATAAATAAAATGAATAATTTTCAATGATAAAAAAATGGTAAATATAATGGAAAATACACTACTCATTTATAGTGGGTTTTCATGACATTTCTCAAAGGAAGTAGTGTAAGTGGTGGGATACTCTAAAAATAGGAATTTATTAACCCTCAATGAGAAGATAAAATTATATGATATATGTAACTAAAAAAAACCTAAAGAAATTAAAATCATGATAAGTAAATGTTTCATTCATAATAAGGAAGTCAATCAAGGAAGTACGTATATAAAGACGATGAATGAGTCTTATTAAGCTACTAAACATAACATAATGACTATAAGTTATTTAATATGAGGATTAATATTATTGTGGAAATATATTATGAGAAATTAATTGTTAAAAAATTATAGAAAAAAATTTATAAATTTACATTTATAATAAACATTTTATAGAGTATTTATTTTGATGCAAATTTATATGAAAATAATGTAATTTTTGTCTTGGAAGATTTGGATGATGAATTAGGGGATATTTTTGGTGCTAAAGAAAATGATATATTACCTCAAATATAAAATAGAAGAGCTAAAATAAATAAATGAAATATATTAAAATATAATACATATCCAATATAAATAGAAATAATAAGGACTATTGAGAAAATATTTATATTATCATAGAATTATTTAATTTTGTGAAAAAAGATGAATCATGTTTTGAATCCATGAATAATGATTTGGATCAAATAGAGTGAAATCAAACATGAGAGCATATTGTGTGGAAAAGTTATCAGAGTTTCATTTTAACAAAGTTTATTTTCAAAAATAAATATGACTAGCGTGGGAATGTGTTCCCTTACAAATCTAAGTTGGTATAAAAATGTTATGCACAAAGTGAAGGTATATATTAGTAAAAACATTTACATTGGTGGTTAGGCTTGAGAAAAGTATTCTATTATTTATGTTTTATATATAAAGAGACATTATACTATTTTAAATGGATATAAATACAATATTCTTGAATGGGATAGGGAAATTGGAATTAAATATTTAATAGTTGGTGTGTTTTAAATTCATTATGATGAATGAAATTAATTTGTCTTTTGGGAAACAATTCCCATGGTGTTTTTAGAGTTTTTTTTGTTATGTTTGTGGATATAGTGTGTTGATGATGTTTCAAGACAAAAAATATCATTAAATATTCTTGAAGGAGTGGTTATATAATCTTTTAATGGTGCTTAGTATGTTTGATAAGAAATCATAACCAAGGATGTTTTTCCCACAATTTTGGAGTTTCATGATGGTGAAGGTACTGAGGCACCACCTTTTGATTCAAATGAAGGATTATCATGTATATAAGGTAGGAAATAATGTATATAGATTTTTTGAGAAAACCATTCATATTTAGTTGAACACAATTAGTTAAAATGAAGGTGAAATATTTTACAGTTGTGAAGAGTTCCATGATAGAATGTTCCCACCTATAACTAGGCCTTTAATTCATCATTAAAGGCAGAAAAAATATTACATAATGGGTTATTTTTTCTATTTTAACCTAATAAATAAAGGAATATAATTTTTCATGATTAAATTTTACACAACCAACATTTTCAAATAGAATATAGCATATTGTTTGTGAACAAGGGTGTATAAGAACGTGTGTTATGGTAACATCATCCATGCAGATGAATATAGTCACAAAAAACACAACTAAATCTCCGAAAATATTGAGGTAATGTGGTATTCATCATTTTTATGGATGAAGACCTTTATTACACAACAATTATAGTGATATCATTTGTTATTTAACTAATTATAAATATTTATTACATTAATAGTTATCACACTTGAGAAGTGATATTTTAATAAGCGATTAACAATGAACCATGAATGATAGCGAGTCTCCAATAAACATAAAAACAAGTAGTGATATTTTACTATGGAGTAGTGAGTCCTCAAAATATTATTCATAGTTATCAAGTATGGATAAGGACTTTCCCTAAACATTGTACACAACTAGAAACTCAGTGATTACGTTACATTGAAACATCACTAGTGTATGGTTTGTGGATTATCATAGTGTGGGTAAACCAAGTAAAAATTATCATTGACCATATTTACTTACATTTCAAATACATATTTATTGTGAGGGAGATTGGTGTTTCTAATAATAGTGTAATAATGTCATTGGTGTGGTTATTTTAAAGAAAATGGATACACTCATATCCACACCCCATACTCAAAGTATTTAACTTTCTTTGGGATAACAAGTGGTATCGTTGAAATGGGTTTTTGTTATAAGGAATATATATTAATTATATTTAATGGTATACATAAATCACAAATTAATTGTGATCTTTGAGGAAAAAACATTCAACTATTGATGGATTGGATGAAATTATATTTTCAATACTTGTGAAATGATAAGTGCACAACTACTGTAATAGGATTTTGGTGTGTATAGAGAGTGGTGAATTATTATATAGATACCATAAATGAATGGATGTTAGTTCAAAGGTAAACAATGATATAGTAGGATCATTATCTATCAAAATCTCTAAAAATTTGATATAGTTAAATCCTCAAACACTATCTATGAAAGGATGCTTAATTTTATGAAGGAAAATTTGATGTTTGAGAAAAAAATTATAGGTTATGTGGAAACATTACAAGGACTTAAGGATCCGCATGAATAAATTTATTTTTAAATTCATTGATCATGTGATTTTTTGTGTATTTTATGTATTTTATTGGAGAAATAAAGGAATTTGTGAAAATTTTCAAGGGAATACTAAGAATATTGAAACCTTGGTTTAATTAAAAATTATATAGGCTTGGGGAAAGACATCCAAAGAAGATAAAATTGGATAAAATTTACTGTAATCATATTGCATATGATATGGGAAAATGATAATGAGTATATGGAAATGGGGAATCCTAATGAGAAGGAATTCAAGGAATTGATGAATCTCATAATGTAGGATTTCTAGTAGGAAGAAGAGGTTGATTAAACCATTTCATTCATTTACCAAGATCTAAAATTTTAAAAGTAAATATTAATGATAATATTACACTAAATTCATTTTGATGTTAAAATATTGGACCCCTTGTAGAAATGTTTCCAAAGAAGCTTTAATATGATTATGAGGCAATGGAAACGAGTGATCCTAAGGAGAAGGAATTCAAGGAACTGAAGAATCTCACTATAGAGAATTACTATTAAGATGAAGTGGATGATTAAACCAATTCATTCCTTTATTAAAAACTAAAAAGTGGAAAACTAAATATTAATAGGAATCTTCCACTAAAAATATATTGATGTTGAAAGATTATATAGCATTCAGAAAAGTGTCTAAAGAATCCTTAAGATGTTGATGAGAATGATGACATTACAATGACGAATTCTTCAACAAATGTTAAATATATGAGATAGTCTAAAAATGTTTCTTGATGAATAAGAACATACATTCGTATGTGAAGAATACTTGGGAATAAATAAAGGTAGAAGGGATTTAAGAATACAAAGAACTTAAATAATATTCTCTCATATCTTTTTTAGACAAGTCACAATATTAGGAATTAATATATGATGATGAGATGGAGGTATAAGTGAGATTTGATCTATAATAATTATAAAAATCATCCTTTGATGAAATATATGTTTGAGTTCCACGAATAAGGAAACTAATGAAGTGGTTCCTGATAAAAACACAATATATATCTTTAAAAAGAAGATAATTTTCTGTTTAAGGAGTTGATTGATAGACAAAAATCTAAAAACCCAGAAATATCAGATACAACTATTGAGTAAAAACATAAAATTAAAGAGAGAGGTAGGGTTATTTAGGGATTTACTAACTTAGATAGGGATCATGTATAATGTTTCAAAGATCTTGAGGAAGAGGTTATTATACTATGATAGAAAATATGTGATCAAGATATATTCATGGATTTTGGTATAAAATTTAAAAAAATGTCAAACATGTGAAAAAGTGAAGGATGAGCATTGGGGTTGATCAATACATTCAATGGATTGTTCGTAGGATAAATATAAACATCTTATTGAAAATTATGGTATATGTGCTTATCAAAAATTTAATAGAGTTGTGGTTGGGGATAAGAAAGAAACGCGAAATCCAAAGTTAGATGTTTATTTATGTGTCATTTAGAATCAGATAATTCAATGGAAATGAAATAAACATGGTCTACTACTACGGGAAAAAATAATACAAAAAACATTTAGTGTTATTAATATGGAAATATGGATGAATCTAAGAATACTTGTTCCATATTTAAAAGGTAATAGTGATAATAAGATAAAATAATTTATTTTTGAATAGTTTAATATTCTAGGTATGCATTAAATGGCCCTTGTTTCTAATGTTATGGATATATTAAGATGGATTGGTATTTCTCATTTATGAAGTAGAGGAATATTCCTTTGATGAACCAAAGTTATTGTACATAGTACCTCAAGCGATCATCTAGTGGGATGAAAATAAAAAATAGATTTTCCATGTTACAATTTATATTTTTCCTAACATATTCAGAGTAAGATCAAATATAAAAGTCATTGTAAGGCGTGACTCCAAAAACTCTGATAGAAAATAAAATATCTGAGAAAGTGTTAGTTGTAGATAAATCCCTAAAAGAATCAGATCATACTAGTTCATGGATTCCAAAGAGCAGACTTCACTACCATTTTATCACAAATAAGTATCAAGTCATTGGTATAATGTATGATAATTATGTTTTATTATGATTTATCATTAATGAAGAATTAAAACATTTCAGATCATAGAAATCCAAATTTGTGGAAAAAGAAAAAAGAAAAAAGAATGCATTAGTTATTGAAGGTATTCTTCACAACATGTTGAGAGAAATACAATTGTGTGACTCAGAACATATAGTGAGTTTCACCAACAACAATTGAACCATCAATGGCGGAGATGGTGAAATTGTGATAAATGGGAAGTTATAAAAGGGGAATATCTACTTCATCAATAGAGAATATGATCTATTATTTATATCTAAGGAGGAATAAAATATATTATTGCTTAAAAATATTGGTCACTTAATCGAATGGTCATTTTAAGTTCTGGTGAAAAATAATATATCTTGAGATATCCATAAAATATCACATGATCACACACACACATGAAATATTTGAAATAAGGGAAAGATTGTTCATAAGTCATGTTATTTAAAAGACTAGAAGTCATCAAGGTTTCTAAAATTGGTGGATGTTGATGTGTGTGGACTTATATCACCAACGTCTATTGATTGTAATAGATACCCTGTGTTGTTTATTGATTATTTCATCATATTGGTATTGTTACATTAACTTGTATGGGAAAATGATTAATGGATACTTGTTCAGAAGATGCTAAAATTCTCAATGAACAATAGAATAGATTTTCTCAATAGAAATTTAGATAAATATCATGAGGAGAATGAGATAATTCTCAATATTTCATTAGTGATGACTCCTCAACAAAATGTTGTTTTTGAGAGGATAAACTAGATCATAAATATAATTTTCAGAAAATTTTAATGGGAATAATCTAGATAAGAATTTTTATAAGGTTTTAGGAAATAATCAGTCAATATTTCCAATAGATATTTTTTTTGTGATTAGGATAATACAAGTATTTATACAATATGTAGTATAGAAACAATCCAAAATTGAAATATTTTTTTATTACTATGTGATTTATTTTGAATAAGGATAAAAATAATAAGTTTTAATCTCTTAGAGATAAAGGGATTTTCCTTGTATATTCCTTTAGGAGTAAGTCTTATATGTATTTCACAAAATGGATCGAAAAGGTTTTTTTAATCCAATATTTTAATATAGTTGAAATGGATATGAATATATTGAATAATATTGAACAAATTATGGATGATATTGATGAGTAACTGAGTAGATTATGGTATTTTAAAGTTGTTAATCCTTCTTCTAAAGAAGATAGTGACAATGAAAAGAATAAGGTTATGCTTGAATAAAAAAAATGATAAAAATCATTACTATAATTGATGAGAAGAATACCATTGATGATCATAAATCCAGAGTAAAAATGAAAAGATATAAGTATTTATAGAAAAAACAATTTTAGTCAAAGGTATTGACAATTTTTTTAAGAAACATTTAATGATTAGAATTAGGTCCAATAAATGGATCAAGATATTAGCTAGATAGAAAAGATTAAAAAGTGGGAATTTTTTATATGGTCGAAGGATCAAAATACGATCTGAACCAAGTGGATGTTTCCAAAAATAAATGTTAATAAATTTAAAAGGTGACTTAAAACAATGAATTTATATAGTGTAAAGGATATTTATAAATAAAATTAATTAATATTTACGACACATTTTACTTGATAGCCTAGTTTGAAAATATTCAACAATTCATAGTTATATCAGTGAAAAGAAAGATAAAGTTATAAGTAATGGATCTCAAATCAATATTTATCAATGGATTCACAAAGGATAAGGTCTATATTAAATAACTATATGGGTGCCTTGTAGTTAAAGATGATATCTTGGTGTATCGGTTGAATAAATATTCATATAGGATGAAATAAGAACCAAGGTAATATTATTCTTGGAATGTTAAATACATTTTAATTCTTGGATTCCACCAAGGAAGACATTATTAAAATCTCTACATCAAAAAGAAGAATGATAATTTTATTTTTCTGATTATAGATTTTGATTAAATTATTTTTGGAGGATCATATGAAGTACAATTAGGGTTATTGGTATAATATGTAAGGTGGGTATTCGATATGTCCGTGATTGGCGAGTTAATTATTTTCTTGGTTTATAGGTTACTCTTGTAAATATTGGAACCTTATTTCTAAATAAAATTTTGAAAAATAAATACTCAAAGGGTTTGAAATAGAGGATTTTAATTTAATGATAGCACCAATAGTTGATCAAATGATGTATTAAAAATATTATAGTGAAAAGAGTTAAATATGATTGAGTAAATTTATATTATCAAGAACCTTTTATAATTATCAACAACATGACTTAAAATTATTTTCCCCACATTCCAAGAAACAAATTATCAATTGTTCCCACAAAAAGATACATGTAGTGGTGAAAATAGAATTTCAATATATTAATCATACAATAAACAATAGGTTTATATACAATTAAAAAATAACATAGGAATTATTTGGATTTACATATATGTGTTAGTAGAGTTCAACATATGATTGGAAGTCAATGTTAGGTGATGCATTCTATCATGGATTAAATTTAATTTTTTGACTTAGCATGAAATAAAATTGTATTTCCCTAATCACTATATAAGATGAATATATTATGTCACTTAAATATTTATTATAATTATTGTGGACAATAAAACATATTGATGATATGGGATTTGAAGTGATTTATATAATTGGAATGAATTTTGACAATCCTTGTACTATCAATACAGGATAAATATCAACCAAAATTAAAGGGTGACACATATTAAAATTTTTTATCACATGGTTAAGGGGAAAGAGAATCATGGGTTGGTGAAATTATTGTATGTTCCTATTTAACAACATGTCATATACATAATGACAAATTCCATAAAAAAGAATCATTTTCATGAACTCTATTTTATCTTAATGTATAATTAAACCCCCACCCAACCCATAATCACTTAGGGAGTGTGGTCATGAAAATATAACTACACATGGAATAGTGTGTATTTCCTCATGGGAGGATTATTTTTCTTTTCCTCTTGAATCCCACAATAGAGTGAATATTGGGTTTTCTAAAAAATGGGAGAAATTGTTCATGGTAGAGGGTGAAATTCTCAAACCCTCATAGGGGATGAGTGAAGCCGATAAATGGGAAGAGTTCTTATTTGAAAAATAAAGAGGGAAAATAGGTTGGGTGAGTTGTAAACATGTTGATTTTGAACCAGTTTCATCATATATTACATATCACATGGATAAATTAGGATGCATAATAGTTTACAATAATGAATGAGTGTAGCCCCATAAGTGAACGAACCAATTCATTGATAATATTTTCACATTTTATAAGTTTCACGTGCCAATATATACCAATATGGTATTATAATTTGTGTTAGTGGGGACATGGAACACTGTTTTGAGTTTTACTAAAATATATCGTTTCAAACTGAGAGGTCAAAATATTTTTCAATAGAGTGGATGTGGATCTTGAAGTGTTTTCAATAAACCCAAATGGGGATTTGGTTGATAAAAAACCTCAAGGTAGTGTTATGGAGTTTTGGGATTTTTTTGGAAAAATTCTGTAGATAATGTTCTAGGACTATAAAGACCATGAAACATTCTTGAAAGAGTTTTTTGAAAACATTAAATATTTTTTATACGTTTTACACAAAATCAAATCAAAGAAAGTTTTTGTGTGAAAGATTCATGTTTTAAGATGTTTTTTGAATAGAGGAAACACCATTTGAATCAATTAAAGTATTAATGTTCCAGTCAAACTGAATATAATTGAAGTGGAGTTACCCAAACACTCTATGTAAATGGATTTTTTTAAAATTCATGAGAACTAGGGACAAAAATTTTACTGGAATGAATATTTACATGGAAGATAGGTCATACCCATTAATATAAATATAATCCATCATTAATATTTTTTAGTAGTTTAATGAATGTTTTAAGTGATATAATTTAATATAAGAGTTTTTAAAACATATTTATAGAGTGAATATTTTTTACGTAACCATCTATTTAACATAGAAAGGTGGTTTTGTTTTGAGAATAGGTTTGTGGGAAAATTTGAGTTACAAAAACATCATTCATAGACAGGAATATAGTTATGGGGAATTTAATTTAATTTATCATAATTTATATGGTAAAGTGGTATTTATAATTTGGATGAACAAAGAGCCTCAATACACACTAATTTATGTGTAATAAAAGTTTATTTCACTAAATATAAGTATCTACTAAACAAAAAATTACTACACTTCATATGAGAGTTGTTATATTTTAGAATGTTATTGATAATGAACTAGAGGGGATAGTGAGTCCAATGAAATCATGAAAACAAGTAGTGAGATTGATTGAGGGTAATTTAATTTCCATGAATTGGATTCTTACTGAACCATAAGATATGGATAGTTTGCAATGAATATTATACACAAGAAGAAGCATAGTGATTTTGTCACAACAACACATTTCAATTTTATTATATTTTTATTAACCCAGTGTAGGTGAACAAGGTAAAAACTATTTTTTTTCCTTATTTAATTTATTTATAACTTCATAACTATTGTGAGGGAGAGATGTGTTCCTACTAATAGTGGATCAATATCACTTTTTATTTTTGTTTAATGAAATCAACATACACTAATTTCCTCTAACTCTTATGGTACATGTATTTCTTGGGACCAACATGAAACCATTGAAAAAAGAATTATATGGTATTAAGTAAGAACCCAAACATTGTTGTACCAATTTTAACTCTTATTCTAGGAATATGGATTTTAAAAGAATATATGTTGATCACAACCTCTATATTAAATCATTGACGGATGATTATTTTATGGTGTTATTATATGTAGATAATATCATAATTAGAGACATCCACTATGAATCAGTGGAAAGGTTTTTTAAATTTATGATATCATATTTAGAGATTTCAATGATATGTGAAATCACTTAATTTATAGGTATTTAAGTCAAATAAAACATCAATAATACCTTAATCTCTTAACAAATATTTAAAATTATTTTATGAAAAAATTAATAATTCATGATTAGAAGTCAGTTTCAACTCAAATCATAGTTTGAACTAAAATGAAGAATTATGGATATAGAAGAGTAGAATATTCAAATTTGTATTTAAGAATGATTATAATTTCTTTATACAAATCAAAAACAAGGTTGAATATTGTTTATTATTATTATTAGTGTTGAGGTTTCAATTAATTATAATGGAATGAAATTTCACTATAGTAAAACGAATATTCAAGTACAACTAAGGTTTCCTTTTCAATGTCTTAATATTTGGAGAAAAAATAGTTTAAAAATTAATGGAATACTAATATATGAATTGAGATATAGATATTGTAAAAATAATTTCAATAAGATTAGATTAATTCTATGTTGAAGACAATTGTAATTGATGGACTAATAAGAAATATGAGATAACCTCACTAAACATAAATGAATAAAATTATATTTTAGTAATGAAAAAATATAGAAAATTTATTTGGATTAAATAATAATTAAGGGATCTTGGAGAAGATGTGAGAGTGTATTAGATGATCATGTGTGAAAATAATAATGTCATTGAGTTAAAAAAGCCCAATATTGAGATCATATAAAAATTACTTCGAGATCCTTCATTATTCTATCCAAGAAAAATTAGAGATAAGAATTATCATGTCAGGCAATATTGGAACACATCAAAAACTAATAGAAATATTAAAAAAGCTATTGGATATATCAAAATTCAAAACAATTTGGTTGAATCTATGTTTTCGACCACCTCTTAGATATTGGGGATGTCTGGAATATCCACTATCCCTATATGAATTTATTTCATATTGTAGTTTTTTATGTTTTTAACGAATTTAACCAATGTATTTATAATCAATGTGATTTTAATTAGTTAGAGTGTTAAGACACAAATGTTTTGAAAGATAGATAGTGGAATTAAATAATCATTTCATAAGAGGAAAAATAAAATCACGTGGAACTAGATCAGTACTGTCATATAATGTGGGAGTAATCTTATCTACACTTGATAGGGAGTATTTGTTCCATAAATAAGGTTGGGATATAGTCTACATGTAATATCATAATGTATTTATAAATATTGGACATCAAAAAAAATTAATTAACATATGTTTATTAGATTTAAATATCAAATAAAGGTTTGTATTGAATCCTATAAATATCAGTTGAACTCTTTTTTCTATGCCAATAATTATGCATCCAGACTTTTTTTGAGAGTTGAGTTTTTCTATTTTTATTCTATTTTTTCTAATATATGTTGTTTTTATTTTCAATTATTATTTCAAATAATTATAAAGGGGTATTTTTAGTAATATAATATATTAAATCTTATAATATTTTAATAAAAATGGTGATTGATGGATCATTATTTAAGATTATTTATTAATTTAAACAAATATAAAATTAAAGATAAAGAATACAATATGACTTCGGTTGAAGCATGGAGTTCAATAGAGAAAACATGGTGAAGGTTGGACAAGTTTTTGTTGATGAAATAAAAATAATTTTTTGTTCCTACAGTTACCATGTCATTCTTATCATACCACTGTCATGGATTTTATGTATTTTTATAGGTCATGTTTTATAAATATGAATGAAAAATGAAGTGCTAATAATAATGGGAAACCACATGGAGTGAACACATTATGGTGAAGATGACTACATCATTATTTGGAAACTATAACTATAGTTTTATTTTTTTAAATGAATTTTTTTGATTCCATAGGATTATAAACCTTATCGTTGTTTACATCATGGTTTAAAATAATTTTATTATTTGATAATGGTTTCTATCTAAGGAGAAAATCAAGGTTCCCTTGTATGGTTAGAAAAATAGGTAGTTATAGGTATCTAAAGCATGGTAATGGTGTAGGATCGAAATATAATATGAGATGATCAATATACAAGAGGGGGGGTGAATTGTATACTTTAAAAATTCCTTTGGAACCTTTAAAGTTAGTTATGAATAACTAGAGTTTCCTTAAGAAAAGGAAAGAACTAAGTTTAACAAAGTTAAACTAAGTTGATTCACAACACCTCTAACACCGAACTAAACTTGGAAAGAGATTCCAAAAGAAGGTTCCGGAAATATGGTTCCGGAATTTGAAACTTAACAAAAGTTACAATATGAGATTCTACCTTAAAGCGTATAGAATCTAAACTAATCAAAGTAAGTAAGGAAGTATAAGAAAATTATACTTTCCTTAAGATACAAAATGCAGCGGAATAAAACAAGTACAAGTAGAAGAACTACTAGTAACAAGATGATAGTCTTTTAACCCAAAGAGAAGGGTATCCAACAACCTTGGATAAAGGTCCCTTGATTTATACTTTCAAGCAAGTCTGTCTTACCCACACCAGGGTAAGCCCTCGATACGAAGATCGGTGTCTCTGTCTTGCTATCCCCGCAAGCCCTCAACTTCAAGGTAGTTGGCAACCTCTGTCTTTCTCGGCAAGAAAGCCCTCGATCTTTAAGGTAGTCGGCACCTCTGTCTTTCTCAGCAAGAAAGCCCTCGATCTTTAAGGTAGTCGGCACCTCTGTCTTCCTATCCCCGGAAGCCCTCGAATGTAATCACCAACATTCGGAGTCGCACGAAGCTTTGAGAGTTAATAAGAGACTCTCTCTCTAGAAATCACTTCAACAGCATGTATGCACAAAGTTCAAATGTTCATCCATCCGTTGTGAGCTTTTTCAAATGAGCTCCTATTTATAGGTGAGGTCGGCTCCTTCTCCAACGGTCATATTTCCCTTAAAGTTCGGAGGGACCTGTACACGTGTCACTTAGACAACGGTTAGTTTATAACAAAATGGACGACATCGTTTTATAACAAAGTAAGTGTAACAGAAAGTACGACATAGTTTTAAAACCTAACATAAAGGTTCGGAATAGAAATTTCGGAGTGAAAGTTCGGAGTGAACAAATTCAGAGTGTATAAAACAATGATATCCAGATTCTGTTTAATGAGTGAATTCGGAATGAGAATTCGGAATAGGAATTCGGAATAGGAATTCTTCATCAGAAATCGTAATGAGAAATCGTCATC
This sequence comes from Viscum album, assembly GCA_963277665.1. Classification (NCBI taxonomy): domain Eukaryota; kingdom Viridiplantae; phylum Streptophyta; class Magnoliopsida; order Santalales; family Viscaceae; genus Viscum; species Viscum album. The sequence goes on from OY728120.1 coordinate 2,091,849,785, forward strand.
AGAATTCGTAATGAGAATTCGGAATGAGATTTCTTCATTAGAATTCGTAATGAGAATTCTTCATTGGAATTCGTAATGAGAATTCTTCTTCAGAATTCGTAATGAGAATTCGAAATGGGATTTCTTCATTAGAATTCGTAATGAGAATTCTTCTTCAGAATTCGTAATGAGAATTCGTAATGAGAATTCTTCATTAGAATTCGTAATGGGAATTCTTCTTCAGAATTCGTATCCTGAATCTGGAATAGAACTTAGTCAGAATTCATAACCGGAATTCGGAGTGAAACTTCCTTATAGTTCTTGTCCAGAATCCGAACCCTAAAACAGAATGCTTTTTATCAGTTTTAATGATTCCGAGAAAGTGAATCCGAATTTCATACTTAAGAAAAATATTAATGAAAATATGATAAGGATAAATTTTTCTTATAAAAGCGTTTTTCCTTAAGAAAACATTTTTCCTTATAAAAGCAATTTTCCTTACAAAAGCGATTTTCCTTAAAGATAAGGTGTTTGTGATTTTCAAAACAAGAAGGAATGGAAAAGTCATAAGGAAAACCTTATTGACTCAACAATCTCCCCCTTTTTGGAAAGCACAAACATCCTTACGAAAAAGCTATTTCTAGGAAGAAAGAAACACAATAAAGCTTATCTCCCTTGGTTTAAGAATATAGATGAATACGACTAACTCCCCCTTAGGCTTTGAATCTCTAAGGATCGTATTCATATTTCCGGAGTGATATTTCTTTAAGATAAAAACTCCCCCTTAAACAAACTCTTATTAGAGTTCTATCTCATTGGGTATTTTTCTTTCTCCCCCTTTGATAAGCACTTATTAGATTTCCTCTTTTTCTTAAGGATCTTTTCCTTCTCCCCCTTTGTGATTTTCAAAAAGAATTTCGAGGGAATGGAAAAAATAACAAAGTACCTGAAAGATTAGTAACAACAACAAAGCAGAACAACAAGCACGATTCTCATTAAATTTGAAATGTCAGCAACAAAAACAGATTACAACAAAAAGATCGGATTGATTATTTCAGATCTTTCTCCTTTGACATAAGCCCCTTGAGAATAGTCTTGATCTTTTTGAGGTCCTTATGATCTTCCTCTACTTGCTTTTCTAAGGCAACTATTCTTGCTGACTGAGCTTGAATGATTTCTTCCTGAGCCTTCAACTTTTCTTCCTGAGCTTCCATTTTCTCTTCCTGAGACTTTATCCTTTCTAGAAAATTGATCCGATGATCCCTTTCAAATTTCCAACTTTGATTAACAGAGTTGAGCTTTCCATTCAGATCTCTTACTTCCTGACTCCGAATGTTCTTTTCCTCTGCCAATTTCTCATCGAATGATGCAGTCATCTCATGAAACTTCTTATCCTCGGTTTGAAAAGCATCCTTAACATTCTCCTGAAACTCATCCAGCAACCTCATCTCTTCCACATTCTTCTTCGACCAGCTAGTCATCCTTTTGCAAGATCTTTTATGGGCTTCGTAACCAATGAAGAAATTTTTGAACTGGGCTTCTATCTCAACACACTTATCCATTACCATGGATACGGAATCGGTTTTCTGATTCAGCGTATGTTGGAGCATCTGGCACCGAGAATCAATACTGGAGAAAGTCGGAATGGTTCCCACCAACTTCTTCAAGGATTGAACAACAAAATCGTGCCCCAACGAAGATGATTCCGAATCTGACATCTTGCTAGGAGAATTTTCTTCTTCAATAAGCTCCAACTTCCTCTTTGAAGAACTACCAGCTTCCTTCCTCATACTCTTTTCTGAACTCGGGGTATCAGCAATAACTTGTTTCCCCTTATCTTTTTTCGGAATAGAAACCTGTTCCGGAGATTTCTTCTCACTGTCAGAAACTTGAACAACCAAATCTTCCTCATCAACAACTTCTATATTTTCTTTCTGAGCAGCATCAAGTGAAAGATGTTCTTCTTCTCCATGATAAGAAACTTCTTCCTCTCCTTCCTTTCCTTCTATTACTGGAGTAACTAGTTTTGAAGATTCGGCTTCAGAAGTTCGGAGCGACAGGTGTTCCGAAGGAGTTCCCTTGTATTCATCTACTTGTTTGAGCACATCTCCTGTCTCACCACTTCCTTCAGCAGCTTCTTCCACTTCTTCCACTAGCTCTACTTCCTCAGCATTCTTAGCAGCAGCCTCTTTTGGATCATCGAGATTTCTTCCTGGAGTCTCAGGTAGAGAGTCCAAAGAAAAAGTTCTCGGAACGGGAATGGTTGCTGAAACCATTTCATTAAACTTCAACAAGGCTTGCACAGCCTCAGCTTCTGACAACTTCTTCTTCAGCTTCTTTTCCTTAGCTTGCTTCTCGAGCTCATCAGCAGCCTTTTCTTTCAGAGCTTTAGCCTCTGCGGGATCCAATCCGAACTGCGGATCTCCTTCCTTCCTCTTTTCCTTGTCAGCTCTCCACTTCGCTGCAACCTCATCAGTATATGTCTTCTTCTTCTTAGGCTTAGGAGGTGTGGAATGGACTTCCTTAGACTTAGGTTCTTCAGCTTCTCCTACCACTTCTTTCAGCTTCCTCTTCCTTACCGGCTTAGGCGATTCCGGATCAGCCACTTTCGGAGTCACTTCTTCTTGAGGAGGAAGATCAATAAACATGCCAGACTTCTTGTCAAAAGCTATATTCATCCTTTTAAGAGTTGCATCACTGAGCAACATGATCTTGCAAACTTTCGGTTTAGAACTGCAAGCAACCTTGAAGGACTCAAGGCACCGAACTATCAGCTTCGACAATATTGCCGGGTACATTACTATCTGAGCTCTCAGATTCCCTTTCTTTAAATTCTCAAGATTAAGAAGGATATGCTTCATCAGGTTGAACTTCCTTTGATTTATCAAGAAATCTAAGATGTATATCTCACTCTTCTTCAAGCTGTCCTTGTCTCCTTTTCTCGGTACAATAAGCCCTTGCACCCATAACTCCAGAATCCGGAAGTTTGTAGATAGGGTTGCAATTTTCGAAGCCTTATCATCATCCAGTCCGAGAATTTCTAAGGCTTTCTCCTTGTTGAAACTACCCAAGGAGTCTGGTAGAACATGCGAGATAAACTCAGCTTCCCCTTCATAATTCAACCCTACCAAGCTTGCAGCCTTGGTGTAAGATAGCTTATAAGTCTTGCCATACGATTTGAAGGAAAATTTTTCTCTATTGTCTTCCACGAAGAAAGCAACCGACTCATAAAACTCAACAAGCAAGTCTGGGTAAACTTCATCTTGGTTGCCAGTTTTTGATATCGCAACATCTTCCCAGCCATTGAGCTTGATATTCTTTGATATAATAGAATCATAGTTGCTGAAGAAATTCGGATGCACTAACCGCTCTCTGTAGACTAACCACTGTGAAATGGGCTTTGTTGAAGACATCTCTTGAGAAGCTAACTCTGCAGACATTCGGATTAGAAGTCTCTGAGAAGTTCGGAACTGAGAAGACTGAAGTTCGGAACTGGAAAACTGTAGTTCGGAACAGCCTTAAATCAGAGAGACAGAGCTTCAGCACGCAAGAGCTTGAGATCGATGTGGGACGAGAAAATAGGGTCCCCTTTATATAGGCTTTGGAATGACGGTTCAACTTCCTCGGTTGATCTAACGGTTTAGAATGATCTGAGATCAGATCTGACGGTTGAAAGGTTGAATCCGATCTTTTTGAGGTTTTATTAAAACAGAATTCAAGAAATTCAAAAAAAACCGAAAACAAGCTATAAGAAAATGCCAGCAAGTAAAATATGATTACGAAAACTTCAGTAAGGAAGTCATACCTTTCGGATTAGCTTAGGAAAGTTATTCGTAATGGGTAATGTAAAGACGACTACGAAAAAAAAACTCAATACGAAAAACTTGATACGAAAAACTTGATATGGGAGATTCAATACGAAAGTTTTTCCATTATGAAAATACCAGTACGAAAATTTTCCATTCCGGAAATTTTCAATACGAATACTTTTATTCCAGAAGTATTTTGTATGGAAATATCCATTCTGGAAAATTGTAGTTCCGGAAGTTCCATTCCGGAAAATTTCGTTCCGAAAAATTTGAAAACAAATTTTGAAAAAACTTTGTTAAATAAACAAACAAATGTACTCCCCCTATGAAAAGGAGTTTATTACTGTGAGAAGATTTTTCCAACAGAAAGTTAATTAAGGAAGATTACCTTACGGTTATCATTCCTAACTTCTGTTTAATATATTCAAATCTATCAGAAGGTAAAGATTTTGTGAAAATATCAGCAAGTTGATCTTGCGTTCCGATAAACTGAAGAATAATATCTCCTTTAAGTGTGTGATCCCTAAGAAAGTGATGCCTAATATCTATGTGTTTTGCACGGGAGTGATGTGCAGGGTTTTTACTTAGAGCAATGGCACTTGTGTTATCACACAAAATTTGAGTTTTAGTAAAACTCAAGCCATAGTCTGTAAGTGTGTGTTGCATCCACAACACTTGTGCACAACAACTTCCAGCTGCTACATATTCAGCTTCAGCAGTGGAGAGTGCAACAGAATGTTGCTTCTTGCATGACCAAGAAACTAATGAATCTCCTAAGAAATGACAAGTTCCGGATGTACTTTTTCTATCCATTCTACAACCACCAAAGTCAGCATCAGAAAAGCTTTTTAGAACAAAATCATTTCCAGAAGTATAAAATAATCCTAGATCCATGGTTCCCTTAAGGTAGCGAAAAATTCTTTTAACTGCCTTTAAGTGAGATTCCTTAGGATTGGATTGATATCTTGCACATAAGCATACTGAAAACATTAAGTCTGGTCGACTAGCAGTTAAGTAAAGTAGACTTCCAATCATACCTCTAAAAGATGTTTGATCTACTGATTTCCCAGCTTCATCAAGATCTAAAGAGTTTGAGGTACCAATAGGAGTACTTATACTCTTCGTGTTGTCATAACCATACTTTTTAAGAAGATCTTTAATATACTTATGTTGAGATATGTAGGTTCCTTCTGGTTTTTGAGAAATTTGAAAACCAAGGAAAAATGTTAACTCACCCATCATACTCATTTCAAACTCAGATTTCATTAGACTAGCAAAAGAATCAGTCAAAGATTGCTGAGTTGAACCAAATATAATGTCATCAACATAAATTTGAACAATCAAAACATTTTTCTTATCTTTCTTTATAAAAAGGGTTGGATCTGCATTTCCCTTAACATAGTTATTTTGAAGCAAAAATCCAGTGAGTCTATCATACCATGCTCTTGGGGCTTGTTTAAGGCCATACAAAGCTTTGGTAAGTCTAAAAACATGATCAGAATGTTTTGTATCTTCAAAGCCAGGAGGTTGTTCAACAAAAACTTCCTCTTGAACATAACCGTTAAGAAAAGCACATTTCACATCCATTTGAAATAGTTTGAAATTAAAGAATGCTGCAAAGGCAAGTAGAATACGGATAGATTCAAGTCTAGCTACTGGAGCATAGGTTTCTTCATAGTCTATTCCTTCTTGCTGATTATAGCCTTTAGCAACAAGTCTAGCTTTATTTCTAACAATGACTCCATTTTCATCACATTTGTTTCTGAAGACCCATTTTACTCCAATAACAGAAGTTTCCTTAGGTCTTTCAACCAAGGTCCAGACTTTATTCCTTTCGAATTCATTTAGCTCATCTTTCATTGCTTTGATCCAATCATCATCACCTAAAGCTTCATCAGTGCTTTTAGGTTCTAGTTGGGAAAGAAATGCTAGATGTTCTACTTCATTTCTTAAGGAACTTCTAGTCCTTACAGGTTGATTTACATCACCAATGATACTATCACTGGGATGATTCTTAAGAAACATCTGATTTGAGTTTTGTAAAACCTGTTCATCAACATAAGGTAGAAAGTCTTCTGGGGTAAATGTTTCAGAAGTATCTTCTAGAACAATTTCCTTATCAGAAGGTTCTTCTAACAAAGGTTGACAATCAGTTTTTGAAAACACATCCGAAGATGTAAGTTGGGAGGTTTTAAAAACAAAAGGATCTGACTCATCAAATTTCACATGTACTGTTTCCTCAACAGTACAAGTATTTTTATTAAAAACTCTATAAGCCTTAGAGGTTGTGGAATATCCTAAGAAAATTCCTTCGTCTGATTTTGGTGCGAATTTATGTAAGTTATCTTTAGTATTCAAAATGAATACTTTGCAACCAAAAACCTTGAAGTAGGAAAGCCTTGGTTTTCTACCATTCCATAACTCATAAGGAGTTTTATTAAGAAAAGGTCTAATCAAAACTCGATTTATAGTATAACAAGCAGTACTTACAGCTTCAGCCCAGAAATGTCTAGCAATAGAATATTCACTCAACATGGTTCTAGTTATTTCTTGAAGAATTCGATTTCTTCTTTCAACTACACCATTCTGTTGAGGAGTTCTAGGTGCTGAAAAGTTGTGAGTAATACCTTTCTTACTACAAAAAGTTTCAAAATCAGAATTTTGAAATTCTCCTCCATGATCACTATGAATAGTTTTCAATGGAAGGTTTTTCTCATTTTTAACTTGAGCTCTAAAACTTTTGAAATAAGAAAAAGCTTCAGATTTCCTTGCTAGAAAATAGACCCAAGTAAATCTAGTGTAATCATCAACTAGAACAAACACATAGTATTTGCCTCCAATGCTTCCAGTTTGTGTAGGACCAAAAAGATCCATGTGCACCAACTGTAATGCATCGGTTGTTGAGACTTCACCGATTGACTTAAAACTAGATTTATGTTGCTTGCCATATTGACAAGGATCACAAACTTTAGAAGAATCAAATCTAAGCTCCGGTAGATCCTTAACTAGTTTCTTCTTAGAGAGTTTACATAGGTTTCTAAGATTACAGTGTCCTAGTCTTCTATGCCATAACCAAGAATGATCTTCCATTGCACTTAGGCAAGGTAAATCTTGGCTTCTTAGGTCTTCTAAGTTTATGGTGTAAACATTCTCTTGCCTGTTGGCTGAGAGAATAAATTCTTCCTTGGAATTGTGAACTAAGCATTTATCATTCCTAAAATTCACAAGGTAACCTTCATCACATAACTGACTTATGCTAATGAGGTTGTGCTTAAGACCTTTAACAAAAAGAACATTTGAAATCAAAGTTTTACCTAAAAGAACAATATTACCAATACCAACAATCTCTCCCTTAGCATTGTCTCCGAAAGTTACCTTTCCTCCTTTCGTCTTGATAATTTTTTCAAAGAAGCTTTTGTTACCAGTCATGTGCCGGGAACATCCACTATCCATGTACCAAACATTGTTGCTGGAACTTTCTTTATTTTCCTGAAATTAAGAACTAAGTTAGACTTTCGGAATCCAAACTTGCTTGGATCCGAGATTTCTAGACAATAAAATCTTAGGTACCCACATTTTCTTGGAAAAATAAGCTTTATGAAAACCTAAGGATTGGGTTTTGTTTAAGGAACAATTTCTTGCCCAGTGACCACCACATTGACACTTAGTACAAAATGGGGCACTTTGAGGAACAAAATAATTGTTGCTGAAAACAGGTTTTGCATGGGTATAACCAAATCCGGATTTATTTCTTAAAGGTCGTATTTGAGAATACATCTTATCAAAATTTTCCTTACCATGGGTAAAGTTTGATAAGCACTTCTTTAAGGAAAAAATTTCGGACTTGAGTTTTACAACCAAGTTTTTATCTTCAAAATCATTAGTTTTGGAACTAGATTTAGGCTCGAAAACATTTTTATTAGAAATTACTTTTTCTAACTCTTTAGAAAGTTTATTCTTCTCAGAACTTACTTCCTCAAGATTTTTTGAAATACTTTCAAAATCAGCATTTTTCTTATCAAGATCTTTAGAAAGATCTGATATCTCTTTAGTAAGAATAGAATTCCTAGAATTTGCCTTATCAAGTTTCTTGTTGAGTTTGGAATTCTCAATCTCAAGAAGTTCAGCAAATCTAGAGACTTCTTCAAAAGTAGGTAAAGTATTTTCCTCATCAGAAGTTGATTCTTCATCAGAAGAGTTATAATACTTACTATCATTAGGATTTAAAGAAACATTGGTCAATGATTCAGCATTTCGTACCTTAGCCATAAGACAATGATTATCAATAGGTAATCTGGCTATAAGACCAAGATTCTTCTGTCCTGAAGATTCATATTCAGAAGATTCATCTGAAGAGTCACCACCACTGGCACTCCAGGTGTCATTAGCTTTCAAAACTTTCTTAGCTTTAGCTTTGTAATATTTCTTCCTGTTCCTGTCTGAATGCCTTTCCTTTCTTTCTTTCTTTCTGAGCATAGGGCAATCTGGTCTAATATGTCCTGCTCTCTTACATTCATAACAAGTAACTTCTCCATCTTTCTTATCTTTCCTATCCTTCTTCTTATACTTGGATTGAAAGTTTCTTTGTCCAGCTATCTTGTTCATCCTTCGAGCAAGATTGGCTAATTCATTTTCTGAAACTTCACTTTCACTAGATTCGGATTGGAAAATGACTTTCTTCGATTTGGATCTGGTTACTCTCTCAGGAGTCTTAGCTTTCATCTGATTCGAAGTTGTAGTAAAAGCAACAGTACCATTTCCATTCTTCTTCTTGATGTTGTCAGCATCTCTCTTCATTCTGGTCTCATGTTGTAGAAGAGTTCCAAATAATTCATCAAGAGTTATTTGAGTAACCTTCCTGTTCTCATCTATAGCTGTTCTCTTGGATTCCCACTCATTGGGCATAATGTCAATTATCTTGTCCACAAGAGCTTCATCATCTAAACCTTTCTCTCCCATAGACTGTAGACTATTGACGATTGTCATAAATCTTTGTTGTACTTTACAGATAGGTTCTCCATAAGGAAAATTAAAGCCATGATATTCAGCTCTAAGCATAGCTCTCCTAGTCTCAATCACTTTAGAAGTCCCAAAATGAGTAACCTCTAACTTCTTCCATATACAATTAGCTGCTTCACAAGAAGAAATTTGGCTATATATATTTCTGGTCATTGAACATAATAAAGTGTTGCGTACCTTGTAGTTGAGTTGATATTCTTGCTTCTCCTGGTTAGTAAAGGTTCTGACTTCCTTGTCAGGAATTTTGTAATCACCAGTAAGCATGACAAAGTTATCTACTCCAGTATTGATAACAAACGTCTTCATACGATCTCTCCAGTATTCATAATCATTACCATCAAATATTGGTGGCCTTGTAGGATTCAAATTGTCTATCGAACCAACATTCATTCCTGCCATACTTGAAAATAACTTGGAGACAAACTTGTTAATAACAAAAATTCGGAATTAAAAAGTTCGGAATAGGAAAAGTTCGGAATGGATAATCTGGAATGAAAAAGTTCGGAATTGAAAAGTGAGCAAGAAAAACTTGAACGTGAGTACAAGTATTTCAGTAACCTTGGCTCTGATACCAAATGTAAGAATGGTATAGAGTAAGAGGTTTTTCCAACCTCTGATACCAATTGTAGGATCGAAATATAATATGAGATGCTCAATATACAAGAGGGGGGGGTGAATTGTATACTTTAAAAATTCCTTTGGAACCTTTAAAGTTAGTTATGAATAACTAGAGTTTCCTTAAGAAAAGGAAAGAACTAAGTTTAACAAAGTTAAACTAAGTTGATTCACAACACCTCTAACACCGAACTAAACTTGGAAAGAGATTCCAAAAGAAGGTTCCGGAAATATGGTTCCGGAATTTGAAACTTAACAAAAGTTACAATATGAGATTCTACCTTAAAGCGTATAGAATCTAAACTAATCAAAGTAAGTAAGGAAGTATAAGAAAATTATACTTTCCTTAAGATACAAAATGCAGCGGAATAAAACAAGTACAAGTAGAAGAACTACTAGTAACAAGATGATAGTCTTTTAACCCAAAGAGAAGGGTATCCAACAACCTTGGATAAAGGTCCCTTGATTTATACTTTCAAGCAAGTCTGTCTTACCCACACCAGGGTAAGCCCTCGATACGAAGATCGGTGTCTCTGTCTTGCTATCCCCGCAAGCCCTCAACTTCAAGGTAGTTGGCAACCTCTGTCTTTCTCGGCAAGAAAGCCCTCGATCTTTAAGGTAGTCGGCACCTCTGTCTTTCTCAGCAAGAAAGCCCTCGATCTTTAAGGTAATCGGCACCTCTGTCTTCCTATCCCCGGAAGCCCTCGAATGTAATCACCAACATTCGGAGTCGCACGAAGCTTTGAGAGTTAATAAGAGACTCTCTCTCTAGAAATCACTTCAACAGCATGTATGCACAAAGTTCAAATGTTCATCCATCCGTTGTGAGCTTTTTCAAATGAGCTCCTATTTATAGGTGAGGTCGGCTCCTTCTCCAACGGTCATATTTCCCTTAAAGTTCGGAGGGACCTGTACACGTGTCACTTAGACAACGGTTAGTTTATAACAAAATGGACGACATCGTTTTATAACAAAGTAAGTGTAACAGAAAGTACGACATCGTTTTAAAACCTAACATAAAGGTTCGGAATAGAAATTTCGGAGTGAAAGTTCGGAGTGAACAAATTCAGAGTGTATAAAACAATGATATCCAGATTCTGTTTAATGAGTGAATTCGGAATGAGAATTCGGAATAGGAATTCAGAATAGGAATTCTTCATCAGAAATCGTAATGAGAAATCGTCATCAGAATTCGTAATGAGAATTCGGAATGAGATTTCTTCATTAGAATTCGTAATGAGAATTCTTCATTGGAATTCGTAATGAGAATTCTTCTTCAGAATTCGTAATGAGAATTCGAAATGGGATTTCTTCATTAGAATTCGTAATGAGAATTCTTCTTCAGAATTCGTAATGAGAATTCGTAATGAGAATTCTTCATTAGAATTCGTAATGGGAATTCTTCTTCAGAATTCGTATCCTGAATCTGGAATAGAACTTAGTCAGAATTCATAACCGGAATTCGGAGTGAAACTTCCTTATAGTTCTTGTCCAGAATCCGAACCCTAAAACAGAATGCTTTTTATCAGTTTTAATGATTCCGAGAAAGTGAATCCGAATTTCATACTTAAGAAAAATATTAATGAAAATATGATAAGGATAAATTTTTCTTATAAAAGCGTTTTTCCTTAAGAAAACATTTTTCCTTATAAAAGCAATTTTCCTTACAAAAGCGATTTTCCTTAAAGATAAGGTGTTTGTGATTTTCAAAACAAGAAGGAATGGAAAAGTCATAAGGAAAACCTTATTGACTCAACAAATGGGTGTTTTGAGATGATATAGGATAAGGGTTTCATGATAAAAATGGACTTTTGATATTAAATAGGAATTTTAGACCATTTTTATAAAAATGGGCAACTATTCATGGTGGAATTAATGGTTTTGAATATTTTTCTTCATTGATTTTTTTTTGAAACCATTAGAGATTATGAAACTAAACCATGTAATTTTTTTACAAATCCCCTTGATGTGGTGTGTTTCAAATATAAAAGTTTAAATATTTAAATGGATTGATATTTATGTAAATAAATATTTTGAAGGCCATAGTTTTTGTATTGAACTCTCTAACTAGATAAACTATTATTTGATGAAAATTTCCATGTTGTAGTATATTAAAATTTTAAATATATATAAAATTTATAAATTTTAAATATTTATATAGTTATGGTTATTTATGAGACTTCTAATATGATAAGAAGAAATATTTTTTAAAGGAAATTCATAGGTGACAATTATAATTTTCTGAAAGAAATTGTCATATGAAAATATTAGAGTAGTTAAAAATAGGAAGACTATGTGATAGGTAACAATAAACACAACACATGGAGAGTAGTCATCGGTAAAAATTTCATATTCATTAAGTGATTTACTATAATATATAACATTATTGAAGATTTTTATTTTATTGTGAAGTTGGAGCTTCATTGAATCACCATTTATGTGATTGTTTTTCTTTTAATATTATTTTTGAGAAACATAAGTGTCAAATATTCATAAAATTATATCCTGATGTCAAATGCAAGTAAGTATAATAGTGAGTGAAGTTATTTTAATTGAAGTTATCATAACAAAAAAATTTATATTCACAGTAGTTCAAAGTTATTTCCATGGTACATCGAAACATCCTTATTGTATACTCTTTGGATGTAACCCTTTTTAGGTGAAGCAAGTAAAATTAGCAGGCCATTTAATTTAAATTTTATATATGGATATCATGGTGTTGTGATTGATTTGATAGTTTGAAATCATTATCTAAAATATGGTAAATGGCCCATTTTATTAAAATTATTATTGATACACTATTTCAACGCTACTCTTAGATTGTTTTGATCCATGTGGTTATTATAGATACTAATAAATATTTTTGACATAATAAACAATCCTAAATAGGAGGGTATTGATTTTATTGAGGGACGATCCATCTCCTGAACATCCTTTATATACTTAATAGTCCTCAAAGATAACACAATTAATTTTTAAATTGAATAAATATTGATGTAAATATAAACTAATAACTCTAATCCAATGATTAAAAATTTTAGTATAGGAAAAGGTAATAAAAAGGTAATAATCATATATATGCTATAAAATATTATTAATATAAATTATCAATATCTAAACTTGTAAAACCCAAAAATTATGAAAAAAATATTCAATAAATAATATAATGTGGACATAAAACCTGATCAAATTAGACTCCAAAAAGATATATGTTCTGACACCTTTCATAAATCAAATAAGCTACCCATTATTTTGTAAAATCGTCACTGGATTTTCGAAAAGAACAATACATGATTATATAATTTGAGGGATCCATAAATATATAAATTAGTCCTGGAGATGAGATGTTTTTTTGATTGAAAAAAATTGGGTTCTTAATATTTCCATAATTTCATTTAATCATTTTCTTCATCCCTTTTTATTTACTCTTTTATTCAAGACCCTTCGATATTTTTTTATGCACATCAAAATCATATTGTGGCCCCCAAACTTCCAGTCCTTCCAAAAACTCATACTATTCAATCCCTTTATATTTTGAGAGGCTATTGTGTATCAATCTATTTATAGATTATATTCAACAAATTGTTAATATATAAGAGACAAAACTCCCCTTAAAACAACTTGAAATTGAATATTTGAAGTGGATTGAATTCACCTAATTATAAAACATGTTTAAAAATGGGAAGTAATGAATAAAAGGTGATAATAATACCCAAGTCCTGCCTCTAGTATGCCACGGGTTTGTGGCCATCACAAAGGGTGTACAAACATCACAATATGGGTAACATTACAATTTATAAAGAAAACAAGGTTTGGAGATGGGATGTATCCCCGCAAAACCAAATCCATGACAAATATATAAGATAAAACAAAAAAACCCGCAATGAATGTGTAAATAGATCTAATAAAACTACAATTACCCAATTAAAATACCCAAAAACAAACTACGGAAGAAACAAATCAACTATCCCAAGGTTTCATCTAGTAATGTCAAGAATATACCACATAATTATCTTAGAAACCTGAAAATATTTTTTTATATGTAGGGTGGGAATATAGGTATACTCAGTAGGAAAACCAATGTGTCTCATAGGAAAGTTGAAGGAGAATAATAATTAACATGTGAGAAAATAGTAAAACCAAATAGCACATATCAATTAGACTAATCAGAACCCCAACCTCCCCAAGGCTCACTCACCAAATAACACATCCATGAAATATAATATAATATATATTACATCAATGATAGGGTACACTTCATCACTTTCGCATGGATTAGACACTCTTACACCCCAATTGAAAACATCATAGTTCTCCCATATTTTCTAAATATATCACATCACATCCCACCTATACACACTTGGGCCATACCTCAATGCACATCCTTCCCACACACACATAGTCCATCACAACACATCACATCCTACCTGCACACACCTGGGACATCATAAAACATCTCATCCTTAAGACACCTAGGATAAAAGAGCACAAATCATCCTAAAGACACCTGGGATACCATATCACAACTTGCCCGAAGACACCACTACCACTATTTTCTATAAGAGGAAGTTGGGAAGATTAACTGGACAACCAACTGTCCCCTACTAGAATATTGATAAGGACACCCTCCCAAGTGACTATGTGGGTTTCATCACTTAGTGATTGAAAACTGTGGGGTTCATATAGAAATTACAAGAAGATAAAGTGTTTTTACATATATATAGAGAAATTAACTCAAACCCAACCCATAGGTTTTCAAACAAAACACCAAACTACTCATGACATCCCCACTTTGTTTCCACCTCTAAATGAATAACACTGTACAAGAAAAACACAAGCCATAGTGTGGTTTCAGTCTTTAATTAATGTCAAATTATTTTCCTGATTCTCCTCTACCAACATGTTCTGTTAAACCTATAGTTTAAATCATTATCATGTAGTAATTCCAATTCATAATCATTATTCCTTTTTAATCCATACCAACTAGGATCCTAAAGAAAAACAACACATATCATGATGAAAATTCAAATTTCCCAAAAACCAAGTCCAAAATTTTCTTCCATTATAGTCCTTATACACTATAACACAACCATCACAACCTCATTGCACAACTGTATCTCATCATAAACCCCCACACATGACATATCTCATACAACACATTTTCATATTTTTTAAATAATGTATTTTGAATTCCAATTCATTAATTAACGATAGTATAACAAACCCCATTAGATCCTAGGTCATTTTATTCATTAACAAACTATAATTAATTATCCAATTATTCATTATGATAACAAATAAAAAAATAGAGTTTCCTGAGAATGTTGACATTGGAAAATCAATCCACCATCAGATATGATATTTATCAAGGAAATAGTCTAATACAAACATAATATTAGGTCAAATAAAAAAAATTAAGATAAATTCATATGATAATACTTCACATTACCCTTACCATTTATAATAAATATTAATTATTTTATTATATTTCATAATTTGGAATCAATTATCTTCACAAGGAAAAAAAATATATAACCACCCCACATGATAAACATATGAGAAAGACAATGTAAATACTATGTGGAATGATGAATCCATTCACAAACATACAACACCAAAACAGGGGCACACATACTGGAGGAAAATGATTTAGGGGGGACTCATAAAAACTATAGAACCTTGTTTTATGAATCCTTGGATAAAGGATTTTGGGGCCTCCCATATCATGAAAAAGAATAAGGAACTGATGAAGGGATGATCTCCACCTTAGAAGGACTAGATACAAAACTAATGGGAATCAAATGTCTTAGTCAAACAGTTAACATGGATTTCATTAAATCCATGAATTTTGGAAATTTAGAAGGACTATGGACTTTTAGAAAATTAATTATAAGATTGTTATCATTTTAAACGGATTAAATAAATATTATCTATTTTATTAAACTCATTTTTCTATCAAAACCAATGTAAAAAGGGAAAAACTAGAAAAAAACTAGAAAATTTTGGAAATTTTGAAAACTATTGAAATGGGTCACAAAAACCACCAGAATGAGTCACCACCAGATGAGTCATCGCTAGCAAGTCACTACTATAGAGGCACCACTAGGGAGTAGCCTCTAGTGAGTCCCTGCCAAACGAGTCACAGCTAGTGAGCCACCACTATCAATTCACCACCAGATGAGTCACCGTCGGGGTGTGTTACAGATAGGATGATCTACTACGAGGATGATATAGAATTTTAAAAATGTAAATTAGGAAATCTATTGAAATTATTTACCATTGGAATGACTCATATGACCCCAAAACATCCTGGAATACCCCTAGACACCTCAAGAATAAGATTTTTGGTAATGTAACAGGCTATAATGATTGGTATGTTACATATAACTCATGGGATATAGATAAAATGTGGGCATAATGTGTTTATGTTAATGTGTACTGACATAAAAATTAGAGATAATTCAGGAATATATAAGTAGATCTATATATTGGTAACGAGGAAAGATTCATGGTACTAGAAATAGTCATATATGAACTACATGAACACCATACATTCATTATAAAATTGGAAATATATTAATTTTTTCTATCTATAAATTGAAATTTTATATCAATATGTTGTTAAAAAAGAATGTTATTTTGACTCAGGATAATGAATAATATCTTTTCAATATGCATGAATAAATTTTTATTTATATAAATGAAAATTTGATAAATGTTATATACATTAATGGTGTATATTATTTGGTTTATAAAATTCAACAAAAGATGGTCAAGGTAGTTTATTCTTACAAAAATTATATTTTGAATTGATTCTTTTGGAATATAAAAGAGAAAATCATTCAAACACTCCATATATAAGCAATTTTCAAATCATTAATTTAAGAATATTTCAATGATTTTTATTGTTTTTATTACAAAAAATAACCAAATAAAATTTACATAGAAAAGCTGAGATGGATAGTTGAAAATTGGACCAAATAAATAGAAATTTATATAAACCAATGAGTATACAATTAACTTATGTTGTACATACTAAATAACCATTGATTATTAATTTAGTTCCATTATATAATCTTTTTCTTATGATATACATGTTTTAAATAATTAAAATGATGAATTAATTAGAAAATCAAGTGAAATATAAAATAATAAAAAGTATTAAGATGATTTGATAAGATGATGGTAGTGAATATTTTTTCCATTAATTTATTTATCATTTAAGATATTGTATACATGTTTCATAACTAACTTTTATAAGAACAAAATTATTGAATGTCGTGTCTTAGAGAAGTAATAATACCCTTATATACATGGTTCAATGGATGATGAGTTATTATGGCCTTTATATATTATAATAGGGATATGATCTACAGGAAATGAATTTCATTCTAAACTAAATTATATCTAAATAATTTTTAAAGACCATACATAAGATAAAAACAAGGAGGCATATTATTTTTTAATTTTTAAGGATTCAGGGTTAGTAGAATATGTACATTTATCAGATAAAATTTATCCTTAAATTTTAATGTATTTATTTTTGGGTTACCCAATGAAAACTAAAGTATGTTATTTCAATAAAATAATATAACAGAAAGTGTTATCACCCTTACTAGTTATTTACTTAAAAATAAATATGTCACTTGAGGGTTCATGGTATGAAATATAATATTTTAGAAGTTTTATATCAAAATAATTGGAATAAATATTGATATGAAATGTGAGTTTATTACTTATGTGGTTTTAGAAGGATTACAAAATTAAATTTTATAAGAAATTTGAAATAATATAGGATTTATAAAGAGCATAAGTGATAAAAATTTATTATAGAAATTTTATTATGAAGTTCCATTCATATAAGATAAACCTACTACCAATTTTTATTATATTAATATTCTTTATTCCATAAAATGGTTAATGGACATGAGATATGAGTCAAACCCCAAATAAACTAACGATGTTTAGAAATTGGTGAATACATAAGAAGGGGTGAGGCCCATAGGGTTTAAGTAGATTTTCCATAAGAAAATTGTCATCCGTGGTAGAGTATCTACCTAAAATTATTTCTTATATAAAAATTTGATTAAATAATTTCATTGTATTATCATTTAAGATTCATTTTCACTAGTATCAATGAAAGAAATCACTCATATATTACCTTAAATAGTTACACAATATGCTTGTGGGATATATAAAAATTTATATAAAAAATACTTTCATTAAAAGGAATTTATTCAAGTATGTGTATATGATTTATCCCAAAATGTTTGAGGTTCTAAGTGATGTTGTTTAGGTATGAAATTTTTAATGACCCATATATGAAATGAAGGAATCTTCTTGGATCTAGATCATATTGTTTGATAATATAATCAAATATTATAAATACATTGAAATCATAGATGTGTATTTTCTATAAAAGAGGGTTAGTGGGAGTGTTTTTGTATTTTCATTATTTTATATATATCACATAATACAAATTTGAAACAACTTCAAAATGTTACATTCAATAATGTTATGAATGACAAAGTGGATCTCAATAAAATGTATAGGTTACCAATCCTACAAACTGGGTACAAATCCCTATACGAATAGATCAGTGTTATTAATTGATTGGAGTCATAAAAATGTTAACAAATACATTAATTCAATAGATATAAAATAATTTTATAGAATATCCATTGATAAAGTCATTAATTTAGTAGAAATATAATTTTTATCTAAACCTAAATATATTATATACATGGGAGAATATATGAAATGTATGTTTCCAATTTAAATGTATTATGATTTTATAATTTTGTAAATCTATATTTACAAATAATTCCCAAGTGATGCATATTTTATATTAAATCTAAATGATAAAACCCCATTAATGTTTTAATTTTATTTTTCTCTAGTCAATTATAATAATCCAGTGGTATAGGATGTTATTTTATGTTTAAATTAGTTTTAGTAATATCTCATATGTGACATAGAGTGGAATCATGACATAATAACTATGTATTATTAGCTAGACTGACCCAAAAAATTATATTACATCTAATTTAATATACATGTCCATTGATATATTTAGGAGTGTATTCTTTATGTGAATCCCCATTACCTATAGTTAATTATTTATCTCATTTGTTAACCATCATATATATAAACCATTCTTATTATGGCCTTAAGGATATGATTATATGGGGTTATTCAGTATTTGTTTTGATCATATGGAAATTAAATTTTATCCAACATAGGATTTTTCATTCTATAAGAAAGGTGTAATATTAGATCCCTTGATTGAGTAAAATGGAACAAATTTATCAGCATTTTTATTTGAGTGACATGTGATGTTATTGTCCAAATTGGTAAATTATATATGCTATATTAGTTCAATTTGGTTTTTTCATGACCCATCCCAGTGGGGCCCACACCACAACTCCCTATTCTAACCTCCAATATGCGAGGGCTTGGTGACTAGAACTGAGTAGACATATTACTAACATATGAGGAATTTATTAACAACATGTACACACAAACACATCTCCAATCCAAGAAACGATGAAATGTAAAAAACAACTATGTAACAAATGAATGCATACACTATTACCCAACCAATATAGTACAAAAGAATGTAATGTGAGGAAAGTAAAATGGGCCAAAATACAGGCCCACCAAAAGAAAGTGTCTACAAACTTCAAAGTCCAACCTAGAAATAAGAAATAGGTACCAGGACTATTGATCATAGACATAGGAACCCTTCGGCCTATAAAGAAGCTTATAATGCTCAGTCTGGTGTTAGTCTTCCCTAGTATCTGTCAAAAGTCTACTCATTGGCACAAGACATGACACGTACGGGAAAAAACTATGCATGGGTGAGTATAACAATATTCATTAGAGAACCCTGAAAACTAAATATCGATACATAATGTAAAAGTACTTTCAACTCTACAAAATATATGTCTATATAACATATTACAAGATAAACATCCAGATATACTTGAAAACCATACTCATAGTCTATAGGTAAGTCACAATGACCGCATACCCATGCCAGGGATTCAGTTCAAAGATTCCACCAAGTGCTCATTCGAGAGAAATCACTCTATGAGTATGATAGCCTGGATGATGTCCATCTGAGAAGTTGTATTCATTGAGAAGTGTCACGAGAGAGATAGATTCACTGATAGATCTAAAGATATAATAGATACACTCATTTTGGGAGAACACAAACCTGAGTGGGAAAAGATCACAATACACAAATGAGGATCACTAACATGTCCTTGGAATATACCACAACTCATCTGGATTAACCTACTTAGTAGAGGATCCATGTCCTATAGGATTGGTCAAATCGATACCTGACTCTACCTTTGGATATGAATGGGTAGAGAATCTCGCTCTAGGAATCTCAGAGGGACTCTGACACTATCCAGAAAGTCCTACTGAAGGGATTACACTCCTATTGATGGAAATGATACCCAACCTTTAGGGGAATGATAAAAGGGGGAACTAACCAAAATGAAACGTTTCTATGGTACAGTGGACAAGGAGATCATGCCATGTATAAGGGAGTACACGAATTATAAGAGTGTCAAATGTCGTGTCCCTTCACTTTGGGTACTTCCCATGTAGAATGACCCAAGTAAGAAAACATGTTGTGTAGAAATAAAAATTCACTATGTGTAGAAGAGTGAAAAGTTGTGTCCTACCATACAGAGGTTTCTCTATGTTTTCTGAATGTGTCCCTGTACACTTCTTCAACTAGTGTCTAAAAACCCATGTACCAATACATGGGGTAACTCGCATAACAGGTTTGGTGTGGCTGTGTAGTGGAGTAAATTTTTTGTACTCCCCCTCGGGTTTGTGTATCATCTGAGATTCATGTCGAGTCCCATGTAAGGACCCACATGAAATGTGACAGGGGATACACATCGTGTCATTTCATCATGTAGTGCGGAACCCTAGCCACTGTTTAGTAGGCCCAACATGCCATGTTCTTCTGAGAACACACAGTGTTCGCCATTTTTTTCCAGAAACAACATTCTTTATTTCTATGCCTCAACTACTCTTCCGATTCTCAATCCAACCATTTGTGTTCTTCAAAACTCATGAAATTCAGTATCCACTCTATTACATCAATGTTTTAGTGGTTTTGGGCATTCAATCAACACCAAAATATTGTTTCTATCATCCGTGTGAAGAATGGTTGAAGAAAAATTTCTCCCGAATCATTTCGATTCATCTACCACCATCATCATTGCACCTCAACTAGGTCATCACGATGTTGGATCTACTATTTGGTATCATTGCGTCATGAGATGGATGTTTAACAATCTATCGTTCATAACCCTGCAAAAAATGTGAAGAACACACGAGGCTCAAAGAAAAAAAATTCAAAACCAAAAGAGGAAAAAAACCTTCTCCGCTGTTTCATACTGCGTTGATCAGAAATAATTATAAGGATCATGATAATAACCAAGGATAATCATAACCATAAATGTAATCATCCCAAAATTCCCTCAACATGAAACCCTCCTGTATGAATGATCAAACCGTGGGTCAACATGTTCGTAGGTTGATCTGCATTCGTTGTCAAATCAAAGAATGGGGAAAATAAGAATTTTTAAATAAAAAACCATACCTTGATCATTGATGAAGACTAGGTTTTAAGATGTCTTCGATGAAATCCTCCAAACTTATGGCATAATGATCATTGGGTAGAACGTTTTTCAACATTCGCCAAGAGATCTCTAAGCGGCTGGCTCCCCTCCAAAGCTCCATTGTGATCCTAGGAGTTTTATAGGGTTATGAGCCTATCCTTAGGCTCCTAGTTATTTAAAACCATAAAATATGTCATTGCATCATTAAAATATTAAAAATAAAATTAATCAATAATTTATTTTATTTCATTTAATATATGAAAAAATTAACTTTTGCAGCTGACCCGCGTTGGTCAATGTTAGGCCACTCATAAGGTAATGTTGCTACTCTAAAAAAAAATGTGCCCTCATATTTCTAATTAGGTAACCCATTTAAATTTTATTCATCTATTTTAGGAAAACCTCTCACACACACTATTTAAAAGTTTAATTTATTTCAATCATTTATTCCGGGAACTCCCACCCTCAGAATCACATGTCGTTGAAAATACTGATCTCAAATTAATTTCATATAATATTTAAAAATAATACATGGAAAATATGGAATAATAAATTCTCTCCACATTAGGGCTTTACATCCTCGAAATTCGAAAACAAAATGTTACTAAAAAGATGTGGGTATTGTGCACAAATCTGATCATCTAGCTCCCACATTTTCTTTTAAAGATTCCCATGCTACCACTTGACATGCACTAGTGAATCTACCACTTATAAAAATCCTCTCCTTCCAATCCTCAATCTTCATGGGGTAATCTGCAAAGGTATATCCGTACTTGATGTCTATATTGTAACGCCCTGCCCCAGCTACCCAGAGCCGGTGCATTACTTCGTAACATTGGCATGATCACAAAATATCAAGTCCTGAAAGACCGATTAGTTTAGTAGCCTTGGAGACACAAGATATTTTCATAAATGTTACATTACATCATAAGATAAAAAACTATAATAAAAAATTCTCCATAGTCCACACTCATATCCTCTTCTGACTATCCCTGCAGGTCATTCATAAAATACTTCTTCATATCCTGGAAAATAATAAAACATTGAAAGGGGTGAGCTCAGATGCTCAGTAAGGATAACAATATTTCGGAAGCTTTCATAAATAAACATAAACATTTAAGGCAATTTATAACTAAAACAAAAGCCTTTTAAACTTGAACATCAACATAATATGGCAAAAGTAAAATGAGAGAATGCCATTTACTTATTCACATGGATATTCTACTAGTCGAATAATCACATGCAATATCAATAACCACTTTTATAATGATGGAATGAATAATGCCAGACTATCATAACCACGTAGTCAAGGCCTCGTGCCAAGACCACAAATAAGATTTTGTCAAGGCCTCGTGCCAAGACTCTAGTTTGTCTCATGAGACCTGCCGATGCATCGAGGAGCTATAGCGGGCTCCACCCATCACTTATTAAGTCCAATGCATTCCTTATATGAATAGGTTTAAACATATCATAAACCATAACATAATCGTATCACATAAAACATGTATAAAGGAAATATAACATTTCCACATTTCAATCACAAGATATAAATACAACACATTGATATAATAAAAACGCTTTCAAAACCATTTTCAATAAAATAAAATAAAGTTAAAACTTTGTATTTATTTTTCATTAAAAAAATGATGGCTTGTAGAGGAAGCCGAAACTGAAATAATGGTCACGGCGGCAGAGAAGTTGTTGTCGCCGCATAAGTACGGAAAGAAAAACATTCCCTTTTTGTATTTTAGTAAAATGATTCGTATAAAAAAGATTCCTTTTGAAAAAACGTAAATGTCAAATGGGATTATACACCGTATAAAAGAAAGTTTTGTATAAAACCAAATATGCCTCAATGAAAGGGGATTGAGACGAAGTCCTTAAAAAGATCATTTTTTTAAATAAAGTACATCTATAATGTGTATTCACTATAAGTACACATAAATAATGTACAAATACAATATAGGACATAATAATATCATGAAATAATTTGAAAGTAGGAGATTAACCAAAAGAATGAAAATTGGGTTAAGAAATTCCCTTACCTTGCGTCTTGTCCTGACTCGACCGTTCTTTAACCTCCTGAATAATAAACTAGAGTTAATTTCTATTTACTTAAGAACCTTTTTCATGTTCATTATTCCTTTTATATCCCTTATTACCATTTTATGAACATTATTTAATTATTTAAGTTAATAACGGTCGTTTTGTCGATCTTTGGTACTTGAGTCAACAATAATCTTCTTATAATTACAAGTTGTTCATGTGGTGAAATATCCATTATATACAGAATTATATTCATGATGTAGATATCATATATATCATATATACAGTATATACATTCATTCATAATGTCACGTAACATTTAGAGGTAAGAAATGAAATGCACCGTTCATGGAGACGGTAAGTCGTACGTACACATGAACGCTACTTTCATTTATATTTCGTATTTAATGGAATGAAATCATAATGATATAAATTTATAATATAATTAAAGTATAATATAGTGTATAATACCATTTAATCCATCCTTTATACATCCCACATATGGCATTAACGATTCAAATCACTTTGAGGGGGCGGTAGTCCGCACTTCCTAAAATTAAATTATCGCGTTTTACCCATAATGGAAATCATAAAGTATGCCATAAATGAGAAATACAGAAGCATAAGTAAAACATAAACATATTTTATATAATATATAAATATAGTGACATCTTAATGGCCACCTTTGAAGGTGTTATATGAGTGTTGAACAATCATCGTTTCGTGAGGCAGAAATTCGTCATCCACAGAAACCGTATGTTCTTTAACCATTAGATGTAGGTGTGTGTAAGTGTAGCTCGAATCCTTATTCTAACAACATCCTAGTATATTGATGATACTGGTGTTTTTACAAAAGTAATGAATAAAAAGAGTTTAGGGGGTTGGAGAAGAAAAATAAAACAAAACAACATTAGAGAAGACATTACCTCAAAATCGGGTAACTCTTATTCATTTGAGCCAAAGGCTTCCTTGAGAAGAGTTCTGCCCAAAGTGAGGCTTCTAGGAGTAAGAGGGGGAAGTTGGGAGAGTATTTGGGAAGAAGTTGGCTGAGCCAAATGGCTTGAATGTGTGAATAAGGTGGGAGAGGTGGGGGCCTTTTATAAGTGGAGAGGAGGGGCTCTTTTGGAAAGATTGAAATGTTACATTATTACACAATTATTTTCGGATTCTAAAGGTCCCAAACATATATAATTCGTGTATAAGGTGATAAGCGTTTTAAACCTACCCATACAATAGTCTTTAGACAAGTGTGAGCCTTGAATTTTACATTATCTTTTCAGTTTATTAAAATCGTTAAATAATGAGGTCCTCACTGCATCATAATGATGTCATAAATAATTTAATTTATTTAATGTCTAAAAATTATAAAAAAAATACTATGATGTTGGAAATCTTTTTATCTTTCTAATTAATATTTATAGTCAAAATTTGTACTTGTGTAACCCCACTTAAAAACTGTTTTAGTAAAATAACTCATGTTTGTGTCAATTTAATTTTAACATTAAATAAATATATATTAATGTCATTTTCCAACTAAAGTGGCTCCATGGGGTCCCCAAGTTGACCCATGGGTTGTCTTGGTCGGCCATGACTCATCCAATAGGAGTAGGACAAGTGTCATGCTCATCTCATATTATTAAAACATTATTTGTACCTTAAACTACACTAATTACCTCTAATCGCGATTAAGAACTTAAAAGTTACTATTCACCAAAAAATTATTTTAATCTCATTGAACCACATTTTACTTCTTAATGACAACCATGTATGTAGGATTTTTGAAAATCAAAGCACAGAAGTGGTAATATTTCATTTAAATGAAAAATCAGTTATTTAACTACCACTTAGTGGTTTCACTATTCATCAAAAATTGAAGTTTTTCAGAACAAGGCCAAAATTTCACCCTAAGCTATAATTGATATTCCGAATTCAAAAATGATGTCTATTTTACAAAAGTCCAAACATATAAGTTGCATTAATTAATTTTATAATTAATTCCCGCTGTTACGACAAATAGCGTGTTTTTATGAAACAATTTATATCAAAACATTTGCAATTGTTTATGTCCAATTTCAATGTTAAATTAATTCTAATGACCACCATTGGATAAAATGGTAAAAATATATTCTAATTATACCTTAAAACCACTAAATAGTATAATTTATCACAATAAATTATTTTGATTAAAAAGTTGTTTTAAGTATTTTTCACTATTCATAAAAAATTAGAAGTTCTCAGAAAAATACCAAAAATTCAACATAGGCTAATTTAGATATTCCAAATCCAAAAATGAAGTCTATTTTGAAATATAAAATTTCTATAATTTTAAAAAGTGGTTATTACTATTCATAACGGCTACTTTGATTAGACGCGGTGTTTTAGAACTCGAAGTTGCGTACAATGCAAGCTATTTCATTATTGAATGAGAAGCGTATCGTGGAATCTCGGGGTGTTACATTCTCCCCTCCTTCAATATATTGTGTCCTCGCAATTTGAAATTTTTCTTTGAAAATAAAAGGTTGAAAAGAGAAAATACCTTTGAGGAAAACCCACATCGGAAATAAGGTTAATAAATATATAACATTAAAATAAAGCAAGATAAGTACAAAGGTCACCCGATATAGCCCATTCTAGGATTATTTGAAAATATGGATATGGAGGAGAAACAAACCATCAAGGTCTGATGGGGAGTTATAGAAAACTGGATTAGGATAAAGTTTAACCACAAGAAAATCACAAACTTGTGATTAGTTAAACGGTCATTGAATCCCCAGTTGGAAAAGTTAACCGACAACATTTTTGTTTTACGTTACCTTTTATAATGTTGAGGAATTTATTTAGGAGATTTACTAAGAACGTAAGGGAATATACATACTTGTTATGTATACATTCATTCGTTAATAAATTTTTACCACAAACCCAACTTTTACTCCAAATGGTAACAGAACTCAAAAATATTCTATTTATCCTAATTGTATAAGGTTCCAAATGTTAACACATACCATTTAGATTAGTAAAACTATTTTGTAATAACCAGGGAATTCCTGTAGGCTAGTGGTAGGAAATAAACGCTTGTCGCACTATGGTTGTGGGTTCGATTCCTGCAGCTTTGTCCGACGTGACAGGTTATGCCCCACCCTATAGGTTGTCCTTTTCCTAAAACTATAGTATCATAATATATCAAAAATAATCTTCATAAATTTTTTAACCTTAAATAATACTATCCAAAGATCAACTTAATCCACTCCAACCTTTATAGTTATCCAAAATACTTTTGTCCAACTCACAGTCCAGATTTTATGAGGAAGGTAAACATAATGAAGCTCCTTTTTTTTCTGCGTAACAACATGTGAACACCTTCATCATGTATTCTTTTAAAACACTGCAACATACTGTATTACCATAAATCCTTATTGATTACATTCATGATCCCTTATTCCTTATAGAAAACTAGATATACTCCTTCTATCAAAAAATGTATACAAATCATTAATCAGTTTTGAGGATGTTAAGAATATCCAACATAATTTATCCGAATCAATCATGTCTTATTCCAAAATCACTATCTTGGTATCAGAACCATATTATGGTTTATCTTTCTCTCAACCATATATTTTCCAAAAATTTAACCTACTGTGGAGTCACTTTTCTTGGTTCCACACAATCTCAAGTCCTAGATGAAATAGTACTGCAGTACAATCCTTATATACTCCATAATTATTATAACAAGTACATCATTGATACAACACTCAAAATACAAAATTATTTAATAACAACATAAGAACTCTAATCATTCCTCCTCATCTGTGGTAGTATCATAACTTGATTATTATCCAATAACATCATTTGGGGCATACTCTGATGATTTGAACATTGGTTTGTGTAGTGTCCCCACTCCTTAAAGATGAAGCATTGTACATTTGAAACCTTTTTCTTACCCTTGCAGTCACGCACTCGGTGTCCTTTTTCTCCACACTTATAACAAACTCCCATTCCCTTCAGGCAAATTCCAAGGTGTTTCTTCCCACAGTTATCACATATTGGAAAATTATTCTTTTCCCTCGTCCCTTTATCCATCATTCTCTCTTCCAACCTTTTCTTCTCTTTCATCCCTTAAAATCCATAAGATTCAGAGAATTCTCTACTTATTTTATTAACACATGATACTATTTCTTCATATGTTGATAACACATGAGAGAATATTTCCCTTCTAAATGTTGGCTTAATACCATGAAAGATATGATCCTTCTTACTCTTTGGATCATACGTATTGATGGAGTTCACATTCCTTCTACTGGGTGCCATTTCTATACAATGCCATAAACTAGATTAGTTTATGAATCAAAATACATAATTCCATACTTATAAAATACTTAACGTAAATTGAACTATTTATGGATATAATACATAATCATAAAAACGTTTTCTTTGAGGAAGTATATACTCATAACCGTTCATAGTGGTTTGTAAAGAAAACGAGAATTATCCTAAGAATATTTGTAGAGACCCGTATCCTGACGTACATGGACATTACATTACTTTTGCGGAATACTTAGTACATAACAAAAAAACACACACAAGGATCGTAATAGTTTAGTGTCTTTGGAAACTCGGAACGTAATCTTCTAAACTTGGTGAAAGATCTTCAACATCTCCCATAAAGATCTTCTTTTTTTAATACCTAAAACCTTTCTTTATATCCTGGGGAAAATAAAACATAAAAGGGTGAGCTCAAATGCTCAGTAAGGGTAAACAAAAGAAATATCAATCACATCATATACATAAGAACATAGCTTTTAGAATTCTTAACCTGCAAAAAAGAGAGCTCATAATATCATAACATGGGATAAATCATAGAAGTGAAATGTAATCCCAATAATCATAACATAAAACATAAAACTTTGTGGAATACACACATAATCATAGAGAATCATTTCTTGTTAGTCAAGACTCATTGCCAATACTATCTTAGTGGACAAAGTCCCTTTCTGAATCGAGTAACCCTCGTTTCAGTCCTGTTTCACTGAACCGGTATAACCTACCATTCCAGCCATGTCTATCTCATGAGATATAAAATATTTACCCAATGCATTGGAGGGAGATATAGGTCCCACCCATCTTATAATGAATCCTTTCTTATGTGTGCCACATAATCATAAATCATACATCATCGCATAACACATGTAACAAAAATGGGATTCTTGAAACATCATGACATCAATAAACAAATCATATAAGATAAAGGAATTCATAAAAATATTTCCATCACAACATAATCAAACCAATGTAATAATAGGGATTAAAACAGAACCCTTTATTATCTTAGATGGAAAATAATTTTGATAAAACACTTGAACTCCATTCTTGAGGAAAATATCCTTTCTTCTTCAAAAACAATTTTCCTTTCATAACATGTCATACGACATTAAAATAAAAGAAGTTGATTAAAAATAAACTTGAAAACTTGTAAAGTAATCTTCTTGGAAATAATGTTTTAAAAATCCATTCATGCCGTATAAGTTTAAAAAAACATTCTTCGTACTTTTGTCGGAAAAGTCAAAAAGTACCTCGTACGAAAAACGACAAAAGATTCCTTTCATACATATTACTAAAAACTCACCGAAGGGTAAAAATGGATTTAAAAAATTGTAGGTGGATGGAAATAATATTACATATTGATGAAACATGGATGTGGATGATAAAATACACCCCAGTAAATACTTACGAATAAACAATCTCGGATAAAAATGAGATTGTGATATTTCCCTTACCTTAGGTCCGATTTGCTTCGTATGTGTCCGAAACTCCTGTATAATGATTTAAATAATGTCATTGACTTATTACAGAATCATATTCATTGTTATGATATCATATATGGTTCACTTATGACATTATATTACCCGTTCTTTTGTAAATTCCATGTTAAAGAAGCGTTTTGGGTAAAATCGTTTCATTCATCGTAGGTGTTTTGGCTTGTTGTTCTTGACATCATTATTACTTATATCATGATTTACTTACTTCCAGAATATAAAACATGATTTATATATCATATATATTCAGTATATATATATATAATAGATAGATAAATAAAATGAAAAACACCGTTCATGGAGACGGTAGTCCGTACGTACGCATGAACGCTGTTTTCCTTTCCTTATTGTCTTGAATGGAAGTAAGTAGATGACATACATATATATATATACATGAATCCAGTAGCTTTATAATGTCATATATTTCATTATTATTTCTTATATATACTTTATAATCATTCTTAAATGGTTATCATGGAGAATGAATCTCATCGCGTCGTGGAGACGGTATTCCGTACGTACGCACGAGCGATGATATCATTTCTATAAATATTCAATTGAATTGGAGTGGATTATAAAATATATCAGAATCAATATGATGTTGTAATAACTATGTATAGTTATTCTTTACACCATTATACCCATCCATGTAAGGTGGTGGTGGAAAATAGATTACACCACGGCGTGGAGACGATATTCCGTACGTACCTACGCGCGGTGATTTCTTTTTCCGTAGGATGGATAGATGGTGAAATAGGGTTGTTTCATACTTATAATAACATATCAGTATATGAGTGATACTGATGTTATTACTTCATAATGAAACAACCTAAGAAGAAGAAGTGGAAGAAGAAATAAAGATGAAAGAATTGGTAACGGTAATTACCTCTTCTTTGAAGCGCCTCTTTGAGACCTCCTCTTAGGGCACTAAAATTGGTCTTTGAGGAAGACCAGAACCTCTAGGATGTTTCTAGGGAAGTGGAGAAGAGATTTTGGCAGGGTTTGTCCGAGCTTGAGTGCTCAAATTGGTGTGAGGAGGAGGGGGAGGAGGTGTCCTTTTATAAGGGAGGAGAGGGGAACCTTAGGAATACCTCAAAATATTATTTTATATTAATGTCAAAATCGGTTTATAATGGGCCAAAGGGTCTTATTTCGAAGCTAAAGTGGGGTTGGGTCGAAATCCTATCAACCAATAAGATTTAGACAAGTTTAGGGTATTATTTTAACCTTATCAATTAGATTTAACTCTAAGTTAAATAATTTAACTTTTACCGTGTCTTTTTGTTTTCTTTCACTATATGGTTAATACACTTACTCTAACATGCCAAACGAACCCCAAATTGTTTATTAGTAATACATATATCCTTATCTAAGTCATTTGGCCGAACCTTAGATTTTTAGGAATAAAATAACAATTAATAATATAATATTTGATTTAAAAACTATTTTGTGTCAATTTTGACACTATTTGATATATGATTTTTCTGAAAGTCCTAACAGAATTATATGTTCGAACCAAGTTGATTAAAGAAATAATAATATATAATTGTAACCTATAAAATTAGTGTAATTCATAAAAAGTCTAAAATTAAATTTAGTTTGGTGTTTAGAACATCAATTATGTCAATATTTCATTAATAAGATAATTACCGCATCATCATTGTGTCATAAATAAATTAAATTATTTGATGTCTAAAAATTACAAATAAAATACCATTATGTAGAAAATCTTTGTATCTTTCTAATGAATATTTACAATCGAATTTATCTTATGTATAACCTTATATTAAAAATGTTTTAGTAAATAACCTTTGATTTTAACTCTTTTAACTCTTCTTTGAATTAAATAATAATAAATGTCCTAATCTAATCCAAGTGGGCCTAAATGATAATATATTACACTTAAGGTTGTTTTCGGTCGAGATACACTTTTCCAATAGAATTAGGACATGTTTTAGGGTAATATTAATATCATTCTTACTCTTAATTACCCAATTTACTTTTAACGGTGGTAAATAAAAGTAAAAAGTTACTATTCACCAAAAATTATTTTCATCTCATTGAACCAAATTTTACTTACTGACATCAACCGTGTCTCTCGGATTTTTGAAATTCCATTCATAGAAGTGGTAAAATTAAGATTTATGAAGAAATTAATTTTTTTTAACTACCACTTAGTAGTTTCACTATTCATCAAAAATTGATGTTTTTCAGAACAATGCCAAAATTTCATCCTAAGCTATATTTCATATTCCAAATTCAAAAATGAAGTCTATTTTACCAGATTCATATCATAGAAGTTGCATTAATTAATTTTATAATTAAATCCCGCTGTTAAAACAAAGAGCGTGTTTTTAAGAAACAATATTTATCAAAAGATTGACACTTGTTTATGTCTGGTTTAAATGTGAAATTACATCCAATGACCAACATTGTATTAAATTGTAAAAATATATTCTAAATATACTTTAAAACCACTCAAATTAATAATTTATCACTATTAATTATTTCGATTGAAAAAGTTGTTTTTAACTAAAATTTAGTATTTTTCACTATTCATCAAAATATGAAAGTTATCCGAAAATCACCAAAATTTCACCTTAGGCTAAATTCGATACTCCGAATCCAAAAATAAAGTCCATTTTGAGAGTTAAAATTTCTAAAATTTTAAAAGGTGGTTATTACTATTCATAACGGCTAGTTATAATAATATTTTAATAGCATATCGTTGTTTAGTGAAACTCGGTATTGCGTACTACACACGCTATCGAGGAAGGTTGTGATTGCATGTAATGCAAGGCAAGTCAAGGATGCGTGTTGTGCAAGCTCCTTTTGGTGTATCGTAAAACACAAGACATTAATAAAATTAAAAAGAATATTTTTCATAAAATCTTGGGCTGTTACATTCTACCCCCCTTAAAATGAATTTCGCCCTCGAAATTCGTCGGGGTTATAAATGGTTTACTATTCGAAAGTTTCTTTAATAGAAACCCACATCTTAAAAAGGAATATCAAAACCAATATTTTAAAACAAAAGTATGAAACTTAACGGTTACCCAAATAAACTAATCATTGGGTTTCCACATAGGTGAAAATATGGATATGGAAGAAAAGTCTAACCATCATGTTCTGATGGAGAGTGGTAGAGAACATGGCTATGGAAAAGCCAACAATCACAAATCCATAAATTTGTGACGATCTAAGGTACCATCCGATTCATCAGGTATAAGATCACTAGGACAACATTTTTGGTTTTCAAGATCATTTCCCTAAAGTTGATTAAAAGAAATACTTACATGATTTTGGTACAATCTCACTGTTGTTCGTGCCTTGAACAATTTCCACTTCATATCTTAAATAAATGAAGTTGAATTTGTTATTCGTGAAGTGTTAGAAGATCACGTGATAGAATGACGGGTCATTCCATCTGTCTCAAACAAAAGGTTAGCACAAAATTATATACATAAGTCGATCTATAGTGAGATTAATCATATATGATTCCTAAAATGGACTTATACTTCATATATCATACTTTTTAATATAGTAAAACTAGTTTCTACTAAATAGGGACTTCCTGTAGGCCAGTGGTAAGAGATAAAGGCCAGTCGCACTTCGGTTGTGGGTTCGATTCCCACAGCCTTGTCCGACGCGATGGGCTGTCGCCCGTCCTGCAGGTTGTCCTTTTTCTAAAACTATATTACTATAACATCCCATCAATAATATCGAAAAAACTTCTATCCTTAAACAATACTAACTTATGTCCAACATAATCCATTCTAATCTTTAGGCTTATCCATAATACTACAGTCCACTCTCATAATATAGTGAAAACGATTACCAGAGATTTAATACTATCGTTAATCCCCATATATATGTCTTGTTGGTCACATTACAAACATTCAAAGGCCTTAATCATGTATTCTCTTGAATAGCCATTGAACCATAGTGAAAACTTGAATGTAGTTAAAAGTTAACACCTTCCACATACCAAAATCCTCAAAATTCTATATACTCAGACCATGATATCACTTAGTCCTTATATCAATCATGAGCTCATGAATACTATTTAAACATTTCGTTTTCTCGTTTTCCCTTCATTATGCGCATATCATCTTATTTCCAAAAATATCTCAATTACATTCAATACCACATTAGACCAATACATAAATATTCCAATACTCCATGATACAATATTATTTTGGAATCCCCTTACATAAACACTTAATCATTCCACCACATCGTTGTCATATTCAACATCGCCAATAGTGATCGCATGTGACTTCCCTTTGTCCTTTGACTTCAGTGGTTGCTCATGTTGATCATCACTAACCCTTGGATTAGGGAATTTATTAGCATAATGCCCCATTTCCTTGCACTTGAAGCATTGAAGTGTTGGTGGTGCGTTCTCTGTAGTGTTTGCTTTATTCACATCATTAGAAACCCTTTTTCCATTACTTCGACACTCAGCTGCTCGATGACCTTCTTTTCCACACTTAAAACATTTTCTAGTCCCTTTAAGACAATCTCCACCATGCTTCTTTCCACACTTTGTGCATAAGGAAACATTCATATTCTTTTCACCATTATTCTGAGATTTCTCCTTGAACTCCATCTTTCGTTTCTTGTCAAAACCATGAGATGGATATGTAACACCAACTTCCATTTCTACCTTGATAGCACAACGCACAATTTCTTCATAGCTACTGAAGTCTCTTATAGCTAATTCCCTTCGAAGACTTGGTTTTAAGCCACTGAAAAATCGATCAACTTTACTTTTAGGTTGGATGATAATGCCAGATGCATACCTTGAAAGTCTTGTAAAATTCACTTCGTATATACCAACAGATTCATCATCCTTCTGCTTCAGCTCAAGAAACTCCTTTTCCATCTTTGTTCGAAGAATACGAGGGAAGTACTTACTGAAAAACAAGTTCTTGAACTCGTCCCATTCCATGGACTCAATTTCATCTCTTGGCCTCGTATTCTTGATAAGATTCCACCATTGATCAGCTTCACCTTCCAAACGATATACTGCTAAGATAACTTTATCATGTTCAGAACATTGAAGAACTGAAAATATCTTTTCAGTGGTACTGATCCATTGTTCAGCAACAAGTGGATCGGAAGTCCCACTGAAAGAAGGTGGACGTTGCCTCATGAAGGACTCAATAGAATATTGTTCCCTTATCTGCTCATTTGGAAGTCCAGAATGATTCATAGCTTGTGTAAGTATAGCAATAAGATTTTGCACTCCATCTCCCATAACATTTGTTTGTTCAGGAGGGCAATCATTGCATTGTCCATTGCATTGATCAACACGGTTCCTTCGGGTTCCAGCCATCGTCTAAAACCCAAAAAGAATAGTGTGAGAGGCAAAAATCATGCTAGGGAAAACAACATAATAAAGGGGGAGTACATTCAATATCCAACATCTTAGGTTTAATTCTATGATCGTTAGCGTAATTATATTACTATAACCTATACGTATACTTATCCCTAGGGACATCCCTAGACATACCTTAGAAATATCTCTAGGGATCTCACTAACGTTTTCGCATCCTAGTTTCCAAAGGTTGACTAAACCTTTCCTCTGATACCAACTGTAGAGACCCGTATCCTGACGTACATGGACATTACATTACTTTTGCGGAATACTTAGTACATAACAAAAAAACACATACAAGGATCGTAATAGTTTAGTGTCTTTGGTAACTCGGAACGTAATCTTCTAAACTTGGTGAAGATCTTCAACATCTCCCATAAAGATCTTCTTTTGTTTATAACTAAAACCTTTCTTTATATCCTGGGGAAAAGAAAACATAAAAGGGTGAACTCAAATGCTCAGTAAGGGTAAACAAAAGAAATATCAATCACAGCATATACATAAGAACATAGCTTTTAGAATTCTTAACCTGCAAAAAAGAGAGCTCATAATATCATAACATGGGATAAATCATAGAAGTGAAATGTAATCCCAATAATCATAACATAAAACATCAAACTTTGTGGCATACACACATAATCATAGAGAATCATTTCTTGTTAGTCAAGACTCATTGCCAAGACTATCTTAGTGGACAAAGTCCCTTTCTGAATCGAGTAACCCTCGTTTCAGTCCTGTTTCACTGAACCGGTATAACCTACCTTTCCAGCCATGTCTATCTCATGAGATATAAAATCTTTACCCAATGCATTGGAGGGAGATATAGGTCCCACCCATCTTATAATGAATCCTTTCTTATGTGTGCCACATAATCATAAATCATAAATCATCGCATAACACATGTAACAAAAATGGGATTTTTGAAACATCATGACATCAAAAAACAAATCATATAAGATAAAGGAATTCATAAAAATATTTCCATCACAACATAATCAAACCAATGTAATAATAGGGATTAAAACAGAACCCTTTATTATCTTAGATGGAAAATAATTTTGATAAAACACTTGAACTCCATTCCTGAGGAAAATATCCTTTCTTCTTCAAAAACAATTTTCCTTTCATAACATGTCATACGACATTAAAATAAAAGAAGTTGATTAAAAATAAACTTGAAAACTTGTAAAGTAAGCTTCTTGGAAATAATGTTTTAAAAATCCATTCATGCCGTATAAGTTAAAAAAAACATTCTTCGTACTTTTGTCGGAAAAGTCAAAAAGTACCTCGTACGAAAAACGACAAAAGATTCCTTTCATACATATTACTAAAAACTCACCGAAGGGTAAAAATGGATTTAAACAATTGTAGGTGGATGGAAATAATATTACATATTGATGAAACATGGATGTGGATGATAAAATACACCCCAGTAAATACTTACGAATAAACAATCTCGGATAAAAATGAGATTGTGATATTTCCCTTACCTTAGGTCCGATTTGCTTCGTATGTGTCCGAACCTCCTGTATAATGATTTAAATAATGTCATTGACTTATTACAGAATCATATTCATTGTTATGATATCATATATGGTTCACTTATGACATTATATTACCCGTTCTTTTGTAAATTCCATGTTAAAGAAGCGTTTTGGGTAAAATCGTTTCATTTATCGTAGGTGTTTTGACTTGTTGTTCTTGACATCATTATTACTTATATCATGATTTACTTACATACAGAATATAAAACATGATTTATATATCATATATATTCAGTATATATATATATAATAGATATATAAATAAAATGAAAAACACCGTTCATGGAGACGGTAGTCCGTACGTACGCATGAACGCTGTTTTCCTTTCCTTATTGTCTTGAATGGAAGTAAGTAGATGACATACATATATATATATATACATGAATCCAGTAGCTTTATAATGTCATATATTTCATTATTATTTCTTATATATACTTTATAATCATTCTTAAATGGTTATCATGGAGAATGAATCTCATCGCGTCGTGGAGACGGTATTCCGTACGTACGCACGAGCGATGATATCATTTCTATAAATATTGAATTGAATTGGAGTGGATTATAAAATATATCAGAATCAATATGATGTTTTAATAACAATGTATAGTTATTCTTTACACCATTATACCCATCCATGTAAGGTGGTGGTGGAAAATAGATTACACCACGGCGTGGAGACGGTATTCCGTACGTACGCACGCGCGGTGATTTCTTTTTCCGTAGGATGGATAGATAGTGAAATAGGGTTGTTTCATACTTATAATAACATATCATTATGTGAGTGATACTGATGTTATTACTTCATAATGAAACAACCTAAGAAGAAGAAGTGGAAGAAGAAATAAAGATGAAAGAATTGGTAACGGTAATTACCTCTTCTTTGAAGCGCCTCTTTGAGACCTCCTCTTAGGGCACTAAAATTGGTCTTTGAGGAAGACCAGAACCTCTAGGATGTTTCTAGGGAAGTGGAGAAGAGATTTTGGCAGGGGTTTTCCGAGCTTGAGTGCTCAAATTGGTGTGAGGAGGAGGGGGAGGAGGTGTCCTTTTATAATGGAGGAGAGGGGCACCTTAGGAATACCTCAAAATATTATTTTATATTAATGTCAAAATCAGTTTATAATGGTTCCAAAGGGTCTTATTTGGAAGCTAAAGTGGGTTTGGGTCGAAATACTATCAACCAATAAGATTTAGACAAGTTTAGGGTATTATTTTAACCTTATCAATTAGATTTAACTCTAAGTTAAATAATTTAACTTTTACCGTGTCTTTTTGTTTTCTTTCACTATATGGTTAATACACTTACTATAACATGCCAAACGAACCCCAAATTGTTTATTAGTAATACATATATCCTTATCTAAGTCATTTTGCCGAACCTTAGATTTTTAGTAATAAAATAACAATTAATAATATAATATTTGATTTAAAAACTATTTTGTGTCAATTTTGACACTATTTGATATATGATTTTTATGAAAGTCCTAAGAGAATTATATGTTCAAACCAAGTTGATTAAAGAAATACTAATATATCATAGTAACCTATAAAATTAGTGGAATTCATAAAAAGTCTAAAATTACATTTAGTTTGGTGTTTATAACATCAATTATGTCAATATTTCATTAATAAGATAATTACCGTATCATCATTGTGTCATAAATAATTTAAATTATTTGATGTCTAAAAATTACAAATAAAATACCATTATGTAGGAAATATTTTCAGCTTTCTAATGAATATTTACAATCGAATTTATCTTATGTATAACCCTATATTAAAAATGTTTTAGTAAATAAACTTTGATTTTAACTCTTTTAACTCTTCTTTGAATTAAATAATAATAAATGTCCTAATCTAATCCAAGTGGGCCTAAATGATAATATTTTACACTTAAGGTTGTTTTTGGTCGATATACACTTGTCCAATAGAATTAGGACATGTGTTAGGGTAATATTAATATCATTCTTACCCTTAATTACCCTATTTACTTTTAACCGTGGTAAATAAAAGTAAAAAGTTACTATTCACCAAAAATTATTTTCATCTCGTTGAACCACATTTTACTTACTGACATCAACCGTGTCTCTCGGATTTTTGAAATTCCATTCATAGAAGCGGTAAAATTAAGATTTATGAAGAAATTAATTTTTTTTAACTACCACTTAGTAGTTTCACTATTCATCAAAAAATTGATGTTTTTCAGAACAATGCCAAAATTTCATCCTAAGCTATATTTCATATTCCGAATTCAAAAATGAAGTATATTTTACCAGATTCATATCATAGAAGTTGCATTAATTAATTTTATAATTAAATCCCGCTGTTAAAACAAAGAGCGTGTTTTTAAGAAACAATATTTATCAAAAGATTGACACTTGTTTATGTCTGGTTTAAATGTGAAATTACATCCAATGACCAACATTGTATTAAATTGTAAAAATATATTCTAAATATACTTTAAAACAACTCAAATTAATAATTTATCACTATTAATTATTTTGATTGAAAAAGTTGTTTTTAACTAAAATTTAGTATTTTTCACTATTCATCAAAATATGAAAGTTATCCGAAAATCACCAAAATTTCACCTTAGGCTAAATTCGATACTACGAATCCAAAAAAAAAGTCCATTTTGAGAGTTAAAATTTCTAAAATTTTAAAAGGTGGTTATTACTATTCATAACGGCTAGTTATAATAATATTTTAATAGCATATCGTTGTTTAGTGAAACTCGGTATTGCGTACTACACACGCTATCGAGGAAGGTTGTGATTGCATGTAATGCAAGGCAAGTCAAGGATGCGTGTTGTGCAAGCTCCTTTTGGTGTAGCGTAAAACACAAGACATTAATAAAATTAAAAAGAATATTTTTCATAAAATCTTGGGCTGTTACAATATCCCCCGGGAGTGTCGTAACCAAGAGTGAAGCAAGGCCCGTTGTCGTGCACCAGTTCCCGTTCGAGTCTAGCTCAAAGCGGTGTTTTCGGGTTTTACCCCTAGGTACATCTGTGCCAGAGCCGCCTCTACCTGCTCGTATCCAGAAAGGGATGTATTGCTCGGAAAACTCAAAACATCTCTACAATACCAAAATTCTAGGAAGTTCTTCTATACTAATCCTAAAAGTCTATCTTCGGGATATGTGCTCTAATCAGAGTTTATCTAAATCTAGCTTCCAAGGTTAGTACTAAACTGCCTCTGATACCAACTATAATGCCCCGCCCCAGCTACCCAGAGCCGGTGCATTACTTCGTAACATTGGCATGATCACAAAAGATCAAGTCTTGAAAGACCGATTAGTTTAGTATCCTTGGAAACACTAGATATATTCATAAATGTTACATTACATCATAAGATGAAAAACTATAAAAACAAATTCTCCATAGTCCACACTCATATCATCTTCTGACTATCCCTACAGGTCATTCATAAAATACTTCTTCATATCCTGGAAAATATTAAAACATTGAAAGGGGTGAGCTCAGATGCTCAATAAGGATAACAATATTGCGGAAGCTTTCATAAATAAACATAAACATTTAAGGAAATTTATAACTAAAACAAAAGCCTTTTAAACTTGAACATCAACATAATATGGCAAAAGTAAAATGAGATAATGCCATTTACTTCTTCACATGGATATTCTACTAGTCGAATAATCACATGCAATATCAATAACCACTTTCATAATGATGGAATGCATAATGCCAGACTATCATAACCACGTAGTCAAGGCCTCGTGCCAAGACCACAAATAAGATTTTTTCAAGGCCTCATGCCAGGACCCTAGTTTGTCTCATGAGACCTGCCGATGCATCGAGGAGCTATAGCGGGTTCCACCCGTCACTTATTAAGTCCAATTCATTCCTCATATGAATAGGTTTAAACATATCATAAACCATAACATAATTGTATCACATAAAACTTGCATAAAGGAAACATAAAATTTCCACATTTCAATCACAAGATATAAATACAACACATTGATATAATAAAAACGCTTTCAAAACCATTTTCAATAAAATAAAAGAAAGCTAAAACTTTGTATTTATTTTTCATTAAAAAATGATTGCTTGTAGAGGAAGCCGAAACTCCAATAATGGTCACGGCGGCGGAGAAGTCGTTGTCGCCGCATAAGTACGAAAAGAAAAACATTCCCTTTTTGTCATTTAGTAAAACGCTTCATATAAAAAAGATTTCTTTTGAATAAACGTAAAAGTCAATTGGGTTTATACACCGTATAAAAGAAAGTTTTGTATAAAACCAAATATGCCTCAATGAAAGGGGATTGAGACGAAGTCCTTAAAAAGATCATTTTTTAAATAAAGTACATCTATAATGTGTATTCACTATAAGTACACATAAATAATGTACAAATACAATATAGGACATAATAATATCTTGACATAATTTGAAATTAGGAGATTAACCCAAAGAATGAAAATTGGGTTAAGAAATTCCCTTACCTTGCGTCTTGTCCTGACTCGACCGTTCTTTAACCTCCTCAATAATAAACTAGAGTAAATTTCTATTTACTTAAGAACCTTTTTCAGGTTCATTATTCCTTTTATATCCCTTATTACCATGTTATGAACATTATTTAATTATTTAAGTTAATAACGGTCGTTTTGTCGATCTTTGGTACTTGAGTCAAAAATAAACTTCTTATAATTACAAGTTGTTCATGTGGTGAAATATCCATTATATCCAGAATTATATTCATGATGTAGATATCATATATATCATATATACAGTATATACATTCATTCATAATGTCACGTAACATTTAGAGGTAAGAAATGAAATGCACCGTTCATGGAGACGGTAAGCCTTACGTACGCATGAACGCTACTTTCATTTCTATTTCATATTTAATGGAATGAAATCATAATGATATAAATTTATAATATAATTACAGTATAATATAGTGTATAATACCATTTAATCCATCCTTTATACATCCCGCATATGGCATTAACGATTCAAATCACTTTGAGGGGGCGGTAGTCCGCACTTCCTAAAATGAAATTATCGTGTTTTACCCATAATGGAAATCATAAAGTATGCCATAAATGAGAAATACAGAAGCATAAGTAAAACATAAACATATTTTATATCATATATAAATATAGTGACATCTTAATGGCCACCTTTGAAGGTGTTATATGAGTGTTGAACAATCATCGTTTCGTGAGGCAGAAATTCGCCATCCACAGAAACCGTATGTTCTTTAACCATTAGATGTAGGTGTGTGTAAGTGTAGCTCGAATCCTTATTATAACAACATCATAGTATATTGAGGATACTGGTGTTGTTACAAAAGTAATGAATAAAAAGAGTTTAGGGGGTTGGAGAAGAAAAATAAAACAAAACAACATTAGAGAAGACATTACCTCAAAATCGGGTAACTCTTTTTGATTTGAGCCAAAGGCTTCCTTGAGAAGAGTTCTGCCCAAAGTGAGGATTCTAGGAGTAAGAGGGGGATGTTGGGAGATTATTTGAGCAGAGTTTGGCCGAGCCAAATGGCTTGAAGGTATGAATAAGGTGGGAGAGGTGGGGGCCTTTTATAAGTGAAGAGGAGGGGCTCTTTTGGGAAGATTGAAATGTTACATTATTACACAATGCGTTTCGGATTATAAAGGTCCCACACTTATATAATTCGTGTATAAGGTGATAAGGGTTCTAAATCTATCCATCCAATAGTCTTTGGACAAGTGTAAGCCTTGGAGTTTACATTATCTTTTCATTTTATTAAAATCGTTAAATAATGAGGTCCTCGGTGCATCATAATGATGTCATAAATAATTTAATTTATTTAATGTCTAAAAATTATAAAAAAAATACTATGATGTAGGAAATATTTTTATCTTTCTAATTAATATTTATAGTCAAAATTCTTACTTGTGTAACCCCACTTAAAAACTGTTTTAGTAAAATAACTCATGTTTGTGTCAATTTAATTTTAACATTAAATAAATTTATATTAATGTCATTTTACAACTAAAGTGGCTCCATGGGGTCCCCAAGTTTACCCATGGGTTGTCTTGGTCGGCCATGACTCATCCAATAGGAGTAGGACAAGTGTCATTCTCATCTCATATTATTAGAACAATATTTGTACCTTAAACTACACTAATTACCTCTAATCGCGATTAAGAACTTAAAAGTTACTATTCACCAAAAAATTATTTTAATCTCATTGAACCACATTTTACTTCTTAATGACAACCATGTATGTCGGATTTTTGAAAATCAAATCACAGAAGTGGTAATATTTCATTTAAACAAAAAATCAGTTATTTAACTACCACTTAGTGGTTTCACTATTCATCAAAAATTGAAGTTTTTCAGAACAAGGCCAAAATTTCACCCTAAGCTATAATTGATATTCCGAATTCAAAAATGATGTCTATTTTACAAAATTACAAACATATAAGTTGCATTAATTAATTTTATAATTAATTCCCGCTATTACGACAAATAGCGTGTTTTTAAGAAACAATTTATATCAAAAGATTGGCAATTGTTTATGTCCAATTTCAATGTTAAATTAATTCTAATGACCACCATTGGATAAAATGGTAAAAATATATTCTAATTATACCTTAAAACCACTAAATAGTATAATTCATCACAATAAATTATTTTGATTAAAAATTTTTTTTAAGTATTTTTCACTATTCATAAAAAATTAGAAGTTCTCAGAAAAATACCAAAAATTCAACATAGGCTAATTTCGATATTCCGAATCCAAAAATAAAGTCTATTTTGAAATATAAAATTTCTATAATTTTAAAAAGTTGTTATTACTATTCATGACGGCTACTTTGATTAGTCGCGGTGTTTTAGAACTCGAAGTTGCGTACAATGCAAGCTATTGCATTATTGAATGAGAAGCGTATCGTGGAAGCTCGGGGTGTTACATATATAGCCCCATTAGATGATGTGTGACAGATGGTGCACATACCTCCTCAGCTGCTATAAATGGAAAACCTTGTGTACCGGGTGCAACTGTGGTGGAAGATCTAGGCGGTACTCCACCTCGCTAACTCTGTGCTGTATCTGGAAAGGTCTGATGAACCTCGATGACAACTTACTACCTCAGTTGGATCTATGAAACTCTCATTCTAGTGAGACTCAAAGGAAAAAGTGGTCTCCCACCTTGAGATTCAGAGGACTCCGTCATCTGACAGTATAAGACTTATACAACATATGTTTAGTCTTCATCCACTCTTGGATGATATGCACTATCTCAGTGGTAGCTTTTTCCAACTTGGACCCATGAGTACTGACTCTCTTGGGCAGTCAAGAAAAGATTTTAATGGAAGGGTATCCCATATAAATCCTCAAACAGTGTCATACAGATGGTGTGGTTGTAGCTTTTGTTGTAATCAAACTCCACCAGTGGTTGGTGGTCCTCCCAACTACAACTGTTGTCCAAGATATAGGCCCATAACATATCCTCCAGAACCTAAATGGTTCTTTCTGTCTGACCATATATCTATGGATGGAACCCTGTGCTCAAGTGTAGCTGAGTCCCAAATAGCTAGTGCAATCACTTCCATAACCGGGATGTGAAACATGCATCACAATATGAGACTATCTTTGAGTGGATTCCATGAAGTTGAACTATTTCATGCATGTATTGGTGTCCCAAGTTCTCTAATGAACTTTCATCCATAATAGCTGGGAAGTGCACCGACTTTTTGAGTTGGTCAATGATCATCCATATGGAATCATATTCCCGATACATTCATGATACATCCATCATCAAGTCCAATGATATTCCATCCCACTACCATTCTGGAACTTCTAGGGGTGATCTAATCCTACTGGAACATGGTACTCAACCTTCACATACTAGCATGTAAGGCATCAAGAAACGAACTTTGCCAATGCCTTCTTCATTCTAGTCTATCAGAACTAATGTCAGAGGTCATGGTACATTTTCCTCACTCCAGGATGTACCACCAAAGGGGATGTGTGAAACTCCATTTGAACCTTCTCATGCAATTCCACTAGTACAACTGTGCAACCTCTGAAAAGAATTATGTGATCCTCAAATTGTGAGTATTCATCAGGAGTAGGTCTTATGGATAACTGAGAACATAAATTCTCACAGTCAACATCCCCCAACTGTGCCTCCCGAATTCACTGTAAGATTGTAGGGGAAATAACTATTGACTGATTGTAATTCATATCATCTCTATTTATTCAGGATAACTGTAGTGAGGCCAACTACCCTGATGAGAAGATATACTATAGCCATCTCATCTACCTCAAATTTAGATCCTTCTGTGAGAAGATATACTAGAGGCTTTTGTGGTCAGAGTAGATGATAAACCACTCACCCATCCAGAAGTGCCTCTATATCTTTAATGAAAAGACTGTCACTACCAACTCTAGATCATGTGTCACATAGTTCTTCTCATGTGGTCTCAGCTGGTGTGAACCACAAGAATCACCTCCTCTCTCTTCATCAGAACACATCCAAGCCTGGTCCCTAATGCATCATAGAAAACTGCATACTCGATACCCTTCTTTGGAAATCTCAACACCGGGGTGCTCTTAAAACTCTGCCACAATTGCTTGAAATCCCACTATAACTTCTCTATCCATATGAAAGGATTCCCTATTTGAGGAAAAGCTTTCATTGGTGATGATATCCAGGAGAAATCCGGAATGAATACTTGCTAATATCATGCTAGAGCATGGAAGCTCTACACCTCTATCATATTCCTCAGTGGATCACATGATAACACTGCCTCGACATTGGATGGGTCTAATGCTACACCATATACTAACATAACATGTCTCAATAAGTATACCACCTATATCTAGAACTTTTACTTCAAGAGCTTCCCAGAAAGATAGTGCTTTAGGTGTACATCTAGAACCTTCTGTAGGTGTCTCACATGCTCATCCTATGATGCCGAGTAGACAAGGATGTTGTCGATAAAGACTACTATGATATGTTATAAATATGG
This sequence comes from Viscum album, assembly GCA_963277665.1. Classification (NCBI taxonomy): domain Eukaryota; kingdom Viridiplantae; phylum Streptophyta; class Magnoliopsida; order Santalales; family Viscaceae; genus Viscum; species Viscum album. The sequence goes on from OY728120.1 coordinate 2,091,894,622, forward strand.
CTGGAAGATCTAGTTTATGAGTCCTATGAACCCAATAGGAGAGTTCTTTACATAGAAACAAATCACCAAGTACTCATAGTGACTGTAGCAGTATCAAAAAGTTTTCTTCGACACATCCCCGTCTCGTACTAGAAGCTGATGATACCCCAATCAAAGTTAAATATTCTAGAACAACAATATCTATATCAACCAATTGAAGAGGTCATCAGTCCTTGGTATTGGATACTTTTTCTTCACCATCACCTGGTTCCGGTGCTATTATTCCATGAACAACATCGAACTCCCATCTTCCTTCATGGAAAAGAGAACTGGGGCCGCCTAGGGTGAAACATGGGGTCTTACGAATCCCTTCCGCTACAAATCTTTGAACAATACCCTCATCTTTTGAAGCACTATGATAGCCATCTAGAACAACTATGAGGATATCATTGTCTTCTTGGGGTGAAAGTCGACGAATAAGTTGATTTCACAGTGGGTAGGTAGTCCTAGAACATCATTTGCAAGGATGTCCTCATACTCTTCCACTACTGTTGGGAACTGAAAGCTCATAACATCTTATGCTCTAAGGGTTAGGATAGAAAAACCATGAGTGATCAACTAAACCCTCCTGAGCATGATCCCATTATGTGCTGCATGAGTTTCCTTTTCCCCAACAAAGGAAACCTAGTCCAATCAATGTGGACACACCGCACTCTTCGCCCAATATAGTCAATCTGGGCATCTACTGAAGATAACCCATCCATATCGAGAATGATGACATAAGTCCTCGACACTACCACCAAGAGGTTCAAACAAAAAATCTCTCCTTTAAGAGTAAGATCACACTATCATAATAGTTGGGTGAACATTGAGTCTCCTCATATAGTTGTCTCAATGTGTATGGGTCAAGTCAATGACTCTAAAAAAATCTAAAGGTATCACACAAGACATGTGGTGAGGAATGAATGATTGGAACCTGTGTCTATAAGTACTACAACTAATGTAGAAAAGATACAGATGGTACCTTGGATCATCCTTGGAGTACCTGGGTCATACACCTCGACCAAATGGAGCAGCTCATGCCCCTATCCCCCAGCTCCCTGAGCCTAGTGCGTACCTCTTGGGGGTGGTGGTAGAAGTTTTTCAAAACTTCTAACACCTCCCAAAGCTATCCCAACTCCTCTTCCACATCCACCACCAGGTGGTTTTCCTGCTCCACTCTTGTCTTCTGCCTCGATGGTCCATCCCTTCTGTTCTTGTCACCAGTTTGATGGGTTGGATAATCTATAGTGATATGTCCTCTGCCATCACATGAGTAGCATCACCTCTCCCTAGGCTAGATGGGTCCAGGATAAGAGCCATGGACTATATATCCCCTATCTAGGGTCTTCATGTGATGTGTCCCACATCCCAATCCATATACCTCATGTCTGGTCTAGAGTTTTGAGGTTTCTGCACCTGTCTAAATGTTGTTGGCTACCAGTAGCTATCTCTGATCAACCATGAAGCTATCGACCACTAAAACTCACTCATGCAATCCAGCATAAGTCAAAACGCAAAGAGGCATGACACTAGATTGGATGACTTTTTGTAAACCTCACTCGAAGTTCCATGCTCAGAAATACTGATCCTTGACCATATCCATCGAGTACCTGGCGAGGTTGTTGATCCTCAATGAATAGTCTTCCGTGATCATACTACCCTGTTGGAGTTAAAGAAGCTCTTAGATACACACTACTCTCAACAAAACCAGAGATAAGTCCACCATAAAAAGTTACTTGAACTTTTTCCATGAATTAATCTCCTCACCGAGAGTCTGTATGGTCAAAATCCACCATCTCCCAAACGAATCTGGAAGAAGGATTGCTCCTAGGATCACCATATGGTCTGTTGGTGTCCCCACTAGATGGAACACCCTGGTCACTACCTCAAGCTAGTCCTCAGCTGCTAGAGGGTTGGTCTCACCTAAAAACCCAAGGGGTTTATATCTCTAAAACTCATGAAGCACGCTCAGCTTGTGCTCCTATTCTACTAGTACAGAAGGTACCACATGGTACTCCACTACTGGTGGTATAGTAGGTGCACCACATGGAGGAAACGCTGGAGGAACTGGCCCCTAGATCGAAGCCTTGTCACTGAGGGGGTCATCCTCGTGATCGAGCAGCTAAATCCTAGATGGTATGCGTCATGAAGGCATTATATAAGAAAAAAATATGCAACATTTTCAAGGAGTATATCTAGAAAGTTCAAACAAAGGGACATGGAATCCGAAACCAATTCCAATATGATGCATGTACCATTCTTTTTAATTCACTACTACTAATTTTCTCATGTACCGAGTGGAAAATCAGGTTATCAAAGTCCTAATATGTGGATATGTCGCCCACCCACAACAACACTAGAGTCCCAGGCCTAAAAGATGAACTCAAGACACATAACATTGTTTACCCAAACCAATCTCACAGACTCTTAGTACTGAGGTAGAACTGAATTTTTCTGATACCACACTATCATGACCTGTCCTAGTGGGGCCCACACCATGACTCCAAATCCTGCATCCAATAGGCCAAGGGATAGTGACTAGCACCGAGTAGGAATATTACTAACATGGGAGGCATTTACAAAGAACCTATCTGCATGCACATATCTTCAAGCCTACAAATGTTGAAATGTAAAATAAACCACTAAGGAACAAATGCATGCATACACGATAACCCAACCAATAGAGTACAATGGAATTTAATGCGTGGAAGGTAAACAAGGCCAAAATACATGCCCACCAAAAGAAAGAGTCTTCTATATAAAATGTACAACCTGAAAATAAGAAATAGGTATCGGGACTACTGCTCATTGTTATAAAAACACCTTGGCCTATAAAGAAGATCACAAAGCATGGTCCATTCCTGGTCCACACTGGACTTTTTCAAAATGCTGATAATCTACACAAGTCATGACATGTGTGGTAAAAGCCCATGATGGGGTGAGTATAACAAAAATTAATAGAGGACCACGAAAACCACAAATAAATTAACAAAGTAAAAGTACAATCAGCTCTACACAATATATTTCTATAGAAAATATAAAAAGTGAAACATCCATATATACTCAAAACCTAGACCTGTAGTGTAGAGTTAAGTCGCAATGACCGTATACCCACTCTAGGGATTCTGTATGAAGATTCCATGAAGTGGTCATTCGAGAGAACTCACTGCATACATATAATAGCTATAATTAAATCCATCAAAGAGGTAATGTTCATCAATAAGTTTCATGATAGAGATAGACAGACTAATAGATTTTAAGAGAGAACTAATACACTCATTCTGGGAGAACACACTCCTGAGTATGAAAAGATCACAATACATGGATGAGGATCACTGCCATGTTCTTCACTTATATCATGACTCATCTGGATTCAACTGCTATGTATTGGTTCAGTCTCTTATAGTATTGGCCATGTCGATACTTGATTCTACATAGAGCCATGAATGGGTAGAGGATCTCACTCCAGGCCTCTCAGAGGGACTCTAACTCAATCAAGAAAGTCCAATTAAAGGGATCATAATCCTGTGTATGGAAATGATACATGACCTTCATGGGAACAAGAAATGGGGGAAATAACCCAAATAAAACTTTTCCAAGGTACGATGGACAGGGAGATCAATCCATGTTGAGGGGAGTACATGGTGTGTAGGAGAGTCACAAGATGTGCCCCTAAACCATGGGTGCTACCCATGTGCAATGGCTCGTGTCCAAAAACATGTCCTGTAGAAATCGTTATGCATGGTGTGCAGAAGAGTAATATGACATGTCTAAATATCCCAGGGCCACTCTGTGTATACTAACTATGTTCTCGTATATGTCTTCAACCCATGTCGCCCAACCTGTGTACCGGTACACGGGGTAACCCACATAACCAGCCTAGTTTGGTCGTGTAGTGGAGTACATGTAGTGTACTCCACCCCGTGTCCATGTATCAATTGAGATACATATCGAGTCCTGCATAGAGACCCATACACAATGTGGCAGGGTTTGCACACCATGTCATCGCTTCCTGTAGCATAGAACCCTAGTCGTCACTGATTCATCCCCACACACCGTGTTCTTCTGAGAATATGCCGTGTTCATTGCGTATTTCCAGAATCAATGTTCTTCATCGTCACACCTTAGATACTCTTCAGATTCTCTATCCAAAAATTTATTTTCCTTGAAATTCAATATCCTAGGTCTCCCCTCCATTCAATCAATGTTCCGAGAGGTTTAGAGTGTTTGATCATCCCCGAAAACACATTTTGATTATCCCTGTGAAGAACGATCAAAGATTGATTTCTCATGAATCGGGTCGATTAATCTGAAGGAATCGTCTTCACACATCAGCTAGGCCATTATGATTTCAGATCTATGATTTGGGATGGTTGAATCGAGAGATAGATGCACAATTACCCATTGTTCATAACCCCCGTAGAACATGATAAACATATAGGGCCAGGAGAAGAAAAATTTATAAACCAAAGAGAAGAAACCTCCACCACTATTCATTACGACATTTATATGCTCTCATTATAAGGATCAAGATAACAAGCATAGATAATCATAACCCTAAATATAATCATCCCGAAATTTCCACAACATGAAACCCTCCTCTATGAATGACCAAACCACGGGTCAACTTGTCCACAAGTTTATCCACGTTCATCTTCCAATCAATGAACTGTGAAAAGAAGTAAATTGAATTAAAAATCCCTACCTAGATCATCGATGAAGAGTAGATTTTCTATAGTCATTGATGAGGTCCTATGACCTTACTACACAATGATCCTTGTGTTTACCGTCTGTCTCTGTTCATTGATAATTCTCTTAAGGGTGACTTCTCTCCTAAGCTTTCGAGGGTTCTAAGGAGTTTTCCCGGGTTATGAGCCTAACCCGGCTCTCTTGGTTATTTAAAACCACAAAATGTGTCACTGTGTCGTTAAAAAGTTAAAAGTAAAATAAATTATTAGTTTATTTTATTTCCCTTAAAACGTCCAAAAATTAACTTTGGTAGCTGACCCACACTGGTCGATGTTCGGCCTCCCCTAAGTTATATTCACTACTTTGAAAGAAACGGTGCCCTCAGATTTCTAATTCTGCCACCCATTGAAAGGTTATTCCATTATTTCTCAAAAACCACTTGCACATGCTATTTAAAAGTTTATTTTATTCAAAATATTTTTCTTGGGTTATCCGGGCCTCAGAATTGCGCACCATTACAAATCCTTGTCTTGAATTAATTCCATATAATATTTTAAAATAATACATGGAAAATATGAGACATTACAAGTTTATATTCTTAGGAAAATCATTAATGTATTAGTTGGATGATTCTTTATTAACATATTCTATTTCAATAATTTTATCTTATCTCTTAGAAAAGGATATTATATATTCATTCTTGTGATATATAAAGAAATATATTATAGTAGACATGGACAAATGAAAATATGAGTAAATTTGATGGGGATAAAACTGAAATAATTTGTATCTTGAGAATTAGTGATGAATTTTAAGGCATATATTTGATTATGGACATGAATGATGGAATATATAAACATTTTCATTTCCATAAATCTTCACTGGGTTATAATGTCTTCAACAGAAATATAAATAATTTTATTATAAATATATCGTCCAATATTTTAATTAGGATTAATAATATTCACATAAAAATAATTTTTAATGTATTAAAAAATAGTTATAATATTTTTTCACAATATATGAGAGGAATTCATCCAATTTTATATTTTTCAATATATACTCTAAAAAATTATTGATGTCATGGTGAAAATAAAAAAGTCATTGTTTATATTATTTAATGGTATTTTGTACTATGTCATGGTTTACATCATGTAAGATATGAGTTATCCATAATTCATTTATCCTATGATGATTAAAATATTGTTTTCTTATGATAATACATGTTATGATGTGTTAATTATTTAATGAATGTTAAAGTATTTTAATAATCACATAAGAAATGATGTTACTATTATAACATTTACAATAGAGTAAATCCAATAGTTTGATAGTTTTGTAATGTATAAAATGAATGGAGTTGAAAAGAGATGCTATATATGATTAAAATTTTATATTTAAAGGGATTTAGGGTATCTTATAATAATATAAGTTATTATTATAATACGATCCAAAACCCTCTTTTATTGTCATATTATCATTATCTTTTTAGGTGTTTCTATTATACCATTAAAAGGATAAGAGGACATACTAAAGCATCTAATGAATTCATATCGTCAATAGATTCTTATGATGGTGGGTGAATTTTTATATTCACTGAAATATATATGTTAACAAAATTACTCAAGAGTAAGTTATGATTATTATTTTGGTTCACTTTGATTATTTGTCATTTTAGTTTATCATGTTATCTCTTAATAGATATTGTGGTTGGGTTTTTTTTATTACTTTAGAAAATTACACAATGAATGTTTCTTAACTGTTATGGATAATGATCATCAAAATTATATATATAATTTTAGTTATATTCCTGGTCTATATTGATTAAAATTATATTTTGTTTAAATTTAATAAGAATGGTTTCAAAAAATTTTATTTTCATATAATTTTATTTTTAGGGATCTAATTAATTAATTATAATATTGTTGTATTTTGAAAATAAATTTAAAAGTAACAATTTTCAGTTTTTTCAGGATAGAATTTATTAAAATGTGATTATCCATGGTCTGTGAGGGACTATAATTTTAGAAACAAAAGAAATTTTTTTTGGGTTTTATTTTTGATAAAAGTATATGATAATCATCTAAATGAATTATATTTTAATCTAGAATCAATATTATGATGTTTTATGAAGTTTTGAGGATGTTTAATGTACTATAGTAGGAGATTAAGAAACCAAATTATAGTTAAATGTTTAACATCATCGCAATAGCCCCTGGTTTGGGAAACAATTAGAGTCATTGTAGTGGTTATTAAGGTAGTTTATGATGAATATACTATCTAACATGACTAAAAATAATTTATTGGTTGATATCATGGTTTTGATAATGTTGAAAAATAATGAATAATTAAAAGATTACATCAAGATTTTAATGTGTTTTAATAATGGAGAGAATACTTTGTCATTTTTATGTTATAATGTTGATCATGGTTTTTGAAAGATATGAATTAATGAAAGATGTAGTTTTTGGTTTCTACAAGGAGATAAAAGTTTTATAGTTTATACATTGGTTAACATAAAAATATATAGTAGATCATAGTTCCTGTCATAGAGATTCTTGTTTCACTTGGTGATTCAAATAGAAATATCAATGAAAACCCATATGTGTGGTCGATAGAACTAGATCATACAACATGAAATATTAAATATTCATAAAAATTTAACAAATAGATATTTAAAGACTTTTAGTTTATGGAATATTGGTTTTAATTTCAAATAGTTGACTAAATAATCATATCCTTGTTGGAAGTCAGTGTCATAGTTTGTTAAATTTGTACATGTTTTATAGATATAAAATTTTAAAATATTGAACGATACAGATTTTATTTGGGATATATTCACTTGGTTTTCAATTGAAATAATGGATATTGTTTACAATAACTAATTAGATGAGTTAAGATGTTACATTTAAGATGATATGACAATTCTATTTAATTTGAAATATAGTTTCTAAGATCATAAAGAGTGCACGATGCTATTGAGAATATTTTTTTCTATAGAAACACGTTCTCAAATTTACAGAAGTATTAGACCACATTGACACATTAAACCAAATAATAATAGACAAAAATAAGAAATCACCTACATGATGAGGATTGAGACCACTTATACAAAAACAAAGCTATAATATTTCAATTTTGATTCATGAAAAAATCTAATTGGCTAATGTTTTTCATAATTATTCATTCCTATAAAAGATATTATTGATATTTTAAAGTGAGGGTGTTTTTAAACAAATACGTATTGTGAGTGTTCAGTAAATATATATAAGAGGTGTCCTTGGTATATTTTCTATATCTACTAATAATTGTTGTATCCTCCTTGGATGTAGCTAAATGGGGGTGAAGCAAGTGAAATTTGTTATCTTGTTTACCTTAGTTTCGTCTATATGTTGTGAGGATGAGGGATATGTTATTAATAACTATATAACAATATCATAATGTAAAATATTTTAATTTTTTTATAGCCTAATTTACCACCACTCTTATGTTATTATCCCTTGTGGGACACAACATGTTTCATTATATCTAGCAATATCCTTCCACCCAAGTGTTTTTATCTCTGTGGTTAATATAATAAAAGTAATTTAAACATAAAGGAATTATAATATTCATTTAGCATAACATTATGTTTTTAATCCATATATGCAACATTATTTAGAATCACTTATAATGCATGTGTATAATGTTATAATTTATGAAATTATTGCAAACATGTAAATTAGATTTCTCATGGAAAGGGGACACAAATAATTATATGTTGATGATAAAATACTCAATGCTCTAAGGGAACACTTTCTAATAAAATATATATAGGGTATATATCAGGTAATTCTTTATAAGGCATGTGGGATAATCTATTAAATATATTTGAAGATAAAATAAATGTGAGTGATCCAAAATTTTTGGTAGTTTAAAATAATTATAAATAATTTATAATTCATCCAATGAAATATAATAATGAAATATTTGATCATGTGAATTTTCTTTTTGTGAAAAAATGTAGACATGGATAGATTCCGGAATATGTAAACATTATGAAATTAATACTATGAAATTTTACACATCACTTCAATCTGAAGGATTTTTTAATTATGGAATTAGATATCCTGATTGTATTATGGAATAAATTTAAAGGAATTATTGTTTTTAGGAGATAATGATTTTTAAAGATTATTTCATGGTAAAGGAGAAGCTATGAAAAGTGGAATTCAAGAAGATAAATAATCTTACCATTTATTATGACATATTAGAGGAAGAATTTAATGAATTGATATTATTCTATTCATAAAATTTAAAATGGGAACTCATGTATAAAGAAAATCTATTGCCTTTGTTTTTTTGATGTTTCAATGTTAGGTTCATTGTATATAAGTATCTAAGGAAAATATGATCTTATAAGGGGATGATTTTTCAATAAAAAATCCACTAGACTTGTGAATAAAAAGATGAGAAATAGTAAATTTTTATTTAAAAAGATGAAAATTCTTCATAATAAGGTAAAATATTTGAGAAATCTGATCTATAGAAAATTATGTGTTCAAATTTCATTTTTGAAAAAGTGCGTTTAGTTGTTATTGAAATAAAATCTTGTAAATACGACTGAAAATGCAATGAAACAAAAATATTGGACATTGTTACCTTAAACATTAATATAGAGGTTTTACTTAATGATATTGATGTTTTTATAGATAAAAATAAATATTTTAAAATATTATATTATTCGAAACACTATATATATTAGTTTTAGTAAGAGGATAATGATATGTTAAAAAATGACATTGAAAAAAAATAAAAGGTGAGAAGTTAGAGAACATAGATAATTTTGTAAAATTCTAGTGAAATGTGCAGAATTAGGCCAAAATCGTTGATGGAATGACTATTATGGTGAATGAAAAGTGAAATTTGATTGAATAGGATAAAGGATATTCCATCAAAATGAGATGAATATTGGATAATCAACAAAAGGATATAAATAAAAGAATTAAACAAGGATGATTGATCATGTGATCTATTTGGAATGCTAGTAAGAGGCATATGGATCCCCCAATATAGCTTAACGATTACATTTGACAACAATGACTTCCTCTTAAATGCAGGGAAAACTGTATACATATATCTAAAAAAGGTTATGTGATTTTTTAACTAAGAAAACAAGTTACCAATACAAGGAATACGATTTATGTTTGTAATATCCAAAATATAATTGGACCACCAATGAATACAAACATGAATAAACCAAAAATTAACTGCTGTCTCTAATAAAATACAAGCAACTCATAGAACCTATGTACCATTAAAATGGTGTAATTTAATAAACAATAAAAAAGGATAGATATAAGTTCAAATGAATATTATTGGTATATATATATAATAGATAATATTTTGGGTATAGGTTATGGAAAAAAGAATAGTATTTTTTATAAAAATTGTTAAAGGAATGTTCAATAAGAAATGAAAAGTGATGTAGAGATGTAGCTCAAGTAGTTATTGATTATGATAAAAATAATTTTTTTTACAATATTGAAACAAAATGAGAATCATTCATGTCTGAAGAAATATTGTAAAAATAATATACAAAAAATATGAAAAAACTAGTATTTTCCAAAAATAAAAGCATCAAAAAAGGTTTTGATAGAGGTGATTGATTCAATGAAAATAAGTTGGGATAATTTGGGGATTCATGATAATAAGTGTAATAACCACATGGTGGGAAAAATATATTTAATGATGTTAACTATGATATGTAATTAGTTTTATAATTTATAAATGTTGAAAACCTAATGATTTTAGCTTCGAGAAGGATTATGTTAATGTAAAAGGAATGTCTATGATAAATGTCTTTGTAGAAGATAGACTTAGTCAAAAAATGTTATGTGAAATTATGTAGTATGGTAAGGGGCATGAAGTTAATTTTACAAAGAACACCCATATTTCTAGGAGATAAGATAGTGGAATTTTTATATTATAGTGGTAAATTAATGTAAATATATACCAGTTAGTGTATAATAAGATTTCTTCATTCATACCAAAGATGATGAAAATAAATTATTACAAAAACATCCTAGACACTTTATCCAAAAAACCATGTAAGTCATAATAAAACATGAATTTTCATTATATATACCTATAATTACATATGATCACACTCATATATGTGCTATTTTCCAAAGGGAATGACAATTTAGAATTTATATACATTGAAATACAAGAATCCAAACTGGTTACCTAAATTTTGGCATATATGTTTTAATACTATTAAGACCAATATATATTTATAGAAAAAGGTATTATATACTCTTTACGAAGGAATATTTCAGGATTGATTTTTTTTACCAATGATCACTCATAAATCTAAGGTGTTTGTTATATAAAAGTATATTAGTGGTTGAATAAGAAGATGTTTGGAAATAAAATTCTCAAATTTTGAACAAAAAATGGTATATACATTAACAATAGAAAATTGGAAAATTATATAAAAAATTATGGTATAGTAAAAAATGTTTTAATGTTGATAAATCCATAAAAAAATGGAGTTGTTGATGAGAGAAACTGGATAATAAATAGAATGTCATAGAAAATGTTTACTAAAAAGGAACAACAAGAGTTGTTTTGAAATGGTAGAGTTTTGAAAATTATTTATATTTTGAATATATCCTTACAATGTTTTGGGGAAGAGAAATCCTCCAATGAAATTTGGTGTTTCAAGAAACTAATGCTTAAATATTTTTAAATTTTTGGATGTAAATGATTTTCCTTGCTAATGGGAAGATCCACCAAACGTTTATATATTGAGGGGATGGGTGATTTTTTTAGATATTATTTAATGATTTAAACAAACAAATTCCTTAAAAAAATCATAGTTTATTTTTGAAATTCATGTTATCATTGTGGAAGAAAACGAGTAGAATTTTATTGTAATGTATTGAAAAAATTCAAGAAGAGTGTGATGCAAAAGTGGGAAGCATAGGGGAAAAAATAACATGTTAATGATTTAGATGAAATTACTAATTATGTTGATGTGGGGATAGGTTATTAAATGGAATTAAAGTCAATGACTATAGGTACATTTTTTGGAAAAAAATGTGATAAAACATCATCTTTGATAACTAAAAAAATGAAGTCTCCAAAACAATATTTTTAACATGAGTTAAGCATAAGTATTTTTATGAGGTTACTAAAGATGAATGTTAGACAATAAATATGAATGAGGATATTTGATAGTTTGAGTGAAATAAAACATTGGATAATTTTTCCAAGTAATAAGATGTTAATATCATCAAATATAAATGGCTATTCCAAAAAAATAGATGAATATATATTTAAGATATATAAAAAGTTTATTATTATTTTGAAAGGGATTATATTAAATAAAATATATAAACATTGATGAGATGTTTTAACTCATAGAATGGTTATATATGATTAAATTTTCTTAAACATGGTCCACATGAAATTCAAGGTATTGTATATGGATGTAAAGTCATGTTTTCTAAAACATTTTCACAAAGAAGAAGTATACATTATGTAAAAAATGGATTTTCTAAGAATTTGGTTGATGAAAAACAATTTCATTGAAGAAAACATATTATTTGTTGAAGTAATAAGGAAGTACATGGTATTCCTGGATTTATTACCTTTTAAAATAAAATTTATTATCAAGATGAGGATTTGATAATAACTCAATGCGAAAAATAACTATGATAAATAGATTAAATTGATCATATATAAGTATGATGTCATTTTTATTTGCAAAAATGTAGTTTAATATTAGGGATTCATTAAAATTGTGAATAAGAAATACAGAAATATCCTTATTTTATAATTCTCATTTAAATTATTTTTAGTTTACTTAATTAAATCCTTGGAAATTAAATTCACAATCCTAACATTTAATGTTATTTATGGAAAGGTTTTTCACAAAAGAGAGAAAATATGTTACCTAACTGGTTTCTAGTGAGATGAATTTTTAAAACATATTGATTTAAAGATTGATATTTTCAGTTAGTATATTAAAATTATTGGAATTCTATTGTACTTAAATGTAATAGGACATAATATTGAGTTTTCAATATTTCATGTGGAACTATATCAAATTAATTGAAAAAAATAAACATTTTGGTTGTTTGATTGATAGATTTATATATCAAATAAATGGTTCCTTTTATACTTCTATAGAAATAAATAACTCAATATGAGTTATTATGATATGTGTATGTTGATTTTTACCATTTTTTAAATGATATTAAGTAGACTTAATATTATTCACTCTATCATAGTGACTTGTGTGTTTCATGGATGAGAAATAATCTCAAGCTTAAATCAATTAAACTAGACAATTTTACTAGAGTAACATTTCTTAATATTACACACAACTCATATGGATGAGAAAATGTAATTATGAAATTATTATTGAGTTATATTCTCGTAAAATGATTAAATGTGATAAATCGTGTACTTTTAGACTTAGAAAAAAACAAATACATCGTTGTTGAATTATGGTATTTGTGATCAAGTATCCCTTAATCTTTTTTAAAATGGAATGTACAATTGAAAAATAAAATAATGTGCTATGAAAAGGTAATGATATAGATATTATGATAGTGGAAATATATTAGGAGAGTTTTGAGAAGCATCTGTTTACTTTTACAATATAATTTTTCCCGTTTACATAATGATTTAGGATAAGACCCACACTCCTCTAACAATTTTTTTTTTCATGTAATGATTAAATATAGAATTTTTTCCATATTATAATTATTTTTTTGGTATTCAATACCCTCATTAGATACTTCCATAGTATCCACCTCTTAAACTAAAATCATTTTCTAAACCATGGGATATATCTATAATATAGAATGGTGAAATGTTTCATGATTTTTATTCTCCAACATAAATCCTAATAAATTACAAAAAACATCATGAAACATCATGTTATTGATTCTATTATAAAATATAATACATCTAGAAGATTTTAATCTAGCACTATCGATAGACACAATGCAAAAATACGTATCAATATTTTTACTAACAATCTCCAAATTAGGGTTTATTAAAAACAAATTCTATAAAAAAAAAATTTTATCATTAAAAGACTCTTTTTTATATTAATCAGTAAGAATTTTAATATAATTAAATGTTTTTCTATAATGAATAATCTATCCTTTATTATCCCAAGTAATTCATTATAGAAAATCTTTTAAGTATACTAAAATGGTTATTGATTAATATTAAAAAGAGTCTTTTAATGATTTTTTTGTTTTTATAGAATTGGTTTTTAATAAAACCTAATTTGGATATTTCTAGTAAAAAAATTGATATGTATTTTTTCATTGTGTATATCTATAGTGGTAGATTAAAATCTTCATGATGTATTAAATTTTATAATATAATCAATAACATGATGTGTTATGATGTTTTTTTTGTAATTTATTACGATTTATGTTGGAGAATAAAAAATCATGAAACATTTCACCATTCTACCCTATAGTTATATCACATGGTTTGGAAAATGATTTTAGTTTAAGAGGTGGATACTATTGAAGTGTCTAATTAGTGTATTGAATACCATAAATCCAAAAAAATAATTCAATACCATAGTTATTGTGTGTGGATGAAAAATTGATAATACATAGAAATTATGTAATGGTATGAAGGTGTTTTCAAGGAGTAAACACAATCTCATTATTTATGTCATATTGTTAATTCTGGTTATAGAAATATAATAATATAAGAAACATCTTAATATAGTTTCCATAATAAGTCAAACCATATAATGGTTCAAACCATGGATTATGGAAAAAACAATAAGTATCTCTTGCATTATAGTGTAAAACATGATATTTTTCATAAATGTAGCTATTAAAAATATAATGAAAAAATTGTATCATGGAATGGATGGAACTATGTGACAATGAATCAAATATAAAAAATTCAAAACAATTAAATGGTTATATTTTCTAGAATTTAAGGGTTTTAAAGCTATGTTGTTTGCAGTTATTGCATTGAGTGAAACATGATTTTATAGTTTTCATGGCCACATCACTTTTAGTGGTTTATTTATTTTTTGCAGGTTTGAATATTTTTGAAGATATTGAAAAAATATTCATTATATTTAAGAGATATTAGGTTAGTTTATAATAGGATTATTAGGTGGTTTTAACTAGAATTAACTATCAAACATAATATTTTTTCTTTTTTAGAAGATATGAAAAATATCTTGATTTGAAGAAATAAGGGTGAAGATCATGGATAGTGGGTTACCTAAATGATTGTTGATATTTTTATTGGTTGGTATTATAAAATGTAGAGAATTATTCTCTCTCGTGGACACATTCATTAAAATATAAATAGAGTGAATATATAAAATAAATTAAAAATAAATATATTTGTTATGCTGATATTAGTTTTGATATTTTTGATTTTATTCATGTTAAAAAGTTCTAAAATGTTCTAAAGGTAAGATATTGTTGTAAAAAAATTATAATTTTTTTAATGTGTGATTCATTGTAAACTAGTAAATATAGTCTCCATATTCTTGTATGTAATATGAGTAGTTGATTTTTCTATGTCATCACATCATATATTTTTTTATTTGGTGTATCTCTAAGTGCGTAAACCAAGTAAAATTTCTTATGTCTTTTTATTTAATTGGATTCATTTTTTTGTGAAGAAAAAATAGTTTGTATTAACTATAGAATAATTTTTTCGTTTGGGTTATTTTAAATTCTATAAAATATGTTTCACACCATAAGGTATCATTATTAGTGGAACCCAAATAGGTCCATCAGAATGTTTTCAGAAATGGTAAAATCGTTATGATCTATATTATATTTTAATATTTTAATGGTTAAAAAAATGTGATTTTAATTGTTTGTCTCTTTGTATTAATGAATAAAGATACCACCTTGAAGGGTAATTTTTGGATGAGTAAGGAAGTGGTGAATAATAATATTATGTATCCTAAAATCTTGAATATATTCATGCATTCTATATAGATGTTTTGGTTGGGAGGCCAATCATGATTTTCTTAAAGATTTAGATCATGACTTAGAGTTTTAGATGAAGAATCCATTGTAGTTATCTCACTACAAACAATTAACTTAATAGTTTAATTACACACACACACACATATAGATATATATATATATATTAATAAAATGATTATTCATCAACATAAAATAATTATGATAATATACTTTAATCAGTTGTCACATCAAATGGTTATAGGTAGTTCCCCTCTACAACGGGAACCTAGTGATTTTATGAAAGAATTATTAAATTAATATGTCATATGGTCTAGATCCATCAACCTTACGGGACATATATGATGTTTGAATAAAACATTCTAAGGGATTATAAGAATTGATACTTCATCTCATGGAGTTCAAAATTCATGATCTCCAAGGAGGGATGTCATGAGTACTGAACCACCAATAGGAATTGAAAATGTTTTATATGTGATCATCTATTCATTTCTATGAATGGGGGGTATTGGTCATTAGTCTTAAGGTAATTATTATTGTGTATCATTAATTATGTACTTTTACGTAAGGATAAAAATTTGATCACATATTCACATAGTTATGTGGTACATGTATGGTGAGTCATAAGTGATATGGAATTAATTTAATCACTGTGAAAATTTGTTTACTTTCCATATTAATTGAATATGATATCTCTATCACAGTGATTAAAAATATCTCTCTTATGAAATCCTTTGAAAATATATTTTATAGATGATTTCATTTTTGAAATTTAAATAATGTAAAATCAAGCATATAGAGTGATGAAAAATTATACAACATGCATGGCGAGGTAACATTAGTAAAAGGGAATATATTAGAAAATAACATTCATTGGGAGGTTATTTTAATTTATATATTATCTTTTTTCTATTTGTGTGTTGTGATTTTTTACTAGAAATTGTTCTTAAAAATTTTGTATGTTCATTTATTTTCATTGATAAATGGGCCTGGAGGGTCAGACATTATGTGAACCTATAGTCACATTAAGATATATTAAATTTATGTTTATGAATCAATTTATTCTTGACCAGTGGAATATTATTTATTTATATAAAATTGGTTCATAAAACATTAATCATGAGATATTAAGGTTTAATATATAGTAATTAAATTTTAACGTTGAATAAATTCATCAAAATGTTATGAGTATAGGGTTTATTTACCTTAGAATGTATTAAATTGTGAAAAATAAATTTTTATTCTACTCACATGAATATTGAAAAAATAAATATGTATCCACATGTTTAGTGAAGATAATATTTTATGAAAGAATATTTATGGTGTTTACTATTCCCAAGGAAATAATATATTTTTATTGGTAACCATTTAAATAAAAATTGATTTATTTATTTAATAAATTGTATTAGAATAATCACATTTAATGGAATATAATAACAATATTATTATTATTATTATTGATGAGGGGATCAAAAAATAAAAATAATAGGATAAAGGTCATTTGAAAAACATTTATTAACCTATAAGTATGTATTCCTAAATATATTATCTTTCCGAAATATATAGGTTTACCAAACAAATAAATTGTCTATGATAATCTCTAGGCCTATAGATAAATTATACCTCTCTCGACACATAAGAACCCATATAGAGAATAAGATAATATTATTTTGACTAATAAAGAATGGATAAAAGAATTTTATCCCTCTATGTCAACACATTAAATATCAATAACATGATTTGGAGATTCATGTAGCATAGATGAAATTTCCAGATGAATCCTTAGTCAGATTCTTCTTCCTAATCAAAATGAAGTAGCAATAGTAACAAAATTATTTATCAAGGAATAAAACAATAGAGGTTGTAGTTATTAATTTAAATTAATTATATATTAAATTTTCATGAGACTATTTTTTAATATCAAGGTGTGTTCATATACTTCTTAAGATTAATCAAATTATTCTATAGAAAAACTAAAATTAATTTGACACCCCTTAAAATAATTTCACCAAGAAACCCTCATGTGGCGTCAATGTTCCCACATTATAATTTATAATTATATTTTACTGTTTTGATTAATTTCATGTTTTGGTTTTTTATTATTAAAATTTATATTTTCATCTATATTTTAATGGTATTGATGGCACATTTTCTGAAGTTTGAACAGCCATGAGCCAACCATAAACATGCGAAGAACACTCAAAGAACCCATCCAGAGGAGTCGATGTTGCTGGCTTCCATACAAACCAGGTAAATAGTTTTTCTCCACACAATGTATATATCATGTAAATCACATCACCCCATATGTGTTAATAAAATAAAATACAAAACATCATGTTATAACTACAAGCATGGTATGTGAGTTTACAGGGGCCACACAATATATAATTGGTTAGTTCAAGTCGTGCAACCCTATATAATGTACATATAATAAAAAATCACAGTGTTCCACGAGAGTTAATACATGGAATCATTACAATATAAACATTGACTACAAAACCTAAAATTCATAACACCACAATATTTTATTGTATGGATATATGTAAATAATTAAATGTCTATAATATCTTTCTCTATACACAACACCAAAGTTAATAAAACCGTGATATAATTAGATAAAATATAAATATTTATGTATAACCATAAAAACGTGACCATTGATTTAGAGTGAATAAATAAGAGTTACTTTTTTATGAAATATTTATATATATATAAAATAATTCATACTTTTAATATTCATAAAATTCCATTGTTATAGCATAAATGACAAATTCAATCATTTTATAAGTAAAAATTCATTTTTCTAAATATTACCTTTTTATGTGATATGAATTTATATTTCCAAGAAAATGTGATTAACGATGAAAAAATATTAATATTAATAATTGTTAAATATTAACTTAATTAGTAAATGAAATGAAATATCAAAGTGTATGGTTAATATTTTTTTAAAAGTAATTTTCCTATAAAAATAGTTTTTCACTATATATCAGCTTTTTATTGAAATGTTATATCTTTAAATTTTATAATTTTAATTTGAAAAAATTAATATTATTTTGGGATTCATCATTGTAATATATTTTTTTAATATGATTTTTTTGTATATTTCAAAAAAGTATGATTTTCTAGTGAATAGTTCAATATTTTCTTTTTATAAATAACCTGATTTTATGATATTATTAGTATAAAAGTATGAAATTGAAATTCATAAAACTATTTTCTGTGATAAAATATTTATTTTTATGTAACTTAATAATTTTAATAAATATTTTTTATATTTTATCAATCCATAGTTTTCATTTTAAAACAAAAGCGATATTTTTTTAAAAAATAATACATATTACATTAATTATTTTAAAATTAATTTTAATCATTATTCTATATTGAATAAAGTAAAATTGAATTAAAATTTGGAATTATTTGGTTCAAATTATTTAATAAGAATGATTTTATTTTTAGTCATAAAGTGTAATCTTCTTTAGGTAAAAACCAGTTACTACTGTAAAAGCATAAATGAAAATGTAATAATAAATAGGGTAAAGGGAATGAAACATGTTTAAAAAACATTATTAAATGATTGGTAGACATATTTATGGTAATATCTCACCATAATATGAGTAAGTATCTATTTTAGGATCCATAATTCACATTTACATTGTTTTAACTTAATATTATGTCGAAATATTTACAAAAAATGTCATTCTAACCACTTATAAAAGTGGCATCTCACCACCCCTTCAATACCAATCAAAAAAATATATTTACACCTGAAAAACTACCCTTTTTTACAAACCTTATTACCCTATTTCTCAATTTTGATATTCTGGTCAGAATATATTAGCCTTTGTCATCAATTTTCAAAGGATGTTCGAAGGAAATCTCAAAGAACACTACGTAAGAAATCATTTTCTCTTAAATTGTATATATATTTTATTTTTCCCAATTATTATTTTCAAATACATATCTAGTATTATCATTATTATTTATATAAATAATTTTATTAGCTATGGTAATAATAATAAACCACCTTTTCTATTTTCTTTTAAGAAAAATGAAACTATCATTCATACGTTGTGCAGACAATAACCTCCACAATGAAACATGTTTCATTTTACATAACCACATTGAAATAATATTATAACAGGTAATTTAATAAACATTTATTATAGTTATATAACTTTTATTATTCGGATAAAATAAACCGTATTACTTATTCCTTCTGTTCATTGAGAACTAAGTCATCATTCATGCGTACGGGCAGTCTATGACCTCCATGAAATGATGTATTACTTTTTTCATTAATTCTTATCATGGAAGGATATAAGGTTGTAATTAAAGGATAAATAAGAATTTTTTGATATTATCAATGATATTTTATTAAAATTGGATAACCTATTACGTATATGATCTATAAGCTATTATTGTTAATTCAAATGATTAAAACAAGCATACAAAGAGGAAAACGATCTATTTTTTAATTAATGATATTATATAAATTATATTCTGTATATATTTTTTTAAATTATGATATATAACTTCAATGAAAACTATATAACATAAATTATTTTCTTTTATATTAATATTTCAACTAAATCACTACTTAATCATCCATTAATCATGGTACATTCATGATTGGGTAGGTTTAACGAGACACATGAACAATACAATGAATTTTTATAGTGTATGAATATTAGAACATATTTAATATTATAATATTATATTAAAATGTAAATATTATTATTTTTAGTTCCTGTAATGATATATCAACATTTAAGCCATAAATTAATAAATCACCCTTTATTTGTTAATAATTACAGGAACATTCTCATCGATGAATTCATCCCAATTGATCATAATCAAAAATCCATGAAATGAAATTATAGATTTATAAATTATCAAGAAATAAATATTATAATACCTTATATTACCTAATAGTGATGGAATTTGGATTAATAATAGACACCAACTCTGTTTATATGAAACTATTTCAAGGAAAAAATGATTACTTACAACATATATTGAATACATGTAAAAACTAACCAATATATATTATGCGATGAGTATAAATGAGTATTATGGAAATTTATAGATATTATTTAGGTTTATTATTATTATTTCATTAATATTAATTTATTTATCCAGGATTATTAGTGAAATTTAATAATGGATCTAGACCAAGGTAAGGGTTTCCATCCCAAAATTCCTCCTTTTGAGATATATTTTTATATTATAAACATATTTTATTTATGTGGTGTATATGATAAATTATTTAGTTGTTATATCATGAAAAATAATTATTCAATGAAATTTAATTTAAATTTAATTCCCTCTCTTTAAAAAGGGTCTGATTTAAATTCTACTCAAGTTGCAAGGGTTCTGTCTCAACCACCCTTCATTGAGACATGTGTTGATATTATGCACTAATATTATTTTTTTGCAGCGTAACTATTTACCCTTGAATTATAATAAAATATATTTTTATATTAAGTATAACATTCATTTCCAATCATTCTCATCTATACATTTGGTTATAATAGATATCTTCCCTTGCATGTAATGGGTTTTCATAACTGAATATATTTCTTATGTTATAATGTTACACATTGAGCATCATCTTTGGTTTCATATTGTGTACCATATTTCTATAATAGGAGATTCATTTTGACTCAAATATTAATTTTTGTTAATTTATCTTCCTAATTAAAAATTCATCTAGGTTAATAATAATTCCAATCAACCTTGATAATGATTTCCCCTCATTCCACATATTTTTATTTTCTTCCAATGTTATCCTATATACTTAGAACTGAAAATATGTTTTTTCTTGTGTAACCTTCATATTTATATTATAATATTTTCAAAGGGATACTTTTTTGCACTTTTCAGATGTTGGTTTTTAATAAAGTAATTTTTAAATCTTTAAAATATTTTCCATCCTTTCCAAATCAAAAGTTTTCTCATCGACCCCACATTGCTTTCGATAAAATATAATCCTTTTAAAAGATCTATTATTGAATATTTTTTAGGAAAATATTTTCTAAGGTTTTATTTCATGACCACCTCCTCAAATAGATAATTCTCTTGGACTGGAAATGAGAGAGTGCAAATAATGACACCTGAAGCACACCTCCAACATGACACGAGTTGGGAAGTGAACTGAGGGTATCTCATACATGAAAATGGGTGGCATTGACCTATAAAATAATATGTGGAATGAGAGACAATATATATTCAAAAAAATAAATACTTATGAATATAAAGATAAAAGGAGTAAATATTTCATGAATTTAAAGTAAAAAAAATGAATACAATTGAAAAGGAAACAATGAGTACAATAGATACACTCAACAATGATCACGAAGCCCAATAATCTATCAAAAAACCATAGACTGGTAATATCTATATTGATCTCTAACCTACTACTAATTAAATAAAAAACTATTAATAAATATGATGGGTGATCATAATTGGTATACTCATTAGGATCCTCCAAAGAACCCCTCATCAAAAATATATAGAATGTATGATAATCACTAGTGAGATATAAGTGGAACTGACTCACCACCTGAACATGTATGATAAGTTCACTATATCACCATGGATACCTCTCAATATTAACACTTAAAAGATATATTATAATATAGTTACAAAAATATAGTACCAAACAACCACTTCCCAACTATTTTTCTACTCCACCCCAACACCATACTTCCTGGTCCATCTATCTTTAAAAGAATCCAACCTGAGAACACCTTAACTGAAGTATCACAATAAGATTCCCATCATCACATTTCAAGTATGTAGATACTAAAAAAGTAGTATTTAGGAGACAACACAACATTTATATCCTGTATTATTCATTTTTTATTATACCTTAATCCATCACATCCCATATATCGAGAAATGTACCTCAATCCATCAAAACCAATATACATAATATCGATAAAATTCCTTAGGATACTATATTTGATTTTAAATGTATGTTAAATAACCAGAATCCATTACATACTTCTACAAAATTATATGAGTAAATATAACAATTGTGCATACTATAACATATACTACTAGTATAAGAAATCAATTCTTGATGGGGTAGTCATCCATATGTTCCCTGCCAACATGGGTACTTGGGAAAACACCCTCCCTAATTCCACAGGGTTTATATTAACCTAACGACATGGGTGGGTATCATATGAAATCTTAAATCATATAGGATATAATATATCTGACAAAAACACTATAGGAAATAATATAGTCTTTGGGTAAACAGAAACTATCGACTCTTAGACACCCAACTACAACTGCTTATATGTAAATTTCATAAAGGATCACAAGAATTTAAGAAGACATACAATAATTATCATCTATTTATAAGGAAAATTATATTTATATTAATTAATTAAATATTCCTTATTTTTCATAGATAAATTTCACATTTCATTAAATTTGATGTGAATTACGTATCCTCTAGGATTAATCCAACCAAGTCCACGGTTACTCAAGATTAACATCTTTTCAGCATTAAATAAAACACAAACACCATGGGTTAAAACATTTATTATAAATTATCATCCCATCATTCATGTTACTCTAAGAAATATCCAATGAGAGTATAAAAGAGATTGATAACTAATCATGAACAACTACCTCAAGTAGTGGAGAAAAGAATGTAAGAAAACTAGATACCTATTCATATGTCCCTTAAAAAAAGATTAATAAGAAATCACCCCAAAATTAAGAATAATAATGGGAAGGCCTAAATCAAATAATTTCATCAATACCAGTGTAATCCCCAATGACATCATGCATATCACTATGAATATTGTTGTCATAGTCATCACCCTTTACCAGAAACTATGAGCCTCCCCACAGATATTTTATTCACCAACATCTATCAAATGATCACTTCACATTACATATTAAAGATTACATCCAAGGAAATATACAAGGTAGAAAATAAAAAAAATCAATAGGGAAATCTAAACTCTAAAATAAATGCATCTAGCATTTACATGTATACATTCTCTCTCTTTCATCACCAAAAATTTATCCTAAAAAACCTATTTTATTCTGTATTAATATAACTGGTTTTTTTACAACTATATGCAATGAATGAAATAAAATTTAAAAGGATATAAAATATTGAAATATTATCTATAGAATATATTCCAATTTCAAAATTAATTAAAGACAAAAAATTCACATTAACATTCCTCTTTAGTAATATTAACAATAAGAATTATAGATTCAAGTTTATTATCCATACACATTAATATATGGAAAAAAAATTTAATTACTCATGAATTTATCGTCATTTTATTTACATCAAATATTATAAATCAAAAAATCATTAAACATGTCACTTTAAAATCCCTTAACCAGCCAAAAATTACATTATTTTTTTATTTAAATATTTTCTTAAAATTTACATCATAACCAATGAATAAAAAACATTCTCAACAAGAATATACATCGATAGAACAAAATCTAGTACAAAAAGAGACAAACCATTATCAAATTGAAAAAATGTATGATCACTATGACCAAGAAAAATTTCTTTTCATTAAACCAAATTATTCTTTATTATATTTAATTACACCAAAACCCTAAGAAATAATTAATGGTAACTTTATTAATTCACATAAAAATAAAAGAAGAATAAATTAATCCTCTACCTCAATGATTCATTATTCCTCAAATTATAATGGAACAACAACGTGGATCTCTAGTCACCTCTCCCACAAGGAACTAAAATCCCTCTAGGAGCATAGCTCCACAATGATGCTAAAACAAATAACTACATATGGACTTGGAGACCGTGAACCATAGAATATTATGATGAAAGGGGAGGAAACAAGACCCATCCAAGAAAATTACATAATAAAATATGAATAAATCACATCATATCACTAGAGATCAGTCATGAGAATCTTTGGATTAATCATTATTGAAAGGGTTCCAATATTCATTGAGAGATCGTCTCTGACCGCCTAGAGGATGGGTGAAAAAAATTAGGTTCAAAAAAATAAAAGTGATCCATGTTTTATAATCTCACTACCATTTGAAGATTCAAAACATGAATAGGTAATTCATATTTTGAATTTCCAATATTTAAAGCACTTCCAAAAAATGTCTCACATCGAACTATCCAATATCCAATTAATTAACATCATTATTCACATGTTTATGATTTAAATTTTCACTACAATAATTTTTGCGAATAAATCCCTCTCTATTCACATTGTAAACACCATACATGTTTTGAATGAACCCATTAAACCACAAAAAAAAGAAATGAATTTCATTCAGGACATAAACTAGTCCCTCAAAAAATATGAATAGAACAATCATGATGTGAACAACCATTCAAATCATGATACCCGCAAATTTTGGATTCCATCAGCCAAATGGAACTGAACCTTCTTTCTTCTTTCTCTAGGTACTTAGGCTTTGAAAAAATACAACATGATGAAAAAATTGGATTCATACCCATATGTAATATATCTCTCAAATTATTCTCATCATTGAGAAAATAAAACCAATCCTGGATATAAAGAAATAAAAAGGTTTCATAAAAAAACAACCCCATGAGTTACCCCTCATGGATCATGCCACTACATGATCTCAACCACCATACTTAGAGGATGAATGTCAAAAATTAGGAAACAAAAACAACTTTATTATAAATTATTACACCTTGAGTTTTTCTGAATTATTTTTTCAATTAAATTAAAAATACTTTATATTTTATGTTATAAAGAACACCAATTTACATTTGTGATTCACATAACATTCGGTTATCTTGGGTTACATAGGACACCATGTTTTAACAAAACCAAGATATATTATTAATATAATTATTCAATAATGGTTGTTATAACCAAGACACTATAAAATTTAGATAAATAGTAAAAACATATTATAAAGTATTATGTATATTTTTTTATATAGTGACATCATGTTGATAAACAAGTACACAATTTATTTAAATTCATTATATGTTTCAAAAATACTACTTTCCCAAAAAATTGATTATTTATTGTTTTTGAACATTACTAAAATTAATTTTTGAATCTATTATAACATTATTCTTATAAAATAAAATTTAATTTTCAAAACACCTTTTCATAATTTTCTTAGGGTGAATTTTAGGGATTTTTATGAAATGATTCTTTTTTTAAAGAAAAATGAAAATTACTAAATTTTAATTGAATAAAGAATTTTAGTTTAATATATTTATAATGTTAAATTGTATTTTAAATTTTGTTTAAAGTAAACAAATTTTAACTATTCATTAATTTATCCAATACATGTAATTTTAATCAATTTCATACTAAATTTTCATATTATAACTTTGTAGACTTTTGAACATTTTCTCTTTGAAAACCCTCTTTCTGATCTTGTTTGCATGAATAATTTTAAATTAAAATTTTAAACATATGTGAATGGAATTTAGAAAAAAGGATTCCATATTTTGAATTAAAAAAATTTATATTAAATAATGATTTATTTTTATTTTATGATAAATTAAATAGTAAAAATAGTAAAAATTAATTAACATGGTTCTGGTTAAAATGGATTTATGATGGATTAAAGTAAAATGATAAAGGTTACAAATTACCCAATATATGTCCAAAACCCATTCTATGGATATATTTTGACCTTATAACAGCTTTTATATATTATAAATATTCTTTTTCTTTTTTACAAGAAAAAAAGTGTGTGAAAGTCTTTCATTTCAAAATATAATAAGTATTCCACTCACCTCACACATAAATGTATACCACTAATCCTCTATTCCTGACACCTTAAAACCATTATGGTTTGGCCTATACCTAAACAAATAACATCCCAAATTCTATCCTCTCATCCTATAATCATTATTTTTGACCTAAATCCATCCTAGGAATGATTTTTTTTGGAAACCAAAGGAGTATACCTTAAGAACACGAAACATTCATAAATGAGTGCTTTTATTTTTTTCTTCCTCCACCTCCCTCAATTCTTATTATACCATACTGACATAATAACTTTAGTATCTAACATTATATTTATATTTTTTTATTTTATTTTCATGATTTATAACCATCTCTACATCCATTAAATGGGTTAAAAAATCATCATTCATGTGTATGGTGGAATATGAACTCCCAAACTATTATCAGTAATTTCACCATTAACACCTCTCACGGTTAGAAATACTGACGTATTGATTATTTATATATTATATTTATGATTTTATTATAATTTTAGAATTATAATATAACACATAACATCATAATCATAATTTTTTGGAATATGATAACGTCACTCATGTATAGAGAGAACTACCGCCTCACGAAGTGATGTGATTCTTTCAAACTTTACATAGAATATATTAAGTATGTGTTTAATGAACCTGTTTAATACATATGAAATAAAAATTATTTTGAAAAAATAATATATAAGATTAATTTCTTTATTTCTATATGAAATGTAAATTTAAATTGCGTTCATGTATACATATGAACTACAGTCTCTATGAATGATGTATTTCATTTTCTATCAATAAATTTTAAGAATTAATATAAATAAATATATAATTAATATATATGATATTTATATAATTTTTTTAATTTTGGTGATGATGAAACTATGATCAAATTAAGAGGACTAAAAATAACAAAACAAAGCACATATGATAAAAAAGTGGTTATTACCCAAATCGTAACTGTAACATGGAATTGTTAATAAACGTGTAATAAAAGCTCCTAAGTAAATAGTATATAGTATGATATATATATATATGTTTCTATATTATAAGTATAATACAATTATGTTTAATATACATTACTTGGAACATGTGAGATGGAAGACCAAACTTATGGTATGTGATTTTTGTCTCAATTTACCTTCTTTGTGATGTATGTTATGTTATAAACCTCTATTCATTCATGAGATGTTTATAAATACCCTTTGAAATTTAATATCATGAATTTATTTATACTTATGGTATTTTATGTTCACTTTTATATTATTCATTCATGGGTAATACTATTCAAAGATACCTAAGTGGTGATTATTTTATGTTGCGATCTCATCATTTTTCAAGATTGTTTATGTCCTATGATCCATATCTCAAAAAACTCATGAATTTTATTATCCAATAGTTATCAATAATATTATAATGTAATAGTAACATTTTTCACACTGTATTACTTTAGATTATTTAGAAAATATTTTTAGGAAAATATGACATCATTTCTCTCTTCATTCTGAAATCCATTTTATAAAAACTCATGTTCTTTAATAATGTTTTCGATATTTTTTTATTATTAACCTATGTGTTTTAAAATAAATTTTTATCCATTTTTTAATTATACAAAAAAAATTCACTTCATTCTCTAAAAAGTTCTCATTTGTCTTTTACTTTAAATATGAAAATAATATTTATTTTTTACATGCATGTCAAGAAAATTATTTTCTACTCTCATGACCACTCAACAATTTAAATCTTTCCTAACAAGATTTTAAATATAATTTCAAAAAAATAATTTTAGTTAATATTTGGGAAATTGTTTAGATTTTAAATTAATGTATTAGAAGTGAGAATGATTTTTGAAAATGGTTTATGTTTTAAAAAGTGATTTCAAAGAAATGATATCTTACTCATTAAAAATTCCATGAAATATTTAAAAATCATTCTTCTTTTGATTTGAAATCCTTTGATGATAAAAATTATTTACTGGGGATATAATCCTAGTATAACATTTTTATTCATTATTTTAATGGTTAATGTAAATAATGAAAAGATATTTATGAAGCCTATTTTTCTTCCATGGGTTCTTCCATGGAAAAATTATTATGAGTGCTAATTATTTTTCTAGGGGATGTGATACGAATAAAGGATGAAATTATTATGAAACCTGCATCTTTTCTACAGGTTATGATATGATGATGTTTTTGAAACCCATTTCATTTCATGGGGTATGATATTATGAAAGGGTTTTTGTATTTTGGATCACATAAATATGGTTTTCATTATGTGATATTTTGGACCTATATATCCCTCCAATGAGTTAGGTAAGTATTTAAATATTAATAGATTGAAAAAAATGAAAAGGGGAGTGAACTCAGATCTGTAAGGGAATTTGTGACATATGATGGTCTTGTGATTAAACCATCACTACTATGATGGTTTGGAGAGTGAACCGTTTACAATATGATACCCTTGAAAGTGATAATTGGATGATATATAAATGATTTTCAATGCTTATGTGTCAGCCACATATTCCATGTGTTATTCCAATGTTATGCTCTCATGGATCATTTTATTTAATTTTATTATTATTATTATTATCATATGAAGTATTAATCTTTAATCCATGTCTCATGATTCTTTAATTTGATATGCATGGTATTATTTTAATATGTTATGATCATGTTACCATATATTGTTTTTTTCATGATATACTTATTCCCCCTTATTTATCCTTAATGAGCATCTATTCTCTCCCTTTATTATGTTTTATAACCTATATTTATGAATATATGTATTATGGATGATATTTTTAAAAGGGTTATAGATATGGATAAGTAATTTGGGGATTATTTAGCTCACCTATGAACCATTTTTTTATCTTTCCATGTTTCTAAATGTAAAAATCTATTACATTACTCGAGATTTTATTTTTGTATTGTATTGTTCATCCATATAAAGAGATGTAATGTCTATGTATGATAAGTATGGGTATCTTTTGTTTGTATCATAGGATAGGTTTATTATACTTTTGAAACCTCAAATGATAATATCATTGTGATATCCCTAAGGACATGTCTAAGGAAAAGTCTATGGTTAAGTCAATGTATATGAAGATGCCTAGAATTTTTGTAAAGGATATAATAAGAGGATTTCCAGAAATTTCATCCTTTTCTGGATACTAAAATTGGATGTCTCTCTAGAATAGAGGTAATTTGGGGTAATTAATCCAAAATGGAATATTGATATGGACTCAATCATCAATTGTTTCTTGAAAATTTTCCTTACAACACACTTGGTTTCACACTATCGGAGGATATGCTTTTTAAATTCACAAACCCCTTATGAAAATTCATAAAGGATTTAAGTTGAAGATATCTATAAATAACCAATGATAAAAATATTTTTTCAGTGATTAAAGAATAATGTTTCTTTATTTATACAGCCTACAATTCAATTTCATGATTATGTGATTACCCACTTTGATTATTGTTTCTTATAATATGATTCTTGGATTTATTCAATGGTTGGAAGATAATGAAATTTTTTTGATGCTAAGTATGATGGATAATATAGTGATTTTCCTCCTGATCATCCAATTGGTATTGCATTTAGAATGAAAAATATCATTTTTATGCTCAAACATCTTTCTCAAGATATGAAACATGTTAGACTTAAAAACAAACAAAGAAGGGAAAAAAATTCTATTGAGTCCTTAATAAGGTAATGTTCACCTTCCTTCAGTGGATCAGCCAGTCTACCAATTTATATGAAATAGATCTATACCACTAAAAATATATTTAAAATTCTCCAGTTTATAGAATGAGAAAATTCATTTTGTCTCTCTATCATTTGGAAGGTGAAGCTTGTCATACCCGTCTTTTATATATATATATATATATATTATATATTTTAATTTTTTCTGTTGGGCATTAGATAGTTTGGGTTAAGGTCTGAATTAAATTTTACTTGAGGATATATTTTAAAACGGATGTTCATTTTTCTTTTCCTTGGTTGCATCCAACACGCTGCGGTTGAAGCCGCGTGACCTCGTATGGGTCGCCGCGTGACCTCGCCCCGCTCACCGCAAGCTCTGCTCAGTGTTTAAGGCAGTTAAAGACAATTTAGTGAATAATAAAATGTAGATAAAATAAAAACAAGTGTGGTAATATTTGACAAATTATTTTAATAAAAAAACAATATTATTTGAGATTATTATTATTATTATTATTGTTGTTGTTATTTATATTTTAGTTTATTGCAAATATTATTGTTTTGTTAATTTTACTATTATTATTATTATGCTAATTATTATCATTAGTATTATTATTTTTACCACTTGTTTTGGTTTTGAGTTTGTTTTATGTTTTTATTTAGTTTTATTTCTAACTGAATTTTGTTTCAAGTTTCTATTTAGTTTTTTTCTCATCTTTTTTTTTCTTTCCCACTTGCGTGACCTAGCTCTCCCCTTTCCTTGTTGCTTTTTTTTATTTCTTCTTATTCATCTTGTCGAGCTCCCTGGTTCTGCGCCGCCTCCCTCTGCATCAGTCCGGCGGCCTCCCCCTATCATCCCGGTCGAGGCGTGACCACCCCCCCTGCCCTGTCCGCCTTAGTAGGCCGCCACCCATCTCCCTCGCACCTAGTTTTTTTCCCTGCTCGGAATCGCTAAACCCTCGCAGGAAGCCTCCTCCTGCCAGTCTCCCTTGCCGTCGCACAAACCCCCTTGGCCTCTCCCAGGATTTCGCTATTTGGCCGAACCCCCCGTTCCCCCCTTACTATCCGCTCAAGCAGCGCCCTCCCAGATCGGAACCGCTGCTTCCTTTTGGAAGCCCGCCGGACCCCCTGTTTCTGGCCCGAAACCCCACCGGACCTCCCCTTTGGTGCCCCCTCCCGTGACCGCCGCTGTCCAGCCTACCCACTGCTCCGCGACCCCCTTCGCGCAACCACACAGCCGCCCCGCACCCCCTTTGCGGTATTGGACAGCCTCCCCGCACCTCCTCGCATGACTCCGGTAGCCTCCATCGGCCTCCGGCTGACCTCCCGCACCCCCCTTTGTAAGTGTGTTTTCCTTGTTTTCTTGTTGTTTAATCATGGTTGAGTACATCTAGAGTTTTGAATCGAGTTTGTTTCAATTTTGGTATAATTGGTCCGATGCGTTTTTTTAGGTTCTATTTGGACTTTTTTTTGAGTTGCAGTTGGTGTGCGACGGTTCGTGTGCACCATATTTGCGAAGTCTTCTATGACAGGGTAGGTGGTTCCATGCCATACCATCTTTAGATAATTTAAATTGCTCATTAATTAAATTATAATGTGTTCTAGTGATAAATTGCGTGATGCGAATTTCATTTTTGGACATGCTTCAATATTCATATTGATGAATTTGAGTTGTTTTAAGTAAACGCCAATGGTTTTCATGCGCGTTGTGTTGTTGAAATTTTCAGACATGTTTTAGTTAACAGTTTAACGTGTGAAAATTGTGTTTTCAAGAACGCTTGAGGTACGAATGTTATTAAACTGAGTTTTTCAAAAGAAGACAAACTATTTTTGACGTGTTAATTTTTATTAGGAACATTGAGTATGTTTTAGGGGTGCAAATGATGTTTTAGAAGGGTTGAGATGTGCAATTGATTTTCAAAGTGTTCTGGCATTTAAACTATGTGTGTTTTAATGTGAGGCCTTGTGGTATGCATATGTGATGTTTTATTAATTGAGCAACTGTTTAATTAAGTGTCGTTTGAAATGCGGAGTATGGTTGGGAAGGTTTTAGGGGTTGTTTGGTACGTGCGAAATGTGTTTTCAAGTTCTTTGAGGTGTCTGTGTAATTAAGTGTTGATTCCAATGAAAATGAGTCACTTTGGGTGTGTTTGCCGTGTTTCGTACTATTGGAATTTAATTGAAAATTGTTTGCACAATGGGAAAACATGTTTTAGTTTGTATAAGATGCACCTTTTGTTTTAAAGTGACGTTCATATATGAAATCGAGTTCATCGTTTTGGTGCAAACCTTTACTTTCTAATTTAATGTGTTTTTATAATTTGTTAATTGCACATATTAAATTATATGTGGAGTGCGGGAGTTGTGTTTGACAGAATTATGTGTGCGTTAAGTTTTTAAAGGTATTATTACATGTGAAATTGGACATGTCTCATGTGAAAACTCTTATTGTGTGTTTTTTTATGTTCTTCAAATCGTTTAAATAGTTTATCAAGTCATGCAAGTGATTTGAACTATGTTATAAAATGGTTTTGGTGTGCGTGGGTTTTTTTATTGTGTTTGGGTATGCAAACAGTGACATGTGTGTGTAATGTTTTGTTGGGTTTGGGATATGTGAAAGTGACATACATTATGTGAATTTTAATCTTGTTTGAGCACAAGGGAAAACCCTGGGTATCTAGGTGGGCGGACTAGAACTAGTGTGCTAGTGAACCAGATGGGTTTCGTCCCTGTTTCACTTAGCTGGATTGACGATTGCAACACTAACTAAACATATGATATCTGAGGGTCGTGGCCTTCTAAGCCACGTGTTCTGAGGGTCGTGGCCTTCTAAGCCACGTTTTCTGAGGTTCGTGGCCTTCTAAGCCACGTTTCACCGAGACACGAGGTTTCTAGGGTCCCACTCGAGTTAGATGAACCTTAGGGGATTTATCCATAGTGCACTACCATCAATGGTGGTGCCTTCTGTCGGCATATGGGGGACCACTTGGGTGTTAGCGTGTGTGTGTGTGTGTGTGAGTGTGCGTGTGCGTGTGCGTGTGTGAGAGTGTGTGTGTGCGTGTGTGCCCATAATGAACTTCTCTCATCTTTTTTAAAATCGTGTCTATGAAATGAGTTCTTTTTAGTGTTTTCCTTTAGCAATTGGTTTGTAACTGTTTTCTTTAAAAGTATTTTGAAAGTATAATTTTGAATAAGCACTTTAAATTGTCTTTTGATGTTGTGGCATGGAACTTTTTCTCGATGGCATCCTACTGGGCTTTTAGCTCACACCCTACATACACCTTTGGGTGTATGTAGATTCTTGTTTCTTGTGTATTCCAGGTTGTGCGTCGTGCTTAGTGATGGTGGTTTGTCGTTGGCGGTCTTCTCGTGCAGGTTAACGTTTGTGACGTGTGGATGACACACTTCTCCTGTTGCTTGGAGGTTTGAGTTTGAGTTGAATTTCTTTTGTTGTCGTTTTCTTTTGGATGTTGGTTCATGTTTTAATCCTTTAAAGTCGATTTTAGTTAAGGTTATGTTTGGTGGACAGTTCATAGTTTTATTTTATTCAACTTATCAGGGGTTTTTTGTTTATTATTTCGGGTAAATTGTTCCCACGTGCTAGTTTTGATACCCGGGCACTTGTGCCAGCCCATGGGGATCGGGAACGCCCTTCGGGCCTTGCCGCGGACTGGGTCGGGCGCCGGGACGGATGGTGACCCAGCCTGGTTCGTGACAAAATGCTATCAGAGGGAAAGGTTTTCTCTCTTGGGTCGTTTTCTTTTGGGATAGAGTCACAGTGGACTTGAGTTACGGTTGTCGGGACTCGACGTCCTAGCTACGGGTAAGGTGCCTGGCCAGCACACCTCGTGGCGGGACTCAAGTTACCAACATATGTTGAGGTTTGTCTGAGTTTTTGGTCCTTGTGAAAAATATTGTCTAAGGGAAAAGAAAAGGGGTTAGGTCAGTGGTCCTAGTGAGCTCGCAGGGTCTGGCAAGCCATGCGGAGCTAGGGACGCTGTTCTGGAATACCCTCCGTGGCAGTGGTGTGATTGGCGTATGGCCGCCAACCATATGCTCCAATCACCCACTGACAAATGTTTCTCTTGCGTCATTTCTTGTCTCTTTGTTTTGGATTCGTGGGAATTTGGTTTTTAAGTAAACATTTTTTGGTCTTGGAAATGTTTTCAAATAAAACGCTTTAAAAAGAAAATGAGGTATGAGGTTTGAAAGCTGTGGGTTGAATGTTTTGGTTTTGAAATAAAAAAATGGAATGGACTGGTTTTAATCCTTGGTGTTCTCGTGGGCAACCACATGCATGAGTGTATAAGGGAAGAGAAAGGGTTAATGGCACGAGCGTATGGGTGCCTGGATGGATGTGATGTGGATGCTGGTGCGGCATGGGAACATGCATGTGCGAGGCCCATGGGACACCATTGGTGTTTGTGCAACCCACAAGCTTTGCTTATTTTCGAAATGTTTTGTTAAATGAAAATTTGGTGTTTTAATGATCGGTGGTCGTGTGATGTGTCCTTTTATTTTGGGAAGTGTTGGATGTGAGGCGTTTCGAGCCGAGAATCTTTTTTTTACTGAATTGTGTTCGAGTTTGAATTTTTATTTGTAAGTTGGTATGTAAGCGTGTGGTTAGTAAATTCCTTTGAAGAGTACATCGGGAAGCCCTTGCAGTTGTTTCCCCTGCACACCTAGTGTTCGCTTGTGGTATGTATTGACTATTGGAATAGTTTGGTTGGGTCCATGGTTGTCTTTCTCAACTAGTGTACGCCCCCATAAAGTGTTTACATGTGATTAAAGTGTGGCCACGGGCAATTCGCCGTTGGTCGACCCTCCAGTTGATCAGAGGAATCTCTTCTTGAATTCTAGAATTGAACCCACCTCTCCTTTTTTACAATTAAGTGCATCCTCTCGCAACAGGATGACAGATGCGAGAGGAGTTGAAGGGAGTTTTGGTCTTTTGAGTGTCTGACTCATCGGGTATGATGTTTGACACTATCATGTTTGAAGGTTTCCCCCTGGAATGGCGAAAGGAAATCCAGCGGGGAAGGGTGAAGGCGGTTCCAAATTTTTAGTGTTGACCAGAGTCTTGAAGGGTTTTGTAGTATTTTTCATCGGTTGTAAGGGTCGTTTTCGGTGTTGTTTTGCAGTGTGAGTTCTCTTTGATTGTGAAGCGTGAAGTTTGACCTCATTGATTTGAATGTTCTGTTTGGAAATAGTGAAGGAGAATCCAGTGGAAAAAAGGTGGAAGCAACCTAGAGTGGCCGGTGCAGGCCATATTCGAAATGACTTTGGTCCTTCGTTGGTTTCGTTTAAGAAAAGGTCTACGTTAGGCCACTAGTGGGGCAGACCCAGTCACATGGGGATACTATGGTCGTTTGCAGGAATCATGTGTTGTTCAGACTCGGTTTAAAGTCTTTCTCAACGTAGTGTTTCTCTCGACAACAATGATCGTGCTCGATGACATTTTGTGGTGTGGTGTTCTCATTCAGTGCGACAAAGGGTGATGCACATGCACCATTTCAGCTCTTGTGTTGGTGAATATTCTGCGTACGATCAGTTGGATGTTGTAATGTGTTGTGGTTGCTGGTGTTTCCTTGGTTGTAGTGTGATTGCGTGTGACACCAAAAGGAGAAGCTTCATTCGGGAGTCTTCCATGCCTGACTATGAGGCAGAAGATGCTTCGAACATCAGGGCTCCAGCCATAGGCCTCGTAGTGAAGCTAGCGCGTGGTCAGGAACCCCAAGAGTATATGAGACCCCGACCTTTTTTCTGTCATTGGTGTAGAAATTAGAGGCAATTTATATTGTTTCTATGGTTGTTCCGTTCCAAACGAACCATCTGGCTGTGTAAAGTTTCCATGACTAGGTGGAGGCGTGTTCTTCATGTTACCTTAAATTCTTGGGGGATGCGTCCCACTGGATGTAATCGCTTTAGGGGTCTTTATGGGGTATGTTGGTTAAGTCAGTATCAAAGTTGAATGGGGCTCATCCAGGGATGTGGAGATGCCGGTTTGTCTTGGGTTGTGGGTTTGATGCCCGGTAGTTGGGCCCGACCCTCCCCGCCCATTGTGGTGGGGTGCTTGGTCCCCATCAGAGAGTTTCTAATGTTTTGTATTTGCTATTAGTTCCAATGGTGGGGAGACCCACATTGGATCTCGCACAAAGGTCTCTAGAATAAAATCAGTGTTGGACTTTCCTTAATGGTGGGGAGTCCGCTCTGACCTCCCCATGTTGGTTCTAGTCTCGTCTTGGGTGTTGGTAGGTTCTTAATGGTGGGGAGCCCTTAGGCTTCCCCTTGTTAACCTTTTGGTTCTGTTTCTAAAGATGAGTTGGCACTAGCTCATTAGGGTGCTTCTTGGTCGTGGTTGGTCTCGTTGTTCGTTTCAGAAAGACGACGTGGTTTGACCTTGTTTGTTCATTCTATCCCAGTGTTGTGGTTTTTGTTTAATAGTGCTTGAGATGTCTCGACTTGGGAAGTTGGGTTCTGTGGGTTTAAGAGTTCGTTTTCTAAAACAATCAGCTGGAGGCATTCTATCTTATTTTTGTGGGCGACACATATCAAAAAGTCCTTCTACGTGTTTCTTGATATTGTATTTGAGTCACTCTCTCTGAGCACGATGTTTTTACCTCTCTTTACTTGATGTTTGTGGGGATCCCCTTTGAACCTTAAGGGAGTGTAGTCTTCTGCTTTGGGGTTTGTTTCTAGTTGTGGCTTTCCGGGGACAGAAAGCTTTATGGTGGGGAGAATTGTCATACCCGTCTTTTATATATATATATATTATATATTTTAATTTTTTCTGTTGGGCATTAGAGAGTTTGGGTTAAGGTCTGAATTAAATTTTACTTGAGGATATATTTTAAAACGGATGTTTATTTTTCTTTTCCTTGGTTGCATCCAACACGCTGCGTTTGAAGCCGTGCGACCTCGCATGGGTCGCCGCGTGACCTCGCCCCACTCACCGCAAGCTCTGCCCAGTGTTTAAGGCAGTTAAAGACAATTTAGTGAATAATAAAATGTAGATAAAATAAAAACAAGTGTGGTAAAATTTGACAAATTATTTTAATAAAAAAAACAATATTATTTGAGATTATTATTATTATTATTATTATTGTTATTAATATTTTAGTTTATTTCAAATATTATTGTTTTGTTAATTTTACTATTATTATTATTATGCTAATTATTATCATTAGTATTATTATTTTTACCACTTGTTTTGGTTTTGAGTTTGTTTTAAGTATTTATTTAGTTTTATTTCTAACTAAATTTTGTTTCAAGTTCCTATTTAGTTTTTTTTTCTCATCCTTTTTTTTTCTTTCCCACTTGCGTGACCTAGCTCTCCCCTTTCCCTGTTGATTATTTTTCTTTCTTCTTCTTCATCCCATCGAGCTCCCTGGTTCTGCGCCGCCTCCCTCTGCACCAGTCCGGCGGCCTCCCCCTATCAGCCCGGTCGAGGCGCGACCACCCCCCATGCCCTGTCCGCCTTAGAAGGCCGCCGCCCATCTCCCTTGCACCTGGTTTTTTTCCCCGCTCGGAATCGCTAAGCCCTCACAGGAAGCCTCCTCCTGCCAGCCGCCCTTGCCGTCGCACGAACCCCCTTGGCCTCTCCCCGGATTTTGCTGTTTGGCCGAACCCCCCTTTCCCCCCTTGCTGTCCGCTCGAGCAGCGCCCTCTCGGCTCGGAACCGCTGCTTCCTTTTGGAAGCCCGCCAGACCCCCTGTTTCTAGCACGAAACCCCACTGGACCTCCCCTTTGGTGCCCCCTCCCGTGACCGCCGCTGTCCAGCCGACCCGCTGCTCCGCGACCCCCTTCGCGCAACCACACAACCGCCCCGCACCCCCTTTGCGGTATTGGACAGCCTCCCCGCACCTCCTCGCATGACTCCGGCAGCTTCCATCGACCTCCGGCCGACCTCCCGCACCCCCCTTTGTAGGTTTGTTTTCTTTTTTTGCTTATTGTTTAATCATGGTTGAGTACGCCTAGAGTTTTGAATCGAGTTTGGTTCAATTTTGGTATAATTGGTCCGATGCGTTTTTTTAGGTTCTATTTGGACTTTGTTTGAGTTGCAGTTGGTGTGCGACGGTTCGTGTGCACCATATTTGCGAAGTATTCTATGACAAGGTAGGTGGTTCCATGCCATACCATCTTTAGATAATTTAAATTGCTCATTAATTAAATTATAATGTGTTCTAGTGATAAATTGCGTGATACGAATTTTATTTTTGGACATGCTTCAATATTCATATTGATGAATTTGAGTTGTTTTAAGTAAACGCCAATGGCTTTCATGCGCGTTGTGTTGTTGAAATTTTCAGACATGTTTTAGTTAACCGTTTAAGGTGTGCAAATTGTGTTTTCAAGAACGCTTGAGGTACGAATGTTATTAAACTGAGTTTTTCAAAAGAAGACAAACTATTTTTGACGTGTTAATTTTTATTATGAACATTGAGTATGTTTTAGAGGTGAAAATGAGGTTTTAGAAGGGTTGAGATGTGCAATTGATTTTCAAAGGGTTCTGGCATTTAAAATATGTGTGTTTTAATGTGAGGCCTTGTGGTATGCATATGTGATGTTTTATTAATTGAGAAACTGTTTAATTAAGTGTCGTTTGAAATGCGGAGTATGGTTGGGAAGGTTTTAGGGGTTTTTTGGTACGTGCGAAATGTGTTTTCAAGTTCTTTGAGGTGTCTATGTAATTAAGTGTAGATTCCAATGAAAATGAGTCACTTTGGGTGTGTTTGTCGTGTTTCGTACTATTGGAATTTAATTGAAAATTGTTTGCACAATGGGAAAACATGTTTTAGTTTGTATAAGATGCACCTTTTGTTTTAAAGTGACGTTCATATATGAAATCGAGTTCATCGTTCTGGTGTAAACCTTTGCTTTCTAATTTTATGTGTTTTTATAATTTGTTAACTGCACTTATTAAATTATATGTGGAGAGCGGGAGTTGTGTTTGACAGAATTATGTGTGCGTTAAGTTTTTAAAGGTATTATTACATGTGAAATTGGACATGTATCATGTGAAAACTCTTATTGTGTGTTTTTTTATGTTCTTCAAATCGTTTAAATAGTTTATCAAGTCATTCAAGTGATTTGAACTATGTTATAAAATGGTTTTGGTGTGCGTGTGTTTTTTTTATGGTGTTTGGGTATGCAAACAGTGACGTGTGTGTGTAATGTTTTGTTGGGTTTGGGATATGTGAAAGTGACATACATTATGTGAATGTTAATCTTGTTTGAGCACAAGGGAAAACCCTGGGTATTTAGGTGGGCGGACTAGAACTAGTGCGCTAGTGAACCGGATGGGTTTCGTCCCTGTTTCACTTAGCTGGATTGACAATTGCAACAATAACTAAACATATGATATCTGAGGGTCGTGGCCTTCTAAGCCATGTGTTCTGAGGGTCGTGGCCTTCTAAGCCACATTTTCTATGGTTCGTGGCCTTCTAAGCCACGTTTCACCGAGACACGAGGTTTCTAGGGTCCCACTCGAGCTAGATGAACCTTAGGGGATTTACCCATAGTGCTCTACCATCAATGGTGGTGCCTTCCGTCGTCATATGGGGGACCAATTGGGTGTTAGCGTGTGTGTGTGTGTGAGAGTGAGTGTGTGCGTGTGCGTGTGCGTGTGTGAGAGTGTGTGTGTGTGTGTGCCCATAATGAACTTCTCTCATCTTTTTTTTAAAATCGTGTCTATGAAATGAGTTCTTTTTAGTGTTTTCCTTTAGCATTTGGTTTGTAACTATTTTCTTTAAAAGTATTTTGAAAGTCTAATTTTGAATAAGCACTTTAAATTGTCTTTTGATGTTGTGGCATGGAACTTTTTCTCGGTGGCATCCTACTGGGCTTTTAGCTCACACCCTACATACACCTTTGGGTGTATGTAGATTCTTGTTTCTTGTGTATTCCAGGTTGTGCGTCGTGCTTAGTGATGGTGGATGGTCGTTGGCGGTCTTCTCATGCAGGTTAACATTTGTGATGTGTGGATGTCGCACTTCTCCTGTTGCTTGGAGGTTTGAGTTTGAGTTGAATTTCTTTTGTTGTCGTTTTCTTTTGGATGTTGGTTCATATTGTAATCCTTTAAAGTCGATTTTAGTTAAGGTTATGTTTGGTGGTCAGTTCATAGTTTTATTTTCTTCAACTTATCAGGGGTTTTATGTTTATTATTTCTGGTAAATCGTTCCCACGTGCTAGTTTTGATACCCGGGCACTTGTGCCAGCCCGTGGGGATCAGGAACGCCCTTCGGGCCTTGCCGCGGACCGGGTCGGGCGCCGGGTCGGATGGCGACCCGGCCTAGTTCGTGACAAAGCTGATTAATAAGGGAATCTTATCAAGAATATAAGGAAAAGGATTAATGGTCAAATATTATCTACCATTTTTTCTGTATACCATTGGAATTATAAAAAAACATTGTTTAGTGTGTGTTATATGAATCTATGATATTTTCATGTTTTATAGCATATTCAAGACCCAACACTAAACATAAACAACCCACGATACATATTACCATTATAACCATTCCATTAAATTGGTGAGTATGAATAATATTAACTAATTTATGATATATATATAAATATATAAATTTATTACTCAATATAAATTACAGATAAATTATTATAAAATAATAAATTAATTTTTTGTAAAGATATTTATTCTTTAAAAATATGTTTTCTTCAAAAATTATTTTTATTTCTTTTCCTAAAAAATATTATTATCACATTTTAAATTTTGATAATATGTATTTTCTTTAAATAAATTCATTTTTCAAATCATAATATAAAAATGTTATTTTTTCAAAATTTTGGGATTTTTTGGAAAATATCGATTTTACTGAAAATTTTGATATTTTTCGGAAAATATTGATTCTTCGGTGAATAATGAAAATATAGATTTTTGAAAAAAGTAACTTATTTTCAATAAATAATGTAATTTTAAATTACAAATATTTTATGAATATTTTTTCAAAGAAATAATTTATATATAATCCACTAAATTACTTTTAATCATCTTTA
Organism: Viscum album; assembly: GCA_963277665.1. Taxonomy (NCBI): domain Eukaryota; kingdom Viridiplantae; phylum Streptophyta; class Magnoliopsida; order Santalales; family Viscaceae; genus Viscum; species Viscum album. The sequence goes on from OY728120.1 coordinate 2,091,935,779, forward strand.
TATTGTCTTTTGGTATAATTTTTGTTGGTTTTGAATGCTTATTTTTCCAAATAACTATTATAAAATGTATGATGTTTCATGTTTTTATATAATTAAAATAATAAATTATGGGGAATATTTTAAATAAAATTTATAAAATATATATCATTAAATGTTAATTTATTTTCATAAAAAAATATTAGTTATAACATACTTAATAGAGAATCAAAATTTTCAAAAAAACTACTTCTTAAAAACACATTCCCACGCTGTATCTACAAGATTAATGTTTAATAAATATTCCAAATTCTAGGAATTTGATTTGGAAAAATTGATTTCATATTTTCAATCATCATTTTTTTTAATTTATAATATTTTAAACTTAATTTTTGACCAAATTGAATATTGGATGCAGTAAAAACTAATTAACATTGTTAAGGTAAAAATTGCTTTACCATGGGGTTAAACTAGAATGATAACAGTTGAAATGACTTAAAATATTATAATAATTTTATTAAATGGGTTTATTTATACCTTTAACATTAAATTATCAAAAAAATATCAATTATTTTCTACTTTACTTTGAAAATGAACCATATAATAAGTTAATTAAAGAAAAAGAATTTTTTATTCCATTTAATATCAATAATGCATTGAGATTCAGATGAAAAAAGTCAGTTATAAATACTATTTTGAATAAAATATGAGTTTTTGTTTTCATAGAAATCTATGTTTAATTTATTTAGAATAATTAGTTAATTAAAATGCTTAGAAAATTCCAACAGTGTAATTATTTAGTCAATCAAAAAAATAATAAATTGATACTAAAATTAATAAAAGTGTAGTAAATTGAATGAATTAGTGTTCTCCATTTTTTATTAATATATACTTTTATACTAGTGTGAACATAATATATTCTAATACCATACTTTTATTCATATTTTGAACTTAAAATTTAATGAGTAATGACATAATTGACATTATTGTTATTTTATAATAAATTATATTTTATTAAATGATTTAAAATTACTAAAAAACTCATATTCTTCATTGTGATTCATAGATTATAATAAATATCATATATTTCCCATTAGTTTAAAAACATGTATTTAATAATGAATATATTTACCACTAATTAGACAAAACACTATGCTATAAGGGTTATGGATAAAGTGGTCTGTCTTGCAAGTCACTTGTGCTTGTGTCAAAACTAAATTTCAACAGAAATAAAATTTTCATTTGATAAATTGGATTAAATTATGATAATATGTGGGTCTAAATTGTATAATATATCTCAATTTAATTTATTCTTATTGTATATATTAATAACATATGGAAATAAGTTACTATAATGAAAAAACCAAAATAGTACAAATAAGGAAACATAAAAGTTTAGGAGAGAAAATTTCAAAAAACGTTTTTAATTCATCAGTGTAGAATTTTATAGACCATATAATACCTAAAAACATTAATTATATATTTTGGATCCACTTTCGTTAATATTGACCCCCCAATGGTGAATACTTTTGAAAATGTTTATAAAAAAGTAAATCATCCTCAACTATAAAAGGGAACACAACCCCTCACTTCTTCACACCTTTGATGACATTTTACACATCCATAACCTACCTTAATCAATTAAAAACATACCTACCATCATTATAATGGCATTATATTGGGCTTAAATTTATCATTTCAAGGATTTAGGGCATTCTTAAGGATGATATCTGAAGAAGAGGTAATGTTCATCAATGATCATCATTATATAACTTCCTTCTCCACCTCCTTAAATTATTGATATAACATTGTGAAATAATAAAAATTTTAGATTGAAAATACTTATATGTCGTTATGTTATTGGTATGACCTAAAACCACCCACAATTCAATCAAATTGTTTACTAAATCATTATTCATGTGTACGAAGGTCTATCACCTCGTAAATAAATGTTATTCATTTTTTCATTACCACTTCTCACTGTTGGTTGTGATGATGGATCTAATGTTTTAATATTTTATTTATAAATTTTTTAAAAATATTTATTCAATATATATTATATACCCATTTAATTTCCATAACATAATGGACATGATAACGTCACTTGTGTGTTTGGGGGACTACGACCTCACAAAGCGATTTCATTCATTTTTCCCTAACACGTTACATAGAAGATAAAATGGTAAATATAATAAATAAATGTGATATTAAGGAAATATTTATTATATTAAAAAAAATTATCATTATTTAAACATAATATATCATTTTAATTTTAACATTTCACTCATTAAAAACTGATTACCTCATTCATGGATGTGTGGACTGTTGTCTCTTCAAAGCGATGTGATTCATTTATTCATCACCACATCACAATATTGATACATATATGTATATATAATTAAATAAAATTTTATTTATTATATTATGATACTTCTTTAAAGATAATTTTTAATTACCTTATTTTCATAATGGTAACTGAAAAATAGAAACTTTAGTCATGCGTACGTATGACCTACCGTCTCTATAATCATAAAGTTTGTTGATTTTTCATAAAAAACTATAATTATTGGTTTGAAAATTATAATTTAAAAATAAATATGAAAATTATTTCATTATTATTATTTTTAAATTTTTTAAATAATTACCACTTTTAAGATAGTCAACCCACATAAGTCGTTTTTGACACACAAGACGAACACAATCAAAACATCTAACATTAACATAATTGATTATATAATTAAGAAATTTTTTTATAAATTAAATAAATGTAATAATAAACATGAAATTTTTTATAAATCAAGTAAATAAGTAAAAAATGTTTATTATTTAGGAAGATTATGACATGTGTGTGAAGTTAGACTCAAGTAAAGGGGTTTCTCGTCTATCTTTTATATCTGTGAGATATATATCATATTCAATACATATTTTTGTTGAGTAGGGTATATAATGGCCACACATTTATTTTATAACTATTGTACTTAAATTTATAGGGATTTAAATATCCATTTTATGACATTTATTTCATGGGGTTTATGTTTACAAATTTACCAAAGTGGTAATGGATTTTTATCACAGTTGTTCTACTTTGAGACTTATGTTGTGTTATCAACATATCTAATTTTAGGATGTGTATATAAATACAAATTGAAATATAATATAATGAATTTGTTTATTAAAATGGTATTATAAGTTTCATTTAATGTTATTCTTTCATGGGGATTATGATTTAAGGATACCAAAGTGGTAAAGGTTTTATGCTACAACCTCATCCTTTACAAAAATTCTTAATGATTATGATTCCAATGATGAGTTATTATAATCCATATCACATGAAAGTCATGAAATTTATAATACTATTATTATACAGTATATTTACAATTTATATTACCTTTTTCTACTTTTGAGTACCTAAATTTATTAAGTAAATCCATTAGATAAAATCCGACATAATTTCCCTCGTTGGTCAGAAATATGTTTTTTTCCAAAACCATGTTTTATAATATCTTCTCAAAAAATTATTTTATAATTGTAAAAATGATTTGTAAAATGAATTTTAATCCATGTTTACTAATTTTATAACGTATTTAATGTAATCTTATGACATTTTCAAACCAATTCCTAGTTGGATTTTTCCAAATTGTGACAGGAATATTATTTTCATTTTATGAACAAATAACGCCACTAAATTTTTATAGTGAAAAACTAATTTTCTTTTACAGAATGTATGGAATTACCCATCATTATGACTGTAATTTATTTTAATATTACTTTTAATTATTATGATTCTCTTTTAAATTAAATTTTTTTAAAAGTTAATTTCATAGAAAAGTATTTTAAAAATGATTTATGTGTTAAAAAGTTAATTTCAAAATGAAAAGCACATTTTCCTCTAGAATGTTTTTTATTTATATTTTAATGATATTTTATTTCATCAACATAAAAAAACATTATTTATACTTATTATCCAATTGGGATATTTGGTATTGATACTATCCATATTATTTCTCTAGATGTAATAATATTGTATCAAGGATATTATTATGAAATTCATATCTCCTATATAGGTTAATCATGTTTCAAAGAGAGTGTTATGGAACCCAATTCGTTTCCATGAGAATCATGTTTTAAATATATTGTTAGAAAACCCATTTATTTTCTATGGTCTAGTCATGTTATGGAATGATGATTTTTTCTTTGAATTTTATAATGAAATGAAATACCTATAAACATTATTCATATAGTGGTTATAGGAAATTATATAAGATGGGTTCTCCTAGATAGCGCTATGTGATACCATTATAGATTAAATGGTGGGTGCATCTAGATAGTGCTCTATTACATTTGGTAATTATTAAATTCTCTAAAGAACTATATTAGATGTAATCTGTATGTTTATTCTAATTTTTACAGGTTTTCTAAGGGGTATATAAGGGTTCTATTATATGATATTCCATGATACAAATTTGTTTTTTCTAAGCTTGTTATGGGTTTATGATATTTCATTTGATCAAGATTGATATCACATGGATCATTATTATTGATTTTTATGAATCCTTACTTTTTTAAATCCTTATTCTATGTTTTCATGTTAGATGATCCATGTATTGATGGGTATGAATATTCTTATATATACTCATGAACATTGATTATGTCATCATACATATATTCAATTATTTTGGTAAATGATGAAATTCATTTGTGAATTATTATTTTTAGATTATTGATAATTTTAGGTCACCCTTATTATGTTTCCCTTTCCCCAGGTTATAAAGAAAAATGTGTAATAAGTTATGTTTAGAAATGATTTCATGTTGATGATGATGTATTCAAGTGAAAATAATAATCTAGATTAAGGGGGAGATGTTATCATTTATTATTTGGTGTATTTTTTATGTATTAGTTTTTCCAAATTCCCTATAACTATAAACCTAAATGGTCCTCAAGGATGCGTGTGATCCAATTTTTTCTTTTGATTTTGTAAGGTTTTCATGAAAACAAATTGTGTCACAATTATCATCATCATATCAGAAAATATAAAGATTACAATTTCTGCATTGAATTCGAGAGTAGGGGTTTCATTCTATTATTGGAGACATATCCATACCATGCAATTAAAAATAGGATCATGATCAAAGATGGTCATCCTTGGGTCCCTTTGGAGCCTCACTACCTCCTCTAGGTACTTCCTAAAAAACACCACTAATCTAAAATCCATAACCACTATAAATTTAGATGATTTTATAAAATTATCCACTATCATTCATATCTAATTATAGAACCCCTGAGATCGAGGAACAATAGTAATGAATTTAATTGATATGTCATCCAACTTTCACTGTGAAAAATCCAATAGATATAGAAACCCATTGGGAACACAGTTCTCAGTATTTACCTTCTGCATGGCGAAACATCTACCATAGACTTTGTAACTCCACACTTAAACCAAGGACACCAAAATTTCCCTATCAGAGCTAGGTACATCTTTCTTATGTCATGATATACCACTATGGGTGAGCTATGAAACCCACATATAACCATATCATGCATCTCCAAATGGATGAAAAGACTCCCCTAGAACAAAATATAGTGTTGTTCATCTATATACTAGCCATCAGGGGTATCCCCAAAGGGAACTCAATTTCTCTAAACATCCACCTCAGAATACCCCATCTGTGACTCCTCCACATTCTACACTAATGATGACAACACTATCATCTAGAAAAGAAAACATCTTCACCAACCTCTACCATATAGAGATGAATCACTGTGAACTCTTATATCACTCTCCAAGAATTTATAGATTCCTAGACCGTATCACTACGTGACTTCACACTCAACACATCAGATAAAACATTACCCTTAACCAGTGTATATGAAATCTTTAATTCAAAATACAACATGTATTCCATCCAGATTTTTTTAGATGTTCAGGATATGCTAGATGAGAACATACTCTTGGCAGTTACAGTTGGTAAAAACTTCAAAACCTACATCAAAGAGGTAATTCCACCACAACCTCATGTAAAACACAACTAATACCGACTTGATATCAGGTTTAGAATAAATAACCTCATGGGTAGATAACTACCATGACCAAGAAAAAACAATTGATCCATGTTTCATCAAAATATAGCCCAAACCATGATATGGAGTAAAATAGAAAACCTCACACCGAATTCCACCATTTGGTAAATAGGGAATAAGATATTTAACCAAGTTATCCTTTAGGTACATGAATGATACCTAACATTGATAATCACAAAAATAATAATTTATCCTTGATGGATAGGAATATCAGAGCAGTCAGAACCCAAAATAAATTTACTATAAATCTTTAATAATAATATATAAGGCCAAGGAATATTTTTGCTATTACAATAGTATGAGGGGTTTCCCAAGAAATGATAACATTGATCATAGATGGATCTACTCCTACTCCTCACTTAGTCCTGGAATAAAACAATAAATAAACATCATGAGACCAAAACTCACACTATGATAACTTATTAAATAACTACTAACAAATAAGAAATCCCAAAACTCCATGAAAAATCTTTGCACACTCCTTCTAAAACGAGGAGTACACATAGATTCCATCAATGAAAGCAACCATTAACTAAAACATAAATTCCCTAAAAAATATTTTCATCAATCCCATGAAAATTGATGGAGCCTTCATAAAACCTAAAGAAATAAAAATGAACTCGTAGAGGCTATATCTACATCAGAAATTAAACTTTTGAATATCTTTATACCTCACCTACATCTGATGATATTCCGACTAAAGATCAATATTTAGGAACTAACAAGATATTTTCAACTGATAGAATAAATCATTAATCCAGGAAATAGGATAGTGGTTCTTAACTATCACTAGATTTAAGAAACAATAATTTATATGAAGATGTAAACTACCAATGGAATTCAATAGAAAGAAATATGATCCACCACATGGTGTCACACATAGACGAACGTAGCCTCACTACAATATATCATCATGTTGTACTTATAAAACTCGTAACTCAGAAATCCACTATTATATAGAGACATTTATATTTGAGAAATTCAAAACTAGTTCTCTATCCTAATATCAACCTCTCATCGATGGTTTAATATCATAACCTTCTTAGGAAAAATATCAAGGTACTCTTACAACACCCTAGGAAAAACCATTATCAAAACATCTGATGAAATCCAAATTATATCATACATCAATTAAGACAATGATGAAACATTACACCAAACCATATAAGGGTCTTTCTTTCCAGAAAACAATGAATAATATCTGTTAGGATCACATAAAATTAAATTTCTCATGAAGAAATCCATATAGTCCACACTGAATATAGATACTATAAACCTAGGATGATGTTAGAGGGTTGTATCTATAAGCACATGACGTCTTCCTAAGAGTGGTGTTTCCAAAACACTAGCTCATAGTATCTACATATATCATTTATATAATTTCAACATCTCACTATCATTTTCAATGAAAAAGGAACTAGGAGTCTCTCCACCTCATGTCCCAAAGTATGGACTAGGGCAGGTTATATGAATGAGTGTTTATCTCTTGAATTAATCAAGGTATTTACCCAAGTAGAAAAGAAGAAGAGGGTACTATGAACGAAATATGTCTCACCTAATGCAGAAAAAAATATAGAATGAAAGTGACCCCAAACTTATCCACAACCACCGTGACCATGATAATGAACACCACCTAGGCTGTACCCTACACCCTAGTGATGAAGAACATATCAAATTTTTCCACTTCATTCATCATGTCATTTCTACTGATCCCAAGCAAGAGCATCATTTTACTATTGGCCTAGAAAAACATCCTCAATGGAGGAACTTGCGGTGGAACACCTAGTGGACACTACCTACTCTGCAAAGTCAGCTACTCTTACCATAAATCACCTCATCCTCCACATAAAAAACATGATTCTGATCCATTAGAAAAGGAATGAGAGGTTATATCTTAAAAGAAATGCATTTATGAATGATAGGACCTACCGCTAGCTGTCTTAAGGATTTTATGTCTATGAAACATGGAAGCATGGACCTTATCTATGCTTCATAGAGGGTTCTAACAACTCCCCTCTCATGAATATTCTGTTCAAGAAAAATTCCCCTCAGAAACCTCTTCCTTATCCCGGACACTGAGATATCTCATAAAAAATGCGGTAACCTAGAACTAGATCTCTGTAAACAAATCCACCATGAAATATCATTACCTAGCCTCTTCATCTTGAAATTGGTCTGATGAATAATGGATAAGCATCATGAAATGGATCCCAATCTCAAGTATGATGGAATTCCCCAATAAAAAGGTAATAATCCCCTAAAAACAGGTCATATTCACTATCAAATAAATAATATATGCTCAGAATTGGTCTGCGAACTTATCCCATGAGTCCTCTATCTACTCACAATCCTAAAGGAACAATATTGAATACATACGCATTTTTTCATATATCATTTCCACTACCAATGAAATCCAGTGCTCCATTGGAGCCCAAATTGAACAAAAATTTATCTGCACCTCCTCTGACCAATCCACTCTCACTGATTTTGAAAAATATTACTCTTAATTATATAGACTCTAGCACTAAATATCTTAGAGTATCCTCCTCTGTGATTCATCATTGTTGAATTCTACTATGAAGTGATCTGCTGGAATGCCCTTTTGAACATCATTAGCATGAACCTTATTAGGAAATCAACCATGAGACATACTTGTAAAATAATAAATTGTTCGACACTCATAATCCAAGAATATAAAATATTTCTGATTATTTAATTATTTAATTTATTTTATTCAAGGGTTTACCTAAACCCTTGGTCAACGAGTTCTAAACACAAGAGTAATGAAGAGTGATTTGATGATCATTTCCTAGGTATCTACCCCATAACCAAAACTATTCTTCTTATTTGGATAAGGGAATAGTATGTTCCATGCATTACATCATAAGGGAACTAAATACTCATGTCTCAAATGGTATCCCTTGTTTTATATTTCTTACTAAGTTCAGTTGACATCATTTTCCTACCAACCCTTATAGTCTCACATATTCCAAGATCTTAACTCAATCCCATCCCTAATCCTGAATCCTAAAATTACACTCTATCACAACCCCCTTCTCTAAGTGGTTCCACTCTAATACTAGTAATGAGATAAGAGAGATATCTATTCCCATATCCTTCCTCCAATAGGCCACAACATAGTGATAAGACCTAAGGGTATATCATACATGAAAATAGATGGAATTACCCACTAAAATATATTAAGGAATTATAGATAAGATATGTACCAAAAATAAAATCCTTTGTAAGATAAAGGTTAAAGGAATTACAAGTAAATGAAAGTAATTTCATAACAATATACTACAAATTAAAAAGAATCTACAAGTACCAATTATAAATACTGTAGTGACTATGAAGCCCAAATAGTTCTCAAAAAACCATGGACTAGTAATATCTATACCTATATCCAAACTACACCTATTGTCCTAAATATAGTTTATATTCATAAAGGTTAGTAATAATAGGTATACATAGTAGGATCATCCCTGTAACCTCTGTCAAAAAAGATAAATAATACAAACTAAATCTTAGTGAACAACAAGTTGAACTAACTCAACACCTAAATAGGTAAACTAAGTTCCTAGAAGCACCATGGATGCTTCTCACCATGTCACACATAAAATAGATCATATTATATAGTAATAAGAATAATGTGCCCCTCTACCACCCCCACTGGTGTTCCACTCTACCAAAAATTCATACATCATGAGCCATCACTATCCAAAAATAAGATAACCCAAATACAATGAAGCTAATGTAACACAAAATGAATCTTGTGCATCACATCATCTCATCCTCCCATGCCACATCTCAAAATAGTAACCTAGTAGTTTCTGAGATCCACCATAGCCCATATGTCATGTATTATACATCATGTATTGAACCTCAGTCCATCACAACCAAAATATCAAGTAATGTAACTCGAACCATCACAACCCAAACATACCAAACCAAAAATAATCATTAGGATACTATATTTAGAGATATATATGATTTAAAAAACCACAATACATTACATACCTATACCCACTTTTATGAAAAAATCTAACTATCTGGTATACCAGCACATATACTTCCAAAAGAAGAGAGTGTTTCCATAGGGTGTAGTCAACCATCTATTCCTTTACCACATGGGTATTAGGGAAACCACAATAGAAAAGTCTATAGGGTTCCAAATAACCTAAAAATATTGTTGGGGTAGCATATTCTGTCATAAAACATTCAATATATAGTATATCTCACATTTAAACAATGGTCATTATCCTAGTTTTAGGCTCAAGTGTAGTTATAATCTCTCAGGCACCTATCTAGGATTACAAAGAAGTATATTTCCTATAAGCACACAAACATGAATAGCCCAAATGCCTCCTATTATTATTCATTTTTGAAAATCCACCTTTTAATGGATGAAGGTAATCCCTTACATGTCCTGTAGGATTTGATACATTACATGACCCGTAGGTCATGGAGGAATTCTTCCATAATATAACTAATTGTAACTACCCCACCTCATCTTCTTTATCATGACTGTTTGGCTAGGCCAGACTTTTATCCACCTTCACATGAATGTTTGGCTAGGCTTCTCATGCATGAACAGGTTGGTCCTGATGAAAATTTCCATATGCTCTGATTCTTTCAAATCTAATAGCTCTGCTCTGGTGAATTCTACCGCTTTGAATCCTCATCTAGAGACTACTACTTATAGTGTCTGCCTTGTCCATTTAAGCACAATTTCAGGTGTCATGAAGACCATTATGGGGATAAAAGGCCTTGAGGCGGCTAGAAGGCCTTGAGGTGGCCCGAAAGCATTACGAGCCCAAAGGCCTAGAAAGACTCGAGGACCGAACCTGTGGACCAAAATCTCAAATTGATGAATAGTTCTGTCTTCTACAGTACCAAAAATTAGCTTTTATAGTACCTACAATAGTAACCCATAAATATGTATCCGACCATATTTGATCTTGAGCATCTTGGATGTACATATCGGTTCATCACCAACCAGATTGAGGCCCTTTTTCTCCTATAAGCACAAAAGTATTTAAGAATACTTTCCGGAAGTATTATTCCATTCTTATAAAAATACTCATTGCGTTAATTAATTTATTATCAATTAGTTATAAATGTCTCATTTCATATTTCATTAACCTCAATGTGATGTCCATTCCTTCCAGGCATAATCCAACTGAGCAAATGATTACTACAGAAAAAAATAATATTGTATTCCATCAAAAACCAACCCAAAGGGTTAAAATTTTTATTAAAAATCAACATTCCATAATTTCAGGTACTCAAGTAGAAATACCATGATATAATAAAAAATATTCAAAACCAAGCACAACCAGCTACCCTACGTAGTGGGGGACGTAATGCACTTAAACAAGGAGCCAAATCATCCAGCTCTTAAGAAGAACCTTAACAATAAAACATATCATATTTAATCATAATGAAGTTATAGAATATATTCAACCCATTACATAAACCCCAGTTCATCCTTGACACCACCATCAATATCACTATGAATCTCCATGAAATAAGCATCAACCGCAACCAAAAAACTATAGGTATCCCAACCCATGCCTCATTAAGAAAAGACCATCCCAACATCACATCACATCACATAAGAAATATCATGTATATAATAACATATAAGGAAGAAATAAATGAACAAATTCAACAAGGCAATCAAGTCCCTAAATCATGTTATCATGGCTTTATATGAAAACCACCTCTCACTCTTTACCCAAAAAAGTTATCTTTATCAAAAAACCAATTTTATTCCACAATAATTTTACTGATTCATTTATCACAGGTTTCAACCTTTGGTAACCAAATGCATTAACTTTAAAAATATATAAATTATTTTAACATTCTTTAAAGCATGTATTCGAATTTCAGCTAAACATATGATAAAAATACCATTGACATGCCCCTATAGAAATATTAACATCAAGCATTCCATTTTTTTCATTTTCTCTATCCATTTCCATTAATATATGGAAGAAACCACTAATTAATTATACATTAAGAATCATTTGATTCATATTAAATAATAAGAATCAATATATTCATTAATGATATCTCTTTAAAATTTCGTAACCAGCCAATGATGACCAATATTTTGTTATTTAACTATTTTCTCCAAATTAACATAGTACCCAAAGAATATAAAACATGACTAACAAGAATAAAAATAGATAAAATAGTGTCTAGAAAAACAGGCTAACCATTATCACAGTGGAAAGACATGTGACCACTATTATAATAAACCACTTCCTTTTATTAAACTTGATTATTATTTATTATGGTTAATTACATCACCACCCAAAGAGATATTGATGTGTTACATTACAATTATTAATAAATATAATTAATGAAATAGTAAATCCCCTACCTAAAGGCTTCAATTTTCCAAAAATGAGAACATAACATCAACATGCATCTCTAGTAACCACTTCCACAAGGAAACTGGAGCCCCCATGGAAGATCGCCCCAAAAACGCACCATCTACCATAAAATAACATGATAATAACAACGAGATCATATTACATATCATGAAAGGAATATATGGGAGGAAAAAATAAGATTCCAAGAAAATAGTAAGAACTCACATTGGATAACCACATATCAAAAATGTGAATCCATAGATTAATGTATGATGAAAAGGTTGAAAAACGCCTCAAGAGATCACCTATAACCTCTTGGTGGTGGGAGAAAAATATATAGTTTGATAGAAATAATTACGATATAGGTTTTATAGGATCACTGACATACATAGACTCCCCACATGAATGGGTTATTCACATTGTGAATGTCCTTCAATTTATATCCTGTTGGAAAACACATCACCTCAACCCTTCCAACCTAAAATTAATTCACATCATTAATCCCATGTCCATGGTGTGAATTTTTATTGTTGGATTTCCCTTAAATAAAACCCACTCCATTCATATCATCAACCCCATTCATTCCACGAATGAACCCCACAAAAAACTCTCTCCCAAGCTGCAAATTCCATTCAGGTCATGAATCAAGACCTCAAATAATCCATGAATAGAAAATTCAAAACATAAACATCCATTTACATTATAAAAAAATAAATCTTCTATATTATATTAACAAAACATTGATAAATATACTCTAGGATTCCTCCAAGAACCAGTGTTTTAAAAAATATTCAAAGGTATATAAAAATAAGATCAAATCACTATCATTTTGTTATCATATTTTTGAAACCATTATTCTATTTTGATGAATCATTTTTAAATATTAATTCTTTTAAACGTAAATGATTTTATAATATTTTCACATCACCTTATTGAAATATACATTTCTTTTTCAGGGATTAATTATTTTAAATTCCATTGGTTCTTCAATAGTTTTAACTATACACTTAAAAAAATGGAGTTCTAATGTGATCCATAAATTCATCTTTTATGATACTAATTAAAATATATTATAAAATATCTTTAATGTTCTCAACTCAATTTTACAATTTATCTTTAAAATTATTATTTCCATGGAAGTTATGTTTCATGAACCACCTAAAAAATATTCTTATAAAATACTATTTTGGGGTGATTGAATTTTGGGAATCAACAGTTTACATCGTTGAGGTCAATTTTGGTGATACGATTGAGAAGTGTTGTGAAATACATTAATATTTCAATGGGTTCATTATGATGGGAGTAATGAGACCCATTTTGATTCCCATGGGTTTTCATGATATTTTGAGTAATTTTTTTATAGCACAAAAATTTATGGATAATGATGGGTGTGGTCCTATATCACCATCCAATGAATTAGTTATGGTTTTATACCTCATGACATAAAGATATTGATATTGAACATGATACAGATTTACTATATTCACAAGATTAAATGTGAACATGATGTGTATTATCCACATTGAAAAGATTAATCAATAACAATAGATAAATTTTCTACATTCAATGGATTAGGTGTGAACATGATGTAGATTGGCTATATTCACATGAATGGTCTTGAACAGGATGTGGTTAGCTATGATCAAAATTTTATGAATAATTATCCTTACTTATATGCAAAAATTAAAGGTTATATTATTATGTTATGATTTATGGAACATTTTTATTTTATCAGTTTTCCACACTCTTTTACTATGGTATATAATGTTCTAATGAGATTTAATTCCTTCCAATCATGTCATAAAAAACTCCTATTGTCCAATGTTATTTTTAATAATATATTTCTTCCAACTTCATTTTTTATCTCATTATTATTCTCTTACCCTTGATAACATGTTAATGATTTTTCCCTGATTGATTGTTTGAGCTCACCCATTACTTATGTTTCCATTCCCTATGTTATGAAGAAGATTACGACATATGATAAGTTTAAAAGGAGTCTAATTTTACTCAACTTTGGAGAAATTAACCCAAGGGATATAAAATAATATTTTTATATATCTAGTATCCACGACACAAAACCAATTGGTCTTTAGGTTGTGGGGATATTTGGGAAATGTATTAATTTATTCATGGAATCAATTTAATTTTTATGTATTCTTAGTTGTAGTTGTTATAGTTAGTATCAATGGAAATGTTGAGTTATTTCTATTGATAAGAATTGTTAATTTTAGGATTATGGTTATAGAAACATATTGAAAAACATATATATAAGTCCCTTTATAGGATGCCCGACCCTAAATGGCTCATAAGGCCTTCTATTTTTATTCATTTTTTATAATCCCCCATTTAAGGGAAAAAATATAGGATGATATATTAACATTTTGGTAATTTATTGAGTAGTTAGTTTTCATATAAATATATCATTGTATGGATTCTAGAATTTTTATGTAGTTGTGGAACAAATTCACCAATGGTTAGTCACTTGAAAACAAGTTGGTTGGGTATTGACCCAACCATCACTCTGATGCATGATTAGTGGGACTAAGACTATATAATTTGTTAGAAACTCCTAGTAGATATTCTTTGGTTTAACATATGATCTTTATGGGACACTATTTAGGATTAATTTCATAGTTACTTTATGAGGCTTGGATAAGAAATACAAGAAAACCAAACGTTAAATAATGTTGATCAAACTCGTAGTATTAAAAGAATAAAAAATGTGTCATTAGAGAACAAAAATTAGAATTGAGTTTTCATATTCCTATGATCAATAAAATTTATTTTATTGATAAAAATTTCTATTTTTACTATATTTTTGATATTGGAACACAAAAATGATTCTTAGAATGGTATGTATCTACAATTCACTATATATTATAATTGAATAATTGAGATTAATTAATTATATTATAATCTTATTATATGCAAGTTAATATGGAAAATGGAAGTTTACAAATATTACCTATGGTGTTTTGGTTTATATCAGAATAGAAATAAATTATTACATATCTTAGATTTTTTCATTTGTTAGTGATATTTGTTGAAGATATTCTAGTGTATTATAAATTTTATGAGGGCTATGTTATCATATGAGGATTTTTCTTCAGTAGTTCTATATTAAAGGTTTTAAAACATATCTTAAATGGAATCAATAACCAAAAAACGTTATTTTATTAAATGGATATATTTTTGGCGATAACTATAGGAGAAGTTATGATTGATGTATGGATAACTCTTAGGATTAATATATTCTTGATATTATTATAATAATGGTTTGATTGATTTTATGAAAAGTTAGTTCGATAGTAGTGGACATAATTATTGATTTACAGAAAAATTTATCCTTAATAATTTTCTAAATTTTATCTCATTTTACGATTATGATGTATATTGAATAGTGTGTGATTTTATGAACTAGTGGTTGACGATAAGAGTTATTTTTTAAATTAGTATATAGTTTCACTATACATTATTATCTTGTAAATTGAAATGGTTTTTGGAAAGCTATGTAATAGAGAATATATTATTAGGGTATATATATACTTGATTGTATGATTTTATGAATAATTAATTTTGTTTTTGGAATGATAAGTTACTTGATGTATCCTAAGATAGTAAAGTTAAAGTCATATTAGAGGTTATATCATGAATACGAAATATGTTAATAATACCCTCACATACATTTATGAGTTAGTAATAATTAAAATTACCGGGGATTCATTTTTTTGGTAGAATGGAATGTATCATTATTTTAATATATGATTACCTTTAAATAAGCCAGTGTGTTCATTAGCTTACTATAAATATAACATCTAACTTTAACAAAACCATGATATATTTAAATAAAATATAAATATTTAATCGCAATCTATGAAACCTAACCATTTAATTAGTCATAATGAATATGTGTGTCCACTTTTTGAAGTATTTTTAGAAATAAAATAAAGTCATATTTTTATATGAATAAAATTTAGTTAGTATAGATAAAATGACTAATAGAGTCCTTTTTTACATAGAAATCTATTTTTATAAATATTTTCAATTTATGTGATATGAATTTCTGTTTCACAAAACCTGTGATTGATGATGATAAAACATATATTATATTAATTTTTTTATAATAACATAATTATTAAATTATAGGAAATATGAATGATAATGGTTAATGTTTTAAAAAATTCATTTATTAGTTTTTCATTATTTATCATTTTTTATTTAAATTTAAAATTAAATAAAAATTATAATTTTAATTATAAAAAATGAATAATATTTTTGGATTATACATAATGATATTTTCTGAATATTATTTTTTTGTAATTTTTCTAAAAAGAATGTTTTTAGGTGAAACATAAATAAATGTTTTTAAAAATAACATGAATTTTATGATATTAATAGTATATAACTATGAATTATAAATTCATCAATCTTTTTATAAGGCCAAATATGTATTTTGTAGTTAATTTTATAATTTAAAAATAAAAATAACTAACAAACCCATATTTTACATTTTAGAGAATAAGTTATATTATTCGAAGAATTTATTTTCAAAACATTAAATATTTAGAGTTTTAAAATTAATAGTTATCACTATTATAATTTAAATAAAATAATATAAACTCAAAATTTTGAATCATTAGGTCCAAAATATTTAATAATGGCAAATTTATTTTTATTCATAATGATTAAGTTGCCTTTGTGAAAGCCTATTTACCACATAAAATGTTTAAATTGAAAACATAATAATTGAATACATAGAGGATGTGAACCATGATAAAAAATGTTATTAATTGAGTAGTTGAAATATTACTGACCTTATATCACCCTATACATAAATAAAATTTGGAGTATCTTAAAATTTCTAACATGTTCCCGTATACATTAAAAAAAATAATTATAAAAATATAATTTCCACCAATTATAAAAGGGTCCTCTCACTAGCCCTTCAATAAGATTCTGAGAAATAATTTTCCACCTAAAACCATACCATCGATAATTCCTTTGTATTCAAGTTAATCAACTTTGAGATATTATCCCCATAATATTATCTAATTTCATCCATTTCCAATGGATATTTCAAGGAAATCTAAACTTGCTCATTGTGAGTGATCATTTTTACTTAACATATATATTTACAAGTTCTCTTTTTGAATTATAATTTTAAATTACCTCTGTAATGATATAAGTACTGGTTATGTAAATAATTTTATTATTCTGTGGGAATAATCATTAATCACATTTCCCTATTCTATTAAGAAAAACAAAACCACCATTTGTGTGTTGTGTGGAAAACTGCCACCATGACACAATGTGTTTTGTTTTCTTTAACCACCATAAAAGGATAGTATAAATGGAAAATTTAATAAATAATAATTATATTTATATCATGTTTATTAATATTAAACAAAAAAACCTATTACTCCATTCTCCCATTTATGAAAAAAAAATCATCATACATTCCTACGTGCAAACTACCGCCTCCATGGAATATTGAATTTTATTTTTCATTAATTTCATTCTTTGCTGGATATAAATATGATATTAAAGGATAAATATGGTTTTCATGATATCATTAATGTTATGGTATGAAAATTTTTAGGTCTCATTAATCATATGATCAAAAAATGATTATTCTAAATTCAATAATTTAAAACAACGCTACAAATATGAAAATGAATTGTTTTTTATCTAATTAATTTATATATATATATATTATTTATATGATTCTTTAAAATTAATATATATGACTCTAATAAACAATAAATAAGATCATTATTCCTTCAGTATAATAATAATACAACAAAACCACCCCATTATCATCCAATAATCATGGTAAGCTCATGTTTGGGTGGATTTAACCACCAACTTAAACAAAATATTTATTTACTAGTAAAATTTTAGATAAAAATGTATATAATGTTTTTATTTTTGTTTGTATCATTAAATCAACATTTAACTTTTTAATTAGTAAATCAACCTTCATTCATTAACAATCAGTAAAACATGCTCGCTAATGATTTCATTCTCATTGAACATAACCAAAACTACCATGAAATGAAATTATAGATTTATAAATTATATTGGAAAATCTATTATAGTACCTTATTTGAACGAATAGTAATGTAATTTGAACAAAAAAACATTATTCCAAAACTTATGGTATGTAACTAGTTTAAAGTAATAATGATTACATATACCCAGTGTTGAATATTGGTACAGATTAATATATATATATATATATATATGTGTGTGTGTGTGTGTGTTTGTGTGTTTGTTTATAGAATGATTATAAATGAGGTGTGTAAATGGTTATATATATGAATAATGTTATTGGTTATGAAATTAATTTACATAATATACTTATACATTAGTTTTTGTGTAAGTGAATAATGAATCTAGACCAAAGTAATTGTTTTCATATCAATGTTACTCTCATAGAGACACGTTTTTCATTATGAACCTAATTTATTTATTTATTGTTATGCTGAAAAATTTAGTAGTTAGATCATAATGTCAATTTTATTCATGTAATGTTAATTTAAATTTAAAGATCTCACTTTCAATAGGTTTTGATATAAATGTTCCTCAAGTTGTAAGGGTTTCTATCTCAATCACATTTCATTGATGCATGTGTTGATATTTTTCACCAATATTAATTTTTATGGTGAAAAGAATACCCCTTGAATTATAATAACCAAAATTATGTTTAGACATGGAATTTTAACTTCCATCCATGTTCTTCATTATTGTGGGTTATGTTTGATATATTTTCCTAAATGTAATGGTTTTTCATAACTCAATATTATTCTTGAGTTATAATTATTCACCTTGAGATTAATCTTTTGTTTCAAATAGTTTACACTATTTCTATCTTTTAAGAACAATTTTTATTCAAATATTCATTATTTGTGAGTTCTCTACCATCTTGAGTGAAATTTTGTTAAGAATAATTATCAACCTCCTTAATGATGGTTTATTCTCTAAATCCAAATTTTTAATTTTTCCACCAATGATATCCTTTATTCCATGAAATAAAAATAAGTTTTTTTATCATGTTACCTTCATATTTACATTTACCTTTTTTAAAACAGATGTTTTTGTCAATCCTTTCAATCATAGGTTTTCAAAAATGGTATTTCCGAATATTAAAAAGGTTTTCAAACGTTTTTAAAAAATATTTCTTCTATTCGACTCCACATAACATTTGATAACCTTTATATGTTATAAAATGTCTATTATTAATGTTTCATTTAAAAAAGTAAATGTTTTGTAATGTTTTTATATAACCATTTTGAAACTATTATGTCTTTTTTTGGATCCTATGTAATGATTTTTTAAAGTAAATTTTTTCAACATGTTTTCATATCACATTTCTAAAATATTGACATCGCACCCAATGTAAAATTATTAGAAATTAAATTTAAATGTAAATGTGTTTTAACTATTTTCACTTCACCTTTTCAGAAACTTCTTTTTAATGTGAGTTGTAACTTCATATTTTACAATAATAATAAAAATGTTCTATTAGTACTCTTTAATGTTTTCAATTCAATTTACCACTTTATCATTAAATGTATTATTTATATGGAATTCAATTTTCATGAACCATCCACTAATGATTCTTATGAAATAATCTTTTGGATGATTTATTTTTGGGTATTAGTTGTCTATATCCTTGAGGTCAACTTGGTGATTGCTTATTGAAGTGTTATGTAACATATTTTTCATTAAATGGATTCTTTATGATGTTATGAATGAAACCCATTTTATTTCTATGGGT
Source organism: Viscum album (assembly GCA_963277665.1). NCBI lineage: Eukaryota > Viridiplantae > Streptophyta > Magnoliopsida > Santalales > Viscaceae > Viscum > Viscum album. The sequence continues at coordinate 2,091,956,005 of OY728120.1, forward strand.
TTTCATGACATGTTTAATGATGGATTTTTTACAGAACACATCAGTATGGGTGATAACGGTTGGGGGATGATTTTGAAATCCAGTGCATTAGTTAGGGTTGTATACATTAGGATACAAACATATTGAATGTTGGACTGATGTGGATTGGAAAAATTCACCTGCTTAAATGTGAAAATGATGAGGATTGTCTATGTTCAAAATAATAATCATTAACATGATCTATATTATCTAACATCAGTGGATTGTGCATGAACATAATTAAGATTATCTACATTCATAATAATGAGTCTGGAATCGATCTGGTATGCTATGTTCACAATTTCAGGAATACTTATACTTATCCATATACTCTAATTCTATGATACATTACTATTTTTATTCACAGAAAATCTTTATTATTTAATGTTTATACACACTTTTTACAAGGTATATGTTGTTATTTTTAGATTTCATGACCGTTCATCATGACCTACGAACAACACTAATTATCCAATGCTATTTTTAGTAATATATTTCTTACATGTTCATTTTTTCTCTCATTATGAGGATCTAACCCTTGATGATATGTTGATGATTTGTTTCTCATAATAATAATTTGATCTCCCCACTTTCTTGTAATTTCAGTCCGTATGTTATTAATATGATTATAACTTATGATAATTCAAGGAGTCTAGTGTGGCTCAATACAATAAAATAATCTGTTTATTTAGTTAGTCTCTAAGACACTAATCCTATTAGTCCTCTGGTGATGTGACTATTTTTGAGATATATGAATTTAACAATGGATTAAATATAATATTTATGTAAATTTAAATTTTTTGGATATAAATATATCATGGCATAAACTATGCAATAAGTATCCAACATACATAATATTTGATACGTACCACCCCACACCAGGTAAACACGAAGTGATTTATGACATAACATATTTGTCAACAAAAAATATAATTTCATGAGATGTATTGACTTGAAACAAATGATGTATAACTATCAATCATAAACCGTGTACTATACATGAATTCCAATGGTTCCATCCCATTACATTAATGGTGTGTCATGTGATCACACATGTTGAGAAGACTATATGGTCTACCAACACAGAAGTGCACATCGTGTATGTCACGACATCTTATGTGGAGTTGTATATAGTATAGTATGTGGTTAATGTAACAATATTTGTATTAATTATAAAATTTATTTTACTATGATTTAATATTATATTGGTAGGACACATCACGTGGACTCTAAATTCAATACTATAAAAGGGTAATTACAATGGATCATTTCTGACAGGTAAGATACCTGTGACAAACAGTCCTATATAATGTAGTATTTACGACTAATTTCATATTCCATCACTATTAAAGGTTGTTTTTAATGGAAATATGAAATATTTACCTAATATATTTTGTGTTCATTCATTACATCCCATAGAAAAATTACTTTAGACAGTTAATGGAAATGGATTATAGTATATGTTTCTATTAGTCCTCCCACATCACGTGGACTCTAATATATTTTGTGTTCATTCATTACTATGATTTAATATTATATTGGTAGGAAACATCACATGGACTCTAAATTCAATACTATAAAAGGGTAATTACAATGGATCATTTCTGACAGGTAAGATACCTGTGACAAATAGTCCTATATAATGTAGTATTTACGACTAATTTCATATTCCATCACTAATAAAGGTTGTTTTTAATGGAAATATGAAATATTTACCAAATATATTTTGTGTTCATTCATTACATCCCATAGAAAAATTAGTTTAGACAGTTAATGGAAATGGATTATAGTATATGTTTCTATTAGTCCCCCCACAAGGTCCTTTTATAATAATATTTAACACTTGTGAAAACATTCCTAAAAAAATAATCTTTCGCGACGGAAAAAAAGTTTTCTCAAATAACCAATAATCATTAATAATTTATTAAAAATAGGTGACCTCTTTTATACTCCCTCATACTAATTTCCCCCCCTTCAAACACAGTGTGTTCACATTCACACATCCCTCGAGCACCCCTCCCTAAATCAACTATTATACCCAATTTCTTATAGATTTTGGTTCAAATACCCAAGTCATGGTCTCCTCTTATATTCTATTTAATTAATTCTTTTATTTACTATTCAATATTGCATAAATTTTTTTGGTGAAACCCTAGGTCAATTTTTCCCCATTTCTAATGGTTTATTTGGTATTTAGTGTTTCTAAAATTTTATTATTCCCTATATAGAATTCAATAGGCTCTACATGGTTTGATTCTAATTGATTTGAGGTATTTTAACCAATGTTCAAAATTTAGATTCAATTCAATTTTCAATATATAATTATATGTTACTACATAATTATTTTTTTACTATTGGAAATATTATTATTATGGAAATTATTTATAGGGTAATATTTTTATATAAATGTTGAGAGAGCATACATAAATCTATTTAATTATTCAGTTTTATTACATGTTTATGGTGATTTATTTTTTTCTGAATTATGATAATTTTTGTATTGTTGTCATGATGTTAAAAAACATTTTATTGTTATATTATGATGTGTTTTCATTTTTTTAATATGTGAATATATATATATATATAAACATTTTTAAAAAACCAGTATTCTTTTTGATACATATATGTATGTATGTATATTTATATTTGATATGTATATATTTTTTTAAACATGTAAAAAAATATTTGAGGTATTTATATTTTATTAATAAATAATTTAATATATACATTTATATATAAAACATATGAAATAAATTGGAAATGAGATTTTTTATAAAAATGATGAGATAATCAACAAAAAGAAAATTTTTGAATAAAATGGGTTTTCATAAAATAAAATCATAAAAAATTATAATTTTTATAATGAATAGAACAGTATATAATAAAATATTTAGTTATAATTTTTATTGATTAACAAAGGATCTGTCTATCCAAATAAAAAAAATTATGAATGTTTATAAATGTTTTGATCATTTTTTGATAAAGTGTCCTCTTATTTGGGCTTCATTGAAATTGAAAACAATTTTAGTAATCATAATGTGTTTTGATATAATATATTTATAATCAATAAATAATTAGTATTAGGGTATAACCATATTTACTAATTAGTAAAAAAATTTAATTACTTGTTAAAAATACAAAAAATACCAACAATTTTTAAAAACTTGCCATAATTAGTAGAAATATAATAATAATTAAAAAATAGTAGTCCATATTAAATAATATTAAATAATTAATACTTAATTAGGAAGAATTAGTTATAATTCATAAATATAAGTAAAAATTTATAATTTTTATTATAAATGTATTATTAATACAATATTAGAAAAGTAACCTAGAATGTAATGTTACCGAACACCTGATGTACAGAAATGTTATATCCCACCTAAGACAATCCATTAATCTTCAATCTAATGGTGGTCTCATATTTTTCATACGATACACCATTCGACTGATACATTAATTATTTTAGAAAAATTATAATAATAATATTAAATGAATTACCCCCACGTGTGATGTTACCAAACACCTGATGCATAAAATTATTATATCACGTCTAGGGTAAAACATTAATCCAATATATAATGATGTTCACAAATTTCTCATATGATATAATCCTTGAGATATGCATTAAATTTTTTATCAAAAAAATTATTGTAAAAATATTAAATAAATTACACTCTCATGAGATGTTACCAAACACTAGACACACACAATTATTATATAACACCAAGGATTAAACCCACATTACTGACCTAATTATGGTCTTGGACTTCTTATTTGATGTACTATTTTTGAGGTAGATCATTTTTTGTAAAATATTACATTAATAATATTAAATGAATTTCCATATTATATAGTGGTACAAATAATGTGATATTGAAAATTTTAATATCATACATATGGTAAAACTCACATCCCAAAACAAACTATGGTTTCATATTTTTCATATGATACACCATTTGGGATAAACATCAATTTTTAATAAAATAATGTAATAAAAATATTAAATGAATTACTCTCACATGTGATATTACAAAACACATGATTTGTTACACCTAAGGTAAACTCTACATATCATACATAACGGTGGTCTCAAATTTCCCATATGATACACTATTCAAAAGATATTCCATTTTTATTAGAAAATGTTTGTGTGGGATATAATATATATATATATATATAATATTTTTATTTAGACAACACCGATCCTCTGTGGGCCCCAGAATCCCATTCTAACAAGGAGCCATATTATGTTAATATTCTATAGAATATTACAATTTTTTAAAATATAATAATAATGTGTAATTAGTCACATTGAGTGATATTTATTCTATTTTTTTGTTTTTAAATATAATTATGTACATTGAATATAGAAAACTTTTCTATTACATGATAATGATTTGATAATTTTTTTAAAAATACAAATACAAATAATATTAATTTTATCAACATTGAGGTTTTTTAAACATTTATATCATTTTCCTCATAAAATTATGTTTTGTTTCTAAAGGAACAATTAAACATATGTGTATGAAGTGTGTTTATAAGAGATTAAAAATGTTTTTCAGTGTTGGAATTCATTTACTACATTTTTTGTTTTGGGAAAGATTATATCTTTTAGAATTAACATGGTGAATAAAATTTAATAGAAAATATAATTATTTGGGTTCTATATCCATCAATTCAAAATTTAGTACATATGGTTGTTGGCCAATCGTTTTAGGAATAAAATAACATAGAATGATATTCCAAATCCATAATCTAATCCTTCCCAATATTACAATTTATAGAAATCTACAGAGGATACTTTATATCAAGGATTCCATATAATTAAATATGAAGGTGTTAAAAAATTTATGGATATTAAATCATATTATGGAATTTCAAATAGTTTCTTTGATCAAATATTATTTTTGGTTAAATCATTATTTTTTAATGAAAATAAATTACCTATAAGTTTCTATGAAAGTAATAGGTTGGTCCATAATTTGATTCTTAATTATCAGAAGATCATGGTGTGTTCAAATGATAGAATCTAATATTAGAGAGATTATGAATCATTCATTAATTTTCCAACATGTGGAGAATTGAGGAATAAATATTCATAGTTTGGAATGTTAATATTTTCTATTAAATAGTTGAATTATTTTCCAATTACACCATATTTACAATGTTTATTTATGTCTTACAACACAGCTACATTGATGACATGTCCTAAATCAAATATTTTAATCAAAAAAGCATAAATCATTCCTGATATGGTGATTCATACACTACTGGAAAACCAGGTATTTGCGACGGGCTATTTGCGACGGGATCCCGTCGCAAATAGCCATTTGCGACGGGGTCCCGTCGCAAATAGCCCGTTGCGGAAAACGCCGTCGCAACTAAACTTATTTGCGACGGGACCGTCGCTAAAGCCCTTTTTTGCGACGGGCATTCTCCCCGTCGCAAATAGTATTCCGTTTTTTGTAAAAAACTTTTTAAACAGTTATTGCGACGGGCCCGTCGCAAATACCTTTTGCGACGGTTCCCGTCGCAAATTGTTTTTGCGACGGGCCCGTCGCAATAACATTTTTTTTTAAAAAATAAAAAAAATAATAATACTAGTATTTGCGACGGGAACCGGGACCCGTCGCAATTACTATGAATAGTATTTGCGACGGGACCCGTCGCAAATACTCTTTTTAAAAAAAAATAAAAAAATATTAATAATACTAGTATTTGCGACGGGCATAGTATCCCGTCGCAAATACTATAAAAAAAATAAAAAAAAATTATTAATAAATTATTTTAATTAATATAATAATAGAATTATAATTTACAAATGAAAATAATAAATTATTTTAATTAATATAATAATAGTAGAATTATAATTCAAAAATAAAAATAATAGAATACTAATAAATAATTTAATTAATATAATAATATTATAATTATAATTCATAAATAAAAAAATATTAATAAGTTATTTTAATTAATATAAAAATAATAGAATTATTTTACATTCAAATATTAAAATAATTCAAGTATTACCAAAAAATAATTAAATTATAATATTATAAAATTTTAATATATATATAAAATTTTAATATATATATAAAATTTAATATTATAAAATATAAATATTATTATTATTCATATTAATATTGTTATTTAAAAATATAATATTATTAATATTTTATAATGAGACAGAAACTACGAATAGAAAAAAAAAATATTTTGATTTCACAAATTTTATAACAGAAATACAAACTCTAATCTGTAGGAGGGGGGGGAGGTGGGGGATCTGCAGATGGTGGTGGAGGAAACTCCATCCCTAAAGCATGAGTGAGTCGGCGCATGTACTCCATCTGCTCCTGATGCTGCTGCTGCCACCGACTCGTCTGCTCCTCGTACAGCTGCTGCTGGCGTCGACGCTCCTCCTCATGCTGCTGACGTATCTGCTCCTGCTCCTGTCGGAGACTCTCTATCTGTGCAGTCTGAGATCGCAACTGCTCCTCATACTGTGTAGAAGAAGATGCACGAGCTCCCCTCGAGCTGGACGCCGACATCGCAGCACTGCCATAATAATCTCCGGGAGTCAGTCGAGAGCCGATACCAACTACCCGGCCCTTCTCGAAGGCATACTGGGTGGCCTGCATCCATGCCGCCTCATCAAACTGACGGGCAGTGGTCTGATCTGATGACTCGGCCTGACTCTCAGGCCGGGCCTGTGCCGCTGCGGCCTCATATGACTCCTACAGTTGCAATTTAAAATTAAAATTGTGAATATATTATATGCAGTTAATTTTTAAACTTGAAAACAAATAATACTGACCACGATGTGATGCTGACGATCACCTCTAAGCTCCCCAGTAGCAGGATCACTATACATCCTCCGATATACGTCGTACTCTGTAATATCGGGGTGCTCGACAGCCTATAAGAATAAAAAATAAACTGTTAATATTTATAGTTATATAAAATATTTATAAATAATGTACGTACCAGATGCTGTCTATGAGTACTGAAAGAACGACTCCCAGCTCGATGAGTCACCTCCTGCCTCCCCCGATTCTGCCTCCCCACCGATGATCTCCTCTGAAAGGCACCACTCAACCAGTGCGCACATAATCCATCCCATACATGGGATGAAATGTACTCTGGTCGGTGTGCTCTACATGACTCCTCAAAATCTGACACTCCTGATTTCTTCATCGCAGCTTTTCTTAAATTGTGCAAAAACTGACGAAGGCGATCACGCATGGCCACCTCCCATGCCTCGTGGATGGCGTCACGCATGGTATCCTCGATCGGATACCATAAACCCTACAAATAAATCAAAATATCAAGTTAGAAATGAAATAATTTTCAAAATAAAAATTATTTATTTACGTACGTACCAACCAATGGCCGAACATGGCCTGCTGCACATCAATGGGAATCTGCTCCCATGTGGTCCACGGCTGAGAAAAATAGTTGCGCAAAATAGCGCTGCCCTGTCCGACTGCTATATGCGAAAAACTGAAAAAATAATAAACATTTATTATGTGAATAGATTAATGAAATCTTAGTCAAATTCACAAGTTATTACACAGGTTATCACACCTCCGGGTGCGCGGATCAAACCCAAGACGTGGACGTCGCTCGGGGACGGGGTCAGGAATCATCAATCGTGCAAGACCGCGCCCCCTCCGCGTACTCCCTGAAGCGCCTGCAGGCTGAGGGTCATCTGCCAACAACTCATCCGCATCGAAAGGCAGGTCAGCCTCCGTCAACTCACGAAATGTGGCCTCGTCCATCTGAAACAGAAAATGTTAATATTAGCAAATAATTGATAATTACTATTATATATACATATATATACATATTATGATTGTATATAAATACCATGGAATTCTATAAGTGTTCATCTTCATCATCATCTTCATATATGTCAATGTCATCTTCATATTCCTCCTCAACATCATCGATATCCATTCGAGTTGCAGTTGCTTCATCTCTTACCATTTCAAATTCATGTGTGACATCATTAACATCATCGTCATCACCGACTCTTAAATGTGGGGTGTCGTCATCGATACTCATATCTCTTTGTAAAAAAGATTGATTTTGAGTACTTTCTTGAAAAACTTCAATTCTTTGCACATCAGTGAAAGCACATTCACTTTGACTAAACTGATTGTCTCGAATTTTGATTTTTATTACACTCCACCAATCAGTCAAGTCTCTTGATGTTGCACAGTACTTTGCATAATAAACTTGATATGCCTGTTGAGCCAATAAGAATGGTTCATTTACTGCGAGAACACTTTTACATTTAATATCGATGATTCCATGAGTCGGATGAACACGCACGCCTCTCTCTGTATCCAACCACCGACATTTGAACATGGTTATGTAATGTTGTCCAAGATAACAGAGTTCAATGATTTCATCAAGCATGCCATAAAAGTCAACTTCATTTTCTCGATGATGAGATCCTCTCAAGCTAACTCCACTGTTCATTGTTTTTTTCGATTCCCCATATGCATGCGTGTGGAATCGAAATCCATTCACCACATATGCATTATAAGTTTTAACAAGTTTGGAAGGTGGGTTACTCAATACACAGAGCCGTTTGTCAATTTTATCAGCATGTCGAGACACCTGAAGATTTGTGAAATAATTATCAATATAGTAAACTATACATTGAATGAGTTGCTAAATGATAAAGAATTTATGTTACCAGTTTTTGAAACCACTGAGAGAAATTTTTCAGTCGCCGTTCTTCGAGAGCAGCTGCTGTAATTTGTGGAATTTGTTTCTTGATATGATTATCATACAACCTATAAAAACCAAAGTTATTTACTGTAACATAAATGATAGAATAAGTGATATAAACACTTACAGTACAACTGATGTCATCTCTTCACAGTTGAGCAGAACATACGTATGAGCTCTATGATGTTCATCATCTGAAAGCCAGCGTTCAGAAACTCCACCAAAACCAAGCTCTGACTGGTTGAAAACAGATAATTGATTGTCGATTTCATCAATATTCCTCTCATTCCGTCCCATTCGGTTGTGTTTTGAAGGATACTCAGATTCAAAATAATGGGAGCAGAAAAAAGATATTTCCTCTTGCAAATAAGCTTCTGCAATAGATCCTTCAACAGATGCTTTGTTGCGTACTTTTCTTTTCAATTTTTGCATGCATCTTTCAAATGGGTACATCCATCGAAACTGTACCGGACCTCCACATTTGGCTTCATATGGCAAATGTAACATCAAATGTTCCATTGAGTCGAAGAAAGACGGCGGGAATATTTTTTCCAGTTTACATATAATTACAACAACATCTTTTTCAAGTTTGCCTAGAGCATCATAATCTGCCGTAGCCGCACAAATTTCCCGAAAAAAATGAGACATGTCTGTTATGGAATCCCAAATCACAGAATTCAACAGACCTCTTAATCCAATTGGTAGAAGTCTCTCCATTATAACATGACAATCATGACTTTTCAATCCAGTAATATGACCATTCTTTACACATCTACCCAAATTGGAAGCACAGCCATCTGGAAGTCTCAAATCTGCAATCCACTGACAAAATAATAAACGGTTTTCTTTAGACAGTGTATAAGCTGCTTTTGGTTTCAGTAACCTTTCTGTTCTGACATTCTCAAATAGTTCCAATTCTGGACGTCTGCAAATTTGGGCAAGATCTAAACGTGCATTTACATTGTCTTTGCTCTTTCCTGGCGTATCCAAAACTGTATGAAACAAATTATCAAAACAGTTCTTCTCAATATGCATGACATCTAACATGTGTCGGACCAACAAATCAGACCAATATGGCAAATCCCAAAATATGCTACGTTTAATCCAATTGTGTTCTTTCCCAAAACCAGAAATTTTCTGTTGGTTTATTGTGGGACCAAAAGTGATGGGAGGTAATGAAAATACAACCGATTTTAACTCCGAACCTGATAGCATTTTTGGAGGTCCATCCCTTTCAACTGTTCCTTTTCTGAAATGAGATCTGTTTCTGCGAAAAGGATGATCAGCTGGAAGAAATCTGCGATGACAGTCAAAATAACAAGGTTTCTTTCCATGAATGAGCATAAATGCTTTGTTCTCTCCCATACAGTAAGGACATGATTTCTGACCATGTGTACTCCAGCCAGATAACATCCCATAAGCCGGGAAGTCACTTATTGTCCACATCAATGCTGCTCTCAGTATGAAATTCTGTTTCGTTGCAACATCATATGTACTGACACCAGTACTCCACAATAAATTTAATTCATCAATCAATGGCTTCAAATAAACATCAATATTTTTCTTCGGATGTCCTGGAATTAGTAAAGTCAAAAAGATATATGGCTCCTTCATCAACATCCATGGAGGTAAATTATACGGAGTTAAAAAAACAGGCCAACATGAATATTGACTACCATAAGATCCAAACGGACAGAAACCATCAGTGGAAAGGCCCAGTCGAACATTTCTAGCTTCTAAAGCAAATGATGGATGCACTCTATCAAAATGTTTCCATGAATCACCATCGGCTGGATGATTCAAGCTTTTATCGGTTGAAATATTCTCTTTATGCCATGACATCATTGTCGCTGTATTCTTAGACATGAATAAACGCTGAAGTCTGGATGTAAGCGGAAAATATCTCAACTGTTTTACAGGAATCAAACCAGACTTCCCGTGTTGTCCTTCTTTATATCTCTGTTGCCCACATGTGGGACAACTATCCAACGACTCATTTTCCCCTGAATATAAAATGCAGTCATTTGAACATGCATGAATCTTCTGACAAGTAAGCCCCAAATTTCGAACCAACCTCTTACTTTCATAGTAATTTGCAGGTAAAACATTTCCTTCGGGTAACAGTGTTTTCAGCAAAGAAAATATCTGGTCAAAACATGTGTTTGACATTCCGTTATCTGATTTGATAGCCATAAATTTTGCAACTGCTTCTAATTTGCTCATCTTGCAGCCAGGATATAATGCATCCTCAGCAGACTTCAACAACTCATAAAATTCAGACGGTCCCAACTCAGGATTTGAAGCTATATCAGCCGGAGTTTCTGTATGTTGAACAGATGAACCTGCAACATCATGTACTAAATCTTGAAACTGGGATGGATCCGGAATCAAGTTGGTATCAGCTGCTCTGGAACTGCGTTCACCGTGTTGATACCAAAAAACATAATCAGCTTGAAAACCAAAACGCAAGAGATGTTCCCCCACTTTGTCAAACGTGTCAAACGTTCTCAATGCACATTTTCTGCAAGGGCATTTTATCTTTCCTTCTGAAACAAATTCTGAATTTGATGCCGCAAATGATAAAAAAATCTCCACACCCTCTATATATACTGGATTTAAACCAGAACCATTTGGATTTCTGCGTTGATTTATCCATATGCGGTCATCTAATAATGACTGTTGACGACCTCGCTGTTCCATATTTTTCTATAAAATATAAAAGCATTACTGGTTTTGAATAATTTGTTAGAAAAAACACTCAAGCAAGGATTACTAATTATTACAATTTATTACTAATTATTACAATTTATTGCTAATTATTACTATTTATTACTAATTTAGCAATACTTAGCAATACTTAGCAAAAGGAAAACTGCTTGAATAATGAAAGGAAATTTGATAATCATCGTTGTGGAGATGGTTATAAATTTTCCCTTCATTATCCAAGCAGATTTCGTTTACTAATTATTAGTAATAAAAAAAATATTATCAATATTTACGAAAAAACAATATTAATATTATTAAAATAATAAAAAAAATTAAAAAATATTAAAATTATCAATATTCAGAACAAACTTTGTTCTATTATTAACATGTTCAAATCTTAAAGGGTCGTCAATTGTCAATTTTTTGCTAAGTGTTCTTGAGTATTCCTGAGTATTCCTGAGTATTCCTGATTATTTGTGAGTATTCCTGATTATTTGTGAGTATTCGTGAGTATTCGTGATTATTCGTGAGTATTCGTGATTATACGTGAGTATTCGTGAGTATTCGTGAGTATTCGTGAGTATTCCTGAGTATTCCTGATTATTCCTAATTATTCCTAATTATTTGCAATTATTCCTAATTATTTGCAATTATTGGTAATTATTGGCAATTATTGGTCATTATTGGCAATTATTACTAATTATTCCTAATTAATCCTAATTATTCCTAATTAATCCTACTTATTCCTAATTAATCCTACTTATTCCTAATTATTCCTAATTATTACTAATTATTCCTAATTATTGCTAATTATTACTAATTATTGCTAATTATTTCTAATTATTGCTAATTATTTCTAATTATTGCTAATTATTTCTAATTATTGCTAATTATTTCAAATTATTGCTAATTATTGCTAATTATTGCTAATTATTGGTAATTATTTCTAATTATTTCTAATTATTTCTAATTATTCGTAATTATTACTAATTATTAGTAATTAATACTAATTATTGGTAATTATTGCTAATTATTGGTAATTATTGCTAATTATTGGTAATTATTGCTAATTATTGGTAATTAATACTAATTATTGGTAATTATTACTAATTATTGTTAATTATTACTAATTATTGGTAATTATTACTAATTATTGGTAATTATTACTAATTATTGGTAATTATTACTAATTATTCGTAATTAATACTAATTATTCCTAATTAATACTAATTATTCCTAATTAATACTAATTATTCCTAATTATTGTTAATTAGTCCTAATTATTACTAATTATTGTTAATTATTCCTAATTATTACTAATTATTGTTAATTATTCCTAATTATTACTAATTATTGGTAATTAATACTAATTATTGGTAATTATTACTAATTATTCCTAATTAATACTAATTATTACTAATTATTGTTAATTATTCCTAATTAATACTAATTATTACTAATTATTGTTAATTATTCCTAATTATTACTAATTATTGTTAATTATTCCTAGTTATTACTAATTATTGTTAATTATTCCTAATTAATACTAATTATTGGTAATTATTACTAATTATTGGTAATTATTACTAATTATTGGTAATTATTACTAATTATTCCTAATTAATACTAATTATTCCTAATTATTGTTAATTAGTCCTAATTATTATTAATTATTGTTAATTATTCCTAATTATTACTAATTATTGTTAATTATTCCTAATTATTACTAATTATTGGTAATTAATACTAATTATTGGTAATTAATACTAATTATTGGTAATTATTACTAATTATTCCTAATTAATACTAATTATTCGTAATTATTCCTACTTATTGTTAATTATTCCTAATTATTACTAATTATTGTTAATTATTCCTAATTATTACTAATTATTGGTAATTAATACTAATTATTGGTAATTAATACTAATTATTGGTAATTAATACTAATTATTGGTAATTAATACTAATTATTGGTAATTAATACTAATTATTCCTAATTAATACTAATTATTTGTAATTAATACGAATTATTTGTAATTAAAACTAATTATTGGTAATTATTACTAATTATTGGTAATTAATACTAATTATTGGTAATTAATACTAATTATTCCTAATTAATACTAATTATTCCTAATTATTCCTAATTATTACTAATTATTCCTAATTATTACTAATTATTCCTAATTATTACTAATTATTCCTAATTATTACTAATTATTCCTAATTATTCCTAATTATTACTAATTATTCCTAATTATTGTTAATTATTCCTAATTATTACTAATTATTGTTAATTATTCCTAATTATTACGAATTATTGGTAATTAATACTAATTATTACGAATTATTGGTAATTAATACTAATTATTGGTAATTAATACTACTTATTGGTAATTAAGACTAATTATTTGTAATTAATACTAATTATTCCTAATTAATACTAATTATTTGTAATTAATACTAATTATTCCTAATTATTCCTAATTATTGGTAATTATTACTAATTATTCCTAATTAATACTAATTATTCCTAATTATTCTTAATTATTACTAATTATTCCTAATTATTCCTAATTATTACTAATTATTCCTAATTATTACTAATTATTGTTAATTATTCGTAATTATTGTTAATTATTCCTAATTATTAGTAATTATTGTTAATTATTCCTAATTATTACGAATTATTGGTAATTAATACTAATTATTGGTAATTAATACTAATTAATGGTAATTAATACTAATTATAGGTAATTAATACTAATTATTGTTAATTATTGGTAATTATTACTAATTATTCTTAATTATTGATAATTATTAGTAATAAAATGAATAATTATCAATAATTAGAAATAATTACCAATAATTACAAATAATAACATTATTAATATATTTTATTATTAATATTAAAATAATATAATTTTCTAATTTATATACAGTTCTTTTTTCATCTGTGCGTTTTCTATCTCCACATACAAATAATACATGTGAAGACAGCAAACACACAGATGAAAAAAGAACTGTATATATATAAAAAATTATATTATTTTAATATTAATAATAAAATAAACTAATAATGTAATAATGTTCTTATTCCTAATTATTGGTATTTATTACTAGTTATTAATATTTATTCTTAATTATTAAAAATTATTACTAATTATTCCTAATTACCATATAAACAATACTAATAATTTAAATTTATTAAGTAATAAAACAATGTAAACAAAATTAAATTACAACTAATTAATAATAATAAAAACTAATAAAAAATTAAAAATAAATAAAAAATTAAAATGAAGATAAATACCTTGAAAATTGATCTGTTCTGATCGTTCTTCAAAACTTTAATATCAGCTCCGGAGAAAAAACTTAAACTGGAGAAAAACTAAACTCTAGAAATATGATTCTGAGAGAGAGAGAAGATAAAGAATGAGAATGAAATGAAAAAAACGGATGGGGGTATTTATAGGTTAGATTAGTTGCGACGGGTCCATTTGCGACGGGATTCCCGTCGCAAATAGTATTATTTGCGACGGGTCCCGTCGCAAATACCTTCGCCAACATTTATTACGGTCAACCGGTAAATAGTTATTTGCGACGGGTCCCGTCGCAAATAACCCGCTGCCGACATAGTATTTGCGACGGGGGAATATTCCCGTCGCAAATACCATTTACCGCCGCCGGCTATTTGCGACGGGAATATTTCCCCGTCGCAAATACGTTTCCCGCGATTTGGCGCGCATCGCGGGAAAACTATTTGCGACGGGGAAAGCAATCCCGTCGCAAATGCCTCATTATTTGCGACGGGGATGTACCCCCGTCGCAAATACTTTTTTAACATGACTATTTGCGACGGGATTTAATCCCGTCGCAAATAACCCGTCGCAATTGCTCATTTTTCCCGTAGTGATAGAAACATTCTGATCAAATACATCCTTATTTTTGTTTAGAACCTCATAACATATGGTTGAGTCTTTCTAGTACTACATTTTTTACATTTGGTTCATTAATAACCCATTATTATTATTGTCCTATTGTAATTACTCCTTAAAACATTCATCCTTTCTTGTTGAGGAAGTAACCATATATATATATGGTAATATTAAATGTAAGTCATTTGAAGAAGAATATCAATGTTTTTTTGATGTAACTAATTAATGAATTAATATAATTATGTAATAATGGTGTAATATATTTAATATAGAGGAGATTGGAATTTTTCCCTGAGGTATGCATTAATGTTGATAATTATAGACATTCTGGGCTATGGTAGATTCTTTGAATGTAGTATACTGAGTCCAAAATCTAATTTTCAACTACATAGCTAAGAAAAAAGTGTTTATTCTTATAAATGGGGGAAATAAAAGTTATTTTAAACACCATCAATGACTTATTACTACTGATCAAACTATTCAATGAAATAAAAATAAATTTAAAAAAAAGCTAATGTTGAAAGAGTCGAATCTCTAATTATCCACATAGGTATTCAGGTAAAATTTATCATCTCTACATTACCTACTATAATATTTGGACCAACCATAAATGAAAAATCATTTTGGGAGAGATCATAATTGGATAAAGTTGAGTATTTTTAGGACCATATATATTATTCTATTTTTTTGGGTCTCTCGCATGTTCTATGTAATAAATATCGAGAATAATTTTTTTGATTACATATTTTAAACTTTGTTGGACACAACTAGAAAAACCAAAGAAAATGAAGAGGGAAAGTTGGGTCCTTCCCAATTTTTTTTCATCATGAACATTAATTATTTGATGATGAATTATTAGATTATATAATGAATCCAAAATAATATTACGAAATTTAAAAATAAAGTCATTTATTATCATGTCAATGGAAAAGATATTTCTGGTTAAAAGATGGTTAATCTTATAATTTTTCATGTTATATAAGGAATGAATCACTACTGGAAAACTAACCTATACCAACGGTTTGGAACCATTGGTATAGGCCTCCAAACCGTTGGTATAGCTTATACCAACGGTTTGACGAGCCGTAGCCAAGTAAGCCGTTGGGATAGGTCTATACCAACGGTTTTCCCAAAACCGTTGGTATAGACCTATGCCAATGGTTTTGGAAACCTTTGGTATAAGTAATATGAAAAGATATACCAACAGTTATGGAACCGTTGGTATATGTATTTCAAAAAAAACATTTGCTGGGATTTGATCCCAGGACCCCTAGTATATCATTGAATGACTTAACCACTAACCTAACATGACTTTTGTGAACATAATTACATAAATATATATATATATGTATTCCAGTAATTATTTTAAAATTTTATTTATATAAAGTTCTCGGTAAGAAGAACTGATAAAAAATCAAAGGATCTATACCAACGGTTGTCAAAACCGTTGGTATAGACCTATACCAATGGTTTTGACAACCGTTGGTATAGACCTATACCAATGGTTTTGACAACCGTTTGTATAGACCTATACCAATGGTTTTGAAAATCGTTGGAATAGATTTTGAGCCTGGATTTTGGTTCTGGGTGAAGGTTGATCCATGGGGGACTTTTCCCAACGGTTTGGCCAAAGAGTTTGGATAGGTATACCCTTTCCCAACGGTTTGGCCAAACCTTTGGGAAAGGTGTCCACAAAGTGGACTTTTTCCAACGGTTTGGCCAAACCGTTGGGAAAGGGTATACCTATCCGAACGGTTTGGCCAAACCATTGGGAAAGGTGGCCACAAAGGGGAATTTTCCTAACAGTTTGGCCAAACTGTTGGGAAAAGTGGCCTTAAAGTGGGATTTCTAAATGGTTTGGCCAAACCGTTGGGAAAGGGAACCTATACCAATGGTTTTTACAAACCGTTGGTATAGAAGCGTTGGGAAAAGTCATATTTCTAGTAGTGGGTATTTTACCATGGTCAAATCCATAACATCTATCTCATAATTGAATGATTACAACCTATAGTTCTTACAGGTCTTTTGAATTATTCAATATGTGATGTTTTGAATTAAATATCATATTTCATTTGAGATATTTATCAAAAAATATTTTATTATGATGCATTGTGTTTTCAAAAAAAAGTTTTTTTAATTATATATAAATTAGGTAAAATATTCGCATTACCATTATTCGACTAAATGGAACATTTAATATTACATTTTCCATATGAAGAAAAATATGGAGGGACGATATAGTTTTGATAGATGTACTTGTTTGGGAGATGTATGTAAAAATTAATGAATAAAGTACACAAAAAATAATCAGTTGAACGTTCGATTACATAAGTGTAAATTCAATATAAAATTTAAATGTTCCTCTCATATTGTTTTCAATCAGAATATCCTTTAAAACATAATAATAATGGTCACAATGAGAAAAATGTTTTCGATTTAATATACCATAAATTTTCTATTTTTAATCAGCTTTATATTGGTTTTGGTGGTTATCCTAAATGATGTCTTTCTGATGAAGAACTAGACTGAGGCGATATATATGTTCTACCAAAATATTATAAAATGACCCAATTTTGGTAGTAAATAATATTATTTATTATATTTTAAAATTTTTATATGAGATAAATTTGTTTAATTTATTTTTTTAGACTATATGATAAAACTATTAAGATAATTTTATAAGAATTAAAACTGCTTCTATTGAAATATTTCATCCACATATATTTTATATTTGTTTAAAAAATAGGTTACTTATTTTTTTGATATATCCTTGAATTAATTTTTAATGGTGTATATTATTAGTAATTTTTATTTATTATAATAAAAAAACATGAATGTAAAATTGATAGTATATTTTTTGTGCTCAGAAACTATCCTTAAATTTTTTTAAATATTATAATGGGTATGTGCTTAATGTATTTCAATTACAAACACACATATATGGTAAGTAAAAGAAATAAATGAATAGTGGGGTTTGTTTGAAAGGATATAATAATTAAAATGCGATGTTTACTTTTATGGTACGATATATAAAATAATTGAGGTAGGTCATCTAAGGCCAAATTATTTAATCATGTTTAAATGTCATTGTCTTGATACAGATCGAGGGTTTCAAGTTCATCCCTGACATAGAGTCACAAACATTAAATATAATAGTCTTATTGCATTGAATGAACCATTTATGTTGGAACATAATTCACATCAAGTTTATTATACAAATTACTATGATGATTCAAGAGATTTTAAAGATTGGGGTAGTGTAGTAAAAATTAAATATCATGAAAATTAGATTCACAAAAATGAAAATGGTCTTCTTGAAATGATTTTGTTTGAAATTTTTCAGGAAGAAACACCAAGTATATCTCTTACCCAATGAGATATAAATATGAATGATGAAACCCCTAGTTAAGGGCTGATGATATTTCTAATTGTGATAAAGTATTTACGGATGATGAGACTAAATTCCATATAGACATTGATGATGTTGGAGATGAAGATGGAGAAACTTTACGTGATGAAGATGAGCAAGAAGATAACAATTGATATATTACATTAAGTTATTTATTAGTTTTTTATATTTGAAACATATATTATCAATTATTTACATGTATGATTGTCTATTTTGGATGTCTGGACCTAGTGATCTATTGTGCTATTTCATTGATTCCTACAATTATTAGTTTTTTATATTTTATTTATATATTAGCAATTATTCATAGGTAAGAATATTATATACTACATGTTATTTATTTGTTTTTTATATTTTATGTACATATTTAAAATTATTTATGGGTAATATTATTTTTTTATTTTTCAGTTTTTATAATTATATATTTTTATAAAATGTTTCTTATCAATAAGATTATATTGGTCATATGGCTAGAGATGCTCCAAAAATTCTATTCCATTATCTTAGTATTCTTATACTTCCTGGTGATGAGCCCAATGCATATAATCCGTTGGATGTTGTTCCAATTAATAGGGTGTGAGGTCTTTCTTTCTTGATTATTTAGGAACCTGTTACATAGAGAAGTCCATCTCATTTTTAGATCCTCATTTATGGTGGTATGTTCATGTTTTTGGTAATTGTTTTGCATTATTTTTGTATTAATTTTGTTAATAATAATGGTATTTTTTTATTTGATCATTTTTTTACATTTATCTATTGGTAAGGATGATATGATGAAATGAAATTACTTTTATGATCCATCGGTATTGTGGGATTAGGTTCCTATTGCAGTTCATCACTAAATGTGTGACAACTATTCATTATGTTTTTAAATAATATATTGTATTTCAAATTTATTTAATTTGTGATGTTTTTTATATGTCTTGTAGGATTTATGGTCTCTTGTTGATGATAGTCTGATAGATCCAATCTAGGTGGCACAAAAGACAAGTATATGTGAATGTTTTCATCAGTTTTTACACAACCATAGAAATAAAGCCATTGATGGTGCTTTCACAACTTTTTTCAATCATTCTTGTGTCATTAATCGATATGACTATATCACAGCTCATGTATGGGATATATTATTCTTCTACTAGAAAGGATATTCTTTTAGAAGGATTTCATTACCTATATGTTATAATCGAGGGAGGAAAGAGGTTACGCATAGGGTCGGGAGTCATACATTGGGTATTCATCGATGAAAATTTGTAAGTAATATTATTTACAAAAATATATATTCATAAAATGTTAAATGTTTGATATATTATATTGCTTTTGACTAACCATTATTTTTTGTAGTTCAATGTTTATATGAATATATAAAATAATCCCTTATAGGGTAGCTTTTTGGTGATAGATATCACCATATTTTGTTTATAATTTTTTATTAAATTTTACCAGTATTGATATTATTATTATTCAAATTTCACAATAATTTTTATAGAAATGTATGAGACTCAAATTTCTCATTAATTAGAGTAAATCTAATAGAAAATAAGATTCCAATTGTCAATTAATTTTTGATGATGATTCTTGGATACATGTGACTACGAAAGGTGTCGAGAAAGGTTGGATAACTGGTATTGGTTCACGACTGAAACATACAAGTTATTATGGTACTTATGTGTTTTCATTAGTTATCTCTAAGGGAGAATGGGGAGAGTCATCATTGTCCATTTCACAGTATAAGGAGATGTTGAAATCCTAGGAAGAGTTGATTCATTGGATGTAGAGAGAGAGGGAGGATGAGTGTGAGAAGTATTTCGCGAGATATTAACAGATATTGCGGTATATGATATAGCTTGTGTGTGGTATTTTCATAGAGTTTATACAACCTGACTCTTCTAGTGACCCCCTTCCACCATATCATTCCTATTTAAGCACTTTAATTTTCTATTAATATTTTCTATTTTGGGGTAATAAAAATATTATGTGTGAAAAAATTAATAATGTTGTGTTTGTTTTTAATATTTTTAATATTTTAATTTTTTTGGTAATTGGTATTTTAATTTGATATATTATTATTAATTGTGAAGAATCCCTATCCATCACATTTGGGGTTTTTTAAATGATTCTGATTATTTGAGATGGATCCATTACAATCATTTATTCAAAAAAACATTCTTGTATTGTTTGTGAAGGATAATCAATTGACACAAATAATTATTTTTTGTGATGGGTCATTGAAAAAAATCATAATTGTGATATCATTTCATATGAGGGTCCCTTAGCTATGTTATTCCATCATAAAATATTATTAGTGATTTAAATCCATCACTAATGACCCATCACAAAAACATTAAACTCCAATTTTGAGTTTACATTATACACTTAATTATATTAAATTTTAAAGTTAGTATCATTTAAAATAATAACTTTGATTCCTAAAATTTCTCAAGGAACAAAAATTGGGAAGAATTTAAGTTAAATATTTCATTTATTAGTTGGGTTTTTATTTTATTAATTTTTGTCAATATATATTAAATTGAATGATTAGTAATTAATTAGAGTAATACTAAATGTGATTTTCATTGTAAGTTTGGAATGATCCTGAGTTTGGTCTTACCTGTATATGTGTTGGAAGTTTTTGTTTAATTAAATTATTTATTTCTTATATTATTATGGTATTATTTTAATTAAATTAAATTTTGTGATCTATGAACCCCCATTTTGACATTATTGTGTACATGCTAGTGTTTCGAAGGATTATTCTACAAAACCTTAAACTGCTGGTTCCCCTTACTTACATGAGAGTGTACGTTTGTGAAGGATATAGATCACTATAAGAGGAGGTGGTTTGTGACCCATTCATAGATAGATACAATCAAGGATATATTCAAGATAATGTTGATATAATATATATTGAGAACAACTAATTCTTAAAGAGTTATTTGCCCTAAGGTAAATGTCGATTCATCACTACTTAATAAACTAACAAGTATACAAATCTCAGGAAAATTTCACATCATCATTTTGTTTTTTTTCATTTATTTATTTATTTATGTGATACATGATTTATTTGGATTATTAGACCCAATCAATTAGTATAAATAAATTAAGATAAATTTATAAATAAAATAAAATAATTAAACCATATAAGTTTATTTTATTGGAAATAGTTGATTATTTAAGCAAGTTAAAAATAAAGTAATTAATAATGGTTAAAATAAGATAACTCATACAAGTAAAATTAAAATTAGTAAATTATATTATAAAAAACTGTTAAAAATTATATAAGATTCATATGAAATTGGCAAGAATGTGAAGAATATGATAAATAATATTTACGTATAATGTAACGTCATGTCCTTTAATGAAGGTAAAAATCATTTTTTAGATTAAATAATTAGGATCTTATAATGTTACCTAATTGATTCATAGAGGTCAAGATGGTGTTCGAGTCCTGTTTAGATCCTAGAGCCTAAATTTTCTGAGAAGTATACTAGGTCACATGGCTAGGAGAAACTGTGCTGCCCAACCCACATAGTTTCCCTATCACTGATGGGGAACTAATGAAGGGATAAGGGGGTGTTATGAGTTTTCTACAACTGTGAAAACCCCAGTGCACATCCATGTGGGTTGAAAAGTTTTTTCAGATAGTGAGATCTACATATCTCACACATGGTTATCCAAATCGTGCGACCATCCCATGCATAGTCTTATGTGGGTAGTGCCTTGGCACACAATTGGCACACAGTTTGTCCAACCATTCAGCCAAACCTTGTTCCCTTATCTATGTGGGTGAAATTACAAAATTTCAATTAAAAATTTTAAACACATCACTCTAAGGTTGGTAGTCTATATTTTATTTCTAAATGTTTTAGTGTTTTCATAGATCCTTTTTTTGTCATACGATTTCCATTAACACACATTTCCTTGAAATTATTTAATTATCTTTAAGTTGATATATTCATGATGTTACACTCATGTTGATCCTTTTTATGTAATTAGAGGATTAATACATCAACCATGGTCACCCCTTTGGGTGTTCTGGATTGAAATTTCCCTTTATACTAAATGATTAAATTACAAGAACACTTCTTATGTTTCATCAAGAACTGTAAATTGTTTTCTCAAACATATACATAATTTCATTGCATCCAAAAAACCTGAAAAGTGCTTTAAATATAATGAAATTGAATTACCATGGATCAAATAAATAAATTCATTGTTTATATTGAATGGATTTTTTCATTATGGTTTTACTTACATGAAATAATTAAATGGATTAAATTGAATAAATGCTAATGGGTGGAAGGGCCCTGTCAATTGTTTCATGGTTGTTACATTTGTTAATATGGCTTACATAAATTATGGATCTGCCAGAATTTATATTAGACATGATTATTATAATACTAGAGTGGTGACCTCTTTGGTAGATACTATTATTTTTTTTATTCCCTTGAGATTTCATGTAGATAAATGGTTAAGGGACTTGTTGAGCTTAATGTTTCACTATCCCTTACATTGGGTCTTGGGCCTGATGTATCACACTGTTATACTAATATCTATGTGATTCAAATAATGTTACACAATCCTTCTTTAGGATGTTTATAATGAAATCATATCCCAACAATCTTGAGTTTTGAGCATGACATATCACACTATTATACTAATATCTGTGTGATGCAAATAATGTTACACATTCCTTCTTTAGGATGTGTATAATGAAATCATATCCCAACAATATTGAGTTTTGAGCATGATGTATCAAATTCATTATGAGATATAGGGAATGTACCATCTATTGGATCTTATCAGTTAGTTTAGACAGGTTATGGAAATCCGAGTTATGCCTTGGTCTATCTAGAATCAATTATCTAGGTATATGTATAATTATATAAACAAGTACATACTTTATATTTTTTGACACATTATATAACTATATTATATATATTTCTACTATATATATGTATGGTTATCAATTAGACTCATTTTGGCATATGTTGAAGTAGGTGAAGTCCATCAGGTGTCCAATAGGAACCTAATCTAATTTTTATTTATTTATTTACAGCAATTATTATCACACATTATTACCCACACACATCCTAGCTATGTACACTTCTTTTATTACTTCTAGAGATTGTTAGAGGTGGCCTACTTGGATTTTATCTCATACGCTACCTGGTCTCCCTTTGGAAACCAAGTAGATTACTTGTCTACATGTATGGATATGGTAAAGATCCATTCTATATATATATTTTATTTTATTTACTTATTGTAGTGTCATAGGAGTAGAGGGATTCGAATATGTTCAAGATTCTTATAGGGTAGTCTTTTGTCCTATTTTATTTTTTTTATTTTTATATTTCATATTTTATACGGTTGTTCTCTATTTCACCATTTTGTATATCAGTATTCCATGAAATCACATGGTATATGACTTATCCTATTAGAATTTTTATTGTTATAGTTCATGATTATTTACATTTCCATAGTTTATATATATATATTATATTCTTATTTTTAATATGGTGGGTTACTGGTCCATTACCCGTAGTCAATGTTTATATAATGTTTATAATATTTTCTATTATCTATTTTATAAATTGTTCCACTCCGATATGAGGAAAAGATCTCCCCACCGAACCACCTTGACACTGTCACAACTATTTGGCAGCCTCTGGCATATTGGGAGGCACACATGAGGTTATGTGACCCACCGGCATAGGGCACAGGTTATGTGGATACTAGGTCAGGATGTTACAATGTGGCATTAGAGGAGTTTTTTTTTCTATTTTTGTAATATTTGGGTGTTATAAAGTAGAATAGTACATGATGAAATTTGGTAATTATCACGTTCCAAGGATTATCTAACCCATGTACAAGGGAAACCCAAATTACCTGGGATAGATAATTGTAGTTAATTATTATGCTTATTAATTTTGATATGACATCGCCATTGGGTGATAAATATGACTTATGATTCTATTATTATTGTTGTTATTTATATAGGATTTCTATTACCAATTCCCAATGAAATGATGGAATTCATTACATAAATCATTACAGGAACAAATAGGAATAATATTCCATTCATTTTTCGATGTCACGTCAATATTCTATGTGAATTTTCATATCACATATTATTTGTTCCAAGATTATATATTGATATATGATTAAATTTCTTATAGGAATGAGAGAAAATAATTGAAACTTATTGTTTATCCATTATCCTAACATCTTTTTACTAAATAGGATATAAAAACACCATGAGTTTTCAGTTATAGAATATTGAACTTTTGAACATTGGTTGCATGGGCTGGAACATGTTATGGTTAGGAATAAGTGGATTCCACATAGAATTTTATAAGTAGTATGTGACCATATACATTGGAAATAGTGATTAATTTAATACATCTGTTTAAAGAGATTTCAAGATATAAATGATAAAAAAGATGAAAATTAATACGATTTTTAAAGTGAAATGGTTATCCTATAAGCATGATATAAGACCTAGACCCAAACTCAGCCTTTGTAGTGGGTAGTTGGGAGTAACATACATTCTTGTGGCATGTTATTGTCCTTCTCGATCACCTATACCTGGATTCTAAAGTAGGTAAAATGTGTGAACTATTCATAGGAAGCTTGTGTACATTTCATAGTTAACTTTATGTAATCATTATAGTTGTTAAGATCTATTATAATGTGTTGGTATGGAATTGTATAATCATTCCACCATGATAGAATCATGTCGTATGTTCTGATGGGGATGAAGACAATGTAATGGGTGTGGTGGGCCATGAGTTCCTAGTGATTCCTGGTGTAGTGAAACCTATGGCACATATTCATATTCATTATATGGGTAACAACGCCAAGTTCCATGATGGATTTGTATGCAAGGTGAAAAATATGAAAGGTGTCTCTCAGGCTACCCCAATGATAGAATGTTTCACTCTATAGATCCATTAGCATCATCCTCCCACATATTCAGGGGATGGGGGAACAAATGCTGCATAGTATTAGCATGATGCTATTCATTTTATATTCGATCATTTTGATATGACTCAATAGATGAGGGTTAAACATACTTCTTAGATTCTATGTGGATCTACCAAGAGAAGATGGGATTTTATTACCAATGATGATTAGCATCGAGATGTGGTCTGAGTATAGTTTTAGACGATGTTTTATGACTACTTCTTTACAAATACTTTGTGGGATGGTCAGGTTTGAGAGTTGATGAGCCTAAAGAAAGGATCCATGTCTAAATGAAGCATTCCACTTGCATTACTGATATGAAGATGTTTCTGCCAACTCAATCTGATGATGATCTTATGACCTCCATGAGATTTGAGGATGGGCTTATATACACCATCTGATCATAGGACAATGTTTATAGGCAAACTACTATGTTTGATATACTCAACCAAGACCTTATTACTGAGAGAAATCTAAGGGAAGTTGGTGGGGGTAACTAGTGTGGTTCATCACTTAGACCTACCAGTGGTTCTTCAGGTGGAGACAAGCATTGCATCAAGGTTTATTATGGGGGAAGAAGTAGTCAGGATGTTCATAATGATATGTTTATTATCTACCTTTATTGTGGGAATCTAGGAAATAGGAAACCCCAATGTTTATGGTATCTAAATTAATTTTTAAGATACAGAAGGATGGGGAATATCAAGAACATATTTAGGACTCTTCCATCAGTGCATAGAGAGAAAGGGGCCTACACCTACCCCATGTTTCATAGCAGAGACAGTGGTATCTAACCAAGTAGGCACCTAGAATACCACTTACCAATCCTACCATGGTGGTAGATGGGGAAAATGATTTTAGATGCCATATTATCATCACCAGAAGAGTGGGATGGCATATGGAAGTCAGGTTGTAACTCATAGCCATGATACATGCCAATTATATGCAGTGTATCCTATATCAGAGGAGCAGACCATCATACTATCAATAGTTTGAGGTAATATTATAGTTGCCTATACATTATTTTCTACTTTTTTTAATAATGGAATTCCATTTTTTATATATGTGTTGATCATGGAGAGTATTTCATTGAAATAGAACACTTATGTGGCATGATAAAGCCCAATACCTTGTTGGGTATCTAATCTGAGTGCGTAGGCTATTGTAAGGAACATCACCTTGAGATAGTTTGATATATCATCAAGGGGAATCTATTCTTCCTTGAAATGATAGAAATTGATGTCTCATTGGGATGAATTGGTTAGTCCACTATCAGGATCATATTGAGTTTTATATCCACTACTACAACTTGTCCTTTTATCAGTGCTAAAAACCAACATTAACAGTGCTAGAAAAGAACTGATAAAGGACCCCCTTTATCAGTGCTTATTTTTGCGCTGATAAAGGTATCCTTTATTAGTGATTTTCGGGGAGTAGATAAAGGGGACCCCCCTTTATCTACACCGGAATTAACAGTGATTTTCAAGCACTGATAAAGGGGTGCCTTTATCAGCTCTACCTTGAGAACTGATAATAGGGCCCTTTATCAGCGCTCTTTTAGCACTGTTAAAGGGTTCCTTTATCAATGCTCAAAATTGCACTGATAAAGGCACCTTCCCCTGCACCAGCACCTGCACACCTACACAAACCATCACACCTTCACAAACTAGAACACCTGCACAAAATAACACCTGCACACCTATACAAAATAGCACCCGCACACAATATTTTGACAAACAATGCTATATAAATTTACATAACATCATGAATACAAAAAAACACACTGCTATATACATTTCAAACAATGTTTTACATGGTTACAATTACAATTATCCAACAATAGTTATAAACATTAATGTTTTATCCTTTTATATCCGTGATCCTCCCCCAAAAATTGTATTCCATGGTATTTTTTGCTGAACAAAGCATCCAAACTCAAGGAAAAAAAGTCACCTATATAAGAAAACAAATATTATGTTAGTAATACAATAATGAAATAAATTAAAACATTAATATGGAAATGTGAAACCAAAATATGGAAATGATAAACTCAAATGTTTTCATTACGATAACAATGAAATAGAATAATGTTAAATCAATATTTTTTTGGTTGATTTATCTCATTTAATAAATACTTATTCTTTATCTAATGAAATAATTTACCGGTCACACCATGAATCAGATTGAGGTGTGGTTGATTCGTACACGTCACAAATGACTCATGGATCGTTGTCCTAATGTATCAAAACAATCCGAACGTGTTTACTCAGTTTTCAGTATGTCACTTGTGTTGCTTTCTAAAGTTAATGTCAATTTGAAACTGATAGGACACTTTTAGCCATACCGGTCACACCGTGCATCGGATTGTAGTGTGGTTGATTACTACACCTCAATAATGACTCATGGATCACATTCCTAAAGTATCAAAACCATCCTAATGAGTTGTCATGGTATTTCATATGTCACTTGTGTTGTTTTCTAAAGTTTATGTCAATTTAAAACTAATACCAGACAATTTTAGCCATACCGGTCACACTGTGTGTCAGATTGAGGTGCGGTAAATTCTTGCACATCACAAACCACTCATGGATTGTTTTCATAAAGTATCAAAACAATCCAAATGTGTTTTCTTGGAATTCCCTATGTCAGTAGTTTTTTTTCTAAATTTATGTCAATTTGAAACTCATATCAGACACTTTTAGCCATACTGGTCACATAGTGTGTCGGATTGAGGTACGATCAATTCTTAAACGTCCCAAATGACTCATGGATCGTTGTACTAAAGTATAAAAACAATCCGAATGCGTTTTCTTGGTATTCTGTATGTCAGTATTCTTTTTTTCTACAGTTTATGTCAAGTTGAAACTGATATCAAACACTTTTAGCCATAACGGTCACACCGTGCGTCCGATTGAGGTGTGGTTGATTCTAACACATAAAAAATGACTCATGCATCGTTTTCCTAAAGTATCAAAACAATCCGAATGCGTTTTATTGGTTTTCTGTATGTCACTTGTGTTGTTTTCTAAAGTTAATGTCAAATTGAAACTGATATCAGATACTTTTAGCCATACCGGTCACACCGTGTGTCAGATTGAGGTGCTGTAAAGACATACACCTCAAAAATGACTCGTGGATAGTTTTACTAAAGTATAAAAACAATATGAACGCATTTTCTCTGTATTCTGTATGTCACTTGTGTTGTTCTCTAAAGTTTATGTCAATTTCAGACTGATATCAGACACTTTTAGCCATACTGGTCACACCGTGTTTCAGATTGAGGTGAGGTCATTTCTTACACATAAAAAATGACTCATAGATCGTTTTCCTAAAGTATCAAAACAATCAAAATGTGTTTTCTTGGAATTCCCTATGTTAGTAGTTTGTTTTCTAATGTTTATGTCAATTTTAAACTCATATCAGACACTTTTAGCCATATCGGTCACATCGTGTGTCAGATTTAGGTGAGGGCGATTTTTACATGTCAAAAATGACACATAGATAGTTTTCATAAAGTATCAAAACAATCTGAACATGTTTTCTTGGTATTCCATATGTCAGTAGTGTTGTTTTCTAAGGTTTATGTCAAATTTAAACTGATATCTGACACTTTTAGCCATACTGGTCACACCGTGAGTCGGATTGATATACAGTCAATTCTTACTCCTCAAAAATGATTCATGGATCGTTTTCCTAAATTATCAAAGCAATCTGAATGTGTTTGCCGAGTTTTTCGTATGTCACTTGTGTTGTTTTCTAAAGTTGATGTCAATTTGATACTGATATCAGACTCTTTTAGCCATACCGGTCACACCGTGTGTTGGATTGAGGTGCAATCGATTAGTACACATCAAAAATGACTCATGGATAGTTTTCCTAAAGTATCAAAACAATACAAATGCATTTTCTTAGTTTTACGTATGTCACTTGTGTTGTTTTCTAAAGGTAATGTCAATTTAAAACTCTTATCAGACACTTTTAGCCATACCGCTCACACCGTGCGTCATATTGAGGTGCAGTTGATTCTTAAACATCAAAAATGACTCATGGATCACTTTACTAAAGTATCAAAACAATCCAAACATGTTTTATTGGTTTTTTGTATGTTAGTAGTGTTGTTCTCTGAAGTTAATGTCAATTTGAAACTGATATCAAACACTTTTAGCCATACTGGTCACACTGTGCATCAGATTGAGGTGAGGTCAATTTGTATACCTCAAAAATGACTCATGGATTGTTTCCCTAAAGTATCAAAACACTCCGAACGTGTTTTATCTGTATTCCCTATGTCACTTGTGTTGTTTTCTAATGTTTATTTCAATTTCAAACTGATATCGGACACTTTTAGCCATATCGGTCACACTGTGCATCAGATTGAGGTTAAGTCAATTATTACATGTCAAAAATGACACATGAATCATTTTCCTAAAGTATCAAAGCATATGAATGTGTTTTCTTAGTATTCCGTATGTTAGTAGTTTGTTTTCTAAAGTTTATGTCAATTTGAAACTCATATCAGACACTTTTAGCCATACCGGTCACATCGTGCATCAGATTGAGGTGTGGTCAATTCTAACATGTTACAAATGAATAATGAATAATTGTCGTAAAGTATCAAAACAATACAAACGTGTTTTGTTAGTATTTCGTATGCCAGTAGTGTGGTTTTCAAAAGTTTATGTCAATTTGAAACTGATATCAGAGACTTTTAGCCATACTAGTCACACCGTGCGTCAGATTGAGGTGTGGTCAATTATTACACATCAAAAATGACTCATGGATAGTTTTCTTAAATAATCAAAACAATTCAAACGTGTTTTCTCAGTTTTCCGTATGTCACTTGTGTTGATTTCTAAAGTTAATGTCAATTAGAAACTGATATAAGACACTTTTAGACATACCAGTCACACCATGCATCAGATTGATGTGCGGTCAATTCAGACACGTCAAAAATGACCCATGGATCATTTTTCTACAGTATCAAAACAATATGAACACCTTTGATTGGTTTTCCGTATGTCAGTTGTGTTGTTTTCTAAAGTTAATGTTAATTTGAAATTGATATCGGACACTTTTAGCCATACCGGTCACACCATGTGTTGGATTGAGGTAAGATTGATATGATAACGTCAAAAATGACTCATAGATCGTTTTCCTAATGTATCAAAACAATCTGAACGTTTTTCTCAGTTTTCCATATGCTAGTAGTGTTGCTTTCTAAATTCAATATCAATTTGAAACTAATATCATACACTTTTAGCTATACCGATCACACCGTGCGTCAGATTGAGGTGCGGTCAATTCGTACACCTCAAAAATGACACATGGATCATTATCCTAAAGTATTAAAACAATACGAACGTGTTTTCTTGGTATTCCGTATGTTAGAAGTGTTGTTTTCTAAAGTTAATGTCAATTTCAAACTCATATCAGACACTTTTAGCCATACCGGTCACACCGTGTGTCATATTGAGGTGCGGTCAATTCCAACACGTCAAAAATGACTCATAGATCGTTTTCCCAAAGTATAAAAATAATCCGATCGCGTTTTCTCGGTTTTCTCTATGTCACTTGTGTTGTTTTCTAAAGTTAATGTCAATTTCAAACTAATATCATACACTTTTATCCATATCGGTCACACTGTGCGTGGATTGAGGTGTGGTCAATTCGTACACGTCACATATGACTCATGGATCGTTTTCCTAAGGTATCAAAACAATCTGAAAATGTTTTCTCGGTTTTCTGCATGTCACTTGTGTTGTTTAATAAAGTTTATGTCAATTTGAAACTGATATCAGACACTTTTAGCCATACCGGTCACACCGTGTGTCGGATTGAGGTGCGGATTATTTTTACACCTCACAAAGGACTCATGTATCATTGTACTAAAGTATCAAAACAATCCAAATGTGTTTGATCGGTTTTCTATATGTCACTTGTGTAGTTTTCTAAAGTTAATGTAAATTTGAAACTGATATCAGTCACTTTTAGCCATAACAGTCACACCGTGTGTAGGTTTGAGGTTCGGTCAACTTTTACACGTCAAAAATGACTCATGGATCGTTTTCCTAAAGTATCAAAATAATCCAAATGCATTTTCTCGGTTTTCTGTATGTCACTTGTGTTGTTTTCTAAAGCTAATGTCAATTTCAAACTGATATCAGCAAATTTTAGCCATACCGGTCACACCATGCGTTGAATTGAGGTGTGTTTGATTCTTACACCTCAAAAATTACTCATGGATCATTGTGATAAAGTATCAAAACAATCCGAAAGCATTTTCTTAGTATTCCATATGTCAGTAGTGTTGTTTTCTAAAGTTAATGTCAATTTCAAACTGATATAAAAAACATTTAGACATACCGGTCACACTAGATATCTGATTGCGTACAGTCAATTAATACACCTCACAAATGTCTCATGGATTGTTTCCATAAAGTATCAAAACAATACGAACATGTTTTTTTTCGTATTTCGTATGTCAGTAGTGTTGTTTTCTAAAGTTAATGTCAATTTCAAACTGATATCAGACACTTTTATCCATACTTGTCTCACTGTGTATCATATTGAGGTGAGACCGATTAGTACATGTCTGAAATGACTAATGGAACATTTTACTAATGTATCAAAACAATCCAAACATGTTTTCTTGGTTTTCCATATGTCGTTAGTGTTGTTTTCTAAAGTTAATGTCAATTTGAAACTGATATTAGACACTTTTATCCATACTGGTCACACCATATGTCGGATTGAGGTGTGGCCGATTCTTACACCACAAAAATTACTCATGAATCATTGTCCTAAAGTATCAAAACAATATGAATTCGTTTTATTGCTATTATGTATGATATTAGTGGTGTTTTCTAAAGTTAATGTCAATTTAAAACTGATATCAGACCCTTTTACCCATACTGTTCACACCGTGCATCGGATTGAGGTGCGGTCAATTATTACACATCAAAAAGGACTAATGGATCATTTCCCTAAAGTATCAAATCAATCCAAATGTGTTTGATCTGTATTCCGTATGTCAGTAGTGTTGTTTGCTAAAGTTTATGTCAATTTGAAACTGAAATCAGACACTTTTATCCATACTTGTCACACCGTGTGTCAGATTGAGGTGTGGTTGATTATTAGACTTCAAAAATGACTCATGGATCATTTTCCAAAAGTATAAAAACAATCCGAAGGTGTTTGTTCTATTTTCTGTATGTCACTTGTGTTGTTTTCTAATGTTTATGTCAATTTGGAACTAATATCAGACACTTTTATCCATACCAGTCACACCGTGCGCCAGATTGAGGTGCAGTCGATTTGTACACCTCACAAATGACTCATGGGTCATTGTCCTAAAGTATCAAAACAATCCAAATGCATTTTCTCAGTTTTCTGTATGTCAGCAGTTTTTAAGAGTCTCTCATTAAGTTATTCTTTACTTGAAACTCAAATCATTTCCAAAACTATTTTTCATAATATAAGGATAAGAAACATAAGAAAGGGTGATCATTGATGCTCAATAAGTTTAAAAAAGGGAGATATCAATGATTATATAAAGATAACTTAATTAGTAGGAATTCATCTTCATTTTCCTATTTTTTTACATTCATCCATCAGGTACACTGCCCATTCATTTCTAAACACATCTATATCATCTTGTGAATAGGATTTTTTGCGACAGTCATAGTAGTACTGAAAAAATATAATTACACAAAGAATTAATAAATATTTCAAATGAACTATTAATTATTTTCAAAGGTACCTCTTCAGGGATGCTAGTTTGTTCATGAAATATGATCTCTTTTATAAATTTACAATTATAATAACCACAGTCCTTTCAGTTTGTTTGTTTCAGACACTATAAAAACATCGAAAAATATAAGTAATATATTTTGATCTGTATTTGGATAGTTCAATATAATTATATATACCCTGATACTTTTCCATTTGTAGATCTCATGTGCCTTGTAGTCCTCAGACCCTAGATTTATTCTAGCCATTAGACGATATTCATACACCGCCCTATCATAACAGAATCCTTATTAGAAGATAACATAAATTATATAACTAGATATTTAGTTCTAAAATTTTAGATCTAGTGTATTAAAAATTGACAATCACCATCATGTGTGGTCGTTTTGTTGGATATCCATGCAGTGAATCCAGAAAATAAATGTTTGAATTATCCAAATTGACTAAAATGAGCATCCAATGCTTCCTAAAAACACAAAAAGGAATTAGTAATTATAGAATTGAAAATATAATTGATATGATTAAAATGTCGAGTTTTACCCCTGCAACTTTGGTATTAAAAAGAGCATATCAGTCATAATATTCCATTGAAACGTTCGGAGCAGGTTTGACATTAATTCAGCCTGAAAATTGGAATCTATTTCTTTTTGTTGTGTAGACATGATGTGACGAATAACACGACCAAATTTGTATTCATGGGCAAATCCCTTCAATTGTTTTTCATATATACGCCTGAGAAAAATATGAAATGTATTTAACTATAATTATCATAGTTTATCAGCTTCTATAAAATCAAATCATGAAAACATACCTCATGTATACATTTATAACTGAGGTGCCTAGCCAGTCGTATGTGATGATTTCAGCAACAATGTCAGTACTAATGAAATATAATGTTTCCTCTCTGTACATATATTTTTCATAAACAATTGTGTGATTATTTCTGCCTTTCATTTTCGTATCCACATGATCTTACAATGTTATTAAATGTGGATATAGAACAGGTAGGGTGAAGGTGCCCTCATTAGATCGGTTTGATCTGTTGGTTGATCCTTTTGAGCCGTTATTTCATTTTAGATCCTTACTTTTGTCCTTCTGTAATAACATTCATTGGTTCATCCCTTTTCTGATTAAATGTTAAAGGTTCTTCTTGGGAAATTAATTGGAAATGAATACCTCCTGGTTGACATATTTTTTACATGATTAGACGGCCATGCAACAAATGTTCCAACAGCTTTTTCAACCGTATGAATGTTTTTATCGTCATTTGGAATGGGTAGCTCGGCGCTCAACTAATGATATAAATTAATCGACACTTTGACAAGACCGATTAGAAGTGGCCTAGAGTGTAGCATTTCATTCTGCATATTGAACACTGTAGCCCTCACTACAAGGCGATGGGTGGGAGTTGACAGATGTAAATCACAATCATTTTCACCCTAAATAATATCATTAAAAGAAAGGTATCAGTGTCTATGTGATTCAAATTTCACAGAAACAAATATTAGAACATTGATTACCTCAGTTAAGTCAGGTCTTTGAGGGGAATGGATCACCTCAAAGCTGGTGGGGTGTGGGGTGGGTTGTTCATGAGTTGTTTCTTCTCTTCTCCTCTCCCCTGTCAAAGTTTCTAGAAACTCTCCTTGACTTTTGAATTATTCTTCAAGGGTAGCTAGTCTATCTCTCATAATTTTCATTTCTTTAGTTTGTTCCTCCTCTTGTTTTTTTTTTTCTGAAAATATGTTCGGGGTGTCATCCCAAAACCCGCACCTCTGACGCAGCCATACTGTTTTGGCTGTTTCAAGGCCGCTGAAAGTATGTCCGCATCTGGTGCAGGTGTTATTGATTCCTATGAATATTTCAAATAGAAAATATGGGAAAATAAGTAATCATTGTGATGTAATAGTGATTTAAAGCAAAAAAAAATACATTATGTCATACTTACACATGTTTCCCACACTTTTTGTGTGTTTTCATCTACCAGTTTCCCCTCTTTATTAACACGAGCCTCCTTTAATAGAACATGGTGTGGGATGGAAGTGGCTTGGGATTTTGATTCATCAATCTACATATAAACTGAGAATCATGGTTAAAATGTTGTTTTATGTCACATAAAATTATTACAACACTTTAAAAATATGTACCAATTGTTTTTCAATTGAAGCGTACCCCAACCTTACTTTACGGTAGGGGTACGCTGGTTTTGTTGCCCGTTATTTATTTTCAGAACTCAGTTGCTGTTTCATAAATAAAAAACTGTCAATCAATGTGATGAATACAAGAAACGTTAAACAACATGTTACCAAACACAATGTACATGAAAAGTCTGCTCTGCATGACGGTTGTAAAACACATCCCACGCTCCTTTGGATATCAAGTGTGAATAAATACGAGGTGGGGGCGGCTTGTTTTTCCCTTCAGTATCTTTTAGATGAAATTTCGTTAAAATGGTGTGAAAGCCTCTATGAACCCTTCCTGCCAGTCTTAATACATATTCTTTCTGCGGTACATAAACTATAAATGAACTCTACAAGAGATTATGTAGAGTTAGTCAATATTTCAATATTTTATTTAATTTTATTTTAATAAATTAAATAAATGATATCGTAATGTTACTGTAATCTCTTCCCACATTAATGTTTTCAGCCGGCTGAAAACATGGTGCCACGAATCTATTTCAATCGGCACATGTTGTCGAGTGACAATTCCAATGTAGCTACTAAACATGGCTTTGTTGGGGTTTACATGCTGGCCTCGCTTATTCCATCCCACCTCATATTTGATGCCTTTTTCCTTTGACTTAAGGATTTTGGCTAAAACTGTCAAACAACAAGGCACCTGTTTTTTTGACGATGAGGTTTCATTGCCTACCATTTCCTTGGTTTCTGCATCATCATTATGATACTCTGAAGTGCTAGCATCCACACTGGGATCAACAACAATAGGTTGAGAAACCTGTTGTACCTTAGAAGTGGTACTAGCAGCAACAAGTTGAGAAACCTGTTATACCTCAGTAGAGGGACCAGCTGGAACAGGTTGAGAGACCTGTTGTACCTCAACTGTGGGACCAAATACAATAGGTTGAGAAACCTGTTGTGTCTTGGGATTGGGTACATCAGCAGGTGCAGAAGTCATTATCTGCAGAAGTGGTTTAACATTTAATTTAGATCACATAAAAGCAGAAACGGATATATAATAACATAATGTTACAAAATCTATATTACATTAAAAAATAACCTGATTATTGAATTCTATTTTTTTAAAGGATGAAGGGATTTGACCCCTTTATTGACTATCCATATCCCTTCATTGTGGTCTCCTCTAACATACAAAACATCATCTACATTGGGACCACTACGAAATGATTGCGAAGCCACAATGAAAGGGCCATACTCCGTTGAATTTTCATCTGACCCTTTAGTTGTTTTGGTCGATAACAGAACAATTGACCTATTTCGGTTTGCGGGATCTGGAACATAAAATACTTGCACTGCCTATGATGCCATTATAAATGGTTTGTCTTTCTCCCCTTCCATACTTAAATCAACTTTCACGAATCCCAATTCAATAATTTTAACAACACTCCTGTTATCAACCAACTTGCATTGAAAAATCGGAACTTGGAATTACGTATAATCCAACTCCAATATTTTCTTGATGATGCCAAAGTATGACATATTCTCATAATTTGGATTTCTATCCTTAGCACCGGAAGCATGCTTCGCTTTAGCCACAAGTGTAACCCCACTATTTTACATGGTACTGTCTTCATCATGTTCATTATTATAAAATGTATAACCATTAACTACATAAGAATTTTAAGATAATACATACACACTTGGTCCTCCGGCTAGCCATAAAAGTCGGCCTGAAATTGACTCTGGATTTTCATCTGACTTAGTAAAATTATGGTCCCAAAACCGTCCTACAAACTGTCGATTATGTGTATCTGATAGCCATTTTTCAGCCATATATGGATTCAAATGACTAAGAATTTCATTTTGGGTTTCAACATATGGGTCAACATTGAAATTGTTATTCAAAACATAAAGGTGGACCTGCTCTCGATCTGTAATATTGAATGTGACAACCTGTCTTCCTGAAATTCCTTCACTCTCAAGCCACCCAGTGTGATGAGATTTCAGTAGGCCAATGCTTTCCACACTAGATAGGTATTCTGTATAGAATAGAATGAATTCCTCAACAATATATCGCACCGTAATACAACCCTCTGGCCGACATCGATTTTTCACATAACATTTCAAAATATTCATAGACCATTCAATGGGGTACATCCATATGTAATGTACATGACCACATAGTTGAATCCATCTCACCAAGTGGACCATCAAATGAACCATCATATCAAAAAATGAAGGCGGGACGAACATTTCTAATTCACATAATATGACGAAAATTTCTCTTTCCATAGTTGGCTATTTCGTCGGGTCTATAACTTGGCTGCATATAGATTTGAAGAAGAAACATAGTTTCATTAATGTATGGAAAAAATTCTTGGGAAAAATGAAACATAAAGAAATAGGAATGAGATCTTACATCAAAACATGGAAGTCATGTGATTTCAGACCTTTTAACTTCAAATCTCTCATTGAAATGAGCTTCCTGATATTTGACGAATACCCCTCTTGAACCTTTACATCATTCATGAAGTTGAAAAACTGATATCTCTCCTGCCTAGAAAGAGTGTTAGAGGCAAGAGGAAGAAATGTTCATCATTCACCCTTCACTGGTGCCAACTCTTCTCATATTCTTATATCAACCATGTCCAACTTAGCCTTAATTCCATCATTTGTTTTTCCATGTGTATTTAGAAATGTGCTGATGACACTATCAAATTCATTTTTTTCTACATGCCTAACATCAAGAAATGTCTGACATACATACATTTCTAGTATGGTAATTAAAAAAAATTATCTCTTTTTCCTACCAATTTTCGTAAGGTTTTTCGAATCTAGTTTACCAAAAGTAGTGTCTACATTTTTAACTTTCTCAAACAATTGATCGCCTGTTAGTGGAGACGGTGCTGTATGTTCTTCTAAACTTCCATCGAATGATGTCGTCCAAGATCAGTACTTATGTCGTCGGGGTAGAAATCAGTGATGTCCTAGAAGCACGTTTTTCAATGAATGTTTCAGCCTCATTGATTGTGTACCTTGTTCATAAATAGGACACCCTTGTGTTCCTTTAATGCTACATCCTGACAAATTTCCATAAGTAGGGAAGTCATTTATCATCCCGTACAACATGGATCTCAAAGTGAAATCTACTTTTTTGTAAGCATCATACAATGTAACACCTGAATCCCACAATAATTTCAAATATTCAATCAATGGAGCTAAATAAACATTAATACCATTACCTGGTTGATTTGGTACTGATATAAGCATAGATAACATGATGTATTTTCGTTTCATTCATAGCTACAATGTTAAGTTATAATTTACCAACATAATCAGCCATGTACTGTGACTGTTGCTTTGAAAACCGAAAGGTTTCACTCCATTTGTAGATAACGCAGGATGATGTTTTCTCAACACATTTCCAAATTCAGGATACTCATGGTCAATTCTCTTCCACTGAGGAGAGTCTTCTGGGTGATGTAGTATCCCATCTTTAATTTTGGTATTTTCATGCCATGTCAATTGTCCTGTAGTCTCCTCACTTCCATATAGGAACCTAAACAATGGAATGATTGGAAAGTACCATATAAATTTAGTAGGAATGGATTCATCTTTCTTATATCAAGAAGCACCACACTTTGGGCATTTATTAAGTTATTTATGGTCCTTGCAAAACAGTATACAATCATTCGGGGAGGCAAGTATTCATTCAGAGATAAAACCCATCGAGCATAGCATTCGTTTGGCGTTGTATGTTCAGCTCGTGAGCTTATTATCTTCTGGGTGCATATCATTCAAGAGAGAAAGTAGTTCTTTAAAACTAGTGTCACTCCACCCGTTGTCTGCTTTCAAATTATACAGCTTCAATATATCTGACAGTGCTGTATATTTATTGCAACTAGCATACAATGACATCTTTGCTCAAATTTTTAACTTCTCAAACTATTTTGGGAAATCACAAAGTTCATCTTCAATGGTCCTTGTCATTTCCTCAATATGATCTTCATCATCATTCACATTTGTAATCACATCCTCCATACAGTCATCTTCATTTTTGATACTTGTAATCATATCAGATGATCCATAAAACACAGTGTTATCCCAACCACTACCGACATTCATTGTTTCCCCATGTTTATTTCAACATGTATAACTCTGATCTATTCCATGACAGATCAAGTGTTCTTACAACTACTCTGGACTAATTTTTTTTGAATAAAAACAACGTAAACACGGACAAAGGATTTTAGAAGGGTCATATGTATGATCTTTTGAAAACTTGATAAACTCTTTCACACCTTCATTATACTCTTTCGTCAAACGATTGGAATTCATCCATTATTTATTTATATTCATCCTATTTAAAATCCAAAGGATGGGTATATAAGTTAGGGGAGAAGGAATATGAGTATAATTTAGATAAAAAACTAGATACTTTAAAAATGGTGGGGGGGGCGTGCTCATTAATGAACGCACAATGTTTTGTGTGGTTTAGGTGGTGTTGTGTTTCCCATTTAGTTTTTAATAGGTTATTCCTAATTATATTAAAGTGAATAATTAATTATAAGTTTCTAAAATTAATTATTTGGGAATTGTGCCTTGAGATTGGGTCTCAATCATCAGTACAAGATTAGAAAAGGCATGTATAGTCTTGGTTGAGGATGAGTTGATCTTGGTGAGGGGGTTACTCCATTTTTTGAGGTAGGTAGACCCTATAATACAAAATCATGTTCCAATTTATGCATGATTATGCATTCATGTATGATTATATGTGTTCCAGTGAAAGGGATAGAAATCAAGAGCAACCTTGGTAAATAAATACGGTGTTTTTGATCCACCAGGAGATAGAGTTAGGGTTCTATTGAAAGTTTGTGATTTTGTGATCATCCAGAGATTATGTCTCCTTGGAGGTGAGGTTTGTAGTTGTGTTTATGAGAGTATCAGGTTTGGTATGAGATTTATATAGCCTAGTTAGGTTTTCTAATTCTATTTGAGTAGGTATTAGAGTCTTATGCATAAAGAAGATGGATAATATAGTTTTATATATCACATGTGATGGGGAAAAACCTCTTAAAGATATATAAGAGTCATGGTGTGTGTGATGAGTAGGATATTACATATAGTGATTGGTGAAGTGTGACATAGAGGATTTCCTCCTTATAATTGGATTATGATATCTCCAAGGGGAGATATTATATAAGTGAGGGTCAAGGTAATAGTCTGGATGACTTAGCGTAGCATATCAAAGGCCCACCTAGGCATTTTATACATAATTCCATCAACCTACTCTTGTATGATCACTTATAATATGTGGTAAGAATCATTAATCTTATATAAGGTCCATACATACACTAATGATCTTATGTAGGTTGAATGTTAAAATATTAGTAGGACACCAATAATGGGGAACCTAATATAAATCATAATATACTTGGTTTATCTATATGAATGAAAATAAATAATCAACACACATTTTTAAAGAAATAAAGTAATATTGTTGTATGGTAACTAATAAAACAAAAAAAACAAATAACACTATATTCAGTGAGAATCAATACATTAAACCATGGGTTCCAAAAATAAATCTTATCTCCTAGTAAAACTATACCACATACATCACAGACAAATCATGAACAAGTCATAATGTTGAAAACATCATAATTCCAACCACCCAACTACAACTAGGAAGGATAGTTACCCACGCATACAAGCGAAAAAACTAGGTGAGAGTAGAAAACTACTTAAAGGTGGGGGTAAATCAATGGTTACGAAAAACTCATAATCTAAATGCATTTTCAAATACTGATTAGTGAAAAAGGGATATTGATAGTGATGGTAAAATGATGATATTAATTTAATGAAATAAATCACATGGATCAAGGGATAATTACATGGTTCACAAACTCTTGTTATAATTTTTTTATCCTTAGTGTTCATGAGATCCTAAATCTCATTCTTGGTTTATTATCAATAAGAATAATTAATGGAGTAAGGATATAACCATATAGTCCCATGTACGCGATATAATGATCTAAATCTATAAGTTCATCAATTTCCCCTTCATCGACCACAAGTGCCTATTGAATTTGGATTATGTGTGAACCCCTTTAAACAATGATACACCAATTACTAATGAAAAATATACTATAGTATGAAATAACACTATTATAGCGTGAGCCTTTTCATTACATACTAATACTATTGGACCCCCAAACCAGTGCAGCATTTATTTTCATGAGATAGGTATCCCAATGAAATTATCTCTTCATAATCCCTTAAAGGCATCCATTATAGTTAAATGTTCCATATTACAATATGTCTCTCCTACATCTCAAACCCATTAGGGTTACACCAGCCCTACTATAGTGTGATATCATACACTAGAGTGAACATTGTCATTTGGAACACTCCCATAAAAGTGGAATCACGTCCTCCTTGTTATGGGACACTTGTTATCCACAAAAAACATAAATTTTTAATATTTTATCACCTTTAATGATCCTCTAACTCATATATGATAATGTTTTCAATAAATATATCGGTAAAATACATCTAAAACCCATGAATAAATTTCCTTTTGAATCTATTAATAATTTTTTTACAATTTTTACTCCATCTACTCACCATACCAAATTATAGAATGGTTGGTGGGAATAGTCCTACTCTTAGTGTAATAAAAATTCTACTATGATCATGACTTTAATAATATAAAATTTCATATCACCCTTTTCAATTCACTTATTGAGGGGCTTCTTCAAACAAAAAAACCCATTAATTACCCCCAAACATCAAGGGAAATTAAACATCCCAATAGACCCTCAACTGCCCTATATAAGTCATTCAATTTAGTCCTCTCCCTTTTGTATCATAGGATGTACCTCTAAATGGATCCTCTATCTCTTGAACCATATACTTTTACTCATCCATTAATAAAACCTATGAGGCAGAACTTTATTTTATCACTAACCAACCAAATTTCTCAAGTGGACCTCTTGTAGAATTTATAATAAGATATGGAGGAAATACACCACTCGACGTAATGTGAACCTTCCAATCATCATTTAAATTTTTTTTTCTCAAGAACATGCATAAAAAATTCAAACATATCATCAATTATTGATTTTAATAATCATTTGAGAAACCATATAATTTATTAATAGAATAAATCTTTAGATAATCTTAATTTCTTATAGGAATAAGTACCTATTTGAATTTTGAACACCTATTTATTCCCCACAACCCTTGATGAAATATTCACCATAGGATAATAAAAGTAACCAATATAGAGAAGAATATATATTCATGTTATATTTTACTCTACCTAATCATGTTAAAAAATTATAATCCCATAAACCACAATTTAGGTCAGCCTAAGACGATCCTCCTTAAACACACACATAGATACATCAAAAAATGTAATATATAATATGATATTAAAAGAAACACCAACCTCATTGAAAAAATAATTTCCCCATATGGTAATAAGGTTAAATTATTCTCCATTAATTCTAAATCATAGAATGTATCAAATGGGTGTTATTTATTGATTTATGGTTGACCATATGTTAGATTAGTGAACTGATGTCAAGGATAAATAGATTAAATTAGACATTACCCTAAACACCCAATTTAATTGCAAGAAAATTGGTCATGATATTTATAAAAAATATTTTTTCATTGAAATATGGAGGGAGAATTGAGAAATGGGAATGTGGATATATTAGTTGGGTATAGTCGTGCCACAGAGAGGGTTGTAAATTTACAATATTTTTAATTGAAAAATAAACTAACATTATCTTTTTTAAGAAAATATACATTAACCACAGGGTACGTAGTGGTCCACTAGTATCTCAATAATTTAATGTTAGTTATATGCTTCAAAACATGGGATTTAAAATATCTACCAACACCCTTGGAACCCAATAATCTGCCACTAGGTACACATGGGTTTCTATATTTTTCAAAATTCAAATTACCACCAGGTACATTCTCTAATTGGTCACTTAAAACTAATAATCTTACTTCCTTGAAACTGTAAAAACACCTAGATATGTTATTTTAGGTTGTAGTAATCAAATCCGTATATAAAATATAAATACACCCCTTACTCCATGGTTATCAATGGTTAAAAACATACCAACTTCAACACCTTGAAATGACATGATCTATTAAAAACACTATACCACATAGTATGTCATCCTTTATAAGATTCCATAAATATTTCCTCACATTTTTTCTATCCAAGGAATCTAATTACATTGCCCATTCAGGATTCTATAAAGGTAATAGTCATATGGTTTACACCCCAAATCCTGGTGAACTATCACACACACAAGCATCACACACAAGAATCATGACAAAACATAATTAATCTCAATATTGAAAATAAATGCAAATATAATTAATTAATTCAAATTCAATTTTACCCACCTTAAGGAGGAGGACCTGGTGGCGGAGGAGGAGGAGGCCTTGATAGCGGAGGCAAAGCAGGTAGCGGAGGGAGTGAAGTAGACAGAGGAGGAGGAGGAAGAGGAGGAGGAGGAGGAGGCACCGGTGGAGGAGGAGGGGGAGGAAGCCTCTGTGGAGGAGGAGGAGGAGCTGCGGTGGAGGAGGAGGAGGAGGATCCTCTTTAGAGGAGGAGGAGGAGAAGGAGGCGCGAAGGAGGAGGAGGAGGCGGAGGCCGCGATAGAGGAGGAGGAGAAGGAAGAGGTGGCTGCAGCAGAGAGGAGTCAGCAGCCCAAGGTATGGCTTTCGTGAAAGCTTGATAGGGTGCGGGGGGGGGGGGAGGAGGAGGACCTGGTGGATTTTATAAATCCCTTGTGGACCTTTATCAGCTCTAGTAAAAAGTGCTGATAAAGGTTGTCTTTATCAGCGCTAAATTGAAAAGCACTGATAAAAACCCCCTTTATCAGCGATTTTTTAGCACTGATAATGGTTGGTCTTCATTAGCACTTTTGTACCACTGATAAAGGGTGACTTTATCAGT
This sequence comes from Viscum album, assembly GCA_963277665.1. Taxonomy (NCBI): domain Eukaryota; kingdom Viridiplantae; phylum Streptophyta; class Magnoliopsida; order Santalales; family Viscaceae; genus Viscum; species Viscum album. Next base: position 2,092,000,666 of record OY728120.1, read on the forward strand.
GCTTTTCATTTTATCGCTGATAAAGACCCTCTTTATCAGTGCTTTTGTAGTTCATATAAAGAAATACTTTAATAGCGCTAATAAAAGTGCTGATAAATGTATAAATTTAATAATTTATGACATATTTTTTATTTAATGTATACAATAAACATTATTAGCACTAAGAAAAGCACTGATAAATGTAACATTTATCAGTGCTAAGAAAAGTGCTGATAAAGGGATATTTGAAGTGCTGATAAATGTACCTTTTATCAAAAAAAATTTATCACTGATAAAGGGTAAATTTATCAGTGATTTTTGTAGCGCTGATAAAGCCCCACCCCTTTATCAGCGCTTTTCCATTAGCGCTGATAAAGGAAGGTGCTTGCCTTGCCCATTTTTGTGGTAGTGATTATAGGGAGATGTTTACATTACCTGAGGGTGGTAGGTATGTTTAAAAGGGATAATGGGATTTAATATCGACACGACCTAGACTTCAGCAAAAAATCTTGGATAGAGTGACCACCCAAGTCACCAGTATTTTTGTGGATGATCTGGGGTTAAAACTACTTCCTACTCTCATGTTGTGGATCATTATAAGGATGTGGTCCATAAATACTTTTTTTGACAACCTCTAATGAGAGAGGCAGAATTCACTATTGTTATAGTCACAAGATAAAAACCAGTGTGAATTCCTCATTTTAGGTTGAAAACTACTAAAATCCGAGAGATAAAGAAATATTTTTAGGATATGGAGGATAAAGGCTTAATACACCCCATAAATTCTCCATGGGGTTCACTAGTCCTTTCTTCTATAAGATAGATGGTACCCACAGGCACTACATGGATTTCCATTGATTAAACTAGATTATTGTAAATAATTGGTATACATTTTATCCATATAAATGACCATTTTTATTGGATCCATGGAGTGGGAGTGTTTTTAATTATTTATTTGAGCTTAAACTATCATTAGGTGCATTGAAATTCCTCATAAATACTTATCAAAACATTTAGGAGAAGGTATGGTCTCTATGAGTACATGTTTATGTCATTCGGACTAAATAATTAACTTTTAGTTTTAATGGATATGATGAGTTGGGTTTCCCATCATTATCTGGAGTCATCAATGGTATTATTTCTGGATGACATCATAGTTTATTCTCCCACTGGACACGAAAATGCCAACCATATTGAGATTGTGATGAATACACTATGGGAGCATCATATTTATTTTAACCTGAGTAAATTCTACTTATGGATGAACAAATTCCACTACCTATGTTATATCATCTCAAAGTTACAAGTTTTAGTTAACTGAGAGAATGTGAGAGCTGTAGTTTCTTGGGTGGAGAACAACAATGTCTTTGATATTAGGAGTTTCTTCAGTCTAACAGGATAATATAGGCGCCTTATCTAGGATTTTCAATGCCTTATAGTACCCCTTACATGTCTAAGTAATAAGGATATAAAATTCATATAGTTATAAGCTTGTGAAACATCCATTTCGGAATTGAAGGGATGATTGAATTCAACATCAATCCAAATTCTTCTAGAGATTGGAAGAACCAATACATTCTACTTTGATGCATCAAGTATCAGGTCAAAAGATGGTTTGATATAGGAAAATCAAGTTATTGTGTATGAGTATTTCTAGTTGAGGCCTCACTATCATGATTAATTGATGCATAAACTCAAACTAGCTATTTTAGTTTATGCTCTACACTATTGGAGTGAATATTTTCATGGAGATTATTTTTTGGTATTAAATGATCATAAAATCCTCATGTTTATCTTTATATAGGGTGATCTTCATCTTAGATATCATAGATAGGGTTTTTATCTAAATTAAATTGATTTGGAGATTTACCACATTCATAGAAAAGGTAATGATTTAGCTGATGCTTGGATCCAGAATAATCAAACATAGGAGGTTTAAGGGTCTGGTGGGGAGTTTTATCTCATATCCTTATTTTCAGGGATACATGGTGTGGTTTTAGAGGATAAAGGGAATACTATCCTTTAATCATTATCAACGACCTCCACCCTTATGGAATGGGTAAATATGATACATGCATCTGATATAGGGGGATTATTCCTATGGGAATGTATCTCATTTGATGATTCATCTTCTAGTTTTACCATGGATGAGGATAAGACCCTATGATTTCATGGGTGATTTTGGGTTATAATAGTGATCAAATAGGATATGATACTGTGATTTCGTGTCTCAGCATGGAAATTATATCCCAATGTCACTAAAATGTATTAAGATATACATCACCATGATTAGTGGTATTCTATGAAAGGGGAGGTTAACATCATAATCACATGGTGTTCTACTTGTCAGTAGGTGAAGGTGAAGCAATAGAGAATGATGTGACCTATAACCATTGTCAATTCCCAAGTGATAATGGGGTGATATTTCTATAGTTTGCATGAATTATTTACCCATATCACCTTGTGGAGATGATATGGTTTGGGATTTCATTGATCTTTTTATGATGTGCAAACACTTTTTACCTATGAAATAAGACTTTTAAAAAGAAGATATTGGGAGGTTATATGTTAGGGAGGTTTTACATATTCATGGAGCTTCATGATATATAATTTATGAAAAAGATGATAACTTCACATCTTAGTTATGGTAGGGGTTTAATAAGGACTTGGGTAGAAAGGTCATTTTGAGAATGTTCTATAACCCACAGACCGATAGACAGATAGAGTTTAAGATTCAGGTTTTAGAGGACATGATCCATGCTTTTGTACATGACATCCAGGGTTCTTGGGAGAAACACATACCCCTAGATGAGTTATATTGTAATAACAGAATTCATTATAACATTTATATGTCTTCTAATTAATAATTTTATGGTAGGAATTTATGTTCACCTTTGTGCTAGATAGAGGTAGGGGAGGGAGCTTTACATGGACTACATCTCATCCGAGATACATTAATGTAGGTCTAAGATTAGCAGAAAGTGTATGATGATTGCTCAGTCCATACATCAGTCATATTCCAACAGACGTCTGTGACCTCTTGAGTTTGAGGTTAGAAATTGGTATTTCTTGCGTCTATTCCCCAAGTTGGACCATCAACATATTCTGAAACTGGGTAAGATTCTTCCTGGACTTGTTTATCCCTTTATGGTTTTGAAATAGCTTGGAAAAATAGATTACTATATTTTAGTTCATGAGAGATAACATTATGTTCAAGATGTATTTCACATATCTCATCTTTTTCGGTATCATCCACACCCTTCACATGTATTTAAACCTAATGAGTTTGATCTGGTAATGGATGTTTCCTTCAAGGAGTACCTATTTTATATTATAGGTCGAAGTGTGAAAATACTCTAAGGCATGTCAACTCCTTTGGTATGGGTGTTATTGACACAAAAATTAATATATCATGAATCCAAGGATAGAAAATCTAATATATGATTTCATTGGCTATATATTACCTTAGATGATACCTCTTTACCCTTATAAGGCCAATACAGGGAAGAGTTTCATTAAGGATGGGAGTTTGTAACGACCCATATCTGTATGAAGGTATAAATATTTTTTAATATTCCTTAATGTTTCCATTATAATGTTACATAATGGATTCAATGAGCTCATGAGGGTGTATAGTTCTTGTTTGGAGCCTACAGCCCTAAATTTTGTAGTAGTAGACTAGGCCGCACATATTGGAGAAACCATACTACCCAACCCTCATGGTTTCCCTAACCATGTGGGGGAATTATGAAGGGATAGGGGACCTCATGGTTTTTCTACAATCTTGTGACCCTAGGAACATTCTCATATAGGTTTTAGATGTTTTTAGGATAGTGATCTGCACACAACTTGCACATTATTATCCAAACTATGTTCCTAGCCTATGTAGAATCCTCCTTAGGTAGTGTCTTGGGGCAAGGTTTGGCCAACCATGTGGCCAAACCATGTTCCCATGTATATTTGTATGATATTAAAAAATTATCCCCTCAAACATTTAAAAACCTCACCCTACCATTCCTCCTCCTATTTCCACTGGGTGTATCTTCCACTCTTATCTCGTAAACACACTCCAAGACTATTCTAGGGTTTTTGTCTCATAGAATTGAACTCAAGATCAAGTTATTTCAGAAGAATTGGATAACTTTTGGTATGATCTCAAATCATCATCCTTCCACTCTATGTCTATCTTCACATCTATTTCACTGTTAATGTGAAAGGTCTTATGCCATATTTTTATGGTATTGGACCATTATTCATTTTTTATCAAATATACTAAGAACATGAAGCCTCTATCAGATTATATTTGTTCCAAATCCCTAACATAGGTTGTTATGATTTTATTCCCAAATTTATGTATGTTTTCACAGTTATGTCCTTATGCCACACATTGGAAATTTCTACGTGTTTCCTTAAAATGAGTTCATTATAATAAAATTGATATATGAATGATGTTACACTGTTGTAGATATTTTATAGGTAGATAGAGAATGTGAACCTAAATCATGGTCACCCCTTAGTTCCTGAACCATGAAATGATTCTTTATATTAAATGATTAAATGACTGGAATGATTCATAATTTTCTTCTTTGATTGTAAATGGTTTTCCCAGTCATATACATAAATTCTTATTTTCCAAAGCACCTCCTATGTGATTGACTTGTGATGAAATAAAATTTCTATTACTTTCCATATGAAATTGATTGATTATATTATTTGGATTGAATCATATTGTTTTTTGTCCATTAATGTAATTAAATTGATTAAATAGAATAAATTTTAATGGGTGTAAAGGCCACACCAATTGTTTCCTCCTTATTAAATTTATTCATATGAATTACATGAATTGTGGAACCCCTTATGATTTTATTGTACATGTTGATTTTCATAATAGAGAGGGGACCCCTTGGTTTAGTATTAATATTATTATTACACCATTGATATTAGTTGTGGAGCAGTGGTTAAGGGACTTGTTGAGCATGAAATTTCACTCACCCTTGCATCAACTATTGAGCATGATGTCTCTCACTATTATACAGATATATAAGATATGGGTATGACATTCGACATTCCTATATTTAGATTATTTGTAATTATGTCTCACCTCACCTATATTGTGTGTTGATCATGTTGTCTCACACTCATTATGATTTTCAGGGCATGTACCCTCTACTTGACCCTGTATGCTCATTTTGACTGGTTATGGGTGTCTTAGTTACACCCTGGCCCAACTAGTACCTTGTATACAAGTATATGGATACATACATACTTAAGTAATTCGTCTATATATGTGGATATAGTATATAACTATACTATATATATCATTACTATATATTTATAAAATTTCCGATCAGACTCAATTTAGAATCCATCGAAGGAGGTGAATTTCTCTATGAATCCTATAAGAACCTAATTAGACTGACATTTATTTATTTACAGAATTTCATATGTCTTTTTATTACCTTCACACTCTTTAGCCATGTGCACTGGTTGGATTACTTCTTGATATTTCTTGTGGTGGCCTACTGGGATTTTGTCTCACACCCTACTCGGGCCACCATTGGTACCTAGGTAGATTACTTGTCTTCATATACGGATAAGGGGAAGAACCATTCTACAAATTCTTGATATGATTTTTATATATTATAGATCATGGGATAATTGGACTGAGCATATTCTCATGATTCTAGTGGAGCGGCCTTTTTTTCATTTTTTCTGTAATTTTTTATATCATGTCGTATATGTGTGTCCCATGTTTCCCATTTTTATATACCATCATTCCTTGACATCACATTTTATATGACTCATATTATTTTATTTCTTTATTATTAATTTTAATAATTATTTACTCTTTCAATGTTTTTTATTATAAATGGTATATTCTGATTTCATCTATATCAGGTTACTAGTCAATTATTCATAGTGTCTGTATATATTATCCATACAATATTTTTTGTTATCTATTATATCTGTTTTTCCACACTAATATGATGTTATTATCTCTCGATTGTACAAACATCACACCCTTTCTTCTATTTTGAATCCTTTTAAGTATGGGGATCAAACTTGAGTACATGTGACCCACTAGCTTAGGGCATAATTTAATTGTACCCCAGTTTGGGATGATACAAATTTGTTGGAAAATTTAAACAATTAAAACTATTAAGTCATCAAATTTTCTTTCGTCATATGAGTAAGAATACAATAATAGGTCAGAGTAATAATATGGAATTCATTAGGTTAGTTTTAATTATAAAGGAGTTGTAATGAAATTATTTGGAAGTCTTATCCAAGTTAACATCATGATGATTTTCACTAGAAAGTCTTGGTGTAATTTACAGGAATATGATGAGGAAATATGAATTTTGGATTTTATGATTGGGTTGTATCCTAAAAATATTATAGAGGTGTTATTTAATGTAGTTATAAATAAAATAATCTTAAATAACTTCATTTAATTTGATAAGGCCTTCATCTTTGTTATGAGAATGGAAATGTGGATCTTTTCAACTAGAATATTTATAGTGCTGAATATTTTGAATCAAATGCTAAGGGATTTAGGATTTTATAAAAATGTGGGATAATTAATTAAGACATAAATTATTTCATAATCATAAATCAAGATAAAAAACTAATATTCTATATTATTTATCATTTATAATTAAAATCTAAAGCATAATATCATTAAATTATATTATTTAGATATAGTATCTCATAACTAGTGAAAATATATCAGAATGGTACATGAACCTATACACTATATTTAACATATAAAGTAACATATATATAGTTGAATCCTTTATTATTATTGATCCTTATGAGGAGGTGAGCGTGATTTATGGGATACTTATGGAATTTGATCTTCTTTTTTAATTTTGAATTTCGAATTTCTTCCTGCTGTAATTTGTGATGTTTTTTGCGGTTCCACTCTCAGAAAGTGGTTTTATGAAGTAAAAAAAATTATTAGGTATTATGAATGGACAATGTCTTATAGAAACATATTGATGGTGAATTGGATGTATAATATCTCATTTCATCATCCATGACTAGTGAACATCAAAATATTAACAAATATGTAGAAATATACACCAAGTTGTTTCATCTTTGTAAGCTTTATCAGGAGAAAAATAGACAATATAAGAATAAAATATATCAGTAAGTATTTATTTTAATGTTAAAAGGAGTCTATGTTGCACCTTTTGTAGTCTAGAAGACTGGTAACTTTGAGAATTTATAAATTTTTGGATTAAAATTGCACAAATAGTTTTGCAAAAATTACATCTCCTCATTCCATCATATGAAATAAAAGATAATTTTTGTCTTTTTATATATGAAAGACATAAGTAAGTATTTCCCAAATCTATTAAAATTGAATCAAATTAAAGATAAGAAATTAAGGGACATAATTATTTTACAATTTTAGTGAATAATGGAAAATGCATGAAAACATTTCTATGGAAGGGCATAAGACAAATGTGTGTTTATAGCTCCCTTCAATTAAGTGGAGGACCCATAGGGAGGAAAAAGAGAAAGTTGTTATATTTCTTTCTTGTGGAAAGAAGGGATATTGAGATTTGAACTGTACCTTTGTGAAAAAGAAATGGGAAACTTCATGTTCATTATTTATCGAGTGTAATCTTTCTATATCATAAAATATGGGTATTAGGGACCACTTATGGTCTTTTATTTCTTATTTAAATATAGGAACCAAGTATATTTAGATATATTAATAAAGGTGTGGTGGATCATCGATCTTCCAATTGTGTGAGATAATTTATGGCTTATGTACGGGGCTACAGTCTCACATTACCAAATTTAATGGTATTTTTTTAGGAACAATGAAAATATTACTTTTGTAAACAACAACATCATTTCAATGTCTATATTAGACCTCGATAGTTTAGTTTTCAAGATCAGAAATTATGGGTTCTACCTTTAAAAATATAGAATATTTTTTCATAAATAACATAGGACTAATAGTCATTACATGCTAGAATATGAAAGTTAATTCGTGTAAATTGATAATATATTTTTTTAACATGACTCATATATCACCTAGTTGTGGAATTATCAACAAGGTCTTGTAAAATAGATTTTTTTTAAAAAATTATATAAATATGGGAATTTAAATTCTTTTTATCTAAACACCATAAATTTATGTCAGGATTGTTCACAAGCTAAAAAACAAAATATCCTTTTAATGGAAAAGATGATAAAGGCAATGATATTATAGAATTAGTTCACATTTATGTGTTTATACCTTTTCAATTAGAATACAGTGGTGGATACTCCTAATTCTCTACATTAATTAACAAATTTATCAAATTTGTATATATCTACATCATGTGGTATAACTCTAATTCCTTTGAAATATTTAATTGATAGAAGGATGAAGTTAGGAATCAATTTGTTAAGATTGTAAAAAATATATTCTCATATAAAGGAGGGGAATATCTCAAAAAAGAGTTCATTTATTATCTAAAAGATTTTAGGATAATATCCTAACTCACTTATCCTAATTCAACATATTGTAACAATGTCAGTGAAAGGAGCAACATCACCTTATAATGCATGGTGTGATCAATGATAATTCAAATAGATCATCCATTATCCTTTTGGATATATGAATTAAAATTAAGAGAGTACATAGTAACTTGAGTGATAACTAAAGTGGAATGTCGAATCCCATATATTTTATGTTTTTGGAATAAATCCATGTTATCACATAAAATTGTATGGGGATGCTAAGTGCTTTTATGGATAATTCTAGAGATAAAATTTCGTCTTGATGCACAAAGTTTATCTTTATAAGATATCTTAAAAAGAATAAATTATATTATATATAAAATCCTTCAGATGAAAAATAAATTGTGGTAATAAGTTACATTTTTTTAGAATTTTAAAAAAATACAAAGGTGATGATGGGTGTAAGATTTTATTTGAATAAGTTGAGGTGAAAATACATAGGAGTTGGCATATGAAATAAATTTACATGATCAAGTGGAATAAGTAGTTCAAAAGAAAAATGTGCTGTATAAGAATACGAGATAGGTTATGGAACAAGATTGTTATGGATTATTTATCATAGAGAAAGGTGGAACATTATTAGTTAAAAATATTGACTATATACCTTACAAGGAAGAAATAAATAGATCAAAAACTCAAAATCATCTAGATGAAATGAATTTAGAACTATATTCCATGTTACAAAATAATGTTTGGGGTTCTATCAACCCTGTAGTATATGTATGACCAATTGGGTTTAAATGGTTGTCCATGAAGAAATAGGGAATGTATATTATAGTTAGTAGGTATAAAGTGTGATAGGTTTGAAAAAAAATCCTATCATAGACTATGAAAAAACCTTTTCATGAGTTATTATGATGATATATATTAAAATTATACATTTCATAGTAGCTTTCAATGATTGTGGAATTAATAAAATGGATTTTAAGTCCATTTTACTTATATAAAATCAATTAATGATGTATATATGACACTACTAGAATCGTTTATGATGCCAAAGGATACAAATAAGGTATTCTAGAAGTGATTATGCATTTAGTGTTTTAATAAAGAATGAAGATCATGAAACATACACTTAGATCTATTCATAAGAGAGTTCAGTTTTATTATGAATAAATGTGATCCATGTGTATAAAAGAAATAGTATACATTTTATTGTTGTAAAATTAATACATATCCCATTACACCATATTGTGATAAAACTGTATTTGTTGTTTATTCTTAGAGTCTAAATTAATATTAATCAAAATATCATATATATTGAATGTACTAATTATTTAGATATTTTAATCAAATACAGTGAACTCACATATATAAAAGTAGAAATAGAGGAAAATTATTGAATAAATCCATAACTCAGTAGAATAATGAAAACCATACAAGATAAATTATATTAATATTTGTTAGTAGATTGATCTAGTGTTTATTGAAGTCTATTAGAATTGGTTACCTAGAACCAACTAACATTGTACATTCAATTACTAGACTATATTTATATATTTCATATCATATAATTATTATGATATTGTGTTAAATTAATTTTTTAATGTCCTTTGAATTTTTTATAACACACATATTTTCTAAAATGAAAAAAATTGATAGTATATACAACACACAACCCCGATCCTAAAAAACCAATGACTATTATTGTTTAAATACCACTATTATAATCTATCTGTTAAATTAAAAGACATAGATATGATTAAATAAATTATTAAGAATATATAAGTTCCTAATAAATATAAATTTATTGATAAATTACTAAAAAATAAGCAATCAATTTTTAATAAAACCATTTTATTCATTAAAAAACATGTTTTCCGAAAAAAATGATATTTATTTATTTTTGTGAATTTTTTTTTAATTAATTTTGGCATATTCTAAAAAATTTATTTTATAAAATTAACTTCATTTTTATAAATAATTACACTAAAATTAACTTATGTATAATTTTGGTTATTTTTCTAAAATGATTTATTTTTCAATGAATAGTGAAAATTATAAATCTTTCAAAGTGTAATTTTTTAATTAAATTATGTAATTTAAAAGTACACATATATTTTGGATTTGGTATTAAGTAAAATATGAAACATTTTATTTATATTAATCTAATTTATTTCATATTAATCTTTAATTTTCATGTTTTTTTATATGTATTTTTTATGTTTAAAACATCGTTTTCTGCTAATTATTTTTAAGAGCATAATGTTTATCCATTTTAATTAATTAAAAACCCCTAGTAAGGAAATAATTAAATTAAATATATATATTATAAAAATATTAATATTAATTTAAATTTATATTATTATTATTTCTGGTCATAGAGTTAATATAAGATCATTAATTCCTTGGAAAATGCATTTTCTCGAAAAACCTCTTTTCGTCGCATTTTGCAGATTTACTTTTAAATTTAATTATTCTATTTCTATGAACTAAAAATGATAAAATGGATTCAATATTTGGAATAATAATAGTTATTAATAGTTATTAATTTCAAATAAGTATTTTTTCATAATTAATTATAAAAATAGTATAATTAATTACTAGGATAAATGTTAAACCGTGTTTTGTGGGTTAAATGCACTTGTGTTAAAATAAATTTTCCACACACATAGTATTTTTATTTATAAATTTTATTTCATATTTATAATCAACAGTTACAAATTATCTTAAAGTTCTCTTTTTTATTTTAAATATTAATTGATAAATTAATTATTTAAGAAAACTAGTTACCGTGGTGAAAAATAAAATTCTAAGAGTGAGTAACCATAAAGGTAAAGAAAAAACCCATGTAAAACAAGTTTTTTTTTAATATTTGAGGTTTGGAAAAACCTTATATTCCCTAGAGTACAATATTTATCAATTTTTAGGCCCTTTTATTGAGATTTACTTCCCAATATTGAATAGTTTTTGGTATTTAAAAAATAGTCCCTAATTTTCAATAATTAAATAGAACCTAAATTCCTATTCCCTACACACAGAAACAACCCTTTTTTATACAATTAAAATAAAAATTCCATAATTAATCACTTAAAAACATCCTATATAGCCTTTTTATAATAAAACTCTTATTGGAGGGCTTTTAGTGCAAACCTAATGTGGTTCTCTAAAGAAGAGGTATTATTCTTAACCGAGTATTTCTTTATTTCCTTTTCCAGATCCATAAAAATATTATTAAATAATGATTATATAATAACATATGTATCTCACATATACTTAGATGTTATTATTTTAATTTAATATCCAACATCCTTATCCACTTTCATGAAATGGTAAATGAAACTGTCATTCAAGTGTACGGGGGACAACCTCCTCGTGAACCGATGTAATTAGTTTTCCATCATCGCCTATCAGAGACGTTTATGATGATGGATTTAATTTATAGATATTATATTCATGAAATATTTATATTTCTTTAAAATTAATATATCATATATTTTATTCTTGTTCCATTCACAAAAAAATGATAACTTTGTTCATGTTTAAGAGTGGACTACCAGTATCACGAGTTGATGTGCTTCATTTTTAATCACCAAATAAAATGGATTGTATAAATATAAGTGTATTAAAATATATAATATTGTATTTATGATATAATGACAATATTATAAAGATAAAATAATAATTACCTTCTTTACATCATGATCGTTGAAAAATAGAAACATTATACAAGCGTGCGTATGACCCATCATCTCTGTGATTGTAATGTAGTTCGTTTTTCATAACAATATTTATTTGTTGGTATTAAAGGAATAATTCATTCATAAAAATTAATAATTATTTCGTGATTATAATTCTCTAGAAGATCTAATAATGACTTTCTTTATCATTGTCAACCTACCAATGTTATTTTAGACATATGAACCAAACATCATCAAAAAAGAAGGCTGGAACATAATTGATTATATAAAAAAATATAACTTGGTAAAAAATAAAAAAAGAATAATAAACATGAAAAATTGTATTAATAAAGTAAATAATTATCAATAGTTTATTATTCGTTAAGATAAATATATTCATGATGTGTCAAACTCAACGTAAGGGATTTCGTCTCAATTTCCCTTCAGTGAGGAATATTTTTATGTTATGAGACCAATTTATTTGATATAGTCTATATACTACCCATTTTATATATTATATCTTGAATCCTACATAATTGTTATTATTTTAATCTATAATTCCTTTTACTTTATCCAAGGTGATTTCATTTGAATGTTACCGTAGTGGTAAAGGCTTTATATTACAATCTCTTTTCTTTTTGAGATTGTATATGTTCAACATTCATTTTGGAGAAATCAAAACAATTACATTCCAAAAAAACATATCATTTATTATCCTATGGTAATTAATGTGTTTTATATTTTTGGTTTTTATTTACTCCATTATTCAATAAAGAAACATCAATAAATTTATTTATAAGTAATAGCGATCTATTATCTCCTATTATATACAGAATATTTATCTTCCATGTTTTTATTTTCATTTTAATATTGTAAATTTGGTTTTTAATATTATTCATGATTTTATAAATAAATTTTTACACATATTTTACATTTTTTAACAAAAAGGTGTAAAATGGATCTTTTTATTATTTTACAAATAATGTACTTTTTGAATTTTTTACTAAAGTGTGAAAGGAATTTATTCTTTTACATTATATGGCATGCATATAATTTCTGACCATCATTACTATTCAAATAAATGAAGTGTAAATTATACATTTCAATGGTTCTTTTGAAATAAAATATTTTCTATAACATTTTGGAATTGTTTTATATTTTAAATATGTGATTTTAATATGAAAAGGATATTTTTCTCAAGAAATATTCCAAGTAATCTTTTAAAGATGTATTCATCATTGATAAATAACATTCATGTTATCGATATCTTCAAAATTATGTATATATTTATCGTCCACATATAACATTCTTGTTATCCCTTTCTTCGATGGGGTAATACACGCCTTAATTGTATTTATTAAAGTTCTTCTTTGTGAAAATTCTTTTTATTAGGACATGAGACATGATTACTAAACCCATTTCCCTCTATGGGTATTTCATCTATTTATAACTTATGATTGATTTCCTTTTTGTGGAACACATCATCATGTACATGTTAATATCGGTGCACCAATATAGCTCTTTAATGAATTGTTTAACATTTTTGGTCTCATGAGACGTTATATATGGGATAAGGGAGTAAAACTAATCCATTATGGAACTTTTTCCACCATGTGATATTGTCTAGAAAGATATACATGACTCATGTTTATGTCATGTTATGGGTTTATTAAAACTTTCATATTCTATTAAGATCTTATGATACCATTTTCATTATGTTATTAATCTAGGTGATTACTCATGAGCCTTCTATTTTATGATCACATTTTATACCTTGAACTCACATATTATTCTTACTTATCATGTTTATTCCCTTAATAGGTATTTTAGCTTACCCATTTGTTTTATTATATTTTCCCTAAGTTATGCAATGTAGTTTTAATTTATAAAATGGATTTATGATCTCATTAAGGAGAATAAAATAAGGGTTTCATGTTATAGTTCCCTTTCTAGGTATTATGAACCTATTAGTCCAATGGAACTAGGCCACGTTATCATTGTGTTGTACCTATTGGATATTTATGTTTAAAAAAAATTAATAATATGTGTAATATTATTGGGTATCTATAGTTGTTTTCAAATCAATATCTAGTTATTTTGAGGATTGGTATTGTATAACATTAGTAAAAATCCTTAGCATAAAGATAAGTATATGATTAAATCACAATATTTTGTTAAGGAAGAGATTATGATGTTTTACTAAAAATATATCCTTATCAGGTTACTAAAAGTTGATGTGGTTTTGAAAAAGATACATCTAGGGATAATAACTGTGAAAATAGTCAGATGAGTATATCTTAAGAATCATTCTGAAGCATGGTGAGTGTGACCTTACCACAGACATAGTCTAACAATATTAGGGATATGCTTTAGTAAATTCACATTTTCAATATGGATCATCATGATTGATTTGATTGATGACAATCATGGAAGACCTAAGATATACATATGGGTTCATATATTTAAAATACGGTGTCATGATTTAGACATCATATAAATGATTTTTTTATAATTATGATTGTTTTATCACACATAATTATTTTTGGACTTCATCAATGGATGGAAGGATGATGAATTTATTTAACACTGAATGTGATGGAAAAATTTGGTGATTCTGGGAAACCAAATGGGATGATGACTGAATTCAAAGATATAATGATTAATCATATTATGTAATCAATATATGTGATAAAAAACTTGTACCTTAACTAACTGTATAACTCCCCAAAGAAGAGAATGATGGAGTATTCTCTGATCTCGGGCAGAGGATACCATGGATGAAAGAAGGTTATATTTCCATCATTTCTAAAATATGGAAAGAGACCACTAAGAGAGTGTCTCAAAGAAATTATAAAATGTTTAATGTGTTTAAAATAATGGTATAGACACATATATAATAGAATAAAATAAACAAGTTTAATGGAGAGAAATACATTTCAACTTAGAGATCCACTTATTGTCTTAAATGTGGGGAACCTAGGAATCATCAGTGTCAATGCCCACTTTCAATGGTTAAATCCTAGACCGACTAAGGATCTATGTTTTAAAAATAAATTAGGTGAATGTATTTATTTATTTAGATTCATGAATTATGTTTTAAGAAGTATTTTTATCAATGGTATTTTAGTTATAAGTACCATGGGGCATCTAATGATTATGATAATTTTTGGAAACATATATTATTTTAATACGTTTATATATTAATTCAGTTTATTTATTAAAATGATTATCATATATTATTAGGGAATATAAATTTTTGTATGATACTTAAAGAGTGATTGATTTTATTTGCGGATAAATGTTAAACATATGTTGGATTAATATGTGATAAAATCATTCAAATATTTATGATTAAACCTTAGTTAGATATATTTTGAGGAATTTTAGTGTTAGTTATTTATCCAATGATCTAATTTGAACATTGGGTTTTATTATTGAGGTCTTATATATTAATGATGTGTTTTATAATAGGGTGGTTTATTCATTTCGGTAATAATATTACCTTATTATAAAAAATTTGTTTTTGGTTAATATCCAAATAAAGAAGGAATATATTGTTATCCAATTATGTATTATGTTGTATATTAGAATATTATTTTAGAGCTTCAAATATAAAAATAAATCATCTTAAATACCAATAATTTGATTAAAACGTTGGTATTATTATTGAAATTTTATAATATATGGAATTATAATTATCATGTAAGAATATATACTTATTTTCATGGTCTAGATGGTAAAATAATTCCAAATACCAAGTAAATAAATATTAAAAAATAATTTTTATCCAATTACCATTGATTTTATATGAATCTACGGTATTTAACCAAATCGTTGGTTTATGGTTTTGTGGTCATTATCTTTGTCAAAATCATTCACCTTCTTATAATCAATGTTAATTGTTACTATCCATGATTATTTATAAATTAATTATTTTCTATATTCGATATTTTAACTGGTTGATAATTTTATCCAATTTGGAATCATTGTTATGTGATGTGTTTTGAATCTTTTTTCCCTTTGTTTCACAAGGAATTTATTTTAACCCTCTTTACGATGTGGGATTTCAATAAATGTATTTTTCAAATTTCAAACCATTTATTACCATTTTAAAATTAAAATTTAAATGAAAAAAATTTATTAAATGGGGTATAATGTAACACACTATGATTTTAAAAAAAAACTATGTTCGATACTGAATAATGCATGGAACACCAAGCCTAAACACACCATGACATATTCCCATTTAAATATGATCATTGTAACCTAGAAATTAAAATATTGGTTATAAATAAAATTAACTACTCTATGAAATATATATAAAATTATTAATAAAATAAATTATTTAACAAATTACTAGGATATAACATCTAATTTTTTAATAAATATATTTTATTCATCAAAAAATATGTTTTCTTCATAAATTATTTTATTACTTTGTGTGGAAAAATATTGTAATTAATATCAAGAAAATTTATAAAATATATTTAATAAAATTAAAATAATTTTATTAAATAATTGTATTAAAATCTTCATTGGATGAAATTTTGGTATTCTTCTGATATGAACTATTTTTCTGTGAATATTGAAAATTACTTCTTTTTCAAATGCTGTCATTTATTTTCAATACATTAGATAATTTTATTGTACCATTATATATTTAATTTTTTAATAAATTTAAATACTAACCATTTTATTTTAAATAATAATATTAATTTCATTTGAATCCATAATTTTCAGGATTTGGGTATATTTTTTTTCATTAAAAACATTTTTTTCTACAAATTGTTTTTGAGTGCGTAAATTTTATCAATTTTAATTTATTAAAATGGACAACATAATGGAAATATTTAAATTTAACTTAAAAATTAAAAATATATTTTAATTAATTTTTCTTCATATAATGATGATTTCTAGTCATTGATTTAAGATGAGATCATCTATTATAAGAAAATTATATTTTCTTGAAAAACCACTTTTAATAATATACTTGATGATTAATTTTAACTTACATCCTACTAATTATTATAATTTATCATGATAAAATAAATTTTATTTTTGGAATTATAATAATTAATATTATTTAATAATTTAAACTTTATTTTCTTTCATAATAAACATTAAAAACAAAAAGAAAATATTAATTACGATAGAAAAGGTTAGACAAGGGTTTTGGTGTGTTACATGCGCTTGTGTTAAAATTAAATTTCCACAAATATAGGATATTTATTTGATTAATTGGATTTAATAAATAGAATCAATTGTTAAAAAAATTTCTAATATGGATAATTTTATTTTTAGTCTTAATAAGTAAATCAGCGATAGAAAAATAAAACAGTTACTGTGGTGAAAACTAAAATAGTGAAAGTGAGTAACCATAAAAATTTTGGAAAAACAAGTTCAAAAAATGATCATTTTTAAATTATTGAGGTTTTTATTGACATTATATTCCTTCCTCTACATCATTGTTTTTATTTTTATGGCATTTTTATTGAGAGTGACATCCCATTATTAAATAGTTTTGGGTATTTAAAAAAATGTCACTTCTCCTCACATATAAAAAGAACATTCAATACATTTTTCCTAAAACATAAGAATCAATATTATTAAATTAATTCCTCTCTAAATACCTTTATAAATCCTATTAAAATGTCTTAGAGTACATGGTTTAATTATGAAACCCTCTGTGGAAGGATTTTAGTGAAAACCTAAAGAGGTTGTTCGAAGAAGAGGAATCGTTCTTAACAGATTGTTTTGTTTTGTTTCATATTCCCAAACCTTCTAATAATATTCAATCATGATGATAAAATATCATCAGTGTGTCTCATAAAATTAATTTTTATTATATTTTTTGAGTATTCTACATTCATCTCATATTTTATAAATTGGAAATGAAACCATCATTCGTTTGTATGGTGGAAAACCACCCTGTGAACTAATGTTATTCATTTTATATCATCACCTCGCACATCTATTTATGATGAAGGATTTAATGTATATATATTATAACAATGAAATATTTATCATTATTTAAAATTAATATATCATGTATTTTTTGTAAATTTAAATTAAATTAAATGAAAAATGATAACATTGTTCCAACATACGTGTGGACTACCACCAATAAGAAGCGACCTGATTCATTTTTCACCACCACATCACATAGATGGTATATATATATGTGTATATAAGTAAATAATATAGTATTAATGATATATATAAACTTTGCAATGAAAAAATAATACTTAACTTCTTTCCATCCTAATGATTGAAAAATAGAATTGCTACTCATGTATACATATGACATACCATCTCCAAGAATTTAACATAGTTCACTTTTCAAAACCATGTATCGTGGATGGATTTAAAAGTATAATTTACTTTTCAAAATGATAATAATTTCATTATTATTATTCTCGATATTGTTGGAAAATTACTTTTATTATGAAAGTTATCCTACCAATGTTATTTTGGACATATGAACCACACACTGTTAAAAAGTGAGATGTGAACTTGGTTTATTAAGAAAATAAATATAAAACGGTAATAAATAAATTAAATTAAATGTTTAAATTTAATAATTTATAAATAAAATACATAATTAACATATTATTATTATTATTCATTATGATAATCTAAATATGTGATGAGTCGAACTTGAGGTATGTGATTTCATATCAATTTCCCTTCATTAAGGATCATTTTAATGATATATGCATAATTTTATTATATTGTGTATATGATTCCCCATTTAATTATTATATCCTTAATCCTTCATAATTCTTGGTTTTTTTAGTCACTATTCCTTTTACATCATCCAAATGAATTTGAATAGAATGTTACCATTGTGATAAAGGCTTTATGTTACAACCACCTTTCCTTTCAAGATTGTTTATAATCACGGTTATATTGGGGGAAATAATATTAAATTAATTTCTTAAACCAATTATATTTTATTCTTCTATTTTCATGATTGTTGTTGAAATATTTGGTTTACATTTCCTCCATTATTAAATAAATAAACATCCTGACATATTTTTTGTAAGTAATATTGATTATATATCTTCTTTTAGATCATAATATTTCACTTCATTGTCTATAATTTCCTTAAAATACATTAAAGGATGTTTTCATTGTTCAATATTGATTTACTAAAGAAATATTTTTCCTTGTTTTAATTTTTTTGTTAAATGATTTATAGTTAATGTCTATTTTTTTATGAATAAGGTACTTCTTAAATATTTTCTTAAAGTATAAAAGTAATGTTTTATTTTAACCAAAAAAATAGACAAAATTTCCAACCATCAAAACCTCTAAATAATATAAAGCTTCCTCTAAAAATTTCTTAATTTTTTTTTCAAATAAATTTTTTTCTATAATAGTTTGGAATTTTTTTTCCAATTTTAAATATGATATTTCTATGAGAAAAGTATATGTTTTTCAGTAAATATATTACATAAAATTTTTATAATGATTTCATAAATGATAAAAATGATTGATTTTACATTTTCTTCTGAATTATATATATATTTATCTAACACATATTCCATGCTTAGTCCCCCTTCCTTTTATGGGATATTATAATATTTATGTTCATTTTTCAAATGAATTCTTTATGAAATATCTTTTGATTACAACAGAAATAATGATTAAGAACCTCATTTCTTTCCATGAGTAATTATTATGTTTATACCTTATTATTGATTTATTTTTTTGGGACACATGTGAATGTATATGTTAGGATTGATGTTCCCAGATAGTGGTCCAATGTATTGGGAAATGTTTCTGGTCTCATGAGACTTTATGTATGGGATTAGGGAGTTAACCAAATCTATTATGACACCTTCTCCACCGTGCAATATTGTTTAGGATGTTAACCTTGACTAAGGTCTATTTCATGTTATATGATAAAGAAACTTTTACTATGTTTCTATGATCTAATAATACCATGTTCATTATGTTATGATTCAAAGTGATTACACTTGAGATTTTCTTTTATGATATCATGTTATACCTTTGACTCACTCATTATCATTCCATATCATATTTATTCTCTTACATGGATTTTTAGTTCTCCCATATTTTATTTTTTATTCCATATGTTATCTTATGAGGTTTTAGGTCCTAAATTGAACATAGGGTATCATTATGGAAGTTAAAATAATGATGTCATGTTTTGGTTTAATTTTTATGTATTATGAACCAAGTATTCCAAACACACTAGGTCTCATGATCTTTTGGTTAAACCTATTGGGTATTTATTTTTAAAAATCTTGTAATAATATGAGTAATATTATTAGGTTGATATATTTTTCACATATAAAAATTAAAGGTAGTTCCCCAATATAATGGGGAGCAAAATATGTTATGATGATAATATTTTATGAAGATATCATATGGTCTATATACATAAATTAGATAGGGTATAGATTATGTTTGGTTAATAGGTTTTTTGGAACATAATCATTGAGAATTATTTTTAGGAAGATCACACTTTGTAAACTCCATGGATAGTGGTCATGGTGATAAACCTACTAGTATAGATTCCCTATGTTTTATGTGTTATTTAATGCTTATGTCTATGGAAGTTTATATTTGTCCTTAGACTTCAATTCATTAATAATTAGTATCATGAATAATCTACATTTATGTATAGAAAAAAACTGTAATTATTTATTCTCACAGATATTATAAATACATTAGGGGAATCATAAGTGATATGGAATTAATTGAATGGTAGTTAATAGAATTTTTAGTCCGTATAGAAGGAAGAATATACCTATATCCCTTTGATTGAAATGAAATTTTCTCACTAAATCCATGTATATATTAATTTTTAAACTATTTTTTCCCAAAATTAAAATAAAATATAAATCAACCCTATAGGTTATTGACATAAGAATGCATAATTATTTTTGTGTAATCAGTTTATAAAGGGATTATATTACAAAATATAGTTCACATAGAAGTTGGTGTTGTTACTATATTAAATTATTTCCCTTTAGGTGCTTTGAAATGTTGTTAGAGACAAATCTTGTATTTTGGATAAGTTCATGTATTCTCATCGTGATATAGTCCAAGGGGATACACATTAATTATATTACGAATATCATTATGTTTTATTAAATTTATGTTTGAGAATAAATTTCTGACCTCATAGTGGAGTAATATTTATTCAACAAATGGTTGATCAAATAAATTAATTATGATATAATCAAGTATAAAACATGTGATTTTAATTTTATCTCTTCTATAATTAAACTCAATGTTATTGTTATAATGCATGTTTATATAATAATTTAGTGTATATTTTAAAACAATTTTTTTCAGGTTATACGAACACTAAAAAAATATTTCTTCATATGTTTTGTGAATATAATACATTATAGGATGACATAGATCAACTTTAAGAATCTAATGGAAATGATGTTTTTTTAAAGGTTAGGGCTGAAGCCTCAATTTATTATTTAAAGAAAAGACCTCTTTTAGAATAGGTAGAGGGAGACCCATTACATTGCCCGAAGACCCAGGATCAAATCCAGGTAGGGGTGAATTTTCAGGATACTGTAGCAGCAGCGACACTATTGTGGTGGAGGGACTGTAGCAGGGACTGTAGCGGCAGCTATACTGTAGCAGGTACTATAGCAGCGCAGGTATTGTCACAGTATCTAATGGAAATGATGTGTTTTTATTAAACTTAATTTAAATAAATATTAATTTATTTTTTTAGGAAATTATATTCCAATAATAAAATGTTATAGGATTAAATTATAATATTATTATTACAACAGATGTGGGGAATAACATATAATAAATACGAGCATAAGGGTCATTATAAATTTATCGTTATTTAAACATAAGTATATATACAAAAATATATAATTACTCATTATTATATGTGCATAGAAAACTGGGGAATTTCCTAAAATTATCTCATTCCCTAAAGAGATTTTTTTCCTCTATCCATCTCTCATTGACATAGAGAGTGAACAATAGAACACTATTGATATAGAAGGATAATGGATTAAAGCAAATAATCTTTCAATACTAGCACAAAAATATCAAGAATGCCTTTCAGTGATTTTTGTTAAACATTTGGATATGTATAGAGGAACCCACTCTTGGATTATACATCATAATGATAATGGAATAAGAGAAGTGATATAATTTTAATCATGGATGAATATTTTTTATGGGGTTTTATTAATTAAAATTATTTATAATTTTAATGTGCATAATACTATCAATGAAATGTGTAGTGCTTTAATATATTTCATCATTTTTATCAGTTGATTTTTGACGAGAAACCAAGATCAGGTTCCCAACCAAAGCTTTTTTGTGCCCTAAAGTCATTAAAATCCACCAATAATTATAGGAAATTTAGAAACACTTTGATTATAGATTTATTAGATAAGTTGAATTGTATATTTTAGATATTTCATAAATCAGACACTTCTAGGTTTATACCTTCAACATATTTTGGGAAAGACCTGATGATGAAGTAGCAAGAAATAATTTCTGAAGATAGGTTTTATAAGGATATTTTTGACAACCCTAATTTTATGTACAGACAAATATATATTTTCACCCTTAACATATTTTTTGTAAAAAATAAATTAAATTTCTTATGTTAACAATAAATATATGATATTCATATATATTTTCCCTATAGTATTTTTATTCCATGATGAGATGAATTATTTCCTTATGAAAAAATTGAATAAGTACGTGGTATAATTTTGTCACATGCACCACATCACGAAACAAACATTATTCTATTTCTTTCATATATTACATTAAATACAAAGTATAAATATATTCGATAAAATTACAAATTTTATAGGGGTATAATGAAAATAATTGAAAAACATTACTAGAATTTGGAAATCTATAGGATTGTGATATCCAAGAAATATCACAATAATGATAAATATTATAAAAATAAAATAAAATAAAATATTAGATTCGAATTTTGTATGAATAATATTGAGATATATATTTTTTAATTGTGAATTAATTAAATAAGAGGTATGTGTATGATTGATAAACGAAATTTGACCATAGGAATTGAAATTTATCCATTAGAATAATATAATTACCTTTAAAAAAGTAACTTGATCATTGGAATAGAAAATATAAGTAATTAATGTTTATCATGAATAAGATAAGTAATTTTAAATACTAAAATTCTTTACAATAAATTATGGAAATTCAATAAAATTATAAGTGTAAAATTTTAATTAGATTTATTTTTCTAATTTTTATGAAAATATTTTAATATCAAAAGAACATAATATATAGAATTATTTTGATAAAATTAATATAATTTTGGGAACCCCTATATTGAAATTATCCAAGAGTATTTTTTTTATTTTTCTCAAAAATAAAAATTTCTAGGTGAATATTAAAAACAGAATTTCTAAAAATGATATGTTTTATGATATAATATTATTGAAATTATTTTATACTGAATTATATAAAGATTTATGTACTCAAATTAAGATTAATAAGTTATATAGTCTATTTAAAAAAAATAAATTAATTGTAAATAACTCAAAATTAAATTCCAAAATCTAAAGAGATAACTTATTTAGTAAAAAAGAGCTTTTGATTATTATTTTTTAAGTTATAGTAAAATTTAATTTTGGTGCTAAAGCATTTTAAAGTAATAGAAATTTAATTTTTAATTAAAAACTATTTATTGTAATAGAAATACCATTATTGAATGTATTGGTTTTGAAGTAATATTCTATATATTAGTTTAACCCAAAATACACCTCCCCTCCGAGTATAATTTCTCCCATCACCGCCATGGAAAGTCACATCCAAAATTTATTCAATTTCCCAATATTTTCTAAATTCCATCTACTTATTCTTCTTAAAATCTTTAGAGTTTTTTGTTCTCACCCCGTAAAAAAAATCAAGGGATTTTTCCTCCAGAAAAAGAGTAGTTGTCAAGGAAGTGGCAAGTTCATTTTCCCTTCATTTCATTTTTCCATCCTATATTATTTTTTTATAATTAAATTTTTAACATTATTTGTATAATTAACTAATCAATGTATATGATTTAAGTTTTATTTTACTATTATATAATTATTATAAACTACTTATAAAAAATAGATTATCTATTTACATCTTTTGACTCTTCTTGTTAGAGGTTGGTTTTACTACATATAAGGACACTATCAATAATTTTCTCTACCCACCATCATGAATGGCCAGTATACGTTATATAAATTGTTTGCATGTTTTTTCATGTTGATTTATTATTAGGATTCTATAGTTAATGAATCTAATAGATAAATAACCATGATTAATACAATAATATTGAAATAAAAAAAGAATAATTCAAAAAAAAGGATATCATACTATTTTCATTTTATAAAGGGATAATATATAAATTAAAGTGATAATAAATGAAAAATAAATTAATTGAAATTAAAAAAATTATAGAGCTATTTCTTAATAAATTTTTTTGTTCTACTAGTGTTTTATGCATGTTGATGAAAAATATTACCAAAGGTAAGGGGGTTCTCTCACAGCCCTTCTGTTTATAATTATTATCTCATTATTATCTCATAGAAATATAATTCATTTTATCTTTCAATCATGTGTAATTATTTTTTTTTGATGAAACTCTTCTATTTAATTTCCATTGAATTATGGATTTACATTTTTTTATCCTCTCCTCTATTTGGTTTTACACGATGGATTACCAAATTTAAAATATGTTCACTTTTCACTAGTCATTTATTTTATATTACTTATATTCTTTAGTCCTATTTATAAATATGCATATTTTTTCTTATACAATTTAATTATTCATTTCCTTAATAGTTTTTTTTATTATTTTCATACCATTTATTTTTTTATCTCAAATTATTTATTCTCAATTAATACCCTACAAATTTCATGTGGTAATCCCCCCACAAAATTAAATACATATGAGATGCACTTATTACCACTTCCTTATTAAACTTTTATAACAAATATTTTATCCAATAAATATCAGTCATTTACGTTTTAAAACATTTACATATAACATAAATTTCCATATTCCCTTTTATATACTACAATATTTTATTGAATATTCTCAATAAAGGGAATGAAATAGGATTGGTATTTTGTATGGATAACTTTGAGAGTAAGAATAGTAAATTATGAATAAATGAAATAAAAGGCATTTATAAGAATTATAAACACAATATAATAATTAAAATTGTAACTTGGCCTCTTGAGTAGTAATATAATGGCCAGGGATTTTCATACGTCAATATTTATTTTTTATAAGAATATTAAATAAATTACACAAAAACACACATGAGGAACATAATAGTTTTGTGGATTTGGTGGATTGGGACATAATATGCTTAACTCATGAAATATCTTCAATGTATCTTATAATGATAATCCATTTTATTAGTCATAAATTAAAAAAATTCTTCATAATCTAGGGAAAGGAAAGATAAGGGTGAGATCAGATGCCCAGTATGGGTAATCATGGGAAAAAAAGAATCATAACATGATTATAGTGGTATGAGAAAATGAACATAACATTTAAAAACTATACCACACAAATCAAAGATCATATTCTGGATCCATTACATTAAAAATAGTAGTTAAAAAGACATGAATCATATGGGAAAAAAATATGATCCTTGAGAGAATAAAATTGGCATTAGACAAAGATTTTTGGTATACCCATCAACTTATAACATTGTAAACCAGTCTAAATAGAGAGAGGTTCACTCATTAATTTAATGACATGAAATCAGGCCCTCTCATAAACTTATACATATACAACCAGGTCCACTGATAACATTATAGAAATGAAAGATAGGTCA
The DNA here is from genome assembly GCA_963277665.1 of Viscum album. Classification (NCBI taxonomy): domain Eukaryota; kingdom Viridiplantae; phylum Streptophyta; class Magnoliopsida; order Santalales; family Viscaceae; genus Viscum; species Viscum album. The sequence goes on from OY728120.1 coordinate 2,092,026,632, forward strand.
ATGCATAAATAATGAACATGTAATAAGGTTCTCACATAACATTGTGAAAATTTAATCAGGTTAAGATATAACATTATAAACATGTAATCATGTTCAAACATAACATATTTACTCATGAGTTATCCATATTTAACCAATTCTTTAAAGGAAAATATAGGTCCCACCCATCAAAATAAGAAAACCATACATATGCGTGCCACAAGACTATAAATCATTTTTACATCATAACCCATGAAAAGAAATGATTTTTATAAACATTTCATCATATGAAAACCTGTGGAAAATAAAAAGTATTTATAATCATGCTTAAAAAATATATAGAATAAGAAGTAGGTTTCATAAGAATATTATTATGGCATAACCCCTCGAAGATAAATGGGGTCCATAAAAATAAATCCATCTAAATATAAACCTATCAGAGAACTAATGAAGTTGGTATCCTTGGATCATATCCTCAATAATGTCTAGGAAACATCATGGAAATCATCATAGTTGGAATATAATTTTTAATTATCGTTTAAAACATTTCTTGAGGAAAATATCCTTTCCACTTTGAAAAAACTTGGTAAATCATAAATATGTTTGAAAATATTTTTATTTGAAAATATTAATGGAATATAATAATTGAATAATTAAATAAATTATTATTTAAGAAATCTTAAAATTTTATACATGTTGTACATGTTAAAATTAAGATTAAATCAAAATTTTAATAAAATCCAAAAGGAAAGTGTTTTGGAAAATGACATGAAGATTCCATTAAAAAAATTAAAAAAATTAAAACATAGAGAAAAATATGTTTATAATAATGATAGGATAATAATGAAACATCTTTCAAAACATTCTTATATAACCTGATTTTGGAATAAAATGTTTTTATGACCGAAGAGAGAAATACAATCAGATTCTATTAAAAACATTTCTGTAATTATTTTAATTAAAAAATAGTAATAAATGGTAGTATTACATAAAAATATCATGAAGAGAAATGGGAGAATAAAATTCATTATTTTCATGAGATATTGACCATAATATATTATAGTGAGAAACATAATCATAAACAATTTCGATAGATGATGAGATTATAACATAATATCATTACCACATTGGTATATTTGAATCATAAGACCTAAGAAGGAATAAAATAAAATAGATATTAAAATATCATGAGGATAAATAAATTCATTATTTTACATTTCAAATGGGTCCTATAAATACCTTATGAGAGAATATATGTGTATAACAAAATATATGTCAAGATAGAAAATTGAGAAAAAAAATACCTTACCACTTTAGTAATATTTTGAGTCAAAATAAATAGTAAATAATAACATAAAATGAGAAATTAAATATAACTAATGGAATTACATTCAAGGTGTAACACATCAAAGGGGATGTATATACACCACACTAAATAAACTATAGCTGAATTTGTATACGTCTCTTAGAAATAAAATAGAGAGTAGAAATCTCTTAATGTATGTTTGGGCGTCATTTGCACTCAATAAAACCTCTTGTATAGAAAATATAAGTTTACTAAACATCAATTAAAAATTATAATTATATATATAATACCATATATTATTTAATTATTTCCTTTAATTATCTATTTATTAATAATTCCCTATTAATGTCAAGTTTCAGGTAATAACTGATTTGATTTTCTTATATGTATTTATTTGTTAATTTTGGTCCCATTACATTGCTTATGGTTAAATAATCTAAAGCATAATAATCATGAAATAATTATCATATATTTAAATAAATTATAATTTTAATACCAATCCTAATATATGGTTTTGTGAAACGTAGAATGTTACGATCATTAAGCCGACAGACCATACATACACATGAGTAACATTTCCATTTTTTGAAATCATTATGTAATGAAGGTAGGTAATATATTATGTTTAAAGAAATATAATATTATTATAAATACAATATTAAATACTTATAATTGTCATCCATGTGGTGTGCTGAAGAAAAGAGATTGTTACATCTCTTCATGAAAGTGGTAGTCTATTAGTACACAAATAAAGTAATCATTTTCTAGTGAGTGAAAATATAATCGATAAAATATGATATATTAAAATTTAAGAATGTTAAATATGTAATTAATATAATAATTATTTCATATGTATAAAAAATATTTATCATTATTATCTTGCATGTAAATAAATAGTGAAAAACAAATCACATCTCTTCATGAGGTGATAGCTTGTCGTACACAAGAACAACATTAATTTATCCCCTATGGAATGGAATGTAAAAAACAATATATTACACAATGAATCACTTAGTTTTATAATGTTATAAATATAATATAAATAATGTATACCCATCATCATAGAATACCATATAAGGTGTTAATGGAAGAGAAAATGACATCGGTTCGCGAGGTTGTAGTCTGACGTACACATTAATGATGATTTAATATCCAATTTGATGGAATTGGTGATTTTTTATGTAATTACATTAAACTAAAAATAATAATATCATATTTTTAATATATTAAGGTTATTTTATCATAATATTATAGTAATAATTTAAGGTGGTGAAAGAATAAATAAAATAAAAATCGCTCATTGATGAATGTTATCTCTTCGTCAGGTATCCTCTTTAGGTTTGCTCCAAAAGCATTCCTTGGATGGATGGATGTCCTATATAAGTATTCTAGAAGGTTATGATGGAATTTTTTAATTTATTTGGTAAGGTATTTTCCAAAAATATTGTTTTATGGTGTGAAGTGTAGCAGAGAATGGGTGGCCTTTATAAGTGAGGTGAGTAGCAGAAGTGTAATTCATTGAAATAGGGAATCCCACACAAGATTTTTTCATTTAAAAAGGATTAAATAATGGAAAATTTTCGATAATATATGGGATAATTAATAAATAGATATTTATATATATATATAATGGGTCTTGGAAAAGTCTTGGGTTATTTTTAACCTATATATTTTTAATTTTTCCCCCGGATAGAACTATTTTTACCTAAACTGTTGTAAATAATTTTTACTATTTGTATTATTAATTTTGAAAAAACAAATTATTTAGAAATTAGTATAAATTATAATTTTTTATTATTTAAAATATGGAATCCTTTTTTTCAAATTATATTCACATTATTTATAAAATTTAATTTAATCCTAATCCCACAGACACAACGTGAAAGCGGGGTTTGAAAAAGAAAATGTCACAATTTAGAAAATATTTTATATCAAAATTAAATATGAAAATCATTACAATGATATAAATTTGAGTATTTTAAGTACAATTGGAATAATTTTAATTTAAAAACAATTGAAAATATAATTTTAAATAACAAAAAATTTAAACGAAAAGGCAGTTTTCAATTAAAACTCAATATTTGTAACCATTCATCAAAAATTTTATCAATTCTAGAAATTATCAAAAAGAAACCATATTATAATTTTGATATGTATATTCTAAAAATTATTTTTTATGAAATAAATTTTCAAAAATTTTCAAAATTTATTATCAAATTACGTTCGCAGAATGCAACCACACTGTTTTCAAAAAAAAATATTGTTTTAAGTGTAAAGTTGTATTTATTTTTATTTATTATCTAGAAAACACATAAAAATAATGTTAAAATTTTAATGAATATTTAATATATAAATTTAATTATTATCATTCACAATAATTTTTTATATATTAATTTCTGAAAAATGTGTTTTTCCACAGAAAAATATTTTTTTAGTAAAAGAATTTATTTATTTAAAAATTGTTTTATTTTCATATATAATTAATTGGCCACATAATAATCAACTTATATATATGGGTAACCATATTCTCATAATTTTTTTTAATCTTATTAATACCATCTATTCCAATTGTTATGTGAAAACTATTATATTAAATAATAATATTTTATTAATATGTCGCATTTTATAAAAACATAGGGTTGCGTGTAATGCATGCTAAACATGTTATTTCTTGTAATTCAAGACAAACGTACTATTTCATGTAATTGAATACAAACTCATTTTTCCGATAACATAATAAAATATTATTGTTTCATTTAAAAAAATATCAAAAATATTAAATTAAGTTGAAAACAATCCTAAAATCTGGAGGATTTACATTCTACCCCCATTTATATTAATTTTTCCTTCAAAATTCCCCTCAACTATCATGGGTATTAAATTTTAAAATTAATTCATCGAAAACATAATAATATTTTTAATAAAACATCTTCTTAAATATGAGAAAGTGATTTATGAATGTCATATAAAATAACACATATTAGGATTCCAAATAGGAGAACATTAGTGGGAAGTGATAACATGGACATAATGGAGAAAAATAACACCAAAATACTAATGGAGAGTGATATAGAACATTTATCACAATAAAGTGTGTGTTCTTGAGAAGGTTAACAACAAAAAATTCAAAAACTAAAGAGTTGTTAAAAGGATATTGATACCATGAAAAATGATGATAACATGATAAGATTTTATTTCAAGATCCTTTTCCCAAAGTTGAATAACTTTCCGGGAAATATATACATACTTGATTTAATTCAATTTTATAAACATAAACATATATATTGGTTATGTATTTTCTAATTTCTAATTCATCTATTATTTCAAGACATAAAGGTGTTTTTTTGAATGAATTTAAAATTGATCATAAGATCCATAAATTAAATGACAAGTCATTTTGTATATCATTAGGTATAATCACAATAAAAACATTAGTACATGTTATCAAATTTGGATAAATATTCATGCTATAATGTTATACGTTAATATCTAAAGCCTTATCCAATGTTCAACTTAAACCATTCCTTAAATGGTTAACCTTATAACCCGTAGAAATATTTAAATCCAAAAATTTAGAAAAAAAGGACACTAAATTTTCAAAATGAACATAACCATAATCCCTATATAACATAAAGTGGATCTTAATTTCCAAATAAAAACACGTGAATACATTCATCGGGTATTCTCTTGAAACAAGGTAATAAATTCAAATAGAAAAAAATCTTATTGAAAACATTCATGCATCCATATTTCTTAAATAAAACATAGATTATTTGATATATTTGTTAAATCCAAGAAGGATGTTAACTCCATCAATGAGTTTATGAAAAACGTTTTCCAAAAATCATTAATCAGTTCCAAGGTAATTATTACAATCCAATTTACTTATTTATATCAAACATCTCTTTATTCTAATAACATTATCTCAACATCCAGATTATATTAAGGGTTATCTTCCCTTAATCAAAATATAAACTTTCTATTAAATCACTTCTTATCCATAATTAAAAGTTATCATATTCTTTAATGTACTTATTGATAATATTATACAAAAAATATTTTATATATTTATATGACATAATTTTGGAATTCCAATACACAAACACTCAATTATTCAAAATCATCCTTAATACATTAACAAGGCTTCCTCATATTGTTCCCTAATACATCTTTCCTTTCATGTGTCATTTTTTGTATCTTCATCACTAGTAGTTTAACCATTACTCATACCACCATGTTGATTCACTTCATGTTTCCCCCCTAGGACATCAATTTTCATAATTCCCATACATTGCACATTTAAATCATTCATCCATTAATAATACGATAGCAATACCTATTGTAACATATCTACCCATATTCCACCAATTTGGTGCTCTAAGATGGTTTTTTACGAGGCCTCAATCCCCCCATATTCCAGCGGCTTCTAACTATAACTGAGATCCTAAGGTGTGAAATTGGAGAGACTATTCCCTTCAATAAAAGTAAGAAAACATTTAAAATAGAAACGTATCATAAATAATATTAAATAAATATATTTTGGAAGAAGAAAATAAATTAAAATAGAACATGCTATAATAATAAATCAAATTCACTAAAATACTAAAAAACCTATCATACATATAACACTCGTCACCCACTAGGTGGACCATGCATACAGGAGTACCAAACAACTGAAATAAAATTAAAAGGATCTTATGATAACTCCTACCCAAACGAAATACCCAGTCTCCATACACTTTCAGTCTACACCAGCCTGAACAGAATAACCCACATGAGTTTCTCTTTTGGATCATGCAACCCTGGGCCTCTACCCTATCCACCATGTATCTATGATCAACCTAAAAATTAGATATAAGGTCTAAAGTAACATTTAGTTTAATATACAAGGGTGGAAAATAATATTAGTAGTAAACCCAAGGATGAACCTATAATATTCTTCTATAAGTTAATTATCATGAAATATACTGAGACTCGCTTAAGAAAAAATGAAATGTATAAATAAATCAATAAATAGCATGAAAACCACATTTCATCCTTGGGTCCATAAACCCAGTATACTGGGAAATGTTCCATCATGTATATTTATATTTATATGAATATATATGTATATCCCCATACATATATGTATATAAATAAATATTAATATACTTTATTAAGGTGAATTAAATAATGTAAAATGATAAGTAGTGGATCCTTGGGTCTTTACTCCTGATCACCTAGACATCCTTTGCAAGTTATTTGAGATATATGTCGTAACACTCAAGTCTTGTTTAACTAATTTGATCTCTATATCTTTAATCCCCTTAAATATATACCATCTTCATCTAGTGCCAGAAATGTCTCTGAGAAACCTATGTCCCCAAAGGGGGATACTCATCCAAACCCAGGGTTCACCTGTACTCGCCTCGAATCACTATAATGATGTATTCAAGGGAAGTACATCTAGTAATCTTTATAATGGTCACTGATATAGACTTCAAGCCACTCATTCCATGTAAATCTATCCCAATGTCTAATCCCTAGGTCCCAGTCTATTGGTGGTCATGAAATTGAAACTCTGATGGACATTAAGGTTCTGACGTTTAGGTGATCTAAAAAATGGAATGATCTCCGAGCCTAAGTACATTCTCTACATCTATTCCTATAAACCTCTCAACTACCTCATATCACTTGTGTGACCAACCAACCATAGGTATTATCCTAGGAATCACTCAAGGAGAGAGTAATCAACCATCAAATTCATATATCACCAAAATGGTAAGGAGGGTCAAGTCCACCACCATGATTAGGTAGTTAATCAGGTATAGAATAATCATCCCTATCAATCACGAGAGTGTAATAATCCGAGAGTCTAAAAAGATCGAGGTGATCGTAATCATCTTCATCAATTGGGTGAACATAATCATCAATGAGTATAAAAATATCTAGGGTAGAGTAATTATCCTCATCACTAACAATAGAGTAATCATCCACAAGTATCAATATTAGGGATGTCATACATGTATATCATAATCATAGTCTAAAAAGCCAAATCCAAGGGAGAAACTATAGAGATTACAATAATATATTAATCAAATATACAGGCTCATCATCCAGGTCCCATATAATATCTCTGATTATAAAAATAAGTAAATAAATAACATTTATTAGAATCCATATCCTGTAAAGAACGTCCAGGCATCCCAAATATGAAGAAAGACGCCTCGCATCGGGATCATCCTCCACTAACCATGAATGACCTCTCGTAATCAATTTTGTATCAATAATATACATGTTAATGTATAAATTATGGATTTAGGGTGGTGAAAGGCATAATGCCACCACTAATACTATATTCTCATGGGATTACAAATTTTTCATAGGTTCTATGGTGACATCCGCTACCATCTCTACCAAAAATCGACGTACTAGCTCTGGTTAGTTCAAACAGTGGGCCACCCGCTGGGTCCCATAAGTCATTAAACTAGAGAGTTATAATACATGGGATCCTCATAAGTGATGGTAAAATGATTAATCCTACAATGTATCCTCTAATGGTAATAAAATATAGACATGCTACATGGGATCCTCAAAATGGTGCATAAGTAGGAACATCATACATGGTACCCCCCATCATGGTATGTAAGAAATGGAATCCTACATGGGATCTGTGAAATAGTATACCGGTAAAGGAAATCTACAATGGATACCTTATTTAGGATTAATACGATGAATACCTTAGGGGACCTTTGTGTGAGTAAGAATATAGGGGCATCCTACATGGGATCCTCTAGGTCGAAATGTATGCAGATGAATCCTATATTGGATCCTCATAAAAAACATTTCTCGTGACCTCATAGTCCAGAAGATGACATCTCATAAGGGATACATCTTCAATGTAAATTTATATAATAATTGGTACTGGTACATGGCTCATGGACCATCTCATATCAAGGTATCACCCTCAAGATAAAATTGAACTTAATGTCTAGAAGAAGAAACTCTTTGTATAAGAAAAATCCAAAAATGGAAACATTGAGTCTCTAAAACACCACAATGGTTTCACCATTGCAAACTATGTGAAAAGACACGTAGAATATACTACATATGAGACCAATTAATACTAATGTGCATGAAGATATGAAAAATATTAAAACACCTAATAAGGGTATGAAAGTATTATTACACGATTCACCATCTCTTGCACATTGTGTGTACCATCTCGGCCCCACCTGGGCATATACTTCAATGAGTCTTTGTGTGTCAAATCCAAAGAGCATTGTTTGATGATCGTGTACATGAGGTGTACCATTTAATTGGGTACCTTCCCACATACATCACTTGGAATGGTCATGTATATATCCTTGTTGTGTACATTTACACAACTTTCCACCCACATGGGTTTTGACCATGTAATCTACATGACCATGTGCCGCTACATTGGCTCTCAGTCTGGGTACATGACTACACACCTGAGTCCTAGTACACTATGTGTATAACCCATACATTGATCGTACTACTAAAAATTGCATCTTCCCAAAAACAGAATAAGACACTACAAGTTTTACTCAACCACATGCCATGTTATTTGGATTTCTGAATGAGAAATCCATCCAATTGCTTGAAACCCCTGTTTTACCCCCCCAAAAAATAGATCATCCAAGAAGGGATCCTAATCAAGACTAATATGGGATTAAAACATAAAAACTATTAATATACAAGTTTTTATTGAAAAAAAATTAAATTTTCTTCCTTTGGGTGGAATATGCCAAAGCTTCACCCCTATCCCCAATCCACAATTCTCTCCCAATGATTTAGTATGTCTCGAGCTTCATGGTTGCACCTCTCTTCCCTTATCTCTATTTATCTCTTTCTGTATCCCATTATCTCTAGGTAATTAAAAGAATAAATAGACCCCTAGGAATACATGAGAATCTAGTGAATGAAAATAATAAAAGAAAATAAAAGGAAGAAAAGAAAAATAAAAAGAAAAGATAATCAAATGGGGACCAAACCCAAACATGGAGCCCTGATTTTATACCCTACCAAGGTGAAACTTGAAATTTTGTACCTAGTGGAGGCAAAAAAATCTCAATATGATGCTCCATTGAAATGATATGACTAAACAAACCTTTATGAATAAATTATTTTTTAATTAATTATATAATAGTTATTAATTATTCCACTAATATTTTAACTACTTATAATTACACCAAACACCTTTCCTATAGTAAAACACCCAGTCTAGGACCAACAAAGTGTTCATAAAAAATTATCTGAGATCATCTTCTAGGGTAAAATCACATTTTCCGCTTATAAGCATTTGAAGAAAAAAATTAAAATTTATTTTGAAAAACTCTATACAAAAAAAAGATCCTTATAATCTCTACACCTTAACCCTTATCATCCCTAAGAAACCTTGGTGGAAAAATATCATTCATTATCTCATCCTAAGAATCTACACAATAACTCAATCCCAACATTCCAATGATTAGTCTCACTGCATTTGAAACAGTGTCCAATACAGGATATGTTCAACTAAACCTATCTGGTACTCCCAACCAAAAGGAATAACCTTATCATCACCTTAAAACAAAAATATGATCTCAAAAAAACCATGAAAATGATAAATTTCAATTGAAAATGAGGGTCACCACCCTCAACCAGCCAATGGTGAACCCCCACCATATGGATTACCTTATACTTCTCCTCAAGAGAAACGTCAAATTTCATTCCTCAACAATGAATAAATTTATGATGAAAATAATTTCGACGTTTATTATATGCTCTATTAGTGTACTCAAGATGATATAACAATATTGAATTATCATCTATAACTTACAGTATACTATGATTCCATAAAAAGAGAATGAACCACCGTCTTTGATTCACGCTCACAAAAAATAGGCTAAACTTTTCCCTAACCATATCATAACACCATGTCTCCTAAAAATGTGTTTCTAGGTTTAAACCTAGGTCAAGCATCTTGTGGTACCCCATCCATTATTGATTTCTCCTATATACTTAAGGGATATTCATCATTTATCAATAGCCCTGAGGAAACCATGCCCATGGGAAGACTTGAAATTACCGGTCCAAGGTTCGCACATGACCACTAACCAATTTACAATTCAAAAGATTCCATACATAACGACATGTACCCTTATCACCCGACTCATGCTCTCAAAAGGTGCTCAACCCAAACATAAGATGACAAAGATACACAACACATCATTCTCATTAATCTATAATCTCCCGTGGAACTCCTCATCAAAATTATGAACCTTACTCATGCCCTAATTTATCCCAATGATACCTATTACCCATCCTCATTACATTCAGATGTGTCTAACCATACTCTGAATACATTAAAAATATCATAAATACTGATCAAGTAGTCTAGGAACCTGGAATATCATACATATTGAGGCTAGTTATCAAACCAAATCACCCTAGGTGCAGGTCACATTTTGACGACATCAATATGGAAATATCACAAAACCCAAGAACTAACCATTCCTCAATATCAAAATAGATTATAAGAAAGATCACTGCCTAAAAAGGCACATGTAAACATGGGCCATCATCTCCCACATAGATTTACCTCAATCAAATTGATCATCGACCTATAATGTTCTGAGTCAAAACTAGGGGTCTCTATGTCTACCAACTATCCCTACAGATCATGTCTCATAATTGGGTCACCATATCTAACCACCTACCCCAAAAGATCAAACCTCTATAAGGAATATAAGGATCATAATGGCCTATGGGGGTCAAAAATATCAACACGACCTCCAAGGGACCAATCCCCACCATGAATCCTCATAAAGAATTGCTCCCTAGATGTCATGGTACTGTCTCAAATAAGATTCTGAAATTACACTCACTAGGAATCTGTATACGGTAACACCCACATCAGTTCCAATTCAAAAGAAACATACATGTACTTTTTGGCATCACACATAGTGATATGGAAAGATATCCATGAACGAGGTGCGTTAAGTAGAATGTTATTCCAATATATGTTGTAAAAAACTATATATATTGTTATCGACATATTAAATAACTAGACATGGGAACCAACACCCTAAAAGGTGAATAACACAGGGGAATAATGTCCCTTATCATCATGTAAGGGTCGTTGATCCTCCTATGCATGGGGAATCAATCATCATCTGCACCACAAAATTTCTCAACATAGATCAACACAACCTAACATTGAAATAAAATATATATAAAACAAGGATGAAATGAGTATAATTACACCGAAATCCTAAATGGGAAGACACCAATTAGGATTTTGTTGACACTTATAGAATTGGCCACTATCACTGGTAATAACCACAAAATAGTAGGAATATATTATGAAAATCTTATATGCCAAATTTTCTGCATGATATTCCCCTTACATTTGTCATCCAATACTAAAAATCCATATGTGGACAATTTCCAATGGTATGAGATCCCAATATAAATAATAAATCATAAAATACACACAACATGCCTGTCTCTCAAAGAGGAAATCATATACAAATGAAACATCATAGATTAGAATAGAAATCCCATACCCCTGGTAACTAATAATTCTTTCTAAAACAAGTGTTCATTATGCACATGTCTAATATCCATCACAGGTTATTACACATTCTTAACACCCCTAACTACCATATGCCAAGTAGTAAATCTAAGAAAATGAAAACCTTTGATATCACTTTGCAACATTCCAAACTGAATGCCACTAATCTGGTTCTCCATCATAGTTCATTATGATTCCTCAACCATGCCTTCTCCAAAGCCAATGGTTGTCGACTTGTCGAAAGGGCTTAGGCTATGACAATGGATTTATTATTCCTTCATATTAGTGTAATAAAATATAATTAATAGATATATATCATACATTGAAGTAAATAAACAGAGTATAGAATATGTTAATAAACTGAAATAGTACATGATGCAATAATAAATGAAATTCTATAAATTCCCAAATACCCATGTCATACATACAAACAATGGTCACCCATTGGGTTAACCACACATAAATGAGTATAAGAGAAACTGAAATAAAAGTAAATTTCCCTAATGATAACTCTGATCCAGACCAGATACTACGTCTCTAGACACATTCAAACTGTACCAGCCCGAACAGAAGAAACCACATGAGAGTCTCTGCTAATCATGAAAAACTAGGCCTAAGCATTATTCAATATATATATATATGTGCTCAACCTGAAAAGTATGCATAATGTATGTCCACACACTAAGGTGCACATACATGGGTGAAAAATAATTTCAACAGGCCACCCTAATGATGATCCAACAATATTCTTTCATAAGTGTATCCTCATGCAATATGCTCAGCCTTGGTGAGACAAAACTGAAGTGAATAAATAAATCATTAAATAGCATGAAAACCATAGTCTATACATGGGTATGTAATCCCGATCAACTCGGAAATGTTCAATCATGTATATTTAAATTTATATGTGTATATATGTATATGTGTATATTAAAATACGTATACATATTTACAAAAATATGAATATATATATGAAAATGGTGAATGAAATAACATAAAACAATTATTATTCAATCTTAGGTCCTGTAATCCCGATCTCTAGGATGTTATGTTCATGGGATTTATGTTAGATATTTTAGCACTCAATCCATGTAAGTTGATCTCTATGTCTATAATCCAGATCAACAAACACCTACTTCAGCCAATGCTAAAAATGTCTCTAAGAAAGATATTTCACCATAAGGGGAAACTCATCCTAACCCTAGTTTCAACAATACACACCTCCAATCACTATAAAGAAGGATCCCAGGGAATTACATCTAGACAATCTATGAATGGTTAGTGAGATGGATGTCATTCTAAGAATCCCATTTATATATATATAAATTTATAATCCCTAGGTCTCAATCTATAGGAATTCATGAAATTGAATCTTATTTGAACCATAAAGGTCCAATAATTATGAGAACTAGAAAAAAGAATGCTCTCCATAGGCAAGAACATGATCGGTGTCCATTCATATAAATGTCTCAAAAGTGGAATATCACTAGTGCATCCCACAAACACTTGGTATCCCCCTGGAATCACTTGATCAGAGCTAAACCATCCATCAAGTATATATATCACCTCAATGGTGAGGAGAATCATGTACACTACCATGATATGGTAATCAACAATGAAGGCTGTAATCGTCCCCATCACCCAAGAGAGTATAATAATCCATGAATATAAACACGTCCAGGAGAATGTAATCATACTCATCACTCAAGAGAGTGTAATCATCAATGATTATAAATAGGTCAAGGAGAGCATAATCATCCTTATCACTCAAGAGAGAAAAATCATCCATGACTATCAGTACTATATATGTCATGCCTATATATCATATTTATTATCTAAAAATAAAACTCCTAGGAAGAACCTCTAGATATCACAATAATGTAATAATAAAATACACAGGCTCATCAGCCCGGCCACAGGTAATATATTTTTGTATTAAAATAAATATTAAACAATATGACTGAGAAGAAGGATCTTAAGAATAACTTTTGGGCATCTCAAATTGAATGAAATATTCTTCTTGTTAAGCTCATCATCCACTAACCATCAATCTCCTCTAGTAATCATTGTTACATCAACAATAAACATGAGAATATATAAATAAAAGAGTGAGGGTGGATAAACACTAAAACCCAACACAACTTCCATAGCCTCATGGTATTACATGTTCAAAATGGGTTCAAAGGTAAAAATAACTACAATCTCTACCCAATATCATCGTACTATCTCAGGTTCTTTTAAACACTAGGGCATCCAATGGGTTCCTTAAGTCATATCATAAGAGAGGAATCCTTCTCGGGATCCTCCATAGTTTATGTAAGAGGTGGAAACCTAGAAGTTATTCTCTAAAGGTAAGAAAGAAAAGGCATCCTACATGGGATCCTAGTAATGGAGCATATGAAGGCGAATTGTATAGGGGACCCTCACAAAATGGTATGTTTTGCAAGGAATCCTACATGGGATCCTTAGAATGGTATAAAAGAAAAGGGATAATTAAAAGGATTCCTATGTTAGGATTTAGTGGAAGAATCCCTTAGGTACCCCTTCGAATCAGGAAGAACATAGGTGAATCCTACATAAGATCCTCCATGTCAAAATATCTGCAGATGAAAACATTAGAGGATCCTTAGAAAAAACTAGTATCACAGACACATGGTCCAAAATGGGAAAACTCACAAGGGATAGATCCTCAATAAAAATTTATACAGGCATTGATCCTAGGATATGAATCATGGAGCATATCATATCAACATCTCACTATTAGGAAACAACAAAATGTGAATACCATTCTATAACCTCTCGGTTTAGTTAAAATCCTAAAACACCACTTAGGAATCCGTAAAACATCACAAGTGATTAACCATATTGATCTATGTGAAAATATTCTCACAATGAATTACTCATTATCCCAATTCCAACTCCTGGGTTTAATGATATGAAAAATAGTAAAACCACTAAAAAGGGTAAAGAAGGAAGATCACGCATTGTGTTATCCCTAGCACATGGTATGTACCTTCTTGGCCCCACTAGTGCATGTACTTTAGTCGATCATGGCATGTAAAATCCTACGTACACAACGTGTTGGTAGATTACATGGTGTGAACCCTACAGAGTTTACCTTAACTCATACCTCACATGGAATGGCCATTAATATTGCCTGTATATGAACCTTTACAAGGACTGCCTTTCACATGGGTTCTGGGTTTGTAATCTATAGTTCCATGTGCCCCAGGATGGGCTGTAAGGCTGGTTACTTAGCTATACGACCATATTTTGTACACGAAGTGTATACCCATAAATGGTTTATACAACTAAAAAGATCATATTACCAGAGTAGGAAGAACCCGCAGTCTGTGTTCCTAAACCACACATTGTGTGATCGCGATTTCGATTAAGAAATCCATCTAAATGCTTGAAATTTTTTTTCCAAAAAAACAACAGATCAACCCATTATGGGGACTAAGAAAGAATACTAAGGGATTAAAACATGAAAAATATTACCCTATTGTTTTTTTAATAGAATCATATAAATAGCCTACCAGCTAGTGGAATCTGTTGAAGCTTTATCTATTTCCATGATCCACAATTACTGCATAATGATTTGGCACATCTGGAGCTTTTGTGGTGGTACCTTTCATCCTCTATCCCTATCTAAATCCATATAACTCTCTCTCTCGATCACATGATGAATGAGGATAACCTAGGGAATACTTCTGAATCCATGGAATCAAAATAAGAAAAGAAAATAAAAGGAATAAAAGAAAAAGTAAAAGTAAATAAAAAGAAAAGGGGGATTGGCCTGGCTTCGGTTCCCAAACATAGTTTATGTCCCCTAAGAAACACTCACAATTCCAGACTAAATTGTGGAGGTAGATTCTTAGTCGAACAATTTGTTCAAAATATATATCCAAAAAACCAACAAGAATAAATTCATATTCAATTGATTAAATATTAAATATTAATTATTCCTCTAAAATTGAAACAACTCAGAATTCCACCAAACTCAGGTCCTAGGGTAAAATCCTAATTTAAGAACCAATGGAGTTGTTATAAAAAATATCTGATATAATTTTATAGGTTAAAATTAATATTTTACTGATATTTTCATTTTCACTCAGCAATTACTTACTCTATGTTCTTCTGGTCCACACATAAAATATCTTATCATTCCGTAGAGAGAATCCTTGGAGTGATTCTTCCCACATTCTCAAAATTTAGGAAACTTTGTATTCTTTCCTCTATGGTTCCCAGTACCTGAACACACAATGAACTCTATCCTTCTATTCATTGGTATGTCCATGATTTGGATAAGGTTAATATTGTTAATCTTTTTTTGGGATAATAGATTAGGCATAATCACAATATCCATCACTCTCTTCATCATCCCATTTGGATTCTCATTATCAAATTTTTCATAAAATTCAATGTCAACCCAATTCCATCTAGTTCCCACAATTGACTAAAATTTAATTTTTTTTTCCAAGAAATGATAATCATAACGAGTTACCAAATAATCATGAAAATCACTTATAAGGTGTCTAAATCATGGAACCTTCTTTTTAATCTATGACACCTTAGGTTTATCCTAGGTCACTCATGGTCAAAATCTACTAAAATACATCATGATGGTTTGTAAAGTGTTAGTGAATTTTAAAAGCGTATCCCCTAGAGGTTTCAAACTAGGAATGTAGCAAGGAAAATTGTCATGCACCATGTGACAGTCAAATCTAGATCAATTCAAACTTTTTGGATTTATTACCCCTTGGTATCTGTGTTCCGTATCCATATCCACTTTTATTATCTAATCATGGATGTAATTTCTGGGAAATCACCCCATCAATCCTTTAAAAATTTCTAGAACATGATAATATACTTATATTCACCCATAAGACTTTTATTTAGTAAAATATATAGAAATATCCTTATAAATATAAATATGGGTCTCAGTAATGTTTTTTCATCCTAGTTTCCAAATGTTAGCAAAACATTTCCTCTGATACAAACTATAACAACCCAGACTTATCATACATGAATATTAAATCTTTGTACATGAATATTCAATACATTTCACAAACACATGCCTGAGAACTATATTAGTTTATTGCCTTCGGAGACATATAGAAATGTCTTCTTAACCCATGAATGATCTTCAATTCCTCCCACAAAGAACATACACTTTATTACTCCAACATAAAAACCCATTATTCATATCTTGGGGTGTGGAGGCATAATAAATTGTGAGCTCAGATTCTCAGTAAGGGAAAATGATGGAAATACATAAGCATAAAATTTTTATAAGGGTATGAGAAAAGGATAATAACATTTCAAGACTATACCCTACATATCCAAGATCATAATTACGAGTCATGCCATCAAGATTGGTTGTTTATAAGACATGAATCATATTGTAATTCAAATAACATGATCCATGAGAGTATAACATTAACCTAAGAAATAAATATTTAAAATAAACATCATCTTATAACATTATAAACATTTACAAATTGAGATTTGTTTGCAAATAAATTTATGTACATGAAATATGTCCCTCACCTGAACTTGTGTACATGCAACAAGGTCCACACATAACATGATGGAAATGAAAGGCCATTTCATTCAAATAACACTACAACCAATTAATTTAGTTTTCTCATAACATTGTGAACAAGTAATAAGGTTCTATAATAACACTTTGAATAGGTAATCATGTTGACATATAAAATTGTGAAAATATTATCTTGTTCACACATAACATATTTACTCATGAGTTATCCAACCATACCCAATGAATTTGGGGGAGATATGTGTTCCCCCCATTACAAAAAAATCATACATATGTTTTTTATAGTATCATAAAAATCATCATATCATAACCCATGAAAATAAATTGGTTTCATTAATATTTCATCATATCATAATATGTGGAAAAGAAAAATGTTTCATAATAGTTGTTAGGTCCACTAGGTCAAATACCCTGAGAGGGGGTGAATCAAAGTACAGAGGATTAAAACTCAAGACCCTTCGGATCTTGTTTCGTATTTAAAAAACAAACTTATCTATTTCTCCCATATCAATATATAAACATAAATGAAATAATACATAGGTCACAAGGATTTTTTACTTGGTTTACCCTCACTGGGCTACGCCCATGGAACATACAATGGTAATGTGGGGATGTACCAATTCCAATTAAGATCACTGCCAATTACAACATTTGTTCTAGATAATATATGCCCAATCTCACTACCTTTACAATGATTAGGGTCTGCTCACTATATTCTCATGGGTCACTCCCTATGTATCTTCCTCTGGATCACTTCATGTGGGAAGTATCACAGTCTTCCGCTTCATTTCCTCACTACTCTTGGAAGTGACCCACTCACAGTTTATGGAGTTTCAGGTCCCCTCATTTGCATGAAATCACATATCTTAAATGTTGGTAGATTCTCTTTTGATGTCCCGTTTTCACCTGTAGATTAAATCCACTTTTATATGTACTGTTAGGTTAGTAGAAATTGCTTTCAAGAACTGTTTTTGGTCTTTTTCAAGCTTCCTTGAGTCCTCTTTGAACAACCTAGCTTCCATAATTTACCACCTTGATTCCTCTACAACCGTGTATTTTTTAAGCTTCATAGATCACCTCATCTATGAATTTACACCAATTCTGCATACCACTTCTCCTTTATAGACTACTTCTGCTGTGGAGTTCCTCCTCTAAATCTATCGCATAAGGCCTTCACATACCGACTCCACAAACTGCCTCTGCATACCGCTTCCTCCTACAACCCTGCATCACTAAGTGAGTTCATACACTATAGACCACCTTCCTTATATAGAACCTTATTCCTTTTTAGACTACAGTTCCTCATAAAAATCCTTCACTAGAACTTCTTCCATATGAACTACTTAACCCTTCAGGGAATTATCCCGTGCAAACTTCCTTTAGACTTATCTAAATTCAGGGAGTGATCCGATTATTTAATGTAATTATCTCTATTTAATGATTGGACTATTGATCTTCATATAATAAAATAGATCCACTAATATGATATTTACAAAATATTCAATGTGGTACAAACTCTATCGTGTATTGTGCTTCTTTAATGAACTACAATCGTCCCATAAACCATTTCCATATGCAGTCTGCATACTAACTCTCATAGTACGTAGGGGTCAAAATCAAAATCACCTTTTTGTGAATCACACCCTTCATGACTTCTCAAATCACCACCTCATTTCTACGATCCACAAGCTATCATACAAACCTCATGCCCCCCATATACTGCATACCAAAGCCATGCACTGTTTTCTCACCCATTAAACTTTCCAATACGTATTTTTCATCCCATGCTTCATAATTCCCATCCTTTTCCAATTTACTTCGATTTTATGAATGCCACCCTTATAATATGCAAACCAGGCTTCATGGACCTCATACTGTATCCCCCTATGCATAAATCATCCTTTCCCAAAAACCAAACCACCGATTTTTAGGCTCAAAAATTTGGGAAACACTAAGAAATTATGCCACCTTAAAAACGTGCTACAGAAAACACCAACAATGCTCATTCATGGTCATCTATATTTTATAACATACAAAATCACACCCAAAAAAATGGAGATAAATCCTTGATGGAATTATACCCAACGATCTCCCCCTTTGGGTTTGGTGACAACGCTTTTATAATTTGTTATCTCACTAAATCTTCTTCAAACATCTTCCAGCATTTTCTTCTTATAATTAAGATAGTGATCAAGGATTTACTCAACACATACTCTAATCACACATGAGCTATGCTCTTCTTGAGAGGAAATAGTATAATGAAATGTTCATCAATGAATCACTTTATTCCATTCCAACACCACTCTTTTGATTTCATTACGAACATCAACTGTTGTGATATATATCATTTGATAGATCATGTATAGCATCATTAGATTTAATACTCCCCCTGCCTCACTTCTCCCCTTAACAGCTTCAACTCCCCCAATATCGCTACTCCGCCTATCAGCTTCTCCTTATGTCTTGACTAAGAAAGTTTCTCCTATTTAAATGCTAAAATTTTCCCCCTTTCTCAATGGACCCAAAAACCATTCCTTTTATGTATGAAACAGGGTAGAGAACACAATTATAAAATTATGAAAAAATAGAGCATATCTCAAGGAAAGGGGGATCTACATCCACACTTTTTCAAGTGTGGGAAGTCAACTGAACTCCAAAAGCCAGTCGATGACTTAAAATGCTTCTCTAGGTAAGGCCTCTGTTAGAATATCTGCAACCTGTTGTCCTGTAGTCACATACTCCAACTTCACAAGCCCTTGTTCCAAATTCTCCTTGATAAAATGATATTTTATTTTAATGGGGTTTTTTCTTAAGCGATGGACTGGATTGTTGCTATGATTTAAAGAACTTGAATTATCATAACGAATTCAAATCAGAGACATTAGTTCTACTCCCATATCACCAAGCTAATTCTTCATCTATAAAAGTTGTGTGCACATTTGAGTTGTTTTAATGTATTTTTATTCTAAAATTATTAATTAAATGAAATATTGTTTCATTATTAGAGAATAAATACACAACATAGCAAGATTGAAATCACCTCCTCACACTGATTTTCTATCAACTGCTCATCAATAACAATCTACATATGTATATCCCAATAACTCTTGTTGAGATTTTTCATTGTACATCAAACAAAAATCCATATTTTACTTGATATAATAGAGTATTATTTGTACTGCAATCATGTAAAATTCCTTGGGATTCCTTTGACACCTTGATACATGGCATGTGGAAAAAAATATCTAGTTTTGTCACTATTAAGAACAATAGACACCCAATAATCTTCCTATATTCTATGACACTGACTTCATTTCCTTCATCATCTCAAGAAAGTTTCTTCCAGGTATCCCCCAGAGCCTTTATGTCCTTTGAATTATCAATTCTTAACCCTGTCAATTTTTTTGGTGCATTTAGATTGATAAATGAATGTTCCATTATTTCCTTGTGTTACCTGTAAACCATGGAAGAATGCAAGTTCACCAATCATTTACATTTCGATCTCACTTTTCATAAATTTAGAAAATTTTCTATATTTCTCTTCTTCTGATCCTACAATGATTATTTAATCAATATATAACAACACCATAATTCATTGATTACTGTCATGTTTGACATATATATTGTAATAAACTCCACTATGATGAAAACCGAGCATTTACTGAAACTGATCTAGTCTTGAATACCATTTTTTATCTTAATTCAAACCATATAAAGCCTTCATCAACTGGAAAACATTTATCTAATCTTCATGAATTAGAAAACCATCTGGATGATCAATATAAAATTCTTATTCCATAACTCCATTTAAAAATGCTAACTAGACGTCAATCTAGAACACCTTGAACATTATTTTCACTGCTATGTCCAAGAATAATCTGATTGTCTCTAGCCTTGAAAAAGATTCAAAGGTTTCTTCCACATAGATACCCTCTATCTAGGAGTACCCATTATACACAAGTCGGGATTTATTTATAATCTCAACACCATCATAATTCATTTTTTTGTGAGAGACCCATTTTTTCCCAATGTAATTCATATTTGTTGGCCTCAAAAAAGTATCCCATATTTTATTTTTATCAATTTGGTCAAGATCGTTATTCACATCCTGAAACCAATTCTCATCACTAGATACTTGATCATAAAATTTAGACTCTACCTATGATAGGTATGATTCTTACAATAGAGTCTTCAGCCTCCTTGTCTGTATTGGAGCAATCTTATCACAGATTGTGTTCTGTCTATCAATTTTAGATATTCTATTTTTTATTTGTGCAGATAATAAATTGTTCTCATATATCTCATTAACCGATTTTTATTCTGAGTCATCCACTATAATCAGATCATCCCCTGATCTGGTAATTTCTTCATCACTATCCTACTAAGGATGATCATGTATTTTCTAAAGATTCTACCCATTATCCACAATATTTACATCATGGATTTCAATAATATTTTTTAGCCTCATGTTGGAGCATTTATATTATTTTGTTTTCTTAGAGTATCCAAGAAATATCCCTTCATCTCCATAGGATTCAAACATCCCTATTTTCTCCTTGTTATGAATGAAACACTAACTTCTGATGATTCGAAAGTACTTAAAAGATGGATTATTTTCATAACATAGCTCATATGGAGTATTTTATTCTTTCATACATAGTAATTCTATATTTTAGGTGTAGACTTCCATCATCACTACTTATTTCTAAACATTATTTGGAAGGAATTTCTCAATGAGAATTGTTCTAGCCATGTTGTTGACACTATGATTTCTCCTCACAACAAATCCATTCTTCCTCGGTGTTCTTAATGTTGAAACTTGAGTCTTTATCCCATTTTTCACAAGATAGTCTTCCACTTGGATATTTGTGATCTATGTTCCATTGTGTGTTCAAATCTATTGTATTTTTTGACCTAACATTTTTTTAAATTCCCATCAAAATCACATACTGATACTAAACACCTCAGAATTGTGGGTAATGATTGATACCCATGCCATTCCATTGTAATAATCAATGAAGAGAATATATTATCTCCTCCCTTCAAGAGATCTTGGTGATATTTGTCTCCACACATCAATAAGTATCAACTCAAGCAATATTTTTAACATCGGATCTTTTGAACTATATGTATTTTGAATGATCTTCCCTTGTTGGAAGGAATCACACATATGTGTACGATCACGTGATAATTTTGGGAGATCTCGAGCAACATCATATTGAACTAGATATTCTATGGATGTTTGAATCTTGTGGCCAAGACCTTTTAGCCTCAACTGATTTTCTTCTTCCTTAGAAAGAAATCACATATCTTCTTCTGCACTCACTAGGTAGAGATTACCCTTTGTATGCTTTCCTTGCAATACAACAACACCATAATTTACCTTCATGATGACTATTATCTTAGTAAATCTTATAACATGTCTTGAGTCACACAGTTGACATAAACTTAATAGGTTATGACTAAGAAATTTTTCAAACAAGACATTTGAATGTCTCACGTCCTTTCTTAGAAAATTTTCTTTCCCAAAGCCAATATTTTTCAACCCTTCATTATTGCCATATCTTATGATACCTTCTTTATAGTATCTAATTACCATCACTAGATCCTTGTTTCCTATCATATAGGAGGTGTATCCAAAATAAATAATCCATTTCCCAGTATGATCTGATGCCTTTAACGCAATCTATACCACCACTGCCTTCTCAGATCTCTTCTTTTTGATCCATATTTTTACTTCATAAACATTATGGATTGATACTATTGAAATTACTCAAAATATGATGGACCTGATTCATCTTGTAGAGCTGCAAATTGATTTTTCATTTTCATCTCATTTGATGATATATTTTTCTTCTACTTATAACCAACCTCGGACTTCTATAGCACATTCCTCTATATTGTTAATGAGTAAAATCATTCCATGTGTCTGAATCCATCACACACAAAAATAGGGATCATCAAATGATGACCTAGAAAATTGAGCTATGTATGACTGCCTCTATTTATCATGTTCCCTTTGGTACCTATTCACTATGTAACAAACATTTTCTGAGATTCCCATTTTCTACAAAAATAAAATATTATATGCCGTACATTCCAGTGCAGAAATACTGCACCACTGGTTATCCCCTGGGATCTTTGAATCATTTAATTCTACTTCATACCCAAATAAATATTCAATCTTTGAGTGGGTGCTTGTGGTCTAATTTCATTGGTTACTTCTTTCTATTTTTGATCAATCCCCACACCAGCCTAACCATTTTGATTTGAATATTTCTTCTATTTTACTAGACCACTGTGCTAAACTTTTTTCATCTCTATTGTATGTATGATCTTATATACTGATGTCGTAGCTGGAGTCAACTATTTTTCTTAATCTTTAACACTTCATTATAAATGGATGAATTCCTCTTTAGGTTCTTCAATATGTTTGATTTGTTCTTTTCCTATTTCATTCCAACTATCGATTTCCCTTTTCTGTTCTTCAATTTTGAGATTTTACTCAACCACCATTTCTTATATTTTCGGTGTTGAAGAATTCATTTTTTTCCATTTCATCATTAATCTCATAATTATCTTCCTTCTGTTACTGTATACAGAGTTGTGCATCATGAATTACTTTGTTAGATATCTTTTTTTTGGATCTCCAAACATATTTATTTTCAAGATTAGTTTCAAATTCAACCTTAAGTTCAACTCTTCCTTCAAATTCTCTTTCATCATTTTCACTTTTTTATTTTCTTATGGAATTCTGGACAATCTCCCAAAATCATCTACTTTTTGAAACTTGCAGTCCTCAAACTCTTCTTCCTCAGATTCTTTGGTATATTCTTCTTCTTTTTTTAGTAAATTATTCTTTTTTAATAACTTTCTTTTAGAGCTTCTCCTACCTTTCAAATTTAATAAATACTTATTCTGGGAAATTTCATCATTGTATTCATCATTATATTCTAACTTATTAAGAAACTTTATTGAAAAATATTCAATCATTCCACATAAGAATCATGCAAGTGGAAGTTTAGCTTTAAACTTACCTCTTTATCTTTGTAGGTTTGAAGAGATAAATGACATGAAAACATCCAAAATATATTCTTCTTGAAAATCTCCAATAGAGAACATATTCATAGCCTTGAATTCCAATTCTTTGTATTTCTAATTTTCTATAGCATTGTTATCATCATTTCTCCTTTCATATGCAATAGGGGTACTTGGAAAGTAATCCAATATCAGCTCCACCGGATATTAATATTTAAATAATGAAACTTTATGATTAAACTAAGTTTTAAGTTTCCTCAATATATTCATCACAATCATAATGTCTTCATTGATTTCTCCAAGACGATACTTGTACTCTACTACAACATTCACCCTATCAAATAATGATTCAATAGATTCATTTTGGTTCATTATTATATCTTAATACATGTTTCAAAAAACATACATCTTTTCAACTCTTACATTTGAATATACTTTATAGATATTCAATAGCTTTTTCCACAAATCATGTGATATATTACATGCCATCACCTTCGTATATATTTTATTTCATAAGGATCCCCCTAAAGCATCGATCCCTATATCATCAGTATCCAATTACCTTATTTTTAATTTTGATAAATTACCACTATTATTATTGGCTAATATTCCTTGCATACCTACTGTGAAGACATCCATTACTAATGATCAGAAGTATTGATGAATCCTATTCTTCTATAGTTGAAAATTGTTTCCATCAAAGATTATAATCCCTTTGTGATTAACCAACTCTATTTCTTCTATTAAGAGACAACTATTAACTTGTATCCTTTCACTCTGATACCAATTTTTAGGCCCATTAGGTCAAATACCCTGATTGGGGGGGTGAATCATGGTAAGACAGATTAAAACTCATACTCCTTTGGATCTTGTTTTGTTGTTAAACAAAACACACTACTCTCTTTATTCCAAAGAAATATATTAATTTAAATGAAATCATGTATAGGACACTACAATTTTTACTTTGTTCACCCTCACTGTTCTACTTCCATGGAACATACAACGAAGATGTGTCAATGTACCGAATCAACTAATGCTCACTATCAATTATAAGGTTCGGGCAAGATCTTATATACCCATGATCACTTACTTTACAATATTTATGGTCTTCTCACTACATTCCCAAGGGACTCTCCCTTTGTCTGTTCCTATGGATCACTGCTGATGGTAAGAATCACCATCTTCCACTTCCTTTTATCACTTCTCATGGAAGGGATCCACTCACTATTTGTGGACATGTATGTATATTAATTTTCATGAAATCATGAATCCTAAAATTTGGAAGATTCCATGTTGATGTCCCTTTTTCACCAATAGATGAAATCCAATTTTCCGCATAATGTTAGGTTAGTGGAATTTTTTTTGTGAACTATTTTTTAGATTTTGAAAGCTTCCATGTGTCCTCCATGAACCACCTAGTTTCATCCACATACTACCTTTATTCCACCGCATAGTTTTTAGTGGTTATGGTTTGAGTATCACCTCCTCTACAAACTACCTCCAATTCTGCATACCACTTCTCCTTTATGGGTTGCTTCACCCGTAGATTGCCTTTTCTTGGGCCGTTGTATACCACCTTCACGTACCAACTCTCTAAACCACCTATGTGTACCACCATACTTCTGAAATTGAGTTCTTATACCATGGAGAATATTCCTTTTATAGAACCTTCTTCCTTTGAAGACTATAGTGCCTCAAAAAAAAATCCGTTGCCAGAATTTTTTCCGTGTAAAGTACATCACCTTTTGTGGAATTCTCCCTGACGAACTTCCATCAGATTTTTCTAAATTCTCAGAGTGATGATTTTATCCAATGGAATTCACTCTCATTATTGATGGGATTATCACTCCTTATATTGGATAATAGATAAAAAAATATTTTAATGTGAGATTTAGAAAATCTTCAATGCGGTACCACCTCACCGCATATTGTGCATCTTCTGCAAAATGCAATCGTCCCATGAACCATTTTCCATACATGGTCCACAAACTGCCTCTCTTCATATGCGGAGATTAAAATTACCATCACCTTTTCATGAAATATTCCCTTTGTGTCTTATATAGTCACTAACTAATTTTTGTTAATGAAAATCCATCCTGTGTACCGCAAGATTCTAGTGTACCGCATGCCTACACCGCAAAATATTTGATCCATGAAAAATCTTCTTGTACGTGTTCTATGTCCCATGCGTCATGGTTCCCTTGATTTTTGGATTTCCTTCGATGTTCCACATACCACATTTGCAATATTCGAACCAATATTCATGGTCTACATACTGTATTCCCATATGCAGAAATCATCATTCTCAAAAAACCAAACCCTGGATTCTAAGGTCCAAAAAATTGGCAAACACAGGTAAACTACGACACATTAAAAATCTACTTCACCAAAAACCAACCATGCTCATTCACAGTCATCTGGATTTTACAACAAATACAATCACACACAAAACATACTGATAGGACACCTTGAGACATTTTCACCCAATAATCATCATAGCATAACCCAAGAATAAATAAGTTGATTTCATAATAATCATATCCTACTATATAGACAAGGTAAGAGAATAGGATTCCTAACCATAATTCCATAAAAAATATAAATAATTTGGAGAAAAATAAGAGTGGGACCCTTGTATTATAATAACCCTGCTCTTTATTACACACATAAACATGATTTATTACATAAAATTGCGCTTAAGACAACTCTGAGGATCAAGAGGTCTAGTGTCTTTGGAAATTATGAACATTACTGAAAAAAATAAAACATAAAACACAAAATCTTTATTGAAATCTTATTTCACAAGACCACAACATTTCTAGGTACATAGCATTACATGGATAACCTGAGGACATGCATAAGAAAAGGGTGAGCTATAAAGCCCAGTAAGGGAGTAAAAAAGGCATAACATAAAGAATATTGTACATATTATTCAATATGCATATCAATGGGGGCCAAGAGAAACGTAAACATAAAGTAATGATATAGAATGATTATTATAACATGGAAATGTGGAAACAACAGTTGACAAGAGATTAGCAAGAGCCAAGGCTCAATGCACATGGAACATGAGTAAAACCTCATTGAACATGACTTAGCTTGAGTAAACCCTCACTTCACTTGAATTATCATGATTAAAAACTAATTTCAAATGCCGTATCATGATACTATTATTTACCCAATGCATTGGAGCACTAACAGGGCACGCCCTTCTTAATCATTTCATTTCATACATAAGTGTGCCATCATACTACACAGATTCATTAAACATCATAATTTATTCCATGAAAAAGATATACGGAATACATAAATGTAAGTCCTAAATAAAAAAGAACATTTTCATATTGGTGAATACCCATAATAGAGAAATGGGTATGGTATTCACTTACCTGATGATTTTGGCAAGGAAATGTTGGTGTAACTTCGGCAGCATAATGACGTCAAATAGACATCATAAAATGGGTTGATGAGAGAGAAAGGGGTATATCAACATTTATACATGAAATTGATAGTAATGGGGTCATTTAAAATAATATCCCAACCTATGTAATGATGTTTAAATGCATAATATAAAATAATTTCATTAATGGAAATGAGAATAGAGAAATTCATTACAGAATTTTGGCACGGTAACAGGTGTATATGGGAGGCATTGATGAGAGAGAAAGAGAAATATTATCATTAAAACATATGTATGGAAGTATTTTGGAGGTGGAAAATCATACCCCAACATTTTTAATTGAAAATAAAAGGGTATAACATTATAAGGAATCTTGGAAAAAAATTAGAACAGATGAAATATCTTACTTGGAAGTGTGATCCCAAAGGCTTCAGAGAGGCTTCAAAGAGGCTTCATGGGAGCTTGGGGTGCCTTGGGAGGATTCTGGAGAGTGGAGGGTAGTGTTGGTACTAGATCCAATGGTTTTGATTGAAGATAAGTGGGATCTTGGGTGGGTTTATATAGGAAAATAGAGGGAATTGTCTATTATTTAGTTTTTGGAAACTACACATTAAACTAACCAAATATGCAAACCATCCCATGGTTTTTGAGCATGATTTTTTCAAAAGATTATTGAAAAAATTTATTTTATAAGGCCAATTGATGGACGTATTAAAATATTAGTCTTTCTTATGTGGAGGTGAGTCACACTCCTGGAAATCATTTTAAAAAGTTATAATATATTATATCTCCTACAGCATCTACTAATGTTATGTAAAATAAATCAAAAAAATATAAAATATCATTAATTTAAATTGAAACCATATATTTTCTGAATATCCCTTTTATTGTGTCTTATTTCATCACTATTGGGTAATTATGATGTCATAAAACACATTATATATTTTAAAGGTATTTAATTTATACTCAAAAATTCGACTATCTTAGAGAATTATGAAAAATTAACGGTTGGATAATTTCAACATCATGATTCCAAAAATTATATTATTTTTATCTAAATAATTTTTTAAATATGTGCATTTTCAGTTTTAACATAAAACTCGATGTTTATTAAAAATTCATGGGTTTTGAAGAAAATAGTTTTCAAAACTTAATAAAAATTACAATTGTATTCATAAAAATTATATGATAATTTATATTTAATAAAAAGAAATTTAGTAATAATATTTTATTAAAATATTATTTAATTCATCAAAATAGATTTCTCAATTGAATTTTAATTGGAACTAAAAATACTATTTGTGCTTTAAAAACCATTTACAAAGTTACAATAAAAAAATTAATGTATATTCTTTATAAAAAAATAATGCACATAATCATAGTGCTAGGGTGTTGTTAAATAACCCATTATAACACCCACATAAGACCAAAGGGTAAGGTGTATAATGGTGAAAGACTCTTGGGGCGTCTTGGATAACATCGCTCGAGTGGTAATCTCTATTAACTTCAAATTCTCCCACATGTGATTCAGTTCCAGCTTAACATATTGAAGCTCGGCTTGGGATTGGTCAGGAGAGAAGCCTAATGGTGATACCTCCTTTCTGAGCTCCAACAAATGGGATTTGTATGGAGAAATTCTACATGATTAGGACATTGCTTCCTTTGTCTGAGTAAATTGGATTTGTTAAATCCCTATATTTAAACTAATCATGTGATCACTATTCAACGACTATATTAGAAATGATAAAAATTCATAATGGTATTTTCAAATCCAAAAATATAAAACCAAGGAAGTTCATTTGTTTTATATAACCATTTTACGTATTAAGAAATTTAATTAGATCAAGAGGAGTTTTCCTTAATAAATGTTTGGGTCGTTACAATCTCCCCCCCCTTAAGAAACTTCACCCTTGAAATTTTCTTTTCTCACACTAAAACAGATGAGGGTAACTTTGCTTCATCACTTCCTCCAATTCCCACGTTGCCTCTTCAAGCTAGTGGTTTCACTAAAAAACCATGATGAGGGGCATTGTCTTATTTCATAGCACCTTTTCCCTATGATCTATGATCTTCACTAGATTCTCTTTGTCGCGACCCGCCTTCACCAAAAGGAGGGAAGGGCCAGCATATTTCCAGGCCCTTCCTTCCTTATGTTAAATGAGAGATAATGACCCCTGAGACCTACCTTCAATAGGTCTCGGAGTGGTGACTAGCACCAGGGGTATAGAAATTTCTCACAAATGGAAGGCATTACCCCGTTTTGTTTTACAAGATCAGGAGATAAGATGATGGAACCCAACAACTCCAAAACTAAACGAAAAGTAAATCCAAAGGTAAACCATTCCCAAATGCATGTTTCAAAAGAAAAAGCCACAAAGTACAAAAGGTGACTACAAAGGTAAGTACTAGAGGAAGAAAAATAGAAACTGCAACTACCCCAAAGGTCCAGGCTAGTATGGTCTCGCACGATCCCCGAATTCCTCCTGGAAACCTGAAAGTAGTTTTATATACGTAGGGTGAGCATACAAGTACACTCAGTAGGCAAAACCAAAGACTCTCATGCAAAAGTGGGGGAACGTACTAAAGTCTCATGAGAAAAAGAGTAAGCCAAACACCTATCAAGGTAAACTATCCACCCAAGCCTCACCAAGGCACAATACCCAAATAACGCAAGTCAAGTAATATATATAATAAGAGAACATCGATGTTCGGGTACCCTGCACCACTTTCCAACTAGTTATTGAGACATCCTACACATCCAACCAATCCCTCCATTCTGTCACCATAGTCCCATGCCTCACCCGCCCGCACACACCTGGGCCACAACCACATGTAGTCCCACTGCCAAATCCCACCCGCAAACACCTGGGCCACAACTTTCACACGTAACCACTCCTGAAAACACCAAGGCCAGTACAACCACCACCATGCCCGAAGACACCTGGGCTAGAAGATCCACTGCCACGCCCAAAGACACCTTGGCCTCATCCCAAAGACACTTGGGAAACCACCTGCCGCACACACCTGGCCAACCATCAAACTACACCACCTGAAGGTTATTGGGATATTAATGGACCTGAGTCCATCACATTCTGCATGAAAATACTTGGGATATCCGGGAAAGGGAGCAGAAAATGAGCAAATAACCAGCCACTAAGAATAGTGTTGGGAAAAATACCCTCCCCCATGAAATGGGGGTGTTCGGCACTAAGTGCTCAACTTGGGTGGGCGCGAATAAGAAACACAAAGCTACATGTATATATATAGGTAAAAATCACTAACCCAATGCTAGGTTTTTCTTTAGACAGCCTACAGATCACAACATCAATCAAGTACGAGTCACAACTCTCTCCAACAAAGCCCATTTGTCCCATTATTGGTTTCATGTTTAGAAATAACGCTCAAAAAGTTTATTAATTACTGGGAAACTAACACCATAAGCATAACCAAGGAAAAGAAACCATCCAAACGTCAATTTAAACATTCAAACTTGGTTCTCTTGTAATGTTACAACAACAAGGAATAAGTGAGATCCCCCAAAGTACTGGAACCAAAGACAACCCCGAGACACTGCCCCGTGTCCCCTCCCCAATAAGTTTTTTCATCAACCGAGGATCCCACCGCAATTCGTGATATAAACAAGTAACCACCAGGTCTTAAAACTCACAACCACCAAATCCATAACAATAGGGGATCCCATCCATGATTCCACAACCATCGATAGTATAATAATAGGGGATCTCATCCCCTCCCACATCTCCAGCAATCAGCCCGTGAAAGAAAACAACCAAACCACTGCCACCAACACTAAGCAGATTTATAAGATTTAACACACTCCATGATTTCAATTCCATGTGTCTTAATCGTGGTTATCACAAAAGGGTCGATCCTGGTGATTTCAATTTATTCATCCGGGTATATGTGATTAACCAATTTACTTTTCACTGCAGGAGTTTACAATTACAAAACAAGTCATTTAAAACACTGTTCATTAATGCACAGACAACGACCACCAACAGCCTCGATTTTCAGTAGGCGCAAGCCATCATAACTTAGAAAGATGATCATAATATAAACAACATCAATGATTATAGCCCCCTTTAATTCTTTACAGGTTTCGTTCATTATCTTTAATTAGGTCTGGTTTATCCAATTCTACAGAATCAAAAACACGCCCACCCTACATGATACACAAAAAAGATAGGCGAAGGAGAAATTCCTTACCTGCTGATCGATGATCGACGCTTATGCTGGGGGCGGAACTTCACGGATAACGATTCGGCTCGCCTGAACAAAAATCACTTCATCTATCAATGCTTAGGCCGGGCGCAAAACTTTACACATAACGATGCAGCTCGCCCGATTTACCAGAAGATTTTCGTGAAAATCCGCGATCAAGGGAAGAAGAAACCACGAATAACCCTTAGTTTATAAGGGTCGCGGATGGTTGAGATGAGAATTCCAAACCAGGTATGGAGCGGGGGTCGTGGGTTGACCACGCGGTTGGGAAGTTAAACACGGAGGTCTCTCGGGATTTTTAGGAATTAATTATGGGATTTAAATGGTTTTAAAAGGAGTAGAAGAATTAAATTTACGTCGAAACTTATGTTTCAGGAGCGGAAAATTCAGGTACTGGAAAATGAATGAAAGGTTCAGCGAGGGGACATGGTGCCACCGTCACAGTGTCGTCCTCACGGTGTCACCGTCACGGTGCCATCCTGACTGGTGTCACCTTCACGGTGCCACCGTCATGGTGCCACCGTCACGGTGCCACCGTCACGGTGCCACCGTCACGGTGCCACCGTCACGGTGCCACCCTCACGGTTCCATCGTCACGGTGTCACCCTCACGGTGCCACCGTTTTGGTGGAGCCTCACTTTGGAAAAGTAATGGGCTAGGAGGGTTCGGGCTATTACATTAGATACCTCTTAAACGATTCTCACCCTAGAGAATCAAAACAACCCAAGAAGGAAAGAGAGGGTCCAAAAAACCACATCAAAAATACCTCTTATAAGTGAACCCATGTTAACTAAAAACACTTCCCTGATAAGAACCAAGCAGCATACCATGTCAAACTGCCCAGGCATGTGGGCTGGGGAGTCTCCTCTACCATGTCAAGATATTATCCGCTTTGGGCAGTACTGACTCGCCTGCACGGGTTTAATCGCATCCACCTTAATGCGTCCTGATTAGGGGTCGGGTTCTCTCCTCCCCCATAGCCAGGGCTTTCCACACACAATCAAAGGAAAGAAAACCAGTACATTTCATAACCAAAGGACAAAACGTTCCACCACAATAGGTACAACAAGGAACAAAACTCAAAAAAACTTGGGGTACTGGGTACGCATCTGTTCTTCCCTCTCTCACATACTCTCCTAAATCCAACCATGTCTCCACAACACACGAACCAAGGGAATGGTTCGCCCACGAAGCACCTTTTCCTTGCGATCCTTGATCATCACTGGTCTCTCCACAAAAGTCACGTCGTCCTCAGTGTCCAGCTCACCCCAATCAAGGACGTCTGAAACGTCGTGCAGATACCGACGGAGCTGGGACACATGGAAGATATCATGTATCCTAAGTAGCGCCGGTGGTAACTCTAGGTGATAAGCCACTTCGCCGACCCTCCGCCACACTTCAAAGGTTCTGATGAACCTGGGAGAAAGATTACTCCCCTTGCCGAACCTCTGCTGCCCACACCGAGGGGAGACCTTCAATAACACGTGGTCTCCAACTTCAAACTCCAAGGGCCTCCTCCTGGTATCGGCATATGACTTCTATCAGTCCTGGGCCACCTTCATCCTTTCCCGTATGAGCTCAACCTTCTCTGTCGTGCTCTGCACCACCTCCAGGCCAAGGATGTCTGCCTCTCCCACTTCGGCCCAACACATAGGTGAATGGCATGGCCTCCCGTACAAGGCTTCAAATGGAGCCATACCGATGGTAGAGTGATATCTATTATTTTAGGCAAACTCTACCAGGGGAAAGTGTCACACCCATGATCCTCCTGAGTCCAGAACACATGCCCGCAGCATATCCTCCAAGGTCTGGATGGTGCGCTCTGTTTGTCCATCTGTCTGGGTATGGAAAGCAGTGCTAAGATGTAATTGTGTGCCCAAAGCATGTTGAAATCCTTTCTAGGCCCGTGAGGTAAACCGTGCATCCCTATCCAAGAATATAGATCTCGGGACTCTATGCAACCGCACCACCTCATCCACATACCTTCGTGCCAGAGTATCCACTGCACTCGACTCCCTGATCGCCAGAAAGTGAGCCGATTTCATCAACCTCTCCACTACCACCCAGATGGCGTCATATCCCCCTTGGACCTTGGGTAGTCCTAGGACGAAATCCATCGATATGTCATCCCACTTCCACTTGGGGACATCTAGAGGCTGCAGTAGGCCGCCTAGAACCCAGTGTTCAGCCTTCACTTGTTGACACACTAAGCACTTGGCCATAATCTCTTCCACTGGTCGCTTAACTCCGGGCCACCAAAATTGACTCTTCAGTCCCTGGTACATCTTGGAAACTCCTAGGTGTACTGCCAGGGGTGAGTTGTGGAACTCACTGAGAACCTTGCCGCACACCGCCTCTGGAAAAAACAACCTTTCCTGGAAAAGCATCTGATTCTGACCATCCACTATCCATCCTTCCAGAGCATTTCCCTGGTCAACTCAGTTACGCATCACTTTGCACTTTGGGTCTCCGCAATGAGATTTCTCCACTTGATGAAACAGAGATAACTGCATTGTCATCAGATATAAGGAACCTCTACCAGCATCCATCCTCGCATCTAGGTGTAAGGCAACCAACTCCTCCATCACCTTCCAGGAATCCGCCGACTCTCGGTCCGCATTCTTCTGCATCCTCCTGCTTAAGGCATCTGCCACTACATTGACCTTTCCCTCATTATAAGAGATGTCGAAGTCGTAATCCTGGAGGAACTCCACCCATCTCCGCCGTCGCAAGTTTAAGTTCCGCTGGGAGAAGATATACCACAAGATTTTGTGATTTGTGAAGACCACAAAGCGTTCTATGATGAGGTAGTGCCACTATAACTTTAGCGTAAAAATGACCACTGCAAGCTCTAGGTCGTGGGTGGCAAAATTACGCTCATGGGGGCGTAGCTTCCTGGACCCATAAGAAATCACCCCTGTCGCTGCATCTACACACATCCCAGGCCCTGTCCTGCAGCATCAGAGAACACCTCATAAGCCGCCACTTCTTCAGGTAATCTCAGCACTGGGGAACTAACCAACTTATCTTTCAGATAGCTGAAGGCTGACTCGCACTGCTCACTCCACCTGAAAACCTGGCCTTTCTTGGTAAGGGCTGTCAAAGGGGATGCTACTTGGGAGAAGTTGGGTACGAACCTCCGATAGTAACCTGCCAACCCAAGGAAACTACGGACCTCTGCCACATTATTGGGTGCTGTCTAAGAAATAACTGCCTCAACCTTTGATGGGTCCACCGCTACCCCCTACTCGGACACCACGTGCCCGAGGAAGTGCACTTCTCGTTTCCCGAACTTGCATTTTGACAACTTCCCATAGAGATGATGATGTATGAGGTCCTCCAGAACCATCCTCAGGTGCCCTGCATGGTCCTCCTCTGATCTTGTGTTTACCAGGATGTCTTCGATGAACACAACTATGAACCGATCTAGGCACTCCCAGAAGATGGAGTTCATAAGCCCCATGAACACAACCGGGGCGTTCATAACACCAAAGGTCATTACTATGAAATCAAAGTGTCCATATCTGCACCTGAAGGCCGTCTTCGGGATGTCGCCCTATTTCACTCTCATATGGTGGTACCCAGACTGCAAGTAGATCTTCGAGAACCATCCTTACCCTTTCAGCTGGTTGAAAAGATCATGTATCCTTGGAAGAGGGTAGCGATTCTTGATCGTCACCTGATTCAACCTCCTGTAGTCTATGCACAACCTAAGACCACCATCTGCCTTCATTTGAGAACAATACTGGAGCACCCCACAGTGACGCACTTGGATGAACATAACCCCTCTTCATCAGATCGTCAATCTGAATCCGGAACTCCCGTAGCTCTGAAGGTGCCCTCTGGTAAGGAGTCATTGATATTGGACGATCACCGGTCTATAGGTCTATCTCGAACTCGATATCACATCGAGGAGGTAGAGTCATCACCTCCTTAGGAAATATGTCCATAAACTCACAGACAACCTCTGGTACCCCCACCATTTCGACATCTACTAACTCTACTGCCAGCTAGACCAACAAGGAGAGGAGGGTTTCCTCTCGCCTGCCGCCCTTCTGACTGCTCTGTTCGCTGGTGAAGGTAACACGTTGGCCGCCCAAGTCCGAGAAAACAACCCTTCTTCGGAAACAGTCGATGATGGAGCACACAGAAAATATCCATTCTATGCCTAGGATGACATCGTATGGCTGAATCTGTAGTAGGAGAAGATCCCTAATCGACTGATGTGGCCCTATCATCAGTCTACATCCTTGAAAAACAAAAAACAAGTCAGTCTGACCTCTGATTGGTGTGGTAAAAACCAAGGGCACTGGAATTCTCTCGGCATCTAGACCCAAGGCACAGGCTAGACTGGGTGCAACAAAGGAGTGCGAAGCTCCGGTATCGAACAAGTCATAAGAAAGAGTGGTAAACAAACTGATCGTACCTCAAACAACCTCCGACCCTTCTAGAACTACTACCTCTACGGTGTGCAACTGTCCATTCCCAACTCCTCTGCCCCTTAGCTTCCGTCCACCTCCCCGACCATGCCCCGGTCGAGGTCCACGAGGAGCGCCCTAGGGTTGGCCTCCTCCTCCTACGTCTGCCCTCATAGGAGCGGGAGATCGCTGTCCCTACTGCTGCTGCTGGAAGGGTCGGGCTGGAAGCTGCTGCTTGGGCAGGCACTGGGGATGTCCTCCACCGTCGTACTGTACCCGGTTCGGGCACTGACTCCGGAGATGTCCAGGGCTTCCACATATGAAGCACCACGGTCCCGGGCCTGATGGAAAAGGGCGAGGACCAGGGGATCGAAACTGAAACTGCTGTGGCCTACTCCCTGCCGGTCGGAACCTGGAGGGTCCTTATGCTGGAGGTTGGGTGCTGATGGCCTTCCCCTTAGATGGTCCCAGCTAGATCCCCTCTCGTGACACACCTCCTAGAGCGTGCATTCTCTCCACCTCTTCGGCCTTCTTCTAGACCTCCAAGTACGTCGGCAGGGTAAAGGGGGTAACTGAATATTGGAGGGAGTGTTGGAGCGCCTCCTCCAAACATCTTGCCCGAGACTCCTCGTCGGGAAAGAGGTCTGGAGAAAAATTTAGGAGGTCCTTGAAATTGATCCCTAGATCCCTCACGGACATACTCCCCTGTTGGAGGGAGAGTAGCTCCTGTCTCTTTTCCGCCTACATCGTCGAAGAGAGGAATTCTGCCCGGAACACCCTCTCGAAATACGCCCAAGACAAATTAGCCTCTCTCCTCTCCCCTAGGTAAAGCATCCACCACTGACGTGCCGCTCCCCTCATCTGGCTGACGGCCAGAGGAACCCAGTACTCGGTCGGGGCCCGAATCAGGCCGAAGGCTATCACTAGCTCCACTAGCTAGCCTTCCGTCTTCATGTCAGAGGTGCTGCCCTCATACTTCTTGAGGGTCTTTCGCTGGAAGACCCTAAGAGTCTTCTGCCACTGGTTTTCCTCTTCCTCTCGATCAGCTCTCTTCCGATTGACCAAAGTAGTCTCTGAGGCCTCAATCGCCGGTACCACATGTGGTCGCCTTCCAGGTTCCATAACTACAAGGTAAACAAGGAATGCCTAAGCCCAAGTAATGCAGAATATGGTCTTTAAAACTTCTTAAACTTTTCATTTATTCTTAATTCCTAAAAAATCTCAGAAACATGAGAACACAAGTCATTATGATTCATGTGCCCTTCCTAGGGTCTCTACCCTACAATCAGCGTGGCCTCACTTGGTCATTCGGTAGGTTCAGAGTCCTTGCATCGGATCACAGGGGGCCCAAAAATCCCATGTCCTAGCCAGTCTTCCCTGGCCTAATTCCCACACCAAGGTCACCCAACACTGTTTCCTTACCATCCCATGCAATCCTCACAGTTCCTAGCTCTAGACTCCATCCTATCTCTCAACCATCAGCTCTGATAGCATTCTGTCACGACCCGCCTTCACCAAAAGGAGGGAAGGGTCATCAGATTGCCAGGCCTTTCCTTCCTTAAGTTGAAGGAGAGATAATGACACCTGAGACTCGCCTTCAATTGGTCCCAGAGTGGACACTAGAACCAGGGGTATATAAATTTCTCACAAATGGAAGGCATTGCCCCTTTTTGTTTTACAAGATCGGCAGATAAGATGATGGAACCCAACAACTCCAAAACTAAAAAAAACATAAAGCCAAAGGTAAATAATTCCCACATGCATATTTCAATAGTAAAAGCCACAAAGTACAAAAGGTGACTACAAGGTAAGTACGAGAGGAAGAAAAACAGCAACTGCAACTGCCCCAAAGGTCCAGGCTAGTATGGTCTCGTGCGATCCCCGAAGTCCTACTAGAAACCTGAAAGAAGTTTGATATACGTAGGGTGACCATACAAGTACACTCAGTAGGGAAAACCAAAGACTCTCATGCACAAGTGGGGGAAGGTACCAAAGTCTCGTGAGAAAAGGAGTAATCGAAACACCTATCAAGGTAAACTATCCACCAAATCCTCACCAAGGCACACTCCCCAAATAAACCAAGTCAAGTAATATATATAATAAGATCACATCGAAGTTCGGGTACCCTACGCCACTTTACCACTAGTTATTGAGACATCCTACGCATTGAACCAATCCCACCATTCTGTCACTGCAGTCCCACTGCCTCACCCGCCCGCACACACCTGGGCCACAACCACACGCAATCCCACTGCCAAATCCCGCCCGCAAACACCTAGGCCACAACTGTCACACGTAACCACGCCTGCAAACACCTAGGCCAGAACAACCACCACCACGCCCGAAGACACCTGGGCTAGAAGATCCACTGCCACACCCGAAGACACCTGGGCCTCATCCCGAAGACACTTGGGAAACCACCTACCGCGCACACCTGGCCAACCATCACACTACCCCACCCGAAGGTTCTTGGGCTATTAATGGACCTCAGGCCATCACAGCCTGCCCAGAGATACTTGGGCTATCTGGGAAAGGGAGGACAAAAGGAGCTAATAATGAGACAATAATAATAGTGTTGGGAAAAACACCCTCCCCCATGAAATGGGGGTGTTCGACACTAAGTGGTCAACTTGTGTGGGGCGCGAATAAGAAACACAAAGCTACAAGTATATATATAGGTAACAAGCACTCAA
The DNA here is from genome assembly GCA_963277665.1 of Viscum album. Lineage (NCBI taxonomy): Eukaryota > Viridiplantae > Streptophyta > Magnoliopsida > Santalales > Viscaceae > Viscum > Viscum album. Next base: position 2,092,065,829 of record OY728120.1, read on the forward strand.
CCAAAGCTAGGTTTTTCTTCAGACAACCTATAGATCACAACAACACTCAATCCCGAGTCACAAATCTCGCTAACAAAACCCATTTTTCCCATTCATGGTTTCATGTTCAGAAATAACGCTAAAAAAGTTTATGCACTACTGGGAAACTAACACCATAAGCATAACCAAGGAAAATAAACCAGCCAAACATCAATTTAAACATTCACACTCGGTTCTCTTGTAATGTTGCAACAACAAGGAATAAGTGAGATCCCCCGAAGTACTGGAACCAAAGACAACCCCGAGACACTCCCCTGTGTCCCCTCCCCCAAAAATGTTTTTCATCAACAGAGGATCCCACCCCAATTTGTGATATAAACAAGTAACCACCGGGTCTTAAAACTCACAACCACCGAATCCATAACATCAGGGGATCCCATCCTTGATTCCCCAACCATCGAGAGTATAAAAACAGGGGATCTCATCCACTCCCACATTTCCAGCAATCGGCCCGTGAAAGAAAACAACCAAACCCCTTCCACCAAAACTAAGCATATTTATAAGATTTAACACACTCCATGATTTTAATTCCATGTGTCTTAACCAGGGTTATCACAGAAGGGTCGATCCTGGTGCTTTTAATTTATTCAGTTGGGTATTCATGATTAACCAATTTACTTTTCACAGTAGGAGTTTACAATCACAAAACATGTCATTTAAAACACTGTTCTTTAATGCACAGACAACGACCACCAACTTCCTCGATTTTCAGTAGGCGCAAGCCAACACAACTCAGAAATATGATCATAATATAAACAACATCAATGATCACACCCCCCCCCCTCATTCATTGCAGGATTCATTCATTATATTTAATTAGGTCTGGTTTATCCAATTCCATGGAATCAAAATCACGCCCACCCTGCATGATACACAAAAGAGAGAGGCGAAGGATAAATTCCCTACCTATTGATCGACGATCGACGCTTAGGCCGGGGGCAGAACTTCACGGATAACGATGCAGCTCGCCTGAACGAAAATCACTTTGTCTATCAATGCTTAGGCCAGGCACAAAACATTATGCATAACGATGTGGCTCGCTCGATGTACCAGAAGCTGTTCGTGAAAAGCTGTGATCGAGGAAAGAAGAAACCACTGCTAACCCTTAGTTTATAAGAGTCGTTGATGGTTGACATGAGAATGCCAAACCGCATAAGGAGCAGGGGTCGTGGGTTGACCACGCGGTTGGGCAGTTACACATGGCGGTCTCTCAGGATTTTTAGGAATTAATTATGGGATTTAAATGGTTTTAAAAGGAGTAAAAGAATTAAATATACGTCGAAACTTACGTTGTGGGAGTGGAAAAGTCAGGTACTGGAAAATGAATGAAATGTTCGGCGAGGGGACACAGTGTCACCATCACAGTGTCATCCTCACAGTGTCACCATCACAATTCCACAGTGACCAGTGTCACCCTCACGGTTCCACCGTCACGGTGCCACCCTCACGGTGCAACCATCACGGTTCCACCACCACAGTGTCACCCTCACGGTGCCACCGTTTTGGTGGAGCCTCACTTTGGCAGTGTAATGTGCCAGGAGGGTCCGGGCCATTACAATCTTCATAGGAGAGGTCATTCTGCAATAGCACCACCTCTACATTGAGTACATGTGATGGTTCATATATGAAATTTATCAAGAGTAATACATGGAATACATCATGTACTTGAGACATGTTTAGTTGGAGTGATAGTCGATAGGCCACTTCTCCAATGCGATCAAGGATCACAAAAGGGATGATTTAACATGGACTAAGACATACCTTATTCCAAATCTAATAAATCTCTTCCACAATGATATTAAGAGGAATACCATGTCTCCAACATCAAACTCGAGGTATCATCAACAATTATCAGCATAGTAATTTTGTCGACACTGTGAAACTTTAATGTGCTTCTAGATGGTATTAAACTTATCCACCTTTTCATTGACCATTTATAGACATAGGATTTTTCTCTTCCCAACATCATCCCAACATGATAGTGTTCTTCACCTCTTCACATAAAGGGATATATAAATATCCATTTGGTTTCTTGAGTGGAAACTATTTTTGTAAGAGAACTCAACTTAGGGAAGATATTAATCGCATCCTCATTTGATGTGCATTGAGCATGATCTCAACATGTCCCCAGGTGTTTTTATATTCTACTCAAATTGGAAATCAATTTGAGGATGATAAGTCATACAGAATTTGACCTAAGTATTCAAAGAATATTGGAGACTCTTCCAGAACGTAAAGGTGAATCTTGGATCTTGGTGGGATACAATAGATATCTGTACCCCATGCAACCATACCACATATCTGATATATATCTATGAAATTTGATCCAATGTGTAGTCATTTTAAGATGATCCACAACAACCCAGATAACATTTTTTCCTTTGGATGTCTTCGTAAGTCCATGATGATGCTCTCCCATTTCCATATTGGTATGGGTAATGGTTGCACCATCCCCTTAGACATCTTCCACTCAGCCTGCACTTGTTGTCACACTAAGCACTTTGATGTATACTCAATGATCTCCATATTCATGTTATCCCACCAATACTGATCTCAGAGATCTAAGTACATCATTGTGTTTCATGGGTGAGTGCAGAAATTTGATGTATCTAAATCATCAAAAATTTCATTCTTTAACTATGGATTTTATGGAACACATAGTCTTGAACCAAATCTCACAATTACTTATTCATTAACATTGAACTCTGAGGATTTCCCTTTTATGATCATTTCTACATTCTTCTGAATTCCCACATTATCCTTTTGATAATCCTTTAACCTTTCTAAAAGAGACAGTTGAGAAAAAAATTGTGAAAAGATTGATAATGTTCCCTTATTTTTTATTCCAATGTCCATATTCATCAAATCTAAAATTATTGGATCCTTTTCAATTCTCATCAATGATATAATTTTTTAATCCTTTATATTAAGAGAATATACAACCTTTTTCACTTTCCCAGGGGTGGTAATGGATTGAGCAGTCATAGTCTTTGATCTTCTCTATCCATCTTCATTGGCACATATTCAACTCTTTTTTGTGAATATTTACTTGAGGATTTTGTGGTCTGTATATATTTCACACTTCTCCCCAAAGAGGTAATGTCAAAAAAAATTTAAAGAAAATATTACTCTAGCCCAATCCAGATAATGTGTTGGATAGTTTTTCTTAGGAACATTCTATTTCCTTGAAGCATAAGTAATGAATTTTTCATTTTGCATCAACACACAACCCATAACATTCTTCTAAGAATACCTGAATAGCATAAAATGTTCTCAACCTATGGGTAGTGTAAGCATGGGCATAGTGATAAGCCTCCTTTTAAACTCCTTGATGTTATCTTTGCATTCATCACGCCAATAAAACTTGACTCCCTTTAGAGTTATCTTGGTAAGAGTGTTTTGAAATTGTGTGAAAATTTTCAAAAATCTGTGATAATATCTAGCTAAGCAAAGGAAGATACGGATATCCATCACCGATGTTGGATTTGACCATACCTCAATTGTATCTATCTTGGAGGGATCCACAGATATCCCATTTGTTGAGATGATATGACCCAAGAATGAGACTTCCTTCAACCAGAACTCACACTTGCTATAATTTTCATATAGATTCTCCGTTCACAAGGAATCTAGTATAGTTCTTAGATTCCCCTCATGCCCCTCCTTGGTTTTGGATTATATTATAATATCATCTATAAAGACTATCAGTTTTTTGAGGTAATCGATAAATAATCTCTTTATCATGTCCATAAAGATTGTTGGAGAATTAGTGAGTCTGAAAGGAATTACTATGAATTCATAGTGCCCATACCATGTATGAAAAGTAGTCTTAGGGATATCCTCCTTCTTCACTATTACTTGGTATTATCCCAACCACATATCCACCTTGGAGAAGTATTGTGCTCCATGTAACTGATTAAACAATCCATCAATTCATGGAAGATGATACATGTTCTTTATCATGATTTTGTTGAGCTCAAGATAATCAATTCAAATGTGCATTGAACTATCCATATTCTTGATGAACAGGACTGGTGCACCCCATGGTGAAGTACTGGGTGTATAAACCTATTATCTAGATTCTTATATAGTAGTTTCTTTAGCTCCCCAAGCTTCACAACATCCATTCTATACATAGTATTGGATATTGTAAATGCACCAAGTATAAGATCAATCCGGAATTCAATATCTCTTCTAGGAAGAAGACCATGAAATTCCTCAGGAAACACCTCAGTGAATTCCCTCGTAGTAGACATGTCTTCATGGATGGTTACTTCCTTAGAATCAATCAACTGAGAAATATACACATGATCATAGGTAATTAATATCCTCACTTGATGAAATTTTTATAAATAATATTCATCCTAATCCTTGCACTTGTACAGAATCGGGGGTTGATTCGCCATATGAAGAGTGATTCCCCTCTCATGAAAATTTATGTTTACACTATATAGATAAATCCAATCCATACTGAGAATTGAATCAAATTCCACCATATGGAGTATGATGAGGTTATATGAGATGTTCAATCCACAAATTGTGACAGTAGAGGAATAATATTCATGGGATGCAACGATTTCCCTATTTTCCGTTATCATAACATCTCTACTTCCATGATATGTGGTGGTGTTGAGATTGTTCTACTAAACATTCTGGATATAAAAGAATGTGTAGAACTAGAATAAAAAAGAACATTCACTATTCTTGAATGAATAACTAGCGTACCTATCGTCACTTCATTGTTGGGTTTTTCTTTGACATTAGTGATGGAAAAATCTCTCCCTTATAGCCTTGGAGGTTTTCAGTTGCCTCCACAAACCATTAGATTTGGGAACTAGTTTTCAAAGTGCCATAGTTTTTTGTAGTTGAAGTAATGAATTATGCATTAAGGGGCGAACAGAGCATTCCTATCCTTTGTCGTAGTAGTGAGTTTTTCATGTCAGCTATTAATGGTCAAGTGACCTTCTCTTCTACACCTAAAGTAATTCCACATCACCTTTAGGAAATTTTTGGGGTTCTTATTTATGAATCATTGGCATGTGGTTTGATGGAATTTCTTAGCACCATTGGATTTATCTATCAGATAGCAAGAATTAAAGTCTATTATCCATTTATTACCCCCATGATACCCCTGAGATTCTCTGATTTCCATTTCAATGTTGAGGGAATATCAGAAAATTTCATCAAAGCTATCGAATTCGCGATTCACCAGGGCATTCTGTAGGCTATGGTATATCCCACCAAAGAAGAGGTAAACCTTGCATTCGGGGTAATTACAAAGTCGGTGGAATATCATGTAAAACTTGTGATGTTTTCCTACTATGCTCTGATGTATTCGTCATCCTTTTTCTTGAGGGAAAGAAAGTCCCTTTCCATATTAAGTTAGAGGGTTCGTGGAAAAGATTTATCATAAATAATTTTCTATAAATCCTTCGATTCAATGCCTTGATATCTTCCTGAAACTTTCTATTTTTTTATCAATGTCCACTATTTATCAACGTCACCCTACTTACGGTAAGCATCCAGAAGAACCTTCTCTTGTTCAAAACACTAAAGGATGGGGAATATCATTTAAATAGAGTTGATCCACTATTCAGAGATTGACGGATCATATGATCCATTAAAATTAGGAGGCCCTTGTCTCATGAAGCTCTCGATTGTGGATTTTTCTTCCTGTGGGGGGGGGGGGGTGGACGTTTCTCTTGACACATGTTTCTATTCAAAACATGAGTTAATTGAGAGAGTATCGTGACAATGTTTTTGATTACCGCTCCCATCGGATTAGGAATATAATTATAACATTCATCAAATTGATCTTCACATCGGATGTTAAACTAATTCCTCCTATTAACAACCCTAGACTAGAATAAAAGGAATGCTAGGTGTAACACATAAAGGGGAATTCGAGGACAAAAAGGATAACTTATAAATTTCATTTATTTCTATAACATATGAATTTATAGGCTTCAATCTATGTTATCCACGATCTACTTTCCAAAATATATTCTTAGGGGATTTTTTTATTCCCTAAATAATGGTTCATACTAAACTTATAAATTTACCAAAACATATCCCATGGGAGTATCGTAACCAAGAGTGCAGCAAAGATCGTTGTTTAGCACCTGTTCCCATTTAAGTCTTTCTCAAAGTGGTGTTTTTGGGTTTTACCCCTAGATACATCTTTTCCAGAGCCACCTCTACATAATCATATCCAGAAATAGATAAATTTTATGGGTAAACCACTTATTCTATACTCACAAAAATTTAGGGATATTTTTATAACACTTAGTCTTATCCCAAAGGCATTCACTAGGGGTTTCTAATCCTAATCCCAAAAAAACTAAACCTATCCTTTGATTCCAACTATAACAACCCTGGTCTTTATTACAGACATAAACATCATTTATTACATAAACATTCACATTAGACAACTCTAAGGATAGATAGGTCCAATGTATTGGTAAATTAGGAACATTATATAACAACATAGAACATAAAACACAATATCATTATTGAAAACTTCTTTTACATGACCAGAACATTCCTTCATTCTTAGAATTGCATGAGATAACCAGAGGATATGCCTAAGAAATGGGTGACCTATAAATCCCAGTAAGGGATTAAACAGGGCATAACATGAAGAATACAGTACATGTTATGAAATTGGAATATTAATCGATCAGAAGAGAAACATGAATATAAAGGCATGATATAGCATGATTATCATAACATGGAAAGGTGGCAGCAACATTTAACATATTATTAGCATGATCCATGGCTCATTGCACATAGATCATGAGTAAACCCTCATTTAACATGAATTAGAATTATTAAAACCTCATTTAACTTGAATTAGAAGGATTAAACCCTCATTTCACATGGGGTGTCATGATACTATTATTTATCCAATGCATTAGAACTATTAGGGCACACCATTCTTAATCATTTCATCTCCTGCATAGGTGTGACACATAGATCATAAAACACGGATTCATTAAACATCATAATTTATTCCATGAACAAGAGATGTGGAATACATAAATTTAAGTTTTAATTAACAATTACATGTGCATAATGGTGAGTACCATTGATAGAGAAATGGGTATGGTATTCACTTACACTATGATTTTGTAATGGAAATTTTTGTGTAACTTCAGAAGCATAACAACATTATATAGAAATCATAAAATGGGTTGATGAGATAGAAATGGTTCTCTAATCATTTATACATGGAATTTATAGTAATGGTCTCATGTGACATAATATCCAAATGTATGTAATGGAATTTATATGCATAATATAAAACAATTGATTGAATGTAATCGAGAAGAGAGAAATTACTTATGGAATTTTGGTATGGTGACAGGTGTATATGGGAGGAATTGGTGAGAGAGAAAGAGGTATCTCATCAGTAAAAAAACAAAGAGGGCAGTATGGGGGAGGTGAGAAATCATACCCCAACATTTTTAACTTAAAATACAAGGATATAAAAATATAAATAAAGTTGGGAAATTGAGAATGGAATAAAACCCTTACATGGATGTGTGATCCGAAAGGCATGGGAGTGGATTAAGAGAAAATTATTGGGATCTTAGGGAACCATTGGAGGATTTTAGAGAGAGGAGGGAAGAGTTGGGACGTTATCCAAGGGTTTTCAATGAAGAGAAGTAGGAGCTTGGGTGGGTTTATAAAAGAAAAGACATGGAATTCTTTATTATTTAGGTTTTGGACACTACACATTAAACTAACCAAATCCAAAAAACATCCCATGGTTTTTTCCCAAAATTGAGTGGAAAAAAAATTACATGGAAATTGGGAGAAATTACTAAAATATTTAGCTTTTTTATATTGAGGTCAGTCACACTCTGATGAAAATACTTTTTAAAAGTTAATATATTTTATAACTCTTGGAGGGTCCACTAAGGCAACGTAAAATAAATCCAACAAATCAATAATCTCATTATATTAATGGTGAAACATAAATTGGTGGAATATCCATTTTATTTTATTTTATTACATCTCTATTGGGTTAATATGATGTCATAAAACACATTATATATTTAAACGGTATTTAACTTATACACAAAAATTCGACTATCTAAGAAAATTATGAAAAAATCACCATTGGATAATTTTGATGTCCTGATTCCAAAAATAATATTCATTTTATCTAAATAATTTTTTAAATATATGAATTTTAACTATTAAAATAAAGACTGAAATTTATTGAATATTCATGGGTTTTGATGAAAATAGTTTTTAAACAATAATAAAAATTAATATTGTATTCATAAAAATTATATGATAAATTATATTTAATAAAAAGTAATTTAGTAATAATATTTTATTAAAATAATATTTAATTCACGAATCTATTAATTAAATAAAATAAGTTTCTAAATTGAATCTTAATATAAACTAAAAATACTATTTTTGCTTTAAAACCTATTCACAAAGTTAAAATAATAAAATGAATGTATATTATTCACCAAAAAATTTAATGCACATAATTATAGTGATAGGTTATTGTTAGATAACCCCTTATAACACCCGCATATGACCTAAGGGTAATGTGTGCGATGTTGACAAACTCTTGGGGTGGCTCGGATAACATCGCTCGTGTGGTAATCTCTATTAACTTCCACGTCTACAATAGGATATACCTCTCAAGATTAACATGTAGAATCTTGTATTGGGCTTGGTCAAGAGATACATCTAGTGAAGATACCTCCTTTACTATCTCCAACAAATGGGCTACGTATAGAGAAATTCCACTAAATGATGTCATCACTTCCTTTGTGTAAGTAAATAGGATTTCTTAAAGCCCTATATTTATACTAATCATGTGATCACTGTTCAAAGACTATATTTGAAATGGTAACAATTTTCAATGGTTTGTTAAAATCCAAAATCATAAACCAAGGAATTTAATACGTTTTATATAAGCATTTTACATAATAATACTTTTAATTAGATCAAGAATAATTTTCATTAATAAAATTTTGGGTCATTAAATGGATCAAATCCCTAGTATGGTATAGGTAACAACACAAATATCATATTAGATGGAAAATAATTTTTAAAGATCATTTAAAGTGTTTCATGAGTAAAATAACATTTCCATATTGAAATAAATGTTTTCAAACATGAAAAAATTTGAAAATTATTTTATTTTAAATTAACGTTATAATATATTTATTTAATATTCAATTCAATTTTTGTTCATGATGTTATAGAATTATGTTTTTTCTGTGCACATTAAATAAATATTCCTTTCACATTTTCGATAAAATCCAAAATGATATTGTTTACAAAAAAGAAATGAGGTTTCGTTCAAATAAATTAAGTTAAACATTGTTAAAAAAATATTTTTTAATATCATAGGTGAATAATAAAACATTTTTGAAACCATTTTCAGAAAATGTGGTTTTGGAAGAAAATATATTTTCGATAAAAGAGATAAATAAACTATAATTTTCATAAAAAGATTTAATCAATTAATTAATTAAAAAAGAGTAGTAAAATGGATCAATTACATGAAAATATCATCAATAATCATTGTATAATGAAATTCATGAGTTTATTGAGATACGGGATATTTTATTTTATCATCAGAAACATAATCCTAAACAATTCTGATAAATGATGAGATTTTAACATAAAATCATTAACACTTTTGAATCATTGATTCATATTACCCAAGATGTAATAACATAAAATAGAACATAAAATATCAATATGATAAATAAATTCGAGATATTACATTTTAAATGGTTTGCAGATATACCTCATGAAATAATATATGCACGTATCATAATGTACGTATCAAATAAAGAAAAATTGCGAGAATAATATATTACCACTTTTGAAATAGTTTGAATCATAATAATGAATAAAAAATAACCTCAAATACAACTGTAATATCTTGAAATTAATGGTATTAATGATTTAACATCCCAAATGTGTCGTATATACACCACACATAAGAAACGAGTGGTGAATTTTTATATATCTCAGAGAAATAAAAGATCTATAATAATTGACTTTATTCACACTCATACAAACCTATTATATTATAAATATATGATTATTATACATCTATATAAAAACTATACTTATATATATCATACCATAAATGATTTACTTATGTCCTTTTATTATCCATTTCTTAACAATTCAATATTCAAGTCACATTTCATGTAATAACCGCATGGGTATTCTTATATGTCTTGCTTTTTTTATTTTTTGTTCTCTTATATTCATCAGGGATACATCATATCAATAATAATACTCATGAAATAATTTTCATGTTTTTACAAGAAATATAATTTTATGAACAAAAAAATATGGTTTTTATAAATGAAGTATGTTACAATCATAGAGACATTAGGTCATACATACGAATGAGTAATATTTCCATTTTTCCACCCTCATTTTGGAAATTTGGAATGCAATATACTATCTTTAAATAATGATAATAAAAAATAAAATTACATATTATATAATTATACACATAATCCATGTGGTTTTGTGATAAAAAGAGAGAGTCACAACGCTCAGTGATGGCAATAGTTCACACGTACATGAACAATGTTTTCATTTTATAATGAATGAAAATATAAAATAAAATAATGATACATTAAAATGATCAAATGATAAATATGTTCTTATTATAATAATTAAGGAATTTATATAATATATATTTATCCTTATTATCTTCCATTTAATGTATTAGTGAAAAATGAATTAGATTGCATCATGAGGTGGTAGTCCGCTGTACACATGAGTAATTTTATCATATCCAATTTGGAATTGAATGTAAAAAAATATTTTATAACAACAAAAGAGGTATAATAAAGTTATAACAATAATATAAATACCTTTTACCCTTAATCTTACCCAAGTGTTAGAGGTGGTAATGGAAAATATAATGGCATCAGTTTGTGAGGAGGTAGTCCACCGTACACATGAAAGATTATTTTGTAACCCATTTAATTGATGTGTAGATGCTTGTATTTCACGACCATAACATAAATATATAAATATTTTAAACATATTTATGTTATTATATAATAATTTTTAAATAAAAATTCAATATGTGGATATATAATGAAAACAAAAACATTCCTTGATGAACATTGCCTCTTCTTCAGAAGTCCTAATTATTTGTTCACCGAAAGCCTTCCTTGGTTGAATTTATGTCAAATATAAGAATTATAAGATGATATTATGGAATTTGGGAATTTATTTGGATATTAATTGTTTGAACCAAAGGGGTATTAATGTGTGAAGTGTGGAGTAGAAGGGATGGTCAATTATAGGTGAGGTGAGTGGAACATTTGTAAAGTTTTTGAAATAGAGAAATCCCCCATGTCCTTATCTTGTAAAAAGTCTCAAATAATGGGACATAATTTATAATTGAATGTATAATTTCAAAATATGGTCAATGAATATTTTCAGTAAATTTTTTGGGTTATTTTTACCTCTTATTGTTTAGTTTTTACACATCGGTAAAACCATTTTTACCTTAATCGCGGTAAAAAATTCCTTATATGTTTATTATTAGTTTTGGAAAAAATACTAATATTAACATTTTAGAAAATATAAATTATTTCTATTAAAAATATTCAATCCATTTTTTAAAATTCCGATCTCATAAGTGTAAAATTTTAATATGAAATTAATCATTAGACTCGATGTGAAAGAAGGTTTTCTACGAGAAAATGTGAAACAACATTTCAATGTTTTTTATAAAAAATTCAATATGAAAATTTTAAAAATGATCTAAATTGGTTTAAATTACTTAATATTGATAAAAATTTACTTTAAATACAATAAAAACCAAAATTTTACAGTATTAATAATTTAAATAAAAAGGTAGATTTTAATAAAAACTCAATTTTTTCACTATTCGTCAAAAAATTAATATTTTCATAAAAGTTTCAAAAAATAACACAAGTAAAATTATATTAAAATGATCTAATTTTTTTATTTTGTTAAATTAATTTTCTAATATAATAAAAAATTAATTTTAAAATAAGTGAAAAAATAATAGAAAAATAATCTTTTAAAAAATAGTGTTTTAGGAATACAATTGAATTCATTCTTATTTATTTCCTAGAAAACACATAAGATGAATGATAAAATTTTTATTGAATATATAATACATAAATATAATTAAAATAGTTCAACAAAATTGGTTTTTTAAATTTATTAAAGTAGAACATGATTGTTCATAGGAAAATAGTTTTTTAGAAAAATAATTTCATTATTTTCAAATGTTTCTTATTTTAACTTATAAATATTTATCCCCAAAATAATTTATATTATATAAATGTTTAAACCATATTTTACAAATTAAGTTAATCTTATTCATACCCTTCATTGTAATGGCAAGGTGATAACTATCATATTATATAATAATATTTTAATAATATGTCTTATTTCTTTTAAACTCAGTGTAGTGTGTGACTAAATTTAAACTTAGTGTTGCATGTTACACAATATAAACATTTTTTTAGTGAAATACATTCCAAACTTAGTGTTTTGTAATATTAAATCGACAAAAAATTTGTAATGAAAAACATTGAATATATTAAATTATTTTGAAGATGATTAATTCGTAAAATCTCGCGGTTTTATATGTAATTTGGCCATTACTATAGTAACAAGATCATAAAAACATTAAAAATAATTGAAATTAATATTTAAAATTAATAACATAAGTAAATATAAATATTAAAATTATATATAATAAGTTATAGAGCTTAAAAAGTGTATATGTGTATTTTTAATAATGTATTTTTCAATTGTTTTATATTAATATTTAACTTTTAAAATTAAAAAAGTCTGATAATTATTTCGTAAAAATTAATTTCATTTTTGGAATCATCATTTTGAAATTAACCATGATTGTTTTTTCGTAAAAGCTTTACTTTTTGGATAAATAGTAAAAATATACTTTTTCAGAAATGGTATGTTTTATGGCATAATATTGATGTCATAATGAACAAATGAATTATTTAATAGTTTTATCATCCCAATATATATTTAATAATTTAAATAAACAATTTAATAACAATAAGTCATTTTTGAACATAAAAATGTGAATTCTAATGTCTAAAGAGATAACTTATTCATTAAACACCATTTTTGTTTATTTTCATCATTTTTTATAAAATTCATAATAAAATTAATTTTTCCATTGGAAGATTTTAGAAAGCATAAAACATGTATTTTAAATTTTATATTTCTCATAGTCTCAATAAATAACACTATTTTGACTCATTTCAATTAATTGATACTTTATTCATTATTTTAACCCAATATACTACTCCCCTCCTTATAGAAATACACTTATAACCTCTATGTAAAATCACATCCATAATTCATCGAATTAACAAATATTTTCACAAATCCCTCCTCTTAATGCTACTATGTTCCAGAGAGATGTTCTAGACACACCCCACTCAAAGCATTCAATGACTTTTTTCCTCTATAAAAAGGGAAATTGTTGATAAATAGGCGAGTCCCCTTTCCCTTCAATTCACTTTTGTTTTTATTTAATTCTCCTAAAATACTTGTATGGTTTAAATTCCTAAACTAATTAATTAATAATAAATATTTTATATTAATGTTATTTTGATACTATTTAATTATTATAAACTAATTTTAATAAATATATTTTCCCCTCATTCTTTTGATATGCCACACTAAAGGATGATCATATCATTAAAAAGGTACTATCAATTATTTATTTATCACCAAATTCACAAATGGTTATTATATTTTATCTATATATACATATATGTGTGTGTATATTTTTATTTACGATTAATCTTATGGTGGTAACAAAACATTTTGATATATAAAAATCACCAATGCCATAATAGGGAAATTTAAAAATAATAATTCAAATAAAAGGTTCATCACACATTTTTATCTATAATTAATAGATAAGAAATTATTCTAAATACTAATAAATGATATAAAATAATTTAAATGAATGTAAAATAATTCTATAAAAAATTTCTAAAAAATATAAATTTGTTATATAAGATGTGTCAATACGAAGAAGGAAAATATGACCTTTGTTGAGAAAGTAAACTCTCAATACTTCTCATTGAGATTCCTATTTCATTATTATCTCTTAAAAATATTATAACATCCCTGGTTATTAGAAGAAAGAAAACTATGTTCGATTCTGTATACGACACACAACACTAAACCTAAATGACTAATAAAATATTATTTTTAAAATATGACCATTGTATTCTGGATAATAAATTTAAAGTTATGAATAAAATTAGTTTCATTAGGAAATTTATATATAATGATCCAAATAAATATATATATATATATTCATATATATATATAATTGATCATTTATTAAGAACTCAATTTCCTATAAAGAAATATTTTTGTAGGCCTACTATTGTAGATCGAACACATTCCCCAGACTTTTATGTTTTTATGATCTCAAATAACCTTTATAATTGAATGATAAATATTTTTTTATAATTGTGTTTATATGGATTCATTTCATTCTTATGTATTTTTTCATAAATTTCCCTATGTGGGTATTCTGTATATTCTATCTGAAAATTATAGAAATAATGGGATTTTTCCTACATGAATGCTTTTGCCTACGAGATAGAAATCAGATATATCAATCAGTTTACTATGTGAAATAAATTAATAACTAAATTATTTACATTGTGAAATTGACTATGTGAAAATTTCATACATCGTCAAGGTCACTAATTTGAGGAATCACCTACGTGGTCATTTCATTAAATGGGACAATTTTTTGGAGTATTTAGATACATGAGAAATCTATTTTGAGAGTTATTGGATATATAAATCAGTTACATAATATAATTAGTTATGTCAATATCCTATATTGGGAAATAGGAACCATAACTTCAATCAACTACATCAGTTTTAGTGAATCATCTTGGCAAAGAAAATGGAAATGTTGTTTCAAATTAGTTAATTAAAATTTCTCTCCACGAAGTAAATTCAGCTAAATAGTTTCGATTATTTTTATTGTCTTTCTTGTGCAGCTGGTTGGTATCTATTACCATTGAAGAACTTGAGCGAATTTTTTATTGATATAGTATAATTAATAAATGTTTCATTTCCTCTTTCAGATGAAATCAATTATTATAATAACCAAGTATTATGATAGAATAAATTGGATAAAATAATTTATTTTTCTCTACTGTTTCCATGGAATTTTGAGGTGGATGATGTTTCACTGGTCTATATTTTCCATAGATTATGTGTAGTGTGTTTAAATAATAGTAATTAAACGTATTTAAAAAATAGAAAACAATTTTTTTGTGTGACATTAGTCTTATGTTTGAAAATAAAAGTGAACAATAACATACGATGAATTATTTCTAAAAAGATTCAAAGTAACACTCTAATGTTCCTTGCAAATAAGAAATAAGAAGTATTGGATTAAAATCTATTCATATAAATATTATTTTATATATAATTAAAACACTCTTGGAGCTACATACCCATCAAATTATAACTCTCAGAGCTCTTTCTTTTATTTCATCTTTTTCATTTAATTCTGAGATAAAATTTCTAAACTCTTCATATTTCTATCTCTATTTTTAATTACCCCCAATAAAATTAGCCTTGAAGGATGTTTCTTATAAATCATTCATTGGATCCTGGTTTAAATATTCTATTCTTGTACCATGTTTTAACTTCTTTCACTTTTGTGTAATCTATGGGAAAAGGATCGGTAGTCCATGGTAAAAAGATAGGATACTTGAAAATCATCACACCCATAGAGAATAGTGGTGGTAGAGTGGACTATGAGAATTCAATTCCCTAAACCATAATAAATCTCTTTTTATCTATTTTATTTATACTTTTATTTTTTTACATGTTTTCTTAAATAATACTACATAATTTAGTATTAAACAAGAATGAGATAAGTTTCTAAGAGATATAAAATTTAATATAAGTAAATTAACATCCCCTAGTCTTATTAAAATTAGTTTTCAACACTATATGGTATCATAGGACATTATTATTTAGTTCTTAGTAGTTAAAATTAAAAATTTAAATATATCATCATTAATGGACACAATGACTAATAATATGGATGGAATTTACATGGTAAGAGCTCATTATTTTAATGGTGATAATTATGGTTGTTGGAAGGCATTGGTGATTATATATTTAGAGAACATAGGTTTGAAGGATTATCTTAATGATTTTAAGCCTTATGAAATTATAAAGACAAAACCATAAACATAACATACCACAACTGCATCATACAATAATTTTAAATCTAACGATATGAATCATATAATCTATGGAATGTGACCTAATGAGTTCAAAAGGGTTTATCAATGTAAACTAACTTATGAGATGTTGATAATAATTCTAGTTGTCTGTGAAGGAAAAGATATAGTTCAAGATATTAGATATAATACATCCAAATTAGAGTTTTACACTTTTAGAATGATATTTGGAGAGAGTATCAAATAGTTAAATAGAATAATTATATAAATTCTCAATAATTTTTCTTCTTTAGGTACACCTATTACCAAAACAGATCATTCTCTTCATGTTCTCAAAATACTAACACCAATGTGGAGGGGTATTTTTGATGCTGTCACACAATCAATAGATGTTAAATATTTCAAAATAATATATCTTATTATAACTCTAATGACTGATAAATCAGATATTGAAGAGAATCTAGAGAATATAAGTTAGTTAAGAAGGATATTACCTCATTAAAAGTCTCAATATAAGAGGATGATAAGAAATATAAAGAAATTTAAATAACTGAGTCTTCTGATTAAATTTATTTGTGTAATTTTTTTTCAAATAGTGATCTTTCACACATTTATATTGTAATCAAGAAAATTTACAACTAGATAAGAGGCATTAAGAAACATTTCATAAAAAACAATAAGTCCGACAAAAATTACAAGGATGTAATATGTTATGAGTGAAAGAATCTTGGACGTGTCAATCCTAATTATCTATAGCTTAATGCTGATAAAAAAATATTCATGATATATGGTAATAAGAATAAATAATATAAATACATGATGGTAACATGGTGTTCTTCGGATGATTCTTGTGATGTTCCATCCTCAGAGTCCAAAAATTATCATTCTAATTAGAAATCCAACATGTGTTTTATGGAATAAACTGAGGAGGTAGATTATTTATCTTCTTTTAAACATTAAGATATACCAAATAATGAAATTATTTCTTTTGAGGAACTGGATTAATATTTTTCCATGCTTGAATATGAGTACGAATATATAAAAAGAAAAATAAAACACTTAAAAATTATAACAGTGGATTTCTTAATGAAAAAGAATACATAACTATACAAATGGAAACTCTAAAAATAACATAGAAAATAATGATGCATCAAGTGTTGCACATAGAAATATGAATGAAAACATACAAATTTTTTTTCATGATTTTAAATATGAATTGAGTGTATTAAAAAATGATGAAATTTTTTTAAATCTGTTGGGCAGAAATCCCTCAAGGTAACATTGCGGTATTTTTGGGTTGATTGTTTTTGTCGACAAAGAAGGTTTCCATATTGAATTGTCGAGTTCCCAAGAATTTGTTGACAATCCTTGTTGACAAAGAATGATGACAAAGGAAAGGATGATCTGGAGGCGGTACAAAAAGAGCAGTACAAGGTGGCGTCGTTTCCCAGTGTTTGCCAAATTTTTGGATTCCAAAATTTGGAGTTTGGTGAGCATCACGAAAATAGGATTTCCATGAAGATCATAATTTAATATGGAAAAGGCATGCATTTCACGAATATAGGATGCATGGTTTGGAAATCGTGAAGACCAGAATAATGGAGGCGGTGAGTCTTCGCGATTACAAAAAACTTCGCGAACGGTAGAGGCTGAAGCGCATCGCGACGGTGAAGGTATTTTCAAGGGAGCTTCGCGGAGATGAAGGGCATTGTGAGGGAGCTTCGCAGTGAAGGCGCAAAGGAATTGACGGGATGCTCCGCGATTACAACGAGCTCCGCGAACAGAAAATTTCCGTGGTGCTTCGCGATTTGGATAGAATTCTAGCAGAAACTTCGGAGCTTCGCAATTTGAGATGACGTGGCATTGAATTCGCGCGGAAAGTTCGAGGGTCGGTGGAATCGCCTATAAATAGAGGCCGACCCCCTCGAGAGAAGTAGAGATAATATTTAGAGAAGATTATTTGCTCTCATTTTGCGAAGGTGGTTCGCAGAGCCAGTGTGCTTCGCGAAAGAGGAGCTTCGCGGTGGCTATTGTAGCTCCGCGAAACCTGCGAGCTCCGCGTTGGCTTAGTAAGCTTCGCGAGGGATGTTGCTTTGCGATGGCTTGAGCTTCGCGAATGTGCTTCGCGAAAGTGCTTCGTGAAAAGTCTGGAGTTTCGCAAAGGCTTGTTTGAGCTTCGCGAAATTGGGAGCTTAGCGAAGTAGGGTGATTTGCGAAGGTGTTTCCAAAAGGAATTGCCCAGTGTTCAGAGACAAAGAGGAATTCATCAGTGGATGAAAGTTAGACTTCAATAGAGCTCTATCAACAGTTTAAGATGCATTATTTCATGCAAATGAAGAGACCTACAGGTCTATAAACAGTGAGTGGATCCCTTCCAAGTGCAGTGAGCATAGGAAGAGGAAAAAGGTGATCCTCTCCACCGGTATTGAGCCAGAGAGAGAGAGAAATACGGAGTAACCCTTGGGAAAGCAGTGAGCTGACCCTAAAATTTGTAAAGGCAGTGAGCCTGGGCATATAAGTGATCTAGCCCGAACATTGTAATCCACGGCTAGTGAAGTTTAGTGGAATTGGTACGACCAGAAACATGTCGGCGTATGCTCCTTGGACGTAGCCCTTCGCGGTGAACCAAGTAAAATTGGTGTGTCTTGTGCATGATTTACATTCTGTTTAATTTGTGCAATAGGAAAAAGGGAGAAGAGTGTTTTTCTGAATAGCGAAACAAGATCAGAACAAGCATTAATTTTAAATTAGTCATACCCCGATTCACCCCCCTCTCAGGGTATTCAGCCTTGTGGACCTAAAAATTGGTATCAGAGGAAAAGGTTGACAGTTATTCTTCTCTCAAATGGAGGTCACTAATCGTAGAGGGATTCTGATCTTCGACGGATGTAATTTTCAGATATAGAAGAATCGAATGCAACACTATTTCAGGTCTTTGGGAATGGATGTGTTTTCAGCAGATATGCATGGTATCACAACTGATATTAATAGTGGTGCATTATCAAAAGCTGAGCATAAAGAGTTGGATGCTGATTCCAAATAAATCAATGCCTTAGGGGGGAGCCCTTTCCAATCCCATATATAAAAAGGTTATTTCATGCAAAACGTCACATGTCGTGTGGGAAAAGCTTTTGAATATTTATGAAGGGGATACAAAAGTTAGAGAGGCAAAGCTGCAAGTGTTGTGGAAAAAGTATGAAGATCTAAGAATGAACCCGAATGAGTCTGTTGATGCATTCTTTGACAGGGTAAATGCTGTGGTAGAAGACATGCGGGGTCTTAGAGAAATTATCGAAGATATAAAAATTGTGAAGCACATATTGAGAAAACTTCCACCTCGGTTCAATCCGAAAGTTTCTGTTTTGGAAGATAAAGATCCAAAAGAACTGACATTGGATAACCTACACAGCACTCTTGTTTCATATGAAATGAGAAACGATGATACCGAGACTATGGAAAAGGGTAAATCCAAAGAGGTGGCATTCAAGGCCATGAAGAAACTCACCATTGAAGATTCTAATGAAGAAGAAGAGACAGATGAGGTGATGTTATTCCTTTCTTCAAATCTGCAAAGAGGAAGAGGAATGTTTAAAGGTAAACTTCCACTAGCATGCTTCCTATGTGGAAAGGTTGGTCATCTTGTGGCAAGATTCCCCAAGAAATTTCAAGATAATTATGATGATGATGATGAATTTGAAATTCCCAAGAAGAAGACTTCAGCGTTTGTGAAAGGGAAGAAGCAATTTAAGAGAAATTTCTTCAAGAAAAAGAATCTTCTTTAAAAATAATTTGAAAGTTCAGATGAGTCTGAGGATGAAGAGGTTGAGGAAATAGAAAATTGCAGAGATCGTGGGGTAAATGCCTTGGTGGAGATTGTTGGTAGTTCTCAGAAAATGGAAGAAGATGACGCTGATGAAGAAGAAGAAATTGAAGGGGGAGTTGACATGAAATATGAATTAGAAGTAGCTCTTGAAGATATAGATGTTTAGAGAGTAAAAACAAATAAATCCAACAAGGTGGTACATGATGCCAAACTCTACATGAAACAAGAAGAAGAAGAGAAGTCTGAGCTAGTGAAAGAAATTGAAGATCTTAAGTCTTCCAGGCCAGAGAGCACAGAAAAGGTTGATGAGCATAAGCTCAAGATTGAAGAACAGAAAAGGGAGATCGATTGCATGAATAGAAAAGTGAAAGATCACATCAAGCGTATTGAAGATCTTGAAGAGGAAGTTGTCGGTCTGTGGAGAAAAGTTATAGACCAGGAAAAACCTTTGAATCCCAACACATTTTTGGTAAAGCAGGTCGTCATGAAGACTGAAAAGAATAAAGAAGAGACTAGTAGTTCAGTAGGAAATAAGCATCAATTGAGCTCAAAAGTTAAGGCTGATTCATGGCTTAATCAGAAAAACAAATATGTGGCAGTTGAAGTCAGACCGCATGCACCCGTCACGAGATTGAAGGTGGATTTGGGAACAAAGAAGAATCAGAATATTCAGAGATCCCAAGGGGAAACTCGTAGTGTTGAAGTAACATGAAGGAGTGCACTTATATCAGGTGTTATTATTGTGGAAATATTGGACATTCACAGTATGTATGTTCCATAGCCAAATGATATCGAAGGGAACAAGAACATAGATGGTAGCCAAACAGAGAACGGTTTTCCAGAACAAATTTCGAAGGGCATTGTTTTGGGTGCAGAGGATTTGGGTATATGGCTAGGTACTGTACTTCGACCATTCAAAGAAATGTGCCAAAGCAGAATCAAAACGTTCGCAAGCAGCAGGTCAATAAACCGACATGTGAGTTAAAAATGTAGAATAGATTTGCCGCTTTGCAAGTTGAGGCCGGTCCATCATACTTTGAGAAAGAACAGAAGTCTCAATCCATGCAAAGTGTGAAAGAAAAAGTATGGACCAAGAAGAAGAAAAATGAGAAGGTTGTGGTGGCGGGGATTTTCCTTAAAGCATCAGATCGATCTGGTGTTTGGATCCTTGATAGTGGTTGCACATCCCACATGATGGGTAATAAGAATCTTGTTACAGGCATCAAATATGACAAAGAAGGAGTTTTCAAATTTGGAAATGATGAAGGCCTGAAGATTGTTGGCTCAGGGAAAGCCAAGTTTGGGGGCAAAGAGATGAGATGTGCTGATGTCTTGGTAGTAGAGGGTCTCAGTCATAACTTACTTAGTGTCAGTCAACTATGTGACTCTGGGCACTCTATCTAATTTACCAAGAAGATGTGTGTTGTGAAAGGAAAAGATGGAGCAGCTGTTCTGCAGGGAAAAAGGTCAAAGGGGAATCTCTACCTTGTAGGTGGGGAAGAAGATACATGTCTTTTATCCAGAGAGGAAGAAAATCAGCTTTGGAATAAGCGACTTGGTCATCTATGTCAGCCATCTATGGAGGATCTCGTAAAGTGTGATGCTGCTAGAGACCTTCCCAAACTCTCACGTGATCACACTCATACGTGTGATGCTAGCCAATAAGGGAATATCATTAGAAAGACATACATGCCAAATGAATAGAAATCAACTAGAGTGCTCGAACTGGTTCATGCTGATGTATGTGGACCGATCTCACCACGAGCTATAAATGGGCAAAGGTACTATTTTATTTTCATTGATGATTATAACAGAATGGCCTGGGTATTTGTAATTACCCATAAGATAGAGGTGTTTAGTTGCATAAAATAGTACATGAGGGAATCAGAAAGGATGCTTAGGCAAAAAAAATTGAAGTTCTGTACATATAACGGTACAGAATTCACAAACAGTCAAGTGGAAGAGTATCTCGAGAAACACATTATAAGGAATCATGTTTCATCAGTAAGAACTCCCCAACAGAATGGTGTGGTTGAAAGAAGAAATCGGATCATCAACAACATGACCAGAACGATCCTTATTGACAAAGAAATACCAGATAAATTTTGGAAGGAAGCAGTGTTGACATCGGTCTATGTTTCAAACAGGTCTCTGTTGTGTCCGAAGCAAGGGAAGACTCTGTATGAACTATGGTACGGAAAGAATCCAACGTTGAAATACTTTCAAATCTTTGGAAGTAAGTGTTTCATTATAAACAAAGAAAATAATAGGAAGTTTGAGGCATGAGGAGATGAGGGGATATTCCTTGGCTACTCAGGGAAAAGCAAAGCATATAAATGATTCAACAAGAGGCTGGGAAAAATTGTTGAGAGCAATGATGTCACTATAGTCGAAAATGAACAGAATACTCAACAATAGAGTGAACAGTTCCTGGATGAAAGTGATGATGAGGTAAGCAACACAGGGGGAGCAGAAGTGGTAGAGGCTGAATCAGAAGAAGATACTGATGATGAACAAGAACGTGTCAAGTCTGTGTCTGCAAGGAAGCCAAAGAGTCGAGATGAAATTGATAGGCAGAATATCATTGGTGATCAGACAGCTCCAGTTTAGACTCTAAGAATTAAGTCAATACAGCAAACATCATTTTTATCTCAGGTGGAGCCGAAATGTTTTTCCGATGCAGCTGAAGATGAAAACTGGGTTCAGGCTATGAATGAAGAGCTTGATCAGATTGAGAAGAACCAGACATGGGAGATTGTTTCGAGGCCAGTAGACAAGAATGTCATCAGGACTAAATGGGTTTATCGCAACAAGATGAATGAAGATGGCACAATGATTCGGAAAAAATCATGACTAGTGTGCAAGGGATACTCCCAGATAGAGGGAACAGATGTTGATGAGACATTTTCACCGGTTGCAAGGCTGGAAATGATCAGACTATTTTTGGCCATTGGAGTGCAAAGAAAGTTCAAAGTTTTCCAGATGGATGTCAAATATGCCTTCTTAAATGGAGTTCTAGAAGAGGAGGTGTATATTGAGCAGCCAGATGGTTTTCTCATTCATGAGGATGAGAACAAAGTTTGCAGGCTGAAGAAGGCGTTGTATGGGCTGAAACAAACACCAAGTGCATGGTACTCAAGGCTTGAACAGTATTTGAAGTAACATGGTTTCCAACGTGGAGGAGTTGATTACAATCTTTATTTCAGCAATGACCGTAATCAAATGATGATGGTTCTATTGTATGTTGATGACATAATTTTTGGCGGATCAGATGAAGCTCAGTGCAGACAGTTTTCCGAATTCATGAAAAATGAGTTTGAAATGTCAATTATTGGAGAGATAACGTTTTTCCTTGGTCTACAGGTGACAAAAGGAAGGAATGGAACTTTTATTTATCAATCCAAATATTCCAAGGAGGTTCTATGAAGGTTTGGAATGGATAATTCCAAGGAGATGAAGACTCTGTTTTCCACCCAGATGAAATTATCAAAAGATGAAGATGGAAAGGCTGTTAATATCATAGAATACAGGAAAATTATTGGATGTTTGTTATACTTGACTGCAAAAAGTCCTGATATTATTTTTCCCACATGCCAAGCAGCGAGATATCATAGCAATCCCAAGGAAAGCCACATTCTTGCAGTGAAAAGAATACTTCGTTATATCCAGGGCACAGTGGATTTCGGCTTAACATATACAAATAAATCTCCGATGGAGTTATTGTGCTATACTGATGCAGACTGGGCCGGATCAATAGATGATAGGAAATCAACATCAGGTGGTGCTTTCTATCTTGGTGGATTGTGTATTTCATGGATAAGCAAGAAGCTATATTGCATTTCATTGAGCACCGCAGAATCTGAGTATATTGTAGCCACTCAAGCATGCACACAATTATTATGGATGAAACAACAGGTTGATGATATGGGAGTTGAAGTGAAGTCTCCGATCGGAATCCAGTGTGATAACTCAAGTTCTATAAATCTCATCAAAAATCCCGTCCATCACTCTAGGAAAAAGAACATTGAGATAAAGTATCATTTTATCAAGGAGAAAGTTGAGCAGGGGATTGTGAAGTTGGAGTATGTGCCTACAGAACTACAGGTTGCAGACATCCTGACAAAGTCCTTACCCAAGGAATCATTTGAGAGATATCGACTGGCTCTGGGAGTTCAATCGACTCCCCGCACTTGAAATAGTGTGGATACGGACCCCCCCTCTCCCTGAGGTATGATGTGTTTTTCCCTAATGTGCTGATATGTGTTCTCTACTATGTTACAGACTACAAAGGAGTGACTTTTGGGTTCGTTGACATAGGGGGAGAAAATAGTGATTGTTCAAGGGGGAGACACTGTTGAGATTTGATAAATCATGAATGATATGGGGAGAAGCTGACAGGTGGAGCAGCCAGACAGGGGGAGTGAAAGCAGAAAGGGGGAGAGTATTAAATCTGACGATGCTAGAAGTGATCGATCAAATCATAGTTATCACGACAACTGAGGATCGTGATAAAAGCAGAACAGTGATGTTGGAATGGTGTGAAAAGGTGTCCATCTATCACCAATTGGGATCAGTGTGGTTCAAAAATTGGTATCAATTTAAGAATTGGTATCATGTTGGAATCAACAATTGGTGTTTGACATGAAGTGATCCATTGATTAACTTTTCATACTACTCTTGTTTCTCACACCGAGCATTGCTCATGTGGTCTTAGAGTACGTGTTAAGTGAATCCTTGAACACTATCAGAATTGCAAGAGGCGAATGGTGGTAGCGGCTGGAAGAAGACTCAGTGAGGTATCAATGTGCAGAAAATATTTCTAAGAAGAGTTATGAAGAATTGTCAACAAACCCAAAGGGGGAGATTGTTGGGAAGAAATCACTCAAGGTAACATTGCAGTATTTTTGTGTTGATTGTGTTTTTTGACAAAGTAGGTTTCCATAGAGAATTTTTGAGTTCCCGAGAATTTGATGACAATCCTTGTTGACAAAGAACGATGAAAAAGGAAAGGACGATCTGGAGGCGGTACAAAAAGAGCAGTAGAAGGTGGCGCTGTTTCCCAGTGTTTGCCAAATTTTTGGGGTCCAAAATTTGGAGTTTGGTGAGCATCACAAAAATAGGATTTCCATGAAGATCATAATTTAATATGAAAAAGGCATGAATTTCGCGAAGATAGGATGCATGGTTTGGAAATTGCGAAGACCAGAATAATGGAGGCGGTGAGTCTTCGCGATTACGACAAGCTTCGCGAATGGAAGAGGCTGAAGCGCATCGCGGCAGTGAAGGGATTTGCAAGGGAGCTTCACGGAGATGAACGGTATTGTGAGGGAGCTTCGCGGTGAAGGCGCGAAGGAATTGACGGGATGCTCCACGATTATGACGAGCTCCGCGAATGGAAAATTTCCGTGGTGCTTCGCGATTTGGACAGAATTCCGTCGGAAACTTTGGAGCTTTGCGATTTGAGATGACATGGCGTTGACTTCGTGCGGAAATTTTGAGGGTCAGTGGAATTGCCTATAAATAGAGGCTGACCCCCTCGAGAGAATTAGAGAGAATTTTCAGAGAAGATCATTTTATCTCGTTTTGCAAAGGTGGTTCGCGGAGCCAGTGTGTTTCGCGAAAGAGAAGCTTTGAGGCGGCTATTGTAGCTCCGCGAAACCTGTGAGCTCCGCGTTGGATTAGTAAGCTTTGCAAGGGATGTTGCTTTGCGACGGATTGAGCATCACGAAAGTGCTTCATGAAAGTGATTCTCAAAAAGGCAGGATCTTCGCGAAGGCTTGATTGAGCTTCGCGAAATTGGGGGCTTCGCGAAGTAGGGTGCTTTGCGAAGGTATTTCCAAAAGGAATTGCCCAGTTTTCAGAGGCAAAGAGGTATTCATCAGTGGATGAAAGTTGGACTTCAATAGAGCATCTATCAACAGTTGAAGATGCATTATTTCATGCAAATGAAGAGACCTATAGGTCTATAAACTGTGAGTGGATCCCTTCCAAATGCAGTGAGCATAGGAAGAGGAAAAAGGTGATCCTCTCCACCGGTAGTGTGCCAGAGAGAGAGAGAGAAATAGGGAGTGACCCTTGGGAAAGTAGTGAGATGACCCTAAACATTGTAAAGGCAGTGAGCCTGGTCATAGAAGTGATCTAGCCTGAACATTGTAATCCACAGCTAGTGAAGTTTAGTGGAATTGGTACGACCAACAACTTGTCGGTGTATGCTCCTTGGACGTATCCCTTTGAGGTGAGCCATGTAAAATTGGTGTGTCATGTGCATGCTTTACTTTCTGTTTACTTTGTGCAACAGGAAAGAGAGAGAAGAGTGTTTTTTCATAACAGCGAAACAAGATCAGAACGAGCGTTAATTTTAATTTAGTCATACCCTGATTCACCCCCCCTCTCAGGGTATTCAGTCTTGTGGACCTAACAAAATCTAATTCTTAGTAACAATAATGTTCACCGGAATATATTTTTGAATAATAAGTCAAGGTGATAAGAAAGGTTTTTTAAGATCTAATTTGTACCTACTTTCATGTGTAGAGATCATTCTAAATTTATATTTTTTAATTATGGTGATAATAGAAATTATGAAAATTATTTCTATTTAAATAAAACACAGTTCATTGGAGTTAAAAATACTTTTCATTTAATGTTTTTTGAAATTAAATTTTGAATGTTTTGGATAACACAAGATGATTTGGGATCCAAAATCCTTAGTTTATAACATTACTAGGCATATGAAAATTTTCATAGAAAAAAATTTATTATTTAACTTTTCATTATAAATACAAAGGACTAAGAGAACCAAGGAAATATGGTCTATAGAAATTTAATTCTCAAGGAACATGAGTTGATATTTCCCAAATTTTCACTCTTTATCAAAGATAGATGGAGGACATATCACTTTTGGAGATAATTTTAATGGAATGATTATAGGATATGGATCAATAGGAAATATGAACACTATTATTATCAATAGATGAATTTATATGGAAGTTTTAATGTATAATTTATAGAAACTTTTTTATGAAGTTTATTGTGTTGATTTTTTGAATAATGCATGTTCAATTTTTAATTCATTGAGTAGACAAAGGGTAAAATATTTAAATGATAAAACAAATGAATTAGGTATATAGAATAATAGATTGGGTCATTGAAATTTTTATTCATTGAGAAAAACATCCAAAAGAAATTTAGGATTAGATTTACCTCAACATAAATAGAATAAGAAGCGGCTATGTTGTGTATGACAAATGGGAATGATATAGAATTCATATTTTAAACCAATTAAATAGGTTTATACTTCTAGAACACTAGAAAATATTCTTATGGATATTTTTGGGCCATCTAGAGTTGTAAGCCTAAGAGGAAAATATTTTTTATCATTTAGTTATTTATTATTCTATATTTAATTGGGGTTTCCTTTAAAGTGGTAAAAGTTTTTCTTGTTATATATTTATATGTTTTTCCCAAATTTTTCAAAAGGATAAATATGAAAAAAAATTGATTTAATATGTTACCATGAAATAGAATTTTAAAACGATGAGTTCAATTCCTATTGTTCAAAACATGGAATCAAGTATAAATTTTCTTCCCCCATGAAACCTTAGAATAATGGGGTTGTTTAAAGTTGTAATTGTACTTTGAATGAAATTTATAACACTATGTTATGTGAATATATACTACTTACTCATTTCTAGGATAAAAATTTTATTATAAAATATAATGTCGTAAATATTATTTTAATTAGAACTATACTAATTAAAGAACCCTATGAGATATGGAATAAAATAAAGGAAACAATTTATAATTTATAGTTTTATGATGTAAGGTTTGTATTCTAAATAATAATGATAATCATGGTATATTTGATCCCAAATATGACACAAGAATATTTCTATGATATTATTCTAATTTAAAATCAAATATAGTTTTCAATAAATGAACAATGATTATTGAAGAATCAAATCATGTTAATTGTGAAAAATCTGATCCTTTTGATCACAAAGTAAATAAAATATACTAACTAAGTTATTCTATTTGAAACATGATATCTAAACCTATTTTTGAAATTAAAAGGATAATGATTTCAAACATAATTTTCTAGAAAAAGATCCAGAAAGGTTAGATGCTAGCGAACCTCAAATTGTGCTGTTGAGATACCCAAGAATGCTTGAGAAATATCCTTTATAATTGGTAGTATATAGTTTATTTGAAGTAATTAAAACTAGAATTATTATAGGAATCCATTAAGAGGTTTATTTATTTTTAACTTGGATAAAACCCAAGTCAACAAAAGAATACTTGGTAATGAATATTGAGATATAGTAATGCAATAGGAATTAAACTAGTTCAAAAGGAACAAGGTATATGAATTATTAGATGGACCCTATATCTATCTTATTATACGAAAAATATGTTTTTATAAATAAAAAATATTTTATTGGTGTAATAAATAGTACAAAAGAAAGACTTTTAGTTAAAGGTTATAATTTGGAATAAGATATAGAATATTAGAAAACCTTTTCTCTAGTACCTATACATGAAGTGTAACGACCCAAAAATTCATTATTATAAATTCCTCTTCATCAAATTAAAGGTCTTATTATTTTTATATAAAATTTGAACATCATTGGTTTTTCGTTTCTAGATTTTAAAATACCGTTAACAATTGTGATCTTTGCTAATATAGCTGTTGAATGGTGATCACACGATTAGTATAAATATTGGACTTTAACAAATCCAATTTACTGAGACAAAGGAAGTTATGGACTCATCCAGTAGACATGCCCCATAAGAATCCCATTTTTCGGATCTTGGAAAGGATGTAGCGGCATTGGGATTCTCTCTTGACCAAGCCCAAGACGAGCTTGAACACGTTAATCTTTAGTGGAACCGACTATAAGAGAAGAGGAAGTTAATAGAGATAACCACTCGAGTGATGTGATCTGAGCCAACCCAAGAGTATGTCACCATCACACACCTTACCCTTATATCTTATACGGGTGTTATAAGGGGTTATGTAACAATACCCTAGCACTATGAATAAGAACATTATTTTTGATTAAATAATATGCATTAATTTTATTATTGTTACTTTGTAAATAGTTTTTAAAGAAAAAATAGTATTTTTAGTTAATATTCAACAAATATATCTATTTTAATGAATTAATGGATTTTTTAATTAAATAATATTTTAATAAAATATTATTATGAAATTAATTTTTATTAAATATAAATGATCATATAATTTTATGAATGCAATTGTAATTTTTATTAAGGGTTGAAAATTATTTTTGTCAGAACCAAGGAATTTTCAGTAAATGTTGATTTATATTTTGGAAGTAAAAATTCACATATTTATAAAATTATTTAGATAAAATCAATATTATTTTTTGAATTAGGACTTCAAAAATTACCCAACGGTAAATTTTTCATAATTTTCCGAGACAGTCAAAATTTTGGGTAAAAATTAAATACTATTTAAATATATAATGTGTTTTATGACATCATAATGACCCAACAATGATTTAATAAAAAAAAGTATTTTCAGCCAATATTTTTTTTATAATTAAAATAATGATATTTTAGATTTTTTTTGATTTATTTTACAAAGATTTTGTGGACCCTCTAAGACTTATAAAACATTTTGTCTTTTTAAATTATTTTCATTGAGAGTGTGAATCACCTCCACATAAGAAACCATATTATTTTATGAAGTTAGGCCATTGGAGTTATAAAATATTGTTTTACACTCCCCTTTGGAAAAAAACATGGGCAAAAACCAGGGTTTGGTTTGTGGTTTTGATTAGTTTAATGTGTGGTGACCCAAACCTAAATAATAAAGAATTACCTCTCCATTCCTATATAAACCCACCAAATCTCGCACTTACTCTTCACTAAAATCCTTTTTAGTTCGTCCAACCCCTGACCTCATCTCCCTTGAATCCTCCCAAGGTGCCCCAAGCTCCCAAGAAGCCTCCCTCAAGCCTCTCCTAAGCCTTTCAGATCACACTTCCTTGTAAGGGATTACTTGATTCCTCATTTTGTCCAATTTTCATTAAGTTGATATTCCCATTTGTTTCCAATTACAAATGCTGGGGTTTGATTTCAAACCTCCCCTATACTTCCCTATTTATGTTTTTATTATGGGATACCCCTTTATCTCTCATTATTGCCGCCCATGTACACCTGTTACCATGCCGAAATTCCATGAGGGATTTCTCACTCTTCTCTTTTACATCAAAGTAATTCTATTGTATTATGCATATAAATTCCATTGAATTTGTTGGTAAGTTTATATATATTACCCCCTCACTATCCATTTCATGTAAATATGATGAGACACCCCTTTCTCTCTCATCAATTGTAACGTCCTGGGTCTAGGTGGCACACCATGGGTGCCCCAAACCTAGTTCGCCACATGACCGCAAGCACATTTCCCCAAACGACAGAGGATGCCGACTAGCAGTGAGGGCCCAGGTCTGATATTGGGGAAACTATTCCCTCATTTGTCAAAGTGCAGTGCTGCGGAATACTAAATAAAACTTACAACAACATCAGAAGAAATATACCATACTCATTTAAAATAAACTACTGTAGTGAAAGATAACCAACATTTCTATAGATAATGATCCAACATGTCTTAAGTTCTAAGAAAACAGCCAGAACTTGTTACACAACAATACAGTACAATACGATATAGATTACATAGTACAGCAAAGAAAAACATAACAAAGTAGACAGAACGCAGTAGCATCACAAGCCTAAGCTTAGTCCCATTCTCTCCTACTCCTCTACAACAATCATGTGCCTGTACAGGGACCCTTGCCCTTATCCACACCTAAAGCAACATATTTTGTTTGGGCCGAAGACATGACTCAAACAGGGTGTGATAAATAAATCCCAGTAGGCACCCACCTAAGGCCCGTTCCCAACTATGTGAAAATATAAAACAATAGTGTGCAGTAATAAAATGCAATAAACTAAGCAGTACTCAACATTAACTAACTTAACCAGTCATATTTCCAATTTATTATTAATTTAACCTTTTAATTAAATAACATTAAGTGATGAACAGAACCAAGCCCTCAGGCCAACCCGAATCTTTCCCTCTAGCTAATATAGTAAAACCATGCCCTTAGGATATATAGTACCTTTCCCTCAGGAATTTCCCTCAGGTGAAATAGAATCTTGCCCTCAGGACAAACTGAAACAAAACCCTCAGGTAATCAGAATCTTTCCCTCAGTCATTGTCCTAAGGATAATAAAACTACGCCATCAATCTAATCAACAATTCCCTCAGGCTAATAAAGTAACCACGCCCTCAGGATATAAAGTAACCGGGCCATACCCAACATCTAAAAACTCAATTATATACAAATCTTCTCCAGGAAAAAGCAATGCATAAAGTAAACAAGGCATACCCTCGGTTACCTTGTCCAACCGGCTAAACAGAGGAACGCACCCTAGTGGAGGTTTTGGATTCAATCTGTGATCCCAAACAACAGTTTATTATCACATTTAATTACCATTACAGTTTTAGGTATTCAAACAGCCACAACCTTAGCCTCATGATACCACAACATGGGTTAAGCACAATGATACACAAAAACGCACGACAATTAGAATTTAAACACCAAGCCACCTACCTCAATCGCCCCTGATCAGTATACATGAAGTACACTCATCGAATATTCCAAGAACAATGACGATATTAGGTTAAATAAAACCCATTCCAAAGTAAATAACTTTCCCTCATTAAATTATTGTTAAGAATGACTTAAGGAGAAGGAGAGGCTTATCCGTACGATTCAAACGAGATCATCAGAGGTAGAAACGGATTCCCAGCGTGCGATCTAGAGCTCCTCAAAGGTTCGAACCTCTCTCCCGACTCCTCCTATGGTTCTAAGCCTTCCCTGTGAACAGGGGAGGCTACTTCCCATTTTCAACAAAAAAAAACAGACTACACAGCGTGTACTATTGAGTACACGATGTGTACTTTCCATTTTTTTAACTGTTCCTCGGGCGAATTCTCTCCAACATGGCACTACTCATCTGTCTACATGAGTACACAGTGTGTATTTTATGAGTACACGGCATGTAATGATGCTCATCTGGCGGCTACCTCCACTGCCTTACTATTTTTTTGCCAATTGACTACACGACGTGTAGTCGGTTTTTACACTTTCCGTCACGGACCGGGCTACACACCCAGTGTACTCATCCCACACGGACAAAGTACACGACATGTAAAGAAGTACATGGCGTGTAGTCCCAAAATTTATGATTTTCCCCCATTTTCCTTATTTTCTCAAAAACACTTAAGGAAAAGAGAAAAGAAGAAACACGTACCTCAAAACTATGAATCGAGTTCTTACAAACATCCCCCCTTAAAACAATTCTTCCCCAAATTTCCCTTCCAAGGGTGGAAAAGATAAAGTTGTGAACAACTCAGGTAACTGAGCACGTACGTCAGTTTCTCACTCCTAGGTTTCTTCCTGGACTCAGCCATGCTTTCATAGCACCCGTACGAGAGGAACTGACAGGCCTAGAAAAACCTTCATGCTCCTATCCGCGATACGAATCAGATTCTCCTCAAAGGACGCATCTACCTAAAGCTCAACCTCCTCTGGAAGCAATATGTGAGACAGTTTTGAACGATTGCGACGCAACTGAGATACATGGAAGGCATCATGCATGGCCCGGTACCTCTGTGGAAACTACAACCGATAGGCAACCGGCCCGACTCTCTCTATAATCTCAAATGTCCTCACATACCACGGTGAAATTTGATCCGGTCACCTGATCCGCCTGTGTCCAAACCTCGGTGAAACATGCAAGAAAACATGATCCCCAACCATGAACTCTAAGGGTCGTCTGTTGTAATCAGCATAAGATTTCT
Source organism: Viscum album (assembly GCA_963277665.1). Lineage (NCBI taxonomy): Eukaryota > Viridiplantae > Streptophyta > Magnoliopsida > Santalales > Viscaceae > Viscum > Viscum album. The sequence continues at coordinate 2,092,098,854 of OY728120.1, forward strand.
ACCGAGACTGTGCAGTAGTCATCCGCTTCTGAATCAACTGGACCTGCTCAGAATTCTCTTGCACAAGATGTGGTCCCCGTAAATCTGCCTCACCTGCCTCTATCCATCATAAAGGTGATCGTCATAGCCAACCATATAAAGCCTCGTAAGGTTCCATCTCAATAGTTTCCTTAAAAATGTTATTATAGGAAAACTAAACCAGAGGTATATACTTCTCCCAAGAGCCCCCAAAGTATAGGACGCATGTACACAACATGTCATTAAGCACCTGTATCGTATGATCTGACTGACCATCGGTCTGAGGGTTGTAAGCTTTGCTCAGAAGCACCTGTGTACCCAGTTCCCTCTAAATACTTAGCTAGAAACGAGATGTAAAACGGGCGTCTCTATCTGAAATGATTGAACGAAGAACCCCATGAAGATGTACAACCTCTCGGATATACAACTTTTCGAGCTCGTCAACACCGAAGGTCTCTTGATCAGAAAAAAGTGAGCTACCTTCACGAGTCTTCCCAAAAAAACACACACGACAACATTGCCTCACGGTGTCCTCGGAAACCCAGTCATGAAATCCATCACGACATCATCCCATTTCCACTCCGGTATGGGTAACTGCTGTAACAGTCCAGCTTTCCTCTGATGCTCTGCCTTCATCTACTAATAGGTAGAACATCTCATAACAAAACTAGTTATCTCTTTCTTCATACCTTGCCACCAATACTGACGCCTCAAGTCACGGTACATCTTGGTAACCCCGGGATGAACTGCCCAAGATAAAGCATTAAACTACCGCATCAGCTCTCACGTATATCCCCTAGAACCCATACTTGTCCATGGAAATGCATTACCTCATCATCACCTATCGTCCATCCAGGAGGAGGGTCCTCACTTGCCACTGACTCCCATAGAACTAGGCCTTCTGAATCATATAGCTATCTCATCCTTACTTTATTCAGGAGGGTAGAAGTCACAACTAAAGATGAAAGATAGGTTTGTCCCTGACTGTCGTGCACCTCCAAATGCATCTTGGAGAACAAAGACATAAGATGACACTCACCACTAGCCTTAGGAACCGCCTGTGTCTGAGTCTTCCTGCTCAGTGCATCAGCAACTGCATTACCCTAACCAGGTGTGTAGGCAAGCTCAAAATCAAAGGACTGAAGGTATTCAACCCACCTTTCCTACCTTATATTCAATTCACGCTGAGTAAAGATATACTTGAGACTTTTGTGGTCAGTGAAAACCAAAAACTACTCTCCCAATAGATAATGTCTCCAACAGCGTATGGTATGAATAACTGCAGCCAACTCGAGATCATGCATCGTGTAATTCCTCTCATGTGGCCTCAACTACCGAGACTCGTACAGAACAACTTGACCGCCCTGCATCAACACAGATCCCAGCCCAATACCTGATGCTTCACAGTAAACTGTATAGCTCTTTCCTTGCGCTGGTAGTATCAGAATTGGTGCTGATGTCAAATTCCCCTTAAGCTCCTGAAAGGCTGACTCACAAGTCAAAGGCGCACAAAGAGACTTGTGCGCCGTTGACTTGAATGCAATTGTAATTTTTGTTAAGATTTGAAAACAGTTTTTGTCAGAACCCATGAATTTTCTGTAAATGTCTATTTGTATTTCAAAAGTAAAAATTCACATATTTATAAAATTATTTAGATAAAATGAATATTATTTTTGGAAGCAGGATGTCGAAATTATCCAAGAGTGAATGTTTCTTAATTTTCTGAGATAGTCGAATTTTTTGAAAAAAATTAAATACTTTTTAAATATATAATGTGTTTTATGACTTCAAAATGACCAAATATTGATGTAATAAAATATTATAAACATTATTTTCGCCCAATATTTGTTTTATCATTAAAATAATGTGATTTTAGATTTGATTGATTTATTTTACAAATATTATGTGGACCCTCCAGGACTTATAAAAAAATTTTTCTTTTTAAATTTGTTTTCCTTGAGAGTGTGAATCACCTCAACATAAGAAACCATATTATTTTAAGAAGTCCGACCATTGGCCATATAAAATATTTTTTTCTAATCCACTTTTAAAAAACCATGGGCCAAAACCATGGTCTGGTTTTTGATATTGATTAGTTTAATGAGTGGTGACCCAAATCTAAATAATAAAGATTTCCCTCCCACTTCCTATATAAACCCACCCAAGAACCCACTTCCTCTTCAATAAAAACCTTTGGAGTCCGTCCAACCCCTTCCCTACTCTATCTAGAAGCCTCCCAAGGTGCCCCAAGACCCCAAAAATCCCCTCTCAAGCCTTTTCCAAGCCTTTGGGATCACACTTCCAAGTAAGGGATTTCTTCCTTTCTCATTTTTTCTAATTTTCATTAAGTTGTTATGACATTTTTTCAATTACAAATGTTGGGGGTATGATTTTTAACCTCACCCATACTGTCATATTTATTTTTGGATTATGGGATACCCCTTTATCTCTCATGAATTCCGCCCATATACACCTGTTACCATGCTGAAATTTCATGAGGGATTTCTCTCTCCTCTTTTACATCCAAGTAATTCTCTTGTATTATGCATCTAAATTCCATTACATTTATTGGGACGTGAATTTATATGACCAAATTTCTATCCATTTCATGTAAATATTATGAGACACCCCTTTCTCTCTCATCAATGTATCTATGAGTTCTTATGTCACGTTGTTACGCTACTGATATTGCACCGCGATTTTCTAAGAAAAAATCATTGTATATGGAATTCCATACCCATTTCTCTATTAAGGGTATTCACCTTTATGAACATTTACTTATTGATTATATAGTTTCATGTATGAATTCCAAATTCATTTACCATGGAATAAATGATGATGTTTTATGTATCCATTTATTATGATCCATGTGGCACACATACGCATGAAATGAAATGTTTACGAAGGGCGCGCCCAGATAGTGCTACAATGCATTGGGTAAAGTATAGTATCATGATACATCATGTAAAATGTTTGTTGAATCATGCTAACTAAATTGAAAATATGTTTTACACTTGATTCATGTACAATGAGGGTTTACTCATGCTCCATGGTAAATGAGCCTTGGCTCATGCTAATTCCATGTTATGTGTAGTTTCCACATTTCCATGTTATGATTATAAGGCATTATCATGCCTTTATGTTCATGTTTCTCTTGTGATCCATTGATATGCCTATTGTATAACATGTATTTAATTCCTCATATTATTATATTTTTATTCCCTTAGTGATATTTATAGCTCACCATTTTCTTATGCATGTTCTTAGGTTATCCCATGCAATGCTAAGTACGAGGGAATGTAGTGGTCATGTAAAGGAATTATTAAATAAAGATGTTGTGTGTTTTATGTTCTAAGCTATTATGTAATGTTCCTAATCCCCATAGACAGTATACCTCTCGATATTTTATGTTGTATCGTGTGATTATTTTATGTAATAAATCAGGTTTAAGCGTGTAATAAAAATCAGGGTTGTTATAGTTGGTATCAAAGGATAGGTTTAGTTATTTTTGGGATTAGGATTAGAAAACCCTAGTGAAAACATAGAGACAAGAATAAGTATAATAAAATCATCCTTAAGTATTTCTGAGTGTTGAGTAAGTGGTTTATCAAGAAAATACATCCCTATATGGATATAGGCAGGTAAAGGCAACTCTGGCATAGAGGTATAATGTGGGTAAATTCTGAAAACAAAGCTTTAAGCTAGACTCTAATGAGAACTGGTGCACGAAAACGAGCCTTGCTTCACTTTTGGATACGACACTCCAGGGGGATACACTTTGGTAAATTTACAAGCTCTGTATGAACCCTTATTAAGGGAATAAAAAAATGAGCCTAAGAATATATGTTAGAAAGTTGATCATGAATAACATATATTGAATCCTATGGATTAATAAGTTAAGGAAATAAAAGTTATTTATTAGTCATTAGTTTGGTCCTTGGATTACCCTTTATGTGTTACCCCTAAATTTTCTTTTATTCCAGCCAGTGGATGGTAACAGAAGGACTCGTACTAACAACTGATGTGAAGATCAATGTGATGACTGTGCTAGTGAGATGCCCAATCCGACAGGAGTGGAAATCACGAACTTGGTCACGATTCTCTCTCAGTTAACTCAAGATTTGAAAAGAAACATTGTTCAAGGGTAATTTTAAACCCCCCACCCCAAGAAAGAACATGTCACTATCGAGAGATTCATGAGACAAAGCCCTCCTACTTCTAATGGATCTTCTGATACCTCAATCACCGAACAATAGATCCACACAATTGAAAGGATCTTCTCCATCCATAAATGTTCCAAAAAAGAGAAGGTTCTTCTAGATGCTTATCATATGGAAGGTGATGCCGATCGATGGTGGAAGTTTATCAAAAAAATGATGTCTAAGGAAGAGATCTATAATTGGAATGGAAGAATTTCTAGAAGATGTTTTTCGATAAATATTATCTGTGCACCCTCCGGCTTAAGATGGAAAGGGACATCCATGACCTTAAGAAAAAAGATGACAAATCTGTCGAAGCATATGAGGAAAACTTCACAAGGCTTACACTATATGACTTCGGCTTTGTCGTTTCCCCCAAATGCAAGGTTGACCGCTTCATTGGTGGGCTGAAACCTAGCCTACAGAAAGCACTGGTGATCCCTGACTTTGACAACTATGATAAAATTGTCTGATGTGCCATCATGGTGGAAATGGAGATCGGAGAATCTCATGGGTATCATGGTGATAATAAGCGTAAGGTGAACATCAATTCTAGTGGTCTGATGGAGAAATGAAATGATTCTAAGAAGATCCAGCACCCCACTTGCGAATGGTGCAGAAAGAAGCCCCCGAAAATTGCATAAAGGGAAAGAGGAAATGATTTAGGCGTGGAAGAGAAGAGAACCTAGCTGTTAACAGCCGACAAGAAAAACCTACGGCTGCAACAGAGGAGAGGAATAATACATTTTAACCTCAACGTGTTGTTCATTACTATAACTGCAAAGAATCTAGGCATCTTTCAAATCAGTTCCCTAAGCCAAGGGTTTCTGGAGGCAACCAACATAATCCAAGGAAGCATGAGAGATCTCTTTCCATCACTACTGCCAAAGTGAACCCCAACAAAAAAGTGGTGAATGGTACACTAGATACTCATTCAAGAATAGTGAACGTACTTTTTGATTCAGATTCTACGCATTCTTTTATATCCCAAAAGTTGAGTAGAATAATCCCAACACCACCACAAATCATTGAAGTAAAGATGTCGGTGAGTATGAAAAATGGGGCAATCATTTCATCCCATCAATATAACTCCTCCCATATCATAATATGTGGATTAAATTTTCCGAAGAACCTCGTTATACGACCTCTGGTATAATTTTATGTAATTCATGGCATGGAGTGGATTTCCCTATATAGAGCCAACATTAATTGTTATGAGAGGGAAATCACTCTCCATGTGGAGAATCGACCCTCAATTCTATACAAGTGCAAGGAGGAAGAAGAATCTTCTAACTCCATCATCTCAAGTGTGGATATAACTGCCCTATGAGCATGCGTATCTAACTCAGATGATTGAGTCTAAGGAGGCAACCAACCTTGAAGACATGCCTATTGTGAGGGAATTTGATGAAGTGTTTCCCAAGGAATTTCCTAGTCTTCCTCTTAAAAGATATTTTGAAATATCAATTGATCTTATACCTGGGGAATTTCCAACATCAAAGACTCCATATAGAATGGTTGTTGTTGAGATTGAGGAGCTAAAGAAACAACTATAGAAGAATTTGGATAAAGGGTCTATACGCCCATGTGATTCACCAGGGGGTGCACCAGTCCTCTTCTTCAAGAGTAAAGATGGGTCGATGCACCTTTGCATTGATTATCATGAGCTCAGAAAATTCAAGAGAAATAAAAAGTATCCACTCCCACGAATTGATTACTTGTTCGATCAGCTGCATGGGACACAATACTTCGCCAAGGTGGATTTGTGAGAGGGATATTATTATGTAAGGGAAAATAAGGAAGATATCCCCAAGAATACTTTTTGTAAAACATAAGGGCTTAATGAATCCAAAGTAATGCATTTCGGACTCACTAATGCTCCAGAAATCCTCATGGACTTGAATAATAGAGTCTTTAGGGATTACCTCGACAAATTGGTGGTATTCTTTATAGATGATATCCTGATATAATGCAAAATCTAGGATGATCATGAAGAGAATCTATGAACTTTACTAGAGACCTTGCGGAAGAATAATCTCTATGCAAAGTACAGCAAGTGTGAGTTCTGGTAGAAGGAGGTATCATCATAGGGCCATATCATCACAAGCAATGAGATATCAGAGGATCCCTCCAAAAAAGATGCAATTGAGGGATGGATGAGGCCAACATCAGTAACAGATATCCCTAGCTTCTTGGTGTTATTTGGATATTATCGATGATTTGTGAGAAATGTCTCACGATTGTCCAACCCTCTTACCAAGCTAACTTAGAAGGGAGTTAAGTTTTCTTGGAGTGATAAATACAAAGAAAGATTCAAGGAGTTAAAAAGAATTCTTATCACTGCCCTCGTGCTTACATTAACCACAAGTGGGGAACTTTTTGTTGTATTCAGTGATTCTTCGAAGAAGGGCCTGAACTGTGTTTTTTTTTGCAAAATGACAAAGTCATTGCCTATGCTTCAAGTAAATTGAAATTTCATAAGTAGAATTATCCAACACAAGATTTGGAGTTTGCTGCGGTGATCATTGATTTAAACATTTGGCGGCATTATATCTTTGGGGGGAAGTGTGAAATATATACAGACCACAAAATCCTAAAGTATATATTCACACAGAAATAGTTGAACATGCGCCAATGAAGATGGTTAGTGCTGATTAAAGACTTTGACTGCTTAATCCATTACCACCTAGGGAAAGAGAACAAGGTGGCAGATGCTCTAAGTATAAAGGACCCAACAATTATATCATTTATGAGAATTGATAAGGACCAAATCCTCATTGATTTTATGAAGATGTACATGCGAATCATAAAGAATGGAACATCATCAATCCTTTCATAAATGATTGCTCAACTGTCTCTTTTGGAAAGGTTAAATGATGCTCGTAAGGATTATGTGGGAATTCAGAAGAGAGTGGAAGCTATCAGAAAAGGGAAATCCTCAGAGTTCAATGTTAATAAAGATAGAATTGTGAGATTTGGTAAAAGACTATGTGTTCCATCATGTCCAGAGCTGAAGAAGGAACTTTTGGATGATGTGAATAGTTCAAATTTCACTATTCACCCAGGAAACAAAAAGATGTATCGAAATATCAGAGATCATTATTTGTGGGATAATATGAAGAAGGAGATCATTGAGTATACATCAAAGTGCCTGGTGTGTCAGAAAGTGAAGGCACAGAGGTAGAAGTCTAAGGAGATGATGCAACCATTGCCCATACCAGAATGGAAATGGGAGAACATCACCATGGAATTTGTCATCGGAAATCTGAATACATCTAAAGGGAACAATGCAATATGGGTTGTTATGGATTGTCTTATAAACTCTACACACGTCATTGCAATTTGGTAGGATTTCTAATTGGATCAGCTGGCACAGATATATATCAGGGGTGTGGTAAGGCTGCATGGAGTACCACTATCTATTGTATCTGATCAAGATCCAAGATTCACCTCTATGTTTTGGAATAGTCTTCCACATGCTCTAGATATTGAGATGAACTTCAGTACGGATTATCATCCTCAAACTGATGGCCAATCTGAGTGGAATATCCAAACACTTGAGGACATGTTGGGAGTGGGTTCTATGGAGATCAATGGAGGGTGGGACCAACATCTTCCAATGGTTGAATTCTCCTAAAATAAAAGTTTCTACTCGAGAATCAGAATGGCACCTTATGAAACTCTTTATGGGAAGAAGTGCATAACACCACCATGTTGGGATGAAGTCAGTGAGCGTAAGCTGCTAGGACCAGAAATGTTGGAAGAAATTGTGGAGAATGTCAACACCATTTAGCAGCATGTCAAGGTATCCTAGAGTCAAAAGAAGAGTTATGCAGATAACCGTCGACGATACCATGAGTTTAAAGTTAGATGCATGGTATTTCTACACATATCCCCACAGAAGAAGGCCATGAGGTTTTGAAAGAAAGGGAAGTTAAGTACTAGGTACATTGTCCCCTTCAATATTATTGATCATGTTGGGGTTGGGATCTATCGACTAGAACTTCCTCCTACAATGTCCAAAGTACATGATGTCTTTCTTGTATCCCTCTAAAGGAAGTACATACCAAACCCTTCACATGTACTCTCTTCAGAGGTAGTACAACTAGAGGATGTTCTTTCTTACGAGGAGAAACCAGTGAACATCTTAGATCATAGAGAAAAAGTTCTATGAAATAACAGAATGCCCCTCGTCAAGGTGTTGTGGTGAAACCACAATTTTGATGATGTGACAAGGGAATCAGAGGAAGTGATGAATCATAGTTACCCGTATTTATTTTAGAGTGGGAAAAGGAAAATTTGAGGGAGAAATTTCTTAAGGGGGGAAGATTTTAACAACCCAAACATTCTTTAATGGAAATTCTTCTTGATATAATTAAATGTCTTATTATTGTTATATAAAATTTGAACTTAATTGGTTTTATATTTCTAGATTTTAAAATACCATTATGAATTTTGACCATTTCTAATATAGTCGTTGAATAGTGATCACATGATTATTATAAGTATATGGCTTTAACAATTTCAATTTACTCAAACAATGGAGCGATGGCCTCATCTGGTTGACATTACCCTTACAAAGCCCATTTTTTAGAGCTCAAAAAGGAGGTGAAATCATTCGGCTTTTCACTTAACCAATCCCAAGCCGAGCTTGAACACATTAAGATTGAGTAGAATCGACTACGGGAGAAGTGGAAGTTAATAGAGATTACCACCCGAGCGATGTTATTTGAGCCACCCCAAGAGTCTATCACCATCACACACCTTATCCTTCGGTCTTATGCCTGTGTTATAATGGGTTATGTACCAATAACCTAGCACTATGACTATGTATATTATTTTTTATAAAGAACATGCATTCATTTTATTATTGTTACATTGTAAATTGTTATTAAAGCACAAATAGTATTTTTAGTTAATATTCATCAAATAAATATATTTTAATGAATTAATGGTTTTTTTAATTATATAATATTTTAATAAAATATTATTATGAAATTAATTTTTATTAAATATAAATGATCATATAATTTTATGAATGCAATTGTAATTTTTATTAAGGTTTGAAAAGTGGTTTTATGAGAACCAATGAACTTTTAGTAAATGTTGATTTCCATTTAAAAAGTAAAAATTCACATATTTATAAAATTATTTAGATAAAATCAATATTATTTTTAAAATCAGGACTTCAAAATTACCCAACAGTGAATTTTTCAAAATTTTCTGAGACAGTCAAATTTTTGTGTAAAAATTAAATACTGTTTAAATATATAATGTGTTTTATGACATCATAATGACCCAATAGTGATGTAATAAGATACTATAAAAATTATTTTTGGCCAAAATTTGTTTTATAATTAAAATAATGTGATATTAGATTTGTTTCATTTATTTGACAAAGATTTTGTGGACCCTCCAAGACTAAAAAAACACTTTGTCTTTTTAAATTGTTTTCATTGAGAGTGTGACTCACCTCCACATTAGAAACTCTATTATTTTAAGAATTTAGGCCATTGGAGTTATAAAATATTTTCCTCCACTCCCCAATGGAAAAATACAAGGGGAAAAACCATGGATCGGTTTGTGGTATTGATTAGTTTAATGTGTGGTGACCCAAAACTAAATAACAAAGAATTCCCTCTCAATGCCTATATAAACCCACCAAAGATCCCACATCCTCTTCACTAAAAGCCTTTTAAGTTCATCCAACCCCTAACCTCCTCTCTCTGGAATCCTCCAAAGGTGCCCCAAGCTCCTAAGAAGCCTCCCTCAAGCCTCTCCCAATCCTTTGGGATTACACTTCCTTGTAAGGGATTTCTTCATTTCTCATTTTGTCCAATTTTCATTAAGTTGATATGCCCATTTGTTTTCAATTACAAATGCGGGTGTTTGATTTCACACCTCCCCTATACTTCCCTATTTATGTTTTTATTATGGGAGACCCCGTTATCTCTCATTATTGCCTACCATGTACACCTGTTACCATGCTAAAATTCTATGAGGGATTTCTCACTGTTCTCTTTTACATCAAAGTAATTCTATTGTATTATGCATATAAATTCAATTAAATTTTTTGATAAGTGTATATATATTACCCCCTCACTATCCATTTCATGTAAATATTATGAGGCACCCCTTTCTCTCTCATCAACTATAACGTCTCAGGTCTGGGTGCCACTCCACGGGTGCCCCGAACCAAGTTCGCCACACGACAGCAAGCGCATTTCCCCAAACGATAGAGGCTGCTGACTAGCAGTGAGGGCCAAGGTCTGGTATTGGGGAAACTATGCCCTCATTTGTCAAAGTTTAGTGCTGCGGAATACTAAATAAATCTTACAACAATAGAGGAAGCAATAAACTATACTCATTTGAAATAAACAACTGCAGTGAAAGATAACCAACATTTCTATAGATAATGATGCAACATGTCTTAAGTTCTAAGAAAACAGCCATAACTTGTTACACAACAATACAATAAAATATGATATAGAGTATAGAGTACAGCAAAGAAAAAAAACAAAGTAGATAGAACACAGTAGCATCGTAAGCCTAAGCTTAGTCTTATGCCCTCATACTCCTCTGCAACAATCGTGTACCTGTATAGGGACCCTTTCCCTTATCCACACCTGCAGCAACATATTTTTTTGGGAAGAAGACATGACCCAAACATGGTGTGATAAATAAATCACAGTAGGCACCCACCTAAGGCCCATTCCCAACTATGTGAAAATATGCAACAATAGTGTGCAGTAATAAAATGCAATAAACTAAGAAGTACTCAACAGTAACTAACTTAACCAATCATATTTCCATTTTATTATTTATTTAACCATTTAATTAAATAACATTAAGTGCTCAACAGAACCAAGCCCTCAGGCCAACCAAAATCTTACCCTCTGACTAAAATAGTAAAACCACACCCTCAGTCTATACAGTACCTTTCCCTCGGGAATTTCCCTCTGGCGAAATAGAATCTTTCCCTCTGGCCAAACTGAAATGAAACCCTCAGGTAATCAGAATCTTTCCCTCAGGCATTGTCCTCTGGATAATAGTACTATGCCCTCAAGCTAATCAACAATGCCCTCGAGCTAATAAAGTTACCACGCCCTCAGGATATAAAGTAACCGGGCCATGCCCAACATTTAAAAATTCAATTATATACAAATCCTCTCAAGGAAAATGTAATGCATAACGTAAACATGGCATACCCTCGGGTACCCTAGCCAACCGGCTAAATAGAGGAACGCACCCCAAGTGTAGTCCTGGATCCAAGCTGTGATCGCAAACAACAGTTTATTATAACATTTAAATACTTTTACAGTTCTAGGTATTCAAACAGCCACGTCCTCAGTTTCATGATACCACAACATGGGTTCGTAGCACAACAATACACAAAAATGCCCGACAGTTGGAATTTAAACACCAAGCCACCTACCTCGATCACCCCTGATTGGTATACGTGAAATACACTCCTCGAATCATCCATGAACGATGAATATCTGAGTTTAAATAAAACCCATTCAAACATAAATAACTTTCCCACATGAACGAATTGGTAAGAACGACTTAAGAAGAAGGAGAGGAATACCCGTACGATACCAACGAGATCTTCAGAGGCAGAAACGGATTCCCAGAGTGCGATCTGGAGATCCTCAAAGGTTCGTCCCTCTCTCCCAACTCCTCCTCTAGTTCTAATCCTTCCCTGTGAACAGGGGTGGCTACTACCCATTTTCAACAAAAAAACAGACTACACAACGTGTACTATTGATTACACGGCGTGTACTTTCCATTTTTTAACTGTTCCTCTGGCGGCTTCTCACCAACATGGCACTGTTCATCTGTCTACATGAGTACATAGTGTGTATCTTATGAGTACACAGTGTGTAATGATGCTCATCTGGCGGCTACCTCCACTGCCTTACAATTTGTTTTCCGAATGACTACACGACATATAGTCGGTTTTTACACTTTTCATCACCGACCGGGCTACACGCCCTGTGTACTCATCCGACACAGCCAAAGTACATGGAATGTGGAGAAGTACACAGCGTGTAGTCCCAAAATATATGATTTTTACCCATTTTCCTTTTTTTTCAAAAAAACACTTAGGGAAAAGAGAAAAGAAGAAACATGTACCTCAAAACTAAGAACTAGGTTCTTACAAACTTCCCCCATTAAAAAAATTCGTCCCCGAATTTCCCTTCCAAGGGTGGAAAAGATAAAGCTGTGAACAACTCAGGACACTGAGCACGTACGTCGGTTTCCGACTCCCAGGTTTCATCCTGCACTCAGCCATGCTGCCATAGCACCCATACGAGAGGAACAGACCGGCCTCAGAGAACCTTTATGCTCCTATCCACGATACGAATCAGATACTCCTCAAAGGATGCATCTACCTAAAGCTAAACCTCCTATGGCTGAAATACGCGAGATAGGTTTGAATGATAGCGACACAACTCAGATACATGGAAGGCGTCGTGCATGGCCCGATACCTATGTGGCAACTACTAACGATAGGAAACCGGCCCGACTCTGTCCAGAATTTCAAATGTCCCCACATACCACGGTGAACGTTGAACCTCTCTTCGGATGCACCTGTGTCCCAACCTCAGTGTAACATGCACGAAAACCTGATCCCCGACCATGAACTCTAAGGATCGTCTGTGGTGATCAGCATAAGATTTCTGCTGAGACTGTGCAGTATCCATCCACTCGGGATCAACTGGACCAGCTCAGAAGTCTCCTGCATGAGATGTGGTCCCAGTAAAGCTGCATCACCTGCCTCTATCCAGCATAAAGGTGATCGGCATGGCCTACCATATAAAGCCTCGTAAGGTGCCATCTCAATAGTTGTCTGAAAACTGTTATTATAGGAAAAATCGACCAGAGGTATATGCTTCTCCCAAGATCCCCCAAAGTCTAGGACTCATGCACACAACATGTCATTAAGCACATGTATCGTACGCTCTGACTGACCATCGATCTGGGTGTGGTAAGCTGTGCTCAGAAGCACCTTTGTACCTAGTGTCCTCTGAATACTTTGCCAGAAACGAGACATAAAATGAGCGTCCCTATCTGAAATGATAGAACGAGGAACCCAATGAAGATGTATGACCTCTCGGATATACATCTTTTTTAGATCATCAACACCGAAGGTCTCCTTGATCAGAAAAAAAGTGAGCTACCTTCATGAGTCTATCCAAAAAAACACACACGACATCATTGCCTCACGGTGTCCTCGGAAACCCAGTCATGAAATCCATCGCGACATCATCCCATTTCCACTCCAGGATGGGTAACTACTGTAACAGTCCGTCTGGCCTCTGATGCTCCACCTTCACCTAATGATTGGTGGAACATCTCGTAACAAAACTAGTTATCTCTTTCTTCATACCTAGCCACTAATACTGACGTCTCAAGTCATGGTACATCTTGGTAACCCCGGGATGAACTGCCCAAGATAAAGCATTAAAATCCCACATCAGATCTCATGTATATCCCCTGGAACCCATATTAGTCCATGGAAACGCAGTACCTCATCATCGCCTATCGTCCATCCAGAAGGGGGGGGGGGTCCTCACTTGCCACTGACTCCCGTAGAACTAGGCCTTCTGAATTAGATCGTTGTCTCATCCTCACTTTATCCAGGAGGGTAGAAGTAATAGCTAAAGATGAATGATAGGTTTGTCCCTGACTGTGGTGCACCTCCAAAAGCATCTTGGAGAACAAATCCATAAGATGCCACTCACCACTACCCTCAGGAACCGCCTGTGTCTGAGTCTTCCTTCTCAGTGCATCAACAACTGCATTACCCTAACCAGGTGTGTAGGCAAGCTCAAAATCAAAGGAATGAAGGTATTTGACCCACCTTTGCTTCCTTAGATTCAATTCACACTAATTAAAGATATACTTGAGACTTTTGTGGTCAGTGATAACCACAAAATGCTCTCCCAAAAGATAATGTCTTCATCAACTTAACGCATGAACAATTTCAGCCAACTCGAGATCATGCGTCGGGTAATTCCTCTCATGTGGCCTCAAATTCCTAGACCTTAATGGAACAACTCAACTGCCCTGCATCAACACAGCTCCCAGCCCAATACCTGATGCATCACAGTAAATTGTATAGCTCTTTCCCTGAACTGGGAGTATCCGGATTGGTGCTGATGTCAACTTCCCCTTAAGCTCCTGAAGGGCTGTCTCAAAATCTTCTGACCAAACGAACTTCACACCCATCTTATTCAATCCCGTCAACAGTGATGTTAAGTGGGAGAAGTCTTGTATAAAACATCTATAGTACCCATCTAGCCCCAAGAAACTTCGAATCTCAAACACATTCTTAGTATTCTCCCAAAAAACTACTGCTCTCACCTTCTCTGGGTCTACTGCAACTCCTGCCTCTGAGATGATATGACAAAGGAAGTGAATCTGGTCCATCTAAAAGTGGCACATTTAGAGCATAGCATATAGTCGATGCTCTCTTAGTGTACTCAATACGATCTCAAGATGGGTGGCATGGTTGTGTAGAGTGTGAGAGTACACCAAGATGTCATCCATGAATACTACCACAAGAAAACCCAGGTAAGGATGGAAGACATGACTCATTAGATCCATGAAAGATGCTGGCGTGTTTTTGAGTCCGAACGGCATAACCAAGGACTCATACAGACCATATCTGCTCCGAAAATATGTAAGCGGTATATTCGATGGTCTCACATGTAGCTGATGATATCCAGATCTCATATCAATCTTATAGAACACTCATGATCCATGAATTTGATCAAAAAGATCATCAATCCTCCGCATGGGATATCAGTTCTTGACCATGAACTGGTTCAGCTTCCGATAATCCACATAGAGTCTGAGGGTACCGTCTGCCTTCTTCGCAAAAAGGACCAGAGAATGCCAAGGATAAGTAGTGGGTTGAATAAAACTCATTGACTATAATTCCTCTAACTTTCTCTTGAGCTCTTGTAAATCAGGTGTAGCCATCCTATAAGGGGGAATGGATACAGGTGCCGCTCCTAGAACAAGCTTAATAGAGAAATCCACCTCACGGTCTGGAGGTAGACCCGAACAGTTATCTAGAAAGACATCACTAAAACGATCAACTACTAGAGGGAAATCCTTCTGAGAAGTCCCCTGATCATCCAGATATAAACTCGCAATTTGGGCTATGACCCCACCTCTCCCACGATGCTCTGGTCCATCTTGGCTAGCCTGAACATCCCACTTTCCTTTGTATAGAAACTCTCCTCCCTCTAGTGACATGAAACGCACCCTGCGACGATATCAGTCTACAAAGGCTTCAAAGGGAACCAACCAATCCATCCCGATAATGACATCATAGCTCGTCATCTCCATGATATAGAGGTCCCAAAGGAAGTGACACCCACCAACTTTAATGGGACACTCCTTGCACTAATGCACACTAGCCGTTCTAGTCCCCAACGGAGTTTCTAGCGTCATAAAATTAGAAGAAAAAGAAACACAGAGCCCATGGCTCTCCACAACAGGCAAAAATATAAAGATATGTGTAGCACCCGTATCAAAAAGTACTGAAGATAAGCCATAAGCTACAAGAATAGTACTTATGACAGTAGAAGGTCCAGGATCCTGCTACTATTGGGGATGTTTCACTACATATGCCTTCCCAGTGCTGCGACCCTATGACACATCCTGACTACCCTGAGCTATCCCACCCTACTGCCTCCGAGATCCTGGTGTCTGGCTACCATAACCACGACCACCATCTTTTCCTGCACACCCTGTCATATTCTAGTTCCATGACTGGTAAGAATCTATTGGTCCTGCTCCCGCATGCGGAGTCTGCATAGAACCCCTATCACTAGCCACTGGTAGAAATGCCCTAAAAAAGTGTTGCAGATGCCCCATCTTGCTGCAAGCTCGGAATTCCACTGGGTCACGTGGACACTGCGGACTCTTGTGCCCCTCTTTAGAACAATGACAGCACCTGATTGGGACACCTAATGTAATCTCCTAGATAGTACTTTCTCCATGAGAGAAAATCAGTTGTCACTTCCTTTTCCTAGTAGAAATAGTACCAGAAACAGGTGACGAACCGCCCGAGCCTACACCATTAGCTTACCGAATGTTCCACTCTGTAATCAGTTCCAGGTTCACAATAGCATGTACTGAAGGCATCCTTAAAAAATTCACCAGTTCCTAGATGTCATAATGAAGACCACACTCAAAGCGTCTATTCCTCAACGTCTCATCACCCACCAAAACGGGTGAAAAATGCTGAAGCTCGGTGAAACTAGCAGAATAATCCACCATCGACATAGACCACTGCTGAAAATTCATGAACTCTCAAGATCTATCTTCCCTCAGGGTCTCTGGGAAGAAGAAGTCATAGAAATCTGTTTGAAAATCATCCCACGCCATGTCTCTGTGATTCTTTGATTGGGTGGTAACATACCACCACCTCTTGGAGAAATCACGCATCATATACATCGCGAGTTTGACCATACTCCATGGAGGCATCTCTAGATGCTTGAAAATAGTCTGCATAGACCCTAGCCAAGACTCTGTAGCCTGTGGTCCACCATCCCCTGAAAACATTGGTGGATGTTGCTGCTGGAAGATACGAGTCAGGTCAGCCATAGATGTGGGAGCCGGCAGTGCTCCCTGAAAGGTCTGCATGAACCACATAAAGCCTTCATGGAACTGCGCATCTGTGCTTGTGTTCGGTATAACGGTTGGCGTCGCATCTGGCTCTGCTAGAGGATCCACTGGTAGCCCATGGCCCACCATCTCTGGAGTGTAATCATTGCTGATCTCCTGGAGAACAACGTGTGGTTGTCTCGGTGGCAAGACTCTACAAGGTCAAACACACACATTAGATCAAGATTATCCCAGTCTGAACACGAAGGGACCAAAGGGGAACAGGAGGAAGAAGTCATTAAAAATTTGAAAAAAAATACTAAATGGCATGTATACTGACTACACAGGGTGTACTTGACTTCTCTTCCCCTGTCAGGGTCCTTCTACATGGCTATGCCACACAGATCCCATTGAACAAAACTACACAGTGTGTATATAATCTACACAGCGTGTATGGTGTAATTTTCCAACTGCCTGTGTTGTTCGTGACACGGCCGACTACTCAGCATGATACTACATGGAATGTTACACCCTCACATGGCGTATACACCGCCCCGTTTCCCAGCCACATGGCTAAGTTCACACGGTCTGTCCTTGGACAAGACTACACGACATGTCCCATAGGTACACAACATGTTTAGGTAGAGGTAACACCGACACGTGTTTGTTAGTCACACGGCTGGGTCCCCAGGTCAGAGTAGACGGCATGTTCCATAGTGGATACGATGTGTATGTCTTGAGGTATCTTCCGTCTCTGTTGTTAGTTACACGGGCAGACTCTGGGTCAACACTATATGGCGTGTACATCCCGTACAAAACATGTTTCCCCAAAATTTTCTCTACCCCGTGTCCCCACCCACATGGTCTGTGACACGGGAAGAGACTACATGGCGTGTACTAAGGGTACACGATGTGTAATAAAAAAAGTTTTCATTTCTTCCCAAACAGAAGAACACATTGCGTGTGTCCAAGGAACTACATGGCCTGTATCCTGGGTTTTCTGGACAGTAAGCCTCTGAAACTACTCCGGAACCAATAAAATACTGAAAAAACAACACCTATTTGACAAATTCCAACCCGTTAGGGCCCATACACCCAAAAAATCAAAGTTTGGTATATTATACGTGTTACAACAAGATAAAAGGTCAATGATCCACCAAATTCCGGTCAATGAGGGCCCATACTCCACAGAAACCAAAGATTGGCGTTCATTCTATCAATAAGCTCAGACAAAAATTACCCTATCACAAAGAAGATATTTATCAAATAATCTATCAAAACAATATGAATTTCTAGCACAACAACTATCACAATAAGATGCAATTTCTAATGCGCCTATATGGCATGGAACTATGCATGGTATGTGATTCTTAGCATGTGACTAATTGATGGATGTGATAGAATACCCTCATCTCATCAGATTACAACTAATCAAACCCCATGGTTATCATATAACCAGCACAATCACAAGTGCGTCACCCAACGGTGAAAATCAAATCAACTATAAAATTTGAAAAATCAGAAAAATTGCCAAAATACCAGTTAGACTGGATTTTCCCTGTACACGGGTTAGCTACTCCCGGGCACAGCTTATTACCAACTACCGTTTTCTTCCTATCCCTGACTAAGGCTCCGAATACTAAGTCAAAGAAAATAAACCCCTCTGATACCACTTTGTAACGTCCCGGGTCCAGGTGCCACTGAACGGGTGCCCCGAACCCGGTTCGCCACACAACCTCAAGTGCATTTCCCCAAACGCCAGAGGCTACCGACTAGCAGCGAGGGCCCAGGTCTGATAGTGGGGAAACTTTTCCCTCATTTTTCAAAGTGCAGTGTAGCGGAATAATAAATAAAACATAAAACAACAACATAAGCAATAAAACATATTCATTTAAAATAAACAACTGTAGTGAAAGATAACCAACAATTCTAGAGATAATGATGCAACATGTCTTATGTTCTAAGAAAACAGCCAGAACATGTTATACAACAATACAGTACAATACGATATAGTGTACAGAGTACAACAAAGCAAAAAAAAAACAAAGTAGAAAAAACGCAACAGCATCGCAAGCCTAAGCTTGGTCCCATGCTCTCCTACTCCTCGGCAAAAATCATGTACCTGTATAGGGACCCTTTCCCTTATACACACCTGCAGCAACATATTCTGTTTGGGTCAAAGACATTACCCAAACAGGGTGTCAGAAATAAATCCTAGTAAGCACCCACCTATGGCCCCTTCCCAACTATGTGAAAATATGCAACAACAGCGTGTAGTAATAAAATGCAGTAAACTAAGAAGTACTCAAAAATAACTAACTTAACCAGTCATATTTCCATTTTATTATTCATTTAACCATTTAATTAAATTACATTCTGTTCTCAACAGAACCAAGCCCTTAGGCCAACCAGAATCTTTCCCTCATGAAAATATAGTAAAACCACGCCCTCAGGCTATATAGTACCTTTCCCTCAGTCGAAATAGAATCTTTCCATCAGGCCAAACTGAAATGAAACCCTCAGGTAATCAGAATCTTTCCATCAGGAATTGTCCTCAGGATAATAGAACTACGCCCTCAGGATAATCAATAATGCCCTCAGGCTAATAAAGTAACCACGCCCTCAGGCTATAAAGTAACTGGGCCTTTACCAACATTTAAACATGCAATTATATACAATTCCTCTCATGTAAAAAGTAATACATAAAGTAAACATGGCATACCCTCGGGTACCGTGTCCAACTAACTAAATAGAGGAATGCACCCTAGGGGTGGTCCTGGATCCATGTAGCAATCCAAAACAACAGTTTATTATCACATTTAATTACCTTTATAGTTATAGGTATTCGAACATCCACAACCTCAACCTCACGATACCCCAACATGTGTTCGTAGCACAACGATACACAAAAACGCACGACAGTTGGAATTTAAACACCAAGCCACATACCTCGATCGCCCCTGATCGGTATACGTGAACTACGCTCCTCGAATCATCCAAGAACTTTGATGATCTATAGTGAATGATAACCCGTTCAAACATAAATAACATTCCCTCGGGAAAGAATTGGTAAGAATGACTTAAGGAGAAGGAGAGGCTTACCCGTACGATTCCGATGAGATAGTCAGAGGCGGAAACAGATTCCTAGCATGCGATCCGGAGCTCCTCAAAGGTTCGGCCCTGTCTCCCGACTCCTCCTCCTATTATAAGCCTTCCCTGTGAACAGGGGAGGATACTTCCCATTTTAAGGAAAAAAACAGACAACACATCGTGTACTATTGAGTACACGACGTGTACTTTCCATTTTTTTAACTGTTCCTTTGGAGGATTCTTGCCATCATGGCATTGTTCATCTGTTGACATGAGTACACTGAATGAATTTTATGAGTACACGATGTGTACTGACGCTCAGCTGGCGGATGCCTCCACTGACTTATTATTTGTCTACCGACGGACTACACGATGTGTAGTCGGTTTTTACACTTTTCATTGCCGACCGGGCTACACACCCTGTGTACTCATCCCACACGGACAAAGTACATGGTGTGTGGAGAAGTACATGGAGTATAGTCCCAAAATTTAGGATTTCCCCCCATTTTTCTTATTTTCTCAAAAACACTTAAGGAAAAGAGAAAAGAAGAAACTCGTACCTCAAAACTAAGAACCAGGTTCTTACATCAACTGTTTTTTGGATTTTTTATGTCATTCCGTTACACTGCCGAAATTGCACTATGATTTTCCAAGAAAAAAAAATTATGTAGTGAATACCATGCCCATTTCCATATCAAGGTTATTCACCTTTATTCACATTAACTTAAAGATTATATAGTTTCATATAAGAATTTGAAATTCATTTATCGTGGACAAAATGATGATGTTTTATGTATCTACGTTTTATGATCCATGTGGCACACTTATGCATGTAATGAAATGTTTAAAAAGGTTGTGCCCTGATAGATCCCTAATGCATTGGGTAAAGTATAGTATCATGATAAGTCACATGTAATGGGTGTTGAATCATTATAATTCAATTGAAATGAGGTTTTACTCATGCTTCATGGGAAATGGGGGTTTACTCATTTTCCATGTGCAATTATCCTTGGATCATGTTAATTCCATGTTAAGTGTTGTTGCCACATTTCCATGTTATGATTATCATGATTTATCATGCCTTTATGTTCATGTTTTTCTTGTGCTCCACTGATATGACTATTGTCTAACATGTATTGTATTCCTCAGGTTATTCCATGTTTATTCCCTTACTAGGATTTATATCTCACCTTTTTCTCATGCACATCCTCAGGTTTTCCCATGAAATACTAAGTGTGAGGGAATTAATGGTCATGTAATGGATGTTTTTAACAAATATGTTGTGTGTTTTTTGATCCAAGCTGTTATGTACTATTACTAATCCCCAAAGTCAGCATACCTCTCGATCTTCTATGTTGCATCAAGTGAAGATTTTATGTAATAAATCAGGTTTAAGTGTGTAATAAAAAGCAGGGTTGTTATATGAAGCCACTATGATTCTATTAGGGTATGTTTCATATATGAATTATAAAATATATATGATGGATGTAAAATCTTATTTTATAAATGGATTTATAATGGAGGAATCTTATTTTGAGAAACCTCATAGTTGTTAAAATAACCATTTTCCAAAATTTAGTTTATAGACATACCAAATATTTTAATGGCCTTAAATAATCTTCTATTGTTTTGTATGAGTGTTTTGTTTATTTTATTTTATCATTTTTTTGATTAAGTAAGTAATATACATTTTTTATACAAATTTTTTATTTATATATCCTATTAGTGAAAATATATGTTAATGATTTAATTTTCAGTTCAAAAAATGTTGTGTAATTAATTTTCAAAACTCATGAATGTTTTTTTTAAAATGAGTATGATGGGTGAGTTAAATTATTTTCAATGATTTCAATTTTATCAAATTGACTTTTGAAATGAAATATATCCACGAAAATACATACTATACTTACTATAAATATTTTTACTTTAATTTTGTAAAGTAAAAAATACACCTACGATATCTAATGAAAAACATAACTTTGATAAATCTAGGAAACCAATTGACAAGAATATTTATAGAAGACAAATTGTGAGATTATTTTGATTGACTTCTAGTAGATGATATATTTTTTATGAATTCTGTTATCATGATTAATTTCAAGCTAATCCTAAAGAATATCATTTTAAATATTCCAAACGTATTTTAATATATTTGATATGAGCAGTTTCCCTTTCCTTAATTTTTTTTTGAAAACATATGATTTTAATTTAACATCATATCTAGATGAAGAATTTGAGGGTTTTAGACTAGAAATAAAGAGTGTTTCAAGAAAATACCATTTTCTAGTAAGATCTATGGTATCCTAGTCATGTAAAAAGAAACCCTTTGATACATTATCTACTATAGAAGTTGAATATAATTTTGTTGGTATTTGTTGTGAAAAAGTGTTGTCGATGAAATAAAACTTAATATATTTTGGAATCATTTATAATCATGTCTCAATTATACGTGATAATACTAGTGCTATCAAAATTTATAAAAATATGATAAATAATTCAATAATAAATTATATAGGTTAAGGCATCATTTTCTAAGGGATCACAGTAAAAAGGGTGATATTTCTCTTGATTTTATTTCCACTGAGATTCAGTTAGTAGATATGTTTCTAAGCCCTATGCATGTGAATGTTTTTATTTTTTTAAATGAATGTTGGGATTATTTTTTAAAATAAATTTAATGTTGTTTAATTATTTCTCATATAAAGTAATTTATATTCTATATTTTCTTTATTTTTGTTAAAGTTAAAATTGAATTTATTATTTTTTATTTAGATTAATTATTAAATGGGAATTTATCTTACACATTTTATCAGTGTTTCTAAAATTTGAAAATGTAAATTTACTTCTATTATTTTTTTATTATGTTAATTTATTTATCAGTTGAATGTAACCCTAGATTAAATTAAGGTATGTAAGCACATTAGAATTTGGTTATATAACTGGTTACAAAATCAGCTCTCAACTATTTTTTCATTCTCATTCGTAACCTACTATTGAAGTTGAACCATCTTATCTAACCCCGTGATTCATGTTTGACCTTCAACCAACCTTTCCAAAATGGGAAATTTGAAGCATGTTGATGATATAATCATAGGATCATCTAAGAGATTCCAAGTAAGGTATAAACCATAGATGTGTCTTGGCTAAAGATAACCAAAGTACTATTAATGAAAGATATTGTGTTTTAATGTTAAGAATTTGTGTTTGATGAGAAAAAATTGGGTTTTCTTTTTGGGGAAGTGGTCAATGAGTTTTCGAATGTTGAGTTTTAGTTCCTTTAAGAGGAGGATGAAATCATTTCAGATGTTAAATAAAAGATATTGATAAATTATTCTATAGAATTAGATGGGGTTTTTCATTATCCCCGTGAGGGGGAAATTTATTTTAGTCAAATTCTCTTTAGTAAATACTTTTTAGGTCCAATAGATGTGTTAAATTTTCAACTTGGAACCTCTATTTTTGAAAATAAACCAGCGAAATCGATTCCTGCAGAATGGAAAGACTTATGTATGTTTGTGAAAACTGGTATATATCAAAGAGATGTATATATAGATATGTTTTCCTTTAAAGATATGTATTTTATGTTTTTCATGATTAACAATGTAAATTTAATTATTCCTAGATAGATGATGAGATTCTCAAATCATTGTTATGAAAGAAAAGGGTTGTTAAAATACTACGCTTATTGTAGATAAATTAATTTAGTTTTAAAGAAACATTAAGTGGATTTAAATGAAGGTGATGCAGTAAAGTGTCACAAAATTAATAATCTATCACCGATTCTCTTGATGACGGTTGTATATTTATTATATTCTCCTTCATTCTATTTAAATACAGTTGGTCAAGAATGTGTGGCTCTGGAGGAGTAAGATCTGCCCTCACTACCTTGTGATCCAACACCTATTAAGACTGTGTCTTCTTAGGGAGAAGAGGAGGAAATGTCTATGAGAAATGAGTATTCTATACTAGGTATTCGTCCTGTAGTTGATGAATATATTCAGATTTAGGAGGATGTAGCTACTGGTCAAGGTGCTAGTGATGTGGTAGGTGAAATAACTATATCTTCTAAAGGTCATTATATTGAGAAATTTTTTGAGACCACTTCTAGTATTTCTAAAGAAAGGCCAGTATAGACTAATCATGTATGCTCTTATTTTTAGAGAAGTTCGATGTTTGTCAAAGAAAATTAATGAGTATATCCAATTACTCCTAGATCAATTGTAGATTGAAGAATGGATTCTACTGTAGTTATAAAATATGATAAGAGTTCCCATACATAATCGCTTCTGTCTTCTCCCTCAACCTCTCATGAGTTAACCCTTTAATTTATCAATAATTTATATATATTGGAAATGGAAGTGTTTATTAATGAAGTTCTAATGGAGTTTTACATGATAAGAGATGATTTATATGGTTTAAATATGGATATATATTCTTACAGAGATGATATCAGAGATCATAAAGAGTCCTCTATCTCCAAATCATATTTTAATAAATTTTTTAGAATGATGGCTACTCAATCATCTTTAATAAATTATATTTAGATTGATCAATTTGTTCCATAAGATATTTCAAGTGAAATTTTTAAGGAACTTAAGGGAGTGAATTTTTTCTAGTGGATTGAAAGATGTTTTTAATACAAAGTTTGAGTTTGGTGTGATTCTTTCTTTGGTTTCATCTCAAAATTAGGTATATGAA
Organism: Viscum album; assembly: GCA_963277665.1. Taxonomy (NCBI): domain Eukaryota; kingdom Viridiplantae; phylum Streptophyta; class Magnoliopsida; order Santalales; family Viscaceae; genus Viscum; species Viscum album. The sequence continues at coordinate 2,092,123,486 of OY728120.1, forward strand.
AATCCTTCATCCATGCAATCAATTTGTAATCTAGACATGCTTGATGAAATTAAACATTATCAAGATATGGTAAAATATATTTTGCACACTTTGAAACGTGCTATGTTTAGTCAGTTTTAGTTTATAAAGTTGTTCCAGACCCCATCTACAAATCCATCATTACCACTATCTCTAAAAAATCTTATACAAGAAAACGATCATATAATGTTTGAGTGTAGTTATGTTTCCACTTAGATCTAGTGCATTTAAGATAATATGCTCTTTCAATATTAATTGATGAGATGAAGAATGATATTTCGGGTGATTTTCATGACACCAGTAAACTATTATGAATCACAATGTTATCTTAGATAGACGGATGGATGTCCGCATTTCTTATTTTTGAGAAATCATTTGGGGATTTGGATAAAAAAATGGATGTTCCAATGAAAGAAGGAGATAAATTGATACACCTCCTTTGGTTTCTCAATACAAAAAATCATAATATTTCCATAAATTTTTGGTTATCAGATTAAATGAATGTGGATATACAAAACATGATAAAACTAGATTCAGAATCACATTTTGAATAAGATTTATAATTTTGATTATCTTTATAAGAATCATCACAAGAATCCTCCAAAAAATCATTTCCAGTTACAGGTAGGGATTTGGTTGTGTACAAACCTAATGTAGTATTAAGACCACCTAAACCTCAACTTGATTTTAGTACTTTAGTTTGGAGGTCTTCTATCAAGGGTATTAATTTTTTTTTTCATAATTTATTATTAAAAGTAAATAACATAGAAAGAGAAGTTCAATTGCTGACTAGTAGGCTTATTGATGTGAAATACTTTGTAAACCTACTTATTAATAATTTTACTTAGGAAATGACTCCTAGAATTTAATTTTTAGAAATTTCTCATTTCTTCATGTTCTTATATCTTGTGAATTATAAAATTTGTGTTTTTTTATTCCAAAGGTCACATGATATTTATCAAAAATGGAGTCTCATTATTTTATTAGATTCCTAATAAATCCTCCCTTTTAATTATTGAATTTTTTATGTATGATGTTGTTCCAATGATCTACATGTGTGTAGTGTCGGAACCATAGTTGTTCTTTGCATGAATTATAGTTTGGTCTGTGTATGTTTCCAATCCTCAGTGTATGTTCAGAATGTGATGTGATCATACAGAACAACCAGATTATAGTATTAAAGGTGGCACTATTTTCCAATGTTTGACAACTTTTTGGGCCTGAAAATCGACAAATGGAGAAAAGTGGTTTTTGGAAAAGAGAGTTGTGCATCGTTGACATGAAGGAGAGGAAACCAGCACACCTTTTGTTTTTCAAGATCAGCACATGAAAATATGGGAAAGGGAGAAGGGCACTCAATTTTTATGTTTGGTCGTGCAAGTGACTTGCGTGCCGAAAAATGCACGCCGAGGGAAGACTTTTGCGCCTGTACACAGGGTATCCAAATGCCTATAAAGAGAGGTTGAATCCTCCTCATTCGGTATGAATTTTAGACATAGATAAAATCAGAGCTCCCTCCGCACAGGTGTAGTGATCGCACAAGTGGTGGTGGGTCGCGTATGTTGAAGTTGCGCGGTAGTTTTTGGTTGCACGTCCAAGTTGGTTTGGGTGAGAAAGGGTGTTGGTCGCCCAAGATTGGAGTTGGGGAAGGAAATGTCGCGCATGTGGTTTGGTGAAACTTGTGCACCATGTTTTGAAGAAGCGTGATAGTTGACCTTTTCATTCCAAAATCGGTTTGGTTGGAAAAGAATGTGAGTCGCGCAAGTTTGAAGTTGAAGAAGTTAGTGTCGCACAAGTGGGAGAGCTGGACTTGCGTGCCATCTTGAAACTTTCACACTGGGCTTGGAGAAGCGCGCAAGGTGTGGTTAAAGTATGCCAGTATTTCTGGGGCTATATGAAAGATGGTAGTTTTCCTGATACCTTTGGTGTAAAGTGAGATTAGTCTATGGGTGGAATTCAGACATCAACAGAGCATCTACATAAAACAGAGGATGCATTCTTTTGCAATGATAAAGAGACCTTCACATCTATAAACTGAGTGGAACTTCACCAAGGGAAGTGAGCCAGGGGGATTCAACGGGAGTGACCTGAGGGATGCAGGAGGCTATCCATGAACAATTGTAAAGGCAGTGATCCTGGGACATAGTGACTATTCACAATCCATTGTAATCCATAATGAGTGACGAATAGTGGAATTTAGTACGACCAACAACCTGTCAGTGTATGCTCCTTGGACATAGCCCTTAGTGGTGAACGAAGTAAAAAGTTTTGTGTCATATCTTTGAATGTGAATATTTTATTTATTCTCATATCCATCATACAGGTAAAACTAGTTTCTACCAATGTGGGAACATGATCCGTCATTTTAAAAGAAAAAGTTGACACCCCGATTCACCCCTCCCCTCTCAGGGTGTCCTGGGGTCCTTCATGTTGATTCCTTGTTTAAAATGATGATAATAAGTCCTCTTGGTCTTGATCTAGATAGTAACTCAAATCAAAACAAACAGATAATATAATGTTCTTATGATTCTTCAATACTCATTGTGCCAACTCCATCTACCACCAAACCACCATCAACCTCGAAATTGGATTCGACCTCAACAGTACCTTAAAAAATGGGTTCTTTAACTGATAGATTTTATTTGTATCTATGGATTTATGTTATTATTTACTAATAATAAATGAAATATTTCATTATTTCATTGATTATAATGTGTTTCTTACTGATTGTTTTCATTTGATGTTATTTATCAAATTTTTTATTTAATAAAACCAAGTCTTAACATAATTGCATAATTCTATTTTGAACTATGCTTAACTAGTTCATAACCCCATGTGATATATTAATATGTGTTATATCTCTCATCCCCATTATTTTTTATGACACAAAATGGGGTAGAGGTTTTCCACCATGAAAAGGGGGTATAATTGATTTATTCAAAAATTATTTTAAATAATAAGTGGATAAGTCTTATAAAAAATGGGGAACCTGTTTATACCTTTCAAAAGGTAATTAAGTAAGTAACTAATGAGGAAAACTCTAAATTTCAACATGATATAATTTAATTTATGATTACCTTTTTAAAATTATTTATTTATTACATACAAGAATACTTAATCAGCCTTTATGAGTTTTAAATGTTTTTTATCATCAAAAAGGGGGAGGTTGTTGGACTGCTAATGTTGATCCAATATATTCTCTGCACTTTTTGGTTTTTATGATCTCGAATACCCTTTATACATAATGGATAAATTTTATTTTAAATGTTTTTATATGGTTTTATATCATTTTTAAGTGTTTCTAAATAAATATATCTAATTATGAATTCTAATTTTTTTGGATGAAAATTATCTAATTTCTCTGAATTTTCTTATGTGAATATTTTTGTCTATGTGAAAGAAATCAGAAATATAAATAAATATCCTACATGAAGGAAAAAAATACATAAATTAGCTACATTAAAAAATCTCCTATGAGAAAATTTCCAGCATTGATAGAATCACTTATATTTGGATTCACTTATGTGATCATTCATATATGTGAAATGGTTACATAGAGTAATCAGATACGTGAGAAATCACATATATGAGTAATTGGATAAGTAAATCAGTTATGTAATGGAATTGGTTACATGATTATTTTATGTGGTGAAATAGACTACATCTATTCAATAAGCTACATTAGTTTCTATGAATTATCTAACCAAAGAAAATGGCTATGTAATATTAAATTGGATATGTCAAATTCACCTACGTGAATTACTTTTATCTATGTGGTTTCAATTCATTAAATTGGAAACTTCATTCAGCTAGTTGGTGTTTATTAGCATTGAATCACATGAGTGATGTTTTTAATGCATCAGTACTAGTAAAAAATGATCGGTTTCCTCTCCATAAAAAATTAGATTATAATAATAATCATGTACTGAGACAGAATAAAAAGGATAAAATAGTTTATTTTTATGTATTATTGTCAAATAATTTCAATGTGGGTGATGTGTCACTGATCCCTATCTTCTTTAAATCATGTGATGTGAGTCTAAATAAGAGGTAGTAAATGCCTTTGAAAAACTGATAACAGAATTTATGTGTGAGTTTAGTCTTATGAATAAAAAATATAAGTGAAAAAGAGCATATAGAGAATCATTTTCTAAAAGAATAAAAATTACTCTATATTTTTCCTCACAAATAAAAAAGAAGAATTCTTGACATATTAGCTGTACTTTTCAATAATTTTTTCTATGTGTATGTATATTCTCCTAGAGTTTCTTACACTTCATATTATTTCCCTTAGAGATATTTCTTTTATATCAACCATTTATTAAAGATATAAAATGAAGTATATAAACTATTTTGTTGTTTAACTCTCTTTGTTAAGGTTCCCCATAACAGAACCCTCGAAATTAGTTTCTTATAAAGACTTCTCTGGATCCTTGTTGAAAGCACATGTTCCTGTACAACATGTCAACTTCTTGTACCCAGTCATATAGCCCCTGGGAAAATGAATGGAAGTCCCTAGTAAAATTAGTGGAGTATTAGAAATAATCACACTCATGTAGAATAGTGGTGGTGGAGTAGACTATACGACTTCTATTCCCAAAACCTCAATAAATAGGTCAATGTCCATTTCTTTTTTGATTTTATTTCCACTACATGTTTTATTAAAGAATAGTAAAGAATTTGATATTAAAAAAATAAGGGAAATTTTTTATGTGAAATGAAATTTGAAATAATTAAATTCACCTCCCCCCTCTAGAGTGTTATTAAGGTCAGCCTCTAAAAAAAATTACTCTTCAAAAAAATATGTTTTCACTATAAATTATTTTTATTGTTTTTTATGAGAAAATATTATAATTAATTTTGGGAACATTTTTAAAAGACATTTGGTAAAAATTATAACTTCATTTTTTGAACCATAAAATAAGAATTAACATAGGGTGAGATTTGAATATTTTCATGGAAGGATTTATTTTTAATTGAATAGTTAAAAATAAAACTTTTTCAAAAGATATCATTTATTTTCATGAAATAATTTTTTTAAAGTCCGATTATATTTTTTATTTTTCTGTATAGAGAAATATAAAGCATTTTTATATAATAATATAACTAATTTTTTTTTAATATTTAATTTTCTTAAATTTATTATAAGTTTATTTTGAAACCTAAAAACAATGTTTTCAAAAAACATTTTCTAAGTGAGGAATTTTTATCTATTTAATTTTAATTTAAATAACACCTAGTAAAGAAATATTTAAATGATATTTATCGTTTATATATAAATTTATATTAAATTAAATTCATATAATTATTATTTCTTGTCATAGAGTTAATATAAGGTTATATATTCCCTGAAAAAAAGTGTTTTTCTAAAAAACGGTTTTCTCTTGTGCTTTGTGGGATTATTATAAAATTAATTGCAAAAAAATATGTAGATTTAATTTATAAAAATTGATTCCATATTTTAAATTAGAATAATTTATATTATTTAATATGGTTAAAAAATGTTTTCGTAATGAATAGTATAACAGTAAGAATTTCTCACCACCGTAAAAGTGTAAATATGGTTAACCTTGGTTAAAACTAAGTGATAAAGAAACCAATTTTTATATTATTACTTATTAGAAGAATGTATTTAGAACCTTATCAAATTAAAATTGATATTTATTTGTTTATGGAAAACATTTTATGGAATTTTACCTATGTAATATTATTTGTAATGAAAAATAAAAAATATTACTCTCATGGATCTAAATTATTATTTTATGGTCCCATATGGATAAAAATATGTTGTGAATAGATATTAGAGGTTATAATAATGAAATTGTTTTCATGATCGTAATTTATTTATAGTTTTTAGTTATTATATATTTACCATAAATTTGTATGCAACATTGACACATTATTTATTACATTAAAATAAAAATAATATAAATGATTTATAACATTTGGGTAATATAATTATAAATATTTATTTTTTAAAGGTTTTTTATAAATATAAAATTTTAGAGTAGTTTCAATGGAATACATGTTAATTACATTGATGTCATGTAATTTTTATAGTAAAATTAAATGAATTGTTCCAAAATTGACATTAATGTAATTTTATTGTAAATAATATTTTATGAAATAATGTAAAATTACAAAAAAACCTATCACTAGAAACATGATTCTTATATTTTTGAATATATATTACATGGTAAATTTATTGGTTAATTTTCTATTTATTGGAACTATAATGACCCCTAAAGTTGAAAACATTATTATTACAGTAATTGTGAGAAAGGGTTAACACGAGTTTAAACCAAAAGATTTTTTAAAAAACAACTAAACCTATCTAGAATTTATTATATGATAATATTTATACCTATTGTCCCCATATAATTAAATTAAGTTAGTTTTTATCCACTTTTCCATGAAAAATAATTAATATTAATATAATATTTCTTGAAGTTCCAAAAAGTTCTTATCCCCTCACTTATATAAGGGTACCTACTCGCCTCTTTTCGTCACGCATAAAAATTATTTTTTCCAATAACTTCCCAAAAACATTACTTAATCTACTAACCATGTCCTAGATGCCTTTTTTTGAAACCCATCCTATTTAGGATTTCGGTGCAAACCTAATAGGTTGTCTAATGAAGATGTATCATTTTTAAATGAGTGTTCATCTTATTTATTCTTCCACTTCCTTGAACTAATTATCAATGATAATGATATAAAAAGTTTAGTATATCCCATATAATTTTTTTATATTAATTTATTAACCAAATTCTTCCTCCTCTTTCATCAAATGGGAAAGAAAACCATTTGTCCTTTGTATGGTACAATAACACCTTGCGAATGGATATACTTCTTCTTCCAAGATCATATCAATTGGATTATTATTATAATTTATTAAATATATAAATATGATATTAATTTAATTTTTATAATTATATAAATGTTTCTTATCATATATTTTATGTCCTTTACATTCATTAAAATATGATATCATCGTTTGTGTGTACATGAGGATTACCACTTCCATGAAGCAATGTGATTTGTTTAACATTACAGAATAAAATTGATGGTTTATATTATTATATTTAAAGAAATAATATTATATTTAAGTAATAATAATTTTTATATAATGTAAAAAAACAAATACCTTCTTTCCAACAAGATTTTTTAAAATAAACATGTTACTCATGCGTACGTATAACCAACCGTCTCCATGATTGTAACATAGTTTATTGTTCATAACCATCATTCATGGTTAGTATTAAAAGTATCATATATGAATAAAAATTATAAAAATATTATTATTATTTTTATGTAGATGATGATATAATTACCACTTATAATGTAGTAAACATAAAAATTTTATTTTACACTTATGAGCCAAATATCATAAATTTTTTGATGTGAACATAATTGATTAAGTGGTTTTATCTAAATGGTATTATATAGTGTAAAATTACTAATGAAGTTTCAAAAATTTCTTTAGTTATTAAATAATTAATATAATTTTATCATTCAATATTTAAATAACACTTATGATGATTCATACTTGAGTTAAGGGATTTCATCTTTATTTATCTTCATTAAGAAATATTTAAATTTTATGAACCTAACTTAATCTATATGAAATATAATATGACCATTTTGAATATTATATCATTTATCCTTCAAAATTAATAGTATTTTAAGTTAAAATTTATTTTATATCACCCAAGTGTATTTTATTTGAAAGTTACCAAAGTGGTAAAAGGATTTATGTTAGAATATTTCTTCTTTATAAGATTGTTTATGTTAAAGGTTCCTTTAGGGTAAATCATATAAAATTATTTTAACAAAACAAATCCCTTTTATTAACCTAATGTTATGAATGTGTTTTACACATTTGGTTTTAATTTGTTCCTTATTGGACAAGGTAACATTAATAAATTAGTTTATAAGTATTACTAATCTTGAATCTTCTTCTAGATATGGAATCATTCTCTTCCATATTTATAATTTCCATAAAATAACTTGAAGAACATTTTTACTATAATAAAAAAAAATTTGAATAAAATTTTACACATATTATAATTTTCACAAATTTATTTACAATGAATATTTCTATCATTTTCCAAATGAGTTGATTTTTGAATCATGTTACAAAAAAATATGAAATGATTGTTTTATTTTAACATATACAACATGAATGAAACTTCCAAAATAATGGCCACTCAATGATGTGAAGCATACCATAAATGTTTCCACGGTTATTTTAAAAAAATATTGTTTCTAGAATATTTTGGATGTTTTTATTTTTTAAAGAATTATTTTTGAAGTGAAAAGGGAATGCTCCTTGAGAAATATTCAGTTTCATCTTTAGAAGATATTTTCATTGGTCAAAACAAACATTGATGTTAAAAATTATTACTAAATTCTGGATATATATCTCTTACATAAATACCATGATACTTCTCCCTTCAGTGTATCGGGTTATACAATCCCTATGTTCATTTATCAAATGCATTATTTATGAAATATCCTTCGATTATGATGTTATGTAATATTAAGAAACCCATTTCTTTAAATGGGTAATATTTATGTTTATTCCCAATGATATATTTTTATTTTGAGGAACACCTAAAAAGGAAAATTTTATTATGGGTGTGCCTAGATACCTAACTAATTTATTGGGTAATTTTTTTCCTTACGAGATGTTCTATATGGGATTATGGAGTAAACCTAATACAACGTGGGACATTCTCCACTATGTGATGGTATATCGACATTTCTCATCAACTGGTTTGTATATATTGTTTTTTTGTTGCTATAATATTTCCTATATTTCTATGATCTTGTGATACCATGTTCTATATGTTATGTTCACATGTGATTACTCTTGAGCATTCTATTTTATGATATCTTGTTATGAATCATTATCAGGATTACTCCCTTAATAGAATTTATATTGAACCCATTTATTTTATATTTTACCATGGTTATCCTATGTTGTTGTAGGATATGAAATGGATTTTAGATCTCACTATGGAAAATAAAGATAAATATTTTGTATTATATATTGTTTTTTGATTTTTTATGTACCTAGTCTTGAAAATACAATAAGATTCATGATATTTGGGTTGTAATTATTTTAATTTTATATTAAAGATCATGTATTAATATGTTTAAAACGCTAGTCTCACTATAGTTGGTATTAGAGAATGGTCTAGTTATTTTTTATATTAGTATTATATAAAATTATTAAATACCTAAGGGATATGTCTATGTATAGGATGCCATTATAATGTTTTGGTGAGGAATATATTTTTTGGTTTTCCTATAATTACATTACTATATGGATACTTCAAGTGGAAATAGTTTTGGAATAGAATACTTTAGGGGTAATAACTGTAGTAAGACTTGGTTGAGTATATATCAACAATAATTTTAATGCACGTTGAGTGTTCCCTTACTACACACCTATTCTAAAACTCATAGGGGACATTAATGGGTTAATTAATATTTTCTTTATCAACCACCATAAAGGATTTGAATATATTATGATCATGGATATCCTATATTGAATATAAGGTTTCATGAGTTAAAAAAATGGGTCATGAATTAGATATACTATATATGACTTCCCATGAGTTTGATTATTGTTTCTCACACCATGATTTTTTTATTAAATGGTTAGAAATATGAGGAATGATGTAAATACTTAATGTGATGGAAAATATGGAGATTATTTGAAAACAAATGAGGTGATTAGTATAGTGAAAAATATTTTGTTTATTCCAAATAATTTATCAGGAAATATGATTAAAACCTATATTTTAACCCACTCTTAGACTCATCAATGAAGAGAAGGTTAGAGTCCACTAAGATCTTGGGTGGAGGATACCACAGAGGAAAGAATACTTGATTTACTTCATTGTTGAAATATGGGAAGAGTAACCTTGAAGAATTTATTAGTGGAACATAAAAATATTTTATGTGGGGAAATGAAGGTTATAGTGCAATAAATTTTTGAGGAAAATTTAGGAGTTCAATAGAGATGAATAAATTTTATCAACGATATCCCTTTATAGTTCATTTTGTTAAATGAGGGAACCTGGGAAGTATTCAAATCAATGATCAATTCTAAAGATAAACTCTTTGAATAAAGAATTCCTTAGGTTATACCAATCAATGAGGTGAAATTATTTACATATTGGGATTAGAGAATTATATTATAGAAGTATTTCTGTCAATGGTGTTTTGGTTATAAGAATAATGAAACTAATAATTATTTTGTTTTTTGGATGAATATATGATTGTTTTTGTGTCTTTATAGTGATTGAAGATATTTACAGAAATTTTTATAATATAGGACTAAGGAATATAGAATTTTATATGAGACTTTAAGGGTGATTGATTTTATTTGGAGATAAATGTTAAATTTATCATGAATGAATATGTGATCAAATCCTTTAGTATTTTGGATTCAATAATAGTCAGGAATATTTAAAAGAATTTAAATGTTAGTTATTTATCAAATGATATAATTTGAACTTTGGGTGATTTTGTTGAGGATTTGGAGATTAATGTTTTATCTCATTGTATGAAGGTTTACTCATATAGGGAATTATCATTCCATATTCTAACCATTTTGGTATTGGTTGAGGCCTAAAGATAATAAGTATATATTGTTATCATTTTTTTTATCATTTGTATTTTATAATCTAACTTTAGTACTTTAGGGATATTAAAAACATCTTGAATACCCACTGTTTGAAAAAAAGGTGATATTGTTGTGAAATTTTTTTAATGAATGAAATTCAACTTATCAAGTAAGTGTATTTACAATTTTTATTAGTATATATAGTAAAAAATTCCACAACTCAAGGAAAATTATACTGAAAAATAATTTTATTCTATTACATTCATTTTTATATATATTTATGGAATTTTCATGACTATTTGATTAAGGGTTTTTAGTCATTAACTTTCTCATGTTCAATCAAATTCTTATGATCAATATTCACTTTCATACTCCCTGATTATTTAGAAAATACGTTTTTCCTCCATGCTTATATTTTTACTTCCCACCAATTTTATCCTATTAGAAACCTTATCACGTGTTTTTCTACATATCATTAATGCTTCCCATTCCATCATTTTATGAGGATATTTTATTAACCATTTTTATGATTTGAGACTTAAACAAATTTATATTATAATTTTTAAAAATTAATTACCAATATCATATTCAAAATTTTCAAGATTTAATTTAATAATGGGGGGATTATATAACAACTTCAGTTTAAAAAACTATGTTATATTTCATATACAACAAGAAACACTATAATATTTCTTATATTTATATGTTAAATTTCTTATAAAACATGAAATACTTTAGTTTAAACAAATGTATTTTCTAATTTTTTTCATGATTTTTGTGTTAGTTTATTTTTATGCTTAAAAGACGGTTTTCTTAAAACTATTTTTAAGTAAATAATGTTAATACATATTAATTATTTGAAATTATCTATAATAAATAATTATATAAATTAAATGTATATAATATGTACCTATTTCTAGGAATTTGAATATATATAATGATGATTTCTAGTAAATGAGTTTATATAAGATCATTCATTTTATGAAAAATGCATTTTCCAAAAAATTGCATTTTATAATGTTTTATGAGATGAATATAAAATGAATTCTTTCCACTTATAATGATTAAATATGGAAAAATTGATTAAATATTTTTAATCTGTATAATTAACAATATTTAATAAGTTCAATGTCATTTGTGGTCATAATTAATATTAAATATAGAAAAAATTTGTGAATATAGTAAAAGGTTAAATGGGATAGCTTAGGTTATAGCTATGTGAGAAGGCCATATATTTTAATCTTAAAATTTGTTATAGGGAGTTATTTAGAACCTTATTACCATATAATCATTATATATTTTTTTATGGAACACATTTACATGAAATTGACATGAATAATTTTTCAATTAAAGAAAAAGACAAAATATCACTCTCCTACTTTTAAATTTCTATAATATGTTTAAAATGGAATAAAAATAATAATTTAATATGTATTAAAGATTAATTATAGAATAATTAAATTATTTTCTTGATTTTTATTTATTAATATTTTTTTGTGAATATATAATTTCTTTAATTGCTTATGCAATTTCGACACAGTATTTATTCAATTAGTAGAAAAATAAAATAAATGATCTAAATTTTTAAAAAGTAATATATTTTGAAATAATTATAATGTTAAATGAAAATTATGGACATCTAAATCAGTTAATATTTGTTTTAATGTGATATATTCTAATTATATTTTGGTCATGATATTTTCAAATTCAAATTAAATGAATAGTTCCTCGAATGATATTAATGTTATATTATAATAAATGATATTTTATTAAATGTTAAAAAATTAAAAAATACTATATTTGGGAAATTTATTGTTCTATATTTTAAAATATCAACAATTTTTTATTTATTAAAAAAATTTCCATTAATAGTAAATATCTTTAACCCTAAAGAGAAAAGACTTTTTTATCACAGTAATTATCAAAAATGGTTAACACAGATCAAAACCAAAAGATAAGAGTGATAGAATCAAATATAGATGTAAAACAATTATTATATGAATGGATTTAGACCCATAAACACCTTATATTATAACTATATCTGTTTCGTTCCATTTAAGCATTAAAAATAATTTATATTAATTTAATATTTTTTGAAATTCAATATATACCCCTCCCCTCACTTATAAAAGGGATCCTCCGGTGCTCTTTTCATCCCATATCAAAAGAATTTTTCTTCATATATATCCTACCAAAATAACTTCCATACTCAACTTATCACACTATATCATACTTTTTTTATTATAAAACCCTCCTAGGATAGATTTTGGTGCAAACCAAAAAAGGTTGTTGGAGGAAGAGATATGATTCCTAACAAAGCATTTGTTTTATTTTTCTTCTACAACCTTGAAATATTATTCATTCATGATGATAAAAATTCTCTATATCCAATATAAATAGATTTTATAATGTTAATTTCGTAACCAACATCCATATCCTCTTCCATCAAATTAAATGAAACCATCGTTCGTGTGTATAGACAACTACGACCTTGCGAACCAATGTAATTAATTTTCCATCATCGCCTATCACTAATGTTTATGAAGGTGAATTAAATTTATATAGATGATATGAATGGAATATATACCACTTAATAAATTTAATATATAATATTTTTTATATGTAACCATTAATTTTAATATTTTAACATCGTTCATGCATACATGTGGATTACCACCTCCACTCCATGATGTGATTCATTTTTCATTAACGTATCACATTGATGGTGTATATCAGTGTATTTTAAAAAATAATATTATATTTACTATGTAATTATGAATCTTTAATCAGAAAAGAACACAAAATTTATTTCAATCATGATCATTGAAAATTGGATGCATTACACATGTGTACATATGGCCTACTGTCACTATAATTGTATCATAGTCCATTTTTTCAAACCATATTTCATGTATGGTTTTAAAATTATATTTTATTTGTAAAAATTATAATTGTTTAATAATTATTATTTTTTAGATGATAATATAATGACTTATTTGATTGAATTCAACTTACCAATGTCATTTTAGATTTTCATCTAAATATCGTCAAAAGTATAAAATGGAATTAATCAATTAAGAAATTTTATATAATATAGTATTAAAGAAAAAAAATCAATAAAAAGTTTAAAAGGTTTCTTAATAATGTAAATAATTATCATATGTTTATTATTCAGGATTTAAATAACAGTCATGATGATTCATACTCATGGTAATGTATTTCATATCAATTTCTCTTCATTGATGCATATTTATATGTTATGCACTTAATTTATTTTTAGATATTGTATATACTACCCGTATTAAATATTATATCATTGATACTTCATAATTTTGGGTATTTTAGGTTACAATTAATTTTACTTCATCCAAGGGGATTTGATTTGAAATTAAGAAAAATGGTAAAGACATTATGTAAAAATATTATTTCTTTTCAAGATTATTTATGTTCAAGGTTCCTTTTGGGGAATTAAATTCCAATTATTTTCTTAAACCACATACTACTTATTTTCCTATGGTATTTAATTTGGTTTGCATTTTTTTTTCATATCTTCACTTATTTAATAATGAAAAATCAGGAAAGTAGTTTGTATGTAATAATGACCTTGTATCTTATTTTAAATATGGCATCTTTATCATACTTATATATATTTTCAATAAGAATAATTAAATAATGACTTTTTTTAATCAATAATTATTTATTAAGTAATTTTTTTCATAATTATATTCATTTAAAAAATTATAAATAAATATTTATATCATTTTTTGAATGAGGTAATTTTTGAATCTTTTTACCAAAGTGGGAGATGAATGTTTTCGGTTAACTTATATTGAGTGAATGGAATTTCCCCCATCAAGACCAATCAGTGTGAAATTTTTTTGTCTCGTGAGATGTTACATATGGTATTAGGTAGTAATCCTAATACACTATGTGACTTTTTCCACAATCTTATATTGTCTTGTCATTTTGCATTGACTTATTCTTATATATTATTTTGTGTTGCTTCCACATTCCCTATGTTTTCATCATGTTGTATAGAATTATATTTATGTTATTCTTCCACATGATTTCTATTGAACCTTCTCTTTTATGATATAATGTCATGCCTAGTTATCATTTTTACTCTCTTTCTAGGATTTATAGCTTGCCCCTTTATTTTATGTATTCCATTGGTTATCCTATGTAGTTTTAGGTTCTCAGTGGTTTTGAAGATCTATAAAAGGATAATAAAATTAATTATACCATGTTTTATTTTATTTTTGATTTTTTATGTACCTATTATTCCAAAGACACTGGGCCTCATGATCTTTGGGTTGTAATTAATGGATGTTTATGTTAGAAATCTTGTAATAATATGTATAGAAGTATTAGGTTACTATAAATATTCTTTGTCTTCTCCATGAATTGGGAATATTTATTTCAAAGATAAAATCATCTATTTAAACTTAGATTGAATTATATTTATTTATGAATACCTTTCATATCGTCTCTTTAATTTGATCTTAGAAAATTGATTACCAAATTAGATAGGGGTGCTTTTATGACCCCCTTATTATCTGGGTTTTCAAATTTTGTCAAATCCTAATTGAAGAAATTTTTTATGTTTTATTGTATAGTTCTACTATTAATTTTCTTATTAAAATTTTATTTTAATTTTCATACTTTTATTTGTGATATCAAATTATTTATTCTCAAGTAATACCTTACATATTTCCTAAGGACATTTCTCATCCAAATTTCCTTTCATATGGGAGCCACATATTCCTTTTACCCATTAATATTTTATGACCCCTATTTTATCCAATAACTGTTCATTCCACAATTTTTCATTATTTCTGGATTTAATATCATTTTTTATATTTTATTTTTCTAGACTATAACATTGTACAATATATTATTTGGTAGTCTCTAAGAAACACTTTATTTTTATTCATTGTCTTTCATAAAATTTCTACATATTCTTCTCTTTATTTTTTAAGATGTATTATTCAAGTAATTTATTTATTTAATTTTTACCAAGGGACATTCATGTAAATATTAAAAAAAACACTTTTCAAGTCCCCTTTGTAATAAAGTTATCTATTACTGGTAAAAATATTATAAATGTTGTATCAAAATGAATACTTCACATGAAACGTCCCATATGAATATTCCCTCAATTTTCATGGAAATTACCTTTAATTATATTACTTCTCTCATGAAGTATGTTATTTTATGATTCATTATATTGTTAAAAAACCCATTTATTTTTCATTTTGGTTTATTCATGTTATGTTTATGGATTTACCAATTAAAATCAATTTGTTTTTCATTCCATGTGAAGCAAATTTTGATGTGATGGTGTGCCCACAATAATTCATTAGTAAATTTCATTGGGTAAATATTTATCTGTAATTTGATCATTTTCCTGAACATGATGGTACAATATTGTTTCACAATGTTATACATAGGAATGATTTCGTAATAATTATCAATAATGGTATGCATTGACAAAATGTTGTTATCTTTGTCCCTTATGTAATGATGTCCAGGAAATATTCCATGACAGGTGTCTAGGATGTGTTATTATTTTGTATCTTATAGATTAAAATTATTGCATCCTTTGTAATCGTTTTCGTATATTTATTTCTCATGAATCTATTACGTTCTAAATTTTTACTTGAAAATATCAACATGTTTCATATTCTTTTGTTTTGTTTCTCCATTATTAAATATTAATATTCTATGTTATGATACCATTTTATAAATAATCATCTTTATTATCTCTTATTTATTATTTTTCCAGTCATTTTCCTTATTTCCACTAAATAGGTTTTTAGTTCACCATTTATTTGAAGTATATCCCCAGGTGATGATATTTATTAAGATGGTATAGATCAAATTATAGAAGGAGTAAGATGAAAGATTTTATAAAAAAATTATCTTATTATATATGTTCATGATTTATTTTTTTTCTAGTTTATAAAGATACTGAACTATGGATTCTATGAAAAGTTTGATGTAATAAATATTCGTATAATGTATAGAAAATTGGTATGTGTCACACCAAATCATGATGTGAAGTTCTGGGCGTATCTAATTTCGTAACAATGTTTTCTTTTGTACTTTTTGGTAATTAACATACAGAATAATTATCATGATAACCCCTATAGTGATAAATTATAATTCCAACGTACTATAACATGTGTAACTAGATTGAGTACGTAGTATTAAAAAACTAATGTCTTTATATTTATTCATCTTTAGAATGTATCATAGGTAATGATTATGATATGATTAATTGTTTATAATGGGTTTTGATATTATATTTGGTAACACTAAAAAATATTTTATATGAGTTAAAATTGTGAGGATAAAGTTTATTTTGGGGGTTGAATGTAACAACCAATATTTTCTATACAATATTTATAAAATTTCCCCATTCAGTTATATATTTTAAAATATAAATTAAGTAGTTTTACTATAAGAATAATTATTATGTGTTTATTTATATTTTTCCTTAACCAATATTATACCTTGATGAAACTAAATATTTCATTAAAATGAGTATTAGTATGTGTTATAATTAATTTTCATGCACCACGCCACAAAATGAACACTATTTTATTTATTCAACATATAACATTACATATGAAGGATTAATACATTCCCAAAAATTTAAAATAGTATAATGGGATAAAAGAAGTAAATAAAATGTCTGTATATTGTAAATTCATAATGTTTGGATCACATATAAATAACACTATTGTGATGAAATTTGTAAAAAAATAAAACCAATAATTATAAATAATATTGTCATTTCATATGGAGAGACTTCAGATAAAACATAGTGAATAACAAATTAAATAAATAAGAGGTATTTAAAGGAGTTATAAATTCAATATTAGAGTTGTAATTGTAACATAAGCATTAGAATTGTAACATAACTGATGTTATAGTTACTTAATTGAGCGTATAATAAAAAATATTTAAATAATATTTACCTTAAAAATTAAGAAAATTTAAATTTTAAAACTCCATAAAATAAATTAAATTACACGAAGAACTTATAAGTGTATATTTTTAAAAAATATATTTTAATTTAATTTTTTATTGATATTTAAATATTTAAATTATTAATGGTTCAAGATTATTTTGATAAAATAAATGTAATTTATTGAATTAATATGTTTTAATTAACTAAGATTAGTCAATTGTTTTTCTCTAAAAAAATTATATTTTTGGTGAATAATAAATATATAGTTGTTAAAAAATGGTACATTTTATGATATAATATAGATATAAAAATGATGTAATGAATTATAGAATTTTTATATTGAACCAAATTTATATTTAAAAGATTAATTATCTTTTTTTAAAATAATAAAATTAATATCAATACCAAAAATAAGAATACTAAAGTCTGAAGAGATAATGTGTTCACTAAATACTATTTTTATTCTTTTATTTATTTTATATAATTTATTATGAAACATATTTTTTTGAGGAATGGTTTAAGAATAATAAAAATTTGTATTTTTAATTAAATACAATTACTAGCCAAAAAAACCATTAGTTTATCTCGTGGTCTTGAAATTAAATTTTATTCATTGTTTAGAAAAAAATACCCTTCCCCTTTAAATGTAACTAACCGCTCACACCCCCTTGTAAAATCACTTCAAAAATTAATCCTATTAACCTATATTTTACCAAATCCCTCCTCTTAATCCTATTTAGATCGCAATATATGTTCTAGTCCAAACACACTCAATGAATTCATGTACCTATTCCATGACGGAATGGGAAATGAGTCAACGAAAAATTTCTATAAAAATTTTATTAAATAAAATTTAGAGTTATAATTATACTGTATTAAACGTAGTAATAAACATATCTCATAAAATTAGAGTGATGGAAATTATGAAAATAAATAACATCTGAGAAGACTAGATAGAACCACCATATTCATATGTATACTTTGACAAAGGATCTTCCACCATGTTCCTCTCCCTATAAATGTGAGTAGATTCAAATTGGATTGATTCAAAGTGAGGAAAGGAATCCATGTTGTCAATGAAGTGATTCCATGGAAATAAATATGATTGATTCTTAATAATATTATCCACTAGCAATGAATTACTTTTAAAAACTAAATTCAAACATCCAAAATTATTTGCATGCTTAACCACACAGGTGGAAGACCAAAACATAGCTTCAAAGGAACATATGCTACCAAGAAAATAAGTAAAATACCCCTTGATAGATCCCTTACATGTTATGAATATATAACCACATCCTATAGGTCTAGGTGTAATATATTTTTCACAAACCACATTAACATTAATCAGTATTATACATTGATGAATCCACAAAATATACTTCGGTTGAATGGGTCTACGGGTAAAACCATTAAATCCATGTAGATTAAGAGTAATAATATCATATACTATATTTTTTATACATTTGACCTGTAGTTTAGAAGCAATATGAATATATACGAAGATACCCACAATAAACCCCATGAATTGGGGATGGACTCCTTAAAAATTGTGGGAATTTATTTCCATATAAATCCGATGACAGGTTAAAGACACAAAATAGAAAATGAGTTTATGAACATAAATGATGATGTATAAATTAATCTAAAAACTCATACAATATTCAATGATTCAATTAGTATGAAAGGTGTAAGGAATAATATGTTCACCATGGCTCAAAAGTTTCTTAAAAAAGTACTATTAAACGAAAATATAATGGTTTTTTTCACCATTGTTCAAATAGAAAGGCATTCCAGATTAATATTTCAATCCTTTTATTTGTAGTATGTCATCCATTGGAAGTTGGTTGAGCTATAGATTTTAGATAAATATCTACCTTGGTTGTGGAATAAAGGTCCTCTAAAAGACTCATACATCATGGTGTATCTAAATCCATAATAAATAAATGTTTATAGAACAAATTATCATTTTTATCTCTTAATATTGCTTGGTTCTAAAAGGTATCATCCCTGTCCTGATAAGTATAAAAATCAATTTCTTATATAATATCCCGGGATATTAAAAATTCAACCAATTTAATATAGTATAAAGCATTAGAGATGGATAAATTGGTCAATTCAGAAGGACCCTAGGACGCAAAAGAAAATAAGACTATTGAGCTAGGATATTATAAAGAAACTTATACTTTATGATTTTAAGGAAATACAATTAGTTTTTATAATAATCTTTTCATATTGTTCCTTAGTGTATTTTAGATTGATAAATGAAAGAATAATTCATTTTATCTATGCAATATTTTATTGATCCTAACCCTAAGATATTATAATGATTTCTTTATGGATTTAATCAAATTATAAATTTGTCAAGCTAATAGAGAGTTCTTTAAAATACTAAAATTCTTATTGAAATACCCTCCCATATCAATAGGGTTAGTAAATTTATTCCTAGAAACTATAATGAGTTTCCTTTCATGAATACAACCATACTAAATGATATTTTTAATATGAGTGCCCAATCTATTGATAAACTCCCTTGGCCATTTATAAACCTTAATGTAATACACAAACATAGAGGAAATCATAGAAATCACTTGGAAAATTATACTAGATTAGGATAAAGTATATCCATTAAAACTAGAATGCATAGATGTGATCCTACTAGAAATCCCATCTAAATATATTTGTCTAACCCTAACTAAGAAGAAGGGTATTCCAATGTATATGAAGGAAATATCTCCATAATAGATACATAGATAATTTAGAATGAACCATTTACTTTATGTAGAAATTCCATTCCCAATGAAGACCAAAGATTTATACCATTAGATAGCCTATCTAGAAAAAAAATCATAATGAAACAATTTCAACTAATAGAATTATGAGATTCATTATCTTCCACACTAAATCAGAGAATATCATTATCATAGAAAAGATGATTAAGAAATATAATATTTTTGGCGGCCTTAATGGGAATTGGTTTCTTTTATTTCCACCAATCTAATATGACATATGCTAAGGTAGTCTTCAACCAAACTAAAAAAGAAAGTTAATTATGGGTCACTCAATATAACACATCTAGAGAAACTAAAGTACATGTTGGAATATCCATTAATTATGATATATAACCTGGAACTATTTAGCATGTAGTGGATGAAACTGATAATTTTTTTTGGAAACCATTAGCAATGAAGAAACTTTAAGATAAAATTATTTTTTAATGTGTTAAAGGATTTACATATATTCAAGTTGAAAGCTGTGTTACCATGCTTATCTATCCTTTGATGTTTTTTTGACACACTTTAATGTACTATAAAGACAGTCCAAAATATTTTTCCCATGAATGAATCCAAATTTATTTTATGAGATAAGACTATAGGTAATATCAAATATTCTAGTGGAATGAATTTTCCCAATGAAAATAGGCCAAATTTTTGTCACCTAAATTGAATGATCAACTATTACAATGACTATGGTGAATTGCTACCAAATACACGAAGGAAGATAACCCCTTATAAAAATAATTTAATAACCTAAATCACTTCAGGATGGAAAATATCCAATATTTCATGAATCATTTATTATTGAAAACAACAAGCCTTGAATTCTTGTGTATATGGAGAGAGAATATAACATATTTTATCTTCTCATGAAGGGGATAATATGTAAGAAATTCATTATTTATTTCACACATAGATAATCTAATAATGTAAAATGAAGGAGAATAAGAAAAATAGTAACAATATTCATCAAACTTTTTCTTGAAGTAGAAATCCAAGCATTCATTGATATCATAAATAGTACAAATAATATTTCCATTGATATTAATGGATTAAATATTATTCTTCACATTCCATTCTCTATAAATGATATGAAAGAACCTAGAATTTATATCCTCCACCTTAACCCACTAATGTATTAATTGATCCTTGAAAATCGAATTTCTCTTCTTTATGAGAGTACTTAGATTATGGGAACACTTGATCCCATAATTTGATGTAATATCATGCCTTGAATGTTTATCCAATATATTAAGAAGCTTATATTAATACTTGGAAATATCATTTTATAGATTAGAGAGGTTATATTTTCTCTATATTCCTAGATCCAATTTTTTGTTCTTATAATTTTTTAAAAAATCATTAGAAGGAATCCCCAATCTTAGATGGAGAATATTTTTGATGTAACGATTCCTTTGGAAGAATTAAGAGAGATCCAAAATTATAAAATATCTAGGTATTAGAGATTTTATTTCGAATTAAAATAATAAAAATTAGGGGAATATTTTATTGGAATCTTGGGAGTCTTCTACAAGAAAGTGGTGGTACATATTCTACACCTAAAATGGAAATGAAGGATCTATCTAATTTCAAGATATTAGACCATTTATAGTGTGTCTCATCCTTGTTTAATCAACCCTAATCCTTCATATCATAGAAAATACAAAAATTTCAAGGAATATTTTTAATTCCAAAAAACCTAACCTAATGAAGTTGGAGCCAATCTTCTCATCAGTATTTAAAACATAGTTATATTATCCCAAAAGAATGTAGTTATAACAAAATTGGTTAGATATAAAAGAAATTTCCTCTAAAAAGGATCATATCTTGATATAATAATAAGGGGAATAAAATATGATACAATATATGAGTAGTAATCAATTTCAATCATGGTTTGTCATGACCCATCCTTGGGGACCATGCTGTGACTACCCTAAGCCCGCCATCCATAGGCCAGGGGATGGCGACTAGCACAAAAGGTGTAATCCCAATGTAAAGGGAATTAATTGACTTTTAACCTGTAACACACAGATAGTATGAACACAAGCAGAAGAGGAAACATGTACTACAATAGAAAATTAAGGTGTGCTGAAAGTTAGTGGGCCAGTATACAAACCTAACCGAAAGACAAGTATATGTACAAGTAAAAAGGGAAAACAGCTCCTGGATCGCCCACTGGGAAATCCTACCTAAAGGGTAGGTACAAAACTTGAACAAATCATCCCTATGATACATCCCGTCTAGTCTACCTCCGAGCATTCTCCCATCTGTCACCCTCAGCCTCGATCTATGTCGTTTGTCGTCCGTACAGTACACAACAAGGTGCGGGTGAAGCCCGTGCAGGGGTGAGTATAACAATACTCAGTAGGGGACCCTGATACCCCTACAGGTCTCCCAAAATCCCCAAGGATAAACCAAAGAATAATGATACAATCATGATGTATCAACCAACCCTACCTTGGTATATGACCATATATATACCTATGTTACCAGTCATAGTCCGGTTCCAACTCCCGAGCCCAAACACAACCTAGTCCACAAAGGAAGTAATGCCAATCACAAAAATGGTAATGATTGGAAAAAAGACTCAACTCATACTGGTATAAATCATTCGTAGAGTGATAGTGATGATCAGATGTAGTCACTGATCCATCTAAGCTGTCAGACCCACATAGGATACAGGACCAGCTAATTTGTCAGACCCACATAGGATACAGGACCAGCTATTCTTCCTCTAAGCTGTCGGACCCACACAGGATAAAGGACCAACTAAGATGTTAGAGCCACACAGGATACTGGTACAATAGTAATTTCAGTCAAACACATGGAGGATTCTAGTACAGTAGACATCACAGTCGAAACAACAGAGGATTCTGGTATAGTAGTCGTCACAGTCGAACCCACAGAGGATTTTGTCGTCTCAGTCGCAGCCAGCCCTAGGGTTTCCGCACATAGTACACTTGATTCCGGGAGGGTCCTCTCCTTGATCCAAGTGTAAATAAATCAATAACGTGATGAGTTGATGTATCTTGTAGTTCTGTCTCATCGTAAGAAACTCAACACGACTCACGATGCGTCAATCAGATGCCCGATTTGAGAGTTATAGGCATTTTGTTCCAGGGGTCCAGTTGGATTTACACTCGGTCCAAACCCGGACGTTTTCTAAATTTTTCCAAAACTCACTTAGAGTATCAAAAAAAAAATGTACCGCCTCTTTTTGAGGGTCCCAGAGTCGCAGATGATGCGTTGATCGGACGTGCAGTCTAGGAGATATTTGTATTTAAGTGAAGTAGGGCACGACCTGTCAAACCCAGTGGGCTGGCGGGTCGGCCTAACCTGGGTCGGCAGGTCCGACCCGACTGGGGGGTCGGCCAAGCCCAGTTTGGTGGGTCTAACTCAGCTGGGGGGTGGGCCCAGCCCGGTGGGGTGCGGCCCACCCCCGGACCCGGCCCGCTCTCCCCTGCCCAGCCAGCCGTAGCTGGCCGGTTCTGCCCAGCATGTGTGGTACGCACAGTGGTCCGTGGTCCTTCCCACGTGGCGCCTATTGGCGATGCGGTTTTCTTGCCCGGACGGCAGGCGGCCGGACTGTTCGCCCAGCAGAGTGGCCCGTGGTAGCGGGCCTCGGTCTTCTCCGCATTGCGCCTGCAAGAGTCGCAATCATCTAGCCCAGCTGACCATAGCATGCTGGTTCTTCCAGTCCGACGGGCATGAGGTCGGCCGGTTCTTCTCAAGCCAAGCGGCCCGCGGATGTGGGTCATGATCTCCCTCCATGCAGCCGGTGTGCGGCAGCTGCTGCTGCCGCTACCTCCTCTATCCCATGGTTCTTCTCTGGCACGGTGCGATAGCACCTTGCCCTTTCGACTTCGCCTCTGACGTCAATCAACAATAACCAACGGAGGGATGCCAAGATGTGTTGGTTTGGCCCGCATCCTCCATATTAGATGATATCATTTGGCCAATGACGAACCAAGGCACTAATCAAAGAATGAGGGTATAATTTTATTCATTTAAAATTAATCAAATCCCCCAACCTCGATTCGTAGTATGTTTTCGAATGTTGCACCCATCACACGCCACCGATTCCGGGATCATGCTTCGTCCTTGTTCTTCTTTGTTGATGGTTCATTCATCATTGGAGAGAATGGGTGTTCTTCGTGTTCTTCACGTTCCTCAATGGAAAAGGGTCGTCCTTCCATGAGTTCTCCCATGCTCTTAAAGAATAATCACCAAGCCAACGTAAAATAATAGTCTCCCTATTATTTTATTGTTTCCATGCATTTCAAAAGAATTAAAACACTCAAATTAATTAATAAAGACATTAATTAATTGTGTTGGCATATTTAAGGGGGGGGAGGTGGAGAGTTCACTCAAATTAAATGAAGCGTGGTGTCTTTAATAAATTCAAGTGGAGTTAACGAGTTAAAAGGGGGGTTTCAAGGGGAGTTTAGGGGTTTGAACTCATGTGGTCCCCACAAAAAATATCTTCCCTTGGGAAGTTATGTGGGGGTGGGCCCCACCTCAAACTTCCCTTGGGAGGAAAATAACCACCACCCAAAGACTTTAACCATCTAAATAAAAATAATCCATCACTTGTTTTTATTTTACTTTTTTTATGAATCCAAGAAAACTAACATACAAACACGCTAAAACACAACTACGGTAAAGGTCCCCTTAAGTGAATATCAGCGCTGTAAGTTCAACGGTGTTCTCATATTTCAATTCCGAGCATTGGTTCAAAAGATACAAAATCATGCACGTACGTTTACTGAAAGTACCTGAACAAAACTTCAGAAATTGATTCTAGTCACACCGGCCCTCGGAATCAGGTTCCATCAGAAACTAAAGGCTCGTAAAATTCCAAAGTATTTAATAAAATATTATCCACAGGATTTCAAGGTTTTTACATTCTACCTACCTCAGGGATTTACATCCCTATAAGATACAATACATACTAAGGTAACAAATGACGGTACTGAGCACGCATCTGAGCCTCCCGCTACCATGTGCTCTCATGGAGGGTCCCATGCTGGCAGCGAATGCACACCAGAGGAATCGACCATCCTCATATGACCCGCTCCTATTGAATCTCAATCTCCACTAGAACCTCCCTGAATGTCACCCCATCATCGATGTCAGCTCCCCGTGGTCGATGATGTGGGACGAGTCCTGCACGTATCTCATCAGATGAGATACGTGGAAGACGTCGTACACCCGGTGCAACTAAGGTGGAAGAGACAAGCGGTAACACACCTCACCTTCCCTGGTGAGGACCTAAAAAGGTCTGATGAATCATGTAGACAACTTTCCGGATCAGCCAAATCTCCACATACCTCATCGAGGTGAGACCCGTAAGAAGATGTGGTCACCATCAACGAACACCAGTGGTCTCTATCTTCTATTAGCATAGGACTTCTGCCTGGTCTATACAGTCTTTATCCGCTCCTGGATGATCTACACCTTCTCCGTTGTAGCCTACACCATCTCTGGTCCAACAAGTGATGACTCCCCTGGATCAGTCCAACACAAAGGTGATCTGCAAGGTCAGTCGTATAGTGCCTCGTAAGGTGCTGTCCCGATGGTGGAGTGGTAGATATTGTTGTACGCAAACTCTGCCAAGGGTATGTGATCCTCCTAGCTATGACCAAAGTTGAGGGCGCATGCATGGAGCATGTCCTCGAGATTCCTAATGGTCCTCTCAGTCTGACCATCCGTCTGAGGATGGAACGCGATGCTCAAGCTAAGATGCATCCTAGAAGCCTCCTTCAACCCCTTCCATAGCCATGAATTGAAACATTCATCTCGATCGGAGACGATCGTCGATGTCACACCATGAAGCCATAAGATTTACTTTATGTAGAGGCATCCCAAGATCTCTACTAAGCCCTTCTCTCTGATCAGTAAGAAGTGGGATGACTTGGTGAGTCGGTCGACAATCACCTAGATAGAGTCGTGTCCTCTGGATGTAAATGGAAGTCACGTCATGAAATCCATGGATATCATATCCCACTTCCACTATAGAACCTCTAAGGGATGAACCAAACATGCTGGAACCTGGTGCCCCACCTTCACTTGTTGACAAGTGAGGCATCATTAAACAAACTCTGCTACAACCTTCTTCATACCTGGACACTAGTGCTATCATCTGAGGTCCTGATACATCTTCATCACTCCTGGATGCACTGCTAGAGGGGACATGTGGAACTCCCTCAACACCTCCTCATATAGTGAAACTGGTACCATGGTACATCCTCTGAAGAAGATGATGTGCTCCCCACCTTCATAAAACCCATCAGGTGCCTACCCTGAGGATATTTGAGCACATCATGTCTCACAGTCAACGTCCCCACGTTGTGCCTCTCTGGATCACTAACGAAGTGGAGGAGTGACTGTGAGAGACTACAAAAATGATGCTCCATCTCTATGCACAAAGGATATCTCCAACACGGCTAGCTACTTCATCACCTCTCCTAGGAGCTGAATTCCTGATCTATTGCTGAGAGAATCTGCTACAATATTCATCTTCCTAGGAGTATAGACTATCTCAAATTCATAGTCCTGGAGGAACTCGAACCATCATCGATGTCTCAGGTTCAGGTCCTTCTATGATAAGATGTATCTGAGACTCTAGTGGTCAGAGTAGGCTATAAAACGCTCACCCATCAAATAGTGCCGCCACATCTTCAAGGCGAAGACCACTGCTGCTAACTCCAGGTCATGGGTTGCATAGTTCTGCTCATGCTACCACAACTTCCATGAACCATACACGATCACTGCTCGCTCCTGCATCAGGACACACCCGGGTCCGGTCCCTGATGCATCACAATAAACTACATACCCTACACCCTCCTTCAGTAGCCTCAAGATGGGCGCACTGGTCAACCTCTGCCTCAACTCCAAAAAACTCTCCTGGGATCTATCTAAAAAAATGAGGGGTTTCTCTTTCTTCATCAATTCTGAAAGTGGTGCTGCAACTCTGGAGAAATCTGGCACAAATCTCTGATAGCACCCAGCTAGTCCAAGAAAACTTCGCACCTCCGTCACACTCCTGGGTGGCTCGCAAGAAAACAAATCATCGATCTTCACTGGATCCACTGAAACTCCAGCCTCCGAGATGTTGCGTCCCATGAAATTAACCTCTAGAATGACGAATGCGCCATCACTGACGAAGAACAAGGATGAAGATTGAGACAAGATTCGGTGGCATGTGACGGGCACAACATTTGACAACGTACTACGAATCAAGGTTGGGGGATTTAATTAATTTTAAATGAATACAATTATATCCTCATTCTTTGATGAATGCCTTGGTTCATCATAGGACAAATTATATCATCTAATATGGTGGTCTTGGGCCAGACCAACATGGCCCGATGTCCCTCAATTGGTTATTTTTTGATTGATGTCGGAGGCGAAGTCGAAAGTGTACGGTGCCGTCGCACCGCGCCGGAGAAGAACCACCAGATGGAGGAGGCGGCGGCGTCAGAGACCGGAGGTGACAGAGGTACAAGTGGCCATGAATCCCCTACCTCAAGGGGTTTTGACGAAAACACCAACAAACGAAGAACTCACAAGAAAGCCAGGTTGATTCTCCAAAATCCTAATTAGATATCTTCTCCTACAAAGATAAAGACCAAAACTCATCATATTTGGCATCCACACACTTAAATCTACCCATAACGTGTGTAGATCTAAGAAACCGAGAGAAGAGGAGAAGTAGATCTATGTAGATCTAAGAAACCAAACAAGAATGATCAAATACCTCAAGAAACCGATTTCGATTCGCCGAGAGAAGCCTTAGGATTGCCTCCAAAACACTTCGGAGAGGTTCTTCTACATTCAAGGGAGGGTAATCCCGAGTTATGGCCGATTAGGAGCTTAAATGAGCAAGTTAATGGCGAAACGGTTGAGATCCACAATTTTAGGATCTAATTTATGTGCCCTCACGGTTTGATCACACGGTTAGACAAACTGTGCACTAACTGTGCAGTCTCTACTGCCTCGTCAAACACACAAAGAAGGAAAGAACCGCCTCTCAAGAAGTACATTGACGATGTCGACTTGAATCATCTTCATCATGCTCTTCCTCCTCTGACATTGACTGAACGACGTCTGTCTCCCGTGACGTCCATCTTCCATGACTACGTTGTTGATCACCGAAATTGAGGTAGGGGGATTTGATTATTTTAATGTATGATTTATACACTCATTCTTCGATGATTACTTTGGTTAGATGGTGTGCAATTGTTATCACCTAATGCAGAGGGTGTGGGCCGAACAAAAACGGTCCGACGTCCCTCCGTTGATTCTTGTTTGGTTGACGTTGGAGGTGGAGCCGGAAGGGCAAGGTGCCATCGCACCATGCCGAAGGAGAACCATGGAAAACGAAAAAGGTGTGGTGCTGTCTCAGCGCGCCGCACCGTAGAGGAACTGCGGCCGGAAGGGCCGTTGCGGATGGAGAAGCGCGGCACCATCGCGTCGCATGGTGGAGCTGAAGGCCACGACCCGGTTCGGCCACGACGGTGGAGGCACGACGCCGTCGCGCCCTGTGGAGAGTAGGAGGACTGCGGCGCCGTCACACCACGGTGGAGGGGCGGAGGTGGCAAGTCAGGTCGGTCACCGTGGAGCCGGACCAGTGGGACTAGCCGGGTCTCACTACCACTGAACCGACGCAGCGTGCCGGTTCTGTTCGTCGAACCAGAGGGGGCGCGACATCCCCTCCCTCGTGTGGCCGGATGGGCCGCCACGGCCAGGCTGCCCATGGTCGGGCCACCCACGGCCCGACCTCCCATGGCCAGGATGCCCCTCGGCCGGGATTCCCTTGGTTGGGCCACATCTCGGCAGGGCCGCCCTTTTCCGGGCCACCCCTCGACTGGGTCGCCCCTAGGCCGAGCCGCCCGTCGGGTCGGGCTGTCTCTTCGGGTCGGGTCGTCCCCTCGTCTCGGATCACTTCCTCATACCAGGTCGGACCCGTAGACCTGGACAGACCTCGGTTCAGACCGGGTCCGGCCGGGTCAGTCATACTGGGTCGGACCGGACCCGGACCCGCTATGGCCGTTTACACCTTTTTGCCTGTATCTTGGGCTATGGTTGTCCAATTGACGTACCGCCTGCGGCGCTGGATTTATTGGAGAGAGAAGATTATTTTGGAATACTATACTAAAGGTTTGGATGTATTTGGGGTACTACTAGGTTGCTTTGATCATAAAAACCAATTGGTCCCCTAGAACGGAAGTGCCAATAACTCATAGACCGGGCGTCCGATTGACGCGATGTCTGCCGCGTTGGGTTCTTTATGATGAGACGGAACTAAAAGATACATCAAATCAAACTTCATAATAGTTTATGTATCTAAACTTGGATCGAGGAGCGGACTCTCCCGAAATCGAGCGTGCTATGTGCGGAAACCCTAGGGCTAGCTGCAACAATACTGTACCAGGAACCTCCGTGGGTTCGATAGTGATGACTTCTGTATCGGAATCCTCCATGGGTACGACATTGATGACTTCTGTACCGGAATACTCCGTGGGTTCGATAGTTATGTCTTCTTTTCTGGAATCCTTCATGGGTTCGACAGTTCCGATAGAATAGCTGGTCCTATATCCAGTGTGGGTCCGACAACTTAGCTGGTCATGTATCCTATTTGGGTCCAACAACTTAGATGAAAACAGAATAGCTAGTCCGGTATCCTGTGTGGGTACGACATCTTAGCTGGTCCTGTATCCTACATGGGTCCGATCGCTTAGATGAATCAATGACTACATCTGATCATCTCTATCACTCTACAAAAGATGTATACCTGTGTGAGCTGATTCTTGTTTTCAGTCATTACCACTGATGTTATTGACTTTACTTCCATTGTGGACTGGGTTGCGCTTGTTCTCGGGAGATGGAGCTAGATTGTGATTGGTAACTTTGGTATATGTATGGGAATATACCTTAGTAAGGTTGGTTGATACTTCGTGATTGTATCTTTCTTCTTTGGTTACCCTTAGTGGATTCTGGAAGACCTTCGGGGGTCTCAGGGTCCCCTACTGAGTATTGTTATACTCACCCCTGCTCGGGCTTCACCCACACCTTGTTGTGTTCCGTGCAGACGACGGTCAGTAGTGATCGAGACTGAGGGAGATGGACAGGAGGCAGCTCAGAGCTGCACTAGACGGAATGTACCTCAGGGATGAGTTGTTTGAGATTTGTACCTACCCATCATGTATGATTCCCTGGTGGACAATCCAAGAGCCAAACTTTACCTTTCAGTCATTTGTGCCTTTTCAGTTGTACTTGATTTTTATTGTATCTGTACATTACTTTTGGGCTTGTATTTCCAGACCCTTTACTTTCATCACTAATTTTTGTATATAGAATTCACTTAGTGCCTTGCTTCCAGCTTACTCTGATTGTATGTGTGTTA
This sequence comes from Viscum album, assembly GCA_963277665.1. Classification (NCBI taxonomy): domain Eukaryota; kingdom Viridiplantae; phylum Streptophyta; class Magnoliopsida; order Santalales; family Viscaceae; genus Viscum; species Viscum album. The sequence continues at coordinate 2,092,154,304 of OY728120.1, forward strand.
CTTTTATAAAGGCAAATGCCTTCCCAGCTTAGGGATTTATGCCTTTGGTTCTCGTCGCCAACCCCTAGCCTATGGAAGGTGAGCTTGGGGTAGTCATGACACATGCCCCGAGGACAGTTCGTGACAATTTAAAGACCCTGAAATCCTATGTAATTTTTTTTCATAAATACATGGTCATTTTATGAGTATGAAGTTTCTAACGGCACATGATTCTGAGGCCCGGTGTGCCCAGAATCAATTTCTAAAGTTTTTTTCAGGTATGTTCAGTAAACATACATGCGGGATTTTGTATCTTATGAATCGATGCTCGGAATTAAAATCTGAGAACACCGTTGAACTCGCAGCACCAATATTCGTTTAATGGGACAATTACCGCAGTTGCGTTTTAGCGTGTTTGGAAGTTAGTTTTCTGGGTTTCATAAAAAAAGTTAAATAAAAATAAGTGATGGCTTATTTTTATTTAGATGGATAAAGTCTTTGTGTGGTGGTTATTTTTCTCCAACGGGAAGTTGTAGGTGGGTCCCACCCCTACATAACTTCCAATGGGAGGATATTTTTTGGTGGGGCCCACACGACTTCAAACCCCTAAACTCTCCTTGAATCCCCCTTTTAACTCTTCAACTCCCCTTTAATTTATTAAAGCCACCACTCTTCATTTAATTTGGGTGAACTCTCCACCTCCCTCCACTTTAAACGTGCCAACACAATTAATTAATGTCTTCATTAACTAATTTGAGTGTTTGAATTCATTTGAAATTCATGGAGACATTAAAATAATTGAAATCCTATTATTTTACTTTGTCTTGGTGATTATTCTTTGGGATCTTGAGAGAACTCTTGGAAGGAAGACCCTTTTCCAACGAGAAACATGAATAACATGAAGAATGCCCATTCTCTCCAACGAAGAATGCACCATCACCGATGAAGAACAAGGACTAAGCTTGATCCCAGAATCAGCGGTTTGTGACAGACGCAACATTTGACAATGTACTACGAATCAAGGTAGGGGGATTTGATTAATTTTAAATGAATAAAATTATACCCTCATTCTTCGATGAATGCCTTGGTTTGTCATTGGACAAAAGATATCACCTAATACAGAGGGCGCAGGCTGAACCAACATGGCCCAACTTCCCTCCATTGGTTATTGTTGATTGAAGTCGGAGGAAAAGTAGAAAGGGGGTGATGTCGTCACACCACGCTAGAGAAGAACCACATGACGGAGGAGACAGACGCATCGGCAACCAGAGGTGGAAGCGACAGCAGTGGCCGTGCGCCAGCCGCATGGAGGGAGACCGCAGCCCGCATCCGCATGCCGCTTGGCCGGAGAAGAACCGGCGGGACACATGCCGGCCAGGCTGGAGGACCACAGCACCCGCAGGTCCCACGCGGAGAAGACCGTGTCACGCTTCCACGGGCTGCTCCGTTGGGCGAACCGGCAGGCCGACTGCCGGCCGTGATAGAAAATCGCGGTGCCCGTAGGCGCAGCGTGGGAAGGACCATGGCCTGCTGTGCGGGCCTCGCATGCTGGGCAGAATTGGAAAGATACAGTCGGCCGGGCAGGGGAGTGGGAGCACCGCCGGGCAACCCGGACCGGCCAGCAGCGCGGGCCAGGTCCGTGTGTCGGCTACGCCCCATCGGGCCGGGAAGACCCCCTAGCCAGGTCAGACCCACCAAACCAGGCCGAGTCGATCCCCCAGCCGGGTCAAACCCGCCGAGCCGGGTCGGGCTAACCTGCCAGCCCATTGGGTTTGACGGGTCGGGCCCAACTTAACTTAAATACAAATATCTCCTAGATCACATGTTCGATCGACGCTCCATCTACTACTTTGGGACCCTCATGACGAGAAAGGTCATTTTTCGATACTTTAAGTGAGTTTTGGGAAAATTTGGAAAATGGCTGTGTTTGGACCAATCATAAATCCAACAGGGCCCCTGGAACGAAAATGTCAATAACTCTCAAACCAGGCGTCCGATTGACGCACCGTCAGTCATGTTGAGTTTCTTACGATGAGACGAAACTACATGATACATCAACTTAGGAATTTGTTGATGTATCCAAAATTGTCTCAAGGATTGGAACCTTCTAGAATCGAGCATGTTGTGTGTGGAAACCCTAGGGCTGGCTACGATTGATACGACAGAATCCTCCGTGGGTTCGACTGCGATGACTACTATACCAGAATCCTCTGTGGGTTCGACTGTGACGACTACTGTACTGGAATCATCCGTGGTTTTGACTATGATGACTACTGTACCAGTATCCTGTTTGGGTCCAACAGTTTAGCTGGTCCTGTATCCTGTGTGGGCCCGACAGCTTAGAGGAAGAATAGTTGGTCTTTTATCCTGTGTGGGTCCGACAGCTTAGCTTGTCCTGTATCATGTGTGGTTCCGACAACTTAGATGAATAAGTGACTATATTTGATCATCTCTATCACTCTACGAACGATGTATACCTGTGTGAGATGAGTCTTGTTTTTCAATCATTACCATTGACGTGATTGACTTTAATTCCTTTGTGGATTGGGATGTGTTTGTACTCGAGAGTTGGAACCGGACTGTGATTGGTAACTTAGGTATATGTATGGGCATATACCTAAGTAGGGTTGGTTCATACTTCGTGATTGTATCTTTCCTCTGTGGTTTATCCTTATGGATTCTAGGAGACCTTCGGGGGTCTCGGGGTCCCCTACTGAGTATTGTTATACTCACCCCTGCATGGCCTTCATCTGTACCTTGTTGTGTTCTGTGCAGACGACAGACGACAATGATCGAGGCTAAGGGTGACTTATGGGAGATTTCTCAGAGCTGGACTAGACAAGACGTACTGCAGGGACGAGTTGTTTGAGTTCCCTACCTACCCTTTAGGTAGGATTTCCCGGTGGATGATCCACAAGCTGTTTTCCCTTTTTACTTGTACTTGTACGTGTTTTTCAGTTGGGTTTGTATACTGGCCCACTTAAATTCAGCACACCTTACTTTTCTATTTTACTACGTATTGACTCTTCTGGTTGTGTTCAGAATGTGTGTGTGTTACAGGTTAAAAGGCAATGCCTTCCCTTTACATTAGGAGTACGCCTTTGGTGCTAGTCTCCAGCCCCTGTCCTAGGGATGGCGGGCTTGGGGTAGTCATGGAACGGGCCTTGAGGATGGGTCATGACATGGTTGGTATTTTATGCATCCTAGCTTAAAATAAAGTTTTTATGATATCCTTCCTCTTAGAAACCTATAAATTTTCTACATGGGTTGTTTTGATTTTGTGATCCATCCATTCATTTCCAATTTTACCCTAGTGAAATATATTTAGGTATTCAATTATGTCCTCGGGTTTATCAATGGAAAGAACCACTAGTTTATGTTTTGAAATGAAATGGGTAAAGAATAAATACTTGTCAACATCTTTTTTCCCATGATTTTTCAAGAAAAGTGCATTCATTTAGATTCAGATTTGGCCCAGTAGTGGGCCAATTCTTATACAACACCACTGAGAATGTCTTATTTCCTTTACATTTACCCCTATTTAATTTTTTATAAAATAATTTTTATTTAGTGTATAACACCCCAATATGTTTATGGATTTATTTCAAATAAATTTAATTTATTTGATAGCTTACGTTGCACACAACACTGAGTTTTAACAAACAACAATATAATATTAATATTAATTAATACACATAACCATTACCACCTATTAATTAAAAATTGGGGAATGAATAAGAATAAAAAAATTAAATTAAATATACTGTTTTTATATAAATAAAAAATATTGATAAAAATTACAAAACTTATAGTAAAGTCATTATATGTTTTGAAAATATTTTTTTATAAAAAAATGTTTTTTTGATAAATAATAAAATTATTTTTTGACAATTTTAATAATTTTAATAAAAAAATTATATTTATATTTTGAATAAATATTTAAAAACATTCTTAGAGTGATTTTTCTAGAATTTTCTGAAAAGATTTATTTTTCAATGAGTAGTGAAAAATATTGATTTTAATTAAAAATAATTTTTGAATTAAAGGTTTTGAAATGTTAAATCATTTATAAATAAGATTTAAATGTAAAATTACATAAATTATATATTTATTAAACCTATTTTCTCCCTTAGAATCAATTTTAAATTTATTTTCGATATTAAAATTTTCTATATTTTTGCTGATTTTCTCATTGGAAAAAATATTTTTCATCGCATCTGCGAGTTTAATATTAAATTATTCTTTTCAAATTAGCTAATTGGAATTTGAAAAAATTGGATCCCATATTTTTAATAAGAATAATTAATATTATATAATTTGTGAATGTAAATTTTTGGTCAAAATGAATAGTAAAAACATTCAAATTTAATTATCATTTTGATGGTTAAAACATGTTTCTTGGTGGTTAAATAAAAATGATAAGTGTTAAAAAGATGTATAAAATTTTCCAAAACTCATTTTCTGGTGAAATTTTAAAATTATCTCCTCTAGTAAAAAAAACTAACCATTTTTTTATCTTTTTTCCATTCTAAAAACATTTTTACACTTTGTACTTTTCAAACATTCCAAATGTGTCCTCTCCCCCTCATATAAAAGTTACCCCTCTACTCTCTTATTGACACTTCCAAAACCATTTTCTTATGAAAATACCTAAACAAATATATTCCAAAAAACCTGAAAGATTTCAATATTCCTTAGTTTCATTTTGGAAACCGTCCTAATAATTCTTTTGGTACAAACCAAAATATATTCTCCTAAGAAGATGTAAAATTCATAAACTTGTGTTATTGATTTATTTCCTCTTAAACTACCTTCAAATATTATTAATATATAAATATATTATAAAAAATAATATCCCATATAATTATATATTATTATTTTAATTAAATAACATACATCCACCTTCTCTTCCATCAAATGAGAAATAAAATTGTCGATCATGTGTACCGTGGACTACCGCCTGAGGAATCAATGTAATTAGTTTTTCATTAGCACCTCACAAATGTGGATATAATGATGGAGTTAGATTATATATAACATATTTGTAAAATAATTATAATTTTTTTTTATATTATCCCATATTGCTTATTAATTTCTATTCTTTCAGAATATGATAATGTCGCTTCTATGTATGGTGACTACTGCTCGGAGAAGCGATGTGACTCATTTTACACTAATGATTTATGTGGAAGGTAATAGAGATTAATGAAATGAAAATAAGTAATATAAATGACCTAAAAATGGAACTGTAAAGGTGATACACTATTAACCTTCCTCTTGGTCTTCCTTTTGAGAAAATGGAAACAACATTCATGTGTATGTATGACTTACCGTCACCATGAACAGTGTGATTCATTATATATATCAAATATTTATTTATTACAATATATATATATATAATTAACATATATTATTATCATATCATGGTTAAAATTAGTAAGATTATGTAATCATGATCAATGTAAAAGGATTGAAAATATAAAACAAAAACATACATGAAAAATGAAGTAGTGTTTACCCAAAACATGATTTTAACATGGAATTATTGATAAATAAGTAGTAAAAGGTTATTGGTAAATATTATATGCTACTATATGAATGAATATTTTTATTTAGAATATTTATAATTAACATATAATTATTATAATGGAGTTTCAAAAATATATGATGGAAGTCAAGACATAAGGTCAGGTATTTTCACCAAACTTTTATTTCTATGGGACACATTTCATATACACTACTTTTTCATTTGATTGATGTATATATATCCCATTAATTTAATATATGATTATTCCCATGAAAATTATTGGATATAGAAATCCATCTAATATTCTTTCCTTCATTGTTCTTATGATTCAAAAGATACCAAAGTGTTAATGGTTTTATGTCACAATCTCATTGTTTATATGGGTTGTTTACAATTATGTTATGATGATGAAATATTATAATATATTTATCCAGAAACTTATGAATTTAATTATCCTATGGTTACATAATTAATATACATGTTTTACATTCATTTTAATTCCATTATGTTCACATTATTCTAAAAGATTCTTTTTTATGAAAATTCAATTTTATTTATCTCTTCGAATAAAAATTATTTTTCATCCATGTCCATATATTATAAAAACGTGGGAAAAAGTTATTAATTTATTCAAGAGGTTTTAAAATTTCATTTTCTCGATGTTTGAATTTTTAAAAAATAATTTTAATGTAATCTTCTTTTCCTTTTCAAAATTAGGTTATATTTATTTTTACCAATGTTTGAAGGGAATGATTTCATTAAAATTGTATGACATGAATGATATTTTAAAAATACTACCAAAATCAATTTTTTAACAATTCATTTATAATAATAAATGTTTATTTACAAATAAAATCATTTTCACAATCTTTTTTTGAAAATTTATTTTTGAAACTGTGATTTTCAATTTGAAAATGTTATTTTCCTCATGAAATGTTCAAAGTGATCTTTCAAAAAAAATCTACCATCTATTATGACACCATTTTATGTCATATAATATTTATTAAGGATATGGTAAAATTATAACATAATTATTATTTACGTAGAATATTTATGTTTATTATGATTAGATTTTTATGAAACACATTTCAATTTTACAGGTTATACTTTAATGTAATAGTGACATGTTTATGAAACCGATTACTTTTCCACAATTTATGCTACAAAAAAATGTTAATGAAACCCATTTCATTTCTTGGTTGATAAGAAGAATATTTTTTATTATATTTTGGCTCACAAATGTATAATTTTCATTATGTCATAGGTGGTTATGTTATTAACCATGTATTGTGGTTGCATTATAACAAAGGATGGTGGTAACATTATAACCATGGATGGGTGGTTATGTTATAAACTAAGATTGGTGGGACCTATATATCTCTCCCAATAATTGGGTAAATATTGAAATTCGTGAGATATATTGGACTATAATGTGGAGTGAACCCATTTTATTAAGGGTATTTATGAACTATGAGGTTATGAGGAGTGAACATTGACTACTATGATGGTTTAGGTATTGGACTCATCCCACTATATTATTTTCAACAATAAACCTTGTAGACTAAAAAAGTGATATTTTATTATTATGTTTACGAAAGAAATATATGACTTGATGAAATGTAATTCTCTTCTAGATCATGTTATCTTATTCCATTATTAATAATGTATTTTGAAGTGAAACTTTATGTTATGAATTATATTTATGAGTTTGTGATTTGTAAGGTATGGTTTTCAAATGTTATTCTCTTATTCTCGTACCATTATGCTTATGTTATGTTGATATCTCCCTTCATTAAACATTCTGAGTATCTAATCTCACCTATTCTTATGTTTACTTTCCCTAGGTTATAATGAAATTTATTATGTTTTATATGCCTAAGAATGGTCATAGTTATGAGGAACTTAGTGGGAGATGATGTAGTTCACCTATTAACAAGTTCTTTTTATATCCAACATTCCCATTTAAATAATCCTATAGAATATTTCATGGATAATTATGTTTTATAATGAATATTTATCTATTAATATATAATTTATATGTATGAAAAATTTGGGTCATTATAGCTGATATTAGATAATGTTTTTGTTATAAATTAGACACTATGATGAGAAAACATTCATGATATCCCAAGGGGTATGTCTGTGGATAATTCTACGGACAATTCAATGTATAAAAAATGTCTTGGAATTTTGGTGAAGGATATAAAATGTGGTTTCTAAAAAATAAAATCTCTATATAGATACTAAAAGTTGGTTTGTCTCTACTATAGTTATACCTAGGGGTGAAAACTCTTAAGAGGATGTATTGATATGGACTTTATCATCACCTAGTGCCTAAAAATAGGCCTCACTACACACCTTGTTTGACACTACCATGATATATTCTTTATAAATTTACAACCTATTTATAAACTATTAAGACGGATTTTAATAGATGATGACTATAAATGACCAAGGTTGAACCTAAAATTCCATATATTTAAATGAAGGTGTTATTATTTATACATATTATGAATGATTTATCATTATTGAACACTCTACTCAAATATTCCTATGGATCATGCTAACCATTTTGTTTTTAATATGGGAATAAAGATAGAATGATGAACTTGGGGTGGTGAAAAACAATTTCAAATAGTTTTTTATTTTATTTGAGATTATTTATATGAATTTCCTTATATAGTGAGAAGTCTCTAGGACTATTAATTCATATCCAAATTTATAATATGTTAAATTTTCCATAAAAACCCCTAATGGTTTATTATCGTATCTAAAGTCTATGAATCTACTATGGTTGATATTTTTGGGAAAGTGCTTTCAGTAAATCCCATTATTCACCCTCTAGTTGGATTTGATGTTATATTGGACCGGTATTGGATATATCTACATGAAACCCACATAAATTTCTTGAGGAAGTGAGGTTACATTTTATATTCCAAACCAAACCATGATAATCTATTAGGGTGAAAATAGATATTAACTTCTTATGGATATCACATATATTGTATAGAAATTAATTCCCATTCAAATAGAGAATGTATCCCATATAGTTTGGATGAAAATCATCATCGATGATATAAATACTATACATGAGTTTCCTGACATATTTCTAAAATAGTTTCCATGTCTTCAATATAAATGTGATGTTGAGATCACAATTGAATGAATACCCAGTGACACACCTATTTCAATGACTACTTATAGAATATAACCAACTAAGCTGCAATAATTGATGAAATGACTACAAAAGAACCTAGAGAAGGGATTAATTTGTCAAATTGTGTCATTATGGGGTATATCAGTTCTTTTTCTTAAGAATAATTATGGATCGATGTAACATTGTATTGATTTTCAGGAGTCAAACAATATAATGATCAAGAACAGGTATCTTATACACAATATTGATTAATTGTTTGATCAACTACATGGAGCTCAATAATTTTCCAACATTGAAATTAATTTAGGATATAATCATTAGAGGTTCAACAAGGAGGATATACCCAAGACAAAATTTTATACCAGTTAAGGACATTATGACTTTATAGTGATGACATTATGTCTTACTAATTCCCATATTATCTTCATGGGTTTAAATAATAAGGTATTTAATTATTACATTAAGCACTTTTGGAAGTCCTTTTAGACTATATTCTTATCTATTCGAAGAGAAAGTATGTGCATGTAGATCACATGGTAATTGTGCTGATAAAATTAATAGAGGAGAAACTAAATGAAAATTTTAAGAAGATTGAATTTTGGATATAACAGTTTTCCTTTTTGGGACATATAATATCATGTCAGGTTATACCAGTGGATCAACCAAAGAAAACATTTATGGAACATTAGAAAAGACCAACTGTGGTAACTGATATTATAATTTTTTTGGATTTTCTGGATTTTATCAATAAATTTTAGAGAATTTATCATAATTATATAACTGACTCACCTAGTTAACTCTTATAGGGAAGAATTTCATCTAGATAGATGATTGTCAGGAAAATATTAAGGAACTGAAATAAGATGTTTCAGTGCATGAGTATTTACATTTCCCTATAGTTGATAAGGGTTTTAAATCTAAAGTGATTCATCCTATAAGTGATTGTAATGCATTCTCATGTAGAAATACATGGTTATATATTATTAATCATGATAATTGAATATCCATGATTAAAATTACCCTAATAATTATTTTGAGTTAGCTACAATAATTTTTTTATTAAATATATGGATGCATTATCATTATATTGAAATGTGATTTATATATTGTGATCACACAAGTATAAAGTACATATTCCAATGGAAGGAATTGAACATGTTAAAAATAATATGGTTAAATATGATTAAATATTATCACTGCTTAATATATTATCTCCTAGAAAACAATACAAGGTGGAAGATTCTTCAAATCAAAAGGATCAGGCTATCTTATCCATAATGAGGATCACAGAAGATAAAATATTTATTGATATAAAAATGAAGGATCTTGAAATCCTTATGGTATGGGAGAAGTATTATTTTTTTTAAATAATTGTTCAGTAATCTTTTAAGGTGAAGATTATAGAGGCATAAAAGGATGATGTGGAGCTACCGAAGAAGGTATGAGGTTCCCATAAGTTTAATATTTATTATGATTAGGTAATAAGGTTTAGGAACCATGTTCAAATCCTCTTAATTCTAATTTTTTAGAATAATATTTTATAGGAGGCTCAATGTTCTTCATTTTCAATTCCTCTAGGAAGTATAATAATGTATAGAGATTTAGTTGATTATATCATGTTGGGAGGTGTAATGAGATACCTATTTGAGTTTATATCACTATTTTGGGTATGTTAGAATGTTATTGATGATATAAAATAGTATATGGGGATGTTATAAACATTACCCATACCCTAATTGAAAAGGGAAAAAATCACCATGGATTTTTTCTTCAGACTCCCCAAAACATCTAAGGGGAATAATGTTATATGGTTTATCATCAATAGCCTTACAAATTCTGAACAATTAATTACTATTAGATTATATTTTTCTATAGATCATATTTTTATTGTATACATTAAGTAATTGTTATGTTTTCAAGGAGTACCACATTCCACTATATCTGATCAGTATATGAGGTTTACCTCAATGTTCTAGAAAACTTTTCAGCTATATTTTCATATAAAGTAGAGTTAAAACACTACATTTCATCCCAATAAAGATGGTTAGTCTGAGGGAATAATTAAAACCCAAAATTGTAAGTTAATTTTTTTTAAAGATTTCAAAATTATTGGGAATCAACAACTTCCTTTGGTTTTTTTTTCATACAAATATAACCTTTAATCAAGAATTTAGATGGATCCTTAAGAATAAATATTTGGAAAAAATTGTATAACTCCAACATGATTAGACGAATTTATAAAATTAAATCTATTTTTATAAGAGCTTGAGGAAACAATTTCAGATAAATTTTGATACATTATACAACACAAAATGAAGACAAAAAAATGACAGAAAATTTAGGTTGATAATCATTAATGCTATCAAGAATTTGATTTTAGTGGGAATATTTTTATTAAATTTTTCTATGGAATAAACTTATTATATTGAGGAAGAAATGAAATTTTTTCACTATTTATATTGGACCCTAAAATATTATTTATTGAGTAGTGATGATTTCTTATCAATTGTAACTTTCATAAAACCTCTCTCATGCCCATGATATGTTCCATTTATCTCTCATGAAGAATTAAAAACCTGATCCCACACATTAACTAAACTAAAGGGTCCTATAATTGGAGAATTTAATTTCTTAATACGCACAAATAATGGATATTCCAGACCTTAAAGAGAATGTTCTATGAAACATTACCACTTACCTTCTCAAAGTTTTGTGGTGAAACCACCAATTTGAAGAAGCTACGTGGGAACCTGAAGATATAATGAGGGAGAAGTAAACTCATTTGTTTGTATCTAAGTTAATAATTACAATGGATAAATTCATTTTAGTGTAGGTATAATGTAACATCCCAAAAACATTAATAATTTTTTCAAATAAATCTAATTTCTTTGATATCTTGTTTTGCGGAATAAACTGAAATGAAATAGAATATTGTATTAATAGTTTTATTTAAAAATAACCATTATAACCTAGAAATTAAACATTTTAGTATGAATCATAATAAACATATTTTAAAATTTTTATTATATTTGTTTTATATAAAGAAAACATATTGATAAAAAAGTACTTAATTTTTATTAATGTCTTTATATGTTTTAAAATAATATTTTCCTAATAAACTGATTTATTAATATATAATAAACTTATTTTTTACACTTTTAGAAAATATATTTTACAAAATTAAATAAATTTTGGGAATGAACTTGTAAAAATTATCTTAGGGACAATTTTTTATAATTTTCTAAAAAGAGAAAATTTTTAGTGAATAGTAAAAATTATATATTTAATTAAAGAAATCTTTTTCATTTAAAAAATTTACAATGTTACATCTTGGTTACAAAATTTTAAAATTTAAAATAGTTCAATTATTTATTTATAAATCTAATTTAAATCATTTTAATAAATTTTATATATAATTTTGATATTAAAAATATATAATTATGTAGATTTACTATTTGGAAATCAACTTTTTCATTGCATCTGCGGGTATAATTTTAAAATAAAATCATCCAATATTATTAATGGAGTTTTTTAAAATGGGATATATATATATGGAATAATTATTATTAATACTATATAATATTTTAATCTTAATTTTTTCAAAAGGAATAGAAAAATTTATAAAAAATAATTACTGTAGTTAAGGTTAAATCGGGTTTAGTGAGGGGTTAAACTGAATATAGAAGGGATAAAATGTAATATAAACTTGTAAATATCCCATTATATGGACATATTTTGACATTATGTTAAATAATGATACAAAAATAAAACATTTTGGGGCTATTTTAATTTTTATAATGTGGGTACACATTTTTTAATTCAAAATTTACAACTGTGTCCTCTCCCCACTTATAAAAGGGCACCACTCTCCTTACTTATTCACACATCCAAAAACATTTGGTCCATACAAGATATAACCAAATATCATACATAACTCAATTAAAAAAAAATCCTATATGCATTATTTTTATTAGTAATCCCTCCTAATGAATCTTTATGCTTAATCCTAAATTGGTTCTCATATGAAGCGGTAAAATTATTAAACTTTTGTTTTTGTTTTATTTGTTCTTACTACTCCATTAAATATTATTATACTATGATAAAATAGTAACATTATATATAAAATATACTTATATTTTCCTATGTTGTGGTAATAACATATATCTATATCCTCTTCTATCAAATGGGAAATGAAACCGTCGATCGTTTGTATGGCGGATTACCGTCTCACAAAATGAAGTAATTCATTTTCCATAAACATCTTTAACGGGAGGATAATGATGTATTTAATTTATATATATTATATTCAAAACATAAATATAATTTTGGGACTATAATATTACATATACCTTCTTACATTTTATTCCTTGGGAATATGATAACATCTCTCATGTGTATGATTAACAACTACCTAATGAAGCGATGCTATTTTTTAACATATACTTGAAATGGAATATATGAATGACTTAATTAACGAATATAAGTGATATATATGAAATAAAAATTAATCTTTAATTTACATATATTATTTAACTTCCTTCCATTCATTCCAATGAAAAAATGGAAGCAACGCTCATGTGTACGTACGACCTACTACTATCCAGAATGGTGTGATTAATTTTATATCTCTAAATTTTATGGATTAATATATATATATATACATATAATTAATATGTATTATGGTAACAATTCTGGATAATATTTTACCATGATCAGTGTAAAATGAAAAAAAAAATCCATGCCAACCCATTTATGAAAAACAATCAATTTTTACCCCAAAACTAATTTAAACATTGAATTATTAATAATGTTGTAATAAAAGGTTATAGGTAAATCATATATGGAATGATGAATTTTAAAATTTTTATTAAATATTTTTATAATAAAAATATATTTATTATATAGGACTTTTCAAAGCATATGAAGTATTTCAATACATAAGGTAAGAGATTTTCATCTCAACTTTGTTTATGGGACACTTGACTTATACACTACTTGTTTCGTTGTGTGATATATATACAAAACATTAATATATTTTATGATTAATATTATGATAATTATTCTATACACATATACATATAATATTAATTATTTCATGGGGATTTCATTTTAAAATATACCAATGTGGTAATGGTTTTCGGTTACAATGTCATTGTTTATCGAGGTTGTCTGTGATTAAGATCTTGTGAAGAAATATTATGAAAAATTTCTCATTAAAATTATGTATTTTATTCTCCTTTATTTTATTTACTGAAAATAAATATTTTTCCTTTCATTATCCTCCCTTAATCTATAACACACCAAGATATTATGAGAGAAATTCTTTTTAATTTCTTTAATATATTGTGTTGTACGCTACACCAAGATTATCTTGCACTATATGAAACACTATTTTAGTTTTTTGAATACACAAGACTATTATCGTATTTTTTTATACCAAATTTGATGTTATTTTGATATAATTCATTTCATACAAGGCCGAGTATAAGTGATAACTAATTTGACAACCTAGTTATTATAATGGAGTGTGTAAAGGATATTAACTTCCTTATAAGAAAACCTATTTAAATGAACAAAAGTGAGCCCATAAAATAATAAAATCAGTACATATGGATATAATTAGTGAAATAAATATGTCACATAATAAATTTAATGATTAAAATTCATCTCATATCTTTTATATACATGATGTATGAACATATTCAATTTTACGGATAAAATGAATGTTTTTCTAAAAATACAGTTTACCACCTTATGAGGGTGAAACCATTTTAAATCTTGTTTTTTACACTTTTATAAGTTATATATGACATGATAAACTTATTATTTTGATTCGGGTCATCAAAATTTACCTTGGATGAAATTTTGGTATTTTTATGATGAAATTCATATTTTAATGAATAGTGAAAAAATATTGCATTTTAATTCAAAACTACATTTTCATCTAATTTATTTATATAGTTATATTATATTTTTAAATGTTATTAAATTGTAATTGGATTATTTTTATATCATTTAATCCAATTTTTTCATTGGAAGTAATTTCACATTTAAATTGGATAAAAACACATGTCAATCTTTTGATAGTTTTTACTTCTTAAAAACCCTCTTTATTGAGTTGACAATGGGAAATAATTTTAAATTAATTAATGAAACCTCTATGTTTTTAATCTTGAAAAATGGTTTCCATATTTATAATTATATGGTCTAAATTATTAAAATAGGTACCTTTTATTTTTGGACATTATGAATAGTAACTTCAGTAATTATTGTTATTTACTTATGTTAAAGGTTAAATTAGGTAAATAAGGGTAAAAATAATATTATAATAATATAAAACTACCCTAAAACATGTCCTTATCTTATTTTTTGAGTCATGTGAGACCAAATAAATCGGTATTATGATCATTCAGAATTTGGGAGCCACTTCAGTGTGAAAATGACATGTTATAATAATTAATTTAAAGTAAAGGGAAATATAACATAAACATGTATCTTTTAACTAAAAAAAATTAATTGTGGGGTTATATAATTGATATATTTGACTATAAATATTAATTATAATAATAAAACTATTTCCCACATCATGGTATTTTATTTAAATTTTCAAGACATTAAATTAAAAATAATTATTTATGTCATAGTGATGATCTAGTGATTACCTTATTAACGAATGATTCAAATAAATGATATTATAAACATTAGAATAACTGTAATTTGAAAATTTTTATTCCATTCGTGAAATTTATGAATGATTATGACATTTTATATTTGATATTGTTTTGGTATTTTGAATAAATCATGTTTTTATAGATATAAAAAATCAATTACTAAATGGTGCCAAAATTGACATAAATGAGCTTTAAAAAAATACTATTTTATTAAATGATATAATAGTCATAAAAAATATTATTTTTACAAATGTAATATATAATATTAATAATTTAAATAATTATCCACTTGAGGTTATATTGTTATTATATAGTAACTATATTGACCATAGAGTTTAAAAATACAAGAACACATGGTAAGAGTTAATTTATTTAACTAAGGGTTAAATCCAAAATAAAAGGATATATTTGTGACCTAAACTTGTCTAAAACCAATCAGTTAATAGGATATATATCCATACTCATATTATAATATAAATATATCACTTATAAGCTATTATAATTCTAAAACCAATTTATAATATAATAATATTTCAAGACATTCCTAAAGTGCTCATCCTCCCTCTTATAAAAGATCGACATCTCTACCCACTTATTTACACCTCTAAATACCATAAGGCCGACCACATTCTACTAAAATAATCTCTCAAAATCCCCATATTCTTCCTATAGACAATAATTTTGGAATGAACCTATTCTATAGATCCTTTTTGTGCCAAAAAGCCGATACTCGTAATAGAGATAATTGTTTTATCGCCTCTTTCAAAATTCATGTCTTCTTCTACATCCTCTTATTATTTTGTTTTAAAAATATAGTAAAAAATCCAGTATATTACACATGATTATATTTTATTATAATAATTTAAAAACCTTATACCTACTGTTATCCATCCTACGGATAATAATATCATCATGCGTGTGTACGTACTGTTTACCGTCTCCACACCCGGGTGTAATTTGATATTCAAAAATAATTAATTTGGAAGGGTATAATGTTGAGTATACTGGATTTAAATTATGAATATAACATTATAATTATTCTTTATAATTAATATAACATCCAATTCCTTGTCTTTTAACTATTAAGTGAGTGATATTGTCACTCGTGTGCACATACAGACTACCGTCTCCACGATGCGATGTGATTCATTTTTCATGATATAAATTAAACAATAATTATATAAATTAATTTAATGAATAAATATGATATATATTATACTAATATCATTGGATATATTATGTTACAATAACCTAATAATTGGAACATGAACTTATCTGACAAAACCTGCATAAGAACATAAAGAAGTTAATATTTGGATAACGAGTGACATTGAAATGTTACTGGAAAAAGGATAATAATATAATAATTTATGACATAATAAAAAACATTTTGACTCTAGAATAAGTCAATAACATTATATAAATCATTACATAGGAGTTTCAGATACATATAAAGGATATTGGACATAAGGTAAGGGTTAATTTTGCGATCTCATTATTATCTGAGATTGCTTTTACGGAAATATTTCATGGGGTATATTTGTCATCCACATCCATATTCCATAAATTTTTAATAATATTTATATTCTTCTAATTTTTTTTGAACTCAATTTTATCCATTGGTTAATTTTTACTAAACAGTATGAAATAAATATTTTTCTGTTTTTCAATACGAGGTATTTTTTCACTTTTCCAGCAAATGTACGAGGAGAATGTTTTTTAACATATACGGCATGAATAGATTATTATTATTTCATAACTTCTTATATACATCAATATTACATTATAGGGTTTCAATTTTATTTTCAATTAAATTATTTTCTTTTAAAATTTCCTATAATTTTGTGAAAATAAATTTTTTTTAATGACGAAAGGATATTTTCCACAAAAATTACTTTCAATTATTTTATCAAAATTATTTTCCATCTAGTATGACATGGTGTTATGTTTATATCCATATTATTAAATTGATTTTATTATTTTTATGAGGGAATTATTTTTATGAAAACCATTTATTTTATATGTATTATGGGGGAATGACATTTAAGAAAACCATTTTTTGTTCCATGGGTTATGCTATGGTGAATGATTTATGTTTTTGTGTAACATGTAAGAATGGTTTAATTATAAGATTCGTGGGAACTATATCTCCCTCTAATTCATTGGGTAATGATTTATATCTCATGATATAGACATTAATGTAATAGAAAGTAAATCTAGTTTAGTAATACAGGGCTGGAAATGAATGTAATCCTGAATCAATAATGGACTTTGTCTGCTATGATGGTCTGGGATATGAGCCTTGGATAATATGGAAATGGTTTTCTATGCTTATGTTTTTTCCCATGCCCATGTTTAATTCCAATTCTATGTAATAATTATTAATGTTCCTTTATGATTTATTCCGTATGTACTACCATGAATTATTTCATAACTCAATATTTTCATATTCGAATGTTATGTTCCTATTTTTACATTATTATGTTTTTATCATGTTTGATGTTTCCCATGTTTACCCTTAATAAGAATTTGATCTCACCCATTTTATATGTTTTATTTTCCTTAGGATATAATGAATGGTTTTAGCTAGTAAAAACAATAGAGAAGATCTTTATGGGATATGTTGATGATCTTTCACCAAGATTGAAGAATGTGTTCCGAGATTCAAAAGACACTAAACTAATATAGTCTTTAGGAATGTATTTTTCTAATGTATTAAGTATTTCTAAAAATAAATGTAATGTCCTTGTACGTAAAGCATGGGTCGTTAGAGATGGTGTCATAGGTGATGGTTTAGTCACACGTTTGGAATAAGGATGAATAAACTTTAGTGAGATCCCTATAGATATTTTTAAGGACATTTCTATGGATGTCCTAAGGAAAATTCAATTATAGGTTACAATCCTAGGGTTTTTGTGATAATCGTGACTAACCTATGGTTAAACCGAAGATGTATATGATTGAAATATTATAAATACTTTACCTTAGTAATGTGTTTCTAATCTCTAATCTGTATTTCCCACACATTGCTTTCTAGTCATAGACAATATCCAGAACTACGTAGAACATAGTAAACAATTGATTGTTTTAGATGTAAAAAGTATAGGAATTATGAAGATCAATTTCCAATGTGGAAACATCATAAAGAGTATCATGAAGATGGTATGAGTATTTGTGATAATAATGAGGAAAATGAGATTTTAAAGGAAATGTGAATGATATGCGTTGTCCTTCCAGTATTTCTTACATTAAACCTAATAAAATTGAGCTCGATAAACCTTAAGGTATAATTCATATTTTAGGAAGGATGATTATGTTGGATCCTGAGTTATAGTTTATGAATAAAGTTGGATGTTTGAGGTGTATATTTTTAGGAATTTAATTATTATGTTATATGAATCATGAAATATTTAAGTGTTTTCTATATATGTCTTCCAGTAAAGATTTTAAAGGATATGTTGAATAGTTACAAGGATCCAAAAACTGATTTAAGGGAAAGGTGATATACTTAGAGAACATATAATTAATGGAAAGATAACCATTAATATGTCCCTTATGTTATGTTAATGATGTTTAAATAAAGATATATTGGATTTTAATAAGTAAAATAAATGATGCTTATTTCTTGGGAACTAATTATGGAGTTTTTGAAAAGAGGGTTTTGCTCTCCCATAAGAAGTAAAAAACATTTTGGGACAAAGAGAATAATCAAGTATGTTTTGTAATATGGAAACATGCATGTTTTTAATATGGATACATGATAATTCAGGTTGTTAACGTGACTCAAGAGAATAAATGATAAAGGTTCTCACATTAATTCAATGTGACCAGCCATTGATACCTTATGATATATGGGGTATAAATGTGAAGCTGATTTTTTGAACATGTTTCTATAGATTTGGATTTTCATCTTTCAGAAGCATTGTAAGGTTATCAAATTCTTGTAAAATTTATGAGAATCATCCGATGAATTTTGTTAGAAGAAAGTATTATCTCAACATATATGGACATATTCATGATTTATAACATGTTCTAAACTTTTTTGAGATATATGTAATGTCCTATATTTTTATTTATAGATCACATGATCTTCTAACACTTTAAAAATGACAAATTAAACATTATTTCTTCAAATTAGAGATGAACTGGAAATTATTCAAGGAAATACCATTGGTGAGATTGTACTGAAATCAAGTAAGTATTTATTAAAATGTTCTATAACTATAGGGAAATGATACTGAAAACCAAAAATGTGATCATAATACATTCTTATATGATTAATCAGATAGTCCATTAAATCATCCCAGATTTACAGGTTTCTGGTTCTTAAATTTATCTGAACCATGTTCTATATCACTATCCATCAGAACTTTATGGATATAGTTTTCATCCATATCCATTTT
The DNA here is from genome assembly GCA_963277665.1 of Viscum album. Classification (NCBI taxonomy): domain Eukaryota; kingdom Viridiplantae; phylum Streptophyta; class Magnoliopsida; order Santalales; family Viscaceae; genus Viscum; species Viscum album. Next base: position 2,092,174,041 of record OY728120.1, read on the forward strand.
TTCACTTCCCACCTTTGTTCCCCTATGTAGAAACCTAGTGATGAATTACATTCGGAACCATTATATTTCTAACTTTTTTTAATTATGTTTTAGTATTCTTTTTTACAATGTGGATTTCAATAAAAGAAAATTTCAAGTAGTAAAAATTTTATAACCCCAATTAATTTTGAGAGAGAAATTCATTTTCAGGGGGTATAATGTAACACCCCTTTATTTAATGAGATAGATATATTTTAATTTCATTGTTGTCTTCTGTTGTACGCTACACAAAGATTATCTTGTGCTATTCGCAACACCGTATTAGCATGTAGTATACAAAACACTATTCTTGGCATGTGTTACACATAATGTCATGATCTTTTAATATAATTAATTTCATTCAATAATGAGTATAAGTGATAACTAAATATTATAACATATTCATTATAATGGTGGTTATGAATGGTATTAACTTTCTTATAAAAAACTATTTAAATGAAAATAAGTGAGTCTATAAAATAATAAAATCACCCTTTATATAATTTATTTGTGAAATATATATGTAATATATTAAATTTAAAGATTAAAATTCATATTATATGTTTTCTTGAAATGATATAATATCAAATTAAATTTTAAGGATAAAATGAGCGTTTTTCTAAAAGTGTAGTTTTACAGCCTTTTGATAGAGAACCCACTTTGAATCCAATTTTTTACACTTTTAAAAGTTATATATGAAATAATAAACTAATTATTTGTAATAGGGGCATAAAAATTTACCATGGTTGAAATTTTAGTATATTTCTAATGAAATTCATATTTTAATTAATAGTGAAAAATACTACATTTTAATTCAAAATTGCTTTTTCTCCTAATTTATTTATATATAAATATTATCATTATATTTGTTTCTAGAGTGTAATTAGATTATGTTTTTTAATCATTTAATCCAATTTTTTTCATTGGAATTAATTTCACATTTAAATTGGACATAAACATATGTCAGTCAGTTGATAGTTTTACTTCTTTAAAACCCGCTTTCTTGTTTTGACAATGGAAATTAATTTTAAATTAATTAATGAATATTCTTTTTTTTGAATTTTTAAAAATAGATTATATATTTTTTATTATAAGGTACAAATTATGTAAATAGATACATTTTCTATCAGGACATTATGAATTGTAACTTCAGTAATTATTTTTATTTATGATAGTTAGAGGGAAAATAAGGTAAATAATGGTAGAAATAATATTATAACAATTTAAAACTACCCTGAATATAAGGCCCCAGCCTTAAACCTTACGTAATCTTGAGTTATCACAAGATTACACGTTGAGGGTCTTTTCAGGTTTAGAGTTTTATAGAATTAGATCTTAAAACATGCATTACAACCCACATCTAAACAAAGTGGTTACAATAAAAGATAGTATTCTTTTTCCCATAAACGGAAACATATTGAAAATAAAACATGGATTCTTTCTTGACACTTCCTTGAAACTATCATCTTATCATGTACCTTTCCCGTGACCTGTGAAAAACATTTCAAAAACTTGGGATGAGCATAAAAAAGCTCAGTATGGGTTATATAAAAAAAACAAGGAAAGGAAACATGAGTTCATATATTCATAATAATGAAATCATACTTTACCCATAAAACATAGGCACTTTAACATACCTCATAAAATCATGAACAAATCATAGAAATCATAAGACATAAAGTTAACTTGAGGCATTCATAACATTTTTACGTAGGGAGTAACCCTCTTGGTTACGTTTGGAATACCCATCACAGTATATTCCCTAAATCTTTTCAGAGAAACCTTAACGTTTCACTCCTTCGCGTTACCCAATGCATTGGAGAGCTATAACGGGCTCACCCTCCCTTAGTTTATCACGGAACCACCCGTCTTCATAATAATTCCCAAGAACCATAACATAATCATATCACATAAAACATGCATAAAGGAAACATAACATTCCCACATTTCAATCACAAGATATCAATACTACACATTGATATAATAAAAACATTATGAAAACCATTTTCAATACCAAAGTAAAACATAGTATTTATTTTTCAATTTTTTTTAAAAAAGGGTATGGCTTGTAGAGGAAGACGAAACTGAAATAATGGTCATGGCGGCGGAGAAGTCATTGTCGCCGCATACGTACGACAGGAAAAACATTCCCTTTTGTCATTTTGTAAAATTCGTCGTATAAAAAAGATTCCTTTTGAATAAGCATATAAGTCAAAGGGTTTTATAAACCGTATAAAAGAAGGTTGTGTATAAAATAAAACATGCCTCAATGAAAGGAGATTGAGACGAAGTCCCATACCTCGTATCCGACTTGACCCGACCGTTCTTTAATCTCCTGAATAATAAACTTGAGTTAATATCTACTTTCTTAAGAACCTTTTTCAATTTCATTATTCCTTTTATACCATGTTATTAACATCATGTTATTATTTAAGTTAATAATGTTCATTTTGTCTGTATTTGGTTCTTAAGTCAAAAATAGACTTCTTACACTTACATGTTGTTAATTTGGTCAAAGGTTCATTATATCCAGAATGATATTAATGATTTGGATAACATATATATCATATATATTCATCATATACATGTATTTATAATATTACATCACATTTAGAGGTAAGAAATGAAATGCACCGTTCATGGAGACGGTAAGCTGTACGTACGCATGAACGCTACTTCCATTTCTTTTTCGTATTTTCTGGAATGGAATAAAAATGATATAAGACTATATTATAATTCCAGTATAATAACATATATAATATCATTAACTTTATCCTTTACACATCCCACATATGGTATTAACGAATCAAATCACTTTCAGGGGCGGTAGTCTGCACTTCCTAAAATGAAGATATCGTGTTTACCCATAATGGAAACAATAATGATAAGCCATAAATGAAAACTAAAGAAGATTAAGGAAATAATAAACATATTATATATCATATATAAAAATAGTGACATCATAATGGCCACCTTTGAAGGTGTTAAATGAGTATTGAACAATCATCGTTTCGGGAGGCAGAATTTCGCCATCCACGGAAACCATATGTTCTTTAACCATTTGATGTAGTTGTGTGAGAGTGTAGCTCGAATAAATCTTATAACAACATCCTAGTATATTGAAGATACTTGTGTTGTTACAAAAGATGTAAATAAAAAGAGTTTAGGGGGTTGGAGAAGCAAAATAAAACAAATGAACATGAGAGAATGAATTACCTTTAAAAGTGTAACTCCTTTTGATTTGAGCCTAAAGGCTTCCTTTGAAAGGATTATGCCCAAAGGGAATCCTCTAGGATTAGGAGAGGGATGTAGAGAGAGTTAATGGGCATGGTATGGCCGAGCCAAAGGCTTGAGGAGTGTGTGAAATGAGGTAGAGGTGGGGGCCTTTTATAAGAGGAGAGGAGGGGCACTTTTGGAAATCATGAAACTATTATTTTATTTTCAAAAGTGTTTCAAATTTCTAAGGTCCCACATTGATTTATTTCAAATATAAGATGATAAGGCTTATAAATATTCCCATCCAATAGTTTTTGGACAAGTTAAGGTCTTAGATTTTATATTATCGTTTCATTTTATTTAAACTATTCATTAATGAGGTCATCGTTGCATCATCATGATGTCATAATTAAATTAATTTATTTAATGTATAAAAATTATGAAAAAATATCCTGATGTAGGAAATCGTTTTATCATTCCAAAGAGTATTTATAGAAAAAAATATGATTAGTATAACCCCTTCTAAAAATTGTTTTAGTAAAACAATTTATGTTAGTGTCATTTTCACCTTAATTTAAAAAAAGGCATTAAAGTCATTATCTCACCCAAGAGGCTCCATAGGGTCCCCTAAATCGACCCATGGGTTGTTTTGGTTGGCCCTGACTCATCCAATAGGTTTAGGACAAGTTTCATGGTGTTTTCATATTTTTATAATATCATTTTTACCTTAAATTACACTAATTACCTCTAATCGCGATTAATGAAAAAAAGTTACTATTCACCAAAAAAATTATTTTCATCCCATTGAACCACATTTTACATACTAATGACAACCATGTATGTCGGATTATCAAAATTCAATACACATTAGTGGTAAACTTTCATTTAACTGAAAAATCAGTTTTCTTGATTACCACTTAGTGGTTTCACTATTCATCAAAAATTGGAGTCTTTCAGAAAATTACCAAAAATTCACTCTAAGATATATTCGATATTCCGAATTCAAAAATGATGTTAATATTACCTAATTCAAATAATATAAGTATAATTAATTAATTTAATAATTAACTCCCGCTGTCATAACAAATAGCGTGTTTTTAAGAAACAATATATATCAAAAGATTAATATTTGTTTATGTCGAATTTCAAAGTGAAATTAATTCCAAAGTCCACCATTGAATCAAATGGTAAAAATATTTTATGGTTTCACTTTAAAACCAATTCAGAAGATAATCTAATCATATAAATAAATTATATTAAAAGTGGTTTTGAATTAAAATACAACATTTTTCACTTATTCATAAAAAATGAACTTTATCGGAAGAATAACAAAAACATACACAAAGTAAATTTTGATGTCCCAATTATAAAGAAGGATTTTATTTGGTCCAAAAGTATGTATAAGAGTGACCAAAAATATATTTAAAGAGGGTTATCCATCAAAAGGCGATAAATGAACCTTCTAGTGAATATTAATGTATTTATGTATAAAATTGAATTCCTTTCTTATTTTAAGCCTTTATCTTTTATTGGATAAATGTACAAACATATATATTCGTATTTTAGTTATTTATATTCATTCCTTCCAGTACAACGACTATGTGTTAACTACCATTTGAAATTATATTATTAGCGTGTAAATTATGATTTCAAAGAAACTCATTGTTGCGTATCTGGCACGCTATCGTACATAGCAACCCCTTCAAAAAAAATTAATATTTAATTAAAAAATATTAAAAAATATGAATATGTCTTATTCTTTATCTACCTAGGATGTTACATCCTTCCCCCCTTTTGGGAATTGCGTCCTCGCAATTTTATTCACTTATCGAATAAGTGGTGGTATTTATCCCTCATAGCATTTTCAGATTCCCATGTTTCCTCTTCAACCATATGGTTTTTCCATAAAAACTTTACCTGATGAATCACCTTATTCTACAATACCTGCTCCCTGTGGTCAAGAATCTGGACTGGTTGTTCCTCGTAAGATAGATTCTCTTCCATCTGAACTACCACTGGACTCAAAACATGAGATGGATCTGGCATATACTTTCTCAACATCGAAACATGAAAAACATTGTGTACCTGAGATAAACTCGGAGGTAAAGCCACTCAGTATGAAACTGATCCAACTCTCTCCAGAATTTCGTATGGTCCAATGAACCTTGGACTTAGCTTTCCATTCTTACCAAATCGCATAACACTTTTCCATGTAGAAACTTTGATAAAAACATGATCACCTACCTCAAAAGAGAGATCCTTCCTCCTGTTGTCCGCATAACTTTTCTGCCTGCTCGGAGCTGTTCTCATGTGTCTCTGAATCAACTGAACTTTTTCTGCCATCTCTTCTACCAACTCTGGTCCCATCAGCTTCCTTTCCCCTACTTCATCCGAAAAAGCTGGAGTTCGACACTGTTTTCCATATAATGCCTCAAATGGAGCCATCTGTATACTGGAATGAAAGCTGTTATTATAAGAAAACTCAACCAAAGAAAGTTGTTTGTCCCAAATTCCCTGATAATCCATCGAAAAAGCCCATAGAATATCCTCCAAAGTCTGAATTGTTCGTTCTAATTTCCCATCTGATTGAGGATGAAAAGATGTACTAAAATTTAATTCAGTACCCAAAGACTTCTGAAGGCCTTTCCAAAAGTTAGCAGTGAACCTGGGATCATGGTCAGATTCAATGGAGAGAGGAACTCCATGTAACCTGACTATCTCTTTAAGATACAAATGGGAAAGTTGATCTAGGGAAAAATTATCTCGTATAGCAAGGAAATGAGCAGATTTAGTCAAGCGATCAACAATAACCCATATTGCATTATTACCTCGAGATGTCCTCGGTAATCCCAAAACAAAGTCCATGGATATGTTTTCCCATTTCCACTCTGGCACTGGTAAAGGCTGAAGCATCCCTTTAGGTAACTACTACTCTGCTTTAACCTGCTGACAAGTCAAACACTTCACAGTAAAATCAGAAATATCTCTTTTCATTCCATCCCACTAGTAATACTCCCGCAGATCTCGGTACATCTTAGTACTGCCAGGATGAACTGAAAGCGGAGAACTATGAGCTTCACATAACAACTCTTCCTTCAACTGTGAATCACAAGGTACACAGAATCTCTTCCCAAATCTCAAAACACAATCATTATCAATGTTGAATTCAGGCTACATACCTTTCTGAACCAGCTCTACCTTTTTCTGCAACTCGCTGTCTTGCTTCTGTGCTTGCCTGATTCTGTCTGATAGAGAAGATTTCACTGATACCTGAAACAAAACAGAATAACTTCCGGCACCAACAACTTCTATGCCAAATTTCATAAAATCCTTAACCAAAGGATAACGTTCCAAACACAACATTGCTAATGAAGCATTACTTTTTCGACTCAAAGCATCAGCCACTTTATTTGCTTTTCCCGGATGGTAGTGAATCGTACAATCATAATCCTTGATTAATTCTAGCCATCTCCTTTGTATCATGTTCAATTCTTTCTGAGTGAATATATACTTTAAACTTTTGTGATCGGTATATATTTCACACTTTACTCCATACAAATGATGCCTCCACATTTTCAAAGAAAAAAAACAACAGCTAATTCCAAATCATGTGTTGGGTAATTTACCTCATGTGTTTTCAATTGTCGTGAAGCATAAGCAATTACATGATCATTCTGCATTAGGACGCAACCAAGTCCTTTCAATGAAGCATCGCTGTAGATGACAAACTCACCCTTTCTGGAAGGTAGTGCCAAAACTGGAGAATTCACCAATATTCTTTTCAGTTCCTGAAAACAATCATCAAATTATTTTGTCCAGATAAACTTAACACCCTTCCGAGTTAGCTTAGTCATTGGACCAGATAACCGTGAAAAATTTCTAACAAAACTTCGATAATAGCCTGCCAAACCAAGAAAACTACGAATCTCAGTTACATTTGTGGGTCTTGGCCATTCTTCAACAACTTTTGTTTTAGTATGATCAACAGTTATCCCATCTTTAGAAACAATGTGACCAAGGAAAGAAATCTGTTTCAACCAAAACTCACACTTTCTGAATTTTCCATATAGTTTATTTTCTTTTAAGGTTTGAAAAACAACCCTTAAATGACTTTCATGCTCCTCTTTACTTTTAGAAGACACCAAAATATCATCAATGAAAACCACCACAAACTTATCCAAGAATTCAGGGAAAATTCTATTCATTAAGTCCATGAATACAGCAGGTGCATTGGTTAGCCCAAAATGCATAACTACAAATTCATAATGGCCATATCTAGTACGAAAAGCAGTCTTCGGAACGTCTCCTTATTTTACTTTCAACTAATGGTACCCCGACCTCAAGTCAATCTTCGAAAAATACTGAGCTCCCTAGAGATGATCAAAAAAATCATCGATATGAGGCAAATGATATTTGTTCTTAATAGTAATATTATTCAAGGCTCTATAATCAATGCAAAGTCTCATAGAACCATCTTTCCTTTTAAAAAATAAAGCAGGAGCACCCCATTGTGATGTGCTAGGGCAGATGAAACCTTTCTCTAATAAATCATGCAATTTCTCCTTCAACTCTAAAAGTTCAATTTGAGCCATTCGATAAGGGGGTTTTGAAATTGGCTTAGCATCAGGAACTAAGTCAATAGTAAATTCAACTTCCCAATCCGGTATTATTCTTGGCAACTCATTAGGAAAAACATCAGGATACTCATTTACCACTGGCACATCATTAATCTGAACAGTTCCCTTGATTTCAACAATGTGTGTAAGGTAACATTCATTTCCATATTTTACAAGTTTCTTGGCCTCTTAATATGTTATCAACAGTAAGGGTTCATTCTTGTAAACAAACTGAAAGTATTTCTGAAAAGAAACTTCTTTAGCTCTATAATCAATCTTAGCATGGTAAATTGAGAGCCAATCCATACCCAGGATAACATCAAACTCTACTAGAGGTAAAATAATAAGGTTTTCAAGTAGGTTCTTTCCATAGATAAGAATAGGAAGATTCTTATAAATCCTTTTTGCCTCAACATTTCCCCCAGGTGTTTTTACCACAAGTTCATGAGTCATTTCTTGAGATGGTATTCCCATTTTACTAGAAAAGTTTTCAGAGATGAAAGAATGTGTAGACCCCGAATCAAATAACACACTGGCATAATCTGAAAAAACGAAAAAAGTACCTGATACAACTTCATTTGATGGCCCGACATCTGCTGAAGTAGTTGCAAAGGATTTCACCACCCCTTTCTGCTTGTAGTCTAACTGCTTCCCATCACTCAAGCTCTTTGTTGGACACTCATTTTCATAGTGACCCATCTCATTGCACTTAAAACATTTCACTAACTGTAAATCAAATTTGGTCTTACCATCACTCCGATCTTTTCCAGTGCAATCACGAGCCTTATGTACCATCTTACCACATCGGTAGCACTTTACAGAATTCAGAAGACATTCACCAGCATGCCTTTTACCACAATTATCACAAACTGGAAACTTAGTTTTCATACCATCAGACTTTTTTGAAGAATTCTTTCCTTTCTCCTGCCACCTCGGTCTCTTCTTTTGCTGGTTGTTGTAGAACACTTGATCATCGGCAAACTCCATTTCTACCTTCTCAGCACATCGAACAAGCTTTTCATAACTTTTTAACTCACAAGAAGATAAAGCCCTTCGATATTTTGGCTTTAATCCTAAATAAAAACGATTGATTTTACAATCAAGGTCTCGGATAAAATTTGGAGCATACCTTGACAATCGAGTGAACCTTTCTTCATAAGCAGCCACTGAGTCTTCCTCTTGCCTCAATTCCAGGAATTGTTTTTCCATCCTAAGTTGAACAGCCCGAGGAAAATACTTCTCAAGAAAAATACCTTTGAATTCATCCTAGTCGAGAGCATCAATATCATCAGCGTCCCTGATGTTTTTAACCATCGACCACCACTGATCAGCTTCACCCTCCAAACGTTAAATAGCAAGACTAACCTTTTGATTGTATGAACACCCCATGACATCGAAAATCTTCTCTAGTGATTTAATCCACCCTTCAGCTAACATAGGGTCATATGATCCTTTGAATGATGGGGGATGTTTCCTCATGAAATGTTCCACCGTTGACATGTTCCTTTGCGGTTGATCTGGATGATCTCGTGCATGGATACCACTCCCATTTATCACTTGAGTCAACTGTGCCATTACTGCAACAAACTGTTCAGTTCCAATTCCGACCATCTCAGGATGCTGGTTCGGAAGGTTATTTCCTTCCGTATGCCTTCCTAGCACTGCTTCCCTATTTCCTCTGTGGAAAACCATTCTGAACAAACATGTCTTAGATAAAGCAACATGGTAATATTTAAATGCTATATCATTTAAATTTGACCATAAAAAAAACTTTTGGATAATCATTTCATAGAATTCTAACTCCTAAAGTTATCTAAACCGACCTTTTATACCAAATATAAGGCCCCAGCCTTAAACCTTACATAATATTGAGTTATCACAAGATTACACGTTGAGGATCTTTTCAGGTTTAGAGTTTTAGATAATTATATCTTAAAACATGCATTACAACCCACATTTAAACAAAGTGGTTACAACAAAAGATAGTATTCTTTTTCCCATCAACGGAAACATATTGAAAATAAAACATGGATTCTTTCTTGACACTTCCTTGACACTATCATCCTATCATGTACCTTTCCCGTGACCTGTGAAAAACATTTCAAAAACTTGGGATGAGCATAAAAAAGCTCAGTATGGGTTATATAAAAAAACAAGGAAAGGAAACATGAGTTCATATATTCATAAGAATGAAATCATACTTTACCCATAAAACATAGGAACTTTAACATACCTCATAAAATCATGAACAAATCATAGAAATCATAAGACATAAAGGTAACTTGAGGCATTCATAACATTCTTACGTAGGGAGTAACCCTCTTGGTTACGTTTGGAATACCCATCACAGTATATTACCTAAATCTCTTCGGAGAAACCTTAACGTTTCACTCCTTCGCGTTACCCAATGCATTGGAGAGAAATAACGGGCTCACCCGCCCTTTGTTTATCACGGAACCACCCGTCTTCATAATAATGCCCAAGAACCATAACATAATCATATCACATAAAACATTCATAAAGGAAACATAACATTTCCACATTTCAATCACAAGATATCAATACAACACATTGATATAATAAAAACATTATGAAAACCATTTTCAATACCAAAGTAAAACATGGTATTTATTTTTCATTTTAAAAAAGGGTATGGCTTGTAGAGGAAGCCGAAACTCAAATAATGGTCACGGCGGCGGAGAAGTCGTTGTCGCCGCATACGTACGACAAGAAAAACATTACCTTTTGTCGTTTTGTAAAATGATTCATATAAAAAAGATTCCTTTTGAATAAGCGTAAAATTCAAAGGGGTTTATACACCGTATAAAAGAAGTTTGTGTATAAAATAAAATATGCCTCAATGAAAGGAGATTGAGACGAAGTCCCATACCTCGTATCCGACTTGACCCGACCGTTCTTTAATCTCCTGAATAATAAACTTGAGTTAATCTCTACTTGCTTAAGAACCATTTTCATGTTCATTATTCCTTTTATACCATGTTATGAACATCATGTAATCATTTAAGTTAATAATGTTCATTTTTTCGGTATTTGGTTCTTAAGTCAAAAATAGACTTCTTACACTTACATGTTGTTAATTTGGTCAAAGGTTCGTTATATCCAGAATGATATTAATTATTTGGATAACATATATATCATATATATTCATCATATACGTGTATTTATAATATTACATCACATTTATAGGTAAGAAATGAAATGCACCGTTCATGGAGACGGTAATCCGTACGTACGCATGAACGCTACTTCCATTTCTATTTCGTATTTTCTGGAATGGAATCATAATGATATAAGAGTATATTATAATTCCAGTATAATAACGTATATAATATCATTAACTTTATCCTTTACACATCCCACATATGGTATTAACGAATCAAATCACTTTCAGGGGGCGGTAGTCTTCACTTCCTAAAATGAAGATATCGTGTTTACCCATAATGGAAACAATAATGGTATGCCATAAATGAAAAATACAGAAGCATAAGGAAAGAATAACCATATTATATATCATATATAAAAATATTGACATCATAATGGCCACCTTTGAAGGTGTTAAATGAGTATTGAACAATCATCGTTTCGGGAGGCAGAATTTCGCCATCCACGGAAACCGTATGTTCTTTAACCATTTGATGTAGTTGTGTGAGAGTGTATCTCGAATAAATCTTATAAAAACATCCTAGTATATTTAAGATATTGTGTTTTTTACAAAATATGTAAAAAAAATATTTTAGGGGGTTGGAGAAGCGAAATAAAACAAATGAACATGAGAGAATGAATTACCTTTAAAAGTGTAACTCCTTTTGATTTGAGCCTAAAGGATTCCTTTGAAAGGATTCTGCCCAAAGGGAATCCTCTAGGATGAGTAGAGGGATGTACAGAGAGTAAATGGGCAGGGGATGGCCGAGCCAAAGGCTTGATGAGTGTGTGAAATGAGGTAGAGGTGGGGGCCTTTTATAAGAGGAGAGGAGTGGCACTTTTGGAAATCATGAAACTATTATTTTATTTTCAAAAGTGTTTCGAATTTCTAAGGTCCCACATTGATATATTTAGAATATAAGATGATAAGGCTTCGAAATATTCCCATCCAATAGTTTTTGGACAAGTGTAGGTCTTAGATTTTATATTATCGTTTCATTTTATTTAAACTATTCATTAATGAGGTCATTGTTGCATCATCATGATGTCATAATTAAATTAATTTATTTAATGTATAAAAATTATAAAAAAAATATCCTGATGTAGGAAATAATTTTATCTTTACAAAGAGTATTTATAGACAAAAATATTATTATTATAACCCCTTCTAATAATTGTTTTAGTAAAACAATTTATGTTAGTGTCATTTTCACCTTTATTTAATAAAGGCATTAAAGTCATTATCTCACCCAAGAGGCTCCATAGGGTCCCCTAAATCGACCCATGGGTTTTTTTGGTCGGCCATGACTCATCCAATAGGGGTAGGACAAGTTTCATGGTGTTTTCATATTTTTATAATATCATTTTTACCTTAAATTACACTAATTACCTCTAATCGCGATTAATGAAAAAAGTTACTATTCACCAAAAAATTATTTTCATCCCATTGAACCAAATTTTACATACTAATGACAACCATGTATGTCGGATTTTCAAAATTCAATACACATTAGTGGTAAACTTTCATTTAACTGAAAAATCAGTTTGCTTGATTACCACTTAGTGGTTTCACTATTCATCAAAAATTGGAGTTTTTCAGAAAATTACCAAAAATTCACTCTAAGCTATATTCGATATTCCGAATTCAAAAATGATGTTTATATTACCTAATTCAAAGAATAGAAATAGAATTAATTAATTTAATAATTAACTTCCACTGTCAAAACAAATAGTGTGTTTTTAAGAAACAATATATATCAAAAGATTGATATTTGTTTATGTCGAATTTCAAAGTGAAATTAATTCCAAAGTCCACCATTGAATAAAATGGTAAAAATATTTTATGGTTTCACTTTAAAACCAATTAAAAAGATAATCTAATGATATAAATAAATTAGATTAAAAGAGGTTTTGAATTAAAATACAACATTTTTCAGTTATTCATAAAAAATGAACATTATTGGAAGAATAAAAAAAACATACACAAAGTAAATTTTGATGTCCCAATTATAAAGAAGGATTTTATTTGGTCCAAAATGATGTATAAGAGTGTCCAAAACTATATTTAAAGAGGGTTCTCCATCAAAAGGCGATAAATTAACCTTTTAGTGAATATTAATGTATTTATGTACAAAATTGAATTCCTTTCTTATTTTAAGCCTTTATCTATTATTGGATAAATGTACATACATATATATTCGTATTTTAGTTATTTCTATTCATTTTTTCTAGTACAACGGCTACGTGTTAACTACCATTTGAAATTATATTATTAGCACGTAACGTAAGATTTCAAAGAAACTCATTGTTGCATATCGGCCACGCTATCGTACATAGAAACCCCTACAAAAAAAATTAATATTTAATTAATAAATATTAATAAATATGAATATGTCTTATTCTTTATTTACCTAGGATGTTACACTGAAACTAGTCCTAGTATTATTGGATGAGTCATGGGAGAATGAAAGAATCATCAGGATGAACTTTTTTCATTTGGTAGCCACTTGGGAGTGATAATGACATGTTATAATAATTAATTTAATGTAAAGGAAAATATAACATAAACATGAATCTTTTTACAAAAAAAAAATTTAGGGTGGGGTTATATAGTTGATATCATTTACTATAAATATTAATTATAAATATAAAAATATTTACTATATCATGTTAATTTATTTATTATTTTATTACATTATATATAAAAATTTATTTATAACACACTGATGATGCAATGATAGCCTTATTTAAGAATGATTCAAATAAATGATATTATAAATATTAAAATAAATTTAATTTGAAAATTTTGATGATATAAAATAATTTAGGGATTATTATGACATTTTTTCTTTGATTTAATTTATATTTTCTAATCAATCAAGTTTGAATCTCTATATCAAAAATCAATTACTAAATAGTGTCAAAATTGACATAGATGAGTTTTTAAAAAAATTCCATTTTATTTAATGATATAATAATCAGAAAAGTAAAATATTCTACCAAATAACATAGATAATATTAAAATTTTCATTAATGATCCACTTTAGGTCCTATTTTCATTTTATAGTAACTATATTTTCCATATAATGTAAACATACAAGAAGACATGGTAAGAGTTAATTTGTTTAACTATGGGTTAATGCCAAAAGATAAGGTTAAATTTGTATATCGAAAAATTTCAAAAATGTATTTTTTGATAGTATTTCGACCCATCATCATATTATCCTCTATAAATATCACATTTGAGCTATTTTAATTCGAAAATTAATTTATAATAAAATAATATTTCAAGACATTCCTAAAGTGCCCCTCCTCCCTCTAATAAAAGTCCACCACCTCTACCCACTTACTCACACCTCTCAAGACCATTGGTTCACATATATTAGGCTACCATAATCTCCCAACATCCCTCACTTCCTCCTAGAGACCACACATAGGGTAGAAATCCATCCTATGAAGAGGTTTTGTGCAAATCAAAAAGAGATACTCGAAAAAGAGGTAATTATTTTATCACCTATTTCAAAATTCTTTTCTTCTTCTATTTCCTCTTCTTATGTTTTTTCCATAATAAAGTAATAAATACAATATCTTCTACATTATGATATTTTATTAGAATTATGGTACAACTATATACCTCCATATATCAATCCTACGATTAACAATATCACCATGCGTACGTGTGTACGACTTACCATCTCCACGTCGTGGTGTAATTTGTTATTCAACAATTATTAATTTTGATGGGTATAATGATGAGAATAATGTATTTAAATAATTAATATAACATTATAAATATTCATTATAATTAATATAACAAACAATTCCATACAATTTAACCATTAAGTTAATGATATTGTCGCTCATGCATACGTACGACCTACCGTTTCCAAAATGTGATGTGACTCATTCTATATTATATTCATTAAACCATGATTATATAGATGAATGGAATGAATTAATATTATATATTTCATACTAATATAAATATATAAATGATATAACTATAACCAAATAAGTGGAATGTGAACTTATCTGACAAAACTTGTATAAGAACATAAAGAAGTTAATATTCGAATAATGAGTGACAGTGAAATGTTACTTACAAATGGATGATTAAATAATAATATACGATATCATAAAAATGATTATAATTCTAGAATAAGTCAATTACAATAGTTAAATCATTATACCTGAGTTTCATATATGTACGAAGGTTATCAGACCAAACGTATGTGTCAATTTTACAATATCTTTATTATCTGAGATTGTTTATACGTAAATATGTAATAGGGTATATTTATCATCCAGATATATATTCCCTAAATATATAATAATATATCTATTCTTATAAAATTTTCTAAATCCAATTTTACCCATTGGTAAATTTTTACTGAACGATATGAAAGGAATATTTTTCCATCATTCGATATGAGGTACTTTTTTTACTTTTCTGAAAAATGTATGAGGAGAATGTTTTTTAACTTATACAGCATTAATGGATTATTATTATTTCATAATGATTTATTTCCAAAAATATTACCATAAAATATTTCATGTTTTATTTCAATTAAATTCATTTCTTTTAAAATTTCCTGGTATTTTGTCGAAAGAAAATATTTTTGAAGAAGAAACAATATTTTCGTCATTAATTAATTTCATGTATTTTATCAGAATTATTTTCCATCTAAGATGACATAGTTTTAAGTTCCTATGGCTATTATTAATATTATTTGATAGTGATTATGTTCAAATTATTTTTATGAAATCCATTTATTTTATATGGATTATGATGAAATGATATTTAAGAAATACACTTTTTGTATTATGGGTTATGCTATGGTGATTGGTTTATGTTTTTGTCTAACATGTATGAATTATTTTCATTATGATATTTTTGGGGCCAATATCCTCCTCAAATTTGTTTGGTAAACGATTTTATATCATGATACTGACATGACCAGAATGAAAATTAAATCTGGTTCAATAATACAGGGATGGAATGGAAAATAAACCCAGTTCAGTAAAGGACTTTGTTTGTTATGATGGTCTTGGCTATGAGTCTTGGGTAATATGGAAAGGATTTTATATGCTTATGTCTTTTCCACAAGATCAAGTTACATTCCAATTATATTTTATCATGATTAATGTTCCTTTATTATTTATTCCTTACATACTACTAGGATTTATTTCATAACTCATGTTTTTTATATTCAAACATTATGTTCATATTTTTACATTCTTATGTTTTTTTTGGTATAATGTTTTCCATGCATACCATTACTGGGAATTTGATCTAACCCTTTTCATATTTTTTCTTTCCCATAGGATATAAAGAAAAGTTTCAGTTAGGAAAACTAATGGGGAATATCTTTATGGGAGATGTTGATGATCTTTCACTATGTTAGAATAATATGTTATGAGTATCAAAATGCACTAAACTAATATGATATATGGGAATCTATTTATGAAAAGTATTTTATATTACACAAAATAAATGTAATGTCTGTGTATGTTAGGCTTGGGTCATTTGATAATGTACTCAAGTTTCAAAAATAATGTTTTTAAGAAAACCCGATTATATTTCTCCCCTGGGTAATAAAAACCTTTTTTCTTTCATGATTATCTTTCCTAAAAAATTTTAATGAAAGATTTTACTTTTCACCAGGGATATTTTAATTTTATTTTTATACGTGTTTTAATTTTCAACAAATTGACTTAAAATTATACTGTTTTCATTTTCCAAATGAGGTACTTTTGGTTTTTATTAATGTGTGAAAGAAAAGTATTATTTTATCTTATAAGATAGGAACAATATTTTCATCATTCTTGGACACACATTGTTTTAAAGATTCAATGATATATTACAATGGTTAATTTCAAATAAATTATTTTTCACAATTTTTTGTTGGATTTTAGTTTTTAAAAGGTGATTTTAAGAATTAAAAGGATGTTTTCCTAAGAAATAATCAAAGTGATATTTCAAAATCATTTTATATATCAGAATTCATCCATTAATGTTACTTATGTTTTACTGGGGATATGATTTAATGATACCATACTTATTTTTTCTCTGTATTATTTATGTTTATGGTAAAATTTTATTATTAAACCCATTCCTTTTACATGAGTTATACTATAATAAAATATGAAAGGATTAATATAACTGTTACTTTTCTATGGGTTATGCTATGATGAATTGTTTATTAAACCATTTTCTCGTCAGGGGTTATGTAATGATGGATGTTTTGTGATATTATGGCACAAATATGTATTTTATTCATTATTATAATGGTGTTTAAGTTATAAAATAAGGATGGGGGTTATATCATAACCATGTTATATGGTTACATTATAACCATGAATGGTTAGTTATGTTGTAAATCATGAAAGGTGGGACCTATATCCCCATCAAATAAATTGGGTATTGATGGATATCTCATGAAATAAAGAGGGTCTTAATGGGGAGTGAACCCATTTTTAAATAGACTTTGTCAACATTGATAGTATTATGAGTTAACTGTGACTATTTTTATGTTTTATGGAGTGAATACATTCCAATATGATCATTTTGGAAATATTCCATGAGTACAAAGAAGATGGTTTTTTATTATTACATGTATGCCACAAATCTATGTGTTATAGCAATGTTATGATCTCATGGATCATGATTTTTGAATTTATTATTATTTATAACATATGAACTACAAATATTTTTTTCCATAACCCGTGTTTATGATTCTATGATATGTAGGGATGTTCTTAAAATGTTATTTTCTTGCTCTCATACCAATATGCTCATGCTATGTTTATATATCCCTTGTTTACCCTTATGAAACATCTAATCTCACCCTTTCTTATTTTTCTTTTCCCTAGGTTATGAAGACAGATATTAGGTATGATATGTCTAAGATAGGTGATAGTTAAAAATAACTTATTAGGACCTGATGTAGTTCAAATATGAACTTTTCGTTTATGTACCCATGATTCTAAATGAAGCAGGCCTATATGATTTTATCATGGATTTTTCTGTTACGTAATGAATACTCATATATTAATAAGTAATATATATTTATGAGAAATTTGGGTCTTTAAAAATAAATATATTTTCATTAACCTATGATTCATCTCTAATATATCTATCTACCACTCGAAGATGGGATTCCTCCATAACCTCATTAACCAGGAATTGAACACTAAAGGGTGTGAATTTATTGATGGGGGAAACCATATCAGGAGGAACATACTCATGATAAATCCTCCTGGAAACCTTATAGGGTGATTATAGGATAAAAGTTTACTCATACATTCTATGAGAATGGATTATTTCTTTGGGATGATCCCATATAAAGAGTTAAACTATATAGAATTCAGGATTATAAAAGGAGGATGCCCTTTCATGGAACTGACCAATGTGATAGCTACACTCATAGTCTCAAGTTGTATAGATACTATCAAAACATCATTTTTCATAAATACCCATGTACATGGATCTAGAGGAGGTGTTATGGGAGGGGAATTCACCTCCCTATTTGTGGGAATGGGGTCCTGAAGAGGTTGTGGTATAATAACATCTCCAACCACCACAACATGTGGATTATCATTTTGAGTGGAAAAAATACTAGTTTAAGGGGAATATTGTATTAAGTACCAATAGAAATGAGAATCTAATGGTGGTATAATACTGTATGTTGAAGGATCTTGGATCTAAATAGAATTCTTAGGTATAAGCTGTGAGGGTCCTGGAACTAAAAGGAGTGTTGAAGTATCCTAGATAACCCATCTTCACTTTTTTATTTCAGATAAATAGACTCATCATTCCCTATAAGATTTAATTAATCTCAAGATCAAAGTATTCAATGCTCAGTTTAAATGTGTCTAATAAATTTTCATTATTATAAGAACAAATGGAATCATTCATATTGAACTTATGTAGATGTTATATCCTCCATTTTAGTAATAAGTACATCTTCCACACTCATGGTCAATAAATAAACTCCATACAAGACTCCAACATAGTACCTAAATCTATGATTATAAGTTCCACAATCCATTATTAGTATTTTTCGACCAAAGAATAAATGTCTCATAGAATCATTTCATTCCTATAAAACTATTATAATTTGAGAATATAAATCCAAACATGTGAATAAATTTTCTAACATTAAAGGGATCGATGTTTTATCCCATTCTTGAATTTGGTGGATACATCATTTTAATTATATAGATCCCAATCTACATGTTATACTATTACCATCATCTAAAGAAAAAACAATGTGGTAATATACCCTACCCATTATAGTCATCTTCCAGTTAGTAAACCCCTTGATATCCATGACCAGTTTGGATATATCATTGAATTTCCAAATATTATCCCCTTTTTAGTTAACAACGCTCTCAATTATTGAAAACATTCAAAGGTTGATCCTCTATGAAATTTCATCTTGATTCACAAAAACATGATTCACATGATACATTATAATCATTGTTTTCTAAGAGGAGTTAGAAGGATCATATAATGGTAAAAAAATTATTGATATTGAAACATATGGGAATTTTCTCATCAAATCATCCACCCCTAAGACAACAACTTCATTATCAAGGTTATGTTTTTTGGTGGAATAATTTTGAAAAATATCAATGCGATTCAAAATTATTGTATAATCTATAATTTTAGATGAATTAATGAACTTTGGAGAATTAAAAACCATGTCTTGCACAGAATCGTCAGAGGAACCTGCTTCATTTCCTTGCTCAATATTTAAAGCCGTAGTCTATTAAAAAAAGACTAATCACCATGGAAGATATAACTATTGTTAATGTTTGATGTATATTTTAGTTGTTTAAAATAAATAGACTGGAAGGAGTGGTTCCAAATGATATTTATTTCTTTCAAGTGGTGGAAACGATATAGTTTTCCTTCACCATTCCAGAAGGAGGTTTCTAAAATGGGATTCTTCGGAAGAATATTCTTCTCACAATCTAAAATTGATGTGATATTATTTCTAAAGTTCATATAGGGCATCTAAATTACAGAATATTTTCATTTTTTATATTGGAAGGGTTCAGACTTACCATAATCTGTTTTCATATAGGAAATTTCTATCGATGATCATTAATGGGAATAATGAGAAGAATAAACTCCCATAATTCTCATAGGATGGTGCAATCAGATTAATGGATAACACATTCTATAAATAGAAGGATGGGTCATTGTTTTTTATGTAATGAATGTAATTTAATTACTTATATATATTAATCCATGTGACTCATCAATTCCAAATGTTGTAAACCATTATTCCAGAGAAATGAATAATTTCAATGCTTCTCCTGTGGTAAACTGAATTTCAGTACGAACCACATAAATCCAAAGTGTTAATTATTTATTAAATTTATTATCATTTCATTAAGGTTTTGTATATGTTTTATTTAATATGGTTGATATTTTTTAACATAGTTCTATAATATTTATGAACATTGGTTCCACCATGTTCCAAAACATTAAACATGGAGAGTTCCTCTTGGGATCGAATTCCACTCGGTGATTTCAAATTAACTTTTTCAAATTTTTTTGGAAGGAAAATGTGGATATATTCTCTACCTACGGTGTCAAATAGTTTAGTTCATACGAGGATATGCAGTATTATCTTTAGCACAAGTAACATTCTCTAGCTCAGATATTTTTTAAATTTTAGTGGGATTCATTTTTTCTAGAAGTATGGCATCAGAAGAATGAATGATCCAAAACAACAAATTTTATGGAACATATATTAATTTAAAAAAAATATTGATTTAATATTATCTCATTTAGAAATATTTGTATTTTCTTTTTAAGGGTGTTAAACCTAATTGAAGGGATAAATATGAATGGGAAAAACTAGATCAGAAGGCACTTGGAGTGATATGAATGTATTTTGTCCAGAATGAATCTTAGAACATTAGGAAGAAACATAACACCATTATAACACCCCAGAATTTTATTTTAAAATAATTAAATTCTTGATAGATTGATTAACATGAAACATAGATCATTATGCAAATAGTAATGTATTATAAAAATATTAGTTTTGAATATGAAAATTATAACATATCCATTGAATTGATATGTAAAAATATGAGTAAAATACTTGTGAAATAAATTTATAATTCTAATAGTCATTAAAAATTTAGTAATTATTTATTATTAAATAATCACTCATTTTATAGTGAATTCATTTAATGATTTAAAAATAATTTTTCTTCCAAAATGATTTTATTGCATTTTATTCAGGGAAATTAAAAACAAATTCAAGAACATTAAAAAAAATTATTTTATAAAATGAACACAATTTTTGAATTAATCATACAAAAAATAACATAGGGTGAAATTTTTGGATTTTTTTTAAATTTTTGATTTTTCATTAAGAAGTGAAAAATTACAACTTTTGAAAAACTCCTGTTTCTAATCCTAAAATCATGATAATTATAAGTCCCATTATATATATTATTTTGTATTAATATGAAATATAGTGCATAATATTTAAAATAACTTAATTGAATCTATTTTAATCATAAATTTTAAGGATTTTGATATAAGTTAATTTTCATGCTTCAAAAAGTAGTTATTATAAAAACTATTTTGGTTGTGTTTTATGATTTATATTTTAATTTATTTCTTCCACTTATAGAAGTTGAATCATTAAAAATGGATAAAATATTTTGAATCAGTATTTTCATGTTTTTTAAATAGGTCACTTTTATTTTTAATCATTATAAATAGTAATTGTGGTAAATATTTTCCACATTGTTAAGGGTACAGTGGGGAAAATAATGTTAAAACCATGACATAACGTCTCAAAATAAAACCAAAATTTTCCCTTATTTCATTTTATTGAATAATATAGACTATATATATCTAAAATTTTAATATATGAAATTTATGTACCATTTTACTTTGATAATGATATTTTTATTATTTTATTTAATGAAAATTCCAAAATTTCACTCTCTTGAATTTAATGTCTCAAATTTGTTTCCATAAAGATTAAATAAGATTTATTTATTTATAAATGATTATCTAAAATAATCATAAATTTTTTTATCATGGTTATTTATTTATTATTTTTTGGGTTTGAAACCTTTAATGCTTATGCCATGATAATAAAATATTTATTCAATTAATAGAAAAATAAAATAAATGCATTTTGAAATTTTAAAAGTAAGAAAATTTTAGTGAATTATTTTTCTACATAAATTTTTAGATAAATATATCATGGTATGGATTTCAAAAAGTTTAATATTTTAATTAAAAAAAATATCTTGATTAATTTTATGTAAAAGTAAATGAATAGTGTGGAAAATGACATTAGTGATATTTTATGAAAAATAATATTTTATTAAATTATTTAAAAGGCATAAAAATATTAAAAGAGGGAAAATAGTAGTTTAAATGGTCAAATATGTCATCCTTTTAAATTTAATATCTAATTTTTTAGTTATAATTAAAATTATTTTCCTTTAATATTTTAAAACTCATTATCATAGTTATGATTTAAAACAGTTAACGAAGGGGTTATACCGAATGATAAGGCTCAAAATGACACAAGAACCAATATAAATTTTATTGGACAATTAAATTTGGATATTATAATATTTTTATTCAATTATGAATCTTTTTGGAATCATTTTTCTTGATAATTACTTAATTATATTTCAATCTTTTTATAATTCCAAAAGTGTCCTTCCCCTCCCTTATAAAAGGAATAAACTTTATATCTTTATTTCCACCACTTTGAGACATCTACATCGACAAAACCATTCTAATTTATACTAAAAATATTTTAATACATGAATTCGTGATGTTTTTATTATTCAAATACCATTCTAATAGTCCGTAATAATGGTTCTAAAGGAGTCCAACTGAAGGTGAGAAAATAATCTAGCCTAACCTCTATGAGTTTATTTCTTCATATACCTCATCTAATTCTATGGTATTCATAAAAAAAATAACATATTTAGTATAATTAATATAATAAAATTTCATTATTGTTATTAAACCTCCAATATATACTACATATTCCATCAAATGTGAATTTAAAGTACATCTCATGTTTGTGTGTGGATTACCACATCCATGTACCGATACAATTCATTTTTCCTCACCATATTTAATGGATGGGTGTTATGATGATTTTATTATTTAAACATTACAATTAATATATTATTATGAATTTGGAATTATAATATAATATCTACCTTCTTACCTTCCAATCCATTGGAAAACGAGATTGTTTTGTTTTGTATATATGTGCACTACAACCACCATAAAGGGATGTGATTCATTTTCCATTTATAGTTTACATGGATAGAACTAAGGATAAATATGAATATATATGATATATATGATATAATAATTCTTTATTTAATGTTAATTATTATTTACCTTACTTTCTCTTCATCTGTAGAAGAGTGAAAAAAAGTTCATGCGTATATATGGCCTACCATCCCTAGGAAAGGTGTAATTCATTTTTCTATGTCAACATTTTATGGTTGAATATAAATATATATAATTAATATATGTGATATTTATATATCATGACTAAAATTATAGATATGATGGTATCATCATCAATGTTTTTGTATTGGATCTCATGATCCAAAATTCTCATTAAAAACAAAATAGTCAAAACTCAGAAACAATGATTTTAATAAGGAATTGATAATAAATGGGGGTTGAGAAGTTGTAAGTGGGTGAAATATCATATTATATTAATATAAATTAATATGTTATAAAGCTATAATAAATTAAATTTAATATGTATAATTTTATAGAAAACATAAAGCAAGGAAAATAGTAGGCAAGGGTTTATCATCTCAAATTATATTATTTCGGATATATGTTATGTAATGCACCTATGTTACTTTATGAGGGTTATATACAGAACTTATTAAATATAATACAACAAGTCTTCATATTAATATGATATTTAAATTTTCATTTGAAGTTATTCCTTAATGGGGTATACGATTCCGAATTTACTATAGTAGTAAGGGATTTTCATCTCACTTTTACTTCTTTGAGACACTTTTCATATTCACAACTTGTTTGTTTTATATAGGGAATATAATTCCCATGATTTTGTTATATGACACATCTAATTAAAATTATGGTGATATATATATATTCATCTAATGTTATCACTATCATAAGTATTTTATTTTAATGTTACTAAAGTGGTAAGGGATTTATGTTTCAATCTCATTATTAATAGGGATTATTTATGATTAGTTTTTCGATGATGAAATTTCAAAATATGTATCTCAGTAATTCTAATGAATTTTTTTCTCCACTTTTTATTTCTTGAGATTACATTTTTTTTTAATTTTCCTCTTGTAAGGTACCCAATTAACAAAAATAATGTTTTTAATGAAAGCTAACATAATTTATCTCTTTGGTAGAAAATCATTTTCATTCATTGTCTATGGTTTCTGAAATTACATCGATTAATGATATTATTATTCCCCATTTATTCTTTATGTTCATTTTCACCCATGTTTGAATTTTTTTAAATAAATTTTAAAATTAATATTAATTTTGTTTTCTGAATGAGATACTTTGGACCTTTTATCGATATTCTGAAAGGTATCTTTGTGTCAACATACGAGGAATGACAATAATTTCTCACCATCATGACTAGTCAATGATTTGAAGCTTCCTTTATAAGTTTCTAGGTTTTTTTTAAATAAAAAATTTCCAATTATATATTTTAGTTTTAAATATTTTAAAGCGGTGTGTCTAAAATGAAATGGGTGTTTTAATTAATAAATATTCTAATTGATCCTATTTCCAAAGAAGGTGGACGATACCCTTAGACTTTGTGTGGATTATTGGAAGTTGAACCAGTTGGCGGTCAAGAACTAAAATCCCTTTCCGTGGATTGATGATCTCTTCGATCAGCTTCGAGGATCCCGGTTGTTATCGAAGATTGACTTGAGGTCCGGTTACCATCAGTTACGCGTCATACCATTAGATACACCACTTATAACCTTTCAGATTAGGTATGGTCTATAAAAGTATATGGTTATGTCATTAGGTCTCATGAATTCACCTGCAGTTTTCATAGAACTGATGAACCGAGTGTTCCATCCATACTTGGATTATTTTGTGGTAGTATTCATGAAAGATATCTTGGTGTACTCTCACACTCGACATGACCATCCTACTCATATTGGGAACATTTTGAGTACACTGAGAGAGAATCAGTTATATGCTAAGCTATCAAAATGACACTTTTGGATGGACCATATTCACTTCTTGTGTAATCTTATCTCAGAGGCAGGAGTATCTGTAGACCTAGAGAAAGTGAGAGCAGTAGCTTCATGGGAGCAGCCGAAGAACATCTTTGAGGTGAAGAGTTTTTTATGGCTGGATGGATACTAAAAACGTTTTATACAAGACTTTTCATGCTTAGCAGGGCCAGTAATGGGCCTGACTAAGAAGGGTGCAAAATTCATGCGGTCAGTTTCTTGTGAGTCTGCCTTTCAGGAGCTGAAATGAAGGTCTACTTCAGCACCGATAATAGTATTTCCAGACCTGAGTAAGAGCTATAATTTGTATTGTGATTCATTAGGTATCAGGCTAGGAGCTATGCTTATACAGGGGGAAAGAGTCGTTGTGTATGGGTCTCAGGAGTTGTGGCCACATGAGAGGAATTACCCAATGAACGATCTCGATTTGAATGCTATTGTTCATGCTTTATGCTGTTGGAGACATTATCTTCTAGAAGATAATTTTGTTGCTTTCACTAACCAAAAAAGTCTCAAGTATATCTTCACTCAGTGTGACCTAAATTTGATACGACGAAGGTGGGTTGAGTACCTTTAGTCCTTTGACTTCGATCTTTCCTACACACCTGGGAAAGGCAATGCAGTAGCAGATGCATTGAATACGAGGACTCAGATATAGGATGTTCAAGAGGCCATCATGGAGTCACAGCTTAAGGACCTGTTCTCTGAGATGCATTTTGAGGTGCATGATAGACATGGGCATATGTTTCTTTCTTATATAACTATTAACTCTACTCTTCTTGATTGAGTGTGAATGAGGAAACTATCAGATTCTAAAGGCCTAGTCCTATGGGAGAGTGTGTCAAGAGAGGACCCTATTCCTTGATAGACCATATATGAGGATGAGATCTTGGGTCTTCATGGGTGTGTGTGGGTGCAAGTAGAAATACGTGAGGAGCTAATGTGGGACCTTCATTCCTCAGTTTGGGTAGTTCATCTTGGTTTCACCAAGATGTATCATGATATACACCATCAATATCAGAGGATAGGTATGAAGAGATATTTTACTAGTTTCATCACGAGGTGTTCCATCTATCAGCCGGTGAAGACATAGTACCGGCGACCAGTAGTTCTTTTTCAGCAGTTATCCATTCCCGAGTGCAAGTGGAACGATGTCGTGATGGACTTAGTGACATGTTTGTCAAGGTCATCTCAAGGGAATGATGTTGTATGGGTTGTTAGTGACAGACTCATGATGGTTGGTCACTTCATTCCCATCAAGGATACCTTCTGTGTCGATAAGCTAGAAAGGTTGTACATTAGTGAGATTATATGTCTGCATGGGGTTCCACACTCCATTGTTTCAGATAGAGATGTATGTTTCACTTATCGAGTCTGAAAAGGGCTATAGAAGGCTTTGGGAAAACATGTACTTTTTTGTACAGCTTACAACCCCCAAACAGATTGCCAGTTCGGGTGTAAGATTAAGGTGCTTGAGGACAAGCTTCGAGCATGCAATATGGATTTTGGAGGTTCTTGGGGGAATCACATACCACTTGAAGAGATTTTCAACAATAATAGTTTTCAAGCAACTATTCAGATGACACCTTATAAGGATTTTTTATAGTAGTCCATGCAGATCACCCTTATGTTAGATGGAGGTCAGAGAGGCAGCTAAACTGGGACTTCATCTTGTCCCGGATACCACATAACAAATAGAGTTTATTTGGAAGAGGATAGTTATAGCATTGTCTCGACAGAAGTCTTATGCTGATCGAAAGAGGTGACCAATGGAGTTCGAGGTTGGGGATATAGTTTTCATGTCTATCACACCGTGGTTGGGACATAGGAAAATTAGGAGGTAGGGTAATCTTTCACCGAGGTATGTCGGGCTGTTTTAAGTGTTGGAGAGAGTTGGGCCAGTTGCCTATCGGTTGTAGTTACCTCAGAGGTACTGGGAAATGCATGATGTCTTCCACATTTCTCATCTTCAATGTTACTTCTCAGACCCGTCTCATGATTTTCAACCCGAGGAAGTTGATCTAGAGGTGGATGCATATTTTAAGGAGCATCATATCCAAATTGCTGATTGATGTATGAAGGTTCTCTATGGCTAGTTTATTCCTCTGGTATGAGTGCTATGGCGGCATGGGGGACTACAGGATGAGACTTGTGAGAGGGAGGCTGATGTACGATCGTATTGGTCGGATTTGTTCAGGGATTACTATTCTACACCACCTTGCTCAGGAAATTAGAGAATGAATTTCTTTAAGGGGGGAAGTTTGTAAGAACCTGAATCTTCTTCTCCATTATGTTTTCCTTTTTCTGTTGTTTTTTATGAAAAGTGGAGTTTTTTGAGCTTTCATAAGTACACGATGTGTACTTTATAAGTACTCACTATGTACTCGGTTATCACGGGTAGCTGAGTGCTGGTCATGAAACAGCTGTGCAAACTGCCATGTGTGGTAACCTAGAGACTTCCTAATGCGGGGGCCAGAAATGGAAAATACACGCCATATACATTTAAAATATATACCTTGTACTTTATTTTTTTCATTAAACTTACCGGGGTTATGTCTCACAGACAGAAACACCTCTTTCTTGAACTAGTTCGTCAGAGAGCACCTGTACGGTTGTGATTCTTCCACAAGACCCTGATCGAGCATCCATTCTCTCAATTGACCACCATTGATTACGTTGGGATTGCGTCTGTATGCTCATCATTCTTCTAGGGCTTCATTTCTTGATTCCTCCTCTTTCAAGAGTAATCCTCAGTTGAACATTTAGACGTTTTTGTAGATATACAGTGCTCTTGGGCGATTTCAGGCTTGAGGTTCACATATAACGATCCTACAACACCGAGGTAAGTGGTTTGTGCCTTTCTATATAAATTATTTGAGTTATATGTGAAGCATTTCCCAATACCCTTGAACGGGGTATTGTAGGTTTACCGTTTTAGCCCTGTTAATTGCCTACTATGCTTGTATGCTGGAATAGAGGATAATTGACTGTGAATAGGGTAAATTGATATGCTTTGGTAGTTTTTTCCCATGCATGTTTGTTTACGACCATTTGGTTCTACTTAGCCTATTAGGCTGCCTTGTTTTTCACCATGCCTAGTACTGTAGGATGGAGTTTTTGTTTATCTGACATCCTGTTATGTTGTAGACTGTTATCCAAGTAGTTCATGAGTTTTATTTTGGATGTATTGCATTACTGTGGTCTACTAAACTACACAAGGCCTTGATATCCTGAAGTAGTACAACATTGGGAGAATGGACGTAAGGGCTTCTCTAGAGGGTCTGTTTTTACTTTTACGATGAGAGACCATAGGGGGAATTGACATAAATTCTTCTCAGAGTGTCTGTAGTTACTCAACATGGGCCACATGGGGAATGTGACATAAGTGCTTTTACAAAGCACCATTTAGTTACTAATACAAGATTATATGGGGAATTGGTGGTGATTGATTCTTCAAAGAGTCTATACTAAAGTTGAACTAGAGGGGGTTAGACTATGTGATGTTCCTAGAGGGTTGTGTGTGTTGTTTTGGTTGAACTAAAT
This sequence comes from Viscum album, assembly GCA_963277665.1. Taxonomy (NCBI): domain Eukaryota; kingdom Viridiplantae; phylum Streptophyta; class Magnoliopsida; order Santalales; family Viscaceae; genus Viscum; species Viscum album. The sequence goes on from OY728120.1 coordinate 2,092,202,879, forward strand.
GGGTTAGGCTGAGAGTACATCCCATAGTGTTTCCTTCTTTGATTAGCTTCTCACTAGATATGTTGAATTGAATGATTTGAAACTGTTGAATTTTTTACTTCTGAGTACTTCTTTTTGTACTGCTTCTTTTTGATATTTTCATGACATATATATTCACTGACTGTTAGGCATAGATCTTATGGTGGTTTCATATTGGGATTCATCTCACACCCTATTTGGGTCATGTCTTTGGGCCTAAACAGATTATATTTTTGCAGTACTAGATAAGGGAAAGCACCCTTCTACTTCAGGTAATTGACTGATGTGGAGCTGGAGAGCATGAGACCAAGTTGAGGCTTGCGATGATGAAGAGTTTTATCTACTTTCTTCTGTACTTTGGTTTAGTACTGTATTTTAGCATTGAGATATGTTTTCCTGCTTCCCTAGACCCATGTATAATGCATCATATATATGTAGGATCCAGTTGTTTCTTACTATCAGTCTTCCATTGTATACTACTATATGGTGTTATTACTGCTTCTACTATAATATATATATTTTGTTTCCACTGTGTTACTCGGCCAATGAGGGCATAGTATCCCCACATTCACACCTGAGGCCCTCACTGCTAGTTAGTATCCTCTGGAATTCGAGTAATTTTACTTGAGGCCATGTGACCAACCGGGTACAGGGCCCCTCTGGGCAGCTTCTGAAACCCAGACATTATAGATTCTACCACATGATGTCTCCAACCGTGTAGGACCACTCAGCTTGGGGATGAAAAGGTTGAGAAAACCCATTGTCTAACTACTCTAGTCCATAATATATGAAACCCACACATAGGGAAATATACCACTCTGAATCCATGAGATGCCACTCATGTTTATTTATTACATTGCCGACTATTCTCATCATTGTGTATTTATAAATCATTGCTAGGATGGGATTGAGAAACCACCCACTGACCCACCCACCAGGCATGTTGGGTCGATTATCCTGACCACTGCTACCATTAGAAACAATTATGGACCCCTCCGCATCATACTAAAGAAGTAAATCAATCTGAAGTTCCTTAATGGGTAGAGGTGTTACTAATAATTTTAAAGGTCCTCTCTATTATACCAATAATAACATTTGAAGTAATAATTTATGTGACTCTTAGAATCTCACACTTAGGGAAATTCCATAGTGGGACCAAATGTAGAATAGTTCTTACCAACATTAGGCCAATCCCAATATTTCAAAATCTGATATCTCCATGTATTTAGGGGATATTTTTTCTCCTCCATTATTACAGTGCCTGGGTGCAAGAAATTGTTGATTGAGGATTTTTTTCTTGAGGATAAAGTTCATAAAATTCTAAATATCGTTTGTAAATACTTATATATAGTTTATGCATTGTATTTTTTTAAATAATAACAATGAATCTATCCTTATCATAATTATCATATATTCTCTCCCCATATATTTTGGAATTAGGGGAGATATCAAGATTTTTCCACACACTCTCAGATATTGAGAAAAATTCAATCAAGGAACAGTAACCCAATGAAATAATTGAACCAGAAAACATAAAATACTCATCCAATATTGGGATATTGATGAAGCTTTCATCACCACAGTAGGAAGCCTTTTCCACAAAATATTGGGAATCTTTATTTATTTCACTCCCTCCTAGGGATCAACTTTAGAAGATGCATTAATCAGTCCATCATATATATTCCCAACAATTCAACACTTTAGAATTGGATTTTCCCTCTACGTGATATTAAGAAAAAGATGATCACCTCTGGGTAGCACTAGACACTGACCATGTTTCAGTTGAGTTATAGCTATAAGAAAACCTATATTTCCACATCTATAAATTTATTAGTGAAAATAACACAATACATATATATCAGAATCTGTGATATATGATCAATTTACTCTAGGGTACTCACCTGACCTGTCCAAGAAGCTCTTAGAACTAATAGTACTAAAAGTCAACCACATAGGGCTTCTAGTGGCTAAATATTCTAACTATGCTGGGTATCAAATGATATTACAAACCCTTTTCGTTAAAATTATCATAGTAAAACTCATGATTATAGAGGTTACATCTTTATATGTGAAAATTAGAGGTTGGGGTTTTTATACATCTAAAAATCATCCCTCTCCTATACGGAAAGAATATTACCATGGTTGGGCCATCCAAAAATTTCATCAACACATCTCATTTTATCACCACTATGGTGAACTTATTCTATGTTAACACCCCAAAAATCAAGGGCCCTATGTTGGTGAGGAATCAGTTGAAGAAGATGTGTCCTAAGAGGCCCAAAAATGGTAGCTGAACCCTCTTATATGTGTTCATGCTCCTCAAAGAAAATACATGATATAGGGCTCAATATTATTTCATAGATACCAATAGTCAACAACCATATTAAACATAATAGTATTAAATGAATATATTAGGATTTTGGTATTCTAGAAGACATTGAGACTGTAATGACCTGACCCTAGAAGCCTGGAGGCGGTGCATTATTTTAATACATTGGAATGATTATAAGTAATCATGTCCCGAAGGACATGTTAGTTTAGTGGTCTTGGAAAATAGATTACATACATAAACATTACATTAAATTTAAAACATAAAATATAGATTAGATAGTTCTTTGAGAATGAAATTATTCTTTTTATCTTAACCCTACATATCAACCACAATACACTTCATGGAATCCTGGGAAAATAAAACATAAGAAAGAATGTGAGCTCAGATGCTCAGTAAGGGTAAATAATTTTGCGGAAGCTATAAACATTTAAGGAAAGATGTATAATAAAAATAACAGCCTTTTTAAACATAATATTGAAAATAATATGGAAAAAATAAATCAAACATAAATATATAAACATGCACATGGGAATTCTACTAGTCGAATAATCACATGAAATAACTTATTTCATGAGGGAATGCTAATCGCCGGACATAATTACCACATAGTCAAGGCCTTGTGCCAAGACTAAAAATAATTTTTTTTTTCAATGCCTTGTTCCAAGACACTAGATTGTCTCAGGAGACCTACCGATGCATCACAGAGCTATAACAGGCTCCACCCATCACTTACTAAGTCCACTACATTCCTCATATTAAAAAGAACAAACATAACATAAACATTCATATTAAAACTAGTATAGGAAATGTCAACACGTTAACCATAAACCATGAATGGTATAAAAATAGAACATTCACAGTAAAACAAAAAAAACTAATTAAATATAATATTGAAGATTTTATTATAATATATCAACCTCAATCAAGAATAATATCCAGCAAAGGATGCTGACATCGTTGAAAATGATCAGTAAAAATCTTTGAGAGAAATATCCCTTTTTCATGAAATCATTTAAATGTCACATAATTTATAAAGGAATTCATTTAAAATATAGTTCTGAATCAAAGTGACCCATACCATTTTGAGACTTTTTAAATGAATTATCTTTAAAAAAATTAATGTTCATATAAATAAATCATTAAAAACCATTTTGAAAACATGGACATTAATGGGAATGATTTAGAGGAATAAATATTTAAACCATTTAAAATGATGATCTAGTTTAAGATTCCCTTACATATAACCTTAAAATATTCCTTCTGAAAATATTTTTATGAAACTTAAATTTGGATGATAAAGAGGTCCTAGTAGATACGTAAAAACAACCTTGGATAATGAAGATATTGTAAAATTAACCCTTACCTTGCACATTCCTTTGGTCGATGGTAAGTTTAACCTCTTGTATAATGACCATAGTATGTTATTAAATTATAAAAAACCATATTAATATTTACTATATCATACATTATTCATTTATGACATTATACTATCCATTTAATAAGGATTTCCATGTTAAATTAACATTTCGGGTAATAATCGCTTTCTTTATCGTACGTGTTTTACCTTGTTATTATTGATTGCATCACTTATATAATGATTTAAATATGCCTAAAATATAAAAAATTATTTACATATCATATATATATATATATAATATTAATATGTATAATAGAACGTTATATGAAATGGAAGACATTGTTTATGGAGACGATAGATCATACGTAGGTATAAACATTGTTTCCATTTTCATATCTTATTGAAAAGATGTAAGTGAATAAGATATATGTAAGTATATATATATATATATATCTCTCTCTAAAATATAATTATCCTTTCATATATTACATACATATTAATAATATATATTTTTGTAATCATCGTTGAATGGTAAACTTGGAAATGATTCTCATCGTGTCATGGAGACAGTAATCCGTAAGTACGCACGAGCGACAATATCATTATATTGATGGTAAAATCAAATGTAATTGGATGGAATACCAAATATAAAAAAATCATTAAAATGTTATATTTATTATTTGAATCAGTTATACTCATTATTATACCCATCCTAATAATGATGTGTTTGAATAAAAAACTACACCACGGCATGGAGACGGTAAATCGTACGTACACATGTATGGTGACTTTGTCATTTATATGAAGAATAGAATAATTAATATGGTTTTACCATATTTATAATAACATAAAAATTTGTAGGAGATGATTTAGTTATTTTTTTTTGTTTGGAAACAACAAAGAAAGATGATGTGGATGAAGAAAAGAACTTGAAAGAGGGTGGTGAAATTATTACCTCTTCTTCGGGTGTTTCCTTTTGAGTCTATCAAAAGGGATACTTAGGTTGTCTTTATTGTCAAAGTAAGTACTCTAGGTTTATTTGAAGAATTTTTTGAGGATATTTGGACTGGGTTTGGCCGATCCAAATGGCTTTGGAGGTGTTACTTTGAAAGAAGGGGAAGTGCCCTTTTATAAGAGGGGTGAGGGTCACTTTAGGAAAAGATTAAAATATAAATTTATTATACAATCATATTCGGTTTATAATTCCTCCAAATGAATTTATTTTAAGACTTAGGTTATTATAGGTCTAAATAATCTCAATAAATAGGTTTTAGAATAGGTTAGGTTACATTTTAACCTTAACTTTTAGATGAAACTCCTAGTTTAATAGTTTAACTTTTACCGTGTCTTCTTGAATTCTTACACTATATGGTTAATAAACATACTCTAAACATTCAAGTGAACCTAATGTGGTTCATTAATGACATATATAATATTATTTAATCCCTTTGGCATAACTTTATATTTTTAGGAATATTATATCAACCAATAATATAGTATTTGTTTTAGAATTTAATTTATGTCAATTTTGACACTATTTGGTATTTTGTTTTTGTGAAAGTCAGAAAAACCTTATCACTTAGAAAAAATTTATCTAATAAACCCTAAAATGTCATATTAACATAAAAAATTAGTATAATTAATCAAAAGTCTCAATTTTCATTTATTTGGATATTTATAATATTAATTATTTTAATATTTTATTAATAAGGTAATGACGACATCATCATTGTGTCATAAATGAATTAAATTAATTAATGTCAAAAATTATAAATAAAATACCATTATGTAGGAAATATTTTTATCTTTATAATTAATAATTATAGTAAAATTTATATTTTGTGTAACCCTATATTAAAAATGGTTTTGTTATTAAACATTGAATTTAAAACTTTTAACAATTCTTTAAATAAAATAATAATAAATGTTCTAGTCTAATCCAAGTGGACCAAATAGGATCATATTTTATTTATAAGGTTGTTTTTGGTCGAATTACACTTATCCAATAGAATTAGGACATGTTTTTTGGTAATTATAATATCATTTTTAGCCTTAATTACCCTATTACTTTTAACTTTGGTAAATAAAAGCCAAAAGGTATTATTCGCCAAAATTTATTTTCATCTTATTGAAAAAAAATTACATACTGTTGTAAACTTTGCCTCTTATATTTATGAAATTAAACTCATATAAGTGGTGAAATTAAGTTTTATACAAATTTACAAACGCTCCTTGAATGTCGGTAAAAGACGGTAAAAAGTTCAATAAAAATTTATACATCTAATTTTATTATAAAATGACTCTAATGAATTAAATTGAACTCATTTATGTATTTTATATCTATTTTGTCTTAAAATAAATTTTATTAAATTAAATAATTATTTAAATAAAAAAGTCCATTTTAAACAATAACCTAGGGTTTTCACTATTCATCAAAAATTGAATGTTTTCAGAAAAATACCAAAAATTCATCCCAGGATAATTTTGATATTCCAAATTAAAAAATGAATTATATTTTACCAAATTAAAAACATAGAAGTTTCATTAATTAATTTAAAATTAATTCCCATTGTCAAAACCAAAAGCGTGTTTTTAAAAAGTAAAAACTATCAAAATATTGACATGGGTTTATGTTAAATTTAAATGTGAAATTACTTTTAATGACATACATTGTACAAAATTATAAAAATATAATCTAATTATACTTCAAAACCATTTAAATACATAATTTAACACTATAAATTATTTTGATTAAAAGGATATTTTCAATTAACATATAGTATATTCACTATTCATCAAAATATGAAAGTTATTAGAAAAGTACTAAAAACTTATCCAAGAAAAATTTTTATGTCTTGATTCTAATGAAGAATTAAATTTCATTAAATAGTATATAAAAAAGTGTCAAATATTTGTTTTAAAAAGGATTCTCCATTATATATGTGGTAAAATTTCATTTTTTTGAAAAATACTTCTTTTATCCGAAAAATTGAATTTTTCTTTATATTATGTGCAAGAAACAAAAAATATTATTGGTAAAATTTAATAGTATATATATAAATTTCAAAATTCAGTTAATACTATTAATTACTACTTTTTGAACGGCTAGTTTGGTTAGTCATGGTGCGCTCAAACTCGTTGTTGTGTGTGGCTCAAGTTATTGAATTACATTGAAGAGATAACATACTATAAAATATTAGGGTGTTAAATTATCTTCTCCTTCAATAAATTTCTTCCTCAAAATTTGAAATTGTTCTTCAAAAATGTCTAAATAGAAAAATACCTTAGTGGAATACCCACATCAGAAATTGGTTTAATAATATTTAGTCTTAATAAGAGGGAAAGGGAAATGAAAAAGTCACCACCAAATTATGATATCGATTAGGAGAACATTGGTATCAATTAAAGACACATAATTGGAGGAAAAATGTAAATATTTATAGGGAGTGATTGAGGTCATCAATCACAAACAAGTGTCAAATTGAGGGCCTCAAAGCCATCAATCTACGATGATGTAAAATATCACCGGTTCAACAAAGCATAAGGTGTAAGGATAAAACATTTGTGGTTTTAAGATCCCTTCCCTAAATTTTAAGAATTAAATTATTCATAGAATAAGGGGAATATGTATATATATATATATATAAACTTAACAAGTATAGTTTCATACTTCAACTAATTCCTACCACAAACTCATCTTTCACTCCAAAAGATATTAGAATTCAATAATATTATATTTATCCTAATCGTATTGGGTTACAAAAATAAATAATTTAAAATGATTTTTTCAGAATACTTAAAAAAACTACATTATAAAAACCAGTACATCATGTAGGCCAGTGATTGGTGATGCACCCTTATCTCCATTCGGTTGTGGGTTCAAGTCTTGTGGCCTTTCCGGACGCGACAAGTTGTCACCAAACCTCTGGGTTGTCCTTTTTTATGAAAATCCAAAAAATAATATTAGGAAGTTTTTTTAACTTTGAACAATAGTATCCATTGTTTAACAAAATCCATTTGAACCATTAGATTTATCCAAAATTCTTCTGTCCAAACTCACAGTCCAAAATTTATAAGGAAGGTAAAGACAATTAAGATCATTTTTTCCATGTAATAACATGGGAATACCTTCATCATGTATTCTTTTAAAACCTGTTAACAACCTGAATCACCATAAAACCTTACCGATTACATTAATGCTCCCCTATTCCTTATAGAAAACTAGATATACTCCTTATATCCAAAAATGTTGTAAACGCCAACAATGATGGAATATAAAAATCATTAATCAGTTTCAAGGTAGACAAGAATATCAAATATAATTTATCCAAATAAATCATATCTTATTCAAAAATCACTACCTCAATATTAGAATCGTATTATGGGTTATCTTTCCCTCAACCATATATTTTTCAAAAAATATAACCTGCTATTGATTCACTTTTCTAGGTTCCACACAATCTCAAGTACTTAATGAAATAGTACTGCATTACAATCCTTATATACTATATAATTTTAATAACATATACGTCATTAATGCAATAATCAAATCACACAATACTTTAAAAACAATATAAGAACTCTAATCATTCCTATTTATATTTCGTAGTATCATAACTTGATTATTATCTAATTTCATCATTTGGGGTATATTCTGATGATTTGGACATTGATTCCTGTAGTGTCCCAACTCTATGCAAATTAATTATTGTACATTTGGAGCCTTTTTCATACCCTTGCAATCACGTACTTGGTGTCCTTTTTCTCCACACTTATAACAAACTCCCATTCCCTTTAAGCATTTACCAAGGTGATTATTTCCACAGTTATCACATATGGGAAAATAATTCTTTCCCCCCTTCCCTTTATACATCTTCTTCTCTTCCATCCTTTTCTTATCTTGCTTCCCTTCAAAGTCATAGGACTCAGAGAATTCATTACATATCTTATTAACACATGATAATATTTCATCATATGATGCGAATACATTGGAGACTATTTCCATTTTAAATGTTGGCTTAATACCATGAATGATAAAATCCTTGTTAATCATTTGATCATGCATTTTGCTGGAATTATCATTCCTTCTACTAGGTTCCATTTCGAAATAATGGCATACACTAGGTTATTTTATGAATCGTAATTTGTAATTACAAACATGTAAAATACCTAAAGAAAATTGATAAGATTATGCATATAATCTATAATCATAAAAGTTTTTCTTTTAGAATGTATTTAAACTTAAATCATTTATAATGGAATGTAATGAAAATGTGAATTATGATAAGCATATACCCCAGGAGTGTTGTAACCAAGAGTGAGGAAAGACCCATTTTCATGTACCAGGATACCCTGGGTCAAGCCCGAAACTCCTTATCGTAGTTTTCAATCCTAGTTTCATCTATTCCAGAGCCACCTATACCTGCTCTTATCCAGATAGGGATGTATTACTTGGAAAATACACAAAATATCTATATTACCAAAATTCTAGGATGTTCTTCTATACTAATCCTCAAATTCTATCATAGGATAATGTTCTCTAATCAGATTTTTTCTAAATCTAGTTACCAAGGTATGTAAAAAACTTCCTCTGATACCAACTATAAGGCCCCAACCCTAGAAGAATGGTGCTAGTGCATTATTTTAATACATTGGCATGATTACAAGGAATCATGTCTCGAAGGACTGATCAGTTTAGTACTCTTGTAAAGTAGATTACATACATGAATGTTACATTACAATTTCAAACATAAAATATAGCATAGATTGTTCTTTGAGAACACCATCATTCCCTTTAAATTAACCATGTATATCAATCATAATACAGTTATTGGAATCCTAGGAAAATAAAACATAAGAAATGGGGTGATCTCAGATGTTCAATAAGGGTAAATAATTTAGCAGAGGCTATAAATTTTTAAGGCAAGATGTGTAATAAAAATAACAGCCATTTTAAACATAATCTTGAACACAATATGCCAAAAATAAATCAAACATCACCATATAAATATGCACATTGATATTCTACTAGTCGAATACTCACATGTAATAACGAATTTCATAATGAGAGAATGTCTTACGTCAGACATCATTACAACATAGTCAAGGCCTTGTGCTAAGACCAAAAATAAATGTTTTGTCAAGGCCTTTTTCCAAGACACTAGTTTGTCTCATGATACTTACCGATGCATCGAGGAGCTATAGCAGGCTCCACCTATCACTTACTAAGTCCACTTCATTTGTCATTTGAAAAAGTTGAAACATTAAATAAACATTTGTATTAAAACTAGCATACGAAATGTCAATACATTAAATGTAAACCATTAATGGTATAAAAATTGAAAATTCATAGTCAAACATATAATAACTCATTCAATAAAATATGGATGATTTTATTATAATAAATCAACCTCAATCAAGAATAATTTCCAGTAAAGGATGCTGACATAGTTGAAAACGAACAGTAAAATTCATTGAGAGAAATATCCCTTTTTCATGAAAACATTTGAAAGTCACAAAATTTATAAAGGAATTAATTTAAAAGATAGTTTTGAATAAAAGTGTCCCATACCACATTGAATTTTTTGAAATTAATTATGATTTTAAAAACATTCATGTCCATATAAATAAATCCTTAAAAACCATTTTGAAAACATGGACATTAATGAGAATGTTTTAGATGAATAAATATTCAAACAATTTAAAATGATGATCTAGTTAAATAGCCATTTCCAAAAAAACATTAAAATATTACTTTTGAAAATATTTTTATGAAACACGGATTTGGATTATAATGAGGACCCAGTAGATACTCACGTAAAAACAACCTCGGATAATGAAGAGATTCTAGAATTAACCCTTACCTTGCACTTTCCTTTGGTCGAGGTTACATTTAACCTCCTGTATAATGACCATAGTATATTATTAAATTATAAAAAAACCATATTCATATTTATTATATCATATATGATTCATTTATGACTTTTACTAGCCATTTAATAATTATTTCCTTATAAAATTAACATTGCGGGTAATAGTCGCTTTACTTATCATATGTGCCTTAACTTGTTGTTCTTGAACGTATCAAATCGATCATCATTTAAATACATCCTGAATATAAAACATGATTTATATATCATATATATATATATATATAATATAAATATGTATAATAGATAAATATATGAAATGGAACACACAGTTTATGGAGATGGTATGTCGTATGTACGCATAAATGTTGTTTCCATTTTCATATCGTATTGAACAGAAGTAAGTGAATAAGATATATGTAAGTAAATATATATATATATATATATCCTGTATAATTATTATGTAATATATGAAATATTTATTAATAATATATATTTTTATAATAATTATTGAATGGTGAATGTGGAAATGAATTTCATCGCGTCGTGGAGACCGTAATGCGTACGTACGCACGAGAGACAATATCATTATATTGAAGGTGAAATCATATGTAATTGGATGGTATATCATATATAAGTAATAATTAAATTGTTATATTTATTATTTATATCAGTTATACTCAGTATTATACCCATCCAAATAATGAAGTATTTGAATAACAAACTACACCACGACATGGAGACGGTAAGTCGTACATACACACGTATGGTAACTTTGTATTTTATAGGATGGATTGAATAAAGAATAAGTTTGTACCATATTTATAATAACATAATAGTATGTAGGAGGTAATAGGGTTATAATTTGGTTATGGAAATAACAAAGAAAGAGGAAGTGGAAGAATAAAAGAACATGAAAGAGGGTGGTGAAATTATTACCTCTTCTTCGAGTGTTTCCTATTGAGTCGATCAAAAGGGATCCTTAGGTTGGATTTCTGTTCAATGTAAGGACACTATGTTTATTTGAGGGAAGTTAGGAGTATATTTGGGTAGGTTTTGGCCAAGCCAAATGGCCATGGAGGTGTGCTTTTGAGAGAAGGGGAAGTGCCCTTTTATAAGAGGGTGAGTGTCACCTTAGGAAATGATTAAAATATTGATTTATTATACAGTCATATTCGATTTATAATGGCTCCAAATGAATTTATTTAGAGACTTCGGTGGTTATGGGTAGCAATTTTCTCAACCAATAGGTTTTATACAAGTTTAGGTTTCCATTTTAACCTTATCTTTTAGATTTAACTCTTAGTTAAAAAGTTTATCTTTTACCGTGTCAACTGGTAGTCTTACACAATATGGTTAATAAACTTACTCTAAACATCCAAGAGAACCTAAAGTGCTTCATTAATGAAATATATAATATTATTTAATCCCTTTGTTTTAAACATTGATATTTATGAATAATATATCAACCAATAATATAGTATTTTTTAAAAAATTATTTATTTCAATTTTGACACTATTTGTTATTTTTTTTAAAGTCATAACAACCATATCACTTAGAAAAATATATATCCAATAATCCCTAAAATTTCATATTAACCACGAAAATTAGTATAATTCCTCAGAAGTCTCAATTTAAATGTATTTGGATATTTATAATATTAATTATTTTAATATTTCTTTAATAAGGTAATTACTACATCATCATTGTGTCTTAAATAAATTAATTATTTAATGTATTAAAATTATAAATAAAACACCATTATGTTGAAAATAATTTTATCTTCATAATGAATACTTATAGTTGAATTTATATTGTAGGTAACCCTATATTAAAAATGGTTTAGTTATTATAAATTGAGTTTAACACTTTTAACTCTTCTTTAAATAAAATAATAATAAATGTTCTAATTTAATCCAAATGGACCCAATAGGATTTTATTTTATTAATAAGTTTATTTCGGGTCGATTTACAATTATCCAACAGAATTAGGACATGTGTTATGGTAATTATAATACCATTTTTATGCTTAATTACCCTATTTACTTTTAACCGTGGTAAATAAAAGTCAAAAGTTACTATACGCCAAAAATTATTTTAATATTATTGAACCAAATTTTACTTATGGATTTCAACTATGCCTCTATAATTTTTTAAATTCAACTCACAGAAGTAGTAAAATTATTTTTTATGTAAATTTTCAAATGCTCTTTGAAGGCGGGTAAAAGACGGTAAAAAGTTCAATAAAACATTATACATCTAATTTTTTTTTAAATGAATCTAATGAATTAAATTGAACTTATATAGGTATTATATATCTATTTTGACTTAAAATAAATTTAAATAAAATAAATAATTATTTAAATAAAAAGTTGGTTTTAAACAATAACAGAGTGTTTTTCACTATTCATCAAAAATTGATAGTTTTTTGAAAAATACAAAAAATTCACCCTAAGATAATTCTGATATTCTGAATTCAAAAAAGAATTATATTTTATGAAATTTAAAATATATAAGTTTCATTAATTAATTTAAAATTAATTCCGATTTTCTAAACCGAAAAGCGGGTTTTTAAAAAGTAAAAACTATCAAAAGATTAACATGTGTTTATGTGAAATTTAAATGTGAAATTACTTATACTGAATTAAATTGTATTAAATAATAATAATATAATGTAATTATACTTCAAAACCATTCAAATTAAAAATTTAACACTTAAAAAGGTCTTTTTCAATTAAAATATATTATTTTTAATTATACATCAAAATATGAAAGTTATCAGAAAAGTACTAAAAATTAATCCAAAATAAATTTTTATGTCCCGATTATAAAGAATAATTTCATTTCATTAAATTAAATATATATAAAATTGTAAAATATTTTTTAAAAGGATTCTCTATTAAATAGGAGTAAAAATTACATTTTTTTAAAAATACTACATTTATCAGAAAAATTAAAATTTTCCTTATATTATGTCCAAGAAACACAAAATTTGAATGTTAAAATTATATAGGATATATAAAAAATTAAAAATTAAGTTAATATTATTCATAACCACTTTTTGAATGGCTATTTTGGTAAGTCGTGGTGCACTCAAACTCGTTGTTTCATGTAGCGCAATTTATGGAATTACTTTGAAGAGATAACATAATATGAAATCTTGGGGTGTTATAGAGACAATCAATTTGGATTCTTCAATATTAACTTTTTTCTAAGAACTTTAGGTCATTTGATAGGTCAATATTAAGCTCATCTAAGGATACCATCCTAATCGAGAGGATTCTCAAGATAACCCTATCATTCCTCCTATGGAACTCTAATTAATAATGGTCCATGTTTTATAATCCAAGAATAATTTTGGTGGATATAATCCTCTTGGATTCCTTTTGGTATTCATTGGGGCTCTCTATCCAGTGGATTCATATCTCATCTCATAGTTGGATCAACATTTTCTGACCATGTATTGAAATTTTAAAAGTTCTTCTCAGTTGTGGTTTTCAGCTAGGGAATATGTATTAGAGGAGTTTGTAGTTGATATTATGGTTGTGTTTTATTTTGTTTTTAGTAAATAAATTATTTTAAAACTCATGTTATAATTTGAAATTAATTTTAGGTTAAGATTATCATAACATTTTAGAGTGATTGAAGCTGTTTGGGATCAATTGAGGATATTTAGAATACATCTAAAAAAATTTGGAGTTAATTTTTCATTTCTAATGTTCGAATCTACAATTTCTTTTGGAAAAATAATTCATCTTAACAATTTAAGGAGGTTTTCATATAACATTTATCTTTTTGTTGGATTCCAAATGGATTTCATATGATTTTGATATTTTTATATGAATTCCCATTTTTGATATGACTTCTAGATAAATTTGGAAGAACATGATGTTTTTCAAATGACATAACGTTATTTTATTTATTACATCATATTAAACAATAATAAAAAATGATTTTCTATATGTCTTCGTAGGTTATAACAAAAAATTGTAACCTAAAAATTAGAAAAGGTCTAAGTGTTATATGTTTAATGGAATACTCGTATAACATTAGCACTTAGATTATTCTTTTCGGAGTCTGTTGGGTGAAATTTGAGTTTGCTAAGTATAATTTATTCTGAAGAATAAATTAAATAAGGAAATTATTTGCGAAACATTCTTTGTGGATTCAGCATAATATTGAGATCAAAATACATTATCATAAAAGTTGAGATGGGAGAACAAATTGGTGAAGGTGGAGTTTCAGAGTCCCTCAAACTGCAATATAGATGCATTAAACGAGAAGAAGAAGTTGGAAACATCATGGTGTATGTCATGGTTACTATGAGTTGATTATAACACAATTTCATGGTTTAATTTTAGTGGGACTTGTAGTCATTATGGAAGATTTTAGAACTTTAAGGGGTTTACGTAATCAAATGGGAATCAAATAATCACCACGTTGTAGTTTTGAGTGTTTTGTGTGTAAATTCCATATGTGACAAAAGGATTTCACCTCCATGTAATAGGTTGTTCCATTTTATGTTTTTATTCATATATATTTGGATGAAGTATTTAAATTTAGTTCCCATCTCGGGTTATAAAATTTGAAATTTTTGAAGTTTTAATGAAAAAGGATTGTGAATAATAATGGATGAAATTTAATGTCAAATATTAGATGGATATTAAAGGTGAATATTTAAAAACAAAATATTTCAAGGAAGATAGAAAATATTTCTGTAGTAGTTGACCTGAGTTATGGAGAATGTTGAATTTCATGGTATTTCTAAAACGAATTTATGGAAAAAATATTCAACAATATTTTGTGAATATTTACAAGATAAAAAGGATCAAGTAGAAATGTATCAAGAATTTATGAAAGGAATTTATATTTTAGATGATGATACAACTTTTTTGTTTAATGGATTGAGAGATAAGAAGATGGAAAAAGAAGAAGAAATCCATTCTCACTATTTTGAAAGATATTGAAGAAGAAAAATTGAAGACTTGTTATGGTGAAAGATGATTGGAAATAAGAAACACAATAACAACATATATATTTTTTATTATTTTGAGGTATTTTATATATTTTTTCAAAAAATATATGAATAATTATTACTATAGGGGATGAAGAAAAACCCTAAGGGGACTATGGTGTATCATAATTAAATGGTTGCCACATATTTCTGTAATCTACATTATTGTTTCTATTGAGCTATGTGATCTTTGGTATTTCCAAATCATATCTAGGATTTTATACACATATTTATTAGTGAAACATATATATTTTATTTTGTACTAATTATGTGTTCATTTTTATGTGTTTTAATAATGAATCCAATTACTATGACTAGTAATGAATTTTTTTAAAGTAGAAAATGAATAGTTTTTAAAATCACTAATTCACTTCCATGGGATTTCAATAATAAGTTTATAGAAAGTGGATTACCATGTTTGATGGAGTGGAATATTCCATTTTGAAGGATTGAATATTTATTTATCCCTTATCAGTGAGTCTAAATTTATTGAGGCTAAAAATTAAGGATTTACTCATCATATAGAAGGTTATACCTTTTAGTTTTATCATTGTTTCGCACGGACTCCGAGGATGACCTCCTGGACGGGAGATTCAAACGTTCCGATTGGTTTCTAACGGGTTTGTTCGTAGAACCAGAAACATCCAATGATTCCACATCCGTTTGGACCTACTTTCCAAAGGTAGGCGCTCATTAGCTTGTGGACTAATGAGGCTTAGGAATTTGCATTGGTTGAGAGGATGGGAGGTCGGACTCATCACACCTTTTTGAGGGGAATTATTGTCTACTCCGGGACTCTCTTTATAGATTTAAGTTATGTTCGTGAATCCTTATTACAATACCAAGTATAAAATGAGCTTTCCTTTAGTTTTAACAATCAATGATTAAATATGCAAGAAATTTAGAGAATCTTTTATATGTATTTGAGGTTCTTCATCAATAGAGAATCATCTATATCTGTTTAGAGATTCCTGGTCAATAGTATCCTTCAAAACATTTATATAAACGTCTCTTGGTCATTATGATGACCAGGCTGGTTTTAAAGCCACTCAGTGGGGCACTTGAAGTTTATCGTCATTCAGAAGGACAGAGATTATTTCAAAGTTGGGATCGAACCCATAAATGGGCTACCTACATATCCTTTGTTTTGGAAAAGGAATCAGAACCCACGTAGTTCGAGTAATGGAGTATGATGTTTATGATTGATGGCTCAAAGAAGAATGTCATAATTACTTTTACACTCTAAGCTCACGTGAGTCATGCTCGGTGTGAGAAACAAGAGGTATTGGTAAAAAGTAGACAATTGTGCCATGAAAGATGCAATCATAAGAATTTTTTTGGGGCTTATGCATGTATGACTGCCCAAATAGATGAAGGTTTAGGATTTACTTTTAGGGAGAAAATCCATGAACAGGGTCCATAAAGTTATATGTGCTTCATGGAGATTTGAATACTCTAATCTTGGGGCTTACTCCTAAGGAGGATGCCCAAGTTAGGAGGGGACTTATGATTGGGTTTTACACCAGAAAAGGAAACCCAAATCAAGGGTAAATTAGGACTGGTTAAGAGAAATTTAAGGGAGCTTGGGGTTTACTCCTGAAAAGGAAGCCCATGTTTATGACTGATTCTTATTCCTGAAAAGGAGACCCAGGTTAGGGATTATG
Source organism: Viscum album (assembly GCA_963277665.1). NCBI lineage: Eukaryota > Viridiplantae > Streptophyta > Magnoliopsida > Santalales > Viscaceae > Viscum > Viscum album. The sequence goes on from OY728120.1 coordinate 2,092,220,134, forward strand.
GTTTGGGGCTTACTCCTGAGGAGGATGCCCAAAATTAGAGGACTTGATTGGGGCTTACTCCTGAAAAAGGATGCCCATGTTTGGGAACATTATGAATTTGGGGCTTACTCCTGAGGAGGATGCCCAGATTAAAGGTTTTATAACTGGGGATTATTCCTGAAAAGGAGACCCAGGTTAGGATTCTCTCATCTTAAAGGATGAGGTTTAATGAATGAACTCTCCGTATTTTAGTGACATAAGGATATTTAAATCACTAGACTTTGAGAGAGATTCCACAGAATTCCTTTCAGATAAGAAAGTCAAATCAAGAAATCATGCCAAAAATGGCTTTGAAGAGTGTCTTGAAGACTGAATATTGAAAAGGAAAGGTGTGATGGCTTAAGAGGGGTAAAAATGGGCAAGATGGGCACCCAAAAAGATAGGGGCGCGCAAGTCTTGAAAGGCGTGAAAGTCTTCCGTGGGCGTGCAAGTATTGGTCGCGCAGGTATACCTGCGCGGCACATGGTGTACTTGCGCGATTTTCAACCAGCATTGAAATACTTGAGCGACTCTTTTTAAAACCCTTTAGAATTTTCTTGAGGTTCTTCCAGAAAAGGGACGCGCATGTTATATTGAAGGAAATAAGTCGGCGCACAAGTGTTTGATAAGTTTCAACACTTAGGCCTTCCTTCTTCTCTTTAGATCTTCCGTTCTAGGTAAGAAATTACCTTAGAAGTGTTCCGGAATCTTTGAGAAGAGACTTGGGCGTCGGGAGCTTCAATCCGAGTTTCTGGAAAAAGATCCTCTCGAATGGGGGGCCCACAGGGTCTATTTATAGGCAAAAGAAGACCCCGGGCGGTTACCACTTAGGTCGCGCAAGTCACCTGCGCGACCAAGGTAGCTGCGCAAGTACACTTGCACGCCAGTTAGATAACTTGCGCGGTGAGGTTGCTGTTGATCCTTTCTTCCTTCCTTTGTTGATTTTTGATGTTTTCTTCAAAGGCTGAATCACTTTGAGCTCAGATATTCCCTTTTCCGGTCTTTAGATTCTGTGACGAAAGGAGCGTCAACAAAAGTCCCCCCTTAGAGTTGGATCCGGAGAGAAATGAGGATTTTACTCTGAGGAAATCGAATCCATTCAAAGGAAAAGGGGGGAGCGCAAGTCTTTTAGTGCGCAGAGGGCGGCGCGCAAGTCTGCGTCGCGCATGCCTTAAGCGCTCTGGGTGCGGCGCGCAGGTAGGCTTCCTGGCCTATAAATACACGGCCTCACCTCCGTACAAGTATCCGGATTTCCGGACTTCATCCCTTCTCGAGCTCTCGCTGCGCAGGTCACCTAAGCCGCGCAAGTCTCTTTTCCACTGTTCCCTCGCTGTCGCGCTCCTGTAAAGGTATTTGTACTTGGGCGGTTTATACTTGCGCGTCAAAAACTAGCGCGGCACACGAAATACTTGTGCGTCCTTGTTTAGACTTGCGCGACTTAATTCCTTTAGCCATTTTTTTCGAATTCTTTCACAAATTTTATGAAAAATAAACCCATTTAAGAGTTAAATTTGTTCAACTTTTGTGCAGATTCAATGGCTCCTAAGGGAATTGGAACGGCTGATTAACTGGCTAGCAAGCGGATTGATGACATGATGAACATTATTGGCCATGATTACTATGATATATGTGACAGCACTTTCCCAGATTTGGATAAGTACTTGAAGAAATATCATCTTAATTTCCCACAGAGCATCTACCTGTCTCTGTGTGTTCATGGTCATCTACAAGGAGTCAATGTTCCAAATGCAAACAATTATACACCTGTGATGCAGCTGCACTGCTACTTCTCTATTTCGGTTATGTTGTGCATTACGAGTAACAACAATGGTGTGAACTTTCAAATTCTTCCTCCGTGTCATTCCCTTGCAGATATGAAAATGGCAAACCCATGGGCTGAAATGTTTTCTACTAATGGTTGGTGGAGAGAGGACAAACATGATATTAGAGCAATATCTGAAAAGAGTACTCTCTCCAAATGGCTCTTTACTTCCAATGCTCCATTCTCAAATCCATGTATCCATCTTCCAAGTCTCTTGGACAGAAACAGAGTCACTGTTTGATCAGCAGAAAATTTTCTCAAACCGCACTTAAGAACATCCTTTTACAATTGTTCCAAGAAGAGCTGGTATCACTGCATCTCTTATTGTATCCAGTTGAATGAATTAATTCCAGGTGGTTACTGATGAAGCTCGGGATGCCGTAAAATCAAATGAAGTGTTATGTTGAAGGCCTCTTGTAATTCTCGAAAAAGAGAAGAGACTCCAGTCTGTGGATGTCCTTCTAACTCTTCTGTATCAATGAAAAAACACTTTCATCTTCAATCATTTGTACCTGCATTCTTTCATTACCTGCTTCAAATTTACTTAATCCAATGGGCCTAGTAAGCATAGTTTGATTTTTACTAGGATTATTACAAATAATTCTACAAACTTTGATCCTTTTAATTGCTCAATATTACCTAAATCATACAAAAAATGTATATTTAGTGAGCTGGAACTTGACTTTTATTCAGAGTTCCTTTGTCTTTTGTGTGGGCAGTTTAAAGTCATGCACGCCGGACATAAAGGGGCTAATGTTTAAGGTCGAAATAACTTTGACCGAAATGGATTAAAATGGATTCAATTCCTTGACAATTTATCTGAAAACATATTACCATACTCATGTATGAGGGAAAAAAATGTAAACTATGGCTTAAGAATATTTGAATCTGAGGAATGATATGAAAAAGACATAAAAGGCATTAGAAGAAGTAGTTTCCAAGAATGAAGTTACTATTATTTAACCAAAACCCGTTAGGGGGTTGAAATATGCAAGGCCACCTCTGGGCATTGGCTGCATGGTCAATTAAATAGCATCTTTTGGCTGACAAGTCTATTATGTGGACTGTTTATGCAAGGCCACCTATGGGCACGTGCTGCATAGTCAGGCAAAAGAACTCCCAGAAATTTACTTTCCTAGTGCTAAAAGCCAGTGAAAGTTTATGGAGATTCAAATTTTCTAAAGTATAGAGTTTGTTGTATGGAAAGAGGTACTTGAATATGGAGAAGATATTTCCGAACAAGAATATCGAAGAACTGGATGAATATCACTCCTACGAAGGTCTGACCCAAACGTAGGGAAGAAGAATAAACCATAGACTTGAATACTTTCAGATCATGAAAAAGGATATGGGACAAATATGTTAAGGATGGCTATTCTTTGCGGATCCCTACATACTGTCGTTTAAGACAAATAAGGACAAAAGAGGCATTCTTCCCAAGAATGAAGTTACTATTATTTAACAAAACCCATTAGGGGGTTGAAATATGTAGGGAAACCTATGATCATTGGATGCATGGTCAAATTAATAGCATCTTTTGGCTGACAAGTCTGTTATGTGGACTGTTTATGCAAGGCCACCTATGGGCACGTGCTGCATAGTCAGGCAAAAGAATTCTAAGAAGATTGACATTTTTGTGACTAGAAGTCATGAAAAAGGTTATGAAGATATGAAAATATTTAAGGTTAGGATTATAATACATAAAGATGGGTATTGTCCAATGTATATAGAGATACATAGGTCAATGAAAACCACAATCATGTTGTGGCTGGGTCCTGAATTGAAATTTTGGACTTCACTACGTATCTCATAAGAATAAGAATCAAGCCATACGTAGTTCTTGAAATGGAGTTTAACGTCGTGCAGGACGAAAGTATGAGTGATCTTAGTTTAGGGTCATAGAATTAGGACCATAATAATGAATACACAGTGTGTGTTTTCATGAGGACTTTTCAGCCAAGGGACTGAAAGTGAAATTTGGGGTTAGGCCCAAAAGACTTGGGACTGGATTCGAGGGACACTCAAATGTTCCTACGTATCCCATAAGGATGGGAATCAAGTCCACGTAGTTCTAGAACTACCCTTTGTACAAATTTGGTTCGTACATGTGAAGGGTGAAAGGGGACTTTAGTGCAATGATGGTTTAACCTAAGATAAAAAGTTTAGGCATTACCATGTATGCATGTAGTCTTTTGAAAATGAAAACCACAATTGAAAAATCAATGTCAATAATAGTTCTCTCTCAAATGAGTAAATCAAAGAATATTGTAGTTTATTGTCGTACCGGACAAAAGTGTTGTATAGTTTAACGTCATATAACAAGGACGAAAGTAAATCAATGTAAAAAATATTGATTCTAGGGGTGGTTTCATGAATCAACATCATATGAGATGGTGGTGAACCGATGTGAAGAGATTATTTTTGGGCTTGAACCCTGGGAGGTTGCCTACATACCCATCCTGGAGGGCAAGGATCAAAGTCCGTGTAGTTCAATTAAAGAATGAATTAATGATCAAGTTGTTCTTGGGGAAAATGATCTAATAAAAAATGTTGTTGGGACTTACACATGGTTAGTGGCCCAAAGGGAGTATTATGGTTGATATTTTCTCCAAGCTCACGTGAGTCATACTCAGTGTGAGAAATAAGAGGTAAAAACAACCTTAACGATGCACAGTTTAATGTCACGTAGGACATAAAAAAGGGACTATGCAGTTTAAAGTCTTGCAGTTTGGACTATTGGTGCTGCACAGTTTAATGTCATGTAGCAGGGACAAAATAATAGTTTAATGTCATGTAGGACATATTAAGGACTTTCTGTACAGTTTAGCATCATATAGTTAGGACGATGGGGATAATACAGTTTAACGTCATATTGGACGAAAGTGCGAATAGTTTAAGGTCATATTCATGGACCGTGGATGGTGCGGTTTAATGTCATGTTGGACCTTTGATGATTATATAGTTTAACGTCTTTTCGAACATGAGGTACTTTTATACAGTTTAGCGTCATGTAGTTTAGGACGTCACAGTTTAACGTCTTGCTGGACATATTTGCAAATAGTTTATGGTCATATACATGGACCAGGGATGATGCAGTTTAAGGTCATGCTGGACGGTTCATGGAACTTTTTCACAGTTTAATGTCATGTGGGACGAAGTTGCAGTTTAAAGTCATACTGGACCATTGCTGTATAGTTTTAATGTCATATAGCAAGGACGAACTGGTGCTGTACAGTTTAAAGTCATGTAGCTAGGACTAAGGTGGACCAATATGAGGATATCAGTTCTGGGGACTTTTTACAGTTTATCGTCATGATGGACGTTGGAAGTGCCACACAATTTAATTTCTTATTGCTGGGACACAATATAGTTTAATGTCCTCTCGGACAAAATATAGGAACTTCTATACAGTTTAATGTCATGTAGATAGGACGTAATACAGTTTATTGTCATGTAGGACATAATACAGTTTAGTGTCATGTAGGACAAAATATAGTTTAATGTCATCTCGGACATACCATGAACCAATGTGATTGTTTTGGATTTGGGAACAATATTTTTTGTTTATACAAAATAATTCTTCAGAAATCTGGCATTAGTTGGAGTCGTGATGTGTTCTCCATCCATTGAGATTAGAGAATATGCTCCATTAGAGTAGACCTTATGTATTGAATAAGGTCCTTCCCATTTTGGTTCAAGCTTGGGAGGCTTCTTTCCTGGTATCATTGGTGCTCTGAGAACCAATACCAATTCTCCCTGAATGAATGAACGAAGACGAACTTTTTTGTTAAAAGCTCGTGCTATCTGATTCTGATAGATTTCCAAGTGGTGCAAAGTGCACAATCTTTTCTCATCTAACTGTTCCAATTCATTCAACCGCTTTTGGGATTGCTCATCTATTGATAACTGATCACAAATGGCTATTCTGAGTGAGGGCAATTGAACTTCAATTGGCAAGACTGCTTCTGTTCCATATACCAATGAATATAGAGTTGACCGCGTTGCATTGCGAGTGGTAGTCCGATAAGCCCATAAAGCATGAAAGAGTTTATCAGGCCATGACCTCTTATCTTTATCCACCATCTTTTGCAGTATATTTGAAAGAGTCTTGTTGAAGGCCTCTATCTGGCCAATAGCCGCTGCATGATATCGAGATGAATGGTTGGACATAATGTTGTATTCTTGATACAATTTCTTTACCTCAGAAGAACAGAAGTTGGTGCCGTTGTCCGTCAATATGGTATGAGGGACACCAAATCTAGTAATGATGTTAGACTTGATGAATCTAACAATGCATTTAGAACTGAATTCTTTGAGAGGTACTGCCTCTGCCCATTTGGAAAAGAAATCAGTAGCAGTAAGAATGTACTTAAACTGCTTGGCCATAGCTGAAGTGTAAGGTCCCACCACATCCATTCCCCATGTGGAAAATGGCCATGAGTATTTAGCTGTATGAAGAAACTCTGGAGGTTTATGAATGAAGTTGGCATATACTTGGCATGAATGACACTTCTTTTTGAAATTAACAAAATCTTGTATCATTGAAGGCCAAAAGTATCCAAGCCTTCGAATTTGATCAGATAGTCTATGTCCAGACTGGTGGGCACCACAGACTCCTGCATGCACTTCTTTTATGATAGCCATTGTATCTTCACCATCAATACATATGAAGAGAACTCCATCAAAACCACATTTGTAGAGAATTTTCTCGATGTGGTTTGGGCTATCATAAAGAGTAAAATTGACCACACGTCGCCGAATTTGTTCTTTCTCGGCTCTATCAGGTGGAAGTGTTCCATTTTGAAGGTATTCCCTGATAGGTGACATCCATCCTGTAGTATGACCATACGGTTCAGGAATGGGACTAATTTCATTAATTTCCTATGTTCTGACTTGAACATAAGGTGAAATTGCACGACGGTGGGCAATACAGATGGTTGTTTCGTCCCGAGTTGGATCTGCTAAAGCTGTGGCTATATTAGCTAGTGCATCAGCTTGAGCATTTTGTGATCTGGGACATAAGAAAATGTCGGTTCTGAAGGGAATTCCGACATTAACTCTCTGACGTAATCATACAAAGGGACTAATTCTTTTTTTCTGATGGCATAATCCCCATTGACTTGTTTGATTACCAGGTCTGAATCACCTTTCACCTTTAAGTGATTCACTTGTGCTTGAAGCGCTAACTCCAAGCCTGTAATGAGAGCTTGGTATTCAGCTTCATTATTGGTACCGCCTTCCCACAACAAAAAGGAATAAGGTAACACTGCCTTATCTGGAGAAATGAGCACAATTCCTAAACTAACTTTGTTGAATTTAGTATTTTCCATTTTCTTCCCTGTTGGACTTCTAGAAGCACCATAAAAATACATTTCTCATGTTTGAGGACTCTCTTGAATAGAGAAAACTTCCTCATCAGGGAGTTCGATATCTGAATACGTGTCTTCCACTGAAGGATGTTCAGCCAAAAAATCAGCCAGAGCATGGCCCTTAATTGCCTTTTGAGACACATACTGGATGTCGAACTGCTGTAGAATAACCGCCCACCTTGCCAGACATCCTGTAAGCATTGGACGACTAAGGATGAATTTCAGTGGATTGTTACGAGATACCAATTGGACCTCGTGATGTTGCAGGTAGTGTCTCAGTTTTTGAACTGCAAAGATTAATTCTAGGCAGCACTTTTCAATACTTGAATACCGGGTTTCTGCTTCAAGCATAGTTCTACTGAGATAGTAGAGACTATTTTCATTCCCAGAATCATTCTTTTGAGCGAGAAAGGAACCCAATGATCACTCTAAAGCTGTCACATAGAGGATAAGAGGTCTACCCTCAATAGGTGGCATGAGTACTGGTGGACTCAAGAGGTATTTCTTTAGAACATCAAATGCTTCTTGACATTCTTCAGTCCACTGGTAAGTGACTCCTTTCTTCAATAATTTGGTAAAGGGTAAACTTTTGCCTGCCAAATTAGCGATGAAACGCCGAATGTAGGCTAAGTGTCCTTGAAGTCCTCTTAATTCTTTCAAATTCCGAGGAGGTGACATACCAAGGATTGATTTGGTCTTCTCAGGATCGACTTCAATACCACGATGGCGTACAACAAAGCCGAGGAATTTTCCTGAGGTTACCCCAAAAGCACATTTTAAGGGGTTCATCTTTAAATTATGTTGTCGAAGCTTGTGGAATATGACTTCCAAATAAGCCAAGTGATCAAAACGTTGTTTGGATTTAACCACCAAATCATCTACATAGCATTAAACAAACTTCCCTAAAAGAGGTTTGAAGATACGATGCATGGCACATTGATATGTTGCACCTGCATTCTTTAAACCAACGGGCATCACCCGGTAACAAAACACACCTTAAGGAGCTCTGAAGGCTGTATATTCCTCATCTTCTGGGGCCATTCAGATCTGATTATATCCCGAATATCCATCCATGAAAGAAAGTACTTCATAGCCAGTCGTCGCATCAATTACGAGTTCTGTAATCGGAACTGGGAAATCATCTTTAGGACAATACCGATTAAGATCTCTGAAATCGATGCAAACCCTAATTTGTCCGTTCTTCTTCTTTACAGGGACAATATTATCCAACCACTTGGGATATTGAACTTCTCTGGCGAAGTTAGCTTTGTTAAGCTTATCCACTTCAGCCTCAATTTTGGAAGCATAGGTAGGGTGTGTTCTTCTCGCGACTTGCTTGAATCCTCGATGTTCTTTTGGTAAACCCAAATGATGAGTAGCAACATTAGGATCAAGGCCAGGAATCTCTGTATAATTCCAAGCAAAAATATCTTTATTTTTCTTTAGAAAAGAAATATACATCTCTTGCTCTTCAAGGGTCATGGCCGCACTAATTAAAGTGGGGCGTGGATCTTTCTCTGTACCCAGATTTAATTCTCTGAGTTCATCCACAGTGGTAGAGATACCCTCTTCAAATGCTGGAGGATCATCTCTAAGATCTTCCTCTTCCTCTTCATCATGTGTTATTTCTTCCGTTTCTACATGCAAATTAGATGGAAAAACGAAATTCTCATGATCATAAGAGATGTCAAAATTTTCACATTTTGAAGAAGAAGCTTCCATTTCCGACCCTATTGATGATAAAGGGTCTTCTTTGGGAAATAAAGAGGAGATGATGGATTGAGAATCGACATCATTATTCACCTCTGGTGTTTCTATAACTTCTTCTGGCCTGATTAGCGAAGTATAGACTTGTTGTATTTCAGCAGACGAAATGAAAACGTCACCACTTATGCTTTCGTCACTGCTTAGTAAGTTACCAATTTCTCCCATGTTGTCTGGCTCGATTGCCGTAATTGACATTATGGATCTTTCCATAAGAGTATTTTGATTTGGGCCTATTTTTTCAATTTGACTGATAGGTAACACATAATTTGTACTCACATGTGAAAATGGATTTATTGGAATTTTTTCCAAACCATATGGAGCATTAACTTTGATAATTTCCTTCATTGTAGATTTTTCTCTTCCCTTCATGTGATAAAATTCCACCTCAATGTATTGAGACTCACATGTCTTGAACGGGGCCTTATCACCATACAATGTTTCAACTTGACCATCGAAACAGTATTTGAGACATTGATGGTATGATGACGGAATAGCTGCATGCTGATGTAGCCAGGGTCTTCCAAGCAAGATATTGAAAGCTGAGTCTTGATCAACAATCATGAAGTCCGAATTGGAAACAAGATCTCCAAACTGAGTTCTGAGCGTAACTTCTCCCAGTGGTTCTTGTTTATTTTTATCATATCCTTGTAACATCATGGTAGAAGGAGATAAATCAGATTCCGTGAGGCCCAATCGACGAAGTGTACGAATGGGCATGAGGTTGACTCCTGAACCATTGTCAATGAAAGCTCTTCGAACATCTATACCATTGACTTTGCCAGATAAGTACAAAGGTTTTATGTGCCCATGAACAACATCATCTTCATCTTTATCAGTAAAAGATATCACTGCATGGCATTCTGTAGGATTATTCTCTATGTGATAGATTTCAGCTGCAGCAATTTCATCTTCAAACTCCTGAGGACTTGACAAAGCTTCGATGAGTGCTTCCCGAAGATCTCTTGACAGATTCAAAGCATCCAAAATTGATAACTTGGCTGGTACTTGGGCCAAGTGTTTCAATATATCATACTTTTGATCTAGAGGTCTGCGTTTCCCAATAGGAATATGCGGTTTAGCAGGTTCCTTGGAAGCAGATGCTTTGGAAGCTGTTGCATCTTGTATTGAAGCTAGCAACATCCTTGGTTTTGGCAGATTAGACTGATTAGATCCATTTACATGCTGAGATAAAGAAGATGGAACTTTTAATCGGTCTTCCAAAATAACTGTTCCGAAACTGAGTTGGCCATTGGCAGAAGAACTTGCTTGTTCTTTTTGTGATCGCTGAAGGGCTCTACCACGAGTTTCTGCTGCGTATACAGTGCTAGCAGGGGTAGAATTAGAGTAGTGGCTTCGGAATGATCCATGTCTTCCCCTATATCATGAACCTCTAGAACTTCCTCAGGTTCCCTTATTTGATACAGGGAATTCAGGCTCATCAAGACTGGAATATGGATCTGTTAATTGAATCATATTAACAGAACCAAAGATTAACTCTTCGTCTGATAAAGACTCTGCCTGGTTAGCCTGTTTAGGCCGTGCCGTTTGGTGGGACAGTGCCCGTGGCTTCGAAGTAGATGGAATGAAATCTGCCAGAGTCAAAGACAATTTAGGCTTTGATACATACTCATCTTCTCCTGATTCCTCTTTCTTCTTTGAATTGCACTGCCCTTTTGAGGATTTGTCTTTTGATGGAGGCTTTACTGCAGCTTTTGTAGGAGACACAATTGGCTTCTTCAATTGTGTTCGCAAAATGGAATGGGTTCGATTGATTGTCTTTCTGACCATCCAATCATCATATTTTTTCGCAGTTTTGCTTTTGACTTCCGGCCACTCGCCTCCTTCCTTTGGATCTGTAGCGGTAATACATGCTACATGAGCTGAAGAACCCTTCAATTTGACTTGTCCCAAGTCGACCATCTTTTGCCGGAGGTCTTTAAAGACAAAACACTCCTGGATGGGATGCCCCAACATTTGATGAATGGGACAATAATTGGGACGGTCTTCATCTCCTTCCTTGTTTGGCCTCTTCGGCACTGGTAATTGAACCAAATTATTTTCCAGAGCTGAAATGAAGTAACCAGGAACTTTCTCACTTTGGAAAGAGTAAGTTTTACTCTTCATATCCTCAAATTGTTTTCGTCATTGATCTTTTTGATCATTTGGACGAAACAGCCTTTGTTGTTGGCGTTCAGGAGGTGGAGCCCTTCGAGAAGATGAAGGTTTTGAAGTATAAATAGGTACAGGTGCTTGTTTAAGCATAACTGTAGTAGTTTCCGCTTTACCCATTCTCCTTCCTGGAGTTGATGGAATTATACGAGATTTAACCTTAGCCTGTACAAGGGAATCTTCAATCTGTTGAGCGATTGAAGTAAGGTCTTGAAACCCTCCTGTGTATTTTATAGGGATCAATGGCGTGCGTAATTCGTCACGCAAATTTGCCACACATATTGGCAACAATTTCTCCTGAGGGAGTGCTAAACTCAAGGAATAAGTTAATCCCTTCCAACGAGCAATGAAATCAGAGACTCTTTCATTCTCCCTTTGCTTGCAGTTTGTAAGATCGAAAACTGTCGTTTTTGGAAAAGTTAAGCTAAACTGAAGAAGGAATTTTTTACAAAGATCCTCCCATCCGATGACTGACCGGGATTGCAAGCTTGTATACCGGACAAAAGTTGGTCCTTGCAAGGTTCGCACGAAGCATCTGAGTTTCACTGCTTCTTGCTGCTCTGGAGTTCCCATCATAGGATCACAACAGGACACGTAATGCGTCAAATGTTGTTCGGGGTCACCTGATCCATTGAACGTAGGGAAAACAGGGTTTCCAAAACTGGATGGAGAGGAAATTGAATCTACCCATTCAGGGTAAACTTTCTTTTCAGGTTGATCTTGTGCCTGTTTCCCTTCCATAGTTTCAAACCGAGCTGTTAATGACTCAATAGTAGTTATTAACTTTTGAGAAACATCAGGTTGAACTTGGTTTTGGGTAGGTGTAATGAATGGTGCTTGGACAGACGTGGTGGTTGGTGCTACAACTGATGGTAGGGCTGCCAACCGTTGTTGCATTTGACCCGTAGGATTAGACCTCTGAGGGTGTACTGATAGAGGAGGATATTCCTGATCCATCTCAGTAGTTACAACAAATTCCTTTGGCTGTCGGACTTTATCATTCTTTAGAAGAAGACTACTCTGAAGTAGTTCTGCATTCAACCTTCTTAATTCTTTCATTTCTTCCCCATGTTGTGCAAACCTTTGCTCTAATGAGAGTGATTGATCTCCTTCAGAGGAAGGGTGAGAAGTAACCTGATTCTTTATTTTCCCCTTATTGGATCCTTTTCGGAGAGGGGGAAGTGGGTTACTTGAAGGAATACCCAGATTTTGGGTAAGCCTTTGATTACGTGTGCGCACACCTTCTTCATTTAAGTCTGTGTGCGCAACTTCTTGAGAAAGAACCTCTTCGTCTGATCCTTCTGATTGAGCCTCATCTGGTGAATCAGCAGCAACAGCATTGATGACATTAATGGATGCATATTGCATGGAATCCTTTCTATCAGCATTTCTGTGATATTGTCATCTTCCATTTCCATGATGAGACATGGAATTCCGTTGACTTGATCCCTTAGGAACTTCTTGGAGAACCGTCACTTGGAGAGAATCTCCTGATAGCTTGGCTCTTCGTTCCTCTTGAGGCTTATTCCCTAATTGATAGAATACTGACTTTTTTCTGAGGGAGGGATTGAGGATTTGAAAAAGTCCCCAGTCCGGTAGACTGGGGATGTTCCTGCTGCTTCCGCTCAACTCCTCGAATCCCATTTGTTGACTCCGAGGGTTGGGTTAGAGAAGTCCCCAGTCTGGCAAGCTGGGGTGTCTCTTGACATGCTATGTCTGAGATCTTCTGAAAATCTCTCTTGATCTTGCGAATTTTAGTTCGGAAATTAGCTGGATGCATTAACCTGTATCCGCTTTTATCACCTGGTTCAACAGACTGTTGGATGATTTCCAAAACTTCCGTCATTTGATGACGTGTTTGCTCTAGATGAGAGGCTTGTGCAATATTCTCGCCTGCTTGATGTAGGAGTAATTCAACAACTTGTTCTCTATATACTTTATTTTGAGAGGAACTAGTTGAAGCCTGTTCTTGAGCAAGCTTTTGATTATGAACAAAGCCCATTGACTGTGGCCGGCCATGGGCAATAACATTGCATGAGACCATTTTCGGCGGGCTTTGCTGACCGGAAAGCACTGTGAAATGTAGTGCTCCGTGAACAACCCATCCTCTGATATGAACATCAGATGGAGCATTGGCAATTAACTGACGCAATTTTCTTAGTGCGCCAAGGCATGAACGTTGAAGAGTTCTCTGTTGCTTTTCAGCCTTCGGATACCGAGAGACTGATAGAGATGCCAAATCAATCTGACGTTGTAACCCTTCTATTATCTTAATATGATTTTCATAATCACCATAAGATAATACTTTCTTCTTCAATTGAAAAAGAGTCTTCCATATGTTGAGATGAATATCATGGATTCCCTCATCCGTCAACATCTTTGGAATGTCGTACTGGGAGTTAGCCAAAGGCCAAAACATGACTGGTACTTCACCTTTTTCCAGTTTTTTCCTCATGTTCAGCATTTCCTCTTTATCATTGAATGAATATTCTTCTACTTGTTTGGACCAGAGATGGTGTTTCCTTGTTGCTTCATCGGATTCAACATGATTGGTAGAGAAATCACTATTCATGCTGGCAGATGAATGACCCAGGGATGGTTCGGAGAATAACCTGAACCCCAGGCTATCTTCTGATGGAGAAAGTGATTCACCTGCCGATAGTAAAGCATCAGACATGACTGGTTTTACGTTTTCAAGTGCCTCGAGATAAGAGGGCTTTTTCTTCACTACATTGCCATCTGATGAATTTTTGAGACAACGTGAATAACTACTGTGGAGAGGACTTTCGCAGCGAAGTTCATCATCATGAGGAGGACCGTCATGATGGGTTACAGCAAAAGATGAAATCTCTTGCTCCTTGGTCTTCTGACCACACAGAGGGTTCCTGTAGCTCTCATCTGAAGAAGAAACTTCAAGATTGACCGAATTTTCATGAAGCAAGTCTTCATGAGGAAGTGTCTATTGAAGACCTTCTGAATTAATGCTCCCGTTATTAGGAACTGAGGGAGTAGAATCTTGAATTCCGATAGATAAATGTCTGAGGGCTTCAAGAACTCCAACATCGAGCAAGGCCTTATTGCAGATTGGGATTTGATCTCCTGACTGTGCTGGGCGGATCTTTTTCTTAGATGCCTTCTTACTCTCTTTAGAAGCCACTTGATGACGAATGTGATTGCTCGGAGCAGGTGTATGTGCCTAATCAGGAAAGATGGTCAGGTTAGGCTGACGATCTCCAATCAAATCAGGTGTATGTGCCTGAATTGGTTTTCCGTATGATATAGGGGAGTATGCCCCATAACCCTCTTGGACTGGAACAGATGTGTGTGTCTGTTCCGGAGTGAATCGTTGATGTGTCACTCCATTGCTAGGGATAGATTTATGTGTCTGTCCCTGAGATGATGTTGAAGCTGTTATGATATCCTGGCAAGCATCCAGAATATGAGCAGGAATTTGCTTCTGCTCTTTCACCATTGACAAAATATGTTTGGTGACTTCAGCCGCCGGAACGGGGATATAAGTCCATTCCGGGCTTGGAGTAGGTTTATGTGCCTGCTCTTGTCCACCTTTTCTTGTCAGTGAATCCTGACAGTACTCATGTGTGGAGGCAGAGAGTTGAGTCTGCCTCCTGTTTGTCGTCGGGACATTCCGACTGACTTCTCCGTGCGCTACCAAGCGAGACTGTTGGTAGGCTTGATTAGTATTAGCAGGTGTATGTGCCTGCTGATTACACTTCGCCAAACACGGTTGATGAGATCCATCATATGTAGTCAGACGAGCCTGCTGACTAACTGGTGATGTATAAGAAGGTGTATGGTCCTGCCTATGGTACTCTGCCGGAATTGCCTGGCGGGATCGGCTTGATGCTGCCAGACGATTCTGATGGACAGCGAAATTAAAACGGGCAGGTGATTGTGTCTGCTCGTTATTTGCCACCAAGTTAGGTTGGTGGACTTCTTCGGATATGGCAGGGATGACAACCTGCCTATTGTTAACCGGATTCCATTTCTGGCGGTTCATCTTGCCTGCTTGGGTACGAGGAACCTGAGCTGAATACCTAGAGTCGGTACCCTCATCATGTTGAGGGCGCACTACCGCACGAGTCTGGCGGCGATTGTTGATGGGAGCCCTTGAGAAGGACTCCTATCTTTTTGAATTAAGGTCCTGCAGGACCTGCTCATTCACTTCCTCAGAGTAAGGGAGTGAATGGAAATTGCGTTCCGGGGATAACGACCCGAAACGGTTAGAGACGGTAGTCAGCACCACCTGCTTCTTGATCGCTGGCCGCCATTGTCCGGACGACCAGGTAGAGTTGTTAACTTGGAGGGCTTGACGAGCGGCCTCCAGAGTTGGGATAGTACCATTGCGACGGTACTCCTTAACCAGTGCATTAGAAACCCAGCGTTGAAGATGCTGAGTTGGTGATGTCATTCTCAGAGCGGACGACGTTCCAGCAGGAGTAGTAGCATTGGTTTTCACAGCAGCAGACCTCACAGTAGAGGTGTTCACAGCAGCAGTATTCACAGAGGTGAATTTAAGGAAAACCATTTTGCAGAAGATCTTGAGAAAAGAGTGCATGTTCCATATAACAGACATAATCAAGATGAATCTGGCCACTACATCTTTTGGATGAGCACATATCAATGATTGCTTTGTTGGCCCAAGGGGCCTAAAAAATAAGAAGAACATCACTTTAACTTGGTTAAGGATTCACGTCGGGTTCACCATTTTTGTTTCGCATGGACTCCGAGGATGACCTCCTGGACGGGAGATTCAAATGTTCCGATCGGTTTGTAACGGGTTTGTTCGTAGAACCGGAAACATCCAATGATTCCACATCCGTTTGAACCTACTTTCCAAAGGCAGGCGCTCATTAGCTTGTGGACTAATGAGGCTTAGGAATTTGCATTGGTCGAGAGGATGGGAGGTCGGACTCATCACACCTTTTTGAGGGGAATTATTGTCTACTCCGGGACTCTCTTTATAGATTTAAGTTATGTTCGTGAATCCTTATTACATTACCAAGTATAAAATGAGCTTTCCTTTAGTTTTAACAATCAATGATTAAATATGCATGAAATTTAGAGAATCTTTTATATGTATTCGAGGTTCTTCATCAATAGAGAATCATCTATATCTATTTAGAGATTCCTGGTCAATTGTATCCTTCAAAACATTTATATAAAAGTCTCTTGGTCATTATGATGACCAGGCTGGTTTTAAAGCCAATCAGTGGGGCACTTGAAGTTTATCGTCATTCAGAAGGACAGAGATTATTTCAAAGTTGGGATCGAACCCATAAATGGGCTACCTACGTATCCTTTGTTTTGGAAAAGGAATCAGAACCCACGTAGTTCGAGTAATGGAGTATGATGTTTATGATTGATGGCTCAAAGAAGAATGTCATAATTACTTTTACACTCTAAGCTCACGTGAGTCATGCTCGGTGTGAGAAACAAGAGGTATTGGTAAAAATTAGACAATTGTGCCATGAAAGATGCAATCATAAGAATTTTTTTGGGGCTTATGCATGTATGACTGCCCAAATAGATGAAGGTTTAGGATTTACTTTTAGGGAGAAAATCCATGAACAGGGTCCATAAAGTTATATGTGCTTCATGGAGATTTGAATACTCTAATCTTGGGGCTTACTCCTAAGGAGGATGCCCAAGTTAGGAGGGGACTTATGATTGGGTTTTACTCCTGAAAAGGAAACCCAAATCAAGGGTAAATTAGGACTGGTTAAGAGAAATTTAAGGGAGCTTGGGGTTTACTCCTGAAAAGGAAGCCCAAGTTTATGACTGATTCTTATTCCTGAAAAGGAGACCCAGGTTAGGGATTATGGTTTGGGGCTTACTCCTGAGGAGGATGCCCAAAATTAGAGGACTTGATTGGGGCTTACTCCTGAAAAAGGATGCCCAAGTTTGGGAACATTATGAATTTGGGGCTTACTCCTGAGGAGGATGCCCAGATTAAAGGTTTTATAACTGGGGATTATTCCTGAAAAGGAGACCCAGGTTAGGATTCTCTCATATTAAAGGATGAGGTTGAATGAATGAACTCTCTGTATTTTAGTGACATAAGGATATTTAAATCACTAGACTTTGAGAGAGATTCCACAGAATTCCTTTCAGATAAGAAAGTCAAATCAAGAAATCATGCCAAAAATGGCTTTGAAGAGTGTCTTGAAGACTGAATATTGAAAAGGAAAGGTGTGATGGCTTAAGAGGGGTAAAAATGGGCAAGATGGGCACCCAAAAAGATAGGGGCGCGCAAGTCTTGAAAGGCGTGCAAGTCTTCCGTGGGCGTGCAAGTATTGGTCGCGCAGGTATACCTGCGCGACACATGGTGTACTTGCGCGATTTTCAACCAGCATTGAAATACTTGAGCGACTCTTTTTAAAACCCTTTAGAATTTTCTTGAGGTTCTTCCAGAAAAGGGACGCGCATGTTATATTGAAGGAAATAAGTCGGCGCACAAGTGTTTGATAAGTTTCAACACTTAGGCCTTCCTTCTTCTCTTTAGATCTTCCGTTCTAGGTAAGAAATTACCTTAGAAGTGTTCCAGAAGCTTTGAGAAGAGACTTGGGCGTCGAGAGCTTCAATCCGAGTTTCTGGAAAAAGATCCTCTCGAATGGGGGGCCCACAGGGTCTATTTATAGGCAAAAGAAGACCCCGGGCGGTTACCGGGCGGTTACCACTTAGGTCGCGCAAGTCACCTGCGCGGCCAAGGTAGCCGCGCAAGTACACTTGCGCGCCAGTTAGATAACTTGCGCGGTGAGGTTTTTGTTGATCCTTTCTTCCTTCCTTTGTTGATTTTTGATGTTTTCTTCAAAGTCTGAATCACTTTGAGCTCAGATATTCCCTTTTCTGATCTTTAGATTCTGTGATGAAAGGAGCGTCAACAATAATTAATAGAATACTGAGAATGATGGGAATAGTAAAAATTCCATAATACCTTCATTATTTTAGAAGGAATTTTTAAAAGTAAAAGGGAAAGAGATAACTTTTTTATTTTGGGATAAACATGAAAATATTTAAAAAGGAAACAATAATGTGAAATGTGTAGAACTGCCTATATGGAGATTAAAATAATAATATCTAATGATGATTGATGATGAAACGATTGATGTATTTTTTAAAAGAGATAATTAAATTGTTATCGTTTTAAAAATATTTTGTAGGAAGTATGAAGATTTAACAATGGTTGTGGTGATCATTTAAATATTTCCAAATGGGTTTGATTCATACGTCTTGGATCTTGATGATATAGACATTATCATGCTTCCTCTTGAGGATTTACATAGTATTATTATATTGAATCATATGAGGAAGGAAAATACTATAAAGAAGAAGCTAAATTTTGAAAAAGAAATATCTTTTTAATCCTTTATGAAGGATAAAGGCAATATGAAATAGGTAGATTATACAACTTTTTATTTTGACTTTGAAAATTGAATGAGAATTTTGATGAATTTATGTTTCAATTGTATTAAAAGGTAATAAAGGGAATAGTAAATTACATGGGAAATATTCCACCTCATTCTTCAAGTGATATTTTTGTGGAAATATTTTAGAAAATTTTCCAACGTTGAAGGAATAATAATCTAATGATGAAAAAAATGAAAGATCTAGAAGACCATTGAACAAGAAGGTTGGAATGTCAAAGGTAACCTATATTGAGAAGGAAATTATTTTCTATAAATATAAATACAGAAACATCATATATATAAGTGTGAAGGAAGTGATGAGAGTGAAGGTGTATTGGAAGACGAGACTTCTGGTAATGAAGAAGACAAATTGCATATTATTATATTGTGTGATGAAAATTTCACTAGGGATGAAAGTAGTAATTTTTTTAGTGAAAAATAAGAAAATAATATATAGTTTTTGGTCAAAGAGATTGTTAAAGGACCATATTTCAAAAATTTAAAAAAACATGAAAAGGAGAAAAGAAATTATAATATGGATGATAAACGTGTTGATAATAATGAATCGAAAAATCTTAATGAGAAAACCAGGTTATTGAATATAATTGATGATCTAAAAATATTTTTGATGATGAAAATGACATGAACATTGGGATGGAATATAAAATTAAAGATAATGGGAAAGTGCTTGATATTATTCATTATAAATTGGTAATTGATGTTAAAAAACATGATTAATTCATATTCAATTTCAAAAAATAAACTCAATATCATGGAGAATGTAAAATGAAATCAATGTATTAGGTAAACCAAAACAAACTTCCCTCAAAAAAATCAATTAAATCATTGGTATTATGTCTGGTAAGAAAGATAAATCCAATCAGACCAAGTATTTTGATAAATCTATAAAACAACATAAATCTTAAAATCTTGATAATTTTAACATAACATAAAAAACTTCTACAATTTTTTGCTCCAAAGATACTAATAGGAACTCTAATTTTAAGATGAACAATATTTCAAGATTTTAAGAAGATTTTTTTTTTAAAAAAAAAGAATACAATATTATTGATAGAAAGAATGAATAAAGTCATGCGTCATGTTCTGGATATAATAATACTTATAGTGGAATGTTTTACTTTTTTATATTACTAAAACTGTATAGTCTTTTGGAATATGGGAAGAATGTTTTGGTTCAATTGGAAACATGTCTACAAGTCCCACAGATTTGAGTGGAATTACACATGGGGGATTCATCCCAATCAATGAAAAGAAATCTTATCAAAACCTGTAAAATATGGACTGATAGTTTAGAATATATTATAACCCATGGAAAAAATATATAATAGATTTGATAAGTTAAGTAACCTTTCTAAAGGCTTTATCTCTATTTTATTAGCCCAAATGTTTAAAAAAATCAACACAAAAAATCCATAAGAGAAAAATTATATCTGAAAAGAAAAGGCTATTGTTTTGGAAATTGATCTTAAATATTAAAAAGATGAATATCCATGGAAATGTTTTTTGCAATTATTTACATATGATATGATGTATAAAGCTATTTAAGATGATAAAGAAGCCTCAATGTCCTTTTGAAATGATGGGTCACCTTAGATAAAAGTATTTGGTTCAACAATGTTTAGTAAAGAATGTTTAGAAAAAAATAATTCCTTATATGTTGATGGGGTAAAACAAAAACAATTAAGTGATTATCATCTCTATGATGAAGTGTATAAGGTTATATTTTGAAAAAATGGTTTCTTGGGGAAAGGTATTGAATATGAAAGGATAGTGACAAGAGGAAAAAAATAGAGTGTAGCAGCCCAAGAATATACCATATTTTCCTTTTAGAATAAATTTAATTTTTTATAGAGATTGTAATGTACTCAACAATGAGTTAGCTTATGTTTCACATAAGAGTGACTTTCCTCGATATCTTGTTTTACATGCAATATTGAGTCTTACAAAAAATATTATATTATTAAAACATTATAATTTAATATAATAAGACAAAACTTAGCGATTAAATTAGTGGTTGTGAATAGTATTAACCAGATTATAAAATATATATATATTACATATAATTTAAACCTAAATATTATAGGTTTTCTAGATATTATGTAAAAAAAATCCAATTTTTACAAATGAAAGAAGTATTTTTCAAAAATGGTACTTTTACAGCTTTTTAATGGAGAACCAATTTAAAATCTAATTTTTGAAACTATTATAATTTTAATATGATAAAATAAAATTATCAATTTCTTTTGAAATGTCAAAATTAGCTTATGGTGAATTTTTGGTATTTTTATGATAAGTTTTATTTTTTGATGAATAGTGAAAAATAGTGCATTGTAGTAAAATATTGCTTTTCTATTTAAATATTTATTATCAATTGAATTTATTTTTAAGGTCACAATAGAAAAATTATACATATATTAGTCTGATATAGTTCAATGGAACATTTTTTATAATAAAATTGTATATAAAAACTTATTGAAGTTAGGAAAATTTCCTTTTACCCGCCTCCTCGCCACATCTGCAGGATTAGTGTTCAATATATTTTAGTTCCTTCTATGAATTTAATTTCGGAAACCATAGATAAATTGTTCAAAAATTATTATTATTATTGTTTAATAGGATAATATATTTTTTATTTTATGAATAGTATGTTTAGTAAATTTTTATTTACCACGGTTAGGGGTAAATTGAGTAATTAAAGGTAAAAATAATATTATAATATTATAAAATTAACCTAAAATTTTCCCAATTTCATCATATAAGTTTTTTAGACACAAATTAACCTTTGGCTGAAATTATAATCTTTTAGGCCACTTTTGTTTTGAATATGTTATTTATAATATTTTGTTTACAGATAAGTTTAAAATTACATACTCATGTTTTTTAATAAGTATTGCTTTTTTAATAGATGAATACAAGGAAAATAAATTATAATATAAAAATTAATTTGAAATATAATAAATGTATCATCATCATGATAATTTATTTTTATTTTTTAAAGTAGGAATAATTTAATTAAACGCATGATTAATAATGATGCATCAATTGTTTAATTAATGGAAATATCAAGTCAATTATATTAAGATATTAAATATAAAATACTTTGACATAATTAATAGAATACACTAATTTTATAGATAATTTATACATTTTATTGATATATTATATGTGTTGGTTATAGGTTTTCATCTTTATATTATATTTAAGAAAACAAATAATGAATAGTATCAAAATTGACATAAATGATATTTTAAAAAAAAATATTTTATTAAATGATATTAAAATCATAAAAATATAAAATTCTCCCAAATAACAGGAATATGATTAAATATTTCATCAATTATATTTTTATATTTCTTGTATCATTTTATTGTAACTACATTAACACAACATAGTGAAAAGGCCAGGTTGTCACGATAAGAGTTAAAGGGTTTAACTAAGGGTTAGAGCCAAAATATAAGGATAGTATTGTGACATAAACATGTCTAAAAATATTTTTTGAGAGGATTAAGATCCATACTAAACATATATTTTAAATAACTAACTTTTTAGATATTTTAAATTGAAAATCAATTTATATTATTTTATTATTTTAAAGGATTCCAAGAGTGCCCCTCCCCTCTCTTATAAAAAATGATCATCCTCCCTCCCTTCTTGGAAAACATTTGAGCAGTCTTCCTTGAAAAAACCCTATACATTTCCCTTATAAACTTCCCAATACACATTATATAGGTTCTCGTATTCTTAAAAGACCATTCCCACTATCCCAAAGAGGATACCCAAAGGAAGTTCCCTATAGAAGAGATAATTGTCATTACTGAATCCATCAAAATCATTTCCTCCTCTAGTTCATAATCACACATTGTTTACAATGTAAAATATTAACTCCAGTATAATATATATTCTAATATGTTATCATTATTATGGTACAACCATATTCTTCCTTTTATCCATCCAATGTAAAATAAAATCATAATGCGTGCTTACGTACTGTTAACCATCTCCATGTTGTGGTGTAATTTTATTCATCACCACATTATTTGGATTATTATAATGAAAACTATATGGGATTTAAATAATATATATGACATGATATTGATTTTTTATAACTAATATACTATCCAATTCCTTACCACATTAGTATTAAGGGAAATATATCGTCGCTCGTGCGTATGTAAAGCCTACTGTCTTCATGACACGGTGAGATTAATTCTCAATGTTATCCATTCATGAATGATTATTAAAATATATATTATGAGTGAATATAAAATTTATTAACTTCATATCATTTTTTAAATTATTAAAATATATAATATACATGAAAAAATGACTTACCATACAAGATAAACATATGAAGCTGAAGTAGTTATCAGCTGAAACAATTTTAATAAGGAAGTATTATTAGAAAATTAACCTAATAGTATCATATATAATATCATGAAATGAATATGGTTCTATTATAATTTAAATAGCATTATTTAACCATTATAAAGTTGGTTAACTCACCATCTACTAAGGGAATGTATGAGGTAAGGGTTAATTTTTCAATATCATGATTATCCAGGATTGTTTATATGTAAGTATTTTTTGGGATATATTTATAAACCTTATCTAAGATTAATAAAAAGTTATTTAAAAATATTCATACTATTATTAAATAATTTTAAAAACCTATTTTTACCAATTTTTTAATTTTATAAAATTTTCTGAAAGTAATTTTTTTGTTGGTTTCCAAACCAAGCACATTATGAATTTTTTGAAAAAATATGGAAGGAATTTAATTTTCTTAGATTATACGACATGATAAAATATTCCATTATAATCATAAAATA
Organism: Viscum album; assembly: GCA_963277665.1. Classification (NCBI taxonomy): domain Eukaryota; kingdom Viridiplantae; phylum Streptophyta; class Magnoliopsida; order Santalales; family Viscaceae; genus Viscum; species Viscum album. Next base: position 2,092,243,556 of record OY728120.1, read on the forward strand.
ATATGTCCCCAAAAAAATGTTTTATTTTAAAATTTTGTGCCCCTTTTAAAATAATTTGAATATAAAAGGGGTATTTCACTCAAGTAGTTTTTGAGCACTTCATTAGACTATATTCATCTTTGTCAATATTATTTGTTTGATTTTATTCTTAATTAAAGTTGGTTATTAAGATAATATATACCATATTTTATTGAAAAGGTTTATGATATGTTTGATTGTTGATGTTCTATTTTGATACCATTCAGGGTTTATAGTTAATTTATTATCATTTCATATGCTATTTTTATTACAAAGGATTATTTTGGTTATGTTTCACCTTTTTCATATGAGAAATGCATTGGACTTAGTAAGTGAAGGGTGGGGCCCTCTATATCCCCTCGATGTATCGCTAGGTCTCATAAGACAAACTAGTATTGGTATTGGATGATGTCTTACCTATTTATGTATGGTTTATTAGCTGAATCCTTGACAGTATATTTACGATGTAATGTATTCTTCATTCCCTCATTGTGAGATCAGTAATTGATATTCTGTATGATTATTCTACTTGTATAATATCCATTGTAATGTATATTTCTCATGTGGATGTTGCTATGTAGTTATTTTATTAGCTTACATCCATACCATATTATGATCCATGTTATGTTTTAATGGTATGTGTTTTTATTTATTCAACTTGAATTATTATTTAGGATTATTTATGAAATATTTCATTTTATTTTTTACCATTACTGAGAATCTAATATCACCACTTTCTAATGATTAATTTTTTCCAAGGATGTGGAGAATTATATTATGAATGACTCTAGGGACACTAAACTGGAATAAGAATGTTTTCAAAGCTATTACAATGTTGTTTTTTAATTGAAATATGTAATTGAAAACATTTGTATATAATATGGATTAAAAAATACTAAAATGATTAGTACTTTGGGATTTGAATCTTTTAACTATTCAAATGTAATAAGGTAAGGAACAAAATAAGGGATATTGTGGTTGAGGTTATTATAGTCAGTAACAAAGGAATTTTAGTAGAAACCCTGGAAACAATATTTAGAATAAATATATTAGGGAACATAAAAGTATGATTGATTTTTTGGATAAGTATAGAATAAAATCCTAGAATTTTGGTGAAGTAGATATTTTGTGGGTTTTCCATGAAATAAATCAATGTGTGTATACTACAAGTGGATTTGGATCTGGAATAGATGTACCTAGGAGTAACAACTCCAACATGGTGTGTTGGCCCTAACTTGACGTAACCTGGTACAAAAAAAACGAGCCTTACTATACACCGTGTTTGACACTCCCAATGGATATGCTTAGGATAATTCACATATTGTTTTCAAACCATTATAAAGTATTTAAAAGTAAATCTATCCCCAATGAAATCATTTTTATGATTATGAGATTAGATATGCATAAATTTTCAATTTATATTAAGTGTTTTACTAGATGGAAATTATGCTTTATGATTCATAACCTAATATAATATATTCCAATGTTTAGAAAGGGAACTTACTCGAAAAAATGGAAATTTTATCAATTCATGTAACCCATGAAGGTATTTACCTCTTATATAAGATAATGATATTGGAGTTTTGCTACAATTAGAGCTGAACAACATATAAGTATACTAGGACAACTGTCATAGGTTTTGAAAAATAACCTTACCCATATGGATCAAACTGATCCAAAATGTGGAGGAACAATATTAGACCACTTCATGAGGTAACAACCTCTATTATTCAATGGGAATAAAAATGAATTTATAGCTGATAAATGGATAAGTATTAGGGATAATATATTTCTTTATTTGGGAAGTAGTGAAATGAAGAATGTTTTCTTGGAAATTTATCATCTCTTGGGAGATTTGGATCAATTACAGTCATTGATTCAAATCCTAAAGAAGGATAAATAAATATCAAACACTGAATAGAGAAATTTTAATGAAATTTTCATTGAAAGATATTTTCCTCAGGAATAGTGAGTGGATATTGAAATGAATTTTTGAGTATGAGATAAAGGTAAGATGGTATTGTTGAAAAGTATTAAGATAACATCACAAGGTTATAAAGGTATGTTATGGATTACGTATGTAATCTAAAGAGTAATATCGATTGATTATTTTATGGGTTATAACAATTATTCTTAAGGAAACAAATCTCCCAAAATTTCTCATCATAGGAAGATATAGTCTCATGTGCTATAAAGAATGAAAAAATAATTCTATGAGTATTATGAATTTAATATAAATTTATAAAAGAAGAGTTTGGTTGAAAACTATTAATTGGGAAAAAAAGAAAAGGAGAATAAGAGAATATTTGACTTTCAAACCTACAATAATTGTGTGAAGAAACACCCTAGAGCTTGCCTAAATGAAATGGGAGTTTATTATAATTGTGGAGAAAAAGGACATGAATCTCGTGATTTCAAGGGAAATAAATAATCTACAAATTTTTAATTATATAATTATACATGAATGGGACATTATGAAAATTATATTCCTAAGTTCTTAGGAATGTTTCCCTAGAAAAAGCCATGGGAGTAAGCCCAATATTATGTGATCACAACTACTAAGGTTTAATTTTATAATGATGTGGTGGAAGGTACTTTAATCTTGACATAAAACTTATCCAATCCATTATTTGATTCTAGATTTTTTCATTATTTTATATCTTTAGAGTTTTCCATTAAAATTAGACATTTCCCTTTTGATATAATAAAAGACTTGATATTTAAAACTCATAAGGGAAGTCTCATTGAAAAAAAGACGTGTTAGTCAATCCCCTTTATGAAACATAAACGTTCTTTACTTGATAACCCTTTCATCTTATCAATGGATTCATTTGATATAATCCTTGGTATGGATTGGATTTCAAAATATCATGAAAATTTTTTTTCATGGAAAATGAAAATTTTATTTGTGAGGAATAAAAATAGTCCCTTATGTACAAAGAAGAAATTTCATCATTTGATTCTTATATAGATCCACCCCTGGTAACTCTACTCAAATAAATTATTATGGAGGAAGAGGAAACAACAACTATGGATGAAGAATGGAATCTCTAAATTGAGGATGTCCCTATTTTGTAGAAATACATTGGTGAATTTATTAAGGAATTACATGGACACCCCCAGAACATCATGTTGAATTTTCCCTTGATTTAACCCTGATTCAAGCACAATATACAAGAATCCATATTGAATAGACACAGTAGAATTAGAAGATTTTATGAAAAAATAGATGATTTGGGTAATAAGGGATTTATTCTCCCCAGTTTTTCTCCATCAAGAGCCCACGTTTTCTTTATCAAGAAGAAATAAGGTTTAATTATGTTGTTTATTTATTTTAGGGAACTAAATGATATTAAAATAAAGAGAAATTATCAACTAACTCGAATTTATGGATTTTTTGATCAACTTTACGGAGCCCAATATTGCGAAAAGGTTGATCTTTATTATGGTAATAAATAATTGTGTTTAAAAAATGAATCCATTTCGAAGAAGACTTTTCAGAAGAGGTAAGGAATTTATGAGTTTAATGTAATGACATTTGGATTGACTAATGGAACCTCTATTTTTATGGACCTAATGAATATATAATTCAAGGAATATGTTGATGATTTTTTGGTTGTATTCATTGATGATATTTTATTATATTCTATATGATATGAAGATCATGAGAATCCCTTGTGGATTATTCTTAAGAAACATAGAATGGAAGAGCTAGATGGAAAATTTAGTAAATGAAATTTCTTGATTCAATAAGTTCCTTTCCATGGTTATATTTATCACAGGAAGGAATATCATATGATCATGAAAAGAAAAGGATAGTCAATGAATGTCCTACACCAACAAAAAAACTGAGGTACGTAGTTTCATTGGTTTGGCAGGTAATTATCAACGGTCTGTTCAGAATTTTTCCTGATTGGATAACCCTTTAAACAATCATACATGTAAAAGGGTTATGTGGGTTTTGATAAGGTATTGTAAATAATGTTTTGATTAACTGTATAGAATATTATTAAATGCTCCATTTTTGAATCTACCATCAAGAAGTGATGGGTCTGTCAGATATCGCGAGGCATTAGAGAGGGTATATGGTTGTGTCATAATTAAAGATGACAATGTTATAGAATATCAATCAAGTAAATTGAAGAATAATCAATATAACTATCCAAACCAGGATCTGGAGATAGATTTTGTAATCTTTACTAGGAAAATTTGGTGAAATTATCTATATGGTGAAAGATGTGTGGTATACGCTGACCATAAAATCCTGAAATGAATATTCTCACAAAAAGAACTAAATATGAGACTGAGGTGATGGCTCGAGATACTCATGGAGTATGATTTATTAATACACTACCACCCTGGGAATGAAAATAAAGCAGCATATGCATTATGTAGGATGGATCATGAGGTTCTGACCTAAATAAGGATTGATATGGATCCAATGTTCATGGATCTAGTAATGATGGATACATGAATTTCAATGGAAGGTGAGACATCAATAAATATTAAAATGATTGAAAACCCATCTTTATTAAACAAGATAAAGTGTTCTTAGTCTGATGATGAGGACTTTCAAAAAAAGATTTGAAGTGTGAGTGAAGTTAAATTATCATTAATTGTTTGTGAAGATGGTGTTCTAAAATTTAGAAAGTGGCTAGGCATTCTGTATATACCGAAGCTAAAAATAGAATTTTTTTCATGATTATCATAGCTCTAATTTCTTTATTGGCCCAATAGTACAATGATGTATAGGGATTTGAAATAATTTTTTTTGGATAACATAATGTAGGAAATTGCTAATTATGTGTCCATATGATTGGTTTTTAAAGAAGTGAAATCTATGAGGAAGCATCCTGATGGATTACCAAAACATCTTCCTATTATTATATGGAAATGGGATGAAATTACTATATTCTTTATCAGAGGACTACCAAAGACTCCTAGGAAGAATAAAGCTATATGGGTAATTGTCGATCACCTAATCAAATCTGCACATTTTCATTCTATAAGAGAAGGCCTACCTCTTGTGCACCTTGAATCTATAATAACGATGTTGTAATATTCCATTATGAACCTATATCGATTGTTTCGGACCAAGATCCCCAATTTAGATCGAAATTATGAACATGTCTATAGAAGGATCTTGACACTCATTTTATTTGAGGACTACGTAACACCCTTGAAATAATGTATCGTCTGAAAGAACAATTCAAACAATGGAAGACATCTTGAGGTCATGATCACTCATCATTCAAGGTATATGGGATCCATACGTACCTTGGCTAGAGTTTTATTAGAAAAATATTTTCCATATATTTATTCAAATGGATTTTTATGACGCTTTATATGTAATGATATTTCATACTCCAACTAGTTGGGATGAAGTTGGTTAATGGAAACTCATAGGCACATAAAATTTTAATGAAGAAAACAGAAAGGTAAAGTTTATTTGGGCTTACATTAAAGTATCTAAAAGAAGACAAAAGAGTTATGTTGATAATTGAAGGATTTCTTTTTAATTTCCAGTTGTTTATCATGTTTTCTTGAAGGTATCTTCATGTTATGGTGTTTTATGGTTTGATAAGAAAGGTAAATTGAGTCCCATGTACATCAGACTCTTTGAGATTCCTGAAAGGGTTGGAGTTTTTTGTTATCATATTGAAATTCCTCTAAATCTTTGAAAAGTACATAATGGGTTTCATATATCTATAGAAAAGAAGTACATTCTTGATCCATCCCATGTGCTCACCTTTGATAAGTTAGAGTTGGATCCTAACCTTTGTTATGGTTGAGAACCCATCATTATTATTCATACTAGATAGAACGTATTGAGGAATCGGTTGACTCGTATGGTAAAGGTACTCTAGAGAAATTACATAATTTTTAATAGAAACATAGGAACTAGATGATTTTATAAATCATAACTACCCACATATTTTTTACAAGGTAACACCCCAAAAATTGTGACGAAAACCTTTTTGTAAGAGGGAAGAATACAGCACCCTAAGACTTTAATATATTTAT